>OW052222.1:255981211-257294028 GCA_932526605.1 Nephrotoma flavescens | reverse complement strand
TGATCATGATACCTACACCATTAAAAATGACATTTGTAGAGGCAGTCTCGAGTAGGGTTCAGAATGACGTTTGTAACAATGTAGAGCTCGTGAACTAAAAACGCACGTGTTCATTGTACAATTTAGTTTCATGAACTATTTTAAGCTGTCATTGCTAACAATATTGTAACAATGTAACACTCGTGAACGCACTCTAGTTGTTTTGCAATTTTGTTGTCTTGTTAGTCTCCAAAAAACTGTTGAAGCCGAAGGATATTCGTTTTTTTAATTTTTCTAGTAATGCATGTACATTTTTATTTTAGATTTTAGCATTTTTTTTGTCATTTTATGCAACATAAGTCGATGGTGGAATTATCGTATACATGAATAATATTCTCTGCGCACTCATGGTTGTATTTATATTTTTGTAGTGGAATACACTAAAACTTCGTATTACGTTATTGCGAATTCATTGAAGAATTCTTTGCAAAGTTGGAGAGCACTGGATATTATTTTATAAGGGGTAATGCCCAAATCCACAAAACTGGACAGGTCAAGAATATAATAGAAAACTCAAGAAATCATTAAAGGTTTATACCACCGTACTCCCCATGTTGAACCCAATTGAACAGGCATTTTCAAAAATAAAAGTAAATGCTGGAAATGTATTGGGTTCAACGAGAGAACAGAATATGGTGGAAGTTATAAGGGACAGGGTGAGTTCAATAACATTTGCGGACTCTACGAACTTCATAATGGATATGATGATGATACTTCCTGCTGCAGCGGCAGGCGAAATATTGCCGTAAATTTCTTGCTAATACCTAATAACCGACCTCTTATTGCAGGTAGGATGTATTTTCTTCTTAATATTCTCTCTCTCTCTTTCTCTCTCTCTCTCTCTCTCTCTATTTTCCTTAAATTTTTACTTTACACTTCCGTTGCCTGAAATTGAATAAGGTTTCATTAAATTTGGAAATGTTTCGTTTTATTTGAAAAGGGTTTCTGTTAATTTGTAAAAAGTTTCGTTCAATTTGGAAATGGTTTCATTTAATCTGAAAAACCTATATTATCAAATTTGTAGCTGTACACGGTTTTTCGTAAATGTCAAACAATCTATAGTCAATGTCACTTAACAACAAGATATTAGTATGTATACTGAGACACTGGTACCACGGGGAAGCCAGACATAACTTAATTTGTGCCGATGAATAAATTTGCCCATTTTCTAACAGTGGGATGTGAAGTTCGACCGATTGCTTGTAAAATCAACTTTCACTATATTTTTTATAATATAAAGTTTCTATCCTTCTATCTTTCGTGTTAAATGTTATGAGGTTGTTTGGATTCGATTGAGAAGTGTCTTTGAAGCTCTGAAGTTGTGAAGTAAATCGAGTTGTATTTCTCTCGGAACTTTTGTACCCCAGCCTACAGGCTTTAGAGGAAGAATATCAAAAGGCACAATTATGTGATTTTAATCAATGTATTGTAAAATATTTACGACCTCTGCTAAATACCTACCAATGTAAGGATACGAAAAAAGTATTTTCTGAATTCGGTACTGGTGAAAAAATTTTTAAAATCGATTAAATTGACGGTCTAACCATTCTGAATTTGTACCGAACAAGTGGTGTAGTGGTTAAAGCTTCGGCCCTTGGACCGGGAGGTACTGAGTTCGAATCCCATCAGAGGCTAGATGCAAATCGAATTTTCATCATCGATTACAATCGGTGATGTTAACACAACTAAGACCCTCTGATGGAGTGCAGAATTCAACGCCGACCCATCTTCCATGTCAATGTACACGTTGACATGGAGCTTGCAATGTGAAAGTGGTATACTATAATTGTGTGAGTAGGTGAATAGGTGAATGGGTTAATGATGTGGCGTGAATGCGTGGTATCACAATGTGCCAAAAATGGCTTAAGTGTCAACCACTGAAACCAACCAAACCAACGTGAATAAAAAAATTGAAACGGGCTGCTGTGAATCCGGCAATATTATTTTTTACAAAACACGTATTGTTTCCACTATTTAAGCAGGGGCAAGGGATTCTAGGTAAGTATAGTGATTGGTATCAATATTACTTTTTTTTAAATCGAATCAAAATTTGCCAACGTGGAGCTAAACTAACAAAGATTAAAATTAAAATGTCCAATGTAATTTTTAAATAAACTTTTAAATTAATTTTTTTTATTCCAAACCAGCGTCAGTCATCTGCTTTTTTTAAATCTTCTACGGTTACTTTAAGGGCCGTTCGAACCAATTTCTGCGTTGGTCCCTCGGTATTTGAATCACAACCGTTTCGGGCACCACAATTAAGGTCCCAGTAAAACATGTCGATCACCAGTTTGAAGTTTGGTAATACCGCGCAAAATGATTTCAACCGAAATTGGTATATACCAAAAACTAAACTGTTGCTTTATATTTTTAATTTCTGTTGGTTACCCAAGCCGCTCAAACGTGCAGTAAAAAAGGTCTGGTTTTACAGGATGATTACGAAACATTTGCCCCGAAAGACGAACCAATAAACGAGGTTTCAAGGTTTTTAGTATCGAGACATAACATTCTTCGTCTTTCGTGATTTATTTATGATCCTCTTATCTCCAGATATACGGCAGGTCAGTATTAATTTAATTTTCCATTGGTTATTGTAAAACTTTTACTTCAACGGTTTTTTCTTAAATCTGAAATCGAATATGTACATGTTATTTCTAATCGACACCATGTGGCTGCACAAAATATGCTCATGCAACAGGAATATCTTGGAATAATTTTTGACAACAAATTCCGACCTCGTCATTATAACGTAACATAAACGTCTCCGGGGCCATATCAAAATTTGAAGTTAAAATGGAATCCGGAACAACTGCCTCCAGTTTTCGTTCGGTATCCTCCAGTATATAAGTACGGTAATAGTCAAGACAGATCCGTTCGGCATAGATTGATTCTTGAAATTAATTGTATTTTTTCATAAAAGAAAGTGCCGTGTCGGAAGTTGGCGTCACGCTGACATAAATGTTTTACAGTTAGTTTGATTGGTGCTAGATTTGTCAAAATATTTGAAGCTGGACACATTTTCCTGCTAGTAAATTTCCATGGATTCGAACCATACCGAGATTCCAATGCTCATTTATCGAATGAACGTTAATGTTTAAATATTTCGAGTTTTTAAATAAATCGTGTTCCATTTTTTTTTTTCACTTAATCGAAATTGGAAAGCATTGATTTTCTTGCTAGCAAACATTTTCTCAAATCTTGTGAAGTACAAAACACACTGAATGCCAGTCCACCTAAAGAAATCGTTCGCGAAATAATTGCTGGAAGTGATTCGTCGTTTTTCGGAGAAAAATAACTGGTAATTTTACTAGTAGTTGGCCTTGTATTTGTCGTTGGCTTTGTAATCGATACTGATGCCGTTAAATCAATCGATGTTTCTTCAACTTGATCTTTGCTTTTAAGTATATTTTTTCATGGATAGTACGGAGATGCGTATGTAAGCCACTAGTTGAACCACCGAATGTTTTTATAATTGTATTGCATTTTTTGCATTTTACAAATTCGTTTGATTGGATTTTTAAAAGTGTGTACAGATCAGGTTACATTTAAAATTTCCTTCCGTCATTATGCCTAAAATATTAAAATATTTCATTTTAATATATACAATAATCACATATTTTTATAAACATAAACACTCAACTTACTTTTTGATTTAACTGATTGAAAGAAAAAAAACTAATCATTTATTAATCAATTACGGTGTACATTCAACAGCAGAGCATATTCAGTAAAAAACATATCTCAAATTCTTTAGAAGAGAAAAGATCAAAGAAATTTGATTATGATCAAAAACTTTGATCACAAATGCCTTTTCATGCGTTCTTTAGAAGAAAATAATTGATTTTTTTTTTGATCTATGATCAAATTTCAAAATCCTAAATTTTTGGAGGATTTGTTTTGAGATCAAAAAAATAAGAAAAACGTCAATGTCAAAAACAAAGAAAAAAAAGACGCGCCATTTTCACTATCGGCATTATAATTTGGTGTTTATATTTTAACGTGCGTTACTAAATGTTTAGGTATTGGAACCCCTAATATGCGGATGCTATTTGAATTTGGTTCATAATTTAAGACATCATCATCATTACTTAACAATTTTGTAAGTAATTTGTTGGTTCACAAACATCAATTTTTTAAGTTAAATATTTTGTTGCGGATTAAAATGAATCGCGTATTTCATTGCTACTGTCGACGAGCGGTGGTTCCACCTCTACCACTTGGCATCGAGACCAGCCAAGGCGCGGTAAATGACTCACACGAGTAGGTATATTTCAAAAACATTAAACTGGATCCGCAAAACATTCGGTCTAATCATATGAAAAAAGGCAAAAAACGAGGCTGGAAAGAAAATCTCTGAATAATTTATAATTAAAAATAATTCTTGTTTAAAGTTTCGGTTATCTTATTATAGCTTTCATGTGTACATATTGAGTTTGATCGACATAAAGATTTTTCGGGTTATCTGGAATCGGTGACATGGTCACGTTCGACACCTACTGTGATCGTTTCTTAAATCATAACATCGGTTATTAGAAGTCATTTCAAGCGAAACAACTTTACTTGGGAACTATCACAAAATAAAACAAGACTTTGAGATTTTGTTGCTTTAACCGGAAGAAGGTTATATCCAAGGTCACTTTAAAATAGTTATCAAAAAAAAAAAAATTTTGACCGCGGGAGTTTTACAGATTTAGCATTTACTATATCAACGAAACCTAAAAACGAGGCTTTCGAAAGGTTCGTTGTGTGGTGTGTGTCTGTGAGCGGTGCCGTGCAGACTAAAATTTTGCATCCCCTCTACAGCTCAGACGATTTGTCTGATCTTCGAGAAACCTCATACATAGGCTTTCTACATAAATTGGGGCGATTTTTGAACGATAATTTGCAGCTTATGTAAGAGTTTTTTTTGTGTTTTGCTAATATTTTGAATTGTATGTCATTTACAAGGAAAACGTTTTTTAACTATAAAACTCAAAATTAAATTTGCAACAATGCTAGTCCAGATCAGTTTTCCGAAAGTTTAAGCAGAATTAACGTTTTTATCATCAAAGTGTTTTTAAACTAAAATTCGACATTGTGCTACCTCAGATGAATTATTTGATCGGGATGAAACCTCATACTTAAGCATTTACCACGAATTGTTAAAATCCAGTGAATATTAGTAGTAATCGATTCATCGGAAGTAATAGCTTCCTGCAATTGAAATATATACCACTTCACTATTCAGAGAAGGAGCAAAGTGACCGGTGGCAATGCGTATATCCATCATTTGTTTATTGCTACAATTAATTTTAGTAACTAGTTTGAATAAATTACTTTTCGAAGTAGAGTTCGATAAAAGATGGTGTTGACTGTTTTGAAATTTAAAGTGTATATTGCAACCTATAGCGAAAACCAGGGAACGAGTTACAATGTAGCTTATAACATTTAAACGAACTAGTTGATATTTGTTAACGCAACGCAAACAAAGCTACGACTGGTGAAGAAGCGAGCGATCTAACAGGAAAATCTAGCATATTAGACAGATGCATGTAAGAAGGAAACTCATAAAAATGCGAAAGCTGCGTATCAGAATTCCAGCGACTTTCAAGGAAATCGGTTGCAAGGGCAAATGAGATGGAAGTAGAAGACAAAATTTGGCTTACATTTGATCATTCACGCATATCTGCAGCAAAAGCAAATGGAACGGTAGATGATAACCAAACTCGTCTTGCAACTGATCGTTGAAGTAAATTTATTGAAAAAGTGATTGTGGCGGTAGGTGGAAACTTAGCCTCGTCTTGCACTTCAACGTTTACCCATATCAAAACCATGAGCGAATGAGAAGTAAACAAAGCTTGCCTTGTACTTGAAGTCGGTAGATGAAAACGAAATTCGCCTGATACTTGATCATTCTATACGAGTGAGCTGGAACTGGAATTAATCGAACTATTTGTTGTTTTCAGAATTCGTTGGTACACAATGCTTTGCAATGGTGCTAGCAAACGTTTTAACAGCTTCAATTTTCTCACCAAGAATCGGAACATAATTGACAAATCGAATTAAAAAACAAAAAGATTAAATTTCAAAAAGTTCATTCGGGTAGCTTTGCTGATAATATCTCAACTGTCGTAGTCTGTATAAGCACAAAGACGAGAATGTTAAATACCTAAAAAAGGGTTTAGAATGATTTAGGAGGAAACCTACAAGTACCAATAGGACTCAACAATACAAGATTATACAGATCGAAGGTTCTATCCGAATCCCTGAAGTAATATCTAAGAGTCGTAGTCGTGGTGAACAAGGATTCGGAAGGTTATTGTGAACAAGAAATTCACACTTTTTTTTTAAAAAAAAACAAGGGAAAAACACACGCGCACGAACACATAAACGAGAACAATTTTCAAAACCCAAATTTCTGGATTTCGGCTATATAGCAATCGATAAATCTGCGATAATCTCGAAGTCGGAAAAAACATTTTCATGATTGCTATAAAATGTAAAAAATAAATTTTAAAAAAATAGTAAAATGGAGGCTACCGACCAAATGGCACAGTGGTTAAAGATTTGGCGTTTGGATCGGGAGGTACCGCTTTCGAATCCCGATAGGGGCAGGATGCAAAGTTTCATCAACAGATTACGATCTGTGGTGAAACGTAACACATTTATGACCCCTTGTCGGTGTGCAAAACCCATGGGCCGACCCATCTTACATACAAGTATAGGCTGGCATGGAGCTTGCAATGTGCAGATGGTATTAAATCGGTCGTATAGCCGTACGTCCTCGAGTTGGCCAAGAGGCGTATAGTAAAGACCTAAAAAACATAACCGCGGAAGAGCAGGGTGACTCTAGGCTCAAAAACAGATCGCATAGTTTTCAAGAAAAAAAAATGGAGGCTGTTTGTTATTGACCAAATATAATTTTGTAACTTTGAAATGTGTTTCTTTAATTTTTTTTTCATTATTTAGTGTGTGTGTGTGTGAAACGAAAAGAAAGCGCATAAAAAATTAAAAAGTTAAAATTTTGACGTTTTATTCACCACAAAATTTTTAACTGCTCGAGGGACCACTTACAATTTTTTATCGTACAAATTTGCTTGTTGTGTAGGTATATTCGTACAAGTGTCACAGTGGTATTTGTTTAAAATAAAGATGGAAATACAAATTAAAAATAAACGGAAACGCCAGGTTATGTCTGCATACAATAAATGTAAGAAAATGAAAATTATGTAATTGATAATTATGTAAAAGAAAAATTATTTGTGTTTATTTTATAGGTCTAATTCACTAATTAGACAAAAAAAAATTAATTTTCTAGATTTACAATGTGTCTCATTTTATCACAAAAAAAAATTAACATTTTGTAAAGTTTGTCATCAAAAGACGTAAAAACAAAAATATCAATAAATTTTAAAAGCTCGAAAGAAATTAAAATTATATAAGAAGGAAGTAACTATTTCTTCCCTCTTATCTCTAATTTAATTAAATCAATAGAAATTTTATCTTATCATAATAATATAATAAATATAGACACACACACACACACACGCACATACAGATACATAATTGATAACATTTTCCACAATACGAGGAAAAATATATCGATAAGCTTTTTTATTTTTATTTCTTTTGAAAAACTTTATTATCCACAAAGAAATACATAAAAATATTATTTTATTACGTACTATTAGTATTTCATTATTATTGTACGTTAACAAAAAAGCTTAGAAAAAGGTTTCATGTCATACAATAGATTATCTCAAAATTATTATTGTTGTTATTTTAACGAATTGTTGTAAAAATAATATATAATATTTATTATGTAATGTCTAAATAAGATTTGGAAGGAGCAGATTTATATATTATTATAGCCTTATATAAAATTTAAACCTATAATTTTTAATTCTAGTTAGGTACCACCCCCGAACGATAAGGAGTCTTCTTGTTAAACTGAGTTTTTTTCCCCATTTCTACAAATCGTTATATTGTTGTATGATAATCTTTTTAAAAGTTAATATTTGATTACGTATTTATTATTATTATAAAAGTTATTGAATTAATATTTTTAAATATAGATAATATATAACATACTATTTTTGTATAATAAATTTTTGAGATGCAATCGATATAAATTCGATTGACATTTACCGAAAAGATAAAATAATTGGAATGTTTGCGAACTCGTTAAAATTTATCCTTTTAGATCTATTCCTATTACGGTGACACGTTTTATTATCCGGTGTATTTTGCTACGTGGTTATATGTTATTCAGTTCTTAGCAGTTAGCAAATTAAAACATGAAGAATTTGTACAGTAAACAGTTTTCAATGTCCCAATGTCCGTTAAAATTAAAGCACGTTCTGTGCAGAAAAGTGGTAATCAATTATCTCTATGTTTTCATTAACAAAAAATGTTCTTGACAAACTAATCGTTCATAATTCAGTTAGCCCAAACTATTTCAATTATTTTATTATAATAATATTTATGTATGTATATTTATATATTTATTTTATTTTTATAACGTTTTTTAGGATTAATAAAAAACATAATTTTAATCTTAAAACTAGCTTAAACCTATATTCTAATTTAAGTAGGCGATTTTTTTGGTCCCTAATATTATCAAATGGGGGTGTATAATTACACCTCTCACTATGATTATATACTATAATATGGGTCTGGTAGATAAGCCTGGTTTTCAAAAGCCTTATTTCAAAAGCCTGATTTCAAAAACCTGGTTTATAAGCCTGGTTTTCATAATCATGGCTTTCATAATCCTATGGCTTTTAAAATCCTGTTTTTTTAAACCCGGTTTATTTTTATTATCCGAATTAATAAAAATAAATCAGTTTCCAAAAACAGGATTTTGAAAGCCATGATGAAAAATTACTTATGTTTTTTCTATTTTAAAACATTTTTGGGGAATCACGGACACCCGAATTTATCGAATATACAACGGAGAAGAACAAAAAGTAATAACTGCATTGAAAACATACACCGCTCCCTCAATAGAAAACTTATGACTAATAACATACAGAACAGTATGAAAAAAAATGTCGTTGGGTTGGTGAAAAACTTATGAAAAAAGTTTATCAAACTTTTAACGTTTCACTTATGAGAAATACAATGAAGTACACCACATTTCAAAATTGGTTATTGTTTTTTTTCTGCTTGTCAATTTGAAAACCAACATACAAATATCGCCCCATTGAAAAATTAAAATATTTTTGAAATGAGGGACAAATTAATAGAAGCGTGGCACGATATAGGCAAAATTATGCGATTGTCTCCAGAAGACTGCCAAAATATGTGGAATAAATTTGAGAAATTGTTATACAAAGGCAATAAGCGATAACAAAAATGTACCTAGTGGCTCGGGATGATACGAAAACGAATAAGTTTAAGTACGTATATTGAAAAAAATGAGTTTTTAAAGACATTTATCCAAAAGAGAAAGTAAGTTTTGTATGTTGCTTAAAAATTTCAATAAATTAACATTTTTTTTTTTATTTTAGAACTTTTGGAAATGTAGACCTAATTGGGAGCCAAACAATTATTGAGGAGTACTTGATCGAAGAAAACTCCAACAAGGAAAATGATAATCTCGAATATGACGGAGGTTTTAGCTCAAATTTGTCAAATGTAATAAAAAATCCGATTTCAGATATTAAACATTTAGATAGCGATGAAGAGCTTTTTGAGCATGTTTTGGAGAACATGGTGGTCGAGACAAACGTAGAAAAAAATTTGTCAAACGAGAATGTGCAACTTGGGCCATCCCATAAGTCGATCCTAGAATCAGCTGGGAAACAAAAATTCTTTAAAAAAACAAATTTAGAAAGTAAACTCTCGGGCGCGAGCGATGCTATAAAAGAACGAAATTTAAAAGACCGAAATATATATCCTCAAGTTGAGCACTTTGGTAATTTATGTACCTTGGTTCTTCAGCGCCAAACTTGTAAAAACCGACGATTGAAAACAATCCCAAAATTAACAACTGTTTTATTTAAAGAGGAGGAATCCGTATAAATAAAATAATATGAACTTTATAATTTTAAATTATTATTATTATTATTATTTAATTTTTTTGTATGAATTATTTAAAATAAATAAAATTTATGTAAAACAAAATTTTGTTTAAAAACTATAGAATATTTAAACATTTGCTCTTCCAACATTACAAAATAGTTTCTAATTTCTTCACGCACCGCTAAATTCTCTCTGGTTGAATTTCGTGATCCAAATCTTTTCATTTTATTGTATTCTTCCTACTAAGTCCACTGCATTTATCTAGTATAAGTGAACATTTAACGACTGCTTGTTTTGTATATGATATTCTCGGCCGCTTGGTTTTAATAAAATTATTAAGAACTACGCGGTGGCTTTTACAATGCTGTCGATAGTTATTGGCGATGCTCGAATCCGTGAAAATAAAATGATGAACTGGGAAACCAACACTACAAAAGCGCGTTCTATACAATTTCTGGCTCTTGCTAATCGGTATTTGAATACCTTTTTGATATGGATAGTCCTGTTCCGCCATAAGGATTAAGCATATTTCTATGCAATAGAAATGCAGCATCCCCAATAAAAAAGATCGCCGGGGAAATTTAAATTATTTTTAAAAATCTTTTCCCTAAAGTTGATTTTTTAAAAATTCCGCCGTCGTGGTTTCATCCATATACGCTCCAATGTCAACAAACAGGAATTTGAGGTTTGCGTCACATATTGCCATTAAAACAATACTGATCGATTTTTTATAATTGTAGAACTGTGTTGCTGTCTTGTTAGGGGATTTAATGATGACATGTTTACCATCAATACACAACAACAATTCGGAAAGTTCCACATATTATACAAATCTCGTTCAAATTCAGTTGGTGGCCTTAGATAAGTATTTTTAAGAGCCGCCTAAATAGCTTCGCAGTTCTCAAATATAATTTTTGAAACTGTAATGGTTCCTACTCGATATTTGTATGACATGCTTATCATAGAGTTTCTAGATGCCAGGTATCTGAAATAAAATTTCAAAATAAATTAGCTACAAAACAAGAAAAATTATAATTATTCATTAATGTACCTCAAAGCCAGCATCAATCTGACGCCCGGTGATATAACTTTTCTTCTATGCTGTTAACAGCTCTTTATACTCTTTTATTGTCAATCGGCAATAATTTTTAAGTAAGCAAAGAATGATTTTATGAAATGAAGTTGGCTTTGCTTTAAGTTTTTTCTGTTAATCGGGTATGCTCTTCGTAAGACAAAAGTTGTAAGTCATAAGTCATACGTTTTCTATTGGGGATGCGGTGATACATATTGGTTTACATTTTAACTTTAAACCCATTTCGGGGAATCGCATAATGTTATTAGTGGAGAATAACCGAATTTTATGCTTTGATTTTCTATGTATTGCTCGCTTGTAATTCTATTTACTTAAGTGATTACGTAATCAACCATTTTACAAGTATTATCTTAAATCTATGATTTACAATAAAAGTGTGGTAAAGAGTCGCAGTGTTTAGCCGGGCAAAAATGATAAAAATATCACGATATTTTTTATAATGTCTTGCCATAAAACGCACTCATTTATTACAAATAAACCAAAAATATTTTTGATTCCAGCCAAATTATCAAGCCAAAAAGAAAATTGCTAATTAAAAATAGTAACTGTTCAATACAATAAACCAGCAATGCAATTTAAGGAAATTGGATTTTGTATCTTCAAAATATTGCCTATAAGTAATTTTAAAGTTTTATAACAAATATTAGGTTTCATAATTCCTAGTAATTTGGAATGAATACGAGAAATTTTATTTTTGGGAGCGTCTCGAAATCTTGGTTGACAGAATGTTTGTGTTACCAAAATCTTAGTTTTGTAAAATCTTGCTTTACAAAATCTTGATCACAAAATTCCTGGTTTTCAAAATCTTGATTGTCATAATCTTGCTTTACCACAAAAAAAGAGATCTTGGTTTTCAAACAAATCTGACCAAGATTTTAAGACCAAAATTTTGAGAACCAAGATTTCATCGCCAACCCATTATTTTTATTTATTTAATTTTTTTAACCATTTAGAGAACCTGGTTAAAAAATCTTTTTTTTATGAAAAACCAGTATTTTAAAAACCGTGCTTTTGGAAACCAGACTTTTGTAAACCAGGATTTAGAGCGGAGCCCATATCACATTGCTTATTAATGTATTTTCATTTTCTATCATTTTTATAATTGTATTTATGCAAAGTTTATGAATGTATCCCTTAATAGGCGGATTTTGCGAAAGTTTATGTATCTCGCTAGTAATTTTTTTTACTTAGACGTAATAGGGTTTAACGTTTAACGCCATCCTAATGTTTATGTTTTGAATTACTTGCATTTTTCTAGCGTAATTGGAATCATTCTCCAAACTTGACAACCATAAATAATTAACGGCCTCATGTAATGATTGTGAAATACATACCAAAAATAATACCAACAATTTACACTGTGGTTGCGTTCCCAATTTATAAAAAATAAAATTCAGGCCCCCAGTAAGACAACCTGTGTCAGTTGTAGTGTCCAAGCTGATACGATGGATTTAGGGAATCGGCCCATTCTAATGACTAATTGCTTGCCTACGCATTCGGAGGATTCGTGACAAAAAAAATGTTTGGCCCAATTCAAAGCAGTTCTTTGATCGTACCGTGGCTCATCAAAATTCGCTTAATTATGCCAAATTTTTTATAAAATTTTCTGACACAATTTATTTACACACGAATACGCATATGTACATAACTTTTTATAACTTTACCAATATATTGCCGTTTATTAGTAGACAAAGTTTAATATTTTCTTACACATATAAAAATATTTGGAAGAAATAAGGTCTAGATTACTGTCTGGAAAAAATAATCGAGATAAAATCTTGTTAAGACGATACCAAAGTCGTTACATTTTTTACGTAGTAAAATAAAGTAATGTCATGAAAAATTTTGACATCAGGATTTTTGATGATTCACAATTCGCTGTATAAACGATGTCAATAAAAGCGGGCTTTAAAAAATATCTGCCTGTGTCTCTGTATATGTGGTGACAGGCATACTGAATGTCGCTAAATGGCGCTGTACAAGCCAGGCGGATTGAGATTGACTGATCATACCTCATAACTTATTTCTTAAACTTTCTAGATCTCAGTGATTTTTAACTGTAATCGGACCACCGATAGTGACAGTTTCCATAAAAGCCTTTTCGTTTAGCAAAAATTTTTTGATATCATTTTTTATAGAAACCTGATATGAAATAAAGGATCCTGAATTAGTTTGCCATAATATCGGTAGATATCAGTTTTTTCAATATTTTTGAGCAAATCACTATTTTTGTGAAAGTAATGTATTTCATCTTAAATTTATAGCCTATGTACAATCCAGGCGGATTGATTTGATTGATCGGGATGAAACTTTATACTAAACTTTTTCCATAAATCGGGATATCTCAGTGGTTTTTGGTCGAATCGGTCAACAGGAAGTAGTAAAGCCTCCAAAGTAAGCTTTTCCGGTTTATTAAAATATTCTGAAAAGTTTATCATTCGCAAGACAAACGTTTATAAAGTAAACGATTCTAAATTAAATTTCAAACAATTTCGTATCAATTTTCCAAAATTTAAACGGAAATAACGTTTTTTAACAAAAATCTGTATTGCTACAAAAAAATTCGGCTTCATACAACCCAGATTGATCGGTATGAATTTATAAAGTTTTTTTTTTCATAAATTCGGATATTTTTCAATTTTATCGGAAATCTTAATACAAGTTTTGATTAAATAAACATTATTTCACAAGAATTCGGTATGTAAAATTTGTTGGAGAGCTGTGTACCGGAAGTGGCAGTTTCTATGCAAGCTTTTAAAATTTTTGCAATGATGTTGAAAAGTTTATCAGTTACAAAAAAACGACAAAGAATTAAAAACATCAAATAAATATCTTTATCTTTTTTCCAAAATTTAAGCGGAAACTACAATTTTAGACCAAAAACTGCTTTTCACAATCAATCGATGATCGGTCAATAGACGATTTGACTTCAGCACAGTTCCGACAGGTTCAGGATGAATGTTTAGAATTAGGGGTACTTAAGCTTTTTTTATAAATTTACAGTTTCCATCACTTGGGGGACTATGTATTATGTTGCCGAAATAGGTTCACCAGAAGTGGTTTTTTGTAAATATTTTGACTATAAATTAAAAAGGTTTTAAATTAAATTTGCAACAAAATTGGTCTCGATCATTTTCCAAAATTTAAACTGAAATATTGATTTTATATACAAATATTTAATTATTCCTATTTCAATGACTCTCTACCCTAGTGATATATGGAAGAAATTTGTGTACACCGAAATTGGCAGCTCCCAAAGAAAACTTTTTTGTTTTTTATAGTTTTTACCAAATATTTAAAGAAACAAAAATATCGTAAATAAAATTTGCTGGTTTGTTCGAAAATGTTTTTCAGGCGAATTGACTGATCGGTATTGTACATTATACGTCCATTTTACTTTCTTTTATGAATTAAAATAAAAAAGACAGGCTCTATTTAGGGCACTGCCGCTTCTCGATATTTGTTATAATGGAAACTCTCCTACATTCTCTAGAGATGAAGCAAATTCATTTTTGATATGCGGGTGGTTTTTAAGAGGGATGGAATTCATTGAGAAGTCAACGAGAACTACAACCGCCGCAATCATCAAACTCAAGGATTAATAAATTTTCTGGACCAACGCTTCACGAAACTAAGCATGGAGTTTGACTTGTTGGTAATATTTTCAATATGTGCTTTCAAGTTCAATTCGTTTAATAATTTCCAAATCACGAACGGAAGTAACTCTTACAAGATTGCGGCTGATGTGGTAATCGCAAGAAAGGGGATTGTTTACTTTGAGTACGTGATGGTCTGGTTATTCGTAGTACGCTAAATGGCGAAATCGTTTAGGTCATCCTATAGTGTGTTACAGGCTGGCTACTGCCAACCTGCAGATTTCACTTAAACACATGCAGAGGCCTCCACGGTGATATTTTGCCGGCTAAGTTCTCAGCGAGAATTGCTAGGGTCGTGGGGTTTGAGGCTTACATGGTTCCTGGCTTACACCGTGATTAAATACAGAAAGTTGGGGAAACGCAAATAATAATAAAACCGAGTTCCGCCGAAATTCGTCGGCCGGAACCTGAGGAACGAACAGCCAAAATCAAAAAATAAAATAATCATAATGGTAGAGCGGTGCCCTGCTGCGCGCATCCGCCCGAACTCGTACGGTGGTAACCACCGGTTCCGAATCCGGATGCGGGCACCAAGGAACCGCTTACTCTTACGCCGACACAGGGTGGGAATTCCCCCCTCATCATAACCAACCCAGAAAAATTAATAATTCATTTTATTTTATTTATACGCACAGAAAAAAGAAACCCAACTTCCCACGAGAAACGAAAAAAAAAGAAAGGGAGAGAATGATAGAGAGAAGCGAGAAACGAGAGAGAGAGAGCGAGAGAACAATGCACATCGAGCGTGCACCCGCGATCGCTGTGCGACGCTCGATTACAATAAATTTGAAAATTATATATATATATATATATATGAATAATATAAAAAGAAAATGTATATAAAAAAAATATAAAATAAAAATCAACAAAAAAATAATAAAAATAAAAAAAATTGTACCTTAATTGTTATATAAAAAAAAATCACCGGTGCGGCCTTGCGCGGCCGTCATGCCACAGGTGGCCTTGCCCCACCCGGACCGTTGCGGTGCCTTTCACCGATACCAAAAGGAAACAAAGTCGGGCAACCGGTTGGCCACCCGATCGTTGCGGCAGACCACCGATTACCAAAAATATAAAGCACGAGGGGCCGGTTGGCCTCCCGTTACGTTGCGGGGCCTTTCCCCGTTAAATAAAACACCAATGGCCGGCTGGCCACCCGTGTCGTGGCGGGGCCTCTCCCCGATAAAATAAAACCAAAAATCCGAATAGCCGGTCGGCTTCCGTTAATTAACCGTGAAATCAGTAGCCGTTTAATGCGGCGGCTATTAGTAATTGTCACTCTTCGGAATTGTCCCACCTGTTGAAAATGTGGCACTCTTGCCGATATAAATTGCCTCAAGCACGAAAATATAAACACAAAGCAATCCTTTCGATATTGATTAATATAATCTCGATAACAAATTACGGATTTATATTAGTTTTCTTCAGAAAACTGTTTTTCCTCGATTACAATAGATTACAATATGGCCGAACATAGGCACACGAACACCAATAAGTTTATTATATAAAATTTCTCGTTTAATTAGATGATTTCAAGTTATTTTAATAACTATATAATTCATTGCGATGTTCCGAATTACAAAAATCAGCACCAAAAATCCGAAAACACGTTTAACGCCAAACCCGAACTCTTTCAACTCACAAAAATACTCGATTTTTTTTTAGTTTTTTTTTTATTATTTAATTTCACAAAATTAACAAAAACTATCTATATGTTTTGGTTAACAATCAAAAAAAAATTCCAAACAAAATAACAAAATGAAACTTTGTCCTTCAGGAAAAATAAAAAAAAAGACTTATTTTTTTTTCTTTTAAACAAACGAGATTATAATTTTGTAAAATTCTAAACAAGACTTTTAATAGCAAACTTCAAAACTCGAATGAATTTACTCAAAAAAAAATTCGAGCGTCGCACATACGACGCGCAAAACATTCCAGAAGAATTGTCTTTCTTCTCTGTTTCTCGTTTACATCAATTCGCATTGGTGTAAACGAGAGGCATATGAGAAAAACATTCTTATGGAATGTTTTGCTTGACACACACTCGATACGCATTGCTCTCTCTTTTCCAACCTCTTTCTCACCCTCGCGCCACCTTACAAAAGGTACGTACAACACAACATCCACAAAAGTGGGGACAACAACCAACACTGAGAAAACATAGCAAGTGGAGGCACAAACCCGAGAAAATACCATACAAACAGCGCTTGTTACGATCATGTAATCGTAACAAGTGGGATGGTGTCAATATGAATAGAAATTTAGCGGTAGATTTTCATACCGTCAACCGAGTTTTAATCCCGTACTCAAGGTCATTGGTAGGCAAGATAAAAGTATTGGCCCTAGATGACTATCATGGGGTACTCCTGATGTATAGCTATTAACGGTGCTGATGTGATGACCTGTAAAACACATGATATCTTCGTTCCTGCATATATGAGTTCACTAATAATAGGAATTGAGCTGGAAACCAAAGGCTCGTAGTTATAAAATAATTGTATGAAAAATATAGTCGAATTCTTTGAACGTTTATTTATTTATTTATTAATGTACTTTACTATTTATTTATACAAATCCACATCATAAACCAATATATGCCATTTTGAGCAGTAGCTGCTCATTTACAATGGCGTATGCAGCGTATGGGTTGGACAAAACAATTTTAACTAAAACAAAAAAAAAATTGGTTAAAATTACGAAGAGACAATTTTTGGTGTTCAATGTAAGATGCTAAAACCCCACATTTACGGAGCACCGTTGATCCTAATATGGTAGGAGCATACCCCAGGTTTGTCTCAGCGAGGCAGCTATGTAATAAGAAATTATTCTAGCTATTGTCATCCGCCATGCAACCCCCTATCAACCACTGCTTCCAATTTTGATGGGGATACTCATTTCGAATCAAGATATCAGTTTTTTCTAAATACTTCCTCAATGCTTTCAGACTTTTAGAATGATCCAGGATCTTCTGGGCATGCAAACAATTACCTCATGCATAATTTATATTTATCAAAACTTAAAATAAAATTGAATTTTTTAAATAAAATTTGCGACCGGTTGACTTGAACTTCAACGCCGACCAGGATGTTTCTACATTTGCTGAAGTCGGTCGTGATGACATCAAGCACATTTCTTGGCTTCATGGTGACCTTGCGCGAGTTACGATGTTAATTTCGTCAAACTGGTGGTAGTCGATCTACGTTTCAGAGCGAACATCATAAAATAATTGGAATACACAAGTCTCCCAATATGTTTGTAGCTATAGTTCTTGTGAATCAGATCTATAAAAGTATCTTTCCAGATGGACACAAAAATTCCTAAAGACAATGATTTTTGAAAAAGGGCCGTGAAATTTGGAAACTGTCAAAATTGATTGCATGCAGAAAACAAATATTTGAAAAATGTAATTCATACCACGAAGAAATTATGTCCCTCAGTTGCAATATCGGTATATCCTTATCTGCTGCGGTTGTTGAGAGATGAAGTTATTGCTGAATTGAAGTCGTAAATCGCAGAGAATTAATTTTCTGGTATCTTACTGTATTGTGCAGCTCTAATACTTAATGTACACCAATTGTGAGTGATCAATATTCCACCAAATTATTAACTCGAATCATTAATCTCAAATTGTCCCCGTTAAACATTTCACCACGAAGCAAAAACTATTAATCATTATAGAAAAAACCATTTAGATACTCGTACTGTTTATACCCCCTCCCATATTTAATCCATCAAATTTAATTATTTTTTTATACAAAACAAGAATTATAATTACGTTTAGAGCAACACAGCAAATTAATACTCACATCAAAATTAAATTAACAGAATAACAATTAATTTAAATTATAAATCATTTTATTTTTTTGTTTTTGTTTTTTCATTGCAGGGTTCATGTTTAAAGGATGGTGATTTAGCTAGAGCACGAATGAATGAAGCGGAAGCATGTTTTATATTAGCAGCTCGAAATTATGCAGATAAAACAGCGGCCGATGAGCACACCATATTACGATCGTGGGCTGTTAAAGATTTTGCACCAAATGTGCCACAATATGTTCAAATATTTAGGTAAGTTGCATGTATTTAAGCCATAAATTACGGATTTTAATAATATTAAGACATGAATTTGCAATTACTGTAATAATTATTGAATTTAAAACCTTTTACGGTTTACAACATAATTTAACGTGTTTCCTGATTGTTGCTGATATCGTGCATGTTTAGAGCTAATAAAATTTTATTATTCGTTTATTCATAACATGGCTGGCTGTTGGTTATAAAAAATTATTATAAAATTTCTCAAATTATTCATGTGTACACGATAAAATGCAGTGACGTACTTAAACATTGTCAAAATACGAAATTTATGTGAGGGGTGAAATAATTTATTATTGTTTATAGAAATTATTAGCAACAAATATTATTGAAAGCATATAAATCATTTAGTGTCAACTATTCTAATTTTATGGGGGATTTGTTAAATTGAGAAAATAATGTCGCTGTGCCAACCTAATTAAATATTAAACTACGGCCATACGAAACTTTTTGAATATTAATCAATCACCACAACCACGTCAATCTAAAACGTTTAGACGCATGGGAAGTCGTTACTGATTTATACTATAATTGTTCAATTTAAGTCATAGCTAGTCAATTTTTACAAATAACAATTTTAGAGCGAATTTCTACATAATTGTATAGAAATTGTAAGGAATTTCTAATATGCGTGGGCTGTTTCAGGACAATTTAAATATATTGGAACAGGACAGGTGGCTGTAATAAAAAGTAGAACTTTAAACACACTTGAGGTTTAGGTTTGAACCAAACACAGGACTATCAAACTGTGAATGCACTACAATGAACCTCTACATCACCCCGTAATAAAAAGGTAAGCCATAAAAAAGGTTTTTAAACAAGGAACATTAAATGACATACAAGTTGATCGGTTCATAATCCTTAAAAACTCGAAAGTTTGACGAAAGGTTTGCTGGATTTTTGAGAAAACATAGCTCCAGTAGATAAAATTAGATTTGTAAATCTCTCAACCGAATGTAAATCTCAGTTGGGCGGAAGCAAATTAATATTACCGACATTAAAAAATCCATATAGGTGCCCGTCGCCGTGTTGGATGGAAAAGAGATTCAATAAATAGGGAGTTTCGCTCATAGACGTCTTTAGTCTCGCTAACTATATATAGCGTTATGTTTCTTGATGAAATCTTTGTGAAAGGGCAGTACAGGGCAGTACAATATTTTATTTGATTTAAGAATGTAACTCGATTGTGGCCAGAATTCCTTTCGTGTACTTACTCCATCGAGCGTGTGATATTGGTCATAGATTTATGAAATTAACTATTAAATACCTGAACGAGAATTCGTTCACTTATGGTTGCCCAAATATGGAATATCCTGATATAAACATGAATTTGCAGGAAAATTAACTTCTCAAAATTCAAAGAAAAACCTTGGGCAACGTACTCACTTCAAAATCATCATTGATCCTAAACGGCAAAAACTAGAAATGTACTGAATAATTTGTGATGATAGCCGCAAACGGGTATCGCCCGATCACGTGAACGGTGGTCATTTCAGCTTGTTGAAGGTGCACAATCAACGAGCCTAAACAAGTTTTAGTTCGCAGTGGTACTATCTACTACTGGTTCTTGCATCAACAGTAAACGAATGCTGGAAGATGAGCCACAATATTACAGCCGAAATATTGGGAGTTTTGGGCGAATAAGAAGATTATAAAAATTCTAAACAGATCTAAGCCGACAGATTGATTTACAGGGTTACAAGGTCAAGTGGCTGTTTTCTTATTTATATTTACCGCAAAAATTGTGCACACAATTTTTAAATTAAATTACCGGGTGCAGTTGACAGGTAGTAGTTGAGATTTTAACAGTTCTAAAAAATAAACTTTTTTTGAAATTATTTTATTTTCGATAGTGATCTGGCAAAAAATATGATTTCTCTACATTATCTACAAATTATATACATTCTCTACCAATTGTCGACATTGCCTACGCAAAAATCAATTGTGTACACTATTTTTGACACCATAACATGCCGACAATACGCGTAAGCGCACAACACTGCAGTGGACGGTGAGTTTGAATCGTAATGAATTTATTTGGATTGGAACCATTTTGAGCTATAAACTGTTTGCTCAATTACCACGTCTCAGACAATCAGCTCTACTTTTAACGTGCCAAATTTAAATTAAATTTTTGTTCAAATACGAGTTGTTTATGGACATATCTGGCCCAGGGCTCTTTTTCGAACAACTGCCACGGAACGTTTTTTTCTATTTTTACTAAAAGAAATGCAGGAGTGTGCCGATCTCAAAACCACATAGCCTTAATCCGACACATTTATACTTTTAATGTGTCAATTTCCTTTATCGCGTGTTATGTAAAGTTAGTTCGTACAAGTACATGGTCTATTGTTTTTTATATTATCAATGCGATCTGTTTTGGGATCCAAGGCTCTCCCTGTTCTTTCGCTGTTTTGCTTATTTTGTCATTACTTAACGCCTATTCAGCAAACTCGAGGACGTACGGCTAAAGGATCGATTTAAGACCATCTGCACATTGCAAAGCTCCATGCCAGCCTATAATGGCATGGATGGGTCGGCCCATGAGCTTTCCACACCGACATCCGGTCATAGATGTGTTACATTTCACCACAGATCGTAATCCGTGGTCTGTTATCCCAACGCCAAAGCATTAACCATTTGGTCGGTGAAATAATGGTTGCATTCAGCTAAAACTCGCAAAATTTCAAAGTAACAAAATTAGTTTTTGTATTTAACGTGATTTTTAATAAATTCTAGGCTGGGCTAACTTCACACAGAACCAAATGGGATTTTTTATTGATTAGTGTCGCCTGATGATATTTTTTTTTGTTTTCTAGGATAGAATCGTGGGATAACTTCACATATGTCTTTCTATGAGCCTATTATCAAGAAAAGTCAGAACGCCTGGTCGTCTCTGGTAAAATTACTACTGTTGCCCTGGTAAATTACCATAATGGCATGTTGTTTTTAAGATTTTGAACGAAGGAATATTTTTTTTTTCAGCAATTTATTTGACAAATTCAGCACTTTGGCACTGATGGCAAACTATATTGGTTTGAAGAAGAATAGAATATTGAAAAGGTCTTGAAGAATGTCACAGAATAGGTTGGAGCACGTTAGTACTCAAAACAACCGTTGTGGCACTGGAAGCAGTTATATTTAGCTTGCTCCAATAAAATTAAGTGACATGTAAATCATTCATAGTTGGTTTTGGAGAAGCATCAGTTTAATTTAGTTAGCTATTTAGTTCATAAATTCACCGCTTTGGTGCTGATGACAAATTCACCCTTTTGTAAAGAACATAAAAACAAATTTTTACAAAGTCATCAATTTGCAAAAATTTTTTTAATGAAAATTTTCCATTTTCCTTTTATGTAAATTCTACGGGATGATATTCTTCATATACTATATTTCGTTCCAAATTTTAAGCAAATCAGTACTGTTTTAATTTTTCGATTCCTTGTGTATGAACTGGTAAAATTTTCAAAATCGGTGATCGTATTTTAGAAGTATGCTTTTTGTATAGTCATTTTGCGACCAAATTTTTTACTGGAAATTTGCGATGTTTCTCAATTCCATTGAATTGTTCGGGTTTGTCAATTTCCAGACCGAAGTTCTCTTATTTCGTGAGGTTTTAATCTCTAGTGAGTTTATCATTACAATTGCAGTATAACACTGAAAATTTCTGCAAACTAATAAAACTTTAAATTTGGATTATTCTCAGCAACAGCCCAGATGTGAAGTTAATATAATTTTTTTATATTTTGTTAGAAATAATAATTTTATAGAATGATCTTATATTTAAAAATTTCATGACAAACACTGCTGGAAACCGTGCTGCTCCAATCATCAATGATGAACAATTTTCGCTTACAGTTATTAATTCAGAAAGAAGCTTTGTTAATTCCAGGAGCCACTTGGAGCGCCTCTTTTCAGTTCCACTGTAAAACCAGCTTCAACTCGGTTCTGGTTACAACAACCGTTTTCAAAATATATCACCTTACTTACACCCTGTATACACCATAATTAAACGACAAACTAAATTCAAAAATGTTTGTAAATCGTAGATGTATTTCACAACCGATCACTGTTTATATATACCGGTCACGATCCCCAAGTATATTAGTGCACCATACATTAAGACAAATGCGTTTAGGCGAGTAAAACATTTTGATACAGTTTGGCATCGGTGAATTTGTTGCGGTACAAATAATGAAAACATTGCGGACTGTACATGTTGTGGTCAACACCCGATTGTATTTTTCCACGAATTTACATTAATCTCGAATACAACACTTGATTTCTTAGACGAGAATTACAACTTACCAGAATTTTAGTAAAACGTATCTTGTATAACCAATAATCTTCATTCTCGCTTAAATTTCAGAAAACCTACAACGAAAACTCTTCTGGAAAATTTATTTAATTCAAAGAAAAACTTAGGATAAGGTTTCATCCTGATCAGTCAATCCGTCTGATTGCACAGAGGCCAAATTTTAGTATAGAACAGATTTTTATCAAAAACCGTATTTTCCGGTTAAGTTTTGGAATTATCATGTAAATTGTTGCAAATTTAATTTAGAATTTTTTATTTACAATAATTTTTATCATAAATGAAATAATTTTCAAATTATTTGCGAACACCCGGAAAAATTTATATGAAAATTGCCGCTTCAGGCGAACCCATCTTGACTAAAAATTATTGCGAGCTCCTGTAAACAGGCCACTAACTTTTAGTCTGCAGAGATTATACACACATACAGACACGGGTTTTTTTTAAGAACTACTTTTTTGGCTTCGGCGATTAAGCGAATGGGAAATCTGCAAAAAACTCGAGATCGATACTTTTTATGATTCGTAAAAGACTCGTAAAAGAATGTAAGAGACAATTTTGTTTATGAAAATATCATTTTTCAGGTTCTTTTGATAAACATATATGGACTTATAAGGTATAAATCGAACTTCGATTTATAGACAGGGGTGAAATACCACTAGATGTGCGAATGGGCCAGTAGGACACCATAAATATGCCATTTGAATCCCCATCCATCATCACTCGTTAGTTTACCTAGAGATTTCCATTCATATTTCGATTAAATAAAAATTTAATTGAAATGCCTTCTAGAAATTGCAAAACCACATCAACATACAAATTTCAGAGCACTTGATAAATTTACCATTTACAACAACAATTTTTATTTTTTCAAAAATTCGTTGTCAAAATGAAATATTGCTTGAAATTCACACATTTTCAAAAATATTTTTTTTTTGCAGAATTAGATTTATGAATTCTAATTTTTATGGTATAACATATACAGATATTGAAATACATATATTACATGAATTCCATTATAGAACGACCGACTTTATGCTTGTGTATACGATAGGTGTTAAGCATTGTACATTGGACAACAAGCCAAACGGTTAGACATTTTAATTTGTAGTATTTTATGGCTGAGCAATAGCTCTATGTACAATATAAACACATCTGATAACGCTGTACAACAGCAAATCCAACAATATACCGAATATTTAATTAATTAATTTATTTTGTACAAATTAAAGCGTTTTGATTACAATTTTTGATAAATTCAACAACAGTACAAGCACGTACAACAAAATTACGTGGAAAATTTATATTGTGTTTTTCATTGTATAATGGGAAAATTCGCTCATTTTCCTCTGCTTGCACATACTTCATTTTACTTCTTCATTCTTATATTTTAGCTAAAGTGTTGGGTAAATAAAATTATCAGAGATTAAAGTTAAATTTTATTAGTACAAATATAAATGTGATTGTTGTAAATAAATATTTGTGAACTCGAACTGTGTGGTGTGATGTATAGTCGAGTCATTTGTCTGGGGGTAGAAAAGTGTATGTTGTTTATTGACGAGCCCGAGGTACGTCAGAAATAGAATATAATTTTAGGAAAATACTTACTCTCGACTAGAATCGTGGATTCCGTGATCAACATTCCAAAATCCACATTGTCATACTGAGGGTGTGAGAATATGACTCGGCCCTATTTCATTAACATAAGAAAACATAAGAAAGGTCTGTCAGACAATTTACGAATTCCCTCTCTGAAGAAATCCTGTTGGAGAAGATCCAATCAATATGCCAATTAACGATCTCTGCGCGAGAACTGAATCATTGTCAAAAAGGGACGACTACATCGACCGGAATAAGTATAGTAGTCTAAAGGAGCTATGTCTGATGAACACGGCGGTTGGAGTAAAATGCCCCAGTTATTTCCTTTTAAATAGTTTTTCACAACGTTTGCAACATGTGGTTTTGCATTGTGGTGCTGTCTGGTCGTTTTTCCTCTATATAGCTCGCTTCAAACGTATTAGTTGTCGGTAACAACGCGATTGATAGTTTCACCTGATTCCAGCAGTTCATAATATAATACACTTTACTGCGATCCCACCAGAAACAGATCATAACAGTATTGCAATGAATACCTCGCTTTGGTTGCGATGGACCAGATTCCCAGGCTTCATCTTAGATTTTTTGGCTTTAGGATTCTCATAATAAATTCATTTTTCATCGCCAGTAACTATTCGATGCAAGAACTCTTTTCTTTGTGGTCTTTGAAGCAGTATTTCACAAGTGGGTTTTCGACCCACTTGACCCAGTTGTTAGCTTTTGAACCATTCCCAATGTTTGTAAACGTTTTGCAACAGTTGAACCTTGAACGATCAACATTTAATGCTACAGCCAATTCTGATTGTGTTAACAGTTGTTTACACTTCAACCAAATGTCGCATGCTGCATTTGACAGCTGAAATCAAGTACTATAGAATACTAGTATTGGCCATTTATAGTACCGCATTTTTACAGATGGTAAAATTATCTCATATTCAAAAGTTTCCTTTTTCCAGAAAGTTAAACGTAATGAGCCACATACCTTTGTCAAAATGAGTCTATACCTGATATACTCGTAAAAGTTTCAACGGTAATAAGTCAGATGGTCTAGATTAATCGTCATGCGTGTCCAAATTTGCGAAGAAAGTCCACCTTTAATAAAATTCGATCGTGGTGTTAACTTGTTTCGTAGTGGTTAAAGCTTTGGCGTTTGGATCGAGAAGTAACGGGTTCATGAATCCCGGAGGAACAAGATGCAGAAGTGAAATGGAACACAACTATGACCCCTTGTCGTGATGATTTAAGTTATTTTTTAAAACACGGTTTTAGAAATATATAATTAATCCGAATTTGACAGGAAATCTATACAACGATCACAGATAAGTGCTGATATTATGTTACGGTTAAAGTCCGAAATCGGTAAATGTCCGAAATTTTAATTTTTTTAAATTCGTTTACACGATTAAAAACCGGTTGTCCAGAGGTCCAATCGTTACGAAATGTTTGTCGATCAACCCCCTATATCCCCGTAGTTTCATTTATTCCTCATCAGAGGGCTAAGTTTCATGAGGGGCTAAATTAGCTCCCGCGAACCCATGAGAGTTAGTAAAGCCGTTAGTCCCTACTATTCCAAATTCCAATTTGCATTAATAGCATAAAAAATACTCAATGGGGTGAAGGAAAAACCATTTCGAGAATATAGAACTCTCATTTCATAGATTTCGAAGCAATAAAACAGTTTTTTCCAATTTTTATTCGTACATTTGCCGATTCCGGGGTTTTACCGTAACACATATATTTTATATTTAGGCAGGTACTAAAAAGTTCAGTCTACAAGGAACTCTCTGTTAGGTCAATTTTACCGTTTAAAAAACTAAATACATACCCGGGTATGTCATGTTGAGAGAAGGGTTAAAATTATTCCCCAGCCTTATTATGTTTGTAATTTATTTACCAAATATTTTATGTCAGTGTATGCAATCCCGGGTCTAATAGCGATCCTCTGAAGGTTTTTTTTACAAACCTTCTCCGAGGATGAGATTTTCGATTTTTTGGTGCATTTGGATGACAGTAAAGGTGCTGGGCATGATATAGCTCGACTGACTAATATCAATAGGTGCGATGGTCTTGACCTTCGATCATCAATCTTCGTACTGGCTTCTTTATAGACCCATGTAAAATCTTATTCATTCTACCAATTTAGTCCACCGATCACTGTTATTTCAGCTGAAAACTTTAATCTCTCCTACCCAGCACGGATTTTTATCTGGCAGATCGACGGCCACTTATTCGATTTCCTTCTGCGGTTATCTGTTCCATAATGTTACCTCTCGTCAGACTAATTTTTCCAAAACCTAATTTGACAAGATTGATCACACAAAATTCTGGTTGATAACCTTCAGAAGTTGAATCTTCCCTCTCTTCCTGTTTTAAGTTACATTTTACAGTAAACAGCAACTTTTTGACCTATGCTAGAGCTTTCCAAGCTGTTTCCTTGTTTTTGTAAGTTGATACGAGAGGGCAAAATTTACATTAAAAATAATTTTTAATGATTACTGAATCCGTAAGTGAGTAACACAATACAATTAACTTTCAAAATCAATTTCTGTGCGGTGGTAATTCGCTGACATTCAAAATTCTTGAATATCATCGCAAATAATCGCATCGTGTACATTTTGATCTCCTGGAATACGGGTCGTAGTTGGTCGGAATTGATAAAATGACAATCGGAGTGAAGTTTATGCCAAAATAACAAAATATACACTGTGTCCTCTAAGTACTTAGAAATGAAAAAACACTCAAATATTGAACTTTCATAATAATATCTGAAAATTTTTAATAAACACAAATATTTTTACACTATACGTAGCAAATATTTAATTTTTGTGAAAAGTTTTGAGTGAATTTTAAAAGTGAAATTTTTTACAACATAGTGTGTTTGAACAGAGATGATCAAAGTTGTTCTGAACTGCCCCTACGGATTGCACAGAGATTATCGGAGTGGTTCTGAACCTGAATAGTAATTGATGTAAGCAAGCAATCTTATCTATCCACATGCGGAAATCTCTGAGATTTTTATTATTCATGACATCACGTCATTGAGTGTAATACGAAAATTCTTATACATTTGAAATTATTTATCTCGGCCCTTACGCATTGCCCAGATACGTTCGAAGTTGTTCTGAACTAGTAATTGATGTAAGAAGCCTATCTATTTATCCACATGCTCGGAAATTTCTGACATTTTTGTTATTGGAAACAGAACATCATTGAGTGAAATACGAAAATTCTTAAACGTTTAAGAATTTCATATCATACGCAAAATCTCAGAGATCTCCGAACATGTGGATAGATGAGATTTGTTTCTTACATCAATTACTATTCAGGTTCAGAACCACCCCGATCATCTCTGTACAATCCGTACGGACAGTTCAGAACAACTTCGATCATCTCTGTGCAAACACACTATGTTGTAAAAAATTTCACTTTTAAAATTCACTCAAAACTTTTCACAAAAATTAAATATTTGCTACGTATAGGGTAAAAATATTTGTGTTTATTAAAAATTTTCAGATATTATTATGAAAGTTCAATATTTGAGTGTTTTTTCAATTCTAAGTACTTAGAGGTCACAGTGTATATTTTGTTATTTTGGCATAAACTTCACTCCGATAAAATGACAATAATTGTTTTTAGGGCCAAAATACCATTATTCAAAATATCTAGATGTGATATCTGAAGTATGCTGATATCTGAAGTAGATGCGTTGGAATTTGAATGATATCTTGATCACATACTGAGGGAAGTATGTAAGCATATCACCAATAAATTTAAGGAATTGAACAAGCCCTATTTTATGAGGGAAAATTCTCGTATTTTGAGTTAAAGTAATACGGTGAAAAATTGAAAATTCTGGCCAAGATATATAACAATTCTCAATTAGGATGACACGTGATGCATGAGGTATTACTGGCAAAATTTGCCGAAAGTCACCACACAACATAATTTTACCTTCAAATTATTTTTCTCTACTATTATTTTTCTCTACTATTCATAGCCAAATCTCTCAATAATTTATCAATGATTTTCATGACACGTGCTGATACACTGGTACTTCATCAATAATTATCAATAAAGCAACAAATTTAATGCGCCGACTTTGAGCACTGTTGGCATTAATGCTTGATACTGAGTTCCCTAAAATTGCAACACCCAGAAGAGCAACACCTCTGAAAGCAGTTGTTACACATGGTATTTGTAATAAATATAATTTATGAATGATTGCTTCTAAGATATACGTTTTTCCACAATATGCGTGAGCTGTCAAACAAAATACATTGCTACCGGTTTGATCTAATAATTCACGCAAATCCAAGTTTATAACGTTGCGTTGTTCACCGTTCACCATTAGCGCTTCTATATACATTTCAAATGAAATTAATATTTTCATCCATATACTTGGATTTTGAAGACCAAATTGTTGCCAGGATAGATTTTGTATTTGAAGAATATCATCAATAATCAAAAGAGATCAATTATACAACCCTTAAGAAAATCTTCACTCATGAAAATTTTAGGCTCCTCCCATAGAAGTAAGGGATTCACTGGAACACTCGAATAACAAAAAAATTTGGTTTCTTTTACTTCATTCAAACACACACCATTTATTATCAGTGGATGGAACATATAAAGACGTTCGCAAATTTCTAAATGACTTTGGGCCCCGAACATACAATTTAATATTTTCCATGTTACATCTTAGTCCAAATTGTCTCTCTATTATTCCGAACATAATGCAATGGTATTTCACTATACAAAACCCCATTAGCATGAAGGGCCATTATTATTCAAGTTAAAAATGCTACTAATTTTGTCATTAATGGATTTGCAACAGCTTCATTCTCAGAAACTTCCCGAACCACAAAATCAGGACGAAAATTTGCACTAGGAGCTTCAAGAGGTTCAATAATTTTTTGCGGTTGTAGATTGCATATTGCGTGGAGAACCAATAAAAGATGATGGTAAAATGACTTTACCACAGCATGAAGTCGATCAAAACCATTTGGAAAATTATGCACCAACCCTTGAGGTACATGTAGAAAAGGTATTAGCTACGTTATGTGCTATATTACCATGCCAGCCAGGAGCAATAACGAATAAGCTAAACGATCTAACGTAGAATCTAAAACAGAAAAACATACGAACTGCGTTTAATTTTGACGCAATCTAATTAAGACATCTGTCAAAGCCCCAGCTCGATGATAAAAAGTATTATGAATATTGAAATGTGGTGTACACCTTACAAAAATAGAAATATGAACACTACCATGCAAATACATTTCTTTGACGCTTGTAAATTATATCTGAAAAAAAACACAAATCAGATTGGTCGACTAGTACTTAAAAGATTTAGAATAGAAGTTATTGATTGGTTAACCTAACTTACTTTTATAAAAGATAAAACGATCTAAATGGTTTCTTCAATTTTATAATGCACTTAAATTTTATTACTTTATTTTTATAAAACAATAATTTTGAATACGTTTTCAAGGTTTCAAATTAGAACTAATCCAATCTAAGTAGGAGGACACTCTCACGTAAATGCCAGACCATCCTTCCAACCCACATTTATAACCAGATGATACAACTCCTTCGGCATACCACTTAGAATCAATTTTTGGCATTAATGGCCCACCAGAGTCACCTGTGCATGAGTCCCGTGCAAATTCGCCACCCGCACATATTTGGTTATCTACAATTTGAATTGTAATTCTTCTAAATGTATTTCCACATATTTGTTGATCGATGACAGGAATTGAAATTTTTTGTTTTATAGCACTTCTCGGGGCCTCTAAAGTAGCACCCCAACCGACGACAGTTAAATTTCTACCTGCTGGGGTACGAAGTTGGGCCGATGGTAAGCAAATTGGCCGAACGTAGAAAGAATATGCCACTTTCTGTTCAAGTCGCACTAGACCAATATCACCATGTTGATTGCGATCACTTGGATTAAAGCTCGTATATGGAATTGACTGCTCGACGGGTATATCTAGTACAGCGTCGGCACATACTCGTGCATTATTGTCCTCTTCACAATCTTCTGTTGTATTTAAATTGTGCTCTCCTAAGCGTACACTAATTCTGTGACCAATATAAAAAATCGAAAATAATTAGATCGATTTTGTCAATACCTCATTAAATCTTGCTTGTAATATACTAACAGCCTGCCTTTCAATGTTAGAACTGGACCAACCAAACAATGTGCCGCTGTTAATACATAGCGACTAGTAATTAATGATCCACCGCATGCAAATTGTTTTACTCCACGATTATTTTGATATTCCAATAAAGCCATCCACGGAAATTCTCCCAATTCAGCATCCTCTCCACCGTAAATACGCGTTGAAAAAATATCTAAACCACAATCAAGTTTATCTGGATTTGGAAGTACATCGCCTGGTTTTGTTGAAACATTTGTATCAGGTTGTGCAGTTGTCCCGTTAAACTGGGTTTGGAAAAAAGGGTCGCTATTGTTACAGCACACATGGTACCGCTGTGTAGAATCACACAGTGATTGTTCAACAAATTGTCTTTCATCCTGTGTCAACTTGTTAATTCGGCGTTCTAGAAAATTCGTCATTGCGGGGCAATTTAGGACAGGAATACACACTCCCAGATATGAATTGGGTGTAAGACATGGAGCTGTTCAATAAAAAATAATTAGATTCGTAGAATATATAAATTAGATATTTAGTTTTACTTACACTGCGTTTTAGAGATTACCACAAATGTTAATACAAAAAGTAAAATAATATGACGTCGATAAATCATATTTGTGTTTACGACAGTAATGATTGAAAGCAATTAAACTAAGTGAAATTATAAAATTTTATATTAAACACGAACAACGGTTTTACAAAAAATGATGAGTATTTTGGAAATACCAAAAAGTATTTTTGATTCTCTATACGGTAAACATCGAACTTGATAATATATGCACTAAGAAATCGCCTTATCTCTGCAACTTTTATTAGGGTTATCGCTATAGAGGATTATTATTATTCTCAGGGGTGGATTTTGCAAAAAAAAAACAAGGGAATCGAATATTACACTTTTTTTTATTACAAATGATTAAGTTAAATATTGCGATTTTATTTTTGTGGTTTCCCCCATATTAGGCTTCATCATCAGTTTTAAAATTACCAAAGAATTATTTAATTGATTCCGCTGGATCAAATTAGAACTATATGCTAATTCTTGATCGACTTCTTCCAATAATTCACTAGAATCAGGCTCGACATTTGAGTACATTTCATTATCAGTCCTTCGCAGTTCAGGTTTATCGTAATAACTTAAATTTTATTGTATAGCATGTGTAACGAGAAATCCAGTATACTTCCCGATCCAAACACCAAAGCTTTAATCACAGCGCCAATTTAAACTTCCACACCTTGTTAGGAATTTAGTTCGTCCCAAGAACAGGTACGGTGGTCATCCCTGAGTTCTTATGGTTCCTCTATTGAAATATACTATATAGCTTGCATGAAGGGGAATTAAAAGATTAACGAAAAAAAAAATTTCTCCTCCCCCACCAATTGATAAACGAGATTGCTATTAAGCCATGCTAAACACGGTTGCATAAGACCGGCTTCACCTTCCTTTCTTTCACCTTACAAAATCCATTTTGATGATTTGTTGTTTTCGTCATTGGTACGATGGATGAAACTTGCTATATGCGTCCACACATAAATGAAACATTTTGCTCATAAATGACATCGCATAGTCGATATAAACTCGTTGCTAGGGTTCATTTGGTGTTGTCCATTCGGGAAATTCTTTGTTTGACGCTGGTGCGTTGAGTTGACAATTTTCACATTCCTTGACGATTTTTTCAATGTCACGATCAATGTTTGGAACGGACGACAATCCGAAGATGCTCTGTCTGTAACAAAAGTAAATCACTTGTTCAAGCTATGACGATGCTTAAAATAATTTGAGTAAGACGTTTCAGAGGCATTTAATTTTTTAGGCCACCCATTTATTACGTAGAAGTTCACTTTATGAAGTAGATGGTCGGAGCGAGTATGCTGTGCTAGTAAATTGTAATCGATTAGATAGTCGAGGATGCGATCGTTATACATTTCATTTACTTGGAAACAGGCTTCTTCGCTTTTGCCAAAATTTTCATCTTTCTTCATCGTGAAGGATGATTGCCCACTCGCGACCTGAGAATAACATAGTTCTATGTTCATCACCCTTCGTTTAGAGAAATCGGCAGGCAAAGTTCCAACTACATAATTTACCTATATAATATCAATTTTTTATAAATGTGATTGAAGTTTTAATTTCTTTAATATAGAACCTTTCTAATTTGCGATCATTTGTTTTATTTTTTTAAAATAGTTTTGCTGTGGATTAGCTAAATAAATTTGCAGATACAACCTTTGCTGACTCCAGATCTTGACTCTCCATAAACTGGAACATTTTTTGTAAATCCAATATTTTCTTTATTGGAATTGGCTTCTTAGTGATGCTTACTGGAGGATCGTGCCAAAGAATTTTGAGAGTTTTTGTTGGATTACTGCTTACCCTGGTAGATTTTACGGTTGGTCTAATTGACACTTCCTGACAACTCTCTGACATATATATGGAATTGTGCTTGATTATATATAAATTATTGCCAAACCCAAGCATTCTCAAGGACGCAAAAGGCACAGCCTTGTAATTTAAATTTTTCGCCGGTATATCAAAATTTTTGAAGTCTTCAGGTTTCAATTGGATGGCATAAGGATTTTTTCTGTTGATGGTTTTCATGAGTCTGATTAGACCAATTGGAGAAAAAACTCGTTTCTTGACATCACTTTCTCAATTTCACTGTGTGCATGGTCGACCTCTTAGATAAAAGAGTGGCCAGGGAGAGAACACCGCATTTCTATCGAAGAAATTTGAGGATGCTTTTTTAAAAATAGTTGGACAGCATACGATATGTATGAGTTTTTATTTTGCGGAACGCAAGAGTCGCTCCAAGTGATTAACCGAGTTAAATCATTGTCATTAAAGACACGTTCGAGAATCTTATACAAAGCCGAAGCTATGTCGTTACCAGTACGGCCCATTGCTGCCTCATTCCACATCGCACAGTACACAGTCTTGGTGGTCGATAAATGTGCAGTCATATTATAAACGTTCAATTTTGTTAAATAATATGATGAATCGATATTACTCCTGGGGCACGTAATCACTTTTTGCATATCGAAGCAAAGAATAGGAATGCCCGATTTCTCATCGGCTTCTTTTAACTCTCTCATCGTGTTTTTCAGAGCATTATGGGTTTCGAAGACTCCATCTGTTTGCCGTGATGCGTCGATTTTATGAAGCTCGTAAAAACTACATCTATCTGACTTTGGTTTAACGAAGTCTAAATTAAATTCAGTGTTGAACATGCTTCTCTAAAAGCTTTTTTTAACTGGTACTATTTCTTGTTCCTCGCAATATACTAAATTCAAGTCGTACATCTTTAAGACATTGAGATTACTGTCTAGATATTTTTTTTTGGTTTTTTCCCTGCAATAATGAGACTCAATGCATGGAAAACTTGCAATGTGGCTCATAACGATATCAACTCTGGCTTGATCTATTTTTCGTGAGCTTGTGGTTCCTCTTGCACTTTTGGATACTATATTACACGAAATTTTTTTTTATGAACCGTATACATCGGTTTCTGGGATATATCCAGGGTCCCCGAGTAAAATTTTTTGCAAACAGGTATACGGTTGCCGTTTAAATCAAAATAATAGTAAAATGAGAAAAATCTACACGTAGCGTGTTTTTTAACTGATTTTCTTTTCGTCTCGATTCGTTGGGTGGTTGATGAAATAAAATTATATTTTCCCATCTGGTCCAATGAGTAATAATTTTCGAAAATATTCGATCGTTCGGCGGCACTTATATTCTTTGCGAACTGCAATTTACATACTTTCAAGCAATCTTTCAAATTTTTTACTTCCTTTTTGGGCGCACTTTACCTCTGTGGTTGGTGAACTCCATACCCGCCTGGAACTTTTTTCGTCGTTGGGTAGTTTACCAACTATCCGATTTTCTTGTTCGTTTGCGTGTATTAGTCTACAATAAAATAAATACAAAGATATTAAAATATTCGCAATAAAGTCAAGAATACAATCTTACCGGTTCACAACAACCTGAGCTCGAAGGTTCTTGCTCAACGTCCGAAGTATCTGTTGCTGATACTGGCTCGTAAACTATATCACTAGTAGAGATTGGAATTTGATCCTTTTGTGTGACTATTATTGATAAAATTTCTGGATCATCAATTATAAAGTCGTTTGAATTGTGAGGTATTTTGACGTAGTTTTTTTATTGCTTCGACGTTGGGCGAATTCCATTCCTGTCCATAATATGACCCAAGTATTGGATTTCAGGCTTCGCAAATTTGCATTTGTTTAATTGTAGTTTGAATCCATTGGATTCTAATCGTGATTTTAATTGTTCAACATTCGTCAAATGTTCTTCATTGTTAGCTCATTGTTAGGATATCACAAGGTTGTCTAAATATACTTCACAGAATTCTAAACAAGCTGTGATTTGTTCCAACAATCTTTGAAAAATGCCTGGTGCACTAGATATTCCGAAAGGCTTACGTTGATATTCGTATAATCCGAACGGAGTATTTATTACAAGAGATTTTTTGGAGTCATCGGTATAAGTTCTAACTGTAGATAGGCATCTTTCAAATCCACTTTTGTAAAAAATTGACGCCCTTTTAGCTAACGATGATCTTTTCTTGGATGATGATTATCCACCTTGCATATACTTGCGATGCCGATAAACTTTCGCCCATAAACGTTGCATTTGTTCGGACCGTTGTTTCATATGCTTTTGCTATTTCGAGTACATTCTCAAGCGTTGGATTTGTTTTCTGTAAACACATATGTTTCGCACCTATTCGTGAGGGGTTAAAATTACGATAACGTCGCGGATTAAAAAATTTACATATGATTGACCACTATTTTTGCACACAAATTTACAATTTTTTGCAATACCACGCAAATCAGTCACTCATTCCGAATAAGTTTGGTTAATTTTCATACCTGTTTTGTGAAACACATATATTGCCGTTACCACAAAAGTTATCTACTCTCTAATCAAAATGGATCGTGAGGCCAGCCGTAAGTTCTGAAAACGTCTTACTTACCAGACTATCGAACAGTTTGTCTAAAATATCCAATAAATATAATCCGGTATTCGACAGAAAAACGCCCTTTTTTGTCATCGTCCTCGAAGCCATTTCCCAAAAAATGCTGATTTAGCTGCATCAAGTACATGTTGTATGAATTTTTCCCATGCTCAAAAGGAAAAAATGACGGAACGTGTTTTGTTGTCGTTGCTAACGCCAACTGTTCCAAAATTTATATTGATTTTTTAATAACTGGAGGATAGCATCAAGGAATATTCCTTGGTGTCCTTTCCAGTATTATTGCCCATACTTGTATCTTCGTCGAAGGCCGGAATTACACTATAAAAGATCTTTGACAAAGGTATTTTATAAAACATTTTCATCAATTTTCTTTGATAGTGTAATATGCATGTTTTATAAAACTATCACTTTTATAAAATGTTTTTATCAAATTTTGCCACTTGCAGGTAAATTTGAAATTACACAATCTTCAACATTTTTACTTTGAGATCTCGTCGTTCTCGTTTAACGTATTAAAGCATTTTTTCTCCTTTTTTCTGTTTCGCTTACATAAGTTCTGTTCATTTTAATAAAGTAAAACAATTTAATTTTAAGAAATGCAACAAACGTTAAAGTTGATATTTCAATTTTTCATTAAACACACAAAAAACTATTTAGAAACTATTAATCTGCTCGTAATCTTAATCAAAGGGACACTGTTTTTTGCATTACCAACTTATTTATAGTATACAAATATATTCATAAAATATTAAGCTTCTTTTAAAAATGAAAATTTTAGTATAAAATAATCCGAATTAATTTGAAATTTGGGCCCTTTAAAACCGGGGTCCAGGCCATATGGCCCTCCTAGCCCCTCTCTCCTGCTATCTGGGCCTGCCTATATAAATCATGTCAACAAATTATTAATTCACATGTTTACACGATCACCTCATCATCTACAGATTACATATGAACAAGCGAAAATGAATAAAGAGTATGTCCTTAAGCGCAGCGAAACATTATCAATGTTACAATCCCTCCGTTTTGATGGTCGATTTTTTGAGAATATTTTCTCAAAACTGAACATGTTTCGTCACAGAAAACCCTTTATATTTCGAAAAATGACGTTTAATAGAAAAACACCCAAAAATCTAGTGAAGCATAAAACTTTATGCACTTTAGGCTAAATTCGGTTTACGATTTTTGAATAATACTATAAACAATACATAAAAATAAAATAATAGAATAATTAACAATTTAATGCTTATTCTAGCATAATTTAAATAATTACACAAGTTATGCATGTTTGCATAGCTCTAAATAACAAAACAAAAAATAATAATTTAATTACTTTTTAAAATTAAACTAAAAACATATATCCTGCATTTATGACTATTCTAATAAAAAATGTACAATAAAATATCCAGGAAGCGATTAATAATTTACTATTATTTTATAATGCAATATAGTTTGCCTAATAAACAGGAAATTCTCGTTATACATAAATTATTCACTATAAAGCTAAATGAAATATATTTATAATTGCAAAAATAATTTATTATTTTTTTTATTATATTCCATTCAGGCCTGAACATAAATTACACGTAAAATTTGCCGAACATGTTGTATGCGAGGACGAATTTAAATACGCATTATTAGCTAATAACTGTACCTGCCCCGGTGCTAGTACGTTAATGACGCTGCTACTGCATACGTCACGAGGACAGTGAGTATTTTAAAATGATTATGACGAAATAAAATATTTATTTATTTTTATTTTTTTTGTTTTATAGAGAAGGACAACAGTCACCCGAAGAGTGGCATCGTTTGTACGGAAAATGTTCTGGAAACGAAATTTATCATATAGTTTTAGGTGATAGTAGATTTTTTGGCGAATACGAAGGGAAAAGTTTTACATACGCTAGTTTTCATTCTCATCGGAAGTATGATTTGAAAATACCAATACGTTTAAAATTTAAACTATAATTTTTATTTATGTTTGGTTGTATTTAGGTACGGTGTAGCTTTGGTGGGTGTTCGACCCGCTGAACTTCCCGAATTTTATGAAGAAACAATATTATTAAATCCTGGTCCTAGACATATCATGAAGAAAGATGATACCTGTTATTATATGAGCATAACGAAGGAGGAGAACTCTGCATTTGTTGTAAATCAAAATCAACAGCAGCAAACCGAATTAACCAAAGAAGGTAAGCATTTAAGATTAGATAATTTAGATAGTTTTTGAAAATGAAACTTTGTTAAAATTTTTTTTTTTGTACTTAAATCTCTTCAAATTTGTATTATTTAATATGATTTTTTATTTTATAAAAATTAATTTAAATAATTAATAAATTTAATAAATTATAAACAAAACTATAAATATTTAAAAGTATACGATGTTGTGTATATCAATATGTTAATTTAGTTACAACAATAAATAACAACACGACAACTTCTGCTAATCCAACACAATTGATCCCAGTGCCGTCTGTTTGTGTTCGTGTACCTATAAGTCCAAATTTAGACACAGGTTCCCCGGTGAAACGAAAATCGTCACTGGATAGTGAAAGTCAAACTTCAGCACTGGCCGTGCGTGAGTGTGCCACCCGAAACAAATATGAGAAATACCGCATGAAATGTATTTTTGAGTTTTATTATTTATTTTTTTTTACAATCCCATTTTTATAATCTATTTCTTACATAAATATTATAAGGCTTAAGCTTTTTTTTTACTGTACATATGTAAATTATCTTGCAACGAGGAAATATATCAATATGTATATATACATGTATATGATGTATACATATAATTATAATTCTCACCTGCCTTAAGGATTTAATTTTTTTTGTTGTTAATTATATCTACATATAAGCAATAAGTTCAAATATTTAAAAAAAAAAAATTTTAATTAAACTTTGAACTTTTCAGTAATTAGAAAATATTTAATTTTATTAAAGGTGTCATATATACGTCATAATATAATTTATTAGTTTTTTCGTGTACATATTTTAGGAGTTTGATTGTTGTTTGTTTCGTATTTAAATTACGTTATGACATATTATGGTGCTTTTTTCGTTTTTATTATGAGTTGTAAAATTTTTCGATTATATCTAATTTTAACCTTTATCATGCAGGAATATAATTAGGTTTTAATATTTATTTTTACAAATTTTGTAGAGTTCAATATAAAATGCGTTTATTAAATTTTCAGTTGAATATACCTTAAAAGTTGAACATGTAAATAGCGGTATAAACATAATTGCCTTATTCTTCTAACCGGCTGACATAAAAAGCTAATCTAATTAAATTAGACTAATGCTTTTGTGTGGCCCTATGTTAGCCAAAAATAAAACAAACAAATAACTACTTTAGAAGCTTAATTAAATGTATTTGTCTAATAATTAAATTGTTGACTGTGCAACCTTCCTTTTTTTAAAGGACACATTAAATTATTACATTAAAAATATAAAAACCTGGAATTGACCTGTGTATCTTAAAATTAGTGTTCTCGGCACTGGTCGCTGTCTGGATGTTTATTACCAATAAGCACCATGCCAGCAGTTTTCTCGACCATTGTGTTCTGTTTTTCAGATGTCTCTATCAGTAAAAATTGGCTTAGTTGTATTGTGAAGAATATTGCGTCTCCACGGCCTAACCCAGGTAACCCTGAATGAATTACCCGAATTCAAGTGACATTGCCGTCACTTCCTGATATTTGAAATCATCTCTCAATTTGTTTAATTTTATTCAAAATCGTTTTAATTGATTTTTTGTTTCAATTACTAGGAATAGGCCCTCATTTGGTTCCGCGTTTGATCTGGGACCCCCTAAACAAATTATCCCAAACTTAGAACTAGTCGAAATTGATTCCAGGCACTCGAAAACCTGCCTCACCTATTTTGGGTGGATCCTTTTTTATAATTTTTACGAAATTGGGACTCATCACAAATTATTCCTGGCAATTGGAGCAATTCTATGGAGTATTTATTTAAAAATTTTACTTAGATAATAAAAAAATACGCGAATAACGCGACCATACAAGGTATGGTAACTCGCTGTAACGCAATCAAAACAACATAACAAAACGTTATGGAACATGATGCAATATACACATCATGCAACACGACATAAAATGTTGAACCGAAATGCAAGATATTGCAGCATGACGTATCATAGTGTTTAAAATGTAACATGTGATAGTAACCCGGTGCAACATTTTGCGTCAAGGTGCAACATGGTGCAACTTCTGCAGATTAGTGCAACATATTTCATTATAATGGCCGTACTGACCAGCCCATTCCACCTCACTGATTGTTAACAAAATTATTCGAACCGAAAATACTTAAACATATAATTCGACCCCTACCGGAGGAGACTATAAACAAACGAATTTACTCAGACCAATGAAGCATTCATCCTTGAAAATTCTCTCACCCATTCTCACCAAAATCAGGCAAGGCGATGTTAAAAAATAAACTGAGCCCTAGATCCACCACAAGACTATTTCAAAGAATTTTCCGAAATCACAATCCATCGCTTAAACACCCTTTTAGAAATTTTCATCGATGCTTTTGAATTTCTATCCAAATTGTTATAACTGAGAAAAAATTTAAAAATGGAGCCAGGTCTCCTGGAGTACCCCCTAATCGCGAAATCAGGACCCATCCAAACCCCAGGCAATCAATTCCTTATGTTCGATACGAAAAAATTAAAAAATGATGCCGGGCCCTACTGGAAAATCACCTAAACAAATTTTCTCGAAAACACCTTTTTCCTCACTCTAAATCTCAGGACCCATCTCATTTGACTTGTAGTATTAAAAACTCCCTTTTCAGCATTTTTAGTCAAAATTGTGAGAAATTGAAAAAAAATCAAAACTAAACCCTGACTGCTTCGGAGGACCACCTAAACGAAATTTCCTGAAATCAGTGCCCATAATAATCGATCGATTGCTGCAGCTCCAAATCCCCTATATTTAGAAATTGTTGCCACAGTTGTTTCAGCTGAAAAGATGAGGGGAAAATATCGGATTCGTATGAATTCATGGTGCGTTCAAAGCGAAGCGACTTCTCGTAGAATAAAACCAACGTAAAAGATGAGGTGAAACCAAAAGGCGCGAGCGATGGAATTGAGAACCTGCATGTGTCAAAATTTTTTGAATAATGTGAGAGCGAAAGAGATGGGGACAGTTTAATCTGACAAAAAGGAAACTCGAGCTTCACATTCCCCTGAAACCAAGAGCCATCGCAAACAATTTCAGATATGTACTAGAAAACTCCATTTAATCAAAGTATAAATAAAAGTGTTACCTCTGTTTATATTACTTTTCTCATAGTTTCGGGCCTAGTTGGAGGACCCGAACGAATTTTTCCGAATTTAAGACTCTTCACAATCGATTACTGGTATCTTTTCGAAATTTACAACAAAGTCGCCGAAGCTAAAACTAAAATAAACAAAAAAGTAATACATGTCCCACCTAAGGACCGCCTAAACGAATTTTCCTCAAATCAAGACACATCGATTCCTATTGGCAATGGTTTCCTGGGGCCGAAAACTCCAATTCAGTAATTTCTATTAATGTTGTTTGGGAATAATTAATTTAAAAAGCGAAACCGGGCCCAACTGGAGGATTTTCTAGCCAGTTTTACTCATAATTATTGTCGGGTAATTCGGATAAAATGCTGTATTTGCTTGATAAACAATTTATGTGAGTTAAGAAAACTAAAAATCAAAAAGGAACGCGGGTCTGCATGGGAACCTTTATACGAAATTTTCCGAAATCAGAAACAATCGCAAACGATTCACATTATTCGTACTCGATTTTTAGTAATCGATTCCTAGTACTCAAAAACAAAAAATCCATGAAGGCTTAAAACCAAAATAAAAAAACCTGGCGTGACTGACAGACCTCCCAACCCAAAACCAAGAACATAATCGAAACTGAAATCGACTTCTAGTATTTAAAACTTTTGTGCGCTAATTAACATCGGAGACGTTTGCAGCGAAACTTAAAGGTATTTTTCTGAAAACTTCTTTTTGCTTAAAAAGTCCAAATTTTCTTGAAATCCCGTTTCTCATCTAGAATTATCTAGATCCATCGCAATCGATTTCTAGTACGCAAGAACCCCGTTCTTAAATTCGAACCCGATCGAAAATTAAAAATAATTAAAAAAGTTACATGGGCTCCAACTGAAAACTACTTATCGAACTTCCTATCAATTTCGTTTGACAGTAGTTAACTTATAAACGCGAACCTGAGCTTCAACCGTTTTTACTCGAAATCAGTTCAGGAAAATCCTTTATCAGTTTGATAAAAAAGGTGTATGAATAAGAAAATAATTGCAAAACATGAAACCGAGTCCATAGAAGCAGCTTCTAATCGAAATTTTCCATAATCAGAAACAATCGCATACGATTCCTATTACTCGCAATCGACTCCTTGTGCTTGAAATCTCCCTGTTCAGATATTTTCATTAAAGTCGATTGCGCTAAGAAAAAAAAAAATGAAAAAGGAGCAACCGGAGGATCTCCCCGTCATTCCCTGAAATCAGGACCCATCGATTTCCCAGAAAATCGATTCCTGGTACACGAAACCCCATTTCACCCACTTTTTTACAAGTTTTAAACTAAGAAAATAAAATAAAATAGGGAACAAGTGCCCCACCGGAGGATGCCGCGTGAAACGTAGATTTGGCAGTAATGTCTGGCATCTTAATTCATAACCTATGGATTATATCTAAATAATCTATTCACACATAACATTCACATACGAACTAGAAATGGTCCAGCAAAGTCGTCATGTAACCGTCAGATTCCCTTCTCTACGGCTTCGTTGTGATTGGTTAACTATCGAACACCTTTCTCGGATTCAGAACAACCTCTTAGCATGCTCAATATTTCATCACTGTGGTTTTAATTTCGTTGTCGATGTTTGGCCATCAGCAGTGTCTACGGGCTTTTCTTCCACAGACATAGAGGAATTTTGACTCGAGTAAACTCAGAAATAGAATATCTTCTTTCATGAAATTTCTGGAGATCTCGATTTTAGACAAAATATTGCCATCCTTCTTTCACATAGGACTGGACACTGGCCAGAACTTTATCAAAAGCTGTTTTTGCAGCACTTTCTTTACCGTCCAGAGCAAACTTTTCCAACATTTTGTGAAATTCTTCGTTGACTTGACAAGAACACTCTTCACGATCAAATTTCACATCCGGACCAACAGAAAGTCGAGATAGTGTGTGTGGAAGGGGTGGAGGGGGGGGGGGGGGGGAGCACGGTTGTTGAACCTGTTTCTGGGTAGATCTGTCAACAGAATAAATTCCCTGTTATACAGATATTGGTGAAGCTTTTTATAATCATAGCCGATCGTAAGTGCTTCTTTCTCAATCTGACTAAATTTCTTCTGATGACAATCAAGTTACCTCGATGAAAATTTTATCGGATACTCCTTTCCATATAGGCGAATATGATAAGTTATTGCCCATCTTGCGACTTGAGGCCTGTCGCCAACAAGAGTGGACAATCATGCTGATAATGGACAAGCTGAGACGGTCTTACAATGGAATAATTTTCCATTATAAGAAAAATAATTTTCTTATACTCTTTTAACCAAACAAACGTAACACTTTTCTTACGCAATCCTTTAAACACAGCTTCGAGTTGCGAAAAATTTCTAGTTTGTTGGATCAGGCATCTCTTCAATCGCTCGAACTCTTCCGATGACGGTAGGACTTCAAATTCATCCAAAACGAGCCCTAAATAATCCACTTTAGTTTGGTATAATTTGCACTTGCTCATATTACATTGCACGTTAGTAACAGGAAGTCGATTTAAAACTCTTTTTCAGATTTTTGAGATGTTCTTCTTCGTTTCGACCTGTTACAATTATGTCCAAGTGAAACTACCACCTGATTTTTTGATTCACTGTCCCTGAGGCCAATCTTTGTAAATCATTTCCCTCCTTACAGGCGCTGAAATATTTCCTAAACTCTTGAAATTGAATACTGGCCAATGCAGATTTGAGAGTTTACCGTGACCTCAAGATATCCGCAGATTCTCAGTGAATTTTATTCAGGCTGAACTGGATTCCAATCTGTTAATCTCTCTTTTTATACCGTCCATTTGTTCAAATGACAACGGACATACCTTGAAATATTTCGGTGTGTTATAAGGTTTGAAGGTTATATGAACTTAAAATTCCTTTCAGTGACCCAAACTAGGTTCGAAAATGCTCGAGTGTTTTTTGCACAGACCATCGTACTTGACATCGCACGTCTTGTAGAAAACAAATACTCTTTCTCCGCTTCAATACACTGAATTTAAAGTTCCGAATACAGTCATAAGTAGTGGCAATTCCGTCTGAACGTTCACCTGTTCACCTGATAACCATCATTACCAATCATGGTTATTGTGGATCCATTTTTGTATGGTCATTGTCCATCTAATTTGACTGCTGAGCAAATTCTTGTTTTGGTTTAGATTTCAAACTTACAACTTCATACAACACCAATGGTTTCTCAACCACATTGTAATTCGAATGGATTGCCTCAAACGAAGACTTCATGTTGGCTCGAACTTTTACTCCGTATTGGTTTTGTTGAGCAAGTTTTCTAAATTTTGAATAATTCGTGACGAATGAATTTTCAAAACTATCCATGACATTCATTGAATTGACGTTGTTAGTGGATTGACTTCGACCGCCACTATTTTGACTTTTTTTATTTGACACTCCAATTACTCTTGCTTGACCTATTTAGATTGCGCCGGTACGACTAAGACGATTTTGTCTACTTCGAGTATTCAACTCATATACTTCCATTTACTTTACTTTCGTGAGCTTGGGCAATTAAAAAGACGTTGTCCAAGGTAGGCTTACCTTTTTTTAAGATCACTGTTCATTCAGAATAAGATTTCTTGTATTCCGTGCAGTTGAACTCAGATTTTGCAGCCACTTTCCTTAAATTAACGATCCAGCTTTATACGGTCATCAAAATTTTCTTTTTTTTTGGTGCAGGCTCTAAAAAAATTTGTGTAACAAATTTTTCATCTGGTCCATCAAACCTGCTTGACTGGCCACCAGCTATTCAACCAACTCTTTCATATCTCCACCCATTTTGACAAAAAATGTAAATACATTTTTTCACACAGCACTTACCTTATAGTTCTTCAGATATTGCATTCATTTGAGGATGAGTAATTAGTGTTTTCCGATGCACAAATTCAACACGTATGAAATGTTATTTTTCAATTTACGGAAAAATTTACGGACAAATTTTATATGAAATTTGTATTTACATTCTCTTAACTTTCTAAACTATTTGAAAAAACGAAATAGCTCACGTGCAAGCTGTCACTGTCAGTGCCGATTTTGAACAAAAAATCTCCCAGTCTGTATGGAAAAATGACCTGGACTATATAGAGGACACAATCAATTATAGTCATCAGTGGACCCAATTAGTCAGCTCAGCACTATTCGATATAGGGAAGCGTAAATCTGCGAAAATCTCGAGCTCAAAGTTAGTAAAGTAAAGAATAATATCTTACCAGTTTTTTGCAAATATTTTGAAAAGTATATGATTTTTGAGAAAACAGATATTACGACAAAAAATATTTTTCAACAAACGGTCCCTCTACAGCACAGATGGATTGATTGTTCGGGATGGAATTTCATAATTCATAAGCTTTTCATCCTATTAAAGTTACCGGACAAGTGGTGCAGTGGTTAAAGCTTCAGCACTTGAACCGAGAGGTACTGGGTTCGAATTCCAGCAGAGGCAGGATGCAAAATCGAATTTTCTTTATCGAATAAGATCGGTGATGTTAATAAACACAACTAGTGCTTGCAATGTGCAGGTGGTTTACACTGTAGTTGTGTGAGTAGGTGAATGAGTGGGTGTGTGCGTGAATGAAAAGGGGGGTATTAATTGACCTTAAAAGGACATTAAATCCATTGGATAATTAATACTTTCTCTAAAAAAAAAGTTAGCCCATAAGTTTCTACCCGAAAAATGGTAACGCAGATAGTGTCTTTGCTGTCCCAGCCGAAAAAATATTTTCTAGCCGAAAGATATATTATTCTGCATACCTAGTTCTACCTACTATTACCCCCAAATAATCAGACCGCATACAGCAAAAAATCTGTCGGGAGCTATATGATTTTACCAGATACACTATGCGAAATAGCTATATGGGACAAAGTAATCTGTACTGTATTCTTCAAAACCATTTCGCTGATTTTATTTTACATTGTATGGAAAATTGTTTCAATACATGCTCAACAAACAGAAATTAAAATTTCTTTTCTTCTCTTTTTCGTATTACCGTTATATTAATTTATTGTCTATAACCACCGCCAATTGAAGGAAATAGCTATATGGGACATGTGGGTTTTTAAAAGTCGTTTTATTGTTAATTTTAATACTGTGTAAAAAAAAAGAATGTTCGGAAGCATATTTTTTACACGTTTGAGTAACAAAAACTTATACGGCGTTAATTATACATTAAAAAGTATATTTTTTTGTTACGCAAAAGTAATTTTTAAAGAATTATGCCGAGGAACAAAATTATTGACCGACGAACGAGCAAGGAACGATGTCAGATTCCCAAAAGTTAATCTGGTGCTACCATTCGTTCAGTTAGTCACAAAATTACGGAGAAATAAAAATACAATCTAAAAGTTTCTTAAAAATCCCCCAAACAAATATGGCACAATAAAAAAGCAAGGACGAAAGCCTGTAGTTGACGCAAGAATTAAAAGGAAAATAAGGCGTCTTGCAGTTAGGAAAATATGGGTCCATCCCAAATAATGTATGACTTTCGTCTGAACGTGGCTAAACGAAGAATACAACAGATTTTAAAAGAAGATGTTAATCTGAAATATCATAAGCAAGTGTGAGAATGGAATTGCTGAGAAATTTTGGGATAAAGAGCGGTGATCAATAATTTTTTCGCATGAAAAACAATTTTATTTTGCCGAACCAGATGGATGTCAAAAATATTGGCGAGACGTTCGTGAGTAACCTCAACAAACACGTCATTCGTGCAACTTTCAAGGAGCATCACTTATGTCATGGGGTGGTTTCTGCTATCAGGCCAAGACCCCAATTCGTTTTGTCTTTCATAAAATGAATGCCATGTGCAGTTTTTATACGACGTTTTAGTAAATTTTTGGGTATAAATGTACGGTCAAATTTGAACATTTCAGCATATAATGCGCCCATACACGCTGTTAAGTGTATGAAGGATTTTTTTATGTCATGAGATATACCAGTATTTAAATTTCCTGCTATTAGTCCAGACTTAAATCCAATGTAAAATCTGTGGAGCATTCTAAGTCAGATAGTCTTCAAAAATGTACGTCAATTTACTACTTATACTAAAGCCTTTAGAATTAGTGGTTCCTTGAGCCGCTTAAATCAAAGGACTAGCAGAGCTGGGATGAAGCAATAGGTCTCATTCCATAAGAATAGACTACAAAAATAATAAAACAGTTACTAGATAATCTATATGATTAGTTGTAATATTATACAGAAATAAAGATTTCTTATATTAAAAAAAAAAAAAAAAAAAAAATTAAAAAAAAAAAAAAAAAATTTACTACTTTAGCGGAGCTTCAGACAGGCGTTCAAGAGGAATGGGCAAAAATTGATGTTTCTGTTTTCCAAACGTTAAAAAATTGAATGACATGACGATAGAATGATGTTATTAAAAGCAATGGAATTCAAACATATTACTAAAATGCACTTTTTGTCACTATTTTTGTTATTAATGAAAACAACAAATAAATTCTAAGTTTTCTTCTATATATTAGCTATTTCCTTCGACTAATCAGAATAAACTGTTATACATAACTATGTAGGTACAATGAAAAGTAACCGAATTGAAATTAATAAGATGTTTTGTAACTTTAGAGTTACCCATCGATCCTACTATGGCTTCAGACTTACCTCAAATTCCGCCTGGTTTAGAAGGATCGATGGGAAAGTGGTCCACTCAAAAGTTACAAAACTTTTTATTAATTTAGTTTCGAAAATTTCTAAATTTATTGTAATTTACAAGTCAAAGGGTTTGGACCAATCTGGTAAAGTAATTTAGCTCCTGACGGATTTTAGCTGTAGTCTGATTATTTAGAGGTAATAGTAGAACTACTAGTATATCTTTCGGCTATAAAACATTTTTTGGGCAAAAACAATATCTGCATTACCATTATCGCCTGGAAACTGTCGGCTAACTTTAACAGCATAAGCTTTTCCAAAAATTGGTAGCACTCAGATGTACAAAAAATTGGCCCCAAATTTCATCAAATAAATAGCCCGAGAAAATAATTTTATAATTAGATTACTGTTTACAGTAAAAAAGCTTCGCTATCAATTAATAAATTAAATTTACTTTATTGACCATCCCGAAAACAACTGCCTGTACATTCTTCAGTTGAAAATATGTTCATTACCAAATTTCCTAGTGGCGAAGTCAGAGATAGCGCCTAGCCTTGACATACGGAGTTATGTTTGCAAATATGCATAGAACTTATATTCAGGCACCCATTCGAAAATCACAAGGATTGCTAAATTTTCTAGTGGCGAACTCAAACATGATCCCTTGCTTTGGTATATGGAGTTAAATGTGCATAGAACTTATATTCAGGCGCCCGTTCAAAAATCACGAAGATTAATGGTAAATATTAATCATCCCGAAAAAACCTTTCTATACATTCTTCAGTTGAAAATATGGTGATAATCAAATTTAATCGTGATTTTCCAACGGGCACTTTAATATAAATTCTATGCACATTGATACACCTAACTCTATATGCCAAGGCTGGGGGTCATTTCTGAGTTCGCCATTAGAAAATTTGTTAATGAACATATTTTCAACTGAAGAATGTATAGAAAGTGGTTTTCGAGATGGTCAATAAAGTAGATTTAATTTATTAATTGATTGTGAAGCTTATTTACTGCTTTAAAAATCAAGTGTATTGGAGATCTATGTGTATACGTGGTAAAAAAATGTCTGTCGAGTGTTGGTCACAACGTAATCACCGCTCCATTTTTAGTAGTACATATTTAAATATTAAACTGCTAAAAATCAGTACGGAGTATGTTGTCCGTACAAAAACAGTTCTTAATCTGTTTACGATAACATCGATTGCTTCTGAAATGGAGTTTCCTCAAAAGAGATTCTGTTAATATTTAAATAAAAATCTGCCAGACACTGACTTATAAAATTACAATAGTATATCGGTTTTTATTATTGAACTCTACAAAATATTAGAAAAAAAAACGCAAAACTGTCAAGGTCGCAAAAATTTATTTTAATGAACAACTTTTTTGTGCCGTATCACCTGGAAAAAATATCTTGGTGTCTTTATTCCAGCAAATTCCCAATACAGACATTTTTTCAGATTTAAAAACTTTTTGACAACTAAATATTTCCTTCTTTATGTGACAGTATCATTTTTATCATTACTGTTTAAGAAAATTTGATTGATTATACCGCAGCATTTTGCTCTTTCATGTATCTTAAAGGAATTCCATAAAGATCGACTGACTGTACATAAATAATGTATTAACCGTAAAAGACACCTTATTAGATTTAATATTTTGAAACGTGCATGCTTTTAAAATTTATGTAAATTTAAATTTTGTATAAATTAATGGATCGATAAAATTTATTTTTTAAAGCTGAATAATTTAAAAACATTTTAGGTGAAATGAAGAAATATTATTTTTACCACCCTTAAATATTTAGTAATTTTTGCTGCGTATTCCAATTACTGGATATGACATCATTTCGCGGGTGATATTTTTTAAAGTTTTGTGACTTCGTATACCAGATATAATGCGTAGGACGTTGTTATCTGTATATAGTTTTTCTGTGTTGTCATAAAAATTAATTAAGAATTTATCATAAACACTATAGTGTTAGTTATTTTGCTGGTGGAAATTAATCCGCTCTGGATCCATATAAATATATAGCTGGGTGATTATCATATGTGTGCAAATAATATATGCTGTCATCGTTGTCGTCGAATGAAATGTGTATTATGTCTAATTGAATTTCATGGTTTAATTATGTTAATAATGATCATGCCATTGGAGAATTGATTGTAATTTGTATATTTGTTGCTGATGCTGTCAATATATAACGTATTTAGTAGTTGATTGGCTACGAATTTTTAGTACATAGAAAATTTTTCTGCGAGTTGGAATTATATACAAAAAAATATATACAGAAATTTAATCCCATTATTGTAAAATTTGTGATGATGTGGATGATATTTAATAATGACAAATTGGATATCGATATCTGTCTGATGGTTATTTGTAGTTGTTGTGATTAATGACTTGTTTAATATTTTTTGCATTGTAATGAATTAAATTTTTTGTATGTATAATTAGATGTCTGTTTATAGTTTGAACCCCTATAACCCCCCCCCCCCCCCCCATCTCCACCCACCAAATAACGTTTTCGGTAACAATATTTATATTTGTTTAAAAGATTACACGATGCTATGATAAAAACGTATATAAATCATTATATTTAAGAGTGTTTGCCGAGTTCCTCATCCACCCTTAAACATTCCTCTCTAGTTTATTACGCTTTTCATTTTAATGAATATGCCATGTTTATAAAAGGTTTATTGCCCTATATAACTTAACAAACAAGAATACAACGCGCTTTTGCAAAATTTATAATAACTGACAAAGGATAGAATTCCAAATATAATACTGAATGCTATTCTTCGAAAAAATATAGTAGAGACCGAACGCTTTAAGAAGCACTGAACTTAGGTTTTAATTAATTTAGCAAAACTTAATTTTTATTTATTCGTTAAACAGATAGATGAACAGTATTTTGAATTCAACTAGAAAATGTAATGTTTATAAAAATAAAAATGGATAAAAGGAAACGTGCGGCTGTGCCAGCCAATTTCATTTACATGGGAGCGTACATATTTTGACCTTCTTATCGGTCTTATCGTTGTATGTATATGTTTGGACGAAATCTATACCATAAATGGGACTCGCTTCTAAGAAGCAGTGCTGTGCCCTATTGCCTACACCACGTAATTGAGTGATAACATTTATAGGATAGGTGATTCATTTATAGGTAAAAAAGGTAAAATAACGGTTATTTAGCTCAATTTTAATTTTTATTATTATAACTTAAGCTTTCGGACCTTTTCGGTTCCATTCTCAAAATTATATACTTAAATCAATTTAACAAAAAACTATTTTCTATACAAATTAAAATAAAATCGAAATCAAAGCTAACTAAAACGTAGCTATTTTCCTGTAGATATCGCTAGCTACTTTACAAAATAAAATTTGACTTTAAAAACGTAAATTGAAAATAATTGTATCCATCTTATGGATGTGGTACTCCACTGCTGTTCGATTGAAAAATAAAAATACCACAAGGGTAATATTTTGCTACACCCAGAGTAATTTTCGCTACTCCAGGTTTTTTGATCGAGTAACCCATTTTTTGATGTTGTTATACGCCATTTTTGTTTTAATATTTTTAAGCAACGTTAATTCATATTCATCGTAAAGATGAAACAAATATTGTACATTGTGTTGACATTGGAAAGAGGTATGTTCATTTCTGTTCCATTGATACATAATGAGGGTAAAAAATGGGAGTACTATTTTTGGAGCAGGAAAATATCAATATAAAATCAACATTAAATAATATTTGAAATGTGTAAAAGCAAAAAATCAAATTATAAAAATAGATCTTTTTGCTGTAATTAGGTTGTTTTACCGAAATGTCTATATTTTCCAAAATAATATTATGGTTGGTATCTCTAATATGTTCCGAAAGTGTACTTATTTGATTTGAAATGCCTGTGGTTCCACGTATATGTTGGAAAAAACGCTCCCGTAAAAACTGTTTAGTTTGTCCCGTGTAAATTACGTTACAATCATTACATTTAATTTGATAAACAAGATTTGATTCGTTTTTTAAAGGTATCGGTTTTGTTAATTTTGAAAACAAAGTATCATTTAAACTGTGATAGCTGAACGACCATTAATTTTGAAATTATAATTTTTAAATAAATGTTTTAATGTTTCGAAAAGATTTTTTATGTAAGGTAAAGATAAATAATTTGTACTTTCAATTTCAGGATTTAGTGTAAAATTTAGATAATTTCTTTGTTTCCAAATTACGTTATTTATTAATTTTTTAGGATACTAAGGTAAATAATCCAAAGTGTTTTCCAAAAGTTTGAAATTATTGTAATGAAATTTAATATCGGACAATTTTAGAATTTTTTATTAAAGATAACTGGAGATTAAACAAAATTCAAAAACTAAAATGATTAAAGTTCAATTTATGCCGGCATTGCAAATAGTTTTGAATAATTCTAATTTTTCTTTCGGCAATAAAATTTATAAACAAACTTTTGGTCCTCTAATGGGTTCTCCTCTTAGTCCCATAATCGCTAATTTAATGATGGAATTTTTGAAAAAAAAATGGGATTAAACTCTTTGGATTTTCAACCTTTATTTTATTTTCGTTATTTAGATGTATAATGTCATCAATGGCAATTCCTCAAGACAAAATTGAAATTTTTCTGGATGAATTTAACTCTTTGGATAACAAAATAAAATTTACTGTTGAAGAAGAAATTGACTACAAAATTTCATTCTTAGATTTACTTTTAATTCATGAACCGGAGGTAAAATTTCTTTTGACTGATACCATAAAAATACCTGGTCTGGTCGTTATCTAAATTCTATTTCTTGGCTTCCTATTTCTTACAAAATTAATACAATTCAAATTTTAGATCAAAAAATTCTAAAATTGTCCGATACTAAAATTCATTACAATAACTTCAAACTTTTGGAAAACACTGTGGATTATTTACCTTAGTTTCTTAAAAAATTAATAAATATCGTTATTTGGAAACAAAGAAATTATCTAAATTTTACACTAAATCCTGAAATTGAAAGTACAAATTATTTATCTTTAACTTACATAAAAAATCTATTCCAAAACGTTTCTATTCCGAGCGTTTTTTCCAACATATACGTGGAGCCACGGGCAGTTCAAATCAAATAAGTACACTTTCGGAACATATTAGAGATACCAACCATAATATTATTTTGGAAAATGTAGACATTTCGGTAAAACAACCTAATTACAGAAAAAGATCTATTTTTGAAATGTTACACATAAAATCTAGTTCAAATTCTATTAACAAAATTAACGATTTGCTTACATTGGCAATTCATATGATCTATTTTCATATTTTGGTTTTTTGCTTTTACACATTTCAAATATTATTTAATGTTGATTTCGATTGACATTCTCTTGCTCTAAAAATAGTACTCCCATTTTATAGCCTCATTTTGTATCAATGGAACAGAAATGAACTACACCCCTTTTAAATGTCAACATCTTTACGATGAATGACGTTGCTTGACAATATTTTGTTTTGACAAGTATAGAAAAAAATGGCGTATGACAACAACAAAAAATGGGTTACTCGCTCAAAAAACCTGGGAGTAGAGCAAATTACGTTGGGTGTAGCAAAATATTACCCTTGTGGTATTTTTTTTTTCAATCGAACATTTTGACAGCAGTTGAATTAGGTACCATTTTTACCCTCAGTTTAACATTTTTCGTTCAATCGATATCAACATAAGATGAATACAATTTTCAATTTACGTTTGAATGAAAAGTAAAACAAAAGAAGAGAATAAAATTTTGTTTTAGTTCTCGCAAACAAAAAAAAAATCGATACTGAAATCAATTGCCACGTGGAAATAATTTTACTCTAAAATACAAATTTATAAAGTATTCGCCAACTATTGGTTTAGCAAGGAGCAGATAGTCGAAAAATATCACTTCTGATCTATTCAAAACATCAATCTCATTGTTTTTTCATTATTCGCTCACTATTCGTTGAAAACTGAATATTGATTTTAATCTTTTATTTTACTATTCACGATCGAAAAAGTGGCGAAAAAATTAAAAAATCATCAATTGAGCGAATATAGATGGAATAGAAACAAAGTGAAGAGTATTTTTGAACGCTGTTTTTTTTTCTGTAGATTTTTGTGGCTTATAAAGAATATATTTTTTTGTATTAGCTAGCGATATCTACAGGAAAGTAGCTACGTGTTAGGAAGCCTTGATTTCGATTTTATTTTGTATAGAAAATATTTTTTTTTTGTTAAATTGATTTATATACTTGAGAATGGGACCGAAAAGGTTCCGAAAGCTTAAGTTACAATAATAAAAATCTAAAATTGAGCTAAATAACCGTTATTTTAACTTTTATACTAAGAAGCTCATTAAACAATTTTATATCATTTAGAGGTACTTTTTTCAGTATTGATTTTATGAAGATCACGTGTGAGTCAAACAGTTATGGTATTTTTGTTCAGTATTGTTTGACATTTCATCATAGAAAGACTTAGCCTGGCACAGCGTCTACAAATTATTCAGTTGTATTACGAAAATCACATTCGTGCGTTTAGATCAACTTATGGTCAACATAATCGGCCTGCCGAACGCACAATTGTACCATCGAAAAATTTGAAACCCAATTTTTATTATTGGATAATACATGACCAAATACGCCACATAAAACACGTTTTGAAGAAAATATAGCGGTGCTAGCTGAGAGTGTACGCGATAACCGTGATGAATCGATTTTTTGCCGTTCGCAGCAGCTTGGTTTGCCGTATGCAACAAATTGGCGTATTTCACGCAAGGATTTTGGTTTAAAAGCATACTAAATTCAACTCATGCAAGAATTGAAGCCGGCTGATATTCCAAATCGTCACCATTTTAGTTCCTTTGAAAAGCTTGAATAAGATCCAATGTTTTCGACCAAAATTTTGTTCAGCGATGGGGCCCATTTCTGACTTAATTGCTACTTATTAACGTAAAATTGCCGTATTTGGCTCAAGAGCAACCCGAAAAGGTTCAGGTGCCACTATTATATCCAGACAAAGCAAGCGTTTTTACTGTTCAAAATCACCAAAAAGCTGCCAATTCAGAATATTAACGAAATTTACGTTGATGTTAATCAAGGAACCACGCAGATCTCAATTTTCATAACTCCAACAATATCGACGTCTTAATTGGTCCCGACTACTTTTTCGGACTCCTATAGAAGAAGGTCAAATCAAGTTGAATAATGAAGGACTCATATGCTTCAAAGAACAGTATTTGGATGAGTTGCAGCCGGCAGACCCAATAATTCATCACTAAGTCAAGCAGTTTCATTATTCAAACGAAAATTCACTCTTTGACAATGACACATTGGCAATTAAGCAATTAAGAAGATTTTGTAAAATCGGGTCAATTTCCAACACCATACAACTAATACCTCCCGAGAAACAGCAGCACGACCAAACTACGTGGCGTTTTCGATGCTTCAACGATCCTGTCAACGGTGTACGAGATACTCATAGATGTAACGCCAAGTACGGGTTTCGAAGGATGATACCCAATATCAAAAAATTGTTTAGCGATCTTCTCCGACCGAACTAATACGGCACTACCGACGCCTGACAGTAACCTAGGGCCAAGCATTGGCTTCATTCTAAGCAACTCGAACCTTGAAGCAAATTGCTCAAAAAAAAACAAAATGTAATATTTTTGAGAATGAGATATTTTTGTCGACCATTTGATCAATTTGATGTCTGGATTAGACACCAAACAAGATGCAGTTCAGCTACAACGCGAGATTACCGATCTCATAAAGAAACATAACACAACCCAAAGAAATCAATAACCACACCAAAGAAAACAGCAAGTGACTAAAAATATTACGCATGAATGAGAATCCAACCGCGGAGGAGTTCGCATTTTCTTCGGATATTCAATGCAGCTAAATATTGACCAAAAGAATACTATTGTCACAAGTCAGCCGTCTATTTGATCATATTGGTTGGTTGGTTAGCGGCGGTAGTAGTATCAGTGAAAATCTTCATCCAACAGTTGTGGGCAGCCCATTTAGAATGAGATGAACCATTGCTTGAGCGGAGGGCAAAAGAATGGCTAAGTTTGGTAGAGCAAATTGAACGGGTTAATCAAATTTGGATCCGAAGATCAATATTCGCCACTAAAAGGTCCATGGTTCAAATGCATGGCTTCTGCGATGTCAGCCATCTTCAGAATCGAGTCAATAACGGGAGAAGTGTCATGCAATTTAATTTCGGACAAAACAAAGGTTGCACCCATCAAGCAAGCAACATTGCCACGATTAGAGTTGTGGGGAGCTGTTTTATTAACTCAAACTCATAAAAAGTGAAACACAACTCGAGTTCGCGATATCTTTTTCCAAATTTATCCAATTTAAAATTAAAAATTTAGATCTAATAATAATCTAAGTAGAACAAAAAAAAATACATCACAAAATTTCTATAGTTTACTTGTAATACCGTATAGTTCCGTTGTTATACAGAACTGTCCAGAAATATACAGAACAACGATATTACAAGTAAACTATAGAAATTTTATGATATATTTTTTTTTTGTGTTATGCTTAGATTATTATTAGATCTAAATTATTTAATAAAAAAAGTAAATTTTTAATTTTAAATTGGATAAATTTGAGAAAGCTATCGCGAACTCTACTCGAATTTTTGTCACAAAAACGGAGCTAATCTCTAAAGTTTACTGTTGGACGGATTCAAGAATCGTGTTAGATTGGTTTGTAACCCATCCCGGTGAAAAACATTTGTTGGCAATCGAACCGCGAAAATTTTAAATTCTTGGCCAAGAAAACATTGGATAACCCAGCCAACTGCGCCTCACGGGGTTTATCACCACTGGATCTTAAATCACACACACTTTGGTGGAACGGACCTGATTGGTTAGTAAACCACTGATAAATGGCCAGTTTGATAAGCTGAGTAAAATGCAGATTGAATAAAAAAGCAATCAGCTGCTTCATATCGCTTGCGGATCGACGACCAATTCGAAAGATATTCTTCATTTCGAAAACTACAAAAGGTGCTCGCTTTTATTTTTTGATTCATGGCGAATTCTAGGAAGCCAAAAGGCACAAGAACGTGTGGCACTTGTCTTAACCGAGAAGAAATATTCCATGCCATTCAGCATTTATAAATACGAACATTTTAAATTTTATTCAAGTGAAGTAAATTCCTTAAAAACAAAGTCTTGCCAAAACTAGCACTATTAAATCACTAGCTCCATATGGGCACTAAACGAGATAGTATCACGGCATGAAATACTTTATTCGATCAACAGAACGAATTAATTCGATTGTAACATGTGATTAGAGAAGACAAAACACCTGTCGGCCGTAACATGAAAGACAGTAAACGTGCAATGCACTCGCGTGCTATAATTCGTCACCGCAGAAAAGTAAATGTTCAGCGACTCTCAGAAACGCTTCGCGCACTAGGTAGGTAGATTGTCGATGTAAAGTATAAAATATAATTTGTTATTTCACGTTACCAGAATAATGATTTTAATAGTTATCTACATATATTGTAAAATACTGCCACAATATTAATATCGGAGCAATAATTAAATTAAGAATATTTTTAAATCTCTTAAGTTTGCATTGTAGTAAAGTATAAAATACAATGTGTAGTTTTTTTTCTATAAAAATTTATAAAACATTTTTATTAAAACTGATTGAGAATAAAAAAGTTAAACTCTCATTGAATTATTGGCAAAAAATCATTGAAATTGATTTATCCTATTACGAGATTTTACCGATTCGATTTTTTGCTATACATTTTCTCATATAAACTTTTAGTGTCATCAATCATCAGAAGTAATATAATTTACGAAAAAAAGAAATCAATAATAATAACGATAGTAATAATAATAATAATAATAATAATAATAGCAAATCAGAAATGTTCTTGAATAGGAGACATAATCGATATTTCATTGATTGCACTCGTACAATAATAATATGAATGCATGGAAGTAGTACGTATATTTAAAATAACTAGTATAGACCACTAACTAACCCCGCATCAGATGAGCTAGCCGAAGATCCCCATTTTTCGTTAAGTCAACGAATACCAAATTAGGGAAACGAGAACTCAGTGTACATCCCGGCAACCACACCCGTAGTTAAACAAGCTGAAAACCTCCACTTACCACAAAACTCAAGCATAGAAATTCGATCGTTCGATGCCGTTCTCTAGAGATTGAAAACAAAACTGCGAATAAACAAATAGACAAGAAGAAGCAAACACAAATCCAACAAAATATCGCTAGCTTCATTCTAGAATTAAGCGGAAAAACACACCGCAGAGATCAGACCAATTAGTCCGATTCATAAGGAACAGCAGATGGTATTAACGAAGCACTTTCAACCGAAGAATAACGTCGCACATTCTTTAGACTGATAAAATTAAAAATTACTGATGACGTCTATGTCTGAATCTCACAGAGGACCATACCGAGTCATTAAACGAGTTGGAACATTGCTTTATAGATCATACAGCAATAACACAAGCATAGAGAAGTACAGAAAGTAAAATCGAAATGGCATAAATGATATAACAAAAGAAACGAAAATCTTAAAGAGTGATTTACATACGAAAATAAAAATAACAGATATAGATAATAGACGACCTTAAGATGAAAGAATGGTAAATTAATGAAGTAGTAAATTTCCTTGAACCAGAGAAAATTGAAAATAGCCAAGAAACCAAGATAAGGCAACAGGTCGATTACAAAGACAACATCGAGACTACGGTTACAACTATTTATAATTCACGCAATCTGATGGTGCGAACTAACATTAAATTACTTTAGTGTAGGCAAATTCCTATAGGGTTTTCTCGAAACTTCACTTGGCTACGGCGTGGCTTTTATTCAAACTAACTTTATTTTAGTTTATTTCAAAATCTTTATCAATTTACTTTCACCACAGAATATACCAGAAACGACAGTTAGAAACCATTTTTTTTAGCCAATAGTTGGCTCTAAATTTGAAAAAAATAAAATCATTTTGTAAACATTAAAGTTTCTAGTAGTGCAAAAAGATATTCTCTCTCTTCGACTTCTGTCAAAATTGTTCGCGATCATTTGTTATTATTATTATTAATAAAAATGATTAGGTTAAGGCTAAAAATTTAGCACGGGCACAGAATATACTATATTCTTTGGCACGGGTATCAAATATTTTTGATAGAATATGCCCAGATTGCGTACAAAATATTGTCTCCACGGATTACGTGATCAGAATCTGCTACATCGATAGCACATCGTTGTTGAATTCACCCGAGGCAAACCATTTATTTGAATGCGTCATCAAGCTATATCAGAATGAATTTAATTCATTCGACATCGGCATAATTGGCCCTTGCAGTCAACAGTGTCGCGTTCGTGGAGTATGATATGGGAGCCCCAAAAGTTGCGTCTCGAAGAATTCCAGGGACAAGACACATTATACTCATTTCAACTGTACGCTTAACGAAACAATGGCGATTAAAGACCGGTAAAACGCTATCGGATTTGTCGATGATGTAAAGCGAATCAATGTAGCGATTTCACGTACTCGAGCAATTTGTAATCTTTGGTAATTCCTACTTATTGTGCATCGACCATAATTGGCGGTAGTTATTTTTTTCAGAACAACACTTATGCCGGATGTAGTTTACCTCAAATTTTTAAAAATAAAACAACTGTTGATTAACGGAAATTTCTGGCTTTTTATTAAAAAAATTTTATAAATTCGGATTATTCTGGATTCTCAATTTTATCGGGTGATTCTATAAAAAAGAAAAAATTTTTATAGGTTCCACAAATTGTTTAGTAGTACTTTCAATTATTTTCACCACTTTCTTGTGCCTTAACTTGGTTTTCTTTCTATAGCACCAGTGAGAGCTTCCGAACGAACAGAGAGCGAATCAATTACTTATTTGAAATAGATGTTGATATGGTGACAAAGGTTACGTTCCCATTATAACATGTCACAATCTCTAGTCAATTTTAGCATCGAGTCCAGAATTACGAATTAAAGTCACAATCCAGCACTCAGCTTTTTCTGATTTCATGTTTAATTTATCATCTAATCTTATATGGTAATTCCAATAATACGATGATTTGGAAAGCTATGATACGATGATTTGGAAGTTTAGTATGCTTGGCTGTATATTGTATGGCTTGGCCTAATTCACATCAATAAGCCAATTCACGGCTTGCTTATTAAACTCGTAACTAAAATATAAAAATTATGAAATAACACAGTTTCAATAGTATTTATATAAAATCAGGACTAACATAATATTTTATGGGGCGAACATTTGATTCAGGGTTCCCTCGGATAACAAAAATCGCGATCACAGATTGACAGCGTTAGTAATCCCAAATTCATGGTGTTCGAGGGTTTAGTATAATTTCGATCACGTATTGCTGTTGATGCAGCCAAAATCAAAGTGACATATTTTGGTATTGAGATAGCCAATTTAGAGGAAATTTTAACTAAGATCTGTTAAAATCCTGAAGACATTAAAACCTGTAATTTTTTATACACACATTTCTGTGCGGGTTGAAATTAAATTGGAACAAAAACAAATTTTTGTCTGGCAGGAAAAGGGATAATACGGAGCGAAATTTGTCACATCCCTCCTATTACACGACATTTTATGGAAACCGCATTTTCCATATAACACGAAGCAAAAAATTGCGACAAACCCAGTTTCTTATAGCACGGTTTTCATATAACACGGTACGAACTAATCGTGTTATAGGAGGATTGAGCGTATTTATAGTATTTTATTTTTCCTACCATTTCCTCTGCACTAAACATTCCAAACATAAATAGCATTACGTGAACGGACCCCTAATATTCGGGCACATTTCTTCATTCAAATTCATTGAAAATCTAATCGATCTTCATGAAAATAAACTCGCTCTGCTTCGGCTATCAATCAGATAAAATATCGTTTTGTATCATATTAGGCAGTTGGTCAAAGTACCTGTAAGCTGTTGGGTGTGTACTCGATGAGTGCTTAAGAGTTTCGTAATTCTAAAAATTCACAATTTTAAATTCTTAGTCTGAATTTTATTATTAAAATCCAACACAAAATACTGAAAACTTTATGATAGCCAATAATTGAAAGCTCTCAATTCGAAAAGCTTTTCAAAATAATCCAGTATATTTTTCAATAAATAAACTAGCAGAAGCATACAATTGGAGTGGATCTATCATGAAAATATTTTTGCTATATAAAATTGAATAGTTAAAGGATTATTCGTGATATTTTTGTATTAAATAAAATTATTATTTTTTAAATAACTTTAGTGTTATATTAAAAACAATGGAAATAACAAATAAGTTGAGTTGCATAACTTTTAAAATTGCACGAAACTACTTGTTACATTCAATTATAAATTTTGAAATATTAATACTGCACAGATTTTTTTTATGTTCATTGTTGTATTCGTTCACAATTTTCCCCCAAGGAATTTCGTTCCGTCTCATTGAAAAAAGCAGCAGTGTTAGAAAACTCTTAAGTACCTCAAGTTTTCAAGTGTTACATAAAAAAAAAATGTATATTTGTTTCAATGTTATACGACGAGTGTTCTCTTACACTGGTAGATATCAATTAAAAAAATAATAATTAATCTGATAAAAATTCATTAATTTAATTATGTCAAATTGGAATAAAATAAATTATTTTATTTTAATTATTGTGTTGACTGTTTTTGTCTTTATTACTCATATTTTTTTATAATGAATATTGTCTGTGTTAAATGAATTTAATGTTATTGATTTTTTGACGTAATATATTTAAATGTATTTTAGTTGTTGTATTTTGAGATGTAATACATTTATTATTTAATAGCGAAGCAGAGCTTTTATCCGCAAGAGCGTTGGAATTGGAATTTCATCAATAATTTTTTTTTTTGTTTTTCAAAATTTGTTTGTGCTTTCATTGTGCTACATCATTACATATTTACCACAAAACAGAAATAACAATCGTGTGGCACACTAACAACAAACTTATCAATTTTGAATTAACTAACTTCGTGAATAATTAATAATTCTTCTTATTAAATATTACGAAATTTTGGAGAATTATTGTGCGGTGTTTTTCTCGTACCTAAAAGTTTATTGTTTATTTTTTGAAACAATAATTTTCATTAATATTCATCGCAACTTTTTAGAATTTTTTTGTTTTGTTTATTCCATTAAAAGTTTAATATAGCTGATGCTCGAAACCCATAATCCAATGTTTTCCATTGAAAAGCTGCCAGTTAATTGAAAATTTCATAAATAATTATTTTGTTGCATAAACATAATCGGTGCTACCATGACATCTCAATTCTTAGTATGAATTCTTAAAACATTGTACATATTTAATTTACATCTTAGAACCAAATTGCACCTCTAACATATTTTCTTAAACAGAATTTTAATTTATTAGAACTTCGAATAAAAATTAAAGATTAAACTAATTACAAAATTACCAGATTTTTCATTGAGATTTATAAAAAAAATATCATGTCACATTACACTAGGCACAATATCACATTCCGCTTTCCTTAGCCCGTAAATGTTCTTTTTTCCTCTAGAGCATTACTTGATTTGATCAATTGGGCCTGGTAGAGTTCAGCTGTAACAGTTTGACCAGGTTCCAGAAGCTCCTAATAAGTGACTCCTTTCCAATCCAACCCACACAGAAAAATTTTAAGTATTTTTCGCGTAGATATAAGATTTTTTCGGCATATTTTTGACCCCAAACGATGAAATTTTGAACCAAGAATAACAATTTTAAAATTGAAAAAATTAAAAATGTATCTTAAATTAAAGCGAATTATGTTTAACATATTCTAAACATTGTGACAAGAATATATCTGCTTGTTTCAATTTTCAATCGGTTAAATTTAAGATTCGAGGTATTTCATTATAAGCGGTACCGTGATTTACTGCAAAACTCTTTTACTTTACTACAAATTTTGTGATTCTAACCTAAAAGCGATTAAGTTTTATTATTTTAGCAGAAATTCGCTTTAACACTAGAAATACTTCTCTTCTCAAAAGAAGTATATCATTTCACTATTAGCAGTAGTTCGATTCCCCTTTAAAAGTACTTCGCTTTATCATTTGTAGTATTAGCTTTAGCATTAGAAAAACTTCGCTTCATAATTAGTAGTAGTTCGCTTTACCGTTGGAAGTTTTTCGATTCAACATTAGAAGACGTTCGCTTAACCATTTCAAATATTTCGCTTCACCAATAGAAATAATTTGCTTCATCTAAAGTAATAATCTAATGAATCATAAATTACGTTCAAATCATTAATAAAACAATTATAATTTAAATGTAGAATTCATTTATTTAATTTAAATTAAAAATATTAAAACTATGTAAAAATAAAATAGTACATACACCAAAGCAAAGTATTATATAGTTCAGTTCAGTTCATACAGAGAATATATATAAAATAATCGTAATATATATATATATATAGTATATTAAAAATTCATATAAAAATGTTTCTTAACTCTAAAGTATTTCTTATTGTCCAGTACGTGAAGGTGAATCGGTGGGATCTGTAGGAAATCAGCCTCATATATGAAAATTTCATTTAATTTATTAAGGACTTCATAGCTCTTCAAATGGGAATTAAATAAAATATTATAACGAAAAACTGAAAAAAATAATTTAGTTTGTTCAGAAATTATATCAATAATTTCAAACAGTTCTACGTTAGTATCTTATAAAATTTTATTTAAAAAGAATCCAACTTCATATTTCGTGCCTTTATATAAACAATTTTGAAATTTATATTGTAACGAGGAATTTTGTAATTGATTTAATTTCAGGAATTGAACGTAATCGGTTTCTTGTAAAACAATTTTTTTTACTTTTTTATTGTCAAAACTTAATTTAGAATTAGCAAAAGAATTGTTCAAAACGGGCTTCATGAATTTTAAGGCACATTTTAAAGCTAAGCTTAGCGCGATGTTTTTTCTTGATTTTGTTGTGGAAGCATAAGTTTTTAATTGTTGATGTTTTGCCTCGAATCTCATGGATGATAAATGCTTTAACGGACCAAATTGTCGAATAGATCTAATCTAATAATAATGAATCATGAAATGAAATTTAGGTTTCAACGTATCGCTAAATAAAAGTTGATACTGTTTATTGTGTTCAGATATTAAAGTTTCTAATTGTATCAGTAATGCAGAATTAAAATACGGAGACAGCAGTGTTTCAATCAAATCTAATAAAATTCCAAAAAATAGCCAAACTAAATTGTTAGGAGGTACTTTATCTCCAATCATTAATGGCAAATGAAACACGAAGGTTTGCATTTCTCGAGCAGTCATTTTGAAATGTTTTGTTTTTTAAATGTTCTATTTCTATCGGAATCCCTTTATTTCTTATTTCAGAACTACCGTATAGGCACTGCTTCTCAAACAACATCTACAGTAGTACCCAGAATTAAAAGATTTAATCATCCCGAGAATACCATTTAACCCCAAATTGTCTCCTAAAATAACAGGAACTCTAAACTTTAACCGAACTTCTTTAGAATCTACAATCAGGACAATTCCGTTTTCATATAAGGAATTCAATTCTTCAACTAACGGGAAAACACATTTTTCATTTCCAAAATTTTTGAGATCTTCGGACTTGAATATTGATGCTAGAAAAATATGATCCAATTTAGAAGTACACTGCTCTGGAATAACAGGAATCGAATAATATAAAGCGCACATAGATTTGGCGTGAGGACCAAGTACGTTATTGATTCCAAAATCGTCTATAAAAAGAGTTAACGGTAGAAATATTTCACTTGGATTCGAAAGATTATAAATATTTTTCCAAATCGAACCATTTAAAATATTAGCTAATTTGTCCGACTTTTGAAATTAAATGATTCAATGTCTATTCCAGCATTCCAGGACTTTCAAAATATTTTCGCAGTTGAAATTTTATAGGCATTAGAATACCAGATATTTTCTCTTCCATTAAAATAGGCATGCTTTTTACGGTAATTTCATTTATTTGGTTATTTATTGTGAAAGCAGTAGGAAAAGTAAATAAATCTTTCTCAAATAAATGCTTAAAAAATGTATGCTCTGTTTTGAAAATATCGAGTATTTCAATGCATTCCTTTTCTATTTTTGAGCCGGGTGTTTGAATATTAGACTCATTAAGTAGGTGTGGTTTTTTTAACATTTGACTAAATGACGTTATACAAGATTTAACTGAGTCAGAAATTATATTCTGAATAAAGAGAATGTCCTTTCTATTGAAATTATCTCTATTGTGCAACTCAACGTTAGCAGCTAATATACTGTTATAAATTTTTGGTTTTACAAGATACTATCGAGGACATTTTTGCAGCCGTGGAGTCACTTACGATTGCTGAATTTTCTATTTCAGTTTCTACAAAAGAATTTTTGTATTCCTTTGTTAATGTTAAGTTTACATCGCCCTCGTGAACGTTTTTTAAATTTTGACATGTTCGAAAATGATTGAAAACACTTACTTTGTTTACAAGTAAAATGATTCAAATACTTATGTTCACTTGAAATATGTTGGGTTAGTAAACTTATATTTAAAAATTGATTACAACAGTGACAGCAATTAAACGTATAAAATAAATCTGGTCAGTCAAAGAATGTTTTGAAATTTGAGGCTTGCGGGTATTGATCATACTCAGTCTCTATTGTATAAAAATATTTTTGCAAATATTCCCATATTTGCTCGCAGTCTTTACTGTATTGAAAATTAAGAGTAATATAAACTTTAAAACACAGATCAACTGCATTTAATAGATTTTCCGCTTTGTAACAAATGTTTCGGTCGACATATACATAATAATTTTTGTTTGAGCCACATTTAACAATGCATATGAAGGGCTGCATTTTTAACCCTTTACTTGCATATTTTGCTGCCCTTTCATCTATCACGTTTTCAAGATTGTTTAAGGTATCAACGATTTGTAACTGCCCTTCTTGAGAATCCTTAATACTTGCCTTCCAAATTTTGTTACCGCAACGGATTCGTGCTGTTGGCTTAATTACTGCATGTGAACACATTAAAATGATTTCATCCCGTTCGTCTGGAAATTAATTACATGATGTTTGCTTATTTACATTATAAAATATAAAAAAGGTATTTAAATGTTACCTTCGGTGATGTCGGCATCTATTCCTGTAATAAGTTTCCTGGTTGGCACATCTTTAACTTCCACATTAAGTTTATGTATTGCAGTTGGTGCAATTCGTTCCCTCTCATTAAATAAACCAAATCGTTTACTAGGATGAAGAACCTCGAAGTCAATATCATACTATATCAAATTTAAAAATATTTAATTAAAATTATTTTTTTATCAAAGTACATAAATCGTATTTAAATTTTCTTACCAATTCTGGAGCTCTAGCATCTTTTAGGAGGGACCATTCTTCAAAAATTTCTTGCAGCTGTTGATTTTTACATGATGCCCATCTAAATTTACAAGTTTTCCTCCATAAAGTCTCAATTTTTGGCCATGGTTCCAAATGGCGTTTTAAAAGTATTTTGTAATCTTCCTCGTACTCTATTGGGTTTTCCGTTCGAACTTTGATGGAAAAGGAATTTTCAGAGTTGGATGGTTTCGAGTTTTTTTTTTATTTTGTGGAGTTCGTTTCGTAGTTTGTTGAAGAGTTTTCCTTTTGGATTTCCGGATGAGGTTTTCTTGTAATACGCTTCCTGTAAAATATGTTTGTTGCATTAAATGTTAGAATTGCTTTTTAAACCCATAAATTCACTAAAGATGCAGGAAATCAGCGATGCAAAAAAATTATTGTTTGGTCGCGTTCGTTTCACCGTTAATCAATGGATAATTTAGTAGAATCGAGTACGAATAGAGATTTCAACTTACTACAGCTTCTCCGTCAAAAAGTCGATGAATTTCTTCCGCGTAAAACTGCATTTGCCGATGAGCTAATTTTTTATTTCTATTTGAATAATAATCGACTATGGCATCACAAATCATTTGCCGCTGGAGTTCGTTTAACTTATTACAATTTTTGTTTTTAAGCTGGATTAAAATATTTCCAAACTTGGTTTTTTTAATAACACATCTAATTTCTAATTTAAAAAAATGAATTTATTTACAAAATCAATATAAGTAAGTGTAGCCAAGAGTTTGAATTTGGTTGTTTTAGAGAGTCATTTTAGGTGTTATTCGAAGCAAAACTTATTTAAATATTTTAATTTAGAAAAACTAAATAAATTTTTCAAAATTATAATTTATTTATTTACTTAAATTTGTTAAAATTGCGTTCACTACTAAAGCAAAACACATTAAATTTATGTTGATTTATGTAAATAGAAAAATAAAGTTTTACATTGGCTTAAATAAATGACGAGATCAGCCTTACCAAAAATCAAAACAATTTTTGCAATCTCATTACTATTAATCATAAAGTTTTTCAATTAGAATATTTAATTAAATTAATTCGAAATAAAATTGAAAGAACTGATAGACGGTCGAAATCAAATTTATCTGCGTTTTTATGAAAAACAATCGAATCGAGTTCGAGATGGCATTTTTCAAATTTAATCCCATTTAAAATAATAAATTAGATTTTTCTAGATCAAATAGTCTTCTAGGTATAACAAAAAATCCATCATAAAAGTTATATAGTTTCAAAAATAATATCGTTATTCTTTATAGTTCTGAACAGTTCTGTATAAATAACAGAGTTGTTCAGAACTATCCAAAACCACCACATTTCAAAAAAACTATAAAACTACAGATGTAATTCATTTGATTTAAAGAAAAATGAAAATTATGTTTTAAATTGGATCAGATTTGTAAAAAAGCGGTTGTGAACTCAATTCGATTCTTTTTCAGGAAAATACAGCTTCGACAATAATTAAGTAAATTTATTTTAGAATAAAAGTATTTCTTTTTATTATTTATAACAAGTTAGAATAATTAAGAAAGTAACTTACTTCATAATTTAGAGCATTTGGTTCATCACTACTGTCGGAAAGAGATTGACTAGCACAGGAATCCATCGACTGGCTTCTTGCGGATTGTGCAACTTCACTAGAATGTAAGGAATTGTTCCTCTTCCATTTGGCTATAGCGTTATCAATTTCAATTCGGTCAACTAATCTGGATTTTGGAATTATATTGTCCATATGATGTATCTGCAGCATCTTTAAGTGTTTTACTTTTATGCGTTTTTCTATTTCAAAATAGAAGTGATTAGTTCTAATTCACTTTTATTATATACTTTATTCGTAATATATCTATAAAAACCAACTATTGGTAATTGCAAAAAAATAATGTGAGTTAGTTTAAATTACAATTTAATGAAATTCTATTGGAAATTTGAGCCAATTCTTGCTTACACTGTTATTAAATTTAAAACTATTAAATATTTTTTAATGGCAAAATTAATTTACAATAAACACTTATGACTGTCATCGATTTAAAAATTTTAAACACCACGTACTTATTTATTAATCTCTTATCAACCAAGACATATTGTCTTGCAACACGTACGACCTAAGTTGATTCTTAAAAATTTAGAAAACATTCATCATTCAGGATATCAAAAACAGTACTTTGTACAACAATGAATTACATTATCAAATATGGAAAATCTTCCTTCATTTAACAGTGTTAATATTTCAATGAATGCAGTCGAAAAAATCTACATTTCCACAGGTTTTGATTGATATTACAAATTCACACAAATTAATGGAAACGAACTTTCTTATATAATTTTTTCTGTTTGGAGCACAAAAAATGTATTTGATATATTCACATACTTTTTACACTATTTGCCGTAGGCACTTGGCGAAACACACTTATACTTAATAAACACATTTTTATTAATCACTTGTTTTTGTTTCGCAGAATATTTTTCAAAAAGTTTAAAAAATCACTCGATCGATTTCGACTTGTTAGGTCATCATCAGGAGTATCTACTGTAGATACTGTAGGAGTATCTACTGTAGATACTCCTGATGATGACCTAACAAGTCGAAATCGATCGAGTGATTTTTTAAACTTTTTGAAAAATATTCTGCGAAACAAAAACAAGTGATTAATAAAAATGTGTTTATTAAGTATGATATATTCACTCTAAATCACATTATTTTCAGTATAAAAAATGGTTATTCCTATATAGGTATTTTATAGTCATAATAATAATATGTGTGTAACAATAATGCATCTTAAATATCCGCAAATCTAATTTAAAATTACATTATACTACAACAAAACTAAGTAATCATGTGACAAATTAAACACTGAATTTCACTGATATATTTTCCTTTGGAAGGCTTTTACAAAACACATGCACTTATTCATACATTTCAGATGTTTATCTTATTTACCAAGTAATGTCTCATAAACCCACTCAGGATTTGACAAACTCCAACTAAAAATTATGTATTTCAATTCTCGATCATCTTCGCTGAATTCATTATTTTGCATGGTAACATTATTTAACGAGGCAAAGCATGGCGGCGGCGTTTGATCAGTATAATTATCCGGTGCTATTATGCTTACTGCTTGTGATGTAGAAGGCATGTTAAAATTATATGTATAATCATCTTCTGACACCAAATTAACCTGATACATTTTTTTAAATATCAATTTATATTTATATTATTTATTAGAACACTAAAATCACTTCACAGTATGTTTGATGCACTCAACAAACTTTCGGGTTAGACGCTCTGTTGAGACTAAAATTTTCGAGCGATTAACGATTACCAAAATAAAATAAACTGTAAAAAAGATTTTATTGGCTGCTCTTAAAAGAGGAAAATGCTAGTCCCATAACATTACTAACTTATTAGAAAGCGAAATCGCTTAGTTGTTTCTATCTAAAGCGATATTAGTTTTATTGCTCGACTAGTCATCCTTCTCACAAGTTTATGCTTCTTACTCTAAAACGATTAGAAGAGAGTATGATTATTTTACAATTGGAGAGAGTGGCTTGGTTTCGTTTTTTTAAATTTGAGAGTCATTTGTTATATTTCTAATCTAGTTATACTTCTTATAAGAATGCACTTCTTCTGCTAATGAAAAATAAACCATTGTTTTATAATATTTGTTCTAATTAGAAAGCGACATCGCTTACTGTTTTGTATCTAAAAAGATATTTGTAATGTTTCTGAATAAACGTTTTTGCATTGGAAGATTGTTTGCTTTTTAAAAATTGAATAGAGTCCTGTTACTTTGTAATTAGAATTCCAAACCTAATTTTTTTTTTTAAATTCGTATTATTTAAGAACTATACTCGTAATAGTCTAAAAAAATGAAGCTTTTTACTGTAAAGACATAAAACCACGTTGCATATCGTTTCTGTCTAACTGGAAAGCAACATCGTCTAGATTTTTTTACCTAAAGCGATTTTCCAACATTTCTAATTTTGTCGTTTTGAAATAAAATTATAGGCTTCTTAATTGAACGGTTAAAGCGATTCTCGAGTGTTTAAGAATGACTCGCTTCTTATTAATATTTTATTATTCTTAATGTCAAATTAACACCTTTAACGTAAGATTATTAGTTTTAATACCTAATGTATGGCTAAATTTTATTATAAAGCGAGTTTCTTGATTTCGCTTACTATAAAATTTTTCTGTGTGCATGTAACTCTTTCTTGGCATGAATATTCATTTTTGTAACTAATGATTTTGTGCAAAAAATTCTTTCTTTTGGATCGAGAAAGCAAATTCATGATGAGGTCAGTTTATGAGGAACCCATTTTCCTTTGTTCTGTATTTTTCCGATTACATCTAATCGCAGTGATATTCCTTGGTGAGTAACTCCTTACTGTTCTGCAAGCTCTTTTTCAGTTTGACGCGAATTTTCGTCCAGTAAAACTTTAGTTGAACAGAATGCAATGGTTTACATATTGCTTATCGACATCCATCTCTTAGAATCGATGCACACGGAACGACAACTTGTAAATTTCTGAAACTTATGTCATAAAAACAGCAGTGACCAAGCTACAAATATTCAAAATTGTAAGCAATTTGGATAAGTTCAAGTATATTTTACTGCAACCAACTTCAGAGCCGTGTTTCTACTTGCACACCATGTGTCGATGTCAATTCATTTAGTATTAAGGTGGATTTACATATCCGACGATTTTTCTGCGCCGAACATCACGTGACACATTCAACCAATCAGAAAGAACTTCTTCGCCGAATTTTCGGCACGGCGAAGACATGAACAAAATTTATCTTTTAGGCGCGACGTCACAGCACACATCAATAAAAAAAAATTCTTTTGTTTTTTTATTTTTTCTACGATTTGACATTGTATACAAAATATTGTTTATGTATGTGTGTGTGAAAAAAAATTGACGGATATGTAAATCATCGGTAATATAGCCTTCGCCGAATTTTCTGCGGCAAGCAGCTTCGCCGAAAAATCGTCGGATATGTAAATCTACCTTTATTCTCCTTAATTACTCTCCCCTTTTTGTTCGGTTATTCTTTGTATTATTAGCATTTTGCAGTTCCCGAGCTCAACAATACTAGCATCAGTGGTCATAACAGCTCTGTCATCATCAAACGTTCCTATTCTAGTTTCAACCGGTCGTTCACAGAAAATTGTTTGGGCAAATATCGTTAAAAATCCAGACTACGGTACCAACCTTATCAACTGCTTGGGCGACGTCTAAGAATATAGCTGATCATACTTTATTTTTTCCAGCGCCTCCTCAATTGTATCGGCAATCCTATGCACCTATTCTATCGTTGAGTGCCTTTCTCGCAACCCAAATTGATGTGCTGGTATAAGATTTCTGCTCTCTATAATTGACTTAAGTCTTTTGAGAAACAGTTTTTCGGAAATCTTTGATGTTGTTAGTAAAAAAATTGGCCAATATACGTTGTTTTGTCGTTTAGTGGTTTATTGGCTTTGAAATCAGTAAGATTTCCGCTCCTTTCCACTGTCTTTAAGCATAACTTAGTCTAATGGTTCCATCGATTATGTGCTGTAGTTTCCTTAGTGTATTTTTTGGTTTGGGTTTGATTATTTGACCCTTATCTAGTTGTATCCAGGGCCTTTTTATCTTTGAGTTTTTTTTACTTCTTGCTCGATTTCTTTTCACAGATACCTTGTCTATTTTGCTTATATGTGTTAAATATTCATGATCCGCTTGTATTCGGATCACCTTTTGCTTATCGCTGCGAGCCCAGATTCCATCAACCAGTTTTATGCATGGCACTCTGTTCCAATATATCACTCTCAAATTCTTTATAAAATTGCTGAAGGAGCGTTTTCAAATACCAAAAACCGATCGTGGTGGGTACTGATTTTGGACAAATTCCTTTAAACCCTCATCCGGTGAGAGTCGGGGCTTGGAGCCTTCTTTAACATTTTATTCGACTTTGACGATTACAAAAAGTTCTGATTTCTGGATAATCCATTTAGGGTTCCCCGGATAGGACGCCATGTTGCACCGCATCATGTTGCGTCATGTTGCAACATGTTGCACGATATTACGTTTTGTTACACAATGTTCTGGGATGTCATGCTATGTTTTAGAATGCTGCATCATGTTTAGTCATAATACACCTTGTTGCGTGATGCACCACCATGTTGCTTAATATGGCACCTTGGTGAGCGATGATTCTGATGTTCTACTATTTTTACTTAGGTTCTTCATTTAACATTTTATTTTATTCTCCGGTATTGATCGAATTAGGCGGGTCAGGGTTTTCGGATGCAGGGAAACGATTTCAAGAATATTTCATTTCTGGATAATTCATTTAGAAGTCCTCTCAATGCTCCGTCATATTGCATCATTTTGCGTAATGTTTCATCATAATGCACTAAGCGGTATGATGTAGCATGATAATGCAAAATGTTGTACCATGTTTTGGGATCTTACACCATGTTGAGGGATGTTGCAAAGGAACGATTGCAAGTAGTTCCGATTTCTGAATAATTCATTTATGATTCTCCGGTTAGGCCGTCATGTTGCACTGCACCATGTTACGTCATATTGCACCATGTTGTGTGATATTTCACCGTATTGCGCGATGGCTCACAATGTTGCACTACGTTACACTATGTCGCACAAGTTCCGTCCACCCTAAGTTATGTCATCTTACAGAATTTTTAAACATGTTGTGAGATGTTGCTGAATGAACCAGGTTGCATCATTCGTACCATGTTATACCATGTTACATGATGTTTCACCATATTGCACCATGATTTTGTAGTGTGATGCGCCATGTGATATCTATAGCGTTATGTTCCAACATATTGCGGAATGTTGCGCCATGTTATGTTGGTCGTGTTACGGTTGCATTATATGGTTGCACTTATCGTCTCGCTTGAAAATATTAGTTATTAATAATAACAATATTGGTTTGTAGTATTTCCATATTTGTTCCGCCACAAACGAATTTGATGTCGTCTGGTGTGATCCTAGTCCCTTTATTTAATTTTTTTTGGCTAGCATATAGCACGCATAAAAATTGGTGAAGGGATTGCCTAGGAATTAAATATCAGGAATCAATTTTAATGAGTGCTGAGTTCAGAAAAACCCGTTTAAGGTCTCCTTGCTCGGGACGTTTTATTAAAAATTTTTTTGCTCGAACAATTTAGATTTAAATTCTGTGTGCGTCCTAATTCTGAAAATGAAAATTCATTTTGGGGTTTTCAGGTCAAACGTTTTTTATGAAAATGTTTGAGATGGGTTTTCGAGTGCTAAAAATCGATTTCGATGAGTTCTAAATTCGGCAAAATTTGTTTAGGGGGTTCCCACCCGCATCCGAAACCGCATTAAAAACAAATGTTCGAACGATTTTGATAAAAAACTTTGGAAACTACGGAAATCTAATATAAATTTAGGACATGCCTCTCGAAAAATTACTCTGGAAGGACTTCCAACTCAATTAACTTCGGGCGAGTGGCGCTCGGTTTTCTAGGAACTTCCATTTAGATGAGCCAAAATATTTGGGTTTTGTGACCACTTTCAAATTAACAATAAAACAATTTTAACTCACAATTACCGAAACAAATATAAAATGTGGAACCGATGACCTGAATAAAAATGCAAGAGTCACTTTTAATTCAATTGTAAAGGATAGCCAGTGTGTGTAAGTTTGATTTGACCTTCCATTTACTAAATTATTTAAACTGGGAATCAGACACCGTTTTAAAACTAAACAACTCTCACGTGAAATTAGTTCTATCTGAATATAAATTTAAACTTAATCATCACAAGAATTTTCTTGTCACCCTAACTTACTTGACCAAACTCTTTTACACTTCCACAATTTCGAAAATTAATTTCCAATGAAAGTTAAATTAATTCGAACTGAATTTAAATTTGACCCGATCACGAACACGAATTTTCTTGTCTCACTTACTAACTTGACTAAACACTTTTACGCTACCAAAATTTCGAAAAGTAATTTCAAATGCAAATGAAATTAATTTGAACTGAAATTAAATATAAACAAAATCATGAACAGGAAATTTCTTGTCACACTAACTAACTCTGACTAAACACTTCTACACTATCACAATTTCGAAAATTAATTTCAAATGAAAATTAAATTAATTCGAACTGAATTTAAATATAAACACGATCATGAACATGCATTTTTTTTGTCCACTAACTTAGTTGACCAACATTTTTACACTGCCATAATTTCGAAAATTAATTTCAAATTCAAATGAAATTAATTTGAACTGAATTTAAATTTAAACACGATCATGAACATGAATTTTCTTGTCCACTTACTTTTTAGACCAAACACTTTTATACTTCCACAATTTCGAAAATTAATTTCAAATGCAAATGAAATTAATTCGAACTGAATTTAAATTTAAACACGATCACGAACATGAATTTTCTTGTCCACTAACTTACTTGACTGAACACTGTTACACTACCACAATTTCGAAAATTAATTTCAAATGCAAATGAAATTAATTCGAACTGGATTTGACTTTAAACACGAAATGAACATGAATTTTCTTGTCCACCAACTTTCTTGACCAAACACTTTTACACTACCAAAATTTCGAAAATTAATTTCAAATGCAAATTAAATTAATTTGAAGTTTAAATTTAAAGATGATCACAAACATGAATTTTCTTGTCACACTAACTAACTTGACTAAACACTTTTATACTACCACAATTTCGAAAATTAATTTCAAATGAAAATTAAATTAATTCGAACTGAATTTAAATTTAAACACGATCACGAACAAGAATTTTCTTGTCCACCAACTTTCTAGACCAAACACTTTTACACTTCCACAATTTCGAAAATTTATTTTAAATGCAAATGAAATTAATTCGAACTGAATTTAAATTTAAACACGACCATGTACATGAATTTTCTTGTCCACTAACTTACTCGACTTAACACTTTTACACTACCACAATTTCGAAAATTAATTTAACATGCAAATTAAATTAATTTGTACTGAATTTAACTTTAAACACTAATGGGGATTTAATGGGTTTTATGGATCTTCTAAAAGGCTTCGACCATAAAGTTTGAATTTTTCAGAGCCGCTTGATTAAATAAGCCTTAGTACATTGAAGAAACTTAATTCTTCTTAAACCAACAACTTCGTTTTCATAGAAATTAAAAAGTATACTATTAGATATACTTTTCGTTTTTAAACAAGACCTTAATAGTTATAATTTAGTTTTAATGATCAAAGTTCACAAATTAAAGATTCAGAGAAAGATTAACATTTAATTTAACAAATTAAATAAGCAAATTTTGAAATATTTTTTAATGAATTATTTCCTAAAAGAAATTTTCGATTTTAAAGAAAAACGTTTCAAATTTAAAAAATCAGCAGCATTTGTCAAAATTTAAAAAATCGCTGGGTAAATCTGCACATCAAAAATTTATATTTCACAATTAAAATTGGAACTGAATATAAATTTATACGGCTTGTTGAAAATTAAATTGTTAAAAAAAAAATTTTGTCAAATTTAAGAAACAAATCTTTAAAATTAAAATGTCAAAATATTGGATTCAAGATTCAAAATTCGTTGTAAATTTTTAAAATCATTCGTATCAGTTTTAGTTTGCCTTTCGAAATTCGGTCTTTCGCCTTTCAGCCCTTAGTTATCATACCAAATTGTAGAGGCTTCAATAACTCTTGCAAGCACGTGGAAAGTTCCTCCCCTCCGTTTAGCCCTCCCGAGGGCCTTTAGAAAAAAATTCCAGGAAAGCGGCTTTCAAAAATATGTCGTGAATAAAGGAGGTGTTTCACTAGTTTTATTCTAAATTAATGATTCAGATTCAAAACTGATTTTTTGATACAGTTCTAGAATACGGTCGATAGGGATGGGACTTGACCATTTCTTTACTGGTTATGTTAGTAAGGTCTAAATGGGATTCTAAACTGATTTGTTGCTAAAGCTCTAGATTATGGCCATTAGCGACAGAACTTGGTTATTTCTTGACAGATTATGATTAAATTCGACATGTCTGATGGAAATAAAATTCTAAAATGATTTTTAAAAATCATTTAATAATCCCATTTAGATTGTGTCAAATTTAAACATAATCGGTTAACAAATGACCAAATGCCATCTCTATTGACTATATTCGTCAGCTTTATCAATAAATCATTTTAAAACTCTATTTTCATCGCACGTGGCGAATTTCAGCATAATCGATTAAGAAATGGCCTAGTTCCATCCCTAATGACAATACTTCAGAACATTATCAAACTTCATTTTAAAGTCCCATTTAGATCCAACACGTCGATTTTCGACATAATCGATTAAAAAATGGCCAGCTTTCATCTCTATCCGCCTTATTCCAGAACCTTATGAAAAGTGCATTTTTGAATTAAATGGGATTCTTTCAGATGCTTTCAGGTCCACCAACTGTGACGTTATAGCCAATTAGTTTTGAAATTTTCATACGGCTCAAAAATTTTTTAATGTTGGCCGTTGTTTTACTCAACATGTTGCCATCAGATTATAAATCTCCGTTTACCTTCTATATGTTTACCATACTCGAGCTTTTAACAATTTTTTATTCATTTGATGTAAATTTCATTAAGATTAATTACTTCAATCAATATAATAAAGAGCCAATAAAAATTATTCCTCACCAAACCAAAACCATTTCAATATAAAGCAATGAATAATTTTTATCCATATCTATCATGAAATATTTATTATTCACTATAAAATAATTTATTAAATTTATTAGTTTTAATACATATCGATAAAAAAATTCATAAATAAAATTTTTATTGGAAACTTGGCATATCGCCAATAAAAATAATTCGATATGCAAATAGAAAAAAAAAATGTTCTGTACTCGTTTATTGTAGGTAGATGGAAATGGTTCGCACAGATCTATTAAGACATTAAGTGCATTGATTTATCGAGTGTTGTAATTAAAATTTCTCGACCAAATATTTTGTTTTATTATTTGATGTTTAAGACCGAATTCCAAATCGCACATTTTATTTGTATAAAATATTTGAGGTGCATGACTTTTTTGCTAATTTTGCACAGTATATTCCAACTTCCACCAGCTAACAATAATTGCATTCCGTTCTAACTATTTTGACCTCTAAAGTAAAAAATTAATATTTTATTTTAATAAATGATGTCATAAATTTTTTAAAATTTTACTATAATTAATTATTTAATTAGTAGAAATTGTCATGATCCAATACTATATATAATATAATTAATTAATTATCAAATTTTTCTATTTTAAACTATAAACACATTATCTCTAAAATTTATTTAATTTTAATGTTATTTAATATAAATATATAAAAATAATATAATTAATCCTAATTTAGATACCTATTGTTTTAAATTTCTAATTTATTTTTGTTGTTTTTTTTGTATAAATAACATTAAGCTTTTAAAATAAATTTTTAATAGTTTCCTATTGTTTTTTAAATTTATTTAGTTTTAAAATTATATTATTTTTTTTGAATTGCATTTTTTTAATTATTATTAAATAAAATTTACAGCTCCACACGATCCACAACAAAGTACAATAACAATATCCGATTCGAAACAAAATTTAAAAGAAGCATCATCTCCAATGCAACAACAAAGTACAAATAATACAAATTTAGGTACAACCATGATGTCATCAGCAAACCATTTAGATATACCACAAAGTAATCCTAATTTATTAAGTCCGGACGTATTAAATCAAAGACGGGGTGAGTACAACAGCCAAGTTTAAAATCTATGTGTTGATAAAAGTTTTATGAGACCTGACTATTTTAAAATTTTTTAAGTTTTATTTTTATATAATTGGTGTACCCAGCATGTTGATGACTCATTTCAAAAAAATATGGGTCTGACACACCTCATGAGCCAGCACAAATTTCGCTCTGAAAAATTGTTCTCAGATTATAAAAAAACAGTTTATCACACGGTTATAAAATGACATCGATTATTACGTTATAATACTACTCTTTGTTCAAAGCTTCAGATGTTGAAAACCATTAATCGATAACTCCAACTCCATCCAAAGATCCTCCCTCATTTTTTATTTTATTTTTGCTAAACACGCTTCGAGTAAAAATTTAAGTCGAGTTTTATCATTCAAAGGGTATGATTCCTTTGTCATTCACTCATATACCATCTACTCATCTCACTCACAAAAACGGTATACATCCTGCTTGTTGCAGGCTCCATGTTAACAGACAACCATATGTGTTTTTGGAACTCGAACTCAGTACCTCAAGATCCAAGCACTAAAGCTGTAACCATTATACAACTTGTAGAAAGACGCAACCTCAATATAATTATAGTAAAAATTCGGAACAAATAATATTTTATAAACTGTTTTTAAATATTTTAATATATTTGTAGGATTTAGGCTTGAAGATCCCGTAAATTAAAATCCCTTATTTCAAATTTCTGAATTTAAAGATCCCACATTTCAACATCCCGTTTCACAAAACCTCATATTTCAACAGTCGATTGCCAATTTCGTCGTATGCCACTATAGACGTATTTATTCAGACTGGTTTTAGCACTTGGCCCTATTGAAGCAATTTGTTATTTATTGTGAGTTCAGAATTTATACCCAGGAGCCAGTAAATTTAGTTTACATTTTGGTTTGTAAGGATGGCATGTGCTGATTTTGCTTCATTTAATAAGATACACAATTTATTAGTTCAGACTCACTGTGTTAACTGCATATTTAATTTTGTTTGTTGCTTCCGATATATCTTTTCCAACCACTAAGGTAGTTATATCGTCTGTAAATGTTGTTATTGTAGTACCTTGAATATTAAGTAAATCTTTATACAAAAGATGAACAGAATAGGTTCAAGTACACTTCTTTGCTGTATACCTACTGATAATCTTTTCAGTTCAAAGTACTCCTTTTCGAGTTTGACTCGAAAATGACGATCTGCGATGTAAGCATTAACAATTTATAAGATTATTTAGGTTTCGATGTAGTTTAAATTGAAGCCATTGGTGCCAAACGAAAGCTTCAGTGTGATTTTCAGTAAACCAAAACTGATGTGGTAGAATTAAACAATTTTCTTCTATTATAGGTTTCAGCCTCTAGAGCAGCAGTTTTGCAAATATTTTATATATGACCGGAACATATTTCAGTCCGCTGCATTAATTATTTGAACAACTATACGCAAACATTTCTCGGGATGACTTTCACAATTTGCCCAGTAATTAAGTCATAACCTGCAACTTTTATGAAACTTACATTATTAATGATTTCATTTTTGTAGTTCCAATAAAGGCACGTCTTATATCAAGATTATTCTATTTTATTTACAACAGTTGTATTTTCATTTGATGTTTGTCTCGCCAACGGTTGGCAATAGATTGAACATAAATTTGATTTCTTCTTAATCCTTTAGTTTCTTTCCAAAGTGAGTCATCGTCATCCCTTATTTCACAAAGACATCGAAGCCTCTTATTTATGCTTTCGTTCTTTATTTCATATGTTGGTTGTTTTAATTTGTGGCACAGATTTTTTTTTTTTGTAAAAAAAAAAGAAATTTTAATTATCCAATGGATTTAATGTCCTTTTAAAGTCAACTAATACCCCCCTTTTCATTCACGCACACATCCACCCATTCGCCTACTCACACAACTACAGTGTACCACCTGCACATTGCGAGCTCCATGTCAACCTGTATATTGACATGGACGGTGGGTCGGCGCTGACTTCTGCACTCCAATAGAGGGTCTTAGTTGTGTTTATTAACATCACCCATCGTAATTGATGACGAAAATTCGCTTTGCATCCAGCCTCTGCTGGGATTCGAACTCAGTACCTCCCGACCCAAGTGCTGAAGCTTTAACCACTCAAAATTGGAGCTAGACCTCTTAAAGTTGTGACCACAAACTCAGAATTGCAGTAGTGCTTTTTAATAATTTCCAAATGTTGCTCGGTCCTTCGAACTTCACCATGATCAAAATTTTAACTTTGACTGACGATCACGTCACAGATCATGGAAAATGTTCAAAGGTGCGTTCGTAATTAAATACAAAATTGTTATGTCCCTATTAGAAAACCCGATACACATATAGCTTCTAGACCACGCTCCTTGTTTTGCTAAGCGTACATTTATCGTTTTTATACTTCAGAATATCCTTTCGAAGGAATCTCGTTTAGTAAAATTAGTTAACTGCTGCATTATTGCGGTACTCTAGTTGTAGTTGGAATCCGTTCTCTTATAACGTTAGTGTTTGAGTCGATTGACGTGTTTTATTTACGGTGAGTTGAATGTTGCCATTTATAGAGTTTATATTTATTTATATTCCTTGCATTGAGGTATTAATCTCGTGTCCTTTTTCAGTGGATCTGTTTTAACCCTCATATTGAGCAAAATCTATTTTCAATTATTTCGCTTTTATTAAATTTTCAATATTCGTTCGTTTAAGAATATTTACTGCGTCTTCAATTTGCAGTTGTTTCATCTTACGGTCTTCTATTAATCCTCCTTTGCATGATGAGGACCTCTGGCCATAACCTTACTTTCTCGGTTATTTTTATCTTCGCAGGTACATCACTCTTTACAATGTTCAATGAGATTTGTGGCTAAATCCATATAGAGATTAGCGGGATATTTTGCATTTTTATTCCATATATTATTGTTTAGAGTCACTACTCTATAGCCGTTTTTGGACACCGATTTAAAAAAAACTTAACATTCGCAAATTTTGTAATGCCTATCGCATTAATTGGCGGTGGCGCCTTTATTATCATTGCAACCTTGCGTTGTTCTTTGCTGAAGCCACCAAAGGAGGTCTCCTAATGTCTAGTGAAACTTTGAATGGGATCAATACGGTTTTTGAGGATACCTTCATTTTATTGCAGTAATTTATTTTCTGCGCTTTCTGGGTAATTCAATTCAATTCTGGGTCATTCTTCATATTACCTTTTAAAACTTTATTCCAGAGGTAGGCAACCTTTGTTTACGCTTTAGGAAACCACACCATACTTTGATACAACGGCAGCTCTTCAGTCCGTTCTTCTCAACTTTTTCGTTATAGTAGGCCACCACAGATTATGAAAAGCTCTAAGTACATCCAGAAATACTCTAAGGCATACTTTTGCTCTGGCTCCTTTACTATGTGGATCATTTTCACTATATCATCCTCTATGAGCCAATTTTATCTGAATCCGAACGGTTCATCGCTGTATTTTCCGATACACTGGAATATGTTCAACAATCTGCCAGTAATCAATTTCTCAAGTAATTTATCTTTTGTCATGGACATGACGAAAAACGTCGCTACATCATTGTTAAAATGTGCCACCCCAGTTAAACCACTCCGGCTGTTTAGATGTACTTGCACGGTTCCGAAGTAGAAATTTGTCACAAACACTTGTTATTGTTTTGAATATAACCCGCTCTATTCTGTCAATAGCATCATTAGATGATCCGTTTAATTAATTGGCTATCCATTGTCATTTTATTTCCAGCAGATTGAAGCACCTATCGCAGTTAGCGTATTTGAATGACTACCTCAGAATCTTATCGCGTGAACATATTGTTCTGTAATCATTTGTGGCCTAGTTTTCTTCCACTGACCAGTTAGTTACTCTTCGCAACAGTCCGTTCGTTTTGAATATATGTACCTGGTTTTCCAACTTCATTCACCATGAATACTTCAATGACGGTCCCTCTATCATTGGTGTCACTATTGTGCCATAATCGTCATCTTGCATTAAAATCACTTGTTATCATGATTGGATGGTTGTTTAGGATCTTTAAAATATTTTTTAGTTTGCTTATATTGAGCATTGGACTGAAATGTCTGAATATTAGAAGTAGATTCTTACTAGAAAATGTAATCCAAAATGGATCCCATAAAAATTTCAGTAGAAATTGTCTTCAAAACCCGAAAGACAATGGACGTAAATAAGACCACTCGACCCAACGGAACTCCAGTTTAAATATTGAAGAGGTTTGCCAATGACCTGCCTTTAAGCTCTAACGCAATAACAAAAAAATTCTCCTTCCCAGAAGCAATGTAAATACCCGAACGTCTGGAAGAGTGCGATGGTGCAACCAGTTCTGAAGCGTGGTTTAAATAAAACTGCTCGTTGTTAAAGAAATGCACTAACCAACATCTAATGAAATATCTTGAAATTAATAAAATAATTTCTGATAAACAGTATGGCTTTTGTGAAAGCTGCTCGACAGCCGATCCCTTGACGTATGCCACAAACAAATGGAATCTCGCCCTAAAATAACGTATAGAGAGGCTTTTCCAATCGATTTTTACAAGTCAAATTAAATTTTTAACAATTCTACCTCAATTTTTTATACTTCATTGTCAAATTTTTGCAAAGCAAATTCGTGTTTTTTCAAACTAACTTCAATTAAATGCAGAGCAAATTCAAATATTTGTAACACAAATTCAAATTTAAATATTTCAAGTTCGTAAATTTTTTGCAACTCTTTGCAAAACAAATTCAGAGCTCCCAATTCTTAACCGATTATGATGGAATTGGGTATGCTCAATGAAAATGTGATTCTTAAAGCATTTTTGGAATAAATTGTGGAATATGGCCCCCTGAGACGGAACTTGATCAATTCTTATTATGATGGGATTGGATGTGTTGGATGGAAATGGGATCCTTAAATTATTTTTGTAAGAAATCCTGGAATATGACCCCCTGTAACGGAACTCTATCAATTCTTAACGGATTATGATGGGATTGGGTATGTTGGATCGGAATGGGTTTCCTACACGGCTTTTGGAAAAAATTCTGGAATATGGCCACCTGGGACGGAACTCTATCAATTCTTAACGGATTATGGTGGGATTGGTTATGCTGGTTGGAAATAGAATTTTCAAATGATTTTTGGAAGAAGTTCTGGAATTAGACCACCTGGGACGGAACTCGATCAATTCTTAACGGATTATGATGGGATTGGGTATATTGGATGTAAATAAGATTCCTAAATGGTTTTTGGAAGAAATTCTGGAATATAGCCATCTTGGAAGAAACTCCGTCAATTCTTTACGGATTATGATGAGATTCGGTTTGCTGGATGGAAATAAATTTCTCAAATAATTTTTGGATCATTTAAGAATCCCATTTTCATCCAGCATACACAATCCCAGCATAATCGGTTAATAAATTACCGAGTTCCGCCACAGATGGCCATTTTCCAGAACTTCTTCCAAAAATCCTTTAAGAATATTATTTCGATCCAGCATATCCAATCACATCATAATCGGTTAAGAATTGACAGCTCTGAATGTGTTTTGTAAAGAGTTGCAAACAATTTTCGAACTTGAAATATTAAAACTTGAATTTGCTCTTCATTTAATTGAAGTTAGTTTCAAAAAACACGAATTTTCTTTGCAAAAAATTGAAGTTGAGTTAGAAAAAATTGACAATGAAGTATAAAAAATTTAGGTTGAACTGTAATAAAAAATTGAAATTGACTTGTAAAAAGTTGAGAATGAAATAAAAAAATTGGTTATGATTTACAAAATCATGAATTTCGTAGTGCAAAACCTATATATCAAAGACTTTTGACAACGTTTGGCATAAGAATTTCGTTTGTGGCATAAGGATTGCATCTGATGACCATGACAAGGAAATAGTTTTCTCATCGGCCGCAAGATCAAGTTGTGCTAAACAGGACTCTTTAGCACAACGTTGCTTTGATGATAACGATAACTTATACTCTTCTATTTCATTCGAGGTTTAACCTACTCCTTCAGAATTAAACGTCAAATGGCTAGAAGTTGTCACTTCATTTAATTCCGATTTGAGTGGTGATAAAAAATCAGCTCAAGTTTAACAAGAAAAAAACTCAAATATGTACTCGTGGATTGTGACTCATTTCGTCTGCTTGGTGTTCAAATTAGCAACAATTTAAAATGGAATAAACACAGTATTGCATCGTGATTATTTGAACTGCTTTGTGGCCAGTTTTATCTTGTTTGAAAATTTATTTTAGTTCTTAGTTTTTTCAATATACCTTCTTAATATATTGTCACTGGAATTAACTTTTCCCTGAAAACCAAATGCATCGTCTAATTTTTAGATGTATAGAAACCTGTGCCTAGCCAAAGTCAGGTTATACTTCTATGATCAAGAACAATACGACTTTTAGTTTGCTAATGATTTGATGTTTTGCAATACTTCATTTTATTGAAATTCATAAACTTTCTGCTAAATATACTACAAGATGTCCACCCGAAAGATTTACATTTTTTTTGCCGTCATTTTAGCGAATATTAGTATTGACAAATCATGCTTGACAGTCGTGAAGTACACACGTGACAAATTAATCATGGAAAAATATTCTATTGAACAACAATTTTTAATAGTAAAAACCTTTTACACAAGTCAATTATTTGCTAGAATTTTCGGACGGATTATGGTGCCTTCGAAACTTACAGTTTACTGGATTATCAAAGAACTGGGAGAAAGACAGATTGTAATAAAAAAGCTAAAATGTGTGCCACAACGTGACTATACACCAGAAAATATTGCTGCTGTGCGTGAAAGTGTATAAGATATTCCAATGACATCAATGCAAATAAGATGCTTTTGCTTAACAATGACAATTATTAGCGAGGAAAATTATTTTTAATTAAGTGGACATATCGACGAACAAAACAGCCGATTCTGGGCAATAGGAAATCCACAAATAATTCATCGATCACCATTACATCCGTTGAGTACTATTTGGGCTGGATCACATTTTTAGAAAAATTCGAATAGTTCAGCTATTACAGTCACTTCTCGGACATTTGACAGTCATTGCTTTTCATACATAATTCCAAACATTAAATAAAAGATCTGTAAACATTAAATCAAATTTCATTTAATTAAAATAAAATTAATTAAAAATAAAAATAGTAAACTCTCTACTTAATGATAATACTTGATGATAAATGATGACTTTGTTTGGGTTATGTTACTATCCGGGAAAAATTTTCTTTAAAATTTTCGTTAGCCTCTGGTGTTGAATTATTGAATTTCGCTGAAAACGCAAATGGGGTACAATACAACATGACATTGCAGCATACGATATGTATAAAAATTCAATACCGATTTGTTAGTCTGCATTCCAGTTTGGTTTCGGTTTCCCTAACCACAGTATTATGATTTCCTTTAATACTATTCCATTTCATTAAAACTTCCTGCAAATAATTAACGCAGAGTACCAGGCAAAGATGCTTGATACATCACTAAATTTATGTCTACGTTTTCTTTTCCGAACTGTGAAAAATATTTCCCTTAATTAACTAAACTGATACCTAAAGTCTAAAATTGGAACGGCGTCATATAGCAATATTTTTAAAGCAGTGATACCTGTAGTATGCACCGAAATAATACACTCGCATCAAAATCAAACAAAACCTAATCACTTTATACCGTTTATATATAATTGCAGGTAGTAGAAGGCCGTCAATATTACCAGTGCCCGACATGTTTACATCATCATCATTTAGTTTATCAGGTAACGACGACGGCGATGAGGGTGATGAGAGTGATGATGAAATTGATGATGATGTACCGTGGCGATCACCATCCGAAAAAATAGCGTAAGTTAATTGAAATACAATTAGGTTATATTTTATAAAACGGAAAATTGAAAAAAAAAATTCCTATATTCCATTATAAAATTAATTTACGATTTTCCTTTCTATTATTTATTTTATTATTATTTTCATTTTTTTCTTTATATCAAAAACCGTAAAAAGGGCTACAAATTTTTCAATGGCTCAAAAGATTAAAAAATTTACAATAAAAGTACACGATTTTTTATATTTTGATTTATTTTTAGAAAAATGTGTGTTCTTATGACAAAGAAGATTTTTCTACCTTTTTCAAATTCAATCTTTTAATTTTTTTTTTATGATTTTCCCAAAAAGCACAAAACGTATAAAAAATGTTTTTCTATCACTATGGTGTGCCTAAAAAAAAGTATCAACCCAGCTTAATTTGATTGATGCGGCATCATAAAATTGAAGTGTCCCTTTATTCTTTTTTTTTTTTTTTTTTGATTTTTTTTAATTTTGAAAGTGCATAGCATGTCGATGAGCGTAACAACCTTCCATTTAATAATTCCGTTTTCACATACATAACGTCCTAATTAAGTCATAAGGAATTTATTTAGGCACTCTATATAGATAAAACGTTTTACTTTAAAAATTTTTTTTCCTGTTTTTGTCCTGACCTGACTTAATAATACTGAAGGACGACGACGATAAAATTTATTCAATTCATTGATTTTTCCATCAGGATTGTGTAATAATTTAGGTAAGTAGGGTAAATTTTTAGAAAAAGGTTGAAATTTTGAAATCAATCGGCTGTCATTGTGTATTCATGATGGTTAAAATTTTAATGTCTATCACAGCCTATATCCAAAGTATTATACTACTACTTATGTTTTAGGAATTATAAATGCTGCTGCTAGGATACCCATATAAGTACAACATAATTCCTTGAGTAGAATTTTAGTTCTGTATACAGCATAAATGTTAATGAAATTGGTAGATAGAATTTTATTGATGCGTGTGATAGGAATTATGGGATTTACATTGGCGCGTAAGCCTATCTCGTAGGATATTTAACCCTACCGTAAAATATTTAACCCTAGTGAGTTTCACACCATTGTTCAAAATAAAATCGCTTTTACAGAAGTTACGTTTCGTTTTTGCAACGCAATTTTTGAAAATTAAAATGTTAAATGACTTATTCTATAATTTAATAAATATGTATGGCCCATTAGCCCATTCAGTATATGCATAAATTTATGTTGACATTGGCGCTAAACTATACTTTTCGATCTTAACCGAGTGAACTTAAATGTCGTAACAATCTCATGAAATTGGCGCTATGAGGTCCTATTTGTAAATAACCGTCAAAATCATTTTTATGGACACAAATCGGTTTTAATTTAAAGATTCCCAGAAAAATAAAATGTCGCCAGCGGCCTAACATATTTCACATTCAGTTGTTTGAGATATCGAGAAGACATAACTAAATGGTTGGTCTTATGGGGATTGTTTCCTTGTTTGTTTTCTTGGGATTGTTTTTTCTCAAGTCGTGTTGAAATCAGATGAGATCACTAGTGGAGAACTATTAATTTTAAGAAATGCGTTTTTCATATATAAATTGACGGAATAAAATTATTATTGACTGAATGATGAATATTTTTTATATTGTCTGGGATGAAATCGTAAGTATGTGAAGCTGGCTTGAAAAACCGTCACCAAAATTTTTCAAGTTTGGTGTGTTTCTTTGCTCTCCAAGTCCAATGCCTACTGTGAAATATTGAAAACGCCCCTCACCTCACGAGATTATTTGCCCAATAGCTCAAGTCTGAATCATGAATGAAAAGGTTTGATCAATGTTTTTGCCACGAATAACTTCGAAAAATATTGACAGTTTGTATAAAGATTTTTCAATTTTTTTACAATTTTTTGAAAAAATACATTGTTGAAGTGAAAATCTGCAAAATGGCAGTTTAAATCGAGGCTTTCACGCTCCAAAAACATTATTTATTAATTTCGCGGGCCATATTTTTCCAAACTTTAAGCGGAAATGTTTTGGATAAAAAATTCATTAAAAATCTTTATCTCTACTACGGCATGGCATATACGAATCGAACAATCGAGATGAAAATTCATACGTAACTTTTTATGCATATATTTGGAGGTCCCTTTTAAATTTAGCTGAAATGACTATACTGGAAGAGGCTGTTTCCATAGAAGCTTTTATAAATTTGTAAAAAATGCCTAGGAAAATTATAGAAGTTTAGAAAAACAACAATACGCAGTTTCGTTTATTTGAAACACAATGACATTAGCTTTTAGGTAAAAATTCCGGATGAAGATTTTCCTTGAGGTCTTGCAAATAAATTACTATTTTAATCAAATTTTCATATGAAAACTATACTGACAAGTTGTTTTATTTTTTCTGTGGCGGATGGGTCTATATAACTCGCAATCCTATGCGATTCGCAAATACATTTTTAACCAAACAAAAATTAAAATTATTATTTGTACCTTTCTAGATAACAGCTTTGTCACATTAATTGGTATTTTTGTGGATAGGAAAAATTATTTGGGGACTAGATGTGCATTTTCCAAACAATTTGATCATTTTTCCGGGATGGCATTGAAATTTGTTAGGAGCCAGGAGCCAATTTCAGACATTTGATATCGATTCGTACTCGATTTCTCAAATAAAAACTCAGCGATTTTCAAGTTATAAACTTTATTTGCCAACACCTTTTACCTTCTGCAGCAATTCACTTAATTCACTTGTGTGCTGTTCACTACTTTACTTTACCGTTCACTTTTAATACGCTCACTTTACCTTTTCACACTGTTTGCTTTTCATTTTTTTACTTGCACCGTCCACTGGTTAAATTACAAATGTCCATGCGGCCGAACTCTATAAGCATTTTGTTGCCTATAAAGAATTTCAAATATTATGACCACTCACTCCCACACCCACCTAACCCCATCTACACCCAGCCCAACCGATCCCAATCCACCATACCTCAACTAACCCCAATCAACCACAAAACACCATATATAAACGTTATTACCACCCCCACCCACTATCCAATTCAAACCCCAAAACAAATTTCACCCGAACCACCCTATAACACACACACACACTACCCACGCAAACCTCATCCACCAAATGCCAAATTCCCACACCAAACCCAAAACGCCTCATCCCTCCCTCTCCACCTTCCATACTACCACTCCTACCACCCCCATAACCACACCACCTACACAAATCCAAATCCAAACAAGATATATTTTTAATCCACATGCACATGCTCGATGAAACCAAAATAGAATTGAAAATAAAAAAAATTCTATAAATTTTATGGAGGGGGGTTAACAAACCCCTACTTATCTCCGAACACCCTAAACACAGAAATGTTCAAATCAATTCCATGAATTGCGTGAACTTTTAGTGAAGAAATTAAGTTGATATCTCCATTCGTTCTCAAGTTATCGTGCACACAGACGGACAGACGGCAAACCGAAACCATATAGCATTTTTTTAACAAAAATGCTTAAAAATGTACCTTACGACCTTCGGGAAAGGCCACTCTATCGGGTTGCAACGTCCAAATGGGTTGCGACTTTCTAGTGGGCCGTCATGCCACAGGCATGACGCTCCAGTATCCGGACCGTTGGGCGTCTTCCCGCTGTGAATTGTGGATGGGCGTCCTTCGCCTTGATAACAAAAATGAGTGGACTCAACTGGCCATCCGCAAATAAGTTGATAGGCGTTGTCTTGCCTTACGACCTTCAGGAAAGGTCACCCTGTAGGGTTCAAAATCCAAATGTGCATTCTAGTGAGCCGTCATGCCACAGACAACTTCAGTACCTGTACCATTGGGCGTCTTTCCGCCTTTGGCCTTTGGCGTCTTTCCGCTTTTGGTTACCCGCGGTTAGGCGATGGCTCGCCAAAACCGTATACATTTAAGTGGCCTCACTTGGCCAACGGAAAAACTCGTTGGACGTTGGCTTGCCTAAACCGAAATGGCAAACGTTGGGCGTGGGCACGCATTAACCATTGAGTGACCTTGATGGGCCGCCAAAATTAGCTTGTTCGGCGTTGTCCCATCGGAACCCAAATGGCAAGTGAAACACAATAAACTTTCAAGAAACCGATAGGGGTGGGCAAAAAAAACATACAACACAAAATGTCACGACAGAACAAATAGCCCTGCTTGAGTATGTTTGCTTCTCCACAGATGCCACTGCCACAAGGTAGTGCATTCCGAAATAATCTATACAAATTACAAATTAGGAAATTAAAATGTTATGACCAGTCGTAACAGGTGTTTATACATATAAGCTGAAACTTATTCTCTTCTTCAAAATTTACTGGGGCGTAATTAATATTAGGTAATCTGTTTTAGCATTGGGAATTTTGAAAAACTCTAGAGTAAATCCAACAGTAAGTTAAAAGCGGATTCAATGGCCTTTAAGGCAAGCGATTCACACCTGGTACAAACTCCATCTCTTCCGTGAAGTTTTCAGCATATATGTTCATGTCATGTTAACCACTCCGCTAGCAATGCAATCGTTCCACCATTTCCAAGATTTAGATTTAGCTTTAGTGGCCGTACAATTACTTTATTACCAACACGTTGTCGCTGCTTCCAGAAAATTTTCTTCTCAAACGAAGTCAACGAAGATTTTTCAATATTTTCAAAATGGCTTCCGGCACACAAACGTAGCGCGAATTCAAATATATTAAAGGTTCATCGTGATATTTTTTTTCGAATATCAAAACTATAGCATACTCATTTCCTTTGTACACGTATATTTAAACACATTTTTGACACTCTTTACTGTGGTACATACATATTTCAACGTTGATATGACACATCAGCAAGTAGATGCATGACAATATGCCAATGAATCGGTGTTTCTCCATTATTGTTTTGAAACATGATAGCCACTTCGTTAACCGTTAGAGCATTGGACGGCCTTTCGTCATTGCCTCACTCGTAAATTAGTACTAATGTCTTATAGCTGGTTCAATGCCATATGCTATGTTAGTTCTAATGATTTATTTACCCATTTCATGAAGTATTTTTTCTTGATTTTGAAAGCGGATGGTTGTTAATCGGTAGCACGACAATTCGCCGAAAACGACAATTCACCGGAAAGGAGTTCACAGAAAATGACAATTTATTGAAAAGCAAATCACCGAATTATCAATTAACTGAACACGGCAGATTACTCAAAACGATAATTCACCGAAAATGAAAATTCATCGAAAACGTCATTTCGCCGAAAACGACAATTTACCGAAAATGAATTTTCAACAAAAACGAAAATTTTCCGAAAAAAAATAATCCACCAGAAATAACAATTCCTCGAAAAACAATTCACTGAAAACGATAATTCACCGAAAGCAACTATACTCACAGAAACCGCCAAGTCACTGAAAACGACAGCTTACCGCAAGCAGCAATTTACCAAAACGACAATTCATCGAAAACCACAATTCAAATTCATCGAAATGTAACTGACGAGACCCTTAAAATCCTATGTTCCTGATTGAAATTTTTATTATATCTTAGATAGATCCAACACTTTATTGAAATTTCATTTTAATCTGAGTTCCACATTTAGCGGTTGAAAAATAAATGGCTCGCTCCACTAAAACCACACTCGAACGGAACTAGACCATTTCTTAACCGATGATGATGAATTTGAGTATCTAGTTTGGAAATGTGATTTCGATAACTTTATGACTCGATCAATCACGAGAATTTGTAGTTTTTCCAAGTATTCCGTGAACCTCAAAAATGACAAAGTTTAGAGCACGCTATTGAGAATTTTGAAACCAGACAGTTTTTTCCTGGTTCTATTCTAATTTTAATGAAAATAACTATTATAAGTGCAGTCGTTTAAGATGCTCGTTAATCAGACACAATCTGTGTGATTGGCTAACCAACAGGAAAATATTTGTTCTGGTGGGTCTGATTTCAACTCCTGTTGTACTCCACATCTATGAATTAAAACATATTTTAGCTATTTATTTTAAAATTCCAATTCCTTCCACAAAAAAAAGCAATTCTAACGGTAATAATATTGACTCTTTCTGTCTCAGTTAACCATATTCAAAAAACTCCTCAAAATTTATTTTAGAATTTTAAGGGAATCTATTGGGAACGGACCGCTTATCCGCTTAAAATTTAAAATTCCTACTATCTGAATTTTAAAATCACACTTAACAAAAAAATTAAATTCCGTCCGAATTTCAGCATGATTGATTAAGAAATGGCTTAGTTTCGTTTTACTAGGACATATTCTATACTACACTAAAAATTATTTTTAAATCACATTTTCATCCTACATTCTCAATGTCACAGAGTAGAGAACTCTTTTGTAGTTTAAGTGAATTGCAATTTAAAAAACAATATCACATTTTTACAGTTCACAGCCATTTATTTTAAACATTTTTAATTGTAAAATGGTTAACATAATTTTTCAGTTTCTGGAATTTTGTAAAGATTTTGTTATTATGGATTTTTATTTTCAGAATTTCGATTTTCCGGTGTTTATGTTTTTCAATAATAATTTCGGGATAATTTTTTCGGTGAATTGCCATTTTCGGTGAATTGTTTTTTCGATGAATTGTCGTTTTCGGTGAAATGGCTTATTAGCTCTAATCGAGGCAAATGCAGCTTTCTAAATGCCCGGGTTAATTATTAAGTGGAGATTATTTGGCCTGTTTGGCAACATCGGGTAAAGTTCAGCGAAAGGCAATGTTTGTACACGGTGTCCACAATTCCCAAAAAAAAAAATTTACTTCGTCATTATTAATTGCTCTTTCTGCCAGCTATCGAAATTCTGGAATTACCATCCTTTGTTCTTCTATATGGCGAGTGAGTTAGTTTTAAGATATCTTAAGCAATTATTTTGAAGACGTGTGCCAAGTGTTCAGGTATTTCAGTCGCTCTTGTGGATTTTATTTTCTTAGCCGTAACTTCTCCAACAGATATGTTTTCGATGGCATTTTGTTGCGGCATGCAAATCTTACATGATAAACAAGTTAAGACAATCGGTTTAGCGGCTCGAACGTATTATAGAAGAATAGCATATTTCGATATGCTAATCCAAAATTTCACATTAAATTTACTACGTTTTTGAAACGATCTCTATAAATCCATAAATTTCAACCAGTGAAGAGTCCGATTTTTCATTAGGCACCAAACAAAAAATCATGATAAGCAAAGATCTACCAATCCAAAAGTTTAACTTTTCTTGTTTATTTGTAACGGGTGATTTTTTAAGAGCTTGAGAACTTTTTTTAAAAAAAAAACGCATAAAATTTGCAAAATCTGATCGGTTCTTTATTTGAAACGTTAGATTGGTTACATTTACTTTTTGAAGATAATTTCATTTAAATGTTGACCGCGGCTGCGTCTTAGGTGGTCCATTCGGAAAGTCCAATTTTGGGCAACTTTTTCGAGCATTTCGGCCGGAATAGCCCGAATTTCTTCGGAAATGTTGTCTTCCAAAACTGGAATAGTTGCTGGCTTATTTCTGTAGACTTTAGACTTGACGTAGCCCCACAAAAAATAGTCTAAAGGCGTCAAATCGCATGATCTTGGTGGCCAACTTACCGGGCCATTTCTTGAGATGAATTGTTCTCCGAAGTTTTCCCTCAAAATGGCCATAGAATCGCGAGCTGTGTGGCATGTAGCGCCATCTTGTTGAAACCACATGTCAACTAAGTTCAGTTCTTCCATTTTTGGCAACAAAAAGTTTGTTAGCATCGATCGATAGCGATCGCCATTCACCGTAACGTTGCGTCCAACAGCATCTTTGAAAAAATACGGTCCAATGATTCCACCAGCGTACAAACCACACCAAACAGTGCATTTTTCGGGATGCATGGGCAGTTCTTGAACGGCTTCTGGTTGCTCTTCACTCCAAATGCGGCAATTTTGCTTATTTACGTAGCCATTCAACCAGAAATGAGCCTCATCGCTGAACAAAATTTGTCGATAAAAAAGCGGATTTTCTGCCAACTTTTCTAGGGCCTTAGTCGGCTAGGGCCTTAGTTAGTAAGTCTATTCATTATGAAATGTCAAAGCATACTGAGCATCTTTCTCTTTGACACCTTGTCTGAAATCCCGCGTGATCTGTCAAATACTAATGCATGAAAATCCTAACCACAAAAAAATCACCCGTTACATCTGGTTGTATATTTTCATTGAGCCGCAACCTTTTTTCCACCCCCATTTTAGGAGTGACTGCTTATAAAATGTATATGCGATTAGAATTTATGTTCGACCTTGAACATTTTGTCGATTTCCATTATCTATAAATTTAATTTGCTTATCCCATTTCACCAATATTTTATCTGCTTGCAGAATTTATTTGCGACTGTAAATTACAGAAGGATTATACTAAATGATTGTACCCATATACGAGTATTTAAAATAAATTAGAAATTCATGGTATTCTTAAGACCAATAATGATGTCAATAAATTCGTAATTAAATAAATTGTAAACTCTCTTCTATTCTATTTGTAACACGTTCACACTCTATATTTACACAATTGACCATATCTAGCTAAAAATACAAATTTTAATCAAACACGTTCAAATCAAAACTCTTAAATCTTCAATTGGAAAATTTCCCTAATAAACTTCAATTGTTTTGTATAAATTTAATTTTAGCTTTTTAGCAATTTTGTGTTGAAGATTCAATTTTACCGTACATAAAGATACCATACTTTGTAAAACATCTTCTCTCGAAAGTTATACTGCAAAAAAAAAGAAAACACTTTTTAATGATTTTAATTAATTTTACTTCAACTACTATAAAAGCTCTATGTAATATATTATATAAACGAAACAAATACACAAACAAAATGAAAAACTTTTTATTTTAATGGATTTTTACTGTATTTTGTAACAACAAAAATTTTTACGAAATCGACATTAAGAAAATTTTGCTCTCTCTCTCTCTTTAATTTATTACACGTTACTTTGAAGTGTCGACAAAATCAATGAATTGAATATTTTGAGACGTTTCACTGCTATAAATATACGAGGACGGCTGAGTGTTTTGTAAATATTTACCATTTTTTTATTTAAGAATTTACGATTACCTAACGTAGCCCCCAATCATCAATATAATAATAAATCCCAATCCCTTAATTATATATCTGCACAGATTTTTTTCTATTAGCCTTTTAATTTTATAAATATTTAATTTAAATTTAATAATCACATAAATAAATAAAAATAAACAATTATATATGATGTGTGTGAATATTGCAATTATTTGCAAATTAATAAATAATCAACATAAATAAATATATAGGATTAATGGCAAAGTCAATTTACGATTTCCCCAAATATAAATTAATTTTTTTGTGTTCTATGCTGCAATCCGCAAATACTAATACCGATTATGCTAATTTTGTTCTAATCTATATCTATCCTAAATTATATAATAATATGGAATGCTATAGCCTCTTTAATGCTAACTAATATTTATAAATTGACTAGGCAATTAATAAATTATTATTATTAAATTTTAATCAATAAGTATTATATTTTTTTGGTCACAGCTAAATATTATACAGATGAGGCAGCACGTATAAAACGATAAATGACATAAATTAAATCGTGTTTCGTGTACGCAAATAATTAGATTTGATCATCACGCTTATACGACCTAATAAAACTTTAATTTACTAAATATTCCTCCCGGGGTGAAGAATGGGTGTCCTCGTCCTTTGATCTAATCCCGAAGTTTGTTAGAAAAATTAAGCATCATTTAATTTCTTTAAGATCTGGTTTTCGGATGGGGAAACTTGTGACTTGTTTTCAATTTTGACAGTTTTGGTTTTTCGCTCAATTTGTAATGTAGAATATAAAAACGCTCGTAATAATATGATCAATTCGTCGAATAATTAAATGTACTGCAATATACCTTGAATTTTGTTACAGAGCCGAACACTAAACGCTTACGTTCTAAACAACCGATGATTGGGACGATCAGTGATTTATTTTTATTACCTATTTTTTGCCTCTCCTTCTTTTATTTCCTTTTTTCTATACATAACTAAATTTTTATTTTTACAAATTAGATACTTCTGAGTAATTTTTTAAACTTTCTGGGCATAGTTTTTAATTAAAATATTCAAAAAAATAACTTTATACGAAATAAAAAAACAAGTGTTTAATAAAATGTGTTTATTAAATACTAGGTGCGCAAGCTAAATTTCGGGGTTTTTTTGAAAAATTATAAAAATGGAAAATTTCAATAGAATTATAAAAAAGGTTTAATCAAAGTATTGTCCTACGCTATCTACACATTTTTGCCATCTCTCTGGCAATACGTGAATAATACGACGCATTTTTGAACCGGAACCATTCATCCAACTAATTTTGCACTTCCTCGAAACTGGCCAGGTGTAAGCCCTGCCAAGGCATGCGCAATTAATATTTCAATTGATGACAGTCACCATATCCAAAATTATTGGCTTTATTCATTATTTACTTGTTTTCTGTTGTCGATGTGTAAATGAACAATTTCGTCAATATCAAGATCTGTGATTAGTAAACGTTACTGACCAATTCCAAAAGCTGGTCCACAATCTAAAAATAATGTTTCTTTTTTAGCGTTATTTATTGTAAATCACTAGTCACCAAGACCTCTTTCTAGGCAGTAGTTTTTGGAATGGAATGGCCTTGTTGTGTACTTTATGCTGAAAGGGCTTCATTTAAAACGAATGTTGCACAAAGTTCACCGGAAAATTTTGGTAAGTAAAACAAAGGACCCCTATATAAACAAGGGTTTCTGGGAAGGTCTTGATGTGAACTTTATGCTGAAAGTGCCAAGTTGCTAGCTTCTATCCCTAGAGCTCGGTCATATAAATTTATAAAAAAAAAATAAATAAGTCATTATTTGGAGCAATTGTTGCACAAAGCTTTAACGAAAAACTTTATTCTAAAATAATCAAAAGACCCCTATATATAAAGTGACTTCAGGATAGGCCTTGTTGTGTTCTTTATGCGAAACTGTCAAATGATCGATCCTAGGTTTTGGCCATAACAATAAGTAGCATTTTTTGGAACTATTGTTTCATAAAGCTTCAACGGAAAATTTTGTTCTAAAATAAACTAAAAAGTCTCCTATATTCGCCGTGCTTTCTTGAATAGTCTTGATGTGTACTTTAAGTTAAAAGTGCAAAGTGATCGATTAGGTCATATAAATAAAATATAAATAACATGCACTATTTGGAATGATTATTCCACAAAAAATTTTGTTCTAAAATAATCAAAAGATTAGGGGTCAGACAATTGTTTCTGGAGAAGTTGTCATGTGTACTTTATGCAGAAAGTGCCAAGTACAGGTATTATTTGAAGCGATTGTTGAATAAAGTATGAAAAATTTGACCTAAAAAATCAAAACACTCCTATCCGAGTATGAACAGTTTTCTTTAAAAGGTCCTGTGGCACTATACTGGTAATTTTTTTTCGGGCTACTGAGGAGAAAAATTTGATGTAAATTAGAAATATTTACATCAATTGGAATAATTTTTCCATATCTAAATTGGCAGGGAAAAAAATTCCTAATTTAGTTTTTAAAAAATTAACACAAGCTTTTCACCTCAATATGCCAGAAAAAAATTTGAATAGAAATTACATATAAAATCTTTCCCCAACTCCGTATTCCCAGGGAAGTACCAGAATAGTGTAACTGATGTGTATTTTAATGCTAAGTACCAAATGTTCGATCCTATGGGTCGACCATATAAATAACAGCCATTATGTGGAACGAATGTTACTTAAAGAGTCGGCAAGGAATTTTATTAAAAAAAAAAAAAAAAAAATATACCAATATAGACAGTGCCTTCTGGAAAGGTTTTGATGTGTACCTTCTGCTGAAAATGCCAAGTGACAGATCCTATCCCCACACATGCTGCATTGTAGGTCGATTGTTTTTTGTCACCAAGAGCTTTAATTAGAATTTTTTTTATTTCTCCGAAATTAATAAGGTTGCTCGCTATGCGCAGTATATCTTTTGCGATCTCTCTCTTCAATTTTATTACTGAGAGTGACTAACCGGTGAATCACACTCAGTGTATTTTCCACCGGTTGAAACCTAGCTATTAGCTGGCGTCGATTTCCATTGCAAGTTGGAACAGGCATTATAGGATCTGCGATCCTGATACCATTCATTGGATGTTCTGCCGAACAGCATGGTTCGTGTACTGTATGTGGTTACATACTTTAATTTAATTTATCATTTTGAAATAATATTTGTGTGCTGATTTAGCTTTGTAAGCTGTTGTATAAAGTTGCAGTTGTTAAGTAATATTTTAAAATAATTTCTTTAAGATTTATTATGAATTTGCGTTATGTTCCACCATATTGCAGATTATTGTGTTGGTTGCGTTACGGTGACATTGTATGGTTGCAGCAATAGCGTACTATTAAAAATGTTGGCTATCACGAGTAATAATAATCATTTGTAGCATCGTTATCTAATTAATGTTTTTACCTTGGTCTCCTTTTAACAGTTTCTTACGCATCAAACGATTTTATTGTCGCCTTTTAGGGCCTGGGTTTACTTTAATTAATTTTTTACGGCTTGCACGAATTTTATGAAAGTTTAACGAAGGGGAGTTTCCGAGTACCAGAAACCTATTGCTCTGGGTCCTGATAGGTGATCATCCGGTTTAGGTTAGGGACAACTGATGATTTTCTTTTTCGGTTTGTGCGATATTCCCGTCTTTTTGGCCCGATTTTAATAAAAATGTTTGTAAGTGGGTGTTCAAATGCCAGGAATCATTTAGAGAATAATTATGGAATCAATTATTATCGAGAAAAAATCGGTTCAAACCATTTTGATAAAAAATTTGAGAAATGATATATTCTTCAAGTGTTGGAAAGGAAATTTGTTGAAAGCTGCTCCGGTTAAGCCGTTATGTTGCATTTTGCACCATAATAGAAGTATGTCATTTCTCAATCGAGAGTAGAATGGGTGGAGCGAAGACCTTTCTTAAACAAATGTTATGGAGCTCAATTGGCACTATGAAAATATCCTATTTGATTGAAGCAAAATCGCGGATTCCTTAAACTGAACTTCCCTAAACTAAGCCGTTGCTTAACCAAGTTTGATGTAATTATAGCTAATTTCCGTTTGATGTTGAAGCTACTAGCTATATAGGAATAGGTTAGCAGCAGAGACAATTTTATAGATATTTTTCACCAAAAAGCGCAACCCAGATAAATTGTCGCTGTTTTTTTATGTTTGGATAGAGAAAATTATATGTTTTAACGTATAAAAAGATTTGTCGAGCAATAATAACGCGCACTAATACTTTTACCAAGAGTTCCATTTCAGCTGATATTGCAAACAGTGTCATCAAATCATTACTTATTGATATAGAGAATAACATGAAATTAGTAACATTTATTTCAATGCCAGGGGTCTTTAAGTTAGGTTAGGTTTCAGTAGCTGCTATCGCATACTTAGCCAATTATGTGATATTACAGGATCCGACATCATAAACTCCCCTTACACCCGTTTAGTGCTATTTATAGTGTTTAATATATCGCACCTTACAGCTTTCGAGGTCAGTGAGGCGGACCAATGGAAGTGAACAAGAGTCTTCTCCTCCTCCTCCTCCTACTCGTCCCTGCAGCTTCTGCAGAAATCAGTTGGACCTAGACCCAGCCTTCCCGCATGATCTCCAAAAAGGCAGTGTTCGGTAAGTACCCTTTCGATTTTACCTAAATTACGCTTCCTTAGTGTGATTAGAATTTTGGAGTGCTTCAAGTTCAGCATAGGCAATACTTACTTCGCTACTCTACCAATTGGACTGGCAAGCCACCTTGCACTTGCTAAAGCAACTGCTTTCCTATTTCTTGGCGCGTTCAGCATAGACAAAGGTGTTCCTAAACATTCTCTTCCTGGTTCCAGTTGCAGAGTTGTACCGTACCTTGCTAATTCATCTGCCCTGCAATTTCCTTCAACGTCAGAATGGCCAGAACACAGACCAACTGGATATTGAAATGTTCACTCATCTCACTAAACATATGTGACAATTCAACGCCACCCTTGATATCAGTTAACGACATCGCATTATGCTTCAACCAATTCATATGACCTCTTTTCACTATAATTTGAGCCTGGTACACCATGCAGTAATCAGGTAGACGAAAAGATAAATTTACATTTAATTCCTGACAGAACATACCAGCTCCCACATTACCATCAAGCTTACAGCCGTCGGTGAAGAAATTAACGGTCCCGGTCTTGATAAGGAGTCTACTATTAGAATTCACCCGAGAGGAGAGAATCACCTTGAAAAGCTTGTCGAAGCACAAACGGGATGTTTTGTAGTCAAAATTCACCTGTTCATGCCTCACTGGATTAACTATAGTTAAGTGCTCTTTTTGCAGGCACTTCCAACCCGAAGTCGCTGATAGCGGCCGTATTAACCGCCATTTGCTTGCCGATATGCCACGATTATTTACACGGAGAGCAAATTTAAGGGGATTTTTGCATTTACTCAACAGTGTAGATTTTAATTTTATTGCAAATCTTCTCCGCGTTTTGTACTTTTAAGAAATGATCGTCCAAAGTATGCGAGCGTAATAAAAATTATTGGTTTTGGCCATGTTCTGACTGAGATTTATTCGTTGAAGTGTTGATCGCTAGAACGAAATTACTAGTTTTATTTGTTTATAACTCTAAAGGTGGAAACTGGGATTATATTGAGCTAATTCCACCAGCCAACTTTAAAATGCACTATTTTTGCAAAATTTGATGTATTTGCCCACGGACCAGTCAGCATATACATATTCCCGACTTTCACTCGAGTTTTTCGTTGCTTGATATGATTATTTCCTCTGATGTATCAAGGATCGATAAGTTTGTTCACCCTGATTTGTTAGTATTTGATCACAATTTATTGATAATGATAATTGCCAACAACCAATTACCCCTCTCTCACCGTAAACGAGGAGTCAAATCTACATTATTATTATTTTTTAGAGTTTAAATCAAAGTCATCAAGCAATTGAAATTTTGAGAATAACGATGAACTTCAAAATAAAATAAAAGCCTCGAAGTCATAAGATAGGATAAAATTGTCAGGGGTGCTACTGAGTTCAGAATATTGAGAAACGTCAATAGTGGAAAACTCAAACAAGAAAAAATAAATAAATAAAAATATAAGTAAGAAAGTTGATGCCTCTATTTTTTTCATGAAAAGAGTGTTTATGTGCATTTCCGGCCCTACGTGGACAAAGGTTGTACACAGAGCCTAAGTTACAAAAGGATCGTAAAACTAAGAAAAAAAATCAAACACCTGTTTATTGCATGTATTTGTCACGTTTAATATTGTAATTTTTAATCATAAAAAAAATGATGCTAGATTTGAATAATGGAAAAAATATTTAATTTTATTTTGTACGATGTCACTTATTAGGGTACCGACATGACAGGAAAACAACTCAATTATCGTCCAATGAACTAAAGATATCATATTACAAGTTCAACTGGATTGGACCATTCTGCTAAAATATTTATGTGTCTCAATTTGCTCATTTAGGATGAGGTACTTTGGCGATGGGTATTACTTTTGGAATTTTTTAATTGAGATTAATAAATTTCGTAGATATACCAGTGCCGCCAACTGAATTGGATTTAATGAACCTGATAGTCGATAAAATTGTATTGTCATCTATTGTTTGAAAATCCAAATTGGAAAATGATGTTACTGAAATACTCATTTATTTGCTATTAAACCTACTTGTCAGTACCGAAACGGAACTAAGAAAGATTAATTAGAAACATCTTTCATTAAGTTAAGATTTCAAAAATTTATCTACAATTTACGTGCTGGAAGTTTGGCATTCAGCTGTTTGCGAATATTATTAGAATTACATTCACGGATTAGGATTTAACGATGCGCCAATAACGTATGAAGTTCAGGCGATTTTCTGTTGTTTAGATAGCTTTCGCAACTCGATAATTTGTTTCGCGTTGTAAAATGGCGCATTGAATGTTAATGTTAGACCAAATCGGAGTAGTCTGATTAGATTTAACAAAGGTTATTATGGGGGCATTGTGGTCAAACCAATTATTATGAAAAAGCTCTACCTTATCGTTTAAATTACGTAATTTAATACACGTTACTAATTCAAGTTTAGAACATCGGTATATAACGTAATCATAATCGATGTCATTATATAAGATCTATAACTAAAAGATGCCACTTGCGCATGTGGACAAGGTATGCTATAAGATATATAAATGAAATAACAAATACAAAAAAATGCAATTCGACATTATCTTAGAACCTAATCGCTTCTGACAAATTCTTAGTTCGGCTTTTTCGAATAACGATTCGGATCCCGACGCTGACTATTTGAAGTATATTCCATCCAGAGTGATTACGACACAGTGGTTAGGAAAATTGGAAACTGAAACGATAATTTTTCACGCGGCCCTGATGGTTTGCCGTCCATCATTGTAAAAAATGCAGCGGTCGTATGGCTAAGCCACTTATGGCACTTTTTTTCAAAAATCGCTCTCGGTAGGAATTTTTCCGTTCATCTGGAAAGATTCTTTTATTGTCCCTAATAAAAAAAAAGGCTGCAAATCGGACTTTAGTAATTCTACGCTAAGTGCAAAGTTATCCTGCATTTCAAAATAGTCTTGTTTATTTCGACCAACATCTCAAATTACTTCAAACGTTCATTCGCATCCATCAATTAATTTATGCATTTTCGACATTGTACTGTCTTGAAATAAATTGTTAAAATCCCGCTTTCTATGTACATATTATGAAAATCGAGATTTTGGAATGCTGAAGGCGGAATTTCGAAATTCGTGCTTTTGAAAAGCGGGATTTTAATTTTCGAGATTTTGAATAGATACATTCAATATTCCTCTCTCTCTCTCTCTAACTTAACTGTCAACATTTTTTCTTCTTGGTTTGCGTCTCGGTTAAAATTTTTGTGACCAGGTGTGGTTGAAATTTTAGGTTTTTAGCTGTAAGAAAAGTGGCTGTAAAATGCACTTTTATGTGATTATTCATGGTTCAAAGAATGAAGACTATAAAACAGGAAAACTATATTTAAGTAGAGTTAATAATTCGAAAATGTTTAATTTACGCTGTTAAATAATTTCATTCAAACTTTAACCAAATTTGCTAAAAATTTGGGAGTCTTTATAGGTTTGTAGGATTTTAGCATTTTCAAAATGTAGACAGATGAAATTTTGTATTTTGTAATTATTCTATCTATAAGGAAAACTCCAGTTTCAACTGTAAGGCGACCTCGAATTGAAAAAATAATAATTAAAAACGAAATACATTGTCTATGCATAATTTATAATTGTTGACATTTTTTACGTAGCAAAATCCCAAATTTTCTAGAAGCATCCTTTACCTAATTCGGCAGAAAATTTCATGCCAAAAAAAAAATTGAGTTAAATGAATTTTTCAGAATTCAATGCCCTTGCTAGCACTCGATAATTTCTCCTCCCCGGTGTGAAATTTCTGGACACTTTTAAATTATTGGACACTTTTAGAATTTGGAAAAACATTTATGAGGGTGCTCAAAAACTAATTGTTTCGACAAAATATAGATTTTAGAAAGATATTTGCAGACGTGTACATTTCTAAAAATGTAAATACGCAAAGACAATTTTTGTGTATTTAAAAGATTATATTTTTGAATTTCATATTATTCTCTATACAAATCATTTTAACCATCATTCATATATCCAATTTTTATTTGAAAGGATGCTCTTGTAGCTTATGGTAAATTACACGAATTTCAGAGATTGGCTCCAATAGTGAGAAGAATGGTTGGAATTGAATTAAAATCACCTAATGCCATTTCGAATAAGCCGTAGGGCACTCGCATAAAAGTTTTGGATTCTCACCATCTCACTAAAAAATACTAAAAGCACTCCGTGCTAATCCGAAAGACGTCCTAGGTCCTCACCAAATTTTACCAAAATCAGAATACATCTCAATACTTCAAAAATCCTGCCTAATTGTTTTTGGACAAAATCGGTTGAACCGAAAATAACTGAATATTTCAATAACAGATCTGACGTCGTAGTCGCAAACAGATTTTCCTCATTAATTCTCACGAACATCTTTCAAAATGAAGAAACTTTTAAAGATCTGTAGGCTCGATCATTAGAGGACCTCCTAATCGAATTATAATGCAAGTGGGAATTCTTGTGATCCTCACACTTCAAATTCTCTTTCACCAATTTTTCGATTTGCTTAAAGTTTAAAAGCGTCGCAATAAAACAACAATCAAGTAAACCAATTAAATCGGTCGCGAAGATATTGACCGCATCTCTGTATAATATTTATCTGTAAAAACTCTTATTATTATTAATTTTAATTTAAACATTTACAAATTCCTGAGAATGTTAATAAAAAAATAATTCTTTTTATATTACTATATTAAAATATTTTATAAAATAACAAAAAACAAACATAAAACAAATTTAATTAAATTTCAAAATAATATTCAAATAACTATTATACCAATATACATCAAACAAAACAAACGAAAATAACAACAAAACCATTAGAAATCTATATTATATACATAACCCTAGCTATGGCAGTGATGATCTCCTTTCACAAGTACAAACTTTATCTCTTGTTATGAGCTCATCCGCAGAATCCAATCCGTGTTGTAGCTCAGCAACATCAGATACAAAAGATACAAATTATTCACCCCCCGCATGGCATGCCGATTGTTCTCGGTAAGTTTTCTTCGCAAAATTTAAAAAAAAAAAAAATCAAAACAAATTTTAAATTAACAACGACAAAATTAATATTTAAAATTAAAAAAAAAAACAATTCGAAATAACTAATTTATATATTTTAATTATAAATTGGTGCTGGTGCTTCTTAATTATTAATAGAAATTATTAATATAAATTTTTTTGAAATAAGCTTCTAATTGTTTATAAAAATTTACTTATTTTATAGAATTTTAAGGATTTTTATGTAAATTATGTATAAAAACGTAGGAATGCTTGTAGACCAAAATCAGTTCCTGTGGGTATTAAACGCATGCGCTTGTTTTTTATATATTTTATGATTTAAATCACACATAACTCATTTAATTTTTTTTTTGTATACTTAGGATTGTACATTATCAAAATAATAATATTAATTAAATAATTTACACTAATTGATGACACCTGTCGCCGAATTCTACAATTATAACTAATCGTATTGTAATTTTTCTAGAATTGTTAAAGGATTCCCACCAGTATCACCGTATATTGGCGTAAGTCCAACCCTATGTTTCCTGTTAAAAGAAAAGAAACCACTATGTTGTCTTCAATTAGCCCAGGTGAGTTTTTAATTGTTTCCGCTAGATGTCACTTAATAAATTATTACTTATATTTCGTGTTTACTTACTAGGTATGCGAACATTGCAGTTATCGTAATGCAAAAGAATACCAATGGCAAAATAAAACAATAATATTAGCGGCCGATTATGCATCGAATGGTATTTATAATTTTATAATCCCATTGCGGGCCCACTTCCGTTCAAAAACATCGTTAAATCCCATCATACTACTATTAGAACGTCGTCCAGATGTTGCATTCCTCGATGCAATATCATATTTTCCGCTCGTTTACTGGATGCTCGGCTCAATCGATTGCCTAGATGATTTATTGCGGGCGGGTATCACGCTAGCCGAAAATGTTGTCGTTGTAAATAAAGAATTATCGAATTCGGCGGAAGAAGATACGCTGGCCGATTGTAATACAATTGTTGCTGTACAAAATATGTTTAAGTTTTTCCCATCGATACGTAGCATAACCGAATTATCGCAAAGTTCGAATATGCGATTTATGCAATTCCGGGCACACGATAAATACGCGTTACACCTGAGCAAAATGGAGAAACGGGAGAAGGAGCGCGGTTCACACATATCATATATGTTTCGTTTACCATTTGCGGCCGGTACCGTATTTAGTGCTTCCATGTTGGATACGCTGCTGTATCAGGCTTTTGTTAAAGATTATGTTATTACATTTGTAAGATTATTATTAGGAATTGATCAAGCGCCTGGTAGTGGATTTTTAACATCTGTAAGTAGTTTTTTTTCATTTGGTTTTTCAATAAATCGTGCAATCCCAAAAAAAAACATTCATTTTTATGCAGATGAAAATAACAAAAGAAGATATGTGGATACGGACATACGGTCGCCTATATCAAAAATTATGTTCGACAACATGTGAAATACCAATAGGAATTTATCGTACTCAAGATACATCAGCGGCGGATATATCGCATGTGAGTAATTCACCAGTGAGTGAGAGATGGGGACCATTTGGTGCATTTGGAATGAAACACTGTGTGCGGTTGCGACCATCGGTGAGTGTATCCGAGTTTTAAAATCCGAATACGAAATATAAAAAAAAAAAACACTAATTGAACATTATACATAAATTTTTAATTAATTAAATTAATTAACATTTTTGTTTTGTTTTTAATTAATTGGAAAACAAAAATTCAAATGATATATATTTTTATTTAAAATTCGGCAATTTTTTTTAGAACTAATTTTGAGTCATTATTAATTACTCTTTTTTTATTAATTATTTATACTCTGTCTCTCGCTCTCTCTTTCTCTCTATAATATTGTATTTAAGTTTATGTTTATTAAAATTATTTTTATTCTGCTTACCGCCATTTTTGGAATTTTATAAATAAATTTTAGAGCCTAAAACTAGCATATCGCAATTTTTTGTTACATTAATCTGTTATGTGTTCTACACATTTCTAAATTTGTAGTCTGCTATTTCAGTGGACTGTCCCACTCTTCATCATTATCGATGTTACACACAAATTTTGTTATGTTCCATTATTTTGTATAGCAATCAGTACCATTATTTTAATGAGCATCAAAAACATACATCACACAAACATTATGTACCTAGTCCATTAATGATGTTATTATGTTGAACGTGTCCCATATTAACTCAAATTATGATTTACTAAGTAATTTTCGGGCTAAACATGTTTTGTGTACGTACCGTAATATGTTGCTTTCTGATACAACTGATAATACAACTATCATTATCTAAATTATGAACATCTACATTATACACACACACACATATACATATATATAGGTCCACACCCACCCATATATAAAATTTAATTATTTAGACTGTTTATTTCTTAACCCGAACAATAGCAATTATTATGATTAATTGAATTCATACGAAAGTTAAATTTTTAGAGTTGCGGCGTCACGTTTCAAACATTACAAGTTTTAATTGCATAAAGTTGTTTATTACGTGTTGATTTAGGTGAGGCTATTTATTGTTAGATTTTTTAGTGAGACATAATTTTTATAATCGAAAAATATGGTCGTTAAAAGTTCAAATAAAATGTATAAATTAGGCTAAAAGACCGACACGTATGGTTATGCCATACTTTCATCCCACGATTAACAAAAATAATACCATTAGCAGCACAAGTGTCAAAAAGCTTATCCCAGACTTTCTACTTTTCATTCACAGTATTATTTTATTTGATAGTTGAATTTTTATAAATGTACTCCTTTTGAAGAAATAAAATTACACTGTTAAAATCTAAAAGCGCCAACTACTAATTTCTCAACCAAATTGTGTTCTGAACCTTTTTGGTTGCCTCGAGCCTAAGTAATAAATTCCGTCAACATAATTCAAATATACATATATGACACGGAAAAATAGAAAAATTCTACTGCCTATAAGTATACGTTACTTCTACGATATTGTTCCAGTTTGAGCAACGGATATTAGCCAGGGATAGATACTTCTATTAAAATGTTTCCTGATTTATCATTACCAATAGTTTTTAGTACCCTTTTGCCTAATTTATTAGGAAATGTGAAGTTCCGCTCAACTTTGGAATTCGCTCTATTCGAATATATGTGAAACGGGAATCGTATCTGTTCCGTTGCAAAATTGAAAAATTATACAGCCTATAGCTAGGGGTTTAAAAAGTTCGCAGAATTCTTGATTTATATAAGTTCTATATATAGACTCTTATAGCTATCGTGGAAACTGTGCGAGTATGAGGACCGACTAACCGTGAGAATTCTCATTATATGGATCTGAGTGTGTGTTTTACGAATATTCTACAAATTTGAGCAATGAATATTAGTCTGGGATGGGTCCTCTTATTAGGAGGCCTGTGTTGATTTTTTTACGAAGTACATATCCCATGCATTGAAAATATATAAAAAATATTTTACGGCACCTACCCCTACTATTTAATAAAATTTTGCATTAGTAAGGACGGCTTTCGGCGTATAGGTTACAGTAGTATTATGCCCCAACCTGAAAAAGTTTTTATTATTTTATTCGTATGCTTTATTGTATAACTTTGTATTTATTTAAAACTTGTATGTTTTATGGAGTTTTTTTAAATGTTTTAATATTTAAATTTTCAAGTCAAATTTGTAAACTTTTTTTAAATGAAATAAATAAACTTCGCGTTTCCCACCGACTGCAAAACTGAGAGATATTTTATCCGGCGGTATAGGTCAAATGCTTGTGAATCGACATTCTTTTTTTAATTAACAAATGTATTTTTTATGCAATATTACAACTGATTCAGAGATCTGGAGTCTCCTCGACGCCACATTGGTGGTGCCCAACATACGACGGATATCTGCATTTTGTATGTCGAGATAATCGCTTTACGCGTTTCCTTGCTTGTTTCTTTATTTCATCGATGACGTATTCCATATTCAAGTCTCTGTGAAGGTTGTCGTCGGCCCAACCTTATAAAGTTGGATATCAGGTTCATAATCATTTTAGCATTTGCCTGTACAGAAGCAATTTGCCTCAACACAGCTTTTCATAACTTGTGTTTTTTCTTCATGATGTGTTCTTTCCATTTTAGCTAGCATCGAAGTTCACGTGGTTAGGGAAAATGGTATACAATATTATTTCTATTGTTTTTTTTTTAAATATGAGTGGAAAAAGTAGTTTGAACGATTTTGAAAAAGAACAAATTGACGCTTTTAAGAAAAATATTATGAGTAACCATTTAATAGCAAAAAGTATTAGTCGAAATGAGAAGGTAGTGTGAAATTATTGAAAAAAAACCCACAATTATACGGTTCGCATAGAAGTTTAGGCCGGCTGGCGGCCCTTACTGATAGAGAAAAACGGTAAATTTTACGAAACGCGTGTAATTTTATTGGTACCGCGCGGCAATTTGCGGCAGATTTGAATCTGGTGTTAATACAAAGATTTGTAATGTGCGGAAAGTGTTGGGAGAGTCACTTAATATGCAAATCTAAATACTTCAGAGAAAACCACAACTGTTACTAAATTATAAAGACGCCAGATTGCGTTTCGTGAAAGAACATATGTCATGGAAGAAAAAATGGTAGCGCTTATATTTAGTGACGTTTGGCAATAAAAATATATTTTCATGACCTTCAAAAAGCACCTTTTGTGCTTTCATGCTTTCATTTCCTTATGTAGGAAGAACGGAGCTGGGTGCACAAATTGGCGGCCCAAAACTTTATTTCCCAGAAGGATAATGCAGCCAAACACACAGCCTAGATAGTAACTGACTGGTTTACAGAGGCTCAGATATCAATTTTAATTTTAACCCGTTCAACACTGTAGGGACATATCGTCCCAAAGAAGTTCTGTCAACATCCTAAAAATATATTTGAAAACTTCGTATTGTAAGCATCTAAAATTGTTTAGTATTTATCAGAACTTCTTTAGAACCATATGTTCCTACAGGGCATAAATAATACGACTGTGCAATTTATTTCTGGATTTTTTGTATTACTTAGTTGACGACATTATAAAAAAAATCGTGTTGAAAGGGTTAAATGAATTTATTTGAAATGAAATAAATCTTAAATTAGGGGTGGGATTATCATTTAGTATACGAGGCTGTATATTTTGATATTTTCAGATAAAAAATTTCTTTTCCGTTAGGAGCGTTAGGAGCGATTTAATCGACTTTATCCAGATAATTTCATAAAAAGTTTTTCTGAAAATACCTCAGCTTGTCTGTACACTTCAATAAATCCGATGATATATGTCAACTGTTAGTGAATCGCTTGTGCGGCGAGATTCAAACGACTAGATCCAGATAATTTCAGACAGAATTTTTCTGAAAATATATCAGGTTGTAATAGGTGTGCAAGCAGAAACACGCTTTTTTTGGTCAAAGTCAACTTTATTAAAAATATAAATTTTACAAAGAATAATTATCGAAATATTCGCCATTACCATTATTGTCAGAAAGATAATGAATCCTTTTGCGATAGAATCTTGATGGTTTCGAAGCAAAATAATTTTCGAGCCATTTTTGCACATCCCTAACTTTCGTGAACCGCTGGTCTTTCAAATATGATGACATCGATCTGAATTAGTGGTAATCAGAGGAAACCAAATCTGGAAAATACGACGCACGCTACAAAACTTGACAGTTTATGGAAAAGAATGAGGGTTGATTTTGCTGTATGTGGACGAGCGTTGTCATACAGCAATATCATCTTCCACCATATCATCTGGTAATGTTCAGCTATAACAGTCTGATCAGGTTCCAGAAGCTCGTAGTAAATGATTTCTTTCCAATCCCACTAGACACACAATAACACTTTCTTGGCATGAATTTTCATTTTTGCAATTGCAATTGATGGCTGGCCTGAATCAACCAACGATTTTCTGCATTTACGATTATCGTACAAAATCCACTTTTCATTACCCGCAATGATTTTGTGAAAACCATTCTTTCTTTTGTAACGAGGAATCAAATTTATGCAGATGTCAATTCTTCGGTTTTGTTTTCTTCGGTCAATTTATGGAGAACACATTTTTCTTCCATCTGTGGTTTTCCCATTGTATGCAATCGAAGTGATATTGTTTGGTCGGTAATTCCTGACTATTCTGCAGGCTCTTTTTGAGTTTGATACGAATTTTCAACCAGTAAAACTTCAAGTTCTTCGTCTTAAAATTGTTTTACTGCTCCTGGACGAGGATCGTCCTCAAGACACAAATCCCATCACGAAATCTTGCAAACCATTTTTTTACTGTTGAATGACTCACATAATATTCACTTAATGTCGGATTAATCAATTTCAAAGCTTCAGCAGCATTTTTTTTTTCTAAAATTTAAAACTTCAACGAATCAGGGAGTTTATGTCAAGTGCTAGTGAATCGCTTGTGAGGCGAGATTGAAACTACTATATTCCGGTAATTCCTGAAAGAATATTTCTGAAATTCTGTCGAATTTTAGTCAAAACTTTTACGAATTCTAACGTACATGCCAAGTGCTCGTGAAGTCCAAACTTTAACAAATACCGCGATATATATGTCAAGTGCTCGTTAAACCCAAATAGAGTTTTTCTGAAAGTTTCTGAGTTTGTTCCCAAAACTTAAAACGACTATTCATAAACCAAAAATTAAAATTTTGGGCTGAAAAAATCACGCAGTGATAATTGAATTCCCGTGTTGCCTTTTTCAGCTGAGGTAAGAGCTGGCTAGGCTTCGCAGCTTATGATTTCGAGCGAAGGATAACTTAAAAATACAAAAGCAATTTTTAATATTTCGAGCTGAATGTTATAAATATCATGGTAAACTATCATGACACTTTCACTGTCATGATAGTGATAGTCGGGCTGAATATCAGAATTTTTGTATTTTATTTATTTGTTATTTTGAGTAAATATTTGGTAAAATTTTAAAATTTATCGAATACATAAACAAATTATATAAAACAAACGATGGCAACCTGCTTACATAAGACTCTGCCCCAAAAGAAAAAAAATCGGAACAGAACATTTTTTCGACAAAATACCGAGATATGAACCAGCGTTAATAAAAAACGTAAATGAAGTTCAGTCTGACTTTAAGTTCAGCCAGCCAGATCTCGCTTGAATCTAACTATGCGATAAATTAAATTATTGTTTTCCATAAAATAACGTAAAATTTAAAGAAACTTTAAATTTTATCGTAGAATGGTTTGCAAGATTCAAAATGTACTTGTTAACGTTTATACGCTTTTTGATAAACTTCAATAAATCGACAAGGAGTCATCATACAAAAATTTTCACAGCAGTATTTTCAATATTTCTATAAATTCTCTATAAAATGGCTAATTTGGATTAAGGATTGAAATATCGTGCAAATTAGTTTACAAGCTCAAACAGAGGCATATTTTTTTCTTTTAGTCAATTTATATTTTACTCAAAAAAGTCATAAAATATCAAAACAAAATAAAACGGATTCCAGTATCGAAAAGAAGACCGAATTTCCTTCAATTTGAAGTAAAATGTTGAATTTTTAAAGATGTTATTTCACCAAGATACAAGCGTTCAAATCTGGGTATTTTTTCGAAAAAAAATCTGTTCCAATTTTTTTGTGGCGCAGTGTATTCAAAATAAAAAGTTCGATGCTGAGAGAAGCAAAATAAGAAAAATTTTAGTGACAAAAAATATCCGAAAAATTCATTTGCAATGATCTGCAATTAGTTGATTGATAACAGTTAATATCGCTGTTGTATGGCATTGTTGTATGTATGAATTATTTGTAAATCCGCTACTTTGGTTTTGTAGACAGATCCCCAGACAAAAATCGAATAGTTTAAGTTGCTATGAAAAAATGTATAAAATATCATCCTTCTTGTAAAATCAGGTAGATAATTTGAAAATTTTATGATAATGCCTTCTATATAAGAAAGCCTTCTCTTAACAGCATCGGCGTGAATATTGAACTTCATTTCTTTCACTTTCCTTCCTGTCATCTGACAACCATCACAATAGATATTTAAAAGGGGACTGTTGAAAAACAAATTATTCTTCATTTTTCCGATATTTAATGCAAGTTCAAGAAGTCTCATACAGCAAAAAAGTTGAAATCTACTGTAACGGAGGCCCATGAACACCAATATTATTTTATTTTTTTGATTAATAAGACTATGTTGACCGAAATAAAGGCCTTTTGCTGGTTTACAGAAATAATAGCTATTTTATATTTCCGAAAATGATGGATTATTGTTTATTGAGCAATTTATTACTCTCCAGATGGCTTTGAAGTCTAATTTTAAAGACAAATTCGAAGATTTTTGAAATGACTGAACTAATAGCAAACGCGCAATGATTAGTTTTATCGGTCCTTTGACCCTTTTTAAAAATTGGTACAATCGTAGATTTCACCAAATGAGTTATTTATTAGATCTGCTAGGAGGTGTTTATAGATGATATTATCAAACATCATCGAAAGTGATGCTCCAACTCCAACAAAATATTGATTTAACTGTTCTGCTACCTTAATTTGTTTTACTTTTATTATGACACCTTGCTAGGTTTACAACACAATCAACTATTGATGAATATTGGCTTCTTGTTGGGCATCAGTAAAAAAAAAAATTTCCAAAATTTACATTTTCGAGAAAATATTAAAGCGCGTTGATGCGATAGAAACACATTTTGTTGTAATTCAGTTATTTGGTAGATTATTGTTAATTCGGTATTTTGTATTAAAAACGATTTTAAAATCTCGCATCAACACTCATATTGCAGGTAGATTGTTCGGTTAGTTTTTAAATAAATAATGGTCAGGTGAATCAACAGGTATCAATACAATAATGAAAAATTCGTCACAGAAATCAGTCACCCTATAAAATCAATGTACAATGCAAAATTAAACTATTTAAAGTAATAGATTTACGTTTAACATATGCGTGATTGAATCTCATGTATTATTCACTTACATTTCATAATCTCCGGCATAGTAACATAATCGTACTATCGACCAAAGCACAAAAAAAATTAACAAAGCCTAAAATAGAAAATCATATCACGAACTACTATTACTATAAACTAACTACTCTCATATAATATAATGTAGATAGTTAGTTTTATAAGAACGTCACGTATCATACACAATAATTGGCAATATTTACAACATATATAATATGTACATAATATGACAATATACGAGTAGATGTTTTAGATAGATGACTATCTAAAAAATCTAGAACACCGAACAGAATGCTCGTATATATACCTCCTATAACAACAAGAAATAGTTTTGCTCTAAAATTTTTTTATAAATTTTTATTTATTATTATTTACTAAAAATATTTAACATATACACCATAAAGTATAGAATGCAAATCTATTACACTTCAATTTAACACATATTCAAAAAGAAAATATTTTTATTTTATTTTATTTTATTTTATTTTATTTTATATTAACGTTAAAAGCTTTTTGCAAATAATCTGTTCAAAAAAAATTGAAAGACAAGCAATATAAATAACAAAAACAAAATATTTCTTTTAAAATATATAAAATTTCATTTTTTACATTTTCATTAAATAATTTATTTTATTTTATTATTTTTATAAAATTTTCCGATTTGAAAGGAAATTCAACTAGAGCAAAAAAGAAACAAAATTACATTTCCAAGTGGAATGTATAATACGTTGAAAATATGTTTGAATTTCAAATACTTGGTTACCTGCAATATCGTTTTGCTTTTATTTTATTTGAATCGGGGATAGGCTAACATTTAAGAACGCCAATAGAGTAAACCACAAGAAAAAAAAAATATTTTATCTGCATTATTAAGCTGAAGCTTTTTCGGTTTTATCAAATTCTATAAAAAAAAACGAAAATTAAATCCTTTAAATATTTAACGAAATATTTCTATAAACTAAATATTTAATGTTATACGTAATTTAAATAAAACTATATGATAGAATTTCCAACCTCAGTAAATTGCACTCAAATATTTATAATTTTGCTCTCTATTAAGGACTAATGATTGTTGAAAGCATTTCCTTTTATCCACTTTGTACTATTTTTCAAAATACATTTTTGGTAAATGTTTTTTAAGAATTATATATATTTCAACGAGCATTCATTTACTTTTACACTCTACTATCCCCAGAAACTGTTAGGGCTCGAACAATTAAGTTTAACATCATAATAAGTTAAGCCTTCAAATTCTAGCATGTACTTGCTCAAAGCCATCTTTACTTGCAGTGACAACATTCATTTTGTGCTAATCTTGTCATATGTCGAGGACTTCTTTTTTACTATTGTTTTTAATACAACAACAAAAATAACTCCTTGATTTTTCTTTGAAAATTACAATGAGAATGAACATACCCCATCGATCAATTAAGAGAGATAAGCCATCTACTGGTCTAGTTGCTAAAACGATGACGTAACGCTATGTTGATGGTTTAAAAAATAATCAGTCTCTCTGAATCGATCGAAGTAGCAGTACGTTCATTTTTATCGTAATTTGTTTTAGACGCGTGACTTTTACTGTTCTCTTCTGTTTTAATCAGTAAAAGAGAAATCATTGACATAAAGTTACGTTATTTGCAAAAACTAAATGTGGTCAATGGCCAGTAGTAAAGATGGCTTTAGTCAACGCGTAAATTTTATAAATTTTATAAATTTTATAAATTTTATAAATTTTATAAATTTTATAAATTTTATAAATTTTATAAATTTTATAAATTTTATAAATTTTATATATTTTATAAATTTTATAAATTTTATAAATTTTATAAATTTTATAAATTTTATAAATTTTATAAATTTTATAAATTTTATAAATTTTATAAATTTTATAAATTTTATAAATTTTATAAATTTTATAAATTTTATAAATTTTATAAATTTTATAAATTTTATAAATTTTATAAATTTTATAAATTTTATAAATTTTATAAATTTTATAAATTTTATAAATTTTATAAATTTTATAAATTTTATAAATTTTATAAATTTTATAAATTTTATAAATTTTATAAATTTTATAAATTTTATAAATTTTATAAATTTTATAAATTTTATAAATTTTATAAATTTTATAAATTTTATAAATTTTATAAATTTTATAAATTTTATAAATTTTATAAATTTTATAAATTTAATAAATTTTATAAATTTAATAAATTTTATAAATTTTATAAATTTTATAAATTTTATAAATTTTATAAATTTTATAAATTTTATAAATTTTATAAATTTTATAAATTTTATAAATTTTATAAATTTTATATTTTTTATAAATTTTATAAATTTTATAAATTTTATAAATTTTATAAATTTTATAAATTTTATAAATTTTACAAATTTTATAAATTTTATAAATTTTATAAATTTTATAAATTTTATAAATTTTATAAATTTTATAAATTTTATAAATTTTATAAATTTTATAAATTTTATAAATTTTATAAATTTTATAAATTTTATAAATTTTATAAATTTTATAAATTTTATAAATTTTATAAATTTTATAAATTTTATAAATTTTATAAATTTTATAAATTTTATAAATTTTATAAATTTTATAAATTTTATAAATTTTATAAATTTTATAAATTTTATAAATTTTATAAATTTTATAAATTTTATAAATTTTATAAATTTTATAAATTTTATAAATTTTATAAATTTTATAAATTTTATAAATTTTATAAATTTTATAAATTTTTTCTAAACTAAAATGGACAACTGTTTCATTTATGAATTATTTCTTTTCTATTGCTATCACAACCTACTAGTACAAATGCGAACCAATTGTCTTTCTCTAATTTCGTTCAAGTATCGAAAACAAATTATTTCTGGATAGAAATGGAGTAGAATATCACAATTTTTCAATCTGGCAACCTGGTAAATGATATAAAATGTGAAATAGTGTCACATTTTATTCTAAAGAAGCGAAACATAATCTACGATAAAGTATCGAAAATGTGATGGTAGAACATGTCAGCACTGGTTGTTTGTAAATTCTTTAGGTTTACACGTTCCATGTATTGGATTAAGTTGAAGACATTCACCCAGGGCGACTCACGTAATGCAGAACGAAGAACTCTTCGATGTACTGCTTCTATTCGTTGTAAATGTATTTACACCTGACTGGCAGATCCTAAAGGGATCGAAAAAAAATTGTGTGCAGGGCCTTCGTTACAAAACGAACGTGAAATTCTTTAGGCCTGCGCTTAACGATACTAAGCGCAGCGTTTACTCGGTTGACAAGAGCCGTATTTCATGACACACATTGATCCAATCAGTTCAAATTTTATATGTAAAGTTAGATTCAAATTTTGTTTCAGATCACAAATTTTGATTAAAAATCTAGTAATCGGCTTTGTGTTGTTTCACGAAAAATGAACTGAACCGAATCAGATCCAGCGGCAGGAAACACAGATAATATTTATAATGTGATCTGTAAAATTCAAATCGTTGTTACAAATAGCACGGACCTTTTCGACCTGAAGTAACTGCGGCATTGTTGGTGATATATTCGTTCCGTAATTGGGAATGTATATGTTTACAAGAGTAAGTAATGTAATGGCGTGTCTTTACGTTTTATTCCGGGCTGTTTTTATACATCAAATAGCAAAGCTCTTCAAATCGGCTTCAAATAAATAGGGGTTCATATGGGGGTTGATATGGATGTATAAATCTACATATCGTCAACTTACCGAGATGAACGAATTTTTATTAACTCCACTAGTGTCGTTTATAGATGAAATGGGCAAATGGGCACCAAATGGCTACAGTGCTGCACTCTAGATGTTCCAATGAAATCAGATGATTATGATGATCTGAAGATTACCTGATACTTTATGTATCTCAGATATGAGTCCAACTCTGTCGAATGCCTTAATAAAATCTGTGATACCTGCATCTACCTGAACCTCATTCAAATATGTACATAGGAGTACTTGTACGTCATTGTTATATAAAAACTTTGGTTGTGGGGTTGAAATAAAGCTCCGTGGAGCCAAAATTGTTCCATCAACAAAAAAATTATAGGATTTTCCTGATTGCAAACAGAAACTATCATTTTCGACATTGTCTACATTCTCTACATTGTAGACGTCATTTTTTTAATTGTCTACATACATTCTCTACACATGTAGAATATTAATTATATACGCGGTGGATACAATCAGTGATTATATTAAAGATAAATTCTGTCGTTTTCTTATATTCTACTCAAAACTATTTCTTTCATAATTCTCCAATTGTTTCTATTTTATTCATAGAGGTTGATATATTTTGTAATCAAATGTTTTTATGTTAATGACACTCAATTCTGGTTTCTATTAATGGCAGTCATTCTTAAACAAAATTTTCGATTGTTTGGAAGCTTTCTTTGGAAACATTTTATTGAACAAACATTTATTTTATTCTATTAATTTAGAATTTTTAATTAAACTTGTAAAATACAAAATAATATTTAAAATGCGATTTCTAATAATAAAAGCTCATCCACCAGGTATTTGCAATTCAAACCATTTTGTATATAATTTGAATTTTTTACTTCTATATAAATAAAATCCCATATTTAGTTTAAACTAGCATGCAAATAATTTAATTTTATTTTTAAATAACCTAATATTATTTTTTATATGGTACTCTCGCCTTTACAAATTAAAACTTTGAATTTTTGGAAATAAAATAAAAAATAAACTTTTTAGTTTTTTGCTAATTTATTTTCTTAATTTTTTTATATATATTATATTTTATTAAATTTTTGATATTCCAAAAAGATATTATGATTATATTTAAATACTTTTAAATTAAATTTATGAATTAAACTAAATTTGTTAAAAACTTAAAAAAATTTCAAATCAAAAAAAATCGCACACGCACGCAGTGAGTTTATTATTCAAATGAATAAAATATTGTTTCTTATTTAAAATAATTATTTTATATTTTAACGAATTTAATTTTGTTTTTTGTACTAGGCATCTTTAAATTTTAACAACATTTAAAATTAATTTTTAAATTTTGTTTATTTAAATGTTTTAGTTAAAAAAAAAATTAACAATTGTTTTCGAGCTTTAGATTAATTTTTTAATACATAGATTTATTATTATTGTTATATAGATAGAAGCTTAGAGTTAAATGATTTAAATAATAATTATAGTGAAAGCTTTAGCAACAAACTTTTATTATCATAGTTTAAAACCAATTTAATCGGAGTCGTAAAAACATAAATAAATTGTTGGTGGTATCTTATATTTTTATGTTCTATCTGTGCTTTTTCTTCGTGTTCAGCAAACTTTTATTATTTTTTAAACATAACAAAAGCTAAAAAATACATTTAGATATTAAAAAAGTTTAGCAACACAAAAAAAAACAAAAAAAAAGTCGTGTCTGTTGTTTTTTTTTTATATAAATTTAATTTTATTTAACAAAGTGGAGTTTTTATATTTTGTTTTTTGTTGATTTGTTTTGGTGTAGATAATGTTAATTATATATGCTAATTAATTGTAAATTATTTATACAGCGAAAATACGAAAATATATATTTTAAACACTCTTTTTATTTATGAAGATAATGTAGAAAGAAAGGAGCTAATGAAATATAAATTTAATCTCACAGATTTTGATGTTCTTGCTCCGTGTTGTTTAACGCAATGAAAACAAGTTAAACAAATTTTTTTATAATTATTTTTATTATTATTTAGTGATGAAGTAACGTTGTCTTATTAAATTTTTGACACAATTAACGACTTTATTTAATCTATTATGTTAACAAAGATTAATTCAAAGTCAAAATATTTACCGAAATTTTGGTTTCAAAATTTTATGTAGAATCAGCAGCAACAATCTAAAATCATATTAGACAAATTGAACGAGATTAGACAATTTCATAATAATAAACCCCACCAACAACTATTTCATTCGTTTTCCCACCAACAACTATTTCAACATGCACTTGATGTCGATGCTATTGGCATCGACATCAAGTGCATGTTGTACTGATTTATCATCTCGTTAAGAAGAAAATATATTTATTTCTTCACAGACGCCCAACCTTCTCTTCCATCTTTCAAACATTAGTGAAAAATATTCACATTAGTGAATTCAGAAATGCTTGTCTCAACCAGTTCTCCCTTGCCACAAACCTCTAATCAAAAGATGGTGACAGGATTGTTATAGTCGGTAGTATTAGGAATGCTCTACTTTCTTAGAATAGATGAGTGTCTTGAATTGTTACTGTTCCATATGAAAATGCTGTCATTAGTTTACTTAGGATATCTAGTGGTTTGAAATGAAAGAGTCTCCAGTGTTTGAATGGATATGCTTCTAAGACCTCAAATATTAGAATTAGAGCCAATGTACAATTTAGGGCTCCAAAACCCATCCCACTCTAAACCCCATCAGCGCAATTTCCAGCTTTAAATCTAAATCCGCCCTTTTTATAACCAATTTGCTCATAAATTATCCTTCAAAGTTACATTCCAAGCAACGATGATCGAATGCTAGAAGAACTTCAACCCAATAAAAATTTTTATTTTTCTCCAAATTTAGCAAGTCTTACGTTCCTTGTTGTTTTTCAGACAAAACAACTCAAAAAAATCTCATGGCTTAAACATTGAAAATTTTGAACAAATGTGAATGACTATGAAAGTTTGAATAAATCGCCGTTTAAATTTGATTAAGACATCGTACAGTTTGCTGTAATCATTGATCAAATGTTTGCGCAATGTTCAGCTTCAAATCGGAATCTGCAAATTCTTCTTCAAATTCACGTTCAATGAATTTCAGGCGAATAAAAATTGTTGCTTTCACTCAAATTTAGAAAGGCCGTTATCACAGACGATGGTCATGAAAGCTCATTGTCTCCTAAAAAGCCAATTAGCTTTTGTAACTGACATTCAAAAGATCAGGAGCACCACTTCACCACATAGAACAGAAATTTGGATGAGTTGTTGTAACATTTATTTACCAGCATGATTTGATAAGTTGAAATACCTATAGTGTTTGACTTCCTTATTACAAAAAAAAGCTGCAGGAACGTAAAATCAAATCAGAAAGCATCTTTAAAATGCCGTTTATCCAAAATTACCTTCTAATACACACCTCATTAAAGAGATAAATTGACATTTAAATATTTTATAGCTCTTTTATCGTTTGTTTTATAACAAAAGCAAAATAATCTAATTCTAGATTGGCAAATTTTTGAAGCGATTTATTAGATTATCTAGCATGATAATATTTTTTAATACCTTTATCTAAATACAGGTAAGCTCTGTATAACGAACGCATTTCTTTTTATAATTTGTTTGTACCTGCAATCGATTCGGCGTTACTTAAATAATAGACATTTCTTCTGGGTTCTAGATTTTCAGAGATTTGTCTTAATATTTTTGTACAGTATGTTGCACCGTATAGGTCACGCTTAATGTAGTACTGCTGTAATTAAAAATCTTATAGTACATATTTTGTTTTATGAGGAATTTAAAAATATTTTCAAAAATCTATCATCATCACACTAAGAATACACACCCACACCTAAATAAATTACTGTACGTGTAGATACGCATCACTAGGAAATAATAAAATCAAAAATTTTAATTTTTCATTTAGAAAATTTTGTGAGATAAATAAATAAACAACAACAATTTGCTTATTTAATTTAATTTGTTTTCTGATTTCTTGTATTTGTTGCTTAAGCTTTTTTTTATTAAATTTATTTTCCAAATATTTTAATTTTATTTGATTTTGAGCTTTTTTTATATTTATAAATAAAATTTTCCTTTCATATTTAAATTATTTTTTAACAAAATTATATCATTTTTGTATTTTCGAAAATTAGTTTAGAATTAAATGATTAATTATATAAAAATTTGAACATAGCGCCAGGAAAAACAAATGAAATTAGGAAAAATGGTTAGATAAAAAATTTAAAACATAAAATTTTGATTTTCGTTTATTTTTAACGAGACCGCATGTTATACGAGTACAAAAAATTTAAATTTGTGAACAAATATATTTTTTTTAAGAATTAGGAAATATTGTTTTTTTAATATTATTTTTAAAATTTATACAAATTTAATACGAATTTAAAAACAAAAACTATATTATTATTAATATTGCTTGACGCATGCTTATTAAAAAAAAAATGAAACCGATCGAAATTATTAGTATGATGAGGAATGCGGAACGTCTGCTAGTGTTGGTGGTGGTGGTGGTGGTGGCGGTGCCGGTGGTACTGGTGCAAGTACTACAACGGTGAAAGGGACAGCCGAATCAAATTTGCGCGGCGTTACATATCGTCCACCACCCGTACATCATAAGTCGACTACTTGCCTTGGTGGTTGTGGTGATAGACGTGGATCAGCCGTAAGTAAAAAAATTTTTTGTTGATAAATTTTCGAAATTTTTTGTTACCAATTTAAAAAAAAAATCGTCGATCGACATTGGTGCTAAATTAACAACAGAATGTATTTTTGTGTATTCAATTTTAATTTAATAATTAGAAAATATTGAATTCGTAAATATTAAGTTTGAGTTAAAGTTTTTATTAGAGCCAGTATCATCATATTAAAGAATTTCTTGAAGAAAGGATGAATTAAAAGAAGAACGCGAAAGAGTTGTGAGTGCTTCGGCTACAGAATAGATTGCAGAGATTAAAAATTAAAAAAAAAGAACTTTAGAATTCAAATTTATTATTTTAAAGCAGTTTGATTCCGACGAAAAAAAATGAAACCGTCAAAGTTTAAAGCTTCGCTAGCGCTACTTCAAGAGATGGTACAACAAAAGAAATTAAAGACAACATTGTATGAAGTCTACAAAGAGTGACTGTTGCTTAGTGTGTCACACAGATTTGGTAGCTAAACATGGTGAACCATCTCAAGCTGCATTCATTACATTACATAAAAACTGCATCTCCAGCGAGGTGTAGATTTTGAAAAGGCTGAAAACTACCCAGAACAGTTTTTCAAAATTGTATAAGCCAGTTGAAATTTGAAGCACATGAGATGAGTATTTTCTGGAAACGGATTCCATCAAGGCCTTCTATTGCTAAAGATGAAATACTGCTCAGGGTTTAACCCACCTAAAAAGCGTATTACTTTGAATTAGGAAAATGCTGCTGCGATGATCACATATTAAAAGTGTTTTTAATCTATCATTCAAAAAGCCATCAGATTTCCAAAAATATTAGTAAGCCACAACAGGCTGCAGTTGCAAAATTCAACAATGATTAAGACATTTCTAAGAAGAAAGGCTCTGTTAATCGTCGACATTGTCCCAGAACATAAACTAAATATTTATATATAAATCGTAACGTTCCGAATAACATAAAAACGGCATTTCAACGTCCATACACGAAATTACTACAACTAATGGACCATATCGTCCGCAAACGTCGGTCGGTATGTTTGTTTCCGCTATGACTGACAGGCCTGAATATAGAACATATAAAGTTGGTCCTAGAACGCTACCATACGACATATCGTCGGCTGATATTTTCTTCAGTTCTGAGTATTCGTTCTCTAATTTAACACGAAAGCTTCTGCGAAAACTGCGCTTTGGTGTCTCTGAATCAGTTGTAATATTGAATAAATAACAAAATTAAGGACGTTAATTATGTGGAAGATTCACGTACGTAGTTCATTTTCAGGAAGGGTTTTTATTATTTATCCCGTAATTAAGTCATGTCAGATTTCTTTTCACTTACGTTAATCATCCATGTATTTTGTAATCCGTATACCTTACTGAGTACGGAGATATAGCCGACCCACATTTTAATAAAAATTTAAATTAAAATATAATAAAAATTAAAAATAAATGTTGCACCTAATCCCAAACACTTTTCTTTAACAAAATATCGGAAACATAATTTAATGCTTTTAGTTTCTTTTATGAGTAGAGGTTGGAACGTGTTCTAGAGATGAACTGAACGTGAGCAAAAATATTGGATTTTTATTTAAAATTTTTTTTTTTTTGTTTTTGATAACCCTTTTACTTGGGATCTTCAATTATTTCCTCTTCGCACAGGTTGGTTGAAGATATCTAGCCATAATTTTAGTTGGAAGATCATTCTAGTCCTCATATGTAAACTATTGATGCCCCCAGAAAAAATAGTTCAAGAAACTAAACATGATAATAGCCGCACTTGACATCATATATATTAAGGACCATGTAAAATTCAGAATAGTCCTACGTTTGTTATTGGCGGTACACTCTAATATTTGAATGATCCAATACGCATTTGCCAGGCATTTGCTTTAATAACTCCTGAAAACAAATAGTTCCGGAAATCAAACCTGGTAGTACCTACTCACTTATCACAATGTTCGTTACCGACCACAAAATGTCTCTCTCTCTTTCTTTCTCTCCCTCTCTCTCTTCTCTCTTTCTCGCTTGCTCTATTGTTCGCAGGTCTTGGTCGATGTCATCGCTACAGCATAGTCTAGTCCAACGTGACCCATAGTCATCTAACTCGGTTGGATTTAACGAATCAGAAAAATGTCTCAATCTCCAATGATACGTTTGATTCCGAAAATCAATTGAACCCGATATTCGTTAATTGAAATTTTAATCAGAGATATTTGCGGTTTTCCACATTGTCAAAGTTATGGTCGTCGTTTCTGAAATTTCCCGTATGGATGCTCCTTGAGGTTGAGAGACATTTCGTGTTCACTTTCAGATCCAGTCCTGTCTAATGGCTGGTGAAAGTGTATACAGAACTGGTGAATGGTTATGTTGTACTCCCAAAAACTTTCCAGCATCCTCAAAGTAAAACACTGGTCAGTGGTTGATCGGTTGGAGTAAAAAACCACATTGATAGTCGCCGATGATATTTTCGGTAACGGGGATAATTCAGACAAGTACGCCATAAGCAAGTACTTTGTGCAGCATTTGCAACGGACATATGAGTGCGGTCTTTCATTTCTCGGGGAGCTAATCTAAATCCAAGTTCACAATGATAACTTTATATACTGTCAACAATCAAGACTGGGTGCTTCTCCATTTTTTAATCTTCTAATAGCTTCCAATACCTCAAATACGGGCCATTTCGTAGAGTTTGGAATTAGGATTACCATACTGAGAGAACATCAGTCATGGTTGTTCTCAACTCTCCATTCGTGTCTTTGATAGCTGTGGATGTTGGATGAAAGAACATAGTGAGATTTCTGACATTGGCAAAACAGTCTCTTGAATTTACTTTTTCCGCTTGGAAGCTGATGTTTGTTATTGTTTGTTTATTTTCGTCGATTTGACGGCACTGATCATCGAACCAATCATTCTGTATTCCTAATGGTCTTCGTGCAATAGAATGTTCTGCTGAGGTAGTTATGGTTACCAGTTTGGTTAACCACTGTTCCTGGATGTTTGGTGAAGTTTTGTAGTTTTTATTGTACCGATTTATATGTTCACTATCCATGTCGGCGCCTCTATCATATCTACCGCCCGTTATGCTGATTGAAACTTTCTTCTACATCATGACGTGATGAATTTGGTTTACCGTTCTTCCATCATTCGATTGCCACGTGACCTTGTGGATTTTCTAATGTTGAAAGATCACAAAAATGTAAAAAAAAGTTTTTACGTCCACTTACCGAAGATTTCTTAAGAACGGTTTATGTGATTCGAAATTTTTCGCAAATATAATTTAATTTATAATTCGGTAGAATTGAAAAGCTTTTAAGGTCGCTACCTCAAGTGGATCGGATACCTGCGGTAGGAGATCACCCAAAATACCACCAAATACCAAGAGATTGACTTACATTTTTCCCATATACTCGTATAGCATATCGCTTGAAAGGTCTTGGATCAGAAAACAATTTCGATATAACTAAGTTCATAAATCTACCGTTTTGGCGCTAGTTGCTAATTTTTCGTTCATTATATAGGATATATACTCTTCGTATATCGTTGAAAAGGTCTTGAAGAATTCCATAAATTTTCATAAACCCTAGTACTCAAAACGGTCGCCTCGGTGGCAAAGTGGTTAGCATGCTTGGTCCAGCAACCGGTGATCCCGGGTTCGATTCCCGGTGGTGACAAGGAAAAATTTTCACGGCTGGTTTAGGATCAGTGAATTAATCACTCATTATCCGAAATGAAAATAAGATTATGAAACCTCATTTCAGGCGGCCAAATCCCTTGATGGGATATAGTACCAGAGAGAGAGAGAGAGAGAGAGAGAGAGAGAGAGAGAGAGAGAGAGAGAGAGAGAGTACTCAAAACTGACGTTGTGGCGCAGTAGTAGTTAAAATAGCTACCATTTTTATTATTCCCATAAAATCAAGTGGTATATCAGTTCCAAGGATTTAGAAAAAGCAACAATTTTGTAATCAACGCTTTAGTTTACAAATCCACCGTTTTGGCGCTGTTTGCATAATATTCAATTTTCATATATTATGTACGTGTCATATATCATTGAAAAGGTCTTGAAGAATGCCGTAAATTTTTATGTAGCACCATAGTGTTCAAAACTACCGATGTAGCGCGAAACTACAATTTTTCTCATTCCTCTATAATCAAATAACATACCATTCTTGGTTTTAGCTACAATTTTGTTTTTCTTCAAATTTGTTTTTCACCAGTCTCTTGGGTGATCTTGATAATTTGGAGCTTCGTTCGAACCACTGATATTCGGTCTTTTCTAGAAATTTGCTACTACAAATGCAGTACCTACCCACCAGCAATATGGATCCGGATACCTTAGAACTACGTGGGAACTACTTACTTACTTGAACAAAATTGCATCTTGGTTTAATGCGCAAAAAATTAAGACCTGATACGGTTTTCTTGATTTACAATCCTCTAAAAAGTAAACAAAATTAAAAGGATGTCAAGCAACGTAAAAATTGATTTAGGAATTATTAATTCTAAAACTTTTATCAAAACATATAATATACTCGTAAAAGTTGAGTTTATGAAATATAATAAAGCTAAATAAATTGAAGCTTGCTCGTATTTTATTGAAACTTTTTTAATGTCATAAAGCTCAAAAAAACAAATAAATTAATTTTAAATGACGATTTGATGATGTAGAAATTCAATTAAAACTTTTATGATCCAGTTGTCTACCACATATCTGTCTGCATATGCAATTTGAATTTGGTTTGTTTTAAACTAATTAATTTTTTTATATTTATGGTTAGAACAAAAAAAATTCTGTTTGGTAATTTAATGCCAATGTCGTATTTACATAAAAAAAAACATTAAAATAAAAATCTCGCACATGTGTCACAGGTAAGTCATGGGCAAAATATATTATATAAAGTGTTTTAGAACAAAAGAAATTTTAAGAGAGACTCTGGAACTATGTATTAAAAAAGAGCAGTGAACCGAGCTAGATTTAATCGCATGGGGCGCCAGATCGTTTTTTGTTTATAAAACTAATTTAAATAGAATTAATTGTTATTCAAGTTTTTTGCTTATACTACAAAAAAAAAAATAATAATTTTAAATTTAAAAAATAGTTTTGAAATAAAATTTCATGTTAAATATTTTTTTAGATTATTTATCTACTGTAATTAGAATATAATATTGGGATTTTGTTTATTTTAAAATATTTGTAGATATAAAAAAGCTAATTAGTACTAATCCTTATTGTTTACAACAATTTTTTTTTTTTAATTATATTTGTGGAGGTGTACATTTCTTATTTTGATAAATATTTAAATTTGTACATAACATTTGGATAACTGGTCATTAGATATTGACCTTTTAATTTGTAGATAAATAATTGTTCGTAATTTGGTGTTGTATACATAAATTGATGTCCAACATTGTAAATAAATAAATAAATAATAATTTAACGTTGATGAGCTCATTAACTCAAGATTTTTTCTAATACACCTTCTTTCTAATTTATTGCATTAAAGTAACAATGAAAATAAATTTGTAACAACCAACATAAAATATGTGGAGCATAATTCTAATCTCATCTAATTTAGAATTTATTTATTTCTTCAATTATGTCGGATTTTTAGAAACAGTGTTATCAAACATACTGCTTTCGAAGGATTAGAATCTGCATTTCTCCGGACATACTCGTATTTTATGAATAAAATATTAAAATAATCCAAAACTATCTGACAGATATTTACACGTAATTCACCAATAACATAGTACACTCCGCTTCACTTGAATAGGACTAACATAATTTTTTTTGATTTTACCAATTTATTATTTTCCTTTTATCTTGAGTTTTTCTCTTTTATGCGTTGTCGGGAAGAGAAATCAATAACAAGAACAATTAATGAGATCCGTTCATCTCTCAGAGACAAACCGTTATATTTTTGAATTTTGTTTAAAATAACAAATAAAATTTGTGTTTTTAGTTGTTCACTCATTGAATAGGGCCAACTCAAAAATGACAAAATAATCGACAAAACAGAGCAACAATTTAATAAGAGAAACTCAAATTTAACATCTATGTTTCTCTTAAAACGAAGCAAAAAACTACAATTTAATTTCAAGTAATCATTCAAGTAATTTAAGAAAATTTCACACCAACCATTTTCCTCACTTTAGCCATATCCTCAAACGTTTTCTATGATGTACAAATCTAGTGAATATGGACGCCACGGTAAAATTCCAATATTTTGTTTCTCAGTCCGTGAATCGGGGCATTATCGTGTTGAAATGCTTATTGTAGTAGAACAAAAATTTTGGAAAATTATCGTCCAGAATTGCTTTGTAGGATAATCCAATCATCCTACCTGTTACGACCATAATACCCTTTCTCTGCTGAGATACTGCTTCAAAAACATTTCATCCGTTCTTAAATCGTGAAAATAATACTTGTAGCCATCTGCCCCCGCAATAATTGTTATTTTTTTATCGCTGAACACCACGGTATGCCTTTCATTATTCCATATGATATGCGCTCGGTGGCCTTTTTTTTGTAGTTTTTTAAACTGAACATGCCTAGTTCTATTAACAATGCGTCGAACAGGACTTGTCGTTATACCGGTTCTTGCTTTGATTTTCATACAGCATGCGGAATTTGAGGCTTCCCAAACGATAGCACATTTGTCTTGCGGTGATATAGCTGCCACTATTCGGTTTTTAATATTATTAAGGTTATAATTGATAACCGATTTGCTTCTGCCAATTTTACTTGCAATTAAGCAACTCGTAAAATTTCATTCTTTGCAAATCCAAGTAATTTTAAAATTTGAAACAACCTTTAATTCGCTTCATTGTAACAGGAAAAAAATCGATTTAAAGAAAAACAAACTGTCAGAGAGTTCAAACAATCACCGTGAACAACTAAATCATACAAATTGTATTTCCTATTTTAAACAAAATTAAAAAAAGTAACGGTTTTACTCTGAGAGTTGAACAAATCTTATTAATTGTTTTTGGTATTGATTTTCTCTTTCCAATGACGCATAAAAGAGAATACAGGCGATGTTAACTTATCTCGCTCCAGAGCACTTGAAATTTCTGCTTGCCAGACCAGCTTCTAAACAACTGCAATCTTATTTGATGGTTCATCACGACAAAGCAAAGAACGGGTGTGTAACGAAATCCCGGTTCTCAAAATCCAGGTTTGTCAAAATCCCGTTTTTAGTATAAATCCTGGTTTTGTATAAAAAAAAATCCCGATATTTAGGAAATCTCGGTTTGATTTTTTTAAAATTTGGCATGTGGGAAAATGAGAGTCTTAAATGATTTTTTGGTAAAATTCAAAAATGAGTTTGAGATATAGTTCTAGAAAATGGCTAATTAAGATAGAATTTGGCCATTTGTTAACAGATTTTGTTGAAATTCGATAAGTGCGATGGAAATGGGATTCTAAAATGATTTTTCGATAAAGCGGTCAATTGAAATGGAACTAGGCCATTTCTAAATTGAATTTGTTGATATTCTACGCGTGCGATGGAAATGGATTTCTAAAATGATGCAAGTACAAATGCTTGCAATTCCAAAATCTTGCATAACAAAATTGTGCATTTTTTTTTCTTTGTAGTATAGGTGCCATTAATAGATTCTATATAATCCACTCCTGCGTGCGGCATGCATTACGACATATTTGCTGATTCCAGTTCCTACGTCCCCTGAAGTTCAAATCTTAAAATCTTAAGCCCCTCGGAAGGCTAAGCGGGGGTGGGGGGACCACAGCGACCTCCCGCGTGCCCATGAGAGTTATCGAAGCCGTCAGCCTCTACAATTATTGCATTTCAAAATGTTACAGCCTTGTTTTTTTCTAGTAAATTTTTGGGCAAAATATCTTATTTTTATGTTAAAATATTTTTAGTCCGGCCAACTTAAATTAATAAAAAATATTTTTTTCAAAATCAAGACTTTAGAACTAGAAGAAAAGAAAATCGGTATTTTGAAAACCGCGATTTCGTAGTACACCCGCAAAAAATAAATCGTATGTTATGCTAAAATCAATGAGCACAACTTTATTGTTTTCGTCGATAAATACCTGAAGTGATTCGACGTCAAACCTGATATTTTTTAGATTATCATTATTCTAAAATATCGAAAATATCTGGGTTGTTGGGATATTCCGAATAATTCCGCAAATTAGCGGCTAATTTCTTCTTTACCTAAGTAATTAATATTGACAATTTTTCCTTTTGCTAACTAGACAATTTGTTGACTTTTGTTCTTATGTTACGGCTTTCGTTTCCTGAGGTGAACGTACGACCAATTTTCCGCACTTTCGATTTAATTTACTGCTATTCCGATTCTTCTGTCTCTCCGATCTACGTTCTTTAATGAGATCTGTTTTTATCGTGGATCTTGTTCCCGTTATGAATGTTGGTAGTGGTTGGCCTTAGTCGGTTAAGTCTTGTTGATGAAGTGGATTAATTTAAATATTTCATCAATTTCGTTTTACAATTACTGCAGCGGTGTCTTATTTGCATAGGACTGATGTTAGACTATACAGAATAAGTGCAACATAGATTATTTTTCCTACTACCCAATGTAGCAATCCTGAGCTTTCAACAAAGCACAGTCCTAAAGTCTACAAATTTCATTCTACGTATCACTAGATGGGTACAGATGCAATCAGACGGGTACAGATTATCTTGGCAGTTGCAACAGTAAGCACGTAGGGATCCTACTTGTCCATAAAATTAAAATATATCTTTCTTATTTTACCATCTGCCTGAACCTATATACGGGCTCTCTAACAAAATTAATTCAGATTAAAGATACGCTTCAATTATTGGGGAAACGTAAAGAAAGGTTTAAATTTAATGTATCACAGAATGTCGCTCCTATAACCTCCTAGATGCTGTCACCTTCAATGTTCAAAACTATTTATCTTAACCAGTTTTGTCTAGTGGAAATATAAGCGCGTAAACTTTCCTCAACGAGTCATGACCGAACTACATAGTTAAGCATTGAGCACCCCATCTTGTAGTGTGCCTCCATTTTAGCCGACTCTCCTGATTCAAATAGGCATGTACATATAGACTCTATAACGATATATTAATGTAAGCTTCTATCTGTGTCTCCACAAATTTAAAAAAAAACGTATTTTTAATTTAATTTGATGATTTAAATGGCTAAAAGCTGATTATAATCAGAAGAGTTTTCTCCGATTTATTATATGGCTAGAGGAACCCGCGGCTATTTTGGCTCTTGACCTCAGGTCAGCCTTGAAAGTGAATTTCGAAGATATTCGATCATTTAAGATTATTCGGAGTAGTAGATAATTCTTTAGACAGCCTACATATCTGTGAAGACTCCGGTATATTGTCACTGCATAATCTCCAGTGATTGGTTCTGCTGTTTTTTAGTTGGTATTTGACATCTTGAAGACTTCCTCGAGCAGTTTAAATCCGCAGCTGCTTTGGTTGCGGTAGCGATTCTTAAAAATGTCTTGAATTTTGACGGATACTGAAGTTCCTTCAATAACCACGGTGCTAAAGATCTTTTCTATAACCATTGGATAAATTGTCCACTAAGATATTAAATTCTTACAGGGCGTTTTGAAAGCAATACTGATAGTAAATTCCCTAAAACTGTTCTATAGGTTCCAATTAGTTCCCTTCTGATCTTGAAAAGGATTTCTGTGGGTTTTACAGCCACTTTGTATTGAACCTAAGAGTGGTCAGATAAAGGATGGCGGTCAAGCACTTTCCGATACACTAGACCGATACACAGTTGAGTCAGTCATACTACGATAGTTTCCGAATTTATTTTACATAGAAGAGCAGTTGAGGCTCCCTAAGAATGACAGAAGTTAAATAAGAAGAATTTAACATTTATATATTAGCTCTTTAGCTCTTCTTCTTCTTGAAAATTTTCAGCATAACATCACTGAAGTCCTCCACAATGTGATCCTTTGTTAAATACGGGGTCTTCTAATAAAAACTTTTGTTTAAAATTGCAAATTAAATTTTGTTAAAAATATATTTCATTCTTTATTGAAATTTAGCATAGACACTTGACCAGTTAGGGATGAAAAATTATATCTGCCAAATTTTTACTGCGAGAACGTCCACATTCTCATAAACCTTATCTTTCACATAGCCCACCAGAACTAATGTAATGTTGTAAGATTTCTTGGACGCCAATTAACAAATATTTGAAATAATGCGGATGTTACGAAAAAAATTTTCACAGATCCGCCATTTTCTTAGTGGTTTTTTATTATTGTAGTACGATTTTGAAGCAATATTGAATTCATTTCTCTAAATGTTCAACCTTCTACTGTTAATTTGTTAAAGAAGTGAATAACCAAATAACCGAAAATATCTGCTTTATGCTCCATTGGATGGTCCTGTAATAGTGGATCACCTGGGATCATCTTTGGCTCTTGCAGTCTTGCTGTGGAGATACATCGAATGTCCTCTCTGGTACCTTACCTTAACTGTTCACAGCTATTTTGCAGAGTGCACGTGTCGGTTGGTTGCCACAGAGCGTCAACTATCCAAGGTTCCAATGCTAACGTGCCTTTAAACCGGACGGAGCAGGTTTTGAATTTTTTGATGCCCAGCTAGGAGCGGCGTGGCTTGAACATTTTCCATCCCACCCGACAGTTGCCATTAGACCTTTTTCAGAACATTATTGCAATGCTTAATTGCAGTTACCTACAACGTGAGTTTTTTCACCATACCTTGGGAGATTACACATGAGATCTGTCTCTCCGACAGAGAGTCTTCATACGAGGCTGCCCTACCTAGGTTTTTCGTTTTCTGTTAAGCCTGGCTAGCATTTTATCCTGTTCAATTGTGTTCTTAAGGGCAAGCACTAATCGTGCCTATAGGACTTTAGAGGTATAGTTTTGGAGGAACCAGCATAATTCATAAAAAGAAAGACTCATAAAATGCAAGATAACCAGATTCACCACTTGAGACTGAGGTAGCTATATTAATAAACATGGCTTCGATTTACAGTTTCTTTTGTGAATTTCTCTATACATATGAGGCGAATTCCGCATTTTTGATTTTCAGCTTCTTTCATATTTGTTATTCTTTATTCTACAATATTAATGGTAAAATTCCTGAATGAGGTGTTTTGTACTTCAAGATAGTAGAGGTAAGGCATCTGGCAAATCTTATCTCGGAGACGTCCAAGACACGATTCCTATTGGTTTCTCCTACAACCACAATGGCATTTACCGCATAATCTTCTGTTTGGGCTTATATTTTTTATTAATGAAAACTCATGAATAACGCTGGTGCAAAATTTTTCGTTTATATAACAAGACCACTTAATTTATGTTCTAACGTGATTTTGTATGATTAGGACTGCTCGGTACTTTAAAATTGGCCAATCCTAGTTTATCATTAATCTGGTGATCGCGCCCGTTTGTTACACTTTTATTTGAGGAGCAGTTACTCGGTTACTCATTCTTTGTTTTTTAACCAAATTAGCACGAGGTGCCAGCGTCGTGGAGCTGCAACCATTACAGTCCAGAACCGTATACGATGCCACATTAACTTGCATTGGCTTACTGTGGAAATTAATTTACTATGCGAAATCTTTTTTCAAAATATAAATTAATCGAAACTCTCGATAATCAAATTGATAAAAAATAAAACTTGCTGACTTTTAATTAAAATTCATTTAACGTTCATCTCCAAGTAAATTATCTACATAACACGTTGTTATGAAAAAGTTAGAAGAATCTAACGAGGATGAAACACCTTAAGAGCGTTCTTTACTAAATTAAATTTGTTGTTGAACCTAACCTAAAAATTAAATTTCAATGTGTCTTTAAAAACTTCGTATTTGCATACCAAATAAGCCCTGGCCCTCTATCAGTTTTCTGAGTTAGTTTTCATAAAAAAAGAAAATTTCGAGAGAAGAAAAAATTTATGACAAGTTTTTCATAATAGCTTCCAAATATCAAAAACTCTAGAAGAAATTGTTCCCACAGATGCTTGTCGAATCTGCACAACGTACTCTTACTTTTATAAAGAACACTCTTGGGTTTGGTGTATTAGCCGTCAACGTTATTTTTTCATTCCTTTTCCCATTTAGTGCTTCAAATGCAGTAGGGAGGTGGTTAAACTTTTATTCCCCAATCTAAAATCAAATACTCATGAATCCCTTGCAAGACCTTACAGTAAGTAGGCTGTACAAGAGAAGAGGTAGAACCTGGTTATGATGTTATGTATATATAGGCAACAAGTAGCATTTCTCCAGAACTTCCAAGCTACGCCATTAAAAATAGATCTATGAGCAGTTATTTCCAATATGGATCTACAACAGGCCCACGAAATCATATGCACTTAGGCGTTTTAAATCCTTCTCGAGGCACATTTACAGGAAGATATCATACAATAGGTAGATTTTTCTTGGTTATACAACGTGTTTAACAGCCAATAATTCTTCAAATTAGTTAAAATTCATATGTATCGAATTTTAGCAATTTATTTTGTTATCGATATTTCGGGCTAAATGCCCATCATATAAATTTAAAATGTAGTAAATATATTTGTTGTTATTACATTTTTGTTACTAAAAACACAACACAATTCATAATTATGAGTTATTAGAAAAATTAACAAAATAAAAAAAAAAATTGTTTTATAAATTTGGCTTTATAAACCGGGCTTAATGTCAATGTTTTTCAATCCAAATTCAATTTGCCGTTGTTTCTTGCTGAAACAAATAGTCGCCAAACGGCAGGATGGCCAACGTTTTCCTCGTCATATTTTCGCTCGTCATCCACAACATCACATCAACCCATTTACCGAAACACCACCTCACCCACAAAGCCACATGACCACGTCGCTTAGAACCATGTCGCCCCAAACACATTATTTGGACTTCGAGTCGCAGAAACCTGAAACTTCTTGAAACACCTCAGGGTTTAGGTCACCATTGGGGTCGATCCGTATACTAACGAATAATTTATGTAATTTATTATAAAAATGAAAACTTATTTGGTCTCTTTTATAACTAGGGAATTAGTTTATAGCTATATATAGACAGCAACAATACCAGTAGCACTATTCTTACTTTCTTTGGGAATAGGGAATTGGGAAAAATATTTTACAAAGCATTTTTGTCTAAGTTGAATTTTTCTGGCTAACTAAGGGTATTTGGTTTAAACATTTTTGAAATAAAGTTAACTGGGGAAAATATTTCCCCCTTTAACAATTTTGTGGAACACAAGTTTCCAAATCAACTTTGTTTTCAAAATTCTTGCACTTAACTTATTCCTTCAGTAGGCCAGATAAATATAATCTGCTAGAATAGTTCCACAAGTCGGATAACGTAAAATAAGAAGAAAATTAAAATGGGTTTTTTAATATAATTTTCTACGTTGTCTAACGTAATAGACTATGTGTCGACATTCGCGTCCATCCCTAGTTCATGCATAAAACTGTAATAATTTATTTATTTATTCTCTCTGTCTCCCACCACTCTTATTAAAATTTTTAATTTGAATAATGTTATATGCTTTCAATTTACATTTAGAGGGGGCAACATGTTGCTACACCGATTTAAAATTAGATATACAAAGTTTGTCTGTCCTTAAATAAGACACTAATATGTGTTTAAATTTTAAAAACATTTGATGGTGCTGCCAAATCTTAGAAAAGCAGATTAAAATGAATACAATATTCTATGGTATTTTTGAATAGGGATTTAGAGTTTCTGAAAAACATTTAAATTAAACAAAGATAATAATCCAGAGTATTTCAGACAATTATTCTAAGAAAAATTTGTTCAAAGGTGTTTCCAAATATAAATAGAAGGTATATTGTGATATAAAATCAGAATAAGAAATGTATATTATCCTCCGTGTATCAAACGAAATGAAAAAAGCTTTAATTCATTTCACATTACCGCTTACAAGAAAAACAATATTTAAAAAAAAAAAAAACTTTAATAAACTTTTGGTTTCGATTTTCAATTTTCTAATTTCAGTATTCCATAAATATGGCGGATGAGGCACGTGATAATCATGCCCAACAAATTGAACGGGCCGAAATCGCGAATTTGGTACGAAGTCGGATGGAGTCACTCAACTTACCTGGCATTGATTACGATGAAATGAGTGAGAAACGGAATCATTTATCGTACGTAATCATAAATCCTAGCTGTGATCTTAAATTAGAAGAAGGTGATATAATGTAAGAATTTCGTCTCTAATTGTGCTTTATAAAATATTCTCGATATTATAGAATTATTAAAATATAGGCCTTAAGTGCTTAGTAATTTATTATTTTATTTTATTCTCTTCTATTTCTATATATATATACTCGTATAAATCTCTTCTTTCTCAAAACAATATGCCTTCTGCTTTCTAAACATATTTATTACGCTTATGTACAAAAATAATAAATAAATAATTTGGTTTGATACTGATAAAAAAAATGATATAAATATGAAAAGATATCTTGTACGGCCGTCACCATTTTCGGCGCAAAAAACGTTCGAGCGGCATAACTCCAGGCGTAAATCAAATATTTCATTTTGTTCCAATATGAATGTGAACCAAAGTGGTGGATCGCGTCGTGGATCAGGACTAGGATTAAATATATTGCCACCCATGCAAGGGTATGGAACACCACGTGCCCCTCCACTTGTAACAACCAAATCTAATTCTCTTTCTTTGCCCGATAGTCCTACAGTTGTTGGACAAACCCGTGGACGGAGCAATTCGCTAAGGGTAAGCACATCGTCGCAATATTGCATTAAATTATTACCATAAATACGCATTGTTTTGCAAAAGTTTTATTTTTTGGGTATCGTACTATAATTTTTACAATTTTATCAAAAAATATTTATATTCACAATTAATAATTTTTTTACGATTTTTTTTTACAAGCACATTCATTTTTTTTATTAAGTTTATTAAATTACCAAAAACTATTAAATAATGTTCGCGCAATTAATTTGAATTTTTTTTATTTCTCTTCGGCTCGCTTTTTATTCAAAATCGATCACCGATCGATTTACAGATCGACAACGATATATTATTGAGGCGGTCAAATTCATTGCGGCAAGGATTACCAAATATTGGTAATGTGGGGCGCAGGAAATCGTCATTAGAGGAAATTGGCATTAGTCATTTTACAACATTGATGCAGGCGACTAATCATTCGAATCCGATCAAGATTTCCCTGAATGGCAGTATTGGGCTAGAGGTAAATAATACTTTCTAAAATAATTAGACCTATTTATTAAATATGGTATGAGGAAAAGATATCAAAGAACTTGTACGAGAATTTATCTTTGACTTGGCAATGTTTATACGCAGTGGTTTTTGGCCATATCACAATATATGGACTTTGTAAAACAACTTTAATCTGTATCTGTAATGAATCGATCTACTAAAGATCAAATCGTCAATGTCATTATTTTTCGCTGGCAAAATGGCTTGCTCAACCAGACATGATTTTTGTAATTTGCACCAATACTCGGGAACACTTTCGTTAGGTAGAAACGAAATAAGGCCAGTCAAAGCGACAACCTGATTCGTCATTTTGTAACGCTACTCGCATATATTCATTGTTATTTTGAGCGTATTCACGTATCTCCACAAATTCGATGACTTCACGCAAGCGTTTAATGGTGCGCAACCAAATTTCGTTTTTTTTTTGAAAAATGAAAAATGGAAAGTTTCAATAGAAATATAAAAAATGGTTTACTCAAAGTGTTTTTCTTCTCTATCTATACATTTTTATCATCTCTCCGGCAATACATGAACACCATGACGATAAAACGATGCACCTTTGAACCGAAACCATTCACCAACCAGTTTTGGCCTCTTCTGGACCACTTCTTCGAAACTAGCCTAGTGTATCCCTACTAAGCCATGCGCCATCGACCGGAACAAGTGATAATCCAAGGGGGTCAGGTCTGACGAATAAGGCGGGGGTGGTGGTAGATCCCATGGAGCGTTGTCGTGCAGTAATATCACTCGTACGTGTCTCATGTCCCATTCTGGCCGTTTTTCGAGCAATGCATGGTTCAGATTGATGAGTTGTTGTCGGTAGCGTTGCCCACTTTCAGCCTGTTTCAGCCGGCCTTATTACACGATTCCTTTATGGTTCCACCATACACAGAGCATTGTCTTCTTTCCGAAGCGATTTGGTCGTGCCGTTGATGTTGATGCTTCGCCAGGTGAAAACCATGACTTTTTTTGTTTGGCATTCTTAAAAAAAGATCCAATTCTCATATCTCGTAACAATTCGATACAAGAAGCTCTTTCTTTCATAACCGTGAAAGCAAAATTCCGCAAGTGGATCTTCGATTTTCCATCTGTCCCACAGTGAACTAATGCGGCACCCATTTTCCCCCTATGGCATGCTTCAACTGCATTTTTTTCAAGTTTCAAGAAAAATAAAGCCTCCCGCAACTTCTGTTTGTTTGGCACCAAACTCCATTTTCATTCTTAGAAAAAATATTTTTGCGTTGCGATATGAGTTGGTATTTCAACTCGTTATCGTTAACAACTGTCCACGCTATGAACAAAACACAACTTCTGACATAAATGACAACTAGAAGTGTCGCTAGCACCATCCATGTGTGAAACCCGGAAATTTAGTTGCGCATCTGATATTTAATCAGCAGCTGTTGAATGACTGGCAGCGTTTGACGAAAATCGCTTCGATAGGCTTAAAAATTCATCGAGCTGACCTTCTTGTTTGTTTCTTGACCTGTAAATGAATAATGAACTTTTCGAAATGATATCCATCTCGCTTCGGAAAAATATTTTTCTTTTTGTGCGTTGTATGAAGGAAGCTAAATAAAAATTTATCCTCTCTTTATCCTCTCTTTAAATAATATCTCCACATCAGAATTGCTCATTTTTCCTCAATGAGGCCATTTTAAAGTTTTAAATATTTAGAATAGTAGTTTATACTTCTATTCCACTACAACAGGGTTTTATTTTGCAGAAAATTAGAACGATAGAAAAATATAGATTCTCCCCGTGTGTGTACATCAGTAATTTTTTTCTGAAATTTTTTGTTGTTTAAAATTTCAATTCAAAATTTGAAAATAATACAAATTGCTCACATTGCCCGCCATCATCTTTGTATTTTAACATCGTTGCTTTGACCTAGCACCTAAGTAACTAAGGCAAAATAGTTCCTTCGACTACAAAAAACGCCCTACCTGTATCACATTGCGTCACAAAATATTAAAAACACAGGATTTGCAGATGGAATTATTTTATTAAAATTTATCATTAAAATTAAAATGTATCTACATTTATCTACCATAATCATTCAGTTAACTACATATTATCAACAAAATAGCTTTTATCTTCATCGGCGAATTTCTCAGCAACCTTGATTTTTCGTTCGACATCATCTGGGGCGGTATGTTGTACCATCACTTCGAATCGAAATTCGAAAAAAGTCGAATGGCGGTATGTTGTATCATTTTCAAAAAGCAAAAATGATACAACTTCGATTCGACTTTTTTCGAATTCGATTCGAAGTGATGGTACAACATACCGCCCCTGGAGTCAAATGATTTTGCATCAATTTGTGGGATACGGCGTGGCCACAGAACAAAAACGTCTATAAGTCGTAGATGGAATTAAAGTCAAGCCGAATTTACCTAATCAATGGTTATCTTTGGTTGAAAATTACCGGACGATAATATTCAACTATGAGTAAGAAGTAAATAGCGTTTTGCCTTTTCTGGACATTAAAGCAAAACGCAACGAAGGTAATTTCGAATTTGGAATCTACCGAAAACCTACCAACACGAAGAGAATGATCACATTGGAAGGGTGCCTTTCATTCGTTGGCACATCGTCCATTTAACGTCCCCATGCCCCAGAATGATTTTCAGAAGGAATTGATTTACATCAACGACGCTGTATGCGGATCATCTTGGGCAAAACCAAACCAAAACACGCGACTAGATGTATAACATTTTTGCAAAGGACGATGAAACGCGAGCAACAACAGAAGAATAAGTATATTATTTTACTCAGGTAGGACGAACGACCTGGGAAATGTTTCAAAAAAATTCAACGTAGGCTTAATTACCAAAAGTAGCAAAACAGCTCTGCAACTATAAGGTTGTGATTCTACCAATCCTTAAATCTGGCAAAAACCAGATTGTATGCATCATTGCACACACTGCGAAATCAAATACATCAACTGCTAGTGCTGTAAGAAACAATGAGATTGAACAAACTGATCACAATTCCAAAATAATCAAAACAGTACGAGACAACTGGAAACTGGATGCTTTTGAATCACTTTTCATGAATAAATACGATGAACGCCTAATTAACGTAAATCCAAGTTCGACCTTTCGAATTTTTATCAGCTATAAAAAGAGAGGATAAAACAGATGCTAAAATATAAATTAACGATTAATTTTTGCGTTCATACAATGCAAACTATGATTAATCAGGCGATTAATCATTTAGCATCCTTCATACAATCGGGCATTAATGTTATCTGTTCTAAAAAAAATCTTTAACATGAAAAGTCAAAACTATGATATTTATCATCATGGAGTCGCTAACAACACAACAACAAATTTTGTGATTGGCAAAATATATATTATGAAAAAACACGCTCAAAACAACAACATTTCGTAAATTACGTGAAAGTTTTGGTCGAGCGCGCAATTGGTAAAATTATTGGTCGTTTTGAAGAATCTGGTTCAGTGGAAGATCGCAGACCGTATCAACATGTTCATCCAGTTCGCACCCCTGATGCAGTGGCAGCTGTTAGTGAAATTGTTCGTAATGAACCAAGCGCATCAACCAGGCATCGTTCACAAGAACTAAACATTTTATGACCCACACTGCGACGCATTTTGCATGTTTTCTTGAACTAATTCAAAAAATTTTGGCCACCAGACCATTTAAATCGTCGTCGTTTTGTTAATTGGATGCTTGAACGAAATGAACGTTTTGCATTAAAAATGATCTTTATAGCGATAAAGCTCTTTTTCATCTTAATGGGTACGTCAATAAGCCAAATTGTCGAGTTTGGTGAGCGGAGAATCCTCATGTTGTTCATGAAGCAGAAGTTGGTTTATGGTATTGGTGTGGTTTATTTGACCGTTTTCTTTGAAAACGTACAGGAAAATGACCTTACAGTGAATGGGGAACGTTATCGCAACATGCTAACTGGTTTTTATGGCCCAATTTAATGAAATGCGTGTCATCGACATTTGGTGTCAACAAGACGGAGCGACATGCCACGCAAGTTGCGCAACAATCCATTTATTGTCAAAAAAAATTGCTGGTCGCATAATTTCAAGAAATTTGTGATGTTCCTTAGCCACCAACAAGTCCGGATTTAACACTACTTCATTATTTTTTGTGGGGTTATTTGAAAGGTAAGGAGTATGCTAATCAACCACAAACAATTCAACTTGAAAGCAAAATTCGAAAAGCAAAAAAGTCATCGAATATTTCTATGTTCGGATGCAGGCCTATAGACGAAGCCGTGGCAAGCATATATAAACGATATTGCTTTTCATTCGTAAATGGCATAGAACCACCTTTCCATATCAATAAAAAAAATTTATTTCGGAAGGAACTGTTGTATACTTTTGAATATTCAGCAAGAAATGCTTCAATCGATTTTTTTGGTCAGAAAGAAATGATACCAGTGGATCGCGTCGAAACCTCTTGTACGTAAGCTCCAACTGAGCGACGAACTCGACTGTATCCGTTGTTTCTCAGTGACTCGAAAATCATGTTCGTTTTCGACGCCTGACTATCAAACTGAACGTCGCCATTTTTTCGTACAAAAATACTATCCAAATTTTTGACTTTTCTGGTGGATTTTCCCAAAATTTTCTTTCATTGTGCCTTGTCTAAATTACGACTAAACCTCTCTCTCGACACTGAACAAATTTCTTCATAAATAATTTTCTCCTACCTGGAATAATTTCCGGTATAAAATCCTATCTTTTATTAAAAGACTCACCCTGTAAATTTCATTGGCCACAGAAATTAATGATGAATAGTTAGTGAGTAATATCGTATACACTATAAAAAAGTAGTCCCGGGAGTAAACCATTTCGCGAGTATAGAACCACCATCTCAACGATTTCGGATAAGTCAAACAGATTCCAGTAAACATATGTCGATAATACAGAATTTTTTTGCTATCTTCAATACCATCTTGAAGATATGTTTACTCTTAAAACGCCCAATGCGATTTTGAATACTACAAAGATTGGTTTATTTTTATTTTTAGGTGACACCACCTGAAGAGCCATTACCGGTGCTTGGTGTACCGTGCATAAGCGGTGGAATAAATCCGTGTGGTTTTGGTGGATCGTCTCTCGGCTTAAGCACACAGCACCACGGTAATGATCAAAATCAGTCACAATCATCTCCATTACAAGTGCCACAGCGTGAAGATTCCATGTCCCAATCACCGCAGCATCTGCAGGGGACAATTGTATGATACAACCTAATGTGGGGCCGTAGGCTCCGCTCTGCCGTACGAAACCATACCCACAAATGGATATAAAACCGAATGTAAAAATTAAAATTGACCTAACTTCTATAATAGGACTCCCGTATCGTGATTAAAAGTTATTATCAGTTAACTTATAATATAATTTTTAATTATTTATTTTTTTAAAACTAAGAACTAAACAACAAATTATTTAAAAAAAATAGTAAAAAAAAACTATTTATTTTTTTGGAGTACTTATATACTAATTATAAATTATTATCTTATATAAAAAAAATTATATATAATAGTAATTAGAGATTTTTATAACAAAAACAATTTTTGTAGAAATATTTTCCTAAAAAAACTATTTATTAAAAATATCCCGTGATGATAAACCAGAAATTAAAATATATTAGACATCACACACTGAACCTTTATATTATTATTAATTATAATTAATTAAATAAGATTAACTGTGGTCCAATCAAAAATTGTATAAATTATTTAAAACAACTGCAACAACAACAAATAAAAATATAACAACAAATCCTTTATCCTCTTTTTATCCTTTATATATAAATAAATATTAAATATTAATTATAAATAATTATTTGGCTTAATAATTAACAAAACAAAAATATTTTATATAAATATTTCATACTTGCATTTATAATTTGTTTTTTTTTTTAATTTTAGATAAATAAATTATATATCCCTATTATAAAATATTTAGGATATAAATTAAATAATTTAACATCTATTTAAATAAAAAACCAATTGAATAATAATTATTTAAATAATTGAAAATATTTAAAAGGAAAACAAAAAAGCTTTGGTATACTGTAAACGCTTTACTAAAAAAAATCAGAAAATTATTAAAAAAAAAAATAAACAAAAAAATAATAATAATTAGAATTTATTATACATTAGGTAATTAAATGTAAAATAAAGTTATAATTATTTATACAGCCATTAGACGCGTTTCGGCCTAATTACAAAATTAATGAGATCAACATTTTTATTTTATGAGTATTTAGCAAAGACTTTTTTGTATTATGTGATGACACCTATAGGTTAATAGCGGCAGCTGGCGAAAGCACTAAGAGTAAAATAATTTTGTGTAACAAAAAAAAATTAGTTGAGCTTATTGGTAATTTTTCTTAATATAAATATTTATACTTAATTTAAAGCTTTCCGTGCCTTTGAACGATGCTTTTTTTTTAATAAGCCTGAAAAATTATTTCGTTTTAATAAATTATTATGAACACGTCTCATTAATTTTTGTATGTGGCCGAACGTTTGTAAATTATTTTAGCAAAAATTTATTAAATCCCGAATTTAATTAGTTTAATATTTTTATTACGATGAATGTAAAATTGTTTGGGTGAAAAGTCGTTGAGGTAATTGTGGAAATTTACTGTTTGGGTGTAATTTCATGTATGGTTTGTAAATAGTAAAGGGCGTTAGGTATAGTTTAGGAATTTGGCCGGTATAATGGGCCTAAAAAAACATTTTTGACCGAAGCTTCGCGGGAATATTTGTTTGCGATTAAAATTCTCTATTTTCAAGTCACAATAAGTTTTAATTAGTAATAGTTTGACAGTTTGCTATTATTGTATTGTAAAATAAAACGTGCACAGTTGACTTAATTAAACTTGAGGCTCCAGGTTATTTTGATAGTTCGGACTGGAAAAGCTATTTAATTTTTTTTTCTCATTAGCTTTCCGTACCCAAATGGTGACCGAGTTTATTAGCGGATGATATTTAAATTATTATACAGAGAGAGGACTATTAGTATTTAGATGATTACATTTGGCGTGAACCCGGTGGTTCTTGAGAAAAAGTAGGACCTGTATTTTTTTATTTTTTGATAAAAATCTTCTGAAACTGTAATTTTTTTTTACATTTTGGAAATGTATCCTCCAAAATTGTTATATCTAGATTAACCCGTCGAATGGAATGTTTCGATATGATTATCGTTAGCTGGGGGTGTTTCTGATATTATTCAGGATTCTCGTAAGTGTTATCTGTTCCCTCATTAAAATGTTGTTCGTCGCTTATGGTGGACTTTCTGCAAAGTGGATCTGTCACTACATGGTTCTTTCTAATTCAACTCCCCATCAAAAATTTTTGGAGTTTTTCCTGTGGTTACGAATGTGAATTTGTTACCGTGTTAGGTATGGTTGGTACCGCTTTACGGCCCATTTTATGGTGAACGCCTCCTTTTTGTTCGTTTCAATGTTTACTTCTGCAGAGTGTTCGGGAGACGAACGCACAGTTTTCGAGAAATGACAAATTTTTTGTTAAAATCCTGCAATCGTTGTTCGCCGCGCTGGAAAGTGGCGGGCCGTTTTTAAAGCGAAAGGCTTTCTGAGGATTTCAAAATGATCCCTTCAGTCTTTAAATTCAACGTTGAAAAATATACCGACTTTCCGAAGCTGTCTAATATTTCCTCGATTTTAATTTTCCGTTTCCACCGAGGCATCCGATTTTTGAGACCACACATATTGGAGAAGAGTAAAGAGTTTTGTAATTACTAGCATTTTTTTCAGAGTTTTCATCTAGTGTGATAATTTTTTGCTTAACAATTGTGGTTGATGTCTAATTCTGTCTCAACAATACAGTTTAATTTTTGAAAATGGTTTCAGTTAAAATGTATTTTTCTCTATCGTTTAGATGTTCTGTCCGAATTAGGTTCTCAATATTGTAGTTTTTCTATCAATAATTTTTTTTTCACAATCACCAACAATTCGTTTTAGTGTTTCAAAATTTTTTACTTCCAATTTCAATCTTGTTTTTTGTTTTAAATTCCTTATCAAAATTGAATCCGATGCATAATTAATTTTGTCGTACATTTTCGCCCTTGTCCCAGAACCCAGTATTCCATCAAAAATTAGTGAAATTTATTTAACTCATTTAATACTCGTAAATTATTACGTAGCAAATATTGATTTTGTACTTTTTAACAATTTTATGCGTGCCAAATAGGTTTCTTACTATATTATACCTCTATTTCGAGGTATGATTCCTGGCTTAATGTGGTTTTATTGGCGCCAGTATCGATTAAAAGTGTTTCGAGTGCTGGGGAGGAAGTTTAATCTTCCGTTTCGGAGTTCAGGTCTTCTTGGAAAATTATTCATAGTTTTATTTTGTTTGGCCGCACAAACCTCCCACTTTAGACAGGACAACTTTTGAAGATCCCTAAGGATTCCAGCAGATTTTCTTTAATTTCTTTGAATGTTTTAGGGTTATAACGTGATTGCCTTGCCTTAGTAACACTTCTTTATAATTTTGGCTCGTTTTTAACTCCCATTACAGATTCGAAAGTTCACTGAATCTTATGCTAGGCTCATATATCTGCTAAATGAGGCATACTGTAGTGCCGGGGAGAGGGAGTTTAGGTATTTCGATCTCATACATCTTCGGGAATTTTCGGTCACGCAAATTTGTGTTACCTATTATTGGTGAAGCTTTATAGTAGATAAAACATTGTGATTCTATGGTCGGCGCTAGAATCGACTTCATACGATGTCATGTCCCTGCTATTTTACTGATCTTGAATCAAGGTTTTCTGTCATATTTAAGTATAATTCAGATAAATAAATAATTAAAAATTTAAAAATAAATTTATTTTAAAGTAAAAACCAAAAAATAATTATCAATCCATTTGATTGTTTCAGTTATATTTTAGAAAAAAGCGCATCAACGAATTTTAAAAAAAATTATGTGTAAGTGCTGGGACTCCCGAGGATGTAATTCTCATTGAAACATTCAATTGAGTTTTATCCGTTACCTATTGCCGCTTTCATCATGCAAGAAACTCTATCATAATCATTTCATAAACTGTAACTTAGATTCATTACAGTAGGAACATCTAAAGATCCGCGTTCAGACCTTATACGGGACTCCCATTTTCTTCATGTTAAACCTAATTTAAAATTTAATTTGCAGAATTATATACAGAACTTATTATTGCAACATGGCGCAACATGATGATCACTCCAGACAACCAATTTTTACAAAATCTTTGTTCGAAGGAGCCATAAATGATCAAAAAAGTTCAGGTCTCGCTGGAGGAACACCTAAGCGATTTTTACTGAAATCAGAGGACATATTGACCAAATCTTGAAATCAGGCTAAATGTTTACGAAAATAGTTAGAACCTAGTAAAACACACACTTAAACGAATTTTCCCGAACCCGCTCACAAATCCACCTCGCACTATGTGCCATTTTGTGCCAATTTTTTTTACCAAAATCGTTCAAGAAAAAAAGACATTTCAAAAGAAAATCATGTCCACCGGGAACCATAATTTTTTTTTTTTCGTAAATCAGGATAAAACTTACTGGATCTCTGTATCCCTAAAAATGATGCAAATAACTATAATAAAAACTTGAATAAATTGGTGGGTTGGAATACTTCTATAACACTATTGATCAGATTATTTCGTTCTGCAGCCGATGATTGAAAGCAAATCTTTATCCATAAAATTTTGTTTCAAGTAATTATAGGCAAGGAACGAGAAAAATATAAACAAGTGACGGAAGACGCATTTTTCGAAATTCGGACGTATCTCTACCTGTTTCTGGTACTCAAAACCTCTTCTTTCGACCCTCACAGACTAACTGATTTCTATCGAAAACCGTCCTCAAATTTACAATTTTTCTAATAGCGCAAACACATTATTTCGTAATGATCGATTAGCAAGAGTACGGCTCTACCGTCCATTACCCATGGATGCAAGCAAACCCATTCGGTTTGGTTCTAAAGCATGAACTCTGGTCCTCCAAACGGGTTATTGTGTATCATTTGATATAAATCAAGGAAAAACGAGAAATAACATTAAATCGCACCTTCAGGTAAACCAGTTGATAGATTGTTGCAGTTTTTTACCAACCAAACAATTACTCTATGCGGCTTTGCTAGCACAAACGTAATCTTTCGTCGAAATGTTCAATGACAGTTTTGCATAAATGTTGCTGAATTTTGTTGATACATCGCTCGTTTTCCTCCTTTAAGGCTTGGTGGTCGTGGGACCTTAGACTACAAAAAACCTCAAATGTAAAAGTTCAACGACGTTAAATCACATGATTTGAGTGGCTAATTCTGATCACTAAAGCATTAAATTACACGACTAAGGATTGACTCGTGTAGTAATTGTCTTGGTGCTTGGGCTGTATGGCATGTGACACCTTCTTGCTGAAACCACCCACATGTCGTCCACATATCCAAATCTTTTAATTTAAGCACGGACAACTGGATTACCATGTCGCGCTATTGAGCACCGTTAACTGCTATTGTCTGATCAGCCAAGTTTTCGAAGGGGAATAGTCTAGTGACGCCTCCAGACCTAAAACCGCACCAAACAGTGATAGATGCTTTTGTTCCACAATAATTACTTTTGGAGTTTTTGAACCCCAAATGCGATAATTTTGTCTCAATCGAAGATCGTTAAATTTCTTTTTAGTTCATAATTTTGTCATTTTGGCTTATGAATATTAGTGACATCTATAATCGTGGCTGGCAAAAACTAGATATAAGTTTTGTTAGTCGATAACTAATAACACAAAACAAAAAAAAAACATAATGAAATGAGACGACACATATGATTAATTTGGGATACCCTTGAAATCCCGGATTTCAAAATCAAAACTCCTGATTTCATATCGATATAGATTTTTAACGAGAACCAAATTATGGTAACCATCTTGGTTAGTGAAAATCCTTTTTCAAACCAAATTAGGGCCAAAACAGATTGTTGTATAGAATAACTGTTGTTGTATGGTTTTAACGTTTTGGACGTGTTATGGGCAATTTCGATGTGCGATTCTAACTTTGATCGAAGTTCTGTGGATTTACCAAGTTGCATGGACCTAGACCGTTTCTTAACCGACTATGGTCAAATTAAATCTATAAACAAAATTAAAGGTCCCGATGGAACTCCTAAATTTTATCCATACCCGGGGATTTGGTTTCCAACATTTTGATATCCTGGACTTTTGTTTTTCGGGATTTTGATTTTCATGAATATTTAAATTTTCAGAATCTTGAAAACTCTGAAATTTCAAGCTGCACAGCTGCATATACCTGGTTTTGAAAATCCCCCAAAAATCCAGTAGGTTTTGAAAAATCATGATTTTACCTAGGATGTTAAGCGACAGAGAGCGATTAAATAACTCACAGTAAATCAGCGATGATAAAAGTAGAATACCAAAGTTTATGTGCGTGAGTTTGATTGCTTTTAATAAGGCAAACCACATTTCTAAGTTTTTTGAAATTTGAGGTGAATGAGACATGCTCATTGCAATGTGGGTACTATAATTTTGAATTTAATTTTAACTTGGTACTGAGCCGCTTCACTCTCAATTAAAACAATTTGCTTTTTATAATAGTGTAACAAAAGAATATAGGAGCGCAAAAGTAACATGATTGACATGCTTAAAAGAAAACTCTGCTTACAGTGCCGAAAATAGGAATGGCTGTCGCTCATTATGATAATTCAGAATGGAAAAATATTCAAAGAATTTAGAAAAGTTGGATTTTTCGACTTCAAAGAAGATATACACTTCCAAATTTGTCCTAAGGCTGTTTTGTAAATTTAAATTCAATTTTAAGAAATTATACACAGCTCATTATTTTACTCGGGAAGGAGATGTTTCAGAATTTTAGACTTTTTTGCGAATCCGTTTGAGGATATATTAAATTAAAAGCCAGTGTGGTGCACGACCGTCGCTTAAAATTTTGCAACGAGAACGCATAACTCAATGGTTCAAAATTTTTTAGAAGAGAACGAAAATGCAATCGCTGCTCATTGTGACGTATAAATGCGTTTTTAAAGTATTTTTGGGATTTTCGAACTCAGCAAAATGTAGGGAAACCTTAAAAGAATGTTTTGAAGTTTTTAGTTCAAAACATCACGAAATACATCGCCATGATCCAATTCGCTGCTTTTCTGAGGACTTATTAAACAATAATTTAGTGGGAGCTTCAAAACTATGTCGCTTTTATTTTGAAAAATTAAAAAATTAAATAACAGCTTTACTTCGATCGTTCATTTTTCGATTTCTCCATTCCAAGACACAATACTTCAATTTGAAAATTGAAAGAATTTTCAGAGTTTTGAAAAATATTTGGAGGGATGAACTAAATCGGGTATGTGTAGAATAAGTAAGAGGCGAGGTTGCAAAAAATAAGCAGTCCTTAAAAAGAGCCGAATCAAACGCCAAATGTTGTTTCAATAATGTCAATATTGTTTCCTAAATTAAAAATCATTTATGTTTAACTGAAACCTGCACATGGGTTACAAAAAATGTAATTATTTCAGAATTTTAACTCATCGAATATCTTTTATCGCGTATTATCATTAATTCTTACATTTCGATCTTTTCCGGAATTCGGTTTGCTGTTGTTCATGTCGAAAATCATCACATTTATTGTGTAATCAACTGAACTGTAACAACTCAAACAGTTCTTCGTTTTCCAATGATAAGTATGGAAATAAGCTGGCCTATTTGATATGCCAGTGACGTTGATCTACCAGAAAATAATTTTAACATTTTCGAGGATAAAAAATAATTTTGAAAAGTCGGTCTATTATCTTGTCGGCAAGGCAAACTCCACATTGGGTTGTGTTTAGAGGTTCGCTACCAAGAGTCTGTTTTTATTTAATAAATTTATTTTAAATTAGCTTTGTTTTTAAATTATAAATTTTATTTTAATATATTTTATTTGTTTGCTTTCTCTATTGCACCATCTCCTCCACAACCAAAAAAAAACGCAGCCATTTCGACAAATCCACTAAATAAATTAACGGATGCTCATTGAATGGAACAAATGAAAAACCACCATTTTGAATATTACGAAACGAAAATCCGGGGCAACATGCCAGTGCGGCATAAATCTTTTCATTGCGATCACATAACAAGCTTCTTGTCTTGCCAACGTCTAAACCATGTGTGACGTTCTGCGCTTTTGACACACCGCTTTAGGCGTATACTTTGCTCTGTATAGAAATAATCCAGCAATGGTTTAGATATTAGGAAGAAACATCTAAATGTGAGGCGACCAAAAATACATACTTTTCGCTCCATACAAATTGGTGGCGCAACTCTAATTTACCACTAGGTTGTTTTACCATATTTAACAAGTAAACATAAAACAGAACAAAGCCAAACGAACAAATTTATTTCAATAAAAATAAATTTTACATTCAATCGCTTCGTCATCCATAACAACCGGGTGGCGATTTAGAGTTGTGCAGCCAAAAATATGTATTTTTAGTCGCCACAAATGCTTCAGGAAAAAACAAAGTGGGTAATGTGAGAAAAATTACACCATTTTTATAGCATTAATAATTTATTTTCTAGACAATATTAAATTAGAGTTGCAATTTGTTCAGAGCTTCGCAGTCATTTCTTTATTTCATAGCACACAACTTTTATTAATTGCAATTTAGTTTCAATATTCCACAGTTATTTAAAATTGTTCAGCTTCAGAGTCTAATCTCACTTGGATTATTTGCATAAAGTGTTATTTTCCGAAGATGTTTTAATTTAGCTAACTTCAAAACGACTTTAATAAATAAATAAAATTATTTGCAAACTTAGTAAAATCATAAAAAATATTAACCATTTTTTTTAAATATAATAAATCAATTAAATAATAAAATTGTGTTATATAGAATAAAAAATTTATCCAAAACTAAATTCTTAAATAAAAAAAATTATTTATTTAATTATTTATGTTAAATTAAAATTTATGTAAGACAATAAATTTAATTTCACAAAATTTATATATTTAAAAAAAAAATTAAATAAAATTTCATTTTAATTTTAGATAAATTATTTTTTTAGTAAATAGTCAAAATAACTGAATTAATTATTAATCTTAAAAAAAATGTAAATAATTAATTTAATTAATTTTTTTGTTTGTTTTATATTATAAAACGGCCTTAGAAAAATAATTACAGAAATAATATAATTATAAATAAAAATTTAGTATATTTAATAAACTAATAATATTATTATTATAATATACATAATAAATAAATTGATGATTTAAATTTTAAAACAAATATTTAAATAAATTAATAAAACATCTTTAACAACCACATAACTATAAATTTAAATAAAATATTTATAAAAGTGAGATGTATATTACATTAATAAATAAAAAAAATATTAAATTACATAAATAAAATCCATATTATTAAAAATTATTAATTTATTATAAAAAAAAAATGAAAATGATGTGCACATTATTATAATTCATAAATGAGGAAATTGAGAAAGAACTAAATAAATAAAAACAATTTAAATTAAATAAATAAATATAGAAAACAAATGATTTTAATAAAAATAAAATAAATGTCGTATTTATTTAAATTTCAGGTAAAGTTGTTAACGTTATGAAAACGGTATATTGTGAACAAATCCACGACAACACGGCATAGTGATTGGGCGGCTGTATTTCAACGAAAAATCTTAAAAAAAATAAGGTAACATTCATATTTTCTTTAATCCAACACATCGGACCAAACCCAACCCATGAAAAATAAGCCCAAACCATTATGTCTGCATAAATTTATAGATTTTTCCTTCTTTGATTAATTTTCTTATAAGATTTATCCGCTCTTCAGAGCAATGCTTTGCTCGACCCATTATTACTAAAATAATTATTTCCAAGTCGGTGTTCCTGGTTAACTTTGTTAAATAAACGAATTACTGACACACAATTATGTAATATAAATTAATTTTATAACATTAATCAAGACACATACTATTTTTTCAAACAGAAAAATTGGAGCTGACAATCGAAAATAAGGGGAATCCCAAAGTTAATTGATGAACATGTCGATAATACCACTTGTTTTATGTTCAGTGGACACTAAAAAATTCCTATTGATAGATGGCATTCAAATCATGAAGAAGATATTGTTATAGTTTTTGAATAAACAAAATATAAATATACACCAACCGTATTTGAGCACACAATTTTCTATGTCAAAACTCAAAAAATTCAACTTTTTAGTTAAAAATCGAGATAAAAATATTTTTATCTACTTATTTATCGGGCGCCGCTATCCATCTCAATGGGAAAGGACCCCGCACAAATCTTATGAAAATTGAGTCCCCGTCAAATTCACTGAATTTTTGATATGTGATAGAGTTCATCATACTGGTCAATTGTCTCAATGGCCCCAAAGCTCAAAAATGGATAGTTTGGCCGGTACAGAGCTTTGAAGCTCCGAGTATCCTCCACGGATTTATGTATATATGCGCAGTGTGTATAGACTTTTGAAATAGCCTATTTTATTTTTTTTTATTATCTAGGTTTGTATTTTTGAGGTTGCTGAATTCAGATCTGTTGTTAGATTTTCAAAATTGACAGTTGGCAGCTGTGGAATAGCTGTCAATGTGCTATAATAAAGCCAACAACTTTTTTTTATGTTTTATCTTTATTTTTTTACTTCGATAAGTTCAAAGATGATATCAAATCAATAACAATGACTATCGCCAGCTATCATTTAGCTGTCAACAATTCTTTAAAGTCCGGTAATAAAGTCAAAAAATTATTTTTTGTTTATAACTTCAAGTTTTTTAGATAAATGAATATAAATATGATATAAAATTATGTAGTCATCAGCTTACAGCTGTCAACAAGCTGTCAACTAACTGTCAAAATGCAATAATAGAGCAAGTAACTTATTTTTTGTGCTTAACTTTGTGAATAAGAAATCAAACATGATATAAGTTTATGACATCACTTTTGAACTCAGTGACCTAAGCAACTTAAAGTTTTTTTAAAAAGTAACTTTTAACATGGAACATGTTCATAAAGAGGGGGTACTTCGCGAAGGCCTCCACTTAGGAGGGGGGGGGGGGTGAAAATGGTCAGTTTTAGAAAGGGGGGGGGGGGTGAAACGGGACTTAGAGAAGAATTTCGATTTAGGGACTTAAAATACAACTCGGTTTTGACAGTTAGTTGATTGATAGGTGACAGCTGTAAGCCGAGAATATCCTCGAATGTTGCCACATGTAAATAATATTATATAGGTAAAGGTCGGTTTATTATGTTATTAACTTGTTCATATTGAAAAATAGATTTACAGTTTCTTTCTCATTAACCCTTTCCAGGGCACCGTTACATATTTGTACCGGCTAGATTTTTTACTTGTTACCCTCGTATCTGCTACAATTCGGACTTTGGATGGTTGACTATGGGTATTTCATGTCGCTAAGAGGTTGGTAAGGGGGTAATTGCTTATTGTTATTTAATTATAAACAATTGAAAGTGAAAAAACTGCTTTTTTCGGAAAAAAAACGTCCACTCGAAATCTGGTACATTAGTATATGATTTTAGTGCGTGTACCGACGTTTTGAAGATTGCTGATCACGATGCTGGTGGCCAAAAGTGCATTTTGACAGCTGTCAGGTGTCAAATCGGGTGCCAAATGACTCAATATAATCCGAATGATCGAAAAAAAACATTTATTATACAATTTGGCTCGTCTGACGACAAATTCCATATCAGAAGTCTATTTCGGCAATTTTTCACAAAAAGTTGTTGACAGCTAAATGACAGCTGCCGATAGTCATTGTTATTGATTTGATATCATGTTTGAACTTATCGAAGTAAAAAAAAAGAAAGATAAAACATAAAAAACAAGTTTTTGGCTTTATTATAGCACATTGACAGCTATTTGACAACTGCCAACTGTCTATTTTGAAAATCTAACAACAGATCTGAAGCCAGCAACCTCAAAAATATAAATCTAGATAATAAAAAAATGAAATAGGCTATTTCAAAAGTCTATACACACTGCGCATATACATAAATCCGTGGAGGATACTCGGAGCTTTAAAGCTCTGTACCGGCAAAATCCATCCATTTTTGAGCTTTGTGGCCATTGAGACAATTGACCAGTATGATGAACTCTATCACATATCAAAAATTCAGCGAATTTCCTGAGGGGTCCTTTGAAAAGACCTTTGTTTTGTACAACCCTTAAACCAAAGTAAACTTCACCCTCGTGAATAAATTTTGACGTAATGTCAAGTTTTTCTTTGTTTTGTTTTTTCGTAAAAAACATACAATACAAAATTGTTTAGTTTTTTTAGTTGTTAGTTTCTAACTAGAATTTGGAAGAAAAATGATAGTTTAGAGTTAAATAAATTAATTGGCATAGAAAATTCGGTGTTCCGGATACAATATATCGGGCGCTAATAAAATACACGACAATAGATTGCGATTTGTTGACGCTTATTTTATATTTTTTTATAGATTACGCGAAGACGTAACTTCATTTGCATAGAAATTGTTTATTCATCGGATACGAAAACTTTTGAGAACAACTGTAAAAGTATTTTGAATGTGACGTTTACAAAATACCCATTATCACCTTCCGCTTTACATTGCACTCGCCTCTCTGCCATTCACTTAAAAGCAACAACACATTCAACACTTAAGCTCACCTGTTAATATTTTTATTTTGTAATGTCTTACAACAAAACTATTTTATAAAGTAAAAACTATACATCGTCAGTCTCCTCTCGCGGTTCGAACGATTAAGACTTGTTGCTTGTTTCTTATCGTGCGCATTTCTTGTTTAACAATTTTATATATATAGTTCATGTGTTAAGTTGTGTGTGTGCCTGTGTGAGTGTTTTTATTGTTAAGTTTAAAGTGGTTTTCTTATAAGTATACGAGTATATTGTCATCAAAATTCTTGTAATATCTGTGAAATTAAATAAATCTAATTAAATTACAATTGATGATAAATAATTAAAAGTATATAGTTTGCTACAATATTTATAAAAAAAAGTTAATTTGTTAAAAAAGTGATCTTTTACAATACCAAAGAGGAAAAAGAAGTAAATCTATTTTTTTTTTTTCTTAAATATTAAAAAGTCGGTTAGTGGCTTAAAAATGAGTGCATGCAACAGTTGAGATGACAATCAGATACGAAAAAAAAAAATTTTGTTTACGTCTTCTAGAGTTTTTATATTTGTATGAAAATCGAAAGAGAGCGAATGAAAGATTGGTGAATTTGTTGTTAACCCGAAAAAGATGCTAAATGAAAAAATTAAATTTTGTGTGTTATTTGTGAATAATATTAATTCTGATTATTAAACAACGATTCGGAATAATTTTTTAAGCATCTATAATCTATTATTATTTTTATGTATAAGAAACCTATCAATCAAGAATAATAATATTTTGGGAATAATTCAAAAATTTATTACGTTTGGAAATAGAAAGTTTTTTATTTATAAACTTCAAGATTGGAAACGATTTAGAAACATAACAAAAAAAAAAAAAATGTTTTCGTCTTATGAACTAACGGAATGATCGTGTTTTAAGATTATAAACACACATTAGAGACATGTTACACTTCCATTGACTTTCAATTTCGATATACCTCGTTATACATGCCTAATATTGGAGATTTTATTGCTCTTATTTTGTGTTTTGTGTCTCAAGACATACATTTAAATGTTGTTTATGCAGTTATTGCTGTATAAGTCGCGATCTACGAGATGAAACAGAAATGAGTTGAACTAATGGCAAAAGTTCGATGCTGTGAAATTGATTTACTTCTATAATTATGGCGTTAGCACAATAATCTTGCTCTCAAATTAGGTTAACCGTGCATGTGGAGCTAATTATTTGGGGCGATATAATGTTTGTTTCATTACAATTTTTCACTTGAACATATTGACACCCGTTTTTCTCCGAAGTTGCCAAGCTTTCATTGTAGTATCAATAATCTTAAAATTTTACAGCTATGGTTAATCGGGAAGTTTAATTTGATTTGGTCTTTTGAGGTTGCACTTTCGATTTAAGCCTTACACAATTTAACATAATTTTAACGTTAGTGTTTTAACCTTAGCAAATTCATTACATTTACCAAGTTTCCATGTACCGAGTTAAAACGGGTTTAGGTTTCGGTAAGTTGAAAATTTGTTGGGGCTAAGTCGTACTGTGTCCATGAAACGAGATAAATTGATGGCTATGTTACATTTCATTTCGATGACTGATAGAGTCTAACCCAACCAAACTAATTTCGTTGAGTAATACGGATTAACTGAAACTTTGTCTTAATCTGCGTTTCCATCCACATAATCCATAGTTTAGAGTCCCATAGTTAAGAATATTTACCGAAAAGTCATCTTTTCTGATAAAATTGTCGCATTTGGAAAATGTTCTGAACAATTGGGTTCATAGAATGGGGTATTGTAAAGCCAGCCATGGAAGTCATTTGAATGAAATTATTTTACAAATACTTAATGGCAATGTATACTCTTTCTAATAAAACCGACCACTTCGAAATATATTCATTTGCCTTTGAAATAGAGCCAAATTAAATTACAAACGTTAGATAGGCCACCCTTTATGTACATAAACCTTAGTTAATCTTGACTACAGAGTGCATGCGTACATCCTCCAAATGAAATAATGAAAAGTCAGGTTTTGCTATGGAGCTTTGGAAATTTTTAGATGCTTTAGACGTGCTCTTGTATTTAGCAAAGGCAGAAAATGTTAACAGACTGAATAACGTTTCTAACAGATAGAATTCCAACCGAACTAACTTCGTTGAGGTAAATCGGATTTAACGAAATTTAATCTTAATCTGCGTTTTCGTGCATATAAACCTGAGTTAACCTAGGTGTGAAAAGGTTTGGAAATATGAAAAATTAATCACATGCTCACATATTCCTGAAAAGTCAGATTTTGCTATAAAGGGAAGGTCTTGCATTTTTCAAAGGCAGAAAATGTTGACAGATAGAATCTAACCCAACCGAACTAATTTCGTTGTTAATACGAATTAGACGAAGCTCATCCTCAATCTGTTTTTCTATGCACATAAACCTAAGTTAATCATAGGTTAACTAAATAACTCGTTTTAACCAGTACCTCAATTTTGTACGAAAAACGACAGCGCGAGGTGGCGAGGTGAGCAAAAATTTTGTGTACATATACGGTGTATAATATACTATTTCTTATTTGTATTGTGTTTTCTCCTTTGTTGTGTATGTGCATTCGATTTGTCATTTTTACGACGGTAGGTACCAAAATAAATAGTTCCGGTTGAAACGGTTGAACTTTTATGATGCTGACGTCCACTCACCTCTTCCATTCACTTAGTTTTGAGCAGTGGTATGAAGTAGTTTTTATGTGGCTAGAATTTATTTTTTAATATTATTTTATGTGCAGGTAGTGTGGTTTTAGTCATCATATCAATTTAATTCAGAAATGATGATTATGAAATGAAAATTATTACTCATAGAATAAATGTCAAAATAAAAAAAATATAAACAAGATTACGCGCATGCTCTGATGCATACTAAATACAAACACAATCCCCAATACTATATTTTTCCGGTTTGTTCACCTCGCGCTTGTCAGTTTTCGTACAAAATCGAGGTACAGATAAGCTCATGCTTTCAATATCAAAAGTAGAAACTGTGGTGAATACCGCCTAAATACCATTAAACCTTTGCTAATGTACTACTAGTAAACCAAACGGCATTTTAACTAATAATCACGAACAAGAAACAGTTTTTGTAACCTCCAGGCTCTCCTAGAAAGTCAATTGCTTAAAAGTAGAGACCATTTGTCTTTACTTGGATAGTGTAATGAAACCAAAAATTTCTTATAATTTAGATCATCTCATAGGATCTGGTAGGAATAATGTAAAGCTATAACTTTGATGCATTTAATTTGTGATTTTAATGAGTTAACGGAACTCAAATCGACATAACCAAGTGATTTTGTCTAGTTTAATTTGAAAATTTCAGTAAATTTTAGCTTATGAAAGTTGAAAAAAGATAACGAAATAAGAGAACAATTATTTTCTAGTATCTAGACGGTATCGGTATATCCAAGAGTCTCTAAACCAATCAGCAGTGAACTCATTGACCATACGCTAATGACTCAAGTGCCACTGTCAAGCATAAGACTTATAAAGATATTTATCAGAAATTAGGACTAATATTTATATGATGAATCGTATAGGACATGTCCGAAATGAGTCATGTGTGAGGGATCCCAAGCAACATTTTAAGTTATCAAGTAGTTCTTGTCACCGATAAAAAATGTTTGCGACGGTCGTAAAATGGTGTGCGGGCACCATGTTTTCTACCTAAATGGGGAATATTTATTGAGTTCCACCGACGTTCTATTATAGTATCTATGACGTCGATGTCTCGAGATTTCAACGTAATATTAACCTTAAATTTATCTCTAAACAGAACTTAATGAAGAGCTGGAACAGCAAAATAGAAAGAGATAATACAATTTTAAAAATTATTTTAAGTTCTTTAAAATATCTCGTCTATCTAAATATCAAAAAATAACATAATGCATATTCTTTAACAAATAATAATATTTTAGAGTATATTTCTATTTTTCTATTTTGTCTTGAAATATTTATATTTATAGTTATTACAGTTAAAATTATTGGCAGACAAATTTTTTCGTGAATATTTTAATTATAGGAATTAAAATTTAATACCCCTTTGAATTACCTAAAAATATAATCGCCTTTTTTTTTTTTTTATTGAAAAATATTTTTTCCTGGTCACAAAATTTGATCCTCCATTAAAATTATTTGCTTAAATGGCCGAAATGCTCTAAAAACTTTAAAGTATTTTTTAGGTTTGTAAATACATAAGAGTTACTCTTTTAGCCACTAAAAATGTCATCCAAATTTTTAGTCAGTTTGAAGGTTTAAGATTCGTAAAAATGACTATATAAAACTACGTTCACGACTATATTCTGTAATTATGAAAATGGAGACTACAAGGTAGCGACTGGTAGTGACAAGAAGTACAATATTACTTTATTAATAACTATGCAAAGTCTATAGTATTTAAGTTATTTTAAAAGTTTTTGTAACGTGCAATTGTAGTTAATTTCACTTTAAATTTTTAAATATTTAATTGGTAACTATGAAAGGTATTACTTACGGTTTCGCTACTGCAAAGTTCACCGAATAGTTTTATTTACTTTAATGATGAAATTTTATGGTTTTTGTAACGTTTTTGTTACTTGAGAAATCTCAACAAAACCAATGTCCCACCATGGTTAATAAATTATGTAGTAATTACCGAAAACCTACTAATAAATTGTCAATAAAGTTGAAATGATAATGCGGTTAGATATTTAGAAAATATTACGAGGTATTTACGAAATTAAAGTTCCCATTCACAATTCACCTGTAACTATAACTAAAAATGTTGCTTGGGATGTGAAACGAACAGAGTGTGAACGAATTTTTTATATTTACAACTAACATTAAAATATTAGGTATTAACGTTTAAATAAACTTTAACTTGAACATAAAAAATTTAATAATTTCTTCTAGAATTCGTTTCGTTACCATTTTTACATCCCCAACTAACTCTTAGAACTGTTAGAGTATGTGGCACGCCGAGGTTAGGTTCTCTTATTTCACGGTTCTCACTTTCTTCTGTGTATTTCCATTGATGATCTGTCACACATATTTCGTTTAGGGCATTCTCATGAAAGAAGATTTATATAAGACATGTCATAATTAGGTCTTTAATTTTTTTGGTTAGGGAATTTTATACTGAGCTGGAAATTTTCTACAAATAGTTTCACTCCATAAAATTTTTTTACTCCTGTTGATTGAGTCAACGTTGACTAAGCCTCCGACTACTAAAAACAGAGTACTTTGAATAAATGTTTATCGTAAAGTTAAAAGGTATTCATGAACTGTCAATTTAAAATAATTTCGATTTTTGAACTCACTCTTAAAACCATAAACAACCGAAATTTTTGGTTTGCGGATTTCGAGAGTATGAGCTCTGAGCTAAAATAGGTAATAATTCTGCACTGGAATGGAGGATAGACCTAAAAATAAAAAACAATAAAGTTTGAACCCAAAAATATATTTTCGGCTATTAAATTTTGTTAATGCTTAAATAAAAAATTTTAAATATTACACTCTATAACTGATATCGTAGGTGAGAAATAGGTGTATAGACAGAGCACAAACCAAAAATGGCGCACCAGCGTGTTTTGGTTCTCTCGTATTTACTTTATTTTTTTGTTTTTTTATTTTTATTTGTATATTACGCTCTTTAATTGATATCTTAGATAAAAAATAGGTGTATAGAGAGAGAGCACAAAACAAAATTGGCGCACAAATTCAATTTCTCTTCAATTACGCAATTATGTTTGACAGTGTATTATTTTGCTTTTACACCTAGTATGGAAGCTGCATGTTTTAAATTCACACAATGACGCCAATAGAGTTAAATAATGAAGAATTTTATTTCACAAGGTTTTCGTTTTTTACGACTCAGTCGTGAAAATTTGAACCTTAGCCGGCATAGAAAGAAGAAATTTAATTTATCGTTATTCCTATGAAATGCTACTGTGATAGGAGCTAAAATAATTAACCGCATAACCATAAAACTTTGTCTAGGGCAGACCGTTTAGGATGCAAGGCCCGCGTCCCGGCAACAATAATTCTCCGTCCGTTCAAACTAATATACTTGGTTTTGCGTCCAATCTAACCCAAATTTGAATGTTATCTCAAAACGGATGGTTATTATTGAGGATTTTGATGTTTGTGCTGTTAAATAATTTATCTATTCAGCTTCCGTAATATTCAAATAAGTATAGCAAAATGCAAAAAAAAACACCGATAAAATAATTAAAATGCGCACAATTTGGAAGTTCAGGGATTTACAATGAAAAATCTAGCCTGTAGTGGTCCCTCTTCTTATATCGAGTTTGATCATTTTACCACAACTGGATAATACTGATCCTTGATAGGAGGATGAAACTGGCCCAGTAAATGTAAAAGTCAATACCTAAACAAACAAATCAATGTCAGAAGAGAGATCATGAGCTAGAGTTTTCATAGTAAATCCTGAACATCCAAATTGTTCGCATTTTAATAATTTTTTCGGTGTATTTTCACATTTTGTTATTAAACGATAATTGTTATAAATAAAATTTTATTTTAATATTTTAACATTGATTTCTGTTGTTTGATCCATTGATATTTTGTATGAACACTGTATGTATCTATGCAGTCCTGTTTCAATCATTCATAGACATTTTAATTGTGCTATTTTGGCAAAAGTCGATTCTTCAATCGATCACGTAAGGTCTTATTACTTATATACCCTGCTTATCTAACGTGGTTTTATATTTGGAAAATTGTCGTTTTCGGAATTGTTTTTTTCGGTGAGTTGTACTTTTTGGATAATTGATGATTGAATTATTTTTCAAAGAATAATTGCTTCCCGTGCATTGTTTTTCAATAAATCGTCATAAAAACCTAATAGGCCAATTGCCATAGTGGATGTTAAAAACAATATTTTCGCGTGAGATTTAGATTATCGAGGCTTGAAGATCCTATTTCAAGATCCTAATCAACGGAACTCTCAATGTTCCATAGAGTATTTTTTGACGAAACGTAATACTGTAAATTTCTAATTGTGTTTAAACAATTTGACAAAAATCAAATTTCAAATTTATTATTTCAGCGTGATTTATAAGAGTTTTAAACTTATTAAGTCGATGGATTACTAAAACTTTACCAGATACTATATATTGATAATTATAGGCTAATCACATAAGCAAATGACTCAATCCCTTCCACGGTAAATGATGGGTTGTGCTGGTTTTATAAAAAATTAGCAGAACTCTTATCAAAAGAAAGATTTAGAACCAAATGGAAAATTAAAGGCTAATTAAATGCCCAAATTAAAAAAACGGGCGGAAAAAAAGAATTAAAACAAAAAACAAGATTTATTGATTTACAAATAAATTTAGTAATTTTGATTTTAGTTCGATTTGAGTTCTGAAAACATAAAATCAAATGAGCTAAAGCTTGGTGCAGAACTAGAGCTAGTGGATCCTTGTAAATCCTGGTAGCTTCTATTTAAATTCCCTAAAACTTAGCTAATAACTATAGATGTAATTTCCCACAAGGAGCCTTAAACTATTCGGATGTCAATATATCTTGTTTTGCGTTCTAATTTCGGTTTTGGTGCGATTTTGTGCTAACCTTAAATCAAGTGGTCTAAAGCTTGGTGAAGAAAGGTTGGAGCAGAATTTTTTTTTAAAGCAATCAATATGCTTGCTCCAGCGACCTTCGGAGGTCCCGGGTTCGTTTCCCGGTGGTGACAACTAAAAAAATTTCACTGCTGTTTTAGGATCTATTTAGGATTATCCGAAATGAAAATATGATTACGTAACCTCATTTGAACCTAGCTAAAGCCAACTCTCTTGATGGGATGTAGTGTCAGAGAGTGAGAAAGAGAGAGAAAATTTAATCAGCGTTGTGTATCTACTTGGAATTATCTACTTGTTGGTGTCGAAAGTAGTCTACAAAATTGATTTTTGCGTAGACAATGTCGATAATTGGTAAAATATGTATACAAATCTTGGAAAATATAGCATATTGTTTTTTGTAGCTGTTCTCATACTTTTTTTCAGTACAAGCTCTATAGATTTTTAGTTCAAATTGGCGTATTCTAACACTTTGATTTGTACGGGTCAAATATTTCACATATATTCAAATATTTAAAAAAAAGATATTCTCAGCGCCATCTATTTTCGTTATTAATAAACTATTTGTTATATAAAAGACAACTGAGTAACTTTTTCGCACCGGAGAAATTACAGTTTCTATCATAGAATGTCCCCATTTGGTAATTCTGCTTCGAAAAGCATGAATTTCAAAATCCCACCTTTTAGAAATCAGCTTTTAACCCCGATTTTAATAAAGGAAAGCGGAATTTCAATAGGTATTTTGAAAGACAGCATAATATAGGAAATGCATAAAATGGCTCTAAAACAAGGTGAATTGGAATTCTAACGTGAATGTTTGAATAAATTTTAGATTTTGGTCGAAACAAACAGAACTAGCCAATTTCTTAACAAATTAAGGTTAAGTATATTTTTAAAACACTCAGCTATACGGATTGTAGTAAAATTTGAACATGAATTTAAGATATAACAATTTAAGACGGCTAGTTTAATGTAATTATTATGGCCAAAATTCAGAATAACTTTTCACACAAATCAAATTTGACTATAATTAGTTGAGCAATTCATTGCCTAATTCTATTCAGCATTACCAAATTTTAGAGCTTCAAATCCGCTTGTCAATACCAAATTTAAAAATAATTGGTTGGCAAAATTCCGTACGCAATTGGTTTTATGATTTTGATTGTTGTGTTATGGTAATTTGTAAAATGCAATTTAATTTTTTTTCTATAGTGTTGTTCTAGAATTAGCCTAAGTCAGTTTGATTTTTTTTTTCGAACAACGAACCATTCTCTTCCAAAATTCATTCAAAGTTTAAATATCCAATCCCAATCCAATTCTACACACCAAATTTGGTAATTATTTGTTGTGGAATAGCTTAGTTTGATTGAGCATGGTCTAATTCCAATAATTCACGTTAAAATGTAAGTCACATCCCGTAATTCAAATTTGGCAATAATCGATCAAGAAATGGTCGAGTTCTTAATAAAATTGTAAATAAAACCCAACAATAATATGTAGTAAAAAATCCTGGTGTTTGGATTTTTTAAGATTTCGGCAAAAGCGGGATTATTATTCTGGGTTTTGAAATTTGGATTTTCGTAAATTTGGATTTTCGATAAAAGATTTGATTACAACTATAGCTGGTAATATTACCATTCTCACAATTAAATTCTTTTGTTTCCAAATTCAAAATCATTAACATAAACCAGTTTGCAGTAGTATTGCTAAAGCAATATTTGGGCTAGCACAATCTTCCACGTACTCGGTAGAGTTAGTCCAAATTTTGGTGTAATTCACTTCGCGTAATCCTTCGTCAACGAATTCGGACAATAGTGGCATTGGCGAAGACAATTGTAACTTTAGTCCTGGTTAGAATCGAGTTACATCTTTAACAAATTCAAATAAAATGTTGGTATATAATATATCGCTTCATAAGTTTCATTGCTAATTATGACTAAACAAACGATGCTAAATCCGGCTTTAAGAGAAAAGTTATATGCCGTCATTCAGGATCTTCGAAAAAAATACTGGACGAGTATTCACCCGACACAGGCGGCATACACATATAGTGGCCACAGATTGAGGCTGCGTTCAACCAATTTTCCCCGCTTTAAATCAAGCTTGATTTGGTGTAAAGAGTCAGGTCCTCTATAAGGATTATTAACCAATGAACTTGTATGATCATTTAAAGTATCCTTGCCTGAACAACTTTGTGTGTTTTAATTTATTATTCTTTGTAGTACATTAACAGTTTGACAGCTCCGTGTTTTGTAAAATTGTGTATCAAGTTTCACTTTTAACAAAGGCGTCTTTTGTTTTTCGACTTTTTCGAAATTGTCCTAAACAGCTAAAGGTTTATCAAATGTTGAGTAAGAATGAAACATTCCACCTTGAAATGCTTCCGTTAACAAATAAATCATAGAATTTTGTCTATTACCAACAGAAACATTAATTTTCAACATTTTCGATATATTTTCTAGATTCTCTACATTTTCCTTTTCTTTAATAGTCTACGTACATTGTCTACTTATATGTAGAATCTTAATTAACTACGCAGAGCATTTAATAACGCACAACACTGCATTTAATTAAACCATAATAAGCCTTAAAATATTTCAAATGGTTTGTTTAGGAAATTGTCTTAAATTCCTATTCATTTTGCTGTTTTTACCGCAAACCTAACTAAATTTACTGCACAAATATTAATAGTTTTGAAGCCAGGAAATTAGGTCGATGTTTTAATAGCGCAGTGGCTCTCCACTTCCAATTCTTATTTGTGTAGGGTCTTAAGTGAAACAACACAGATAGATGCTGTTCAGATAATTAACATTAGCTTCCGTTCCAGCAAAGCCACGCCTTTAAAATGAAAAAAACAAAAATGTATTAACAGAGAAAGTTATGCACAAAGGCGAAACTTTAATTAGCAGGTAATACAAGCAGCTGTCTTCAATGACACGTCGGTTCAAATAATTAATCTATGCAAATTCCCATTTAAAACCTGTAAACTGTCATCACTAATCGATTTATACAATTAGCTATTTTTTGTAAAAAAAAATATTTGTTTCTTCTCTCTAATCTAATGTTATGGTTATATTTGACCTTCAACGCTATAAAATTTAATATTTTATGGATTTTTCTTATTAAACTTCACACGTTTAATTATTTCTTTTTACCACGCAAAACATTTACTTAACACGACAAAAAAAAATTTACGAAAAATTCGAAAGTTATTGTTGTTTTGATTTAAAAACTATTTGTTATTGGTGATACTCAGCTTTACTTAAATAAATATGAAATAAATAAAACTATTTAGTTATTAATGAAACTGTACCGATACGAAGCAGTAAAAGAACGACAACGCGAATTTCTTACAGTTGCGCGCGCAAAGTATTTTTTTTTTTTTCGTATTGGTTTTTGTTGGCGAAACGGACGTGATACCGTTTTATGAATAAATATAAACTATAAAATAATCATAAATATACATAATTTGTGTTTTTACTTAATAAATGTATAAAAACAAAAAAATTATTACTACAACACGAATTGAGATCAGAGATATATAAAAGAAATAAAAAATTTACAAATTCTTTTGTAGAAATGTGGTTTATTGTGGTTTAGCGCCAATTTTTAATTATTTATACACGAGTCATAAATCTTAAGTGTTTCGAACTCGTATACGTATATTACCGTGTGTTATATTACATATACTGTAATTTTTATTTGATATTCGTTGAAGTAAGAAAGCCAATTATTTAAAAGTTGTTAAATAGCTAGATTATACCAATAAATGTTGTTTGTACAAGCTGCCCTCTTAAACTTAAATGGATTCTTTAATCTTTAAACATTTAGTCTTGTTTCAGAGTATTTTATTAACTAACAGAATTAATTGAAATAGTTATGCCTGAAAAAAAGAGTTGATAGTTGTCTAACATCATTTAACCTTAGCTTTTGCAAGATTCATTTTTGAATAAAAGCTACGTTATTCGTTTTATTTTGAAAAGCTTCCTGCTCCGTGGCTAACTTTTTGAGGTTCATCCAAAAAACATCAGAAAAAAATCACTAAATCGCTTTCAAATACTTTTTCAGCACTTTTTTAAAATTTTATACGATAATGGTCAGGATAATTTACATTTGTAAATATTATTTTTCATGTGTTTTATATGAGAAGTATAAATTTTTTTTGCTAGTTTCAGTTCATGGTACAAAGTACATTGACATCATTTCCGTAAAATATAAACAAAAAACGGGTGTTTTTTTAAGCCTGATAGAAATTGTAAAAGATAAAACAAAAAATTAAATTTATATAAAAAATATACTCTGGCACATCTCAGTATATTCTGGCAAATCATCATAAATATAGACTCACGCTTGAAGAACGCTACGAAATTATTAATTACTTTCATAATCAGTCGTCGATTCGCGCAACCTATAGACGACTGCGAGATGTTCAGCGATCAGGCTCATTTTTGGCTTAACGGGTTTGTTAATAAACAAAATTGTCGCATATGGAGTGAAATCATAAGAGACCCTATACAGACTCCATTACATTCAGAAAAATACACCGGCATCATCGGACCTTATTTCTTTAAAAATTGGGTCGGGGATCGCGTTTCGATCAAGGGAGATCGTTACCGCACCATGATCAACAATTTTTTGTTATGGATGACATTGATCCGGACAACAGGATGGCGCTATGTGTCATACGGCGACCGATTTCGAGAAATGGACCTTTCAATTGGCCTCCAATTTCGTGTGATTTGACACCTCTCGATTATTTCCTGTGGGGCTACGAGAAGTCACTGGTTTATGCTGATAAACCAACAACAATTGACACCTTGGAGGCCAGCATTGTTCGTGTTATACATGACATACGGCCAGCAGTGCTCAAAAAAGTGGCCCAAAATTGGACGCCCAAAACAAATTTTTGATTAAAATTTAAATTTTTGTGTTATTTTTTACAATTTCAAATTCTATCGGGCTTAAAAAAACACCCTTTATTACAAGGCGGCAAAATATTACGATTTTGACAAATAAAAAAAAAATGTTTGGTATTTCAAATAGTTCATAAAATTTTTTTATTGTAAAACAAAGCTATTTACATAAAAGTTTATTTTAGATGGCAATTTGCTCATTTTGTTTGTGTTAGGCTATGCTCCACACAGACAGGTTTTTGGAAAATCACGCAAAGTTTTCTTGTTGCACATTTTCTTTCCTTTTTCTCGTGATAGCACATGTTATGTTTCATTGCCTTTCACTTTCGAATTGCCATGATCATCGCCATCTGGTACAAACTTCTCTGTGGAAATTCTACCTTGCGATCCTACATACATTCTATGGTTGATTTAGTTAGGAACGCTGTGCTATTGTAAAATAAAATAATTTCGGGCTTATTTTTAATATTTGAAATTTATTATGCTGTGTGCCTCACGTCGATTTTTTTTGTCTAAATTTCCAACTAACTAAATTGATAGTTAGCTCATACCAATCGTTCAAAGATGGCACAAAACAAACCGCATCTGAACAAATTCACTCGAACAAATTCTGCTACAAAATTTAAACTTAACACTCTACGAAACATTTCTAATCGGTAATTGATAAATTGGAACTAAGTTTGCAGTTTGAAACTAAATGTTGGTTTATAAATATTAAAGACATCTAACAATACCTGGGTGAACTAACGATCAATTTAGTTAGTCGGAAATTTAGACAAAAAAATCGGCGTCAGGCACACAGCATTAATAATACTTCAACAATACTTCCCTACGGGGGGATAGTTTAAATTCAGCTGGTAATATGGTTTATTTTTTTTAGGGTTACTACAATCGAAAATTTCCAGTTTCGCAAAGTGTCTGCTAAAGAAACGGATGTAAAGAAATTGTCCGTTGTAATGTTTCTCCCAGAATTTTTATAATGTTGTACGACATCCAAAACTACACGCTCGATTGATTTACATTTCTCCTATTTCCCACATTTCTAGGGTATGTGTGACCAAATACACATCGGATAATACGTTTTCGAATCACATATACACCACACTTTGATGCCATATTTAGCCGATTTTGATGGTATACACTGAGTGAATCTGGTTCTGCCTCTGAATGGAAATAACTGCTCGTCGGCGGTAATATTTTTCGATGGTTTATAATTTTGACGAAGACTTTCCACTAGCATTTAGAAAATTTCAGTTATAAGTGCTGCCTTATCGGTAAGGCTAGAAAGCCCTAGTATTTTGTTGATCAAAGCGAATAAACCTGATAATGTTTCTAAATCGTTTCGCTGACATTGTGGCTCTATATAGTGGTTAAGCATTCTTTTTCCAAAGCAAAAATAAACGTTCTTTATTTGATTTGTTGCTTCCCATAGTAAGCAAAATGCCTAAGAAAGCTAACAGTTCCCCTTCATCTACTCTAGCCCATTTTTCGTCGGTTTATCGGGATTTTCTCATTAAAATTTTTATATCGTAATTCAATCGTGCGATTAGTATGCCGGCAAATAATTGTTGTAATCGATGTGTGCATAATAGAACAAAACGTATCAGAGTCGCTAAAATTTTTCGTGTTTGGATTAGGACCGGCAAACCGTTCTCGAAATATGTTCTGCTCTCGATTGCGATGATGTGCTGACATTTTTTTTTCTCCAATTTGTGCCGTCTTTTCTGACAAAATTCTCGCTTCCCTTTCTGTTTTCCCCAATATCTTCATTTGTTACAAATAACTCATCCTCTTCAATTACATTTAGTAAAAAAAACCAGTGTGTACCTAAAACATAAAAAACATTTTAATTGAAAACAAAGTAATTCTAAATATTTTTCAATACGAAATACAAAGGAAAATAAAATATGTATATACTTTTGCAAATCCTAAAATTTTCTGCTAAGGTTAAAGAACTTGAGCGATATTATCGTCAGTTGCAGTTTTTGGACGTCCCCAACGTTCATCGTCACCCAAACTGGTACGGTCACGTTTAAATTCAGCTGCCCAAAATTTCACGTTGTTAAATGATGGTGGTGCAGTCGCGATCGGTCTGTGACGGTAAGTGTGTTCATATTGAAAAAAAGCTGTAATTGAACTGAATCTTAGATTTAATTTACAAGGTTGCCACTAACATAACAAAATTAAATCAGCGCATAATTGGTTCTACTAATCTCGTTTTTCGTCTGAATGGAAAGAGAAACTATTGATATTAAAAATATTAATATTAAATCAATGTTTTCTCGTTAATTACCAAAATCAAATTGAAATCCTATTGACTTTAAAACGTTTTTTTTTCTTTTCACTCAGAAAAATTATAATACAATAAAATATTTGTACTCTCAGTTGATTTAAAATCGCATCGTTTTAAAATAATTATAAACGGAATGAAAATGAAAGTAAAATAAAATTGAAAACAAAAAAAACTGAACCTAATTTTGATTGTAAACTTTTCGTTTAGTATTCGTATTACTGTGTACGAATACACTTCGTATTACTCGTTTATTTTTGTATTTCATTTATTTGATTGGTACAGCACAAGTTTTTTTTTTAAAGGAAGTAATAATTGTCCAGTAGATTTATTGTCCTTTGAAGGTCAATTAATACTCCGCTTTCATTCACTTCACTCACAAACCACAAAATTCACACAATTACAGTGTACCACCTGCACATTGCAAATTCCATGCCAACCTGTACACTGACCTGATAATACATCACCGATTTTAATCGATCACGAGAATTCGCTTTTCATCCAGGTGGGATTTGAACCCAGTACTTCCCGGTTCGGTCGCAAAGTGGTCAGCATGCTAGCTCCAGCGATTGGAGGTCCCGGGTTCCCGATGGTGAAAAAGTTTCCCGGGTGGTTTAGGATCAATGAATTAATCACTCATTATCCGAAATGAAAATATGATTATGAAACCTCATTTGAGGCAGCCAAATCCCTTGATGGGATATAGTGCCAGAGAGAGAGAGAGAGAGAGAGTAATAAACAAAAAAACAAACAAATATAATAATCATAAAACTTAAAGAGTATCAATATTTGACTACACGTTAACAGCGTTGCGTGCGCTAACAAATGCAAATGAGCAACTTCCAATTTATAAAGGAAACACCCTCGTTAAAATAAAATTAAAAATTTCGGCAAAATACATTCTGGTTGCTTGTCCACAACGTGTTGCCAAAAGAACTGGCTTTATACATAATATATCTTTTAAATCTATTACCTTCACACAGGTTTATATAATTTCGGTTTGCCTAATGTTAGTTCAGGTCACTTGTCAATTCATTCAATCACATTCTTGTCAAGGCCATTTAAAATATTATTTTTAATTATTACGTATTTACCTAAATTAGCTAGCCAAAATATAAACCTGGGGGTATATGTATGACCATAATTTATAATTTACTAATACTCACTGCCAAGTATCAGTGAAGTTAACCATTAATATGAACATTTCGCATAGTACCAGAATCATCTAAATAAATTCTGAGATTTCTAAATAACTATATACCGCATCAGAAAATTTGATTGTTACTAACTTTAAAATTGCCAGTGTCAAAGCAACATTCAAAAAAAGATAGAAATCTAACAAAATTTGGAGCAATTGAATTATGCCAATAACTCTCTGATTATAGTTATGAGACAAGTTCACAATTGCGACGCAAAATTTCGGGATTCGAACCCGATACCTCCAGATCCAAACGACAAAGCTTTAATCGCATTGTTCCGTTTGGTTGGTAAAAATCATTATGTCTGCTTAAATGTTAGAAAACGAAATAGATCAACCCTTGCTGAAAACTAAATCTTTAAATTTATTTGAACCTTTTAATTCTTTGTCGTTTTTGAAAATGTTATACTTTTTAACATCATCGCAAAAATTTAAAAAGCAAATGCATATTAGGAAGCTGCCACTTATGAACCCAAATTTGCAACAAGTTTCAATGGACCCCCAATTTATGTAAAAATATTAGGTATGCAGTCAGTCCTATTCCGAATAGTGAATCCACCTGGATTATAGAAATGCCGACTTTTGGAGAAATAATTTTTTTTTTATCTAAACTTGTTACTTCTGGTAAAATTTAAAAAAATTACCTAAACAAATTTTGTTTGTAGCTTAATTTACAATATTTTTGTTTTTAAACGTTTTTAAAAAGGTTTTGCTTTGGAAAAAAACGAAAAAGCTTATGGGCTTATGGAAAAAGCTTAAGTATGAAATTTCATTCCGATCAGTCAATATAGGCAGTACGGGGCCGGATTTGTGTTGTTTGTCTTAAGTCAAAAACTGTCATTTCCCATTATAATCCTAGTTCATAGCTATTTTTCTCATAAATTGACGAAAGAATCAAGAACCATATGAAATTTTCCATAAATTGGGAGATTCGAGTGATTTATGGTCGACATCGCTGCACAAGGAAGTGACAGTTTCAAAAGAAAGCTTTTTCATACAGATTCGTACAATTATTTTGAAAGTACGAAAAAATACGTTTAAAAACAAAAAGTTCCTACTTGCTGTAGCAAGTATTCTTTTTTTATGTGAGCTTTTCCAGGTTTTCTAATGACATTGAAAAGTTTCAAATTTAAAAACAACATTTGTTGTTGGATCAGAAGTATCTACTCAGTATTCTCCTAAGACGCTTAATTACATACACCTTTAGCTAATTGTTGATCTTATTTGTATGCTTTTCACGTAACAATTGAACATTCTTAGCTTGATGGGTTCCAGACGTTATGTAAAATGTTCAATGTTGATCTGGCTTTGTTGATTCGTTTATTTATGCCTTATGTTTAGCCTTACCGTTTTACCTTTCCTGTAGCTAAATCTGAGAGCTTCTGTACTTTCTGTTGGTGTGCTTGTGTGTTAACAGGCATATGCCATCTGCGTAATCCGTAGATCATTAAGTTGCTCTGTTCCACTCCCACATTAATTTCTTTGACATGTCCATTTTGCAAAGTGTTTCCATATTGTGCTCTTATGAGTCGAAGTCCTTAGGTATAATTGTGAATTCCATTTGTTAGACTTCATATAAATTATGATCGGTGCAACTTTGAAATTAGGGTTTGAATTTAGCTTGGCCATATCATAATTTCGAGTTGATTTGACAAAATAGAAATTTTTTCCAGAATGTTCATTACTCATGCGTTTATGCTTGTGTCGACGAGTAAGATTCCTGGCAATTTTTTGTATTATTTCAGGCCACTTAGGATTCGTTATGGTTCTTTCCTTTCATATTCGAGGTATTTTACCGTGTTGATAGTTCTGTTATGAGCGCCAGTTATTAGATTCAAAGATTTGCGTATTGTTTGTTATTTTCGAAATGTTCCTTAAATTTTTTTAATTATTCTTCACCTATTGTTAAAATTTGACCAGAAGCATTTGTGATTTTTCCAGTATCTAGTTTCAGCTACAACCTCTTCTGCTATCTTCTTATTGACGTCAGCACGTCAATATTTTTCGTTCTATTTCTTGTTGTTTGTTACGTTATCTATTTATTGTTTTGCCATCAGGTGATGTATCTTGTTTATTTTTATATAATTTTGTTTGAAAATCGACTGTCTCCAGAAGTAGAACAGTCGTTCTCCATTACGTTCAGAGTATAATGCTTGTGTTCCCATATTAGCTGCCATGATAGTTCGCCGTTGATTCGCTCTAGGTTGTTCATCTGCGCCTTCTGTTCCTATTCCCTTTCTTTACATTAACTGTATTCGCTTAAGACGCAAACGCATTACTCATCTCGTTTAGATAGTATCAGGCAATTTCCTTCGAGTGAAGATTTTCCCATCTCACTTCACTAAGGTCTCGAATATACCACAGAAACCACCCCAAACGTACCTCGAATACACCACACTTGATTTCAAAAACGAATAAATTTGCTGGACTTTTGGTAGAAACTGAGTCTTGTATAATCAAAAACAATTAGTCTTATGCTTAAATTCCAGAAAACCGACAAGGTCAATTCTTGTAGAAAATTTAATCTTGGAATTTTATTGAATTTTTCAATTCTTTGTCACTTTTTGTAAATGCTATGCTTCTCAACATCATTGTAAAAATAGAAAAGCTATTGTAGAAGCTACGGTGTACCGATTACGGCCAAATATATCTGTGATCTCTCAATTTATGATAAAATCTTATTTATGAAGTTTCATCACGATTAATCAATCCATCTAGGCTGTTCAGGGGCCTAAAAAAAACTTTGGAAAACTAATCTGGACCGGTACTGTTTCGAATTTAATTAAAAATATTTTAGTTGTTTGTTAAACTGTCACAATCAATAGAAACCACGGCAACTCTGCATTGCAACAATCTTTTAGTTTTTTGTCCTTTTTCTCGAAAATGGTGTTTTCGGATATATATGTACATATATTTTCTGTTTTTAAATAAAATATACAATGAGTTAATAATGAGTAAAATTTTTTGACAACATTCAAAGAAGAATGAGTGTTATAAAAATTATTACGGTTAACAAAAAATACCTAATTATGAATATAAAGTATTCTCTTTCCAACACCCCCCAAGTAATTAACTACTTATTTGATTATAAGTCCCAACCCCTTAAAATATTTGATATGTTTATTAATAAAAAGACTTTTAGTCAATACATCGGCAATCTTATCATTTTTTTCCGATGAAATCTATTTCAGTTTGATGAGCATCAACTTTTCCGAGAACGTATAATGATGTCCTATATCAATATGCTGTGTGCGTGTATGGTAAACGTTATTGGAGCTTAGAACAATTACACTTCTATTGTCACATAATATCTTTACTGTTGTTGAAGAGTTAAGTTGGAACTCATTTTCAAGATTCTTCAACCACATGGCTTCTTGCGTTGTCGCAGACAAAGCCATGTACTCCCCCTCGGTAGTATAGACAAAGCCACTGTTTATTGTTTTCGACTATTCCATGACTTTTGGCCACCTTGGATCGAAGTCATTAGCCTAGTCAATCTTCCTTGCATGCGTACAGTATACTACCCACCGCTTGTTGATATGGAACGTTTTCCATTGCTTTGAATTCCACTTCGTTGTTCGGCGACATATCCTTCGATAACTTTTGGTTCAGGTCCTCAGAAGGAGTCAAAACAGAGTTGCAGTCTGACATATGAAATCTCTCCAAAACATCTGTTCTATATCGCTCTTGATCAATCCAAATTTTGTGTTGGTTTCGATCCCTAGTGATGTTTAAGTCCAAACATGATTTTGCTTCTCCCAAGTCCTTTATTTTAAACCGTTAATTCAGTTCTTATTTTAAATTTTCCTTTAATTGAATATTAAAATAATTTTTTTCACATTTGGTTCGGATTTTGGCAATTTGATTCCCATTTTACTATGGGAAAGTATAATAGAGGTATATGGACAGACAAGTCAAACAGGCAAAATTGTTAATATTGGTCGTAGCGTGAAACCGATTACATATTCGGATTCAGCGTGATACAGTTAGAGAAAATTAGGAAATAATCAACGTAGACTGCTACTATAATCGTTCTTTCATTATTTATCTTATAATAAATACATGGAACTTCTTTTGACCGTGTATATCCTGTTTGATTTAAAACTGCATCTAGCTTCTTGTTCCAAGCTCTACTTGATTGTTTGAAACCATATATTACCTTCCTTAACCGACACATTTTATTGCCAAAAACAAAACCAGATGGTTGAAGCATGTAAATCCCTTCTTGTAATTCTCCCTGAATGAATGCAGTAACCACGTCTGCATATGATTAATATTCAGGTCAAGTTTAGCAGCCAAAATAATTAAATACTTTATTGAAGTAAACCGAACAACTGGAGCATAAGTTTCATCGTAATCAATACCTTTTCTCTGAGCACAACCTTTAGTTATCAGTCTAGCCTTATGAAGAAAATTGCCATCAGCATCCATCTACGTTTTTAACACCCATTTACAGTCAATGGCCCTTTTTGAAGGTGTTAAAATTTCTACAGAGCAGGTTTCGTTTTCAATCAAACTATCATACTCGTCTTGCATCGCTTCTTTCCAAAGTTCTGAATCCGATCGGTTTAAAACTTCTTATACGGTCAATGGATCTGATAATTTGAAAGTTTTGGTATTATAAACGATAAAATCATCCATATTCTTTGGTTTACGTTGTCTTTTAGAACGCCTTTGGCTGCTATCTTCCGACTTTATAGTAGATTGTACTGTCTCAGAATCATCGGCAAACCCCAAAAAATCTTCGCTACTATCGGTACTCTCTGACAAATTTTCTATAGAACTGTTTTTATCAATAGAATTATTCTTTACTTCGACCGTATTCTTATCTATCTCCGAAGTGTCATCAACAATGTTTTGCTGTCATAATTTCTCTATATGTGAATGAGATAACTACAAACTTTTCTACAAATGTACCGCATCTGCAAAATCGTGAACTAAATATTTTTTTGTTATTTCGCTAACTAAATTTTACGTCAAATTTGCGTGGACAATTTATCTTAGCGCGAGCTGGATTCCGAACTTTACTATGATTTTTTTTTTGTTTTTGGTTGATATAATCGACATCCTTTTGTGCCTAAAGAATATCCAACGGAGATACATTCTTTGGATTTTGAATCCCATTTTTCACGCTTTGGTTTTGGCCATGGCTTTAAATCCAAAAATGCGCAAAACTGTTAAGTCAGGAAGTTTTAATGTCCATAATTTTTCAGGTGTTTGTTCATTCAATCCTTTTGTCGGTGATCTATTAATTATATAATCTGCAGTTGAAGCAGGTTCGCCTCAAAAAATCTTTAATAGGTCCGCATCGAAAAGCATACAGCTTGCTTTTTCTACTATAGTGCGGTTCATCATTCTGTTCTGGTGTAAAGGGCACTACAGTAAAACTTTGTATTCTTCACATATACTTGTCACTTCAACTGTCAATTTTAAAAAAAATGCAAACCTTTTCCTCGTAAAGTCGTCGATCAGAGTGAAGAGGTATCTGGAGCCACCTAACGGTTTCTGCACGTGATCCAACTGTTTTAAATGGTAGTTTAGCTTGCTTTCCTTTTATACATACTACACCGGGTTCACTTTCACTGCCAGTAAACTTTATCACAATCGGTTACAGAAAAACCAATACTAAAAACCAATCTTCGACTGTATCGCAACTTTCCAGTTTGGTTGTAATTAGTTGTCTCAAAGACTAACTTTTCTGGTCAAACCAGAATTTTCAAATGATGTCTTAAGCTTGGCCTAGACTTCCTTGGCAGTCTTTGCCTCTTGGATATGCACAAAATGTATGGGGTTCACCATTAAAATAATGACTGCTTTCGCTTTAGAGTTTTTCTTTTTGTCTTCATCTTCTCCAATTACAGATGCCCAAAGTTCTTCATGTTCTAGATATGTTATCATAGCAAACGGCCATGTGGTGTAATTTGCGGTAGCACAAAAATGATATAACCTCAAAAATGTATTAAATCCTTCTTTTTTTTAAGCTGAGTGTTGTGACCTGCTCTTCAATTGAATTTAAATAATACTTTATAGTTTTTATGGTGTTTACCTGGGCCCATAACCTGATGTTTTCGGATATATATTTTCTGTTTTTAAATAAAATATACAATGAAATAATCCATGTATTTTATTTACAATATTCAAAGAAAAGTGAGTGTTACAAAAATTATTACGGTTAGCAAAAAATACCTAATTATGAGTATAACGTGTTCCCTTTACAACTGATATACTTTTCAAATTATTTACAAAAAACGAAAAGCCCAAAAACGAATAAGCTGCCACTTCCAGTGAACCGGTTTCGGCCAAAAATTACGGGATCCTAATTAATGGAAAAAGCTTAAGTGTGAAGTTTCATCACGATCAGTTAATCCGTCTGGGCGGTGCGGAAGCAACTACTTTTAGCCTGTACAACACACACAGAGAAAATATAAAACTACTGTTTTTGATTTCGGTGATATAACGATCAGTGAATCTGCAAAAGTAAGGTTATCAAGACGATGGAAGTTTGTCTTGATAACCTCACCTTGATGTAAAAATACTATCTGGCTATCAATCCAGAATAACCCAAAATTTCATATAGAAATCGCATGTATGCGTTAAATACAATAAAATTCGAGGTTACCAAGAAGTTGGCAATTGCGTAGCGTATCATTAAAATTCGCTAAGGCATTGTGATTATACTTTGATTAGTTCAAAGTATTTTCAATAATTTTGTAGTTTGGTCACTGGCAGTCTGATGAGACGACCGAATCTTTTAATACAAAAAATTCAATGTTTTCATTAGTTCGAAACCAAACTTCCATCGTCTTGATAACCTCACATTGATGTCAAAACTAAATATTACAAATGTAATGGATCAAATGGATTTGAACTCGGTCAAAACTATACAACTGGCCAAGTTCCCGGTGTTTCCTGTTTTAGGGTGTTTCCTGTATCGGAATATGCATAAATCGATACGAGTGAAGTTGCCATAATTCTGAATGGCTACAGTAATACTTGTAGCGCAGCAAGTAGTATTTCCGCGGCTTCTGAACAAAATCCAGCCTAACGAAGTTGATGCCGAAAATATTTCATGCCCTAAACCACCGTTAATGAAACCATCTGCGAAACTGGCAGCTTTATTTTGTCGTGCTTGTTATTTGTTTCTTTGTTTTCCAGTTCCTGTAATCATTTCGCAGATCGCTCATCTACAGTCGTAGGAAATCAGAACGGTTGCTTAAAACAACTAAGAAGTATTGAAAATTCTTTTGTACAGTTTGTGCGTGATGAGCGTGTGCATAGTGATCAGCTAGACTCATCGCGAGTAGCGTAGAGAAAAATACTATAGCCAATAAAATTTTAGTCGCCACAAAGTCTGGTCACTAGCCCAAAAAAGTCATCGATACAGCAGAATGTGTCAGAAATCATAATTTTAAATATGTTTAAGCCATACCGACTAGGATAAATCAAAATTGTGATATAAACGATTTTATCAAGAAAATAGTTTTAAATATGAGCTTTTTATGCGAATCTAAATATATAATTTTGATGGTAAGCATTCGTGGTAATTTCCATTTCATGTTGCACGTTGTCCTATACGTGCTTTCTAGAACTGATTTTCTTAACAATTTTGTATACTTTCAATTTTTGTATGCAAATATTTCTACTTCATTATCATCAAATTTTGTTTGTGATGCTCGAGGTTCTTTTTACTAACTAAAAAAAATTACCCGTTCACGAAGAAATTTTCATTCTCGTTTTTTAACTATGAAAGCAGGGACATCAATTTCAGTGTTAAACCAGCAAGCAGTGTGTGCGCTAAAATCACTATATTTTTAGTCATTATTATTGAACTTTTGACAACAATGGAAATTATAATTATCCCGGAACCAATTTAATAAGCGCCGCGATTATTTATGATTGGTTTGAAATCCAAATTTTTTATCTCACTAACGACGTTTTATTTATTTAATTATTTAATGATTCTGTAAGAAATAAATTAACTAAAAACTGAATGACTCAAGACGCATACACACACACAAACACACACGAATTATATCGAATAGTTGTGTGTATATATAAAAAAAATGAAATCTGTTTGAAGCACAGACAAAATTGTTACTTTTATTTTCTCTTATTTAGATTAGATCTCGAGTTTTATTATATGTAGCTTATGTTGTCTGCATACAATAAATTACATTCATAAAGTTTGTCACTCCGCTTAATTTAGTTTTGTTTGAACTTAACCTTATGCGCGCACGCACATGGTTGGTTAATTAAATTGTAATCGCGGCGCATGCGCGTGGGTCGCTTTAACTATTTTCACCTTCAAAGAAATCGAAACGATGGTGATAGTGAAAAAATGAAATTTTAAGTTGGATTTGCTCTAGTTTTGAAGATGATGATAATTACAATTTTCGATAATTTCTCATCTTAGTTTTAATTTGAAATTTTAAGTTGTGTCTTTGTTATTTTCGATTTTCTCTCTGATGTGTTTGTGAAGTGATTTTTAATTTGTGAATATAGAAGTAGAGGTATATGAAGATGTGCAAGTATAGTTGGAGGTGTAGTTTACCTATTGATCAATTTGCGAAAATTTTAATTTTTAGTAGATTATTATGGGAAACTTTGAGTCTAAAAACGGTTAGGCACAATAATTTGGTACGTTTGCGTTTAATTAAAATTTAATTTACAATCTTATGTTTTTAATTGTCGTTTAATTGTTGTAGAAAATATTCATAAAAACGAGAAAGCTTCTATGGATTCTGCCACTTCCAGTGAACCAATGTCGGCTAAATATCACTGGGATCTCACATCTATTATTGTGTATAAAGTCTAATCCCGGCCAATCAATCCATCTAGACTGTACGGGGCAGGAATTTAGTTCAAAATCAGTTTTGTTGTCAAATATCTTTATTTTACCTTAAATTTTAAAAATCGTTTGATTTCTCAAAATATATGATTTACGCCAAAAAACATTGGGAGCTCCCAATATATGAGAAAAGCTTATGTAAGGGGTTTCATTCTGATCAGTTAAATCGTCTGGTCTTTAGATAAGCATTATAATTTTTTTTAATTGCTTTAGATTTGCTGTTTGGATTGGGTTTGTCCTGTTTCTAGATCTAGAAGCTGGTCTTGTTTGATTGATTTGAGCGACTTCGCTTTGTAGATTAACATCTCATCTCGTTTGATTGGTTTGATTTATACGTGTATCGGTACGTTATTTATTTTCGTAAAGTTTGATTTCCCAAAGTTGTTTTGATTGATAGCTGTATGGTCGCTAGTGAATTGTCAGTAGTATTGGCCCGATCACAGTGGCTTTCCTACGACTGAACGGATCCGTTGGATTTTACCTGTACATATCATTCTGGAATTTCCTTGTTTTATGCTCGTTAGGTTTTATGTTTTATGTTTAAGTTTTTTGTTTTCAGTTTTTATGCTTTTTATCATTGCGTTGATGAGCATGATGCAGAATTTATTAGTGAGTTTATCTGTGTTAACATATGCTCGGTTGCTGTTATTATTCCGTTGAGATTTGCTTTGGTCGTGGTATGTCAGGTCGTTGTTGGAATTTGGTTTATAAAATTGTTGAGGATTATTAGGGCTGGGGTGAGTATTTGGAAATTGATTTGGTATGAACTGGTGTCTTTGGCAGGTTCGGACGCATATTGGTTGTACCGGTTGATTTCTGATTATTTGGTTCGTTTGTGGTTGTATCATAGAATAAGTATGTAAGAATGATAATTTTCTTGTATTAAAATGACATTAGGCATATAATTGGGTACTGGTTATATACCTGCTACCGCAGAATGAGACAACGATATATTTTGGACTGTTTGCCTTACACAATATACCTACCTACTAGATAGTCGAGCAAAAATACTACGAACGTTTTTTTATTGTTTTCAATATTGTGTAACAAGGAAAGGCAAATAATCCAAAATATATCGGTGTCTCGTACTGCGGTAGCATGAATACAACCAGTACCCAATTATATGCCTAATGCCATTTTAATACAAGAAAATTATCATTCTTACATACTTATTCTATGGTTGTATGTTAATTGTTGTTGATCGTGTCGTTAGTGTGATTGGTCAAAACATTTCGGAAAGGATATCATTTACGAGAAAAACGATTATACAATAAAAGTTTCTAAATTAAATTTGTAACAAAACCGATTTTTTTACAATAAAGTGTTTGTAACCAAAGTTCGGCCACCGAATTTCAACTGAGATAGATTGATTGATTGGGATTAAATTTTTATACTTAAACTTTTTCCACAAATTGGGCGATCCCTTAAATTTTGGCTGAAATCGGGTCAACAGAAGTGGCAGCTTCCATATTAGCTTTTTTAGTTTTGCAAATATTTTGATATTTTATGATTTATGAAAAAAACTAAAACATTCAAAATAATTTTGTAGTAATATTGGTCCAGATCGGTTTTTCAAAATTTAAGCAGGGCTTGACCAAAAACGGTTTTTTTATAGTCATGAACAAGTTTAACCTGAAGATATTTGCAGATTTACCATTCGCTATATTGCTGAAGTCAAAAAAAGTAATTTTTGTGTGGTGGACAGGAACTAAATGAAAAAATAATTTTATTGTAAATAAAGCACGTGGTGAGACCCAAAATGCAGTCCCTGTACGATACGACTAGAGTATTCGGGAGGAACCTTCTTACTTAAGTTTTTGCCATAAATTAGGAGATGCCAGTGATTTTGTTCAACATAGTTCGGGGATAGCTGCACATAGCAGATTTCTTAGCCGATTCTTGTTTTTGTTTTTTGTAAATATTTTGAAAACATGTGACATTTGCGAAAATCGATTAAAACACAAAAATTGAAGATTAAATTTGTAACAAATTAGTTCAGACCATATTTTAAATTTTTCCGGAAATGACGAGTTCTGATAAGCAAAACTTAGTTTACTAAAATTCCGCATCTAGTCCAGGCAGATTGACTATTCGCAATAATGTTCTTTTTCAATGATGTTGAGATGTTTGGCATTTACAAAAAATGGCAAAGAATTAAAAATTTGAAATAAATTTAAAAATCATTTTCAACCAATAACGGCACAAGATCATGATACAAGACAGATTTATCAACAATTTAGAATATCGATTTTTTTTAAAATCAGACACCTGTGGTCTATTCGAGAACTATGTATATTCATCTTAAAAGAATGTCGGGTGTTGGCCACAATATATTCACCACACCAAATTCCCGTAGGTACTATATACTTTTCAAAATATTTGCAAACAACGAAAAAGCTCCAATGAAAGCTGGTACTTTCGGTGGGCCGATTTCGACCAAATTTCCGTCCGAAAAGGTCCGTCCGTATAGAAGTCTGGAAAACTGATCTTACTGGTAAGTGTTGCAAAATAAATGTGGAATATTTTAGTTCGTAGTCATTTTTGTCGTGAATGATATACTTTTCAAAATATTTGTATAAAATGAAAAGTTCCTATGCAAAAGCTGGCCAAAATTTTCTACGGCTTCGAATTTGTGCAAAAAACTTAAGTATGAAGTTTCATCTCGAACAATCAATCCGTCTGGGCTGTACAATTTCGAATTATTACTGAAAAAGAGTTTCCTTTGTATAAGAAAGCGGTATTTCCGCTTGAAGTTTTGAAAACTGACATGACCGGTAGTTCAAAAAAGTTGTTCTCGTAAATGCTATTTTGTAAACAAATAATTCTCGCTGGTGGGGAAAAACTTCCCACTTCCCAATAAAGATTTTCCGAGGAGGTTTTGACCAGAGCTAGAACATGTGGACGAACATTATCACACAGGAGAATAATTTTGTCGTGTTTGGAATAGTAGTGGGCACGTTTTTCCTTGAGTGCTCGGCCCAATCTATTTTTAACATCTCCCGGCCTCCGTTTATATATGGAACTCAATTTCTTTGCTTTTGAATCATTCCCTATATTGCTTGACTCAGTACTCCTAATGTAAGTGCAAGTTTTCCTTGCGTTTGGCATACATCTTCATCCAATATTGATTCCAATTCGGAATCTTCGTACACTTTCGGCCTGCCACACCTTCGTACACTTTCGGCCAATCGATGCGCCCATAAGCTGTAGATTCCTTCAAATTAAAGACGTAAATCTTAAGTCAGTCCCGCAAATGATGCTTATTTTGGTCCAAAATCGACATTTTTACAAGGCATAGGATATGGCATTTTACATCGGACAATTGTAACCATAACTTAATGGTGGCACCATCTTTTGTCGAGCGGTCAAAACGGTCAAAAATCACTGAGATCTCCAAAATAATGAAAAAAACTGACTGAATTCTGACTAGAATTGAAACTTCTAATTTCTTTAATGTGGTGCTGGATGCTGCAAAGTTCGTTGAAGGGATCATATTTTTCGTAATTATTAACTTACTTGAAGTGATACAAGAGAAATAATTTTTGTACCAAACTTAACAAATACACACTTTTGTTAATTCAATTGTATAATTCACTTCTATAAAGGAAATGAAATGGATAAAATGACGTCATAACAATAGATTGTGGTAAAAAATTTACGGATTTCTGTTTTACCTTTCGTTGGTTAATAGTCATCACACTAATATGAACTTCCGATTCAACCTGTTACTTTTAAGCATTTTAAATGATTTATTTTTCAATTTATTTGCATTCCAAAACTTTCATGCATCAGGCATTCGAATAACACAATACACTTTCAACTTCAACACTGCAACATTATGCCGGTCGGATGCCTTTCATTTTCAGTCAATAAACATTTTTGCATTCATAATAAATCATTTAGTGCCCACATCTTGAAAACTTTTTTAATTTTTTTTGTTGTATGGAAGCACAATAAACATATTGCCAAACAAAAAAGAAAAATCTATGTCAATCGATCGACCCGGACCCCAAATAAATCCTTTCTCCAAATAAATACAATTGAGATGATTTCGCTATTTGCACTTATAATCAGCAAAATGACATCACCCCACTCGAAATTTTACTTTAATCGCAATTTAATTATAATTTGGGAAGAAACTGATTTTTTTTTTGGCGAGACAACAGCAGATTTTTTGTTAGAGTGGCGCACGCTCTGAATTGATCAAATTATTAAAAAGAAATTTTATATGTTAGTACCACTAATCAAACATATTGTGAGTGCAAGACAGCTGGGATTTGGCGAAATGCTGTTTCCGCGAATCGTAAATCGATCAATCCGGACATACAAATACATAGTGAGTTATAAAAAAACACTTTCTCTGGCTGGGGTATTTAACGACATTTAATTATCACAAAAGGTTGTTGAACATTATTGGCATTGAATAATGAACAGATCGGTAATTACCGCAATTATTTACTTACAACAACTAAAACTTTTCTTCATTTATTAAATTTTTTATTTGTTTTCCGAATAAAGAAAAAAACTAACTTTCATTATCAGACTCGCGCGCAGTAAATGAAATTATTTTTAGAGTACTCGTACACGCAGCAAATAATACAACAATAGCGAACTGTTTGTTTGATTGATTAGTTTTTTTTGTGGTTTTGAATAAAATTTAGTTTTTGACAAGTGGGACATGATGAGTAGTTTATACATTGTTTAAAGTATGTGTCAGACAATATTAGCCAAAAGTAAACAAAAACAAAAAAAATGAGAGTTTTGATGATCACCGTGCTGTAATTAATCATTTTTGTCTTATTCCGGCTGTTCGTGACTCATATTCAATACAAATGGATATACTGAACTATCAACCTTAAGACTTTTACATAAACCATTCATCTCAATAATTCTATTATGGAAATTAATTGTGGTTAGTGAATTGTCAGATTGTGGCTTATTAAATCCGATATAACTAAATCTTCAAAAATATAAAGTGAAAGATAAAATTCGAATCTACTTTTAAATTGCATTTATTAAATCGCATCCTGACAGTGCTGGCAGTAGTGACATTTGACCGATAGACTTGGAAAAGAAACTTGGGAAGATCATAAACATTTGAATTACAAAAAAAAAATAATGGAGAAGTGATTTAGTTGTGGCAAACATCCGACTCTCTTTTACCACAAATGTACAAATAAATCTCGATTACACCACATTTGGTTTCTAAACTGAAAAATTAAACTTGCCGGGCTTTTGGTATTCAATAAAAAATCGGTTGCCGTACAGACCTGTCGGATTGAATCAGCGCACCATTTTTTATGACAATCCGAACGCGCAGTTGACCTGAACACGGAAAGTTTACAAAGTGCACAAAAACGTTTTGAAAAACAGTAAAGAGAAGTTGCGTATGAGATACCTTATACCATAAAGATATCACAAGTTAGTGTATATAAAATTTTGCATGAACATTTGGTCATGAGCCGTGTGTGCTTGGTGAACAGCAACACGTCGATGAATCGGAGCGCTTTTTGGAGCTGATTAACCACAATAAACAAGACTTTTTGCATCGGTATGTAACAATCGATGAAGCATGTCCACCACTACAATCCGTAGTTAAATCGACAATCAGGTGAGTGGTCTACGTATTTTGGGATGCGAAGGGTTTTATATTCGCCGGCCTTGAGAAGACCATCAACAACGAATATTATATGGCGTCATTGGTGCATTTGAAGTAAGAAGTTGCTTAAACGGTCCCAAATGCAAAAGAAAAATGTATTTTTCACCAATGCACTGCGGGTCACAGTTGTACAATAACAACAATAACAACATTGATGTTTATTGTCTCTACGTTCTTCAGAAGCCTTCAACCCGTTTTTGGATATTATGCCATTTGTTTAGTTGAGATATCAAAATTGTTTGAAAATTCGGTTTGTGAATGCAAGCTGGCAGTCCACCAATTAAATAGTGCCCTGGAGTTAAATCTTAAGAATCAGCGCTTATCAGGCACAATGGTTTTTAATTAAGTAGTGTTTCGATTCCACATCGGGGGACTAGCTGGATTGAATGAAAACCTAATCATAATCTGCGAAAAAACCAGATATTAATTTATTTGATTGCTGGTTGATAAATTGTTTGTCCACACCAGTGGTTGTAAAAGGACGACGCATGAAGTTAAACGTTGTTTGTGTGCGGTAAATTATTCTTTCCGTCGAATACATTTCATACACATTTCTCATAAAAATGCCGAACAGCATTATACGCCCATTGATAATGATCCAAAATCTATGTTTCAAGAAATTTGATAAAATCGTTGGCCCGTTGATATTTTTTGTCAAATGCACACTCTAGATTCGACAGGCGTCAACCCACTCTCAATATTCCGTCTTTGTATGATGATTGTTGAAATTGTCGAATAATTTTGAGTATTATCATCACTGATTTTCTGAAGAGTCCCTATCAGCTAGGAATAGTGCACTCACATCCCATATGTGACCCCGTCTAACCGATACGTTTTAATTTCTTCGGTCAGATTTTTCCTTCAGATGACTCACTGATCGCTCATTCACCATCAGGTCTGGAGAAAAAATTATACGTTGCTGTCGGAAATGAGTCAAAATAGTGAACAGATCATCTTGTAGCGTGGGTCCTGTAAATAAAATATCATTAATTGATAAGACGGAAGCAGAATTAGTGGATTTATAGAATTCAACTAAAAGTTTTGTTGTCGAGCTATCCAATTTTTCTGCAAGGTGAAGGTTTCTTTCAAAACGACGTTCTATCATTAGAAGTCGTTCTATCATTAGAAACGAAATTAATTTGAGTCGCATATTTTATCATAAGGTTTAGGTTCCGATGCCGTTAGACATTTATCGAGCTCACAAAGGCTTTGAAAAGTTTAGTTTACATTATCTGCTGTGTTGATTGTTGCTGAATAACCATTTCGTATAACATACTTGATGAGCCCAAAAATTGTAAACTATTTTTACTCAAAGATTAATGAAAAGCGAAGGCCTACCTCTAGACTCGTTCAATTCATCATATTTACTATGAAAACATCCGAAAATAATAATTCTGTGGAGTGAATCAATAGATGAGAGCATTCCAAATTGCGAATGAGCAGGTGCCATTTTGGCCGGCAATGGAAAAGTCCAATAATGACAAATCTGTGAAGTGAATCCTTGAGATTTTGTATTAGCACATAGCCATCTATACAACGTGCAATATATGAAATCATTCCAATTTCGAAAATTTTTGTTTTAGCTCGATCACGTTTAATAATTATAACGAAAAAGTCCGTAAATGGAAATGGTAGGCAACCTCACGATCCACATATGCTTATGTTGTATTTTCTCGAAATTAGAAAACTTATTCAGAAATTCAAAATATTCAGGATTCGCTCCACTGATTTTCCACATAGAATTGTGGCATATTTTTTTAATTGAACTTTCATGTATTGCATACTATGTACAAAATCGTCTGGATTCGCTCGGCGGAATTTTAATTTATACAGAGTGTTTCGTTATTAAAAAAGACACCTCGACGATCCGGAGCCTTTATTATTGTGGCATAATTTTTGGAAATTAAAATGCTTCCATCGCTTGCATTATACATATGTAGGGTATGGGGCAAAATCTCTATGGTTCGTATCACAGAATTTCATTTTACGGAGTTTTTCGTTATAGGTATAAAAAATGTACCAGCTAAAATGTAGTGAAACTTTTTTAAAATCTGCTGTTTCTTCTATTGTACTATGTAGATGGATATGGGCAAAAATCTCCAGGATTTGCTTTAAAGAATTTCCATTTTGAGTTGTTTTTATTATAATTATCATAAAATGAGCGAACCAAGGTCAGGCAATCTGTCGATCTATACGCATGTAACGTACTTTCTCGTACTTTTGTTTTTTGTATTATGTGTCAAAATCCCTAGATTTCGTTCCACATATTTTGTTTATAATTTTGAAAAACGAACGAGCCAAAATCGAATGAGTTGGACAAACTGGTGATCCGCATAGACACTTGGCGTATTTTTTTGAAGTTGAAAAACTGCAAGATTCGCTCAACAGAAGTTCAGTTTACGAAATTTTTCGTTAAAATTTTGAAAAAAGAACGAGCCAAAATGGAATACCCGGACGATCTACATAAACATGCGGGATAGTTTTCAAATTTGGACTGGTTTCTTCTATTGTACTCTCTCTGCTCGTGGCTGTGCCGTAATCTTCAGGATTCGCTCCACAAAATTTCCATTTTAAGTCTTTTTAATTATGATAAAATGAACGTACCAGACATGTGGCGTTTTTCCTCGATATGTATTTACTATGTGCTTAAATCTCCAGGATTCGATCTACAGAATTTTCACGACGCTCCACTTAGTTATGTGCCATATTTTCTCAAAGTTGGACTTACTTGATCTATGGTATACTATGTAGGTCGATATGTGCCAAAATCTCCAAGACTCTGTTCCGTTATAATTATGAAAAAATAACAGACTCAGTTGGGCCATTCTGACGATACGCAAAGACATGTAGCGTATTTTTGCGAAGTTCTGAAAGCTTCAATTTTTTGCACTATGTATACCTGCCACTAAGCGAGTGCCCAAAATTTTCAGGATTCCCTCCGCAGAAATTTTAATTTTTCGGCCTAATATATGAAAAAATGAACGTACCAAGGTGATCCAACCTTACGATCCGCATAGACTAGTGGTGTACTTTCTCGAAATTTGACAGCTTTAACCTACTGCGTTATGTAGGTGGTTATTTCTGTCTCTGGATTTCCAGTTTCGGACTTAAACATTATAATTATGGAAAGAGAACGGCGTATTTTTCAAAATTAAACAGCAAAAGCGTTGATGTAAATGCAGACAAATTCCACACACCGGAATATATTTTTTTTCCTCCAAGCCCCTGCCAATAGATAAGACTTATAAAGAGACAAAGGTTACTCCCAGACTAGTAAACATAAATTCACAACATACAACCAAGGGATAATCCACTTTTGAATTTACATCCAAACAAACCTTGAGGCTACTGGTTACCCAGAACATATGACATTTGAAGGGCGAAAATCTTGTGACGACAAAGTCATATGAAACATGTTCGCCCAATTTTTTTAATCAGTGTATAAGCCAGAAGACATCATTGCATGCATAAAACCAAATGTTAGCACCAACAATGTACCCATAAAAATTCCAGACTTTAAACATTTGATAATTCTTCTATGCCTTCTTTTCAATCAATCTTTGAACCAAGACGTTTTCCTCAGTTGTCGAAAATAACCCATATTTAAAGCTGAAACGCGGAATGATATTTCATGTTAAAGAAGTAAAACGTCAATTTCATCGATTCTGAAGTTATTTGAACTGATAATCAAGAATTCAGGTCAGTAGTACCACGATATAGAGTCAAACCTGTTTTTGTGCGGTTTTTTTTTGTGTGATTTTTTTTTATGCATTATTTTTTATTTATCATGTACAATCTACTGAAGTTCTTTCAAAATTTCAATCAAATTACAACATAATTTAATGTGATTAATCTAATTAGTTAATTGACGCTGGCCAATTTGTTTTTTCGATTTTTGATATTTCATCACATTGCGTAAGTATTGTGTCAGGTTGCGTAATGTTTCGAGTTTTTTTCTACGTAAAAATTTTTTTATGTGGTCCCTATTCACCGCGCAAAAACAGGTTTGACTATATCACAAAGTCAACATGGTTTTATGACGAAAATATTAACTGCAACCAACTTTACAGAATTCACCAGCAGCACGATAAAAGAAATGTAAATTACACTTTGCTAAGGCATTTGACTCCATCAGTCATTATAAAAAATTAGAATGCTCGTACAAATTTTGTTTCCGCAGTCCGTTTTTAACCTGGTTTAAACTATACTTGAGCAATCGCTCTCAATACATCAAAATGGGGAACAAAATATCTTAATCCTCAATTTCCCCAGGCAACCAAGCAGGCTACCATATTGGCCCTTTAATTTAACTTTAAAGTTATTACCCATTTGTTATCTGCCATATATCAATGAACGTAGAGTACCAGACAGTACTGTTTGATACTTTATGAAATTTACGTCTAAGTTTATTTTCCGAACTGTAGATGGCAGTGATGTTTGTTAAAATTACATGAAATCTATAGGTGTTTTACGAAGTGCTTAATGCATTGTTTAATAATAATACAACAAACTAATTCTTACTAATAACCCCTAATATAAATATTAACTGATATTAATGTGAATTTATTGCTTTTTTAATTAATTAATTTTATTTAATTTATATATCCAAAAATACAAAAAAAGAACAATAGCTGTTATAATAATAATACATAAACACAAATAAAAGATTAAATAATAGGAACTTCCTGAAATATAACCGGAATTTTAATACTCAGGATTTTTCTTTTGCTTTTTTCACTTTCATATGAATTTTTCAATTCATTTTCATTAATGGAAAGCATTATTTGAAAATTTTGATTGGCTTTAAATTTCATATTACACTAAAAGCCTGATAATCCGGCATCCAATTAACTGGGACACTCAGTTAACCGGAATTTTAATTTTTAAAAATTTTTTTGATTGTCTCTCTTTCATTGGCATTTTTCAATTCATTTTGAAATTTGCAATTGCTTTTACACATTTTCATTAATGAAAGCATTAGTTAAAATTTTTGAATGGCTTTTTTTCATATTACAGTAAAAGGCTAATTATCCGGCACCCAATAAACCGGAACACTCAGTTAACCGACACTTTAATTTTTAGGATTTTTTTGCTTTTTTCTCTTTCATATGCATTTTTCAATTCATTTTGAAATTTGCAATTGCTTTTACACATTTTCTAGTTGAAAATTTTGATTGGCTCTAATTTTCATATTACAGTAAAAGCCTGACTATACGGCATCCAATTAACTGGAACACTCAGTTAACCGGAATTTTAATTTTTATGATTTTTTTTAGCTTTTTCTCTTTCGTATGCATTTTTTAATTCATTTTGAAATTTGCAATTGTTTTTACACATTTTCATTAATGAAAGCATTAGGTGAAATTTTTGAATTGCTTAAATTTTCATATTACAGTAAAAACTCGATTATACGGCATCCAATTAACTGGAACACTCAATTAACCGGAATTTTAATTTTAGGAATAAAATGCAAATTTTAAAATGAATTAAAAAATGCATATGAAAGATAAAAACGCAAAAAAATCCTAAAAATTAAAATTCCGGTTAACTGAGTGTTCGGGGTTTCACTGTAGTCGTTTTATTTTTAAATACGCATTTTATTTCATTTTCAAAATGTCTAAAAATACACATTTTATGTCATTTATGAGCACACTTCTTAAATCATTTTCAAAATGACTTATGATATGCATTAATAAAGTCAGCTTTTTTTATTTCGTTTTCATTACAGATTTTAAGTTAATTATGAAATGAAATAAAAACGCTGGTTTAAAGTCCGAAAAAACGCCATTTTTAAGTCAGCCTTTTTTTAAATCGGGGAGCCCTCCTAAACGGCTTGACCGATTATAATATAATTTTGTTTGTGTTTGAGTGGGTTTCTGGATGGTTTAGATTCACAATTGGACGAGGTAGGTCTGCGATCTGGTTTTACGAGTTTTTTTTTGACGAGTTTTTTTTTTAAGATTTCTCACATATCAGAACATGTAACTCCAAAATTTCACCATCCCAATCTTCTTTATATATCGCTCATTTACAGCAAGAGTGACACAATTCAAAAATTTTAATTTTTATATTGAGTGATATTTTAAAATATCACTCAAAATTGTTTGTAGAAATTACCTTTTTCAGAAGTAAATAAAAATACATTCTGATTAGTAAAATAATTGTTTTTCTACACTCTCAAACGGATTTTAGTTTTTACAATTCTTTAATATTTTTCAAATTTTCTTTAGGATAGTTTACAATATCTTAAAATGTTAATTTCGTTCACGAATTGAGAGATTTTTTGATTTCGAGATGTGTCACTGTTGCAGCAAATGAGCGATATATAATTCTTCTGTACGTGTGTATGTAATTAAACTCCTCCTAAATGGCTGGACCGGTTTTAATGAAATTTTGTGTGTGTGTGTGTGTGTGTGTTGCTGGGTAGTTAAATAGGCTGCACTGCGATCGGGGCCTACAAATTTCTTTTTTTATTTTTTACACGATTTTTTTTTTTTAAGATTTCTCGCATATCAGAACACCACAAAAATTTCAGCCGCAGGCTCATTGTCTGGTAATGAGATGTCGTTCAAATTGTTGAACGGCTGAATTCATGTTTCAACCAGCGCCAGAAGTTGTTTGATGGACCGTGTATTAAAAAATAAAAAAAAAACATTTGGCTCGCCTTACTCCGACATTTTGCAGGTACAACATCTCGCGTATTTCAGCCTTACAGAAAACAGTAATCAAATTATTACTTTCGCTATATAAACGAGAGATTAAATTCCAATTTATATTTTATTGCATCAAATTTCTCAAGATTATAGATGAAATCGTAAATTTATTCTTGAAATAGAAAACTATACAGATTGTCTCAATCTCTTTGTTTTTATGCAAAGTCGTTAATCGTTATTGTAACAAGATTCATATCGAGATAAGATGCTATATAAATGCACAACAGGTGTATCTGGTTTAAATACGTTTTAGTCTAATAACATCGCAATTTATTCTTATTCTAATGCTCTAAATGTTTTGTTAGAAAATACGAGTGTAAATGCGTTGTAGATTGTGACATTATGTTTTGTATACGCACTACATATGGTATGAAATAACCCGGCACGCGTAATACGTGATGCTATATACGTAATCTAACGGTATCAAGATTGATATCATAATCATTTTTTTATAATTACAATGCTCAAAGTAATAATTATGCAACTATCTTATCTAATTGCAGCACGCCATTTTATCATATCGGGCAACACAAGATATACGGAATGACGATGAACTTACAACGGAAATTATAAGACGTTTGTTTAATTAAATTCGGCAGATTAAATAAAAATTTTGACGCTTTCTGCAGAAACGAGCCAACATCGTATAAAACGTTTAACATTTACTGGCACACACATCTTACAACAAATGTTATATAATGCACGTATGGCGTTGGATAACCATAGGATTTTATCTAATTTTATCGGCCCAAGCTAGTGAGTATATTTTTGTTAAGAGACTCGATTTGGTTCAATCGAAAATTTTATGTTTTACTTTTGCAGACATATGGCACACTGTCTTAGGTTTACCGACAGAATGTTTATATCAAAATGTGATTTTACCGTGCCGATTTTCGTTTTCGTGCTGGATGGACGGTGGAACTCACGTACAAGGATGTGGCGATAATAAATGGTTATTCTCGTGTTGTGTTTTAGAAAATGATATGCCAAGGTAATGTAATTAAGTAAATATTTCAATCCTTCTCGGTAGCGAATATAATTATTTCTATTTTTAGTTCAACATTACCACCACCCATAAAGCTAAAATTAAAACCTGTAATCCAAACCGCATCAACACAACAGTTCCCGAAAAAAGATCTTTTACTGCGACGACGGGCCGATAATCTCTCGATCATAAATAACGTGCTGATCGAGTGTGGCATTCCAAAAACCTCACAAAATACAATCCAGAAGCGAATTATTGGTGGCCGAATGGCTGAATTCGCCGAGTATCCGTGGCAGGCCCATATTCGTATCGGTGAATTTCAATGTGGTGGTGTTCTAGTCTCACGACGGTACGTTGCAACCGCGGCCCATTGCATCCAGCAAGCCCGCAACAAAGAAATTATTGTGTACCTAGGCGAACTGGATACACAAAACTCGGGCGCTATACTTGAACCGTTGCCGGCGGAAAAACATCGTGTCGTGCAAAAAATTATCCATCCTCGATTTCAGTTTCGAATGACGCAACCGGATCGATACGATTTGGCGTTACTAAAATTGGCACGGCCGGCCGGATATAAAACGCATATCGCCCCAATATGTTTACCATCGGGCCCGGTTAATTTAGTCGGACGCAGTGGTATAATTGCGGGATGGGGTAAGACTGAGGCAAATATGGGGCATACAGGAACAAATATTTTACGTACCGCATCGGTGCCTATAATAAGCGCAAACGATTGCATAAACTGGCATGAAAGTAAACAAATTAATGTTGAACTGTTTGGCGAAATGTTTTGTGCAGGTCATTCGGATGGACATCAGGACGCGTGTCTTGGCGATTCGGGTGGCCCGCTCGTAATAATCGAAAATGGTCGATTTACGTTGGCCGGTATTACGAGTGCGGGATTTGGTTGTGGCGTTGATCATCAACCCGGCATCTATCATAATGTACAAAAAACATCGAAATGGATACAAGAGATAATTTATAAATTGTAGAGAGCATTTAAAAATGAAAAATCAATTATAATTAAGCAAAGTGATAAAATTAATTAATTTAATTAGTCGAGTTTTAAATTATGAAATTTATGAAATTTATAATTTTTTGAAATAAAAGAAATCATCTTCCTATTTTCATGTGATTTTAAGTTTTGTTATAAAACAAAAGAAAAAATGAAATTAATTAATATTAATTATTAACCAAATTAATTAATATATGTGTAAATTAAATACGATCGATCGGTTAGGTGATAAATAAAAATAATGTATAGATATTGGAAATTTACTAATTGTTAAGCGTTGAAAGTATTTAATTAATTTAGAAAAAGTTATTTATTTATTCATAATGTTATATTTGGTTATATTTAAATGAATTTTTTTTAGAATTTGTATAATAAAAAATAATTTATGAAAGTATATAATTTTAAGTATATAAGTGTTTGTGATCCCCTAAATGTTGATCAAATAATAAATTCATTTGAAGCTTGAAAGTATTTTTAATATCGCCCAATGTTTGATTATTTTATAAAAATAAAGCTTTTATATTGGGAGCTTTTTATAGCAGTTTTAATTCATTACACATTTTGGGGAAATATTTAAATAATCATAATACGTTGATTTTAAACTTTTGAAATCCCTGAAATACTCGACATGCCAATTCAATTAATAAAAGCTCTATCAATCTGAAACATGGTTTTTCTCGAACAAATTTGAGTTTTTTTTTTACCATCGTAAATAATATTCCTTAATTTATTTAAATATACCTTCGTTATTTTTTCATATACTTAGAAATAGTTTGAACACGCCTCCATCATACTTGGCCGAAATTGAAAAGTCACGCTTTCCACGCAGAAATTGAAATTGAAACCTTTTCGACAACGAAAATTATAAATTTTGTCTATAGAAACAAATTGTGACGTATTTAAGTGGTATAATGTTGTATCTCCAATTCTACCACGAATTCGAGGAACAACATGGAAATTACCATCCATTAACTACATGTTGCATTTCGCTGTTGCAGATTACTTAACGTTACCAAAATAATTTTTCTTTCACCATTGAATTCTTTTTTCGATAAAGTAAACAATTCTCGTCAATCAACATCATCGTTATTTTCTAGAAACGTAATTTTAAATATAAAGGGTGTCCCATTAGGATGAGTCCAAATCAAATGAGTAGGGCGTGTAGCAGGGTCAATATTATGAAGGAAAGTCTACTACGCGTAGTTCTGGAAATGAACCGTTACCGACATTGCATTTCAAATTTTTAGCACGGTAGATTACCTTGCATCATGCAAATACCAATAATTCTTCTGAAAATTTAGATAATTGTTTATCTATAATTTTAAAGGAACAAATTTCTTCTTGCTCTCGGTAATGAAAATTTTCATCCATAGTAATTTCCATAGAGAAAACATTCGAATGTTTGTGGCGTAGACCTCTTCTTTCAAATACCTCCTATCAAATACAAAAAAATCTAGTGGTGTTAAATCTGGAGTCCACTCTAAATCTGGAGTTCTAGGCGGCCAAGTCATAGGTCCGTTGCGACCAATCCATCAGATTGGATAGTTTATACCAAACCAATCACGAACTTGTGTTCCACAGTGTGCAGGAGCTTCTTCTTCTTCTTCTTGATACAACAAAGTATTTCTCGTGATGATTGGAGTTGAATCTAGCACAATGGGGCCAGTTTCATTCAAAAATTGAAGATAATTTTGGGAGTACAATCTGTCATGTAGTAAAATTGACCCGATAAAATTAATTAAAATTATACCACACCATGCATTAACACTAAGTCGTCTTTGAAATGTTGATTCTCGCTTAATATGTGGATTTTCTGGTTGCACCTCAATTCGTCTGTCCATAAAATGGATGACAAATATGAAGGATTATGTTCCTCGTTCTTTAAGAGTAAACGACCAAAATTTGCTCTCTTTGATAAATTGACCGGTAATAATTCGGAAAGGGTGTAGACTTTGAGTTCCAAGTTGGAGCGGAAAGACGTTTCGTGTTAACGGTGGAATTTCTTCGTACAGAATTAAAAATTTGTTCATCGACATTGATTTCGTCTTGAATCAAGTTCAGTTAGGCATTTTCAAGTTCAGAACGGTGTCCCTCATTCTCGTAATCGAAATGTTTCAAATAATCTATAATCTGGTACCCACTTATTTAGATAACGGTTTCTCGACTTGCGCTCTGCAGCTCGTCCATTTCCGTCACGCAAACCTTAAATAAAATGGCTATCGGCGAGTTCTTCAAATGTGTATCGTGACATTTTATTATTTCTGATTACAAACGGGTAAACAAATTATTTTTAAAAGTTTATTTACTAACGATTAAAAAGTATTAACAAAAGCAACAGTCAATTACTAAATTGTTCCATCAATGTTTTCTTTATGGAAAACACTATGGAAGAAAATTTTCATTCACGAGATAAAAGAAGAAGTGTCTTTAAAATTATCGAAAAACAATGGAACTATGTTAATTTTTAGAATTATTGGCATTTACATGAATCAAGGTAATCTCCCGTGGTAAAAAATTGAAATTCAATTTAAGTGGGTAACGGTTGACTTCCGGGCATATGCGTAGTAGATTTTTCTTCGATACTCATCCTAATTGGATCGTCCTGTATTATTTACTGGATTTTTCTTTCTAGACTTGTTATTTCCGTATTTTCATTTTCTGGATTTTAAATTTTGAGTAAATAGGGTCGAAAAAATCGGATTTTAATTGAAAGTTCGCAACCAAGATCAAGAAATTGATCCATACGGTATCGACTAATTTTATGCTCATACGAGTTATGGTCGAGGGAATTTGAAACAATTTTTAATTAGGGTTTTTAAGGACGGGTTTTTAAGCAATTTCAAGTTAATCCGTATGTAGATTACACTAAAAGGCTTAATCGGGAACTACAAATTGCATAAACTGAACAACTCAATACATCATCCTCACAATGGAGGCACTAAACATATAAAAGCCTCTTTTTGAATTACCCAGACTATTTCAAACAATTTTGAATTATCCCAAACCTCGGGTTCTAGAAACTGAAACGTACAATATCGACTATTAAAGACAAACGCTCAAATCGGGCAAATGACCTCCACGGATGTGCTGGCACATTTTCCAAGACCATTTTGCATAAATATGGCTGAATTTTGTTGATGCAGTGTAACATCCTTCAATGCACGGATGGATGTGGGCTTGTAACCTCCTATAGACCTTTTACTTCAAATAGCACTTATAGAAAGAAATCAAATGGTATTAAGTCACATGATCTACGGGCCAATTTTGATCACCGAAACGAGAGAGTATACCACATGTTGTCCACATCAATATCATCGAATTTTGGCAAAAATAACTCAGTTATCATGTCGCGATATCGAACATCGCAGTAATTTAGTAAACAGTGCCTGGTTGACCAGCCTCATTTTCAAAAAAGTATGGTAACCTAGGTTAACTGAGGTTTATGTGCATGGAAACGCAAAGCCGAGTTTCGTTAAACAGAAATAAACTCAACGAAACTAGTGTGGTTGGGTTAGATTCTATACGTCAATTTTTTTTTATTTTTTAATGTGTAATCTAGTTAACATCCATTCATTAAAAAAAATGTCATCTCGGGTGCATTGGAATAAGGATGAATGCAAAATTGTATTTGCAACTTTTGATGAAAAACAAATTATCACTTTGATGTTCGCATCCAAGTGATTTTTTCAAAATTGTGGAAGAGGAGTTTAAAAAGCAAGGCATTTGTAACAAAAATTACGAAAGTATTGAGAACAAGTAGAAAAATATAAAGAAAGACGGTAAAGGTTCAGAGCCGAGCTCTATAAGCATGTTTGTTGCCTATAAAATAAAAGAAAATAGCTTTTCCACAAAAACAAACACAAACCACCACACCTAATTACCACCCGCACCCACTATCTAATTCAAACCCCCAAAACTCATCTCACCCGCACCACCCTGTACCGTACCACCCTATACCGCACCACCCATATTATCACCCTTTAACACCTCCATACCCACTCGCACACACACGCCACCCACAAAAACCTTCATCCACCAAAACCCAAATTCCTACACCAAACCCAAAACGCCTCATCCCACCCCCTTCACCTCCCATACCACCACTCCCATAACCACACCACCCACACAAACCCACATCCAGACGATATATATTTTTATTTCCCCTTCAAAAGCTCTATGAAACCAAAATAGAATAAAAAACTAAAAAAAAATCTATCAATTTTAAAAAGGAGGGTTAACAAAACCTTAAATATCTCCGAACACCCTAAACACAGAAATGTCCAAATCAATAGGGATCCATGAGTTGTTTGAACTTTTGGTGAAGAAATTAAGTTGATATTTCCATCCGTTCTTAAGTTATCGTGCACACAGACGGACAGACGGCAATACGAAACCATATAGCATTTTTTTAAACAAAAATGATTAAAAATAATTTTTAAAACAAAAAAACAAAATACAATGCCTAATTCCATACGACTGATGCCATACTAGGGTAACTGGTATCCGGTAACTTCTTCGTTTGTTTCCCCTTTACCGAATAAAATCAAAAAATTGCGGCGCAGGTAAAACCGATTTTATTCGTGGGGGGAAAGGGGAAAGAAAACGAAAAAGTTACCCTAGTGTGGATATGCACTACGAGGTTTTTGGTATTTTTTTCAAGGCCAACTAGTGTGTTGGCAATGTGTAACAAAATTTACAAAAAAAATATTCAAATCTATACATATATATACATATATATACATAACTCCAAATTATTTGTATTTTGTTTTATTCTGCTCTCTCGAAAATAAAATTTAAACTAAAATCTACAAGTCAAAAATGTCCTTGAAATGTTTTTTATTTCATTTATGTTTGTGTTAGTGTGGTTCGAGAAGCGCGAAAGAAACGAAGAAAAATACGTTTTTTTCGCGTGTGCCATCTGCGAACTAGTGGCAATTCAAACAGCTCCTGCGAATATTACGAGAAGCTCGACCGAATATAAGGGAATAGGCCTAGTTGTTTAACTTTAGAAAATACGGTTGATGTCTTCAGAATAAATTCTGCTATTAATGAACATGTGAATATATAATAAACATTAAATATATGGATTTTTATTGATTATTTTTAGATTAATCAAATACAATTGAGAAAGAGGTCGACTACGGGTTAGTTGAAACTAGTGAACAGCTTGAGCCATCCAACTCAAGTTATCATCAGAATAAACGTCGAAAAAATGTACCGCGTTGGGGATGTCACATTTAAAATTGTTAATGAAAACAAAAAGCTCCTTCATGAATTTTTAAAAGAGCAAAGGGAATAAATTGAATACGATTTAGAGCTTCCAGAAAAATTTCTTGCGGAAAATAAGAAATTTTTTCGAGAAAATAATAAATTATTTTTAAATGATTTAAAAAACATTCTTAATCCAAACAATGGGGAACCTGGCTGAAAATATCAGTTCGCCGCCACCTGAAACATATATTAATTTCGATAGCTAAATTTTACTCCTATATACATGTTTTGTGATATATAGTTCTAGGTTGTACGTTTTAATTACATATTTTAAGGTTAGTTAATGAAATAAAATTCCAAAATACAAATTTATTAATTTTGATAGTGAAATTAAATTGAACTGTTAAACATTTTTGAGGTATTATTACTCGTATATGTATATATTTTAGGTTAATGTGTTCTGATATATCACAGATATTTGAATTTCATATTTAATTTCATATTTTTAAGATAATTGAGAAAACTTTTAATTTACATTAAACAAATTTGAATGTTTGCCATATTGATTCGTGTCGTTTTTAGACATCTCGATATGGACAATACATTTTTAATTTTGTTAAAGTATAATGTTTCATTTGGTTTCATTTTCACGTTCTTTGTAGAAGAGGATAATTCTGTGCCATATAATTTTTTATGTGATCTCGAATTTCGTTTGCTTATACCGATATTCTCGACTGTCGATACGTTGCCGTTGAAGAAATAATTCGTTTTTTTGCTCAAGTTCAATGATTCAAGATTGTAGAATCGTCAAATTATATTATGGATCCTATTTTTTTTTTTTTTTTTAGAATTCGCCACCTACTCTTTAGGCGTCCAAACGAGTTTTCTGCAACAATTCGGGCCTTGTTTAAATAAACTTCAAATGAGACCTCTTCTGGAGTATACTTGCTCGTGCATAACCGTAATTCTGAACATTTGTGAACAAGAACGAATCTTTCAGTGCTACGGTATCACCCGTAAGCCCTGGATGCTTTACCGTTTTGTCAATAAATCTAGATTTTCAATATATTGCAGATGGACTGCACACATAATTTTTACTTTTCTGTTGACATCCATTTTCTTTTGAATTTTCCAATTGTATATTCCCACACAATATACACTTACAAACTTACAACTATATATTTTCAAAATATTTTCATAAAAAGATTTATTTCATTGAGATTTATGCGGATCGAATTTTAATGATAACCACCAAACACTATTAATATTCCAAGCCGATCTGTACACTGTACCAGATTTTAGTTTACGGTTCTCATCAACCACGAGCTCCGCTTTCCGCTAAACGATACCGGCTCAATACCAATTCGAGCCTTATGTTGGGATTGGTGCTTTAGGCCTGTATAAGGATGCCCACCAGCTAATTTTAAAAGAATTTTAATTATGGGTTTTTACAAACCTCGTGTTTCTGAAATTAAGGAAATCATGGTGGTCTCTTTCACAGTAAGGCATTCACAAGAGGTTACAGTTTTCTTGATGTTTGTTTGTTTTTTTCTTGATTTAATGGTTGTTAATTGGAGAAATCCGTTTCCACCATTACCGCCGAGACTCAGGTTTCATTTCGTTCTTTTATTAAGGTTCCCGAAACAAATTAGGTCTACTCCTCGAGGAGGTTAATATAAGCAACTTGTTAATTAAACACATCATATAGGTTGTACGTTCCCTTGCTTTTAATTCCATTTTCATGCGACTCACTGGAATCTGATTCAGTTTTTGGATATATGTCGTCGCCTGATTTTCTTAGTTCAGTTCGGAATGGTAGAATTGATTCTCATTCATAAAAGGTTTTAAAATAATGTCTTAACTCTTGTCTAAGTGAATAATTCCAAGTGAGGCCGAGTTGTCCTTCCTTTACAGTAAGTACTGGGGCAATATAAATTTGTTCGTTGATCTTATTTTCCCAAGAGTAGACGGGAGAGGGTCCTACGTAGGATACTGAGTCAGGAGGAAATGAGAAAATATTGATTGGTTTTGGATGACTATCTCTTTTATTCTGTTTTAGAAATTGCAAATGTTTTGTGTACTGCGCCGGATAGTTTATGTTTTTTACGATTGTAGAAAAATTTCTGAAAGTTACGGAAATGGTGGTTTTAATGTGCTTTAGCTAAACATTGTTTAGCGATTTTCAGTGTATAGTAGAGAATTTAAGTTTTGTTTATGGGCTTTATAGTAGGACCTGGCGCTCTTAAATTTGCATCGCTGCTTATCACTGTTCCCTTTCACATTTCCCACTGTTCAATTTTTACTTCTTAGCTTAAACAATTCTCTGTAAAATTACAACTGTGTCTGCATGGCAATGTGGCCGTGCTCATTGGCGCTTTTATGTTCGAGGTAGATTTTGTTGGCCGCTATTTTAATGTGAATGACATTTTTCAGTTCGCATTTGGCAGTCATAGAGAGTGGTCGATAAAAATTTATTATAGAGCATCTAACGCCGACATGTTGAATTTATTAAAACATTTTATTTAAATAAATACGCGGAGAAAACTACTTTACTTTTTTGGTGTTAATCATATGCCTAGCAAGGCAACCATTCATCGTGTAATGAATAATTTTGAAAATTTGAATACACTGGGTGATAAAGTCTTTACTTTACTGGGCGACAATTAAGCACACGTACCCCAAAATGTACGATGTAGTAAGGCAGAGTGTTGCTGCATATCCAAATACCTCTTTTCGACGCCATGCACAAGAGTTGGGAGTGTCTCCATCATGTTTGTTAAAACTTCTCAAAGAAGATTTGTAGTTTTACCCCTATTGAGAGGGCTCGAGTTTTACAGCTCGGTTAGAAAACCTTCATTTTTGGTAAAAAATCATTATGAGTGACGAATCACATTTCGACTTAGCAAACAGAATAATTAATTTGTTCAAGAATTTTTTTCGGCTTTTCGGACAAAATATTATTTTCATGGACACCCATACAATGTTTACGACTATTTATTAATAAACAGAATAGCCGCTATTGAGACACTTAAAACCCTCAATTGTTACACCAAAGACCACTACGCATATTCGTAGAGTAACTGCATGGTGTGCCATGCGGGCCAGTGTCATCATATTTGAGTATGCAAGTGGCAATGCTTTTACAGTTATTGTTGGCGTGCCTGAATTGGATCAATTAGGCCTACAGAATGTGTTTGAAACAAGACGGTGCTCCATCGCAAACAGCTCGTCCTTCGATGTAAATGTTGCGAGAAATTTTTCCCGGCCGAATAATGTCAAAAAGTGGTGATACCGACTGGCCCCCTCGATTTGTCTCCCCTCAATTTCATTCTATGAAGGCACTTAAAGGGAAAGGTCAGGACATCATTAGAAATGAAATTGCGGAAATAACGCCAGAAGTCTGCGAGAATTTTATGAAGAACATGGTCAAAGGAGCACGCCTTTATTGACGTTTTCTTCTATTGGCTCATCCTGCTACTAATCCGTTCTTTACCTTGACCCATTCTTGAATTTTTCCTTCTCAATTCGGCCATGTGTTGTCATTTTTGCACTTCCTCTGTCGCGGCCTTCCGGTTCGCTCTCTCTTTAGATTCCACTGTCACACACACGTTAGGATCAAACATACTGGAATCATTAGCTGGGCGTTCATCAAATACCTTTACTCCATTTGGTAAGCGAATATTAATTACCTCTGGCCTTGGTTGTTTCTTGAACACTCTGTGGTTTTCTTAATTCTCGCTCTCTACTCTTCTCGCCAATTTCCTTTTTAGGTTCCTCTGGAATCAGTCTGTCTCGTTCTTATTTGGCTTTTGATGTCTCTTGGTTGAACACTTGACTGTTATAAATTTCGGTAACTTCTGTGAATAGTTTTTGATTTATGGTTTGTGTAATTGTTTCAACTCCTCTCTTATTATCGCATTTATTTGCGTGATTTCCTCGATATCCAGCTTGCATAATTTTATTGAATCAGTTGGTAAGCTTCCTCTGGCTGCCTCATATTGAGAAGGCAACATATTTGAGCCACAAAGTGAGTTAATGATAATGGAGTGGCCAAGATCCAAAAATGTACCCAAATTACGAAGCTACCCTGGATTGAGCACTGATTGCAGATGATTCGTATCAGTATTCGCCAATTTTGCGAAAAGTTTACATGATTAATGAGGAATGATATGCTGTTTCAACGGCAGGAATAACAAGAGGGATGTTGTCATAAGAAATCGACGGTTGAGAGTGAGTTGAGCAGCAACGAACAGACCGTGGGACATTAAGATGGTTGGTAAGATTCTAACAGTCGCAGATGAAACATTGGATCAAGCGTCTGCAAAGCTACGATTATGACATCAAGCATCGAAAAAAGCGAACATGTTAATAGAAGATTCGAAATATAGAGTTAATCAAATACTTCGTCTCGTGAAAAAGCAAGTGGGGACCATCTCTGAATTAATAAAACATTCACAAATATTTGACACCGATTTTATTGGTCCAAATATCGACAGTCGGCTGAGGGTGTATCCTATATCCAATCAGAAAAAACAACCATCGTTCATGTCATGATTAACAAGTGGATTGGCTAACTTAATAAAATGAAAATCACTCAAGCCAAGAAAGATATTTTAAATCGGCATAAATAAGACAAGAACAACGCTTTTCCATCTTAATCAGATGGTATGGTAGCACGGTTCAAAATGATTTGAGACATATAATTCGGAATGATCGAATGAAGGTGCAAATAGGTGCAAACAATAAATCTTTGGAAGGAAGGCAACTGGTTTGGCTCTACTATCCGCAACGTTAAAAGAGTTACCTGCAAAGCTCCCATCGGTATGTGAGAGGCCATATACGCAGTCATCACCAAAATGATCAACATAGTTTACAGAATAATGAAACTTCCTTCCGATTCCGTCTATTGAGCATCAATTCACGATGGATTGATCGATTGCGGGTTTGGCGTCGGTTCTATGCCAATTGGTCAATCAAGGCCTGAAAAAATTACATTTATTAACTAGTGACATCTAGATTTAATCATTAAAAATAGTTTTATAGCGTAATAGTCTAGAACAGAATGTTGCTAATGTTAATGTAGAATCAGGAATATTTAGCACGGTATACAAATGCGGGTGCGATGAACGCAAACAGTAAGTTAAGAATTTCGGTACGCGACAGTTTAAAACTGAAAGTGAACAAAATTGTGTAAAGTGAATAAATAGTAAATAATAGTGAAAATCCTTGTTGTTGTCTTTTAAATGTTAATTTCAGTATTTTCCGGAATAGTTTGGAATTTGTGTAAATTAGGACAATATTGTTGTTGTAATCCTTCAAACTTACAGTATTTTTTCAATTCTGGGCTTAGAATGGGACTTGACATCTGGTTGTTAAATCATACCTACCATATTATGATGGTCCAGAACCGTATTAATAATCACCTTCAGCAGCTAATTTGTATTGTTCTCTTATATTACTCCAAAATATTAAAATTTATAATATTTAATTTGAATATTAATATAAATTATAAATAAATATTATAATTTAAAAATAAATCATCAGCGCGCCATCTTCATCCATATCATACAGTTTACAATTAATAATTAATTAACAAAACAAAAAATAAATCTAAAATCTTAATTCTACTAATGCTCCTTGCCCATCACTTTGTCTATCCACGGTACAAATTTTTGTATATTCGTATAAACTCCGGGTAAATGTTCACGACCACAGCCAATACCCCATGACACTAAACCAATCAGTGTTTTTCGCCCTTCGAGCGCTAGTGTTAGTGGACCGCCTGAATCACCTTGGCATGAATCGCGACCACCTTCTTTGTAGCCGGCACATAAGAATACATCGTGAATGGTTTCACGTCGGCCAGCCGCCCGAAACCATCGTTGACATCGTTCGTTTGGTATTACCTCAACATCAACTTCTTGCAGCACTGATGGTACTGTACTTTGTCCATGTCGTGTTCGTCCCCAACCCGCAACGGTCGCCATTTTCCCCACCAATTTAACGGATTTCCCGGGCAGACAAACTGGTAAAATATGCTGTTTGAATACAACTTTGCGATCCACCTTAACGAGTGCCAAATCATTTTGAAAATCCGCTGGTGAATAATTTGGATGCACCTCTTTTCGTTCAATACCATATTCCTCATGATTCAATCGCTCATCTTGATCACGTACATCCCACTCACCCAATCGTACTTTAAGATTTTGATTTGTTGTGGTGGCAACGCAATGAGCGGCCGTCACTACCCAACGATTTGATACCAATGCGCCCCCACAACTCAACTTTCGTGTAAGAAATCCTGTTTTAATTATGGCCGCCTGCCAGGGATGGCTTCCAAATCCGGTTGAATGTCCACCCACAATTCGATTCGATCGAGTGTATAGCTCACCGCAAGCTGAAAAATAAGTTATAAATAGGATATTAGTACAAAACTACATTGCAATACGTTAAATTAGTTCAACGCCAGAAAAAAATATGCGACCCCTTGCCATAAGAAAAGGTTTTTATTTAATGTGAATGTGAATCAAAAAATTAAACTCGAACCAAAAAAAAAATTGTATGTGCGTTATGTGCATGTTATTTCAATAATTTACCCTCATCGGGCTTGATCACTTCAACATCATCATCGAAATTATTTTGCGGGAATCCATTGTCATTGTCATCCCCGCCATTCCCAAACAGCGACGATGGATTAATATCATATCCAGACTCATCAATCAATCCAATATGATGCACAGGCTTTAACGGTGTTGAATACGTATGACTTCCCGGGATGTGATTTGATTCATGTATGCTATTACCCGAATTGCTGCCACCCGACGTTCCACCATTACCCCATTCGGCAGGTAATTGCGGCGATTGATTATAAATCGGATATTGAGGTTGAGTTGGTTTATATTTTGTTGTGTACGTAGTATGATGATGTACATTATGCGAAATTGGGGATGGACGATCTGTTGTGTGCGACGATGATGGATAGTAACCAACTAGATGGATAATATCACCTGAAATTGGGTGGTGAATTTATGGTTTTTATTTTCATATGAAAGTGTAATACTTAAAAATATACGATGTGATTGTCTGTTATAATTTAATACCTCAAATATTTAACCGTTATGGTCTGTTTAAGATTTTCGTGTATATGGTATATAGAGGAACAAAGCGCAGAGCTAAGAAAATAAAAATAAAATTTCTTAGGGCTTTTCTGTTTAATACGCTACAGAGCAAGTCAATCATAAAATACGGTATATATGTGGGTATGTGTTACAATTACGTGATAGTTGAATTAAAATGCTTTCATTTTTAATTGTAATCCACTCGTAGTTACAATTGTTTCAAACGTAATTTGAATTGTTATGATTTTAACGACGTATAACATCTAACAGATTTTCTAAATGTGATATGACAAAAAAAAAATGAATTTCTAATTTATGAAGTACTGAAGATTAATACCACATTTAAATTTTTTAAATAATTTATGCTTTAGAGGCTAATTTACATTTACCGAAGGGCTAAGTATATGTATTTAGGTCGATTAATTTATGAATAAAATAATTATCGGAAGCAGATTAGAATTTATTTCCTCATCAATCAAACGCAAGCCGCTGCTTTCTTGTCGACCCACCCGTCTGTTGCTGTCGATCTATTTCTTAGTAATAACGTTAGTATTCGTTAATAAAACGTACCGTCTACCTTCCAGCACCAATAGAGCACCAAATAATATTATAATCTGTTGTAGTGGATTATCTTACCAACCCAGTGGATTTCTTAGAATAATTGTGTCATTCAAACAGCTGTTATGGTTGACTTGATGAATTCTTAAAATAACATTTTAGTTCTTGTTTGTACAAAAAAAATTACCAAATTAATTTTATAACAAAAATTTTAATTGTATTGAGATCATTACAGCATATAGATGGGTATAACTTGACCCTATATAATCAAATAAATCTGACCCAATTTAACAACTAACTTCGGGCTAGGTATTGAAAACTAGAAAAATTAACCGGACATGTCGCAAAATGACTCCTGAAAAGTGTTCTTAATAGACGATCATCATTGATTTTGAAAATTACACCAGTTTAACAATGAATAGAGAAATTAAAACTGTTCTTATTTGCTTAAAATTTGGTAAGACATATATCTAAATGTAGAAATCATTTTCCGAGAGTATACTGTCATTGCACCATCCTAGAAATTTCACAAAATTAAAATCGAATATTTCTATTAAAAAATTAGTTTTATATTCTATATCAAAAAATTAATATGTCATCAGCGCCAAAACGTTGAACTTGTGAAATAACTTGCTGATAAAAAAATATCTCTTCGCCCATAAACTTAAAAACAACATGATCATATCAGAATGATAAAAATGTATCTGTTAACAGCGCCACAGTAGTTATTTGGAAAACTAATATAATTCAGCTAAATTTGTGACATTCTTCAAGCCCATTGCAATGATATTCGATACTTTTACATTATACGATAATTTTATAATTAGCTACCAGCGCCAAAACGGCGGAGTTGTGAACTAACGTGCAGACCACAAAAGGGTTGCTTTTCAAGACCTTTGAAGTAATGCCATATTATAGAGAAAAACGTAATGAAAAATCGGACAATTGGGTGGAATTTTCGATGGTGCCCGACCCCCTGAGGTAGAGATCCCAAGAGTTTTTTAGTTCTCCGAATTAAAAATAAAATAAAATTGGCAAAAGAATTTGATTAGGACAAGCAATTCTTGAGTTATCATCGGGACAGACATCCATTTTTTGCTTTTTTGGGATCAGGGTAAAGTGGTTTTGGCAAATTTCGCTACAGCGGCTTCTCCAATTCTAGACATTAAGAAATGGTAAGGAGCAACACAAGTAACACGCCAGGAATAAACGATGAATTCGTATCGGAAAATCTTGTGACTTATACGACAAAACGCGACGTAAACGCGCTAAAACAGAAGATTAATACTCGCCGTCTCGTAATTCAAAACACCATTAAGAGGCAATTATTAGCCAATCTCGAGAATTCACAAGGTTGTGCCAAATCAGCTCACGCACTGAAGTCGTTAATTACAAAACCGCCTTGAATAAAGTTTTAAGTTTTCAAAGGTGAAAATACTAAATGGACTGAATTCGAGAATTATTTAGACTAACACAATTAGAGGTCTTAAGTATACTTAATATTATCGCCGATAATTTGGATCCATAAACCCATCAACAATGGGAAATGTCATTAACCCGAAGGTTATTTCCATGAGCAGAATAAAATCGAATTCAATCGCATAAAGAAGCTCCGTCATCGTCGTATTCGACGCACTCTCTAGTACATTGGAAACCTGATACACATTCAACTCGTTCACTCGTCATCACACGGGCTTTCGCATTTCACGTGTCTAGTTTACGCTAGTTTACACAAATTGTGATTAATTCAAAACATTTACATTTGAGTAAAGGCCAAAAGAAGTCCGAGGAAAGAGGTTATGCTTCAATTGCTTGTGCATAAGCCATATCAGTTTGACTTAATCCACCTTAAGCTAGGCTTGCAATAAAAGACATAACCGCCATCCATCGAGCTTTCTCATTATGTTGTAATGCAATATAAACTGTACATGGTATTCGACACACATGGTATTCATCGCACAAAACTACAACCGGCACATCTCTAAACCAAAAGCCTCGCATTGGTCTCAAACTTGAACAAGACATCTTCAAAATACTAACTCGTTTTCGTAAAAATAAATTCGATTGCATGGCAGAAACCAAGCAAAAGTATCGACAGAACCTGATAGCCCCCGAATACAGAAACTATCAACTACGACCTTGTTAAGAAAACCAGCTCGAGATGATCGTTTGTGTACTGTCGCTTACGATAATCCTGCCTATGCTTCGTACCTCTCAATTCTTATCATCAGATATCACGGGACGAACATCGAGAGACATCTTCGTCGATGCCAATCAATTAAAAAGTTCTCCAAAATATACAAAAACATATAATTTGAAATTATTTTATATGATTTGATATGATTTGATATGATTCGATATGATTTGATATGATTTCATGTAATTTGATATGCTTTGATATGAATTGATGTGATATTATAAGATTTGGTATGGTTCGATATGATTAAATATGATTTGATATGATTTGATATGATTTGATATGATTTGATACGATTTGATATGATTTAATATGATTTGATATGACTTAATATGATTTGATATGATTTTATAAGATTTGATATGATTTGATATGATTTGATATGATTTGATATGATTTGATATGATTTTATATGATTGATATGATTTGATATGATTTGATATGATTTAATATGATTTGATATGGTTTGATATGATTTAGTATGACTTGATATGATTTGATATGATGTGATGTGATTTGATATGATTTGATATGATTTGATATGATTTGATATGATTTGATATGATTTGATATGATTTGATATGATTTGATATGATTTGATATGATTTGATATGATTTGATATGATTTGATATGATTTGATATGATTTGATATGATTTGATATGATTTGATATGATTTGATATGATTTGATATGATTTGATATGATTTGTTATGATTTGATATGATTTAATATAATTTGATATGATTTGATATGATTTGATATGATTTGATATGATTTGATATGATTTGATATGATTTGATATGATTTGATATGATTTGATATGATTTGATATGATTTGATATGATTTGATATGATTTGATATGATTTGATATGATTTGATATGATTTGATATGATTTGATATGATTTGATATGATTTGATATGATTTGATATGATTTGATATGATTTGATATGATTTGATATGATTTGATATGATTTGGTACGATTTGATATGATTTGATATGATTTGATATGATTTGATATGGTTTGATATTATTTGATATGATATGATTAGATTTTATATGATTTGTTTGATTTAGATATGATTTGATATGAATGGATGTGATTTGATATGATTTGATATGATGATGAAATGATTGGACATGATTTAAAATGACTAAATATGATGATGATATGGTTTGATTTAACATGATTTGATATAATTGAATATGATTTGATATGATTAAACATATTTTGATATGATATGATTTTTGATATGATTTAACATATTTTGATATGATATGATTTTTATATGTTTTGATATAGCTTGGTCAGATTTGATATGGTTTGATATCAAATTTTAGATTTAGATATGATTTGATATGATGATGAAATGATTGGATATGATTTAATATGACTAAATATGATGATGATATGATTTGATTTAATATGATTTGATATGAAGTGTTATGATTTAATATGATTTGATATAATTGAATAGGATTTGATATGATTTAACATATTTTGATATGATATGATTTTGATATGTTTTGATATGATTTGATATGATTTAATATGATTTGATATGGTTTGATATGATGTGACATGACTTGATATGATCTGATGTGATTTGCAGATCGATTTTGTCTCGTGAGTTACTCATTTCAAATGAGTGAAGCAAAAAAATTCGAATACGTATACTGTGTATAATACACAATCATGTCATTGTGTTTGTATTTTTCTTTTGTTCGTATTTGTGTCATTTGTATGATGAACATTATCAAAATAACGCGATGCGGGCGAATTGGTTTAATTGTTATGGTGCTTACTTCCTTTTCTCAGCACATTACGTAAGCTCTCGGGCTGTGGAGTACCATTATTTAACATGCTAATATATTTTAGATTTAATTTTTTTTATCATAAGTTAATTTTATATGTTTTTAAATAATTTTTTTTTTAATTTCGTAAATTTTAAAAATAAAATATTAGCTATAAAAAAATTGAAAATACATAAACAACACAAAAATATGGCGTTTACAATGGGTAACTCTTTGAGTGCCAAAAGCGCGATCGTGCTCCTCAATACATTAGCCGAAATCATGTTGGCACTCAAAGGGTTAATATGAATAAACAAAAAAAGAATGACACGTGGCTTGCATATGCAGTAAAACAATCATACGCACGAAACTAACCCAAACACAAATGCTACTACTATATCTTTTCGGTTACACTCATTTCGTTTCACACATTTCGAGGCAAAATCCATATATTGATATAATTTGATATGATGATGTATTGGTTTGATATGATTTTATATGACTAATGATGATAATATGATTTGATATCATTTTATTTAATATGATTTGATATGAATGAATATGATTTGATATGAAATTATATAATATGATATGATTTGATATGATTTAGTATAATTTGATATGATTTATTATGATTTGATATATTTTTGTATGACATGATTTTGACACGTTTTGATATGGTTTAATATGATTTGATATGATGTGATATGATTTGATATGATTTGATGTGATTTAAGGTGATTTGATGTGATTTGATAGGATGATGAAATGATTTGATATGACTAAATATTATTATCAAATGATTTGATATTGTTTGATTTAATATGATTTGATATGATTGAATATGATTTGATATTATTAGATATGATTTAATATGATTTAATATGATTTGATATGATTTGATATGATTTAATATCATTTCTTATGATTTGATATGATTTGATGTGATTTGATATGATTTGATATGATTTAATATGACTAAATATGATGATGATATGATTTGATATGATTTTATTTAATATGGTTTGATATGATTAGATATGACTTGATATGGTTTGATATGATTTGACATGATTGGATATGATTTGATATATTTTGATACGATATGATTTTGTTATGTTGTGATATTATGATTTGATATGATTTACTATGATTTGATATGATGTGTATGACTTGATATGATTTGATGTGATTTGATATGATGATGATATCATTTGATATGATTTGATGTGATTTGTTATGATTTTATATGATTTGATATGATTTTTTATATGATTTGATATGATTTAATATGATTTGATAAGATTTGATATGATTTGATATGATTTGATATGTTTTGATATGATTGCATATGTTTTGATATGATTTGATATAATTAGTTATGGTGCTCAATTGGATATGTAATTTGATAGGATTTGATATGTGAATTGATATGTGATTTGTTATGCGGTTTTCTGTGGGATATTACACGCGATTTCAAATTTAAGTTGATATGTTATTTGGTATGTGATCTGATAGGTTGTAATATGATTGTTGAAATATGAAGTAAAGTCGTTTCACACATTTAATATATTTCAAAAATATAAATCATATAGAAAAACTCGACGAAGGAACTAAACTGGGCAAAACACGTTTACAGAATTTGTTTTTTGGAAAACAACATAAAACATCAAAATAGCCATACATGAATGGCAGCAATAAAGCCGAATGTGCTTTAACATGTAAATCATATCGTTTTACATATCAAATAGTCTACTTACGATCTCAATGCGCAATCCGGTGCGAGGACGGCGTATTTACTATGAATATGTCTACAACAATAAAATAATTATAATTTATGATTTTTAAATTAGTAGAAAGTGAAAATCTTTCAGATTCTGAACAAAGAAAACAATACAAATTACATTCCCATCAGACGCAGGCATAAATCGCGATCTTTCAAATCTACCAAAAACTATAAGCTGCGCATGGAGCGTGTACAAAACGATTTGGTAAGTTTAACATTTTTTTGGGGTTCTTCTTCGTACACTTAAAGTAGTAATTAATTAATTTTAGCGATAGTATGTACGGAAAGTACATAATCTAATTTAGTATGAAGGTGAGTTTATATGAGATTTAGCAACCGAATATTGGTAATGAAAATTATGTAAGTAAATCAGTGATATAGACGGTAGGCTATGCCTAACAGTTTGGAAAATTATTATCTTTAGATAGTCAAAATCTTTCAAAAAATATTTTGCGGTCTCTTAAATTTGCAATTTTTTTGTTTTGTTTGGTTCAAATGACATATGAAATCATAAGACTATAAAAAAGCACTTTCACTTGTACTTTTATTTGTATATGCGCGCTTGGTAAATTATGTATTATAAAAAAATTTGTGTATGGTAATCAAATTGGATATAGTTTCGATTTTGTTTACATTTAAGCTTGACAATCAATGTAAGTTGAACGTCTGGATATCCCGTACCAAATTCTGAATATAAGGACAAAATATATAGGAAGAACAATGTTAACAAAATGATCAAAGAAGAATCAATTTAAATAAAATGCAGAGACGTCATTATCTTGCGCAAACCTAACTTCAATTGGAAGCACTAAAGGCAATCATATTGGATTACAAAGCATATTCTTTTGTATTATATGTAACACAATTACTGCACTCATAATCACATTATAGACACTGGAAAAGCAAGTGTAACACTTTTTACAAAACAAAACTCTCTTATTATGCATATATAATTAGGTATTTGTCTTCATGGAATTAACGCGCGATTATTGAACGTGTAGCGGTTTAATGGAACATTATTTTAATGTTGATGTATTGCAAAATTCAAAATTAAGAATTTTGATGCATCACACACCACACTTTAAACGTATTATAAGTTTAAGATTATTGCCCCGTGTTATATGTTGGTGTTTTGTTGTTTTTTGTCAGATAATTTTGGATTTGATTGGAAGGAATGTAGAACGCCCAATTTTTTTATAACTGTGCCATTACTGCTGGCAGAATTTTAAAATTGATGGTTTTGGTTTGGTAATCAAAATTTGTGGGTCGGTTTGGTACAAACCCATAATCGGTGTAACTATATAGTATTTATAAATTTGTTCGAAAATGCGATTTTTTTAATTAAATTACTAGGTAGCAATAAATAACTTTATGGTTTGATGACCCATACCCGGTGTGAGCCCAACATCAGAAATTTTGTTAAACTAACTATTTAGACCATAATTTATAAACAATCTTTTAGTTGGCACGACACAATAAAGAAATCTATTATGGTTGTAATAAGTGATTTTTAATGACAATCAAGCAATATAGTAAGTAAATCAATAATGTAGATATATTGAATCGAAATATATCAGTTAAAACAGACATATAATTTGAGGAGCTCGAGAAAATCCGTTCCAATGAAAACTTTTGCGTGCTTTGAAAATATGTAAAAGTTTAACGATTACTATCGAGTTATTTTGAATTTGAGAACGACCAAACTAATACGAATTTGAATTGAAATTTTTTTCAGAGCAGTCGGTAAACGTGCAACCAGTAATTTTGATCTTCAACTACTGCTTTAAATTATTGATTTTTTTTAATATCAACCTCGATTCGCTATATTGCTTTTTAAAAAAAATCTCTGTGGAATGCGTACAAACTTAATATCGGTAACTTCTCTGTACAGCCAAGTTAGTTCATAGTTAACTTTTTCTATTCAAGTGGGAAATCGCAATAATTCCTGGCTGAAATCGGTTCACCGTGTTGACCCCTCGAATGCCAGTTAATTACAATCTGATCTGGATTCTTTATTTTTTTTTAGTTTAGCAGGAATTATTTCAAGTTAAATATTAAGAAGTGTGCTGTTAAATCATAGGCTTGGGAGTAACGTTTGACCCCACACTGAATTTAGTTGGGGTTTATACAGTGTCTGTCAAATTTTGAAAAGTATCACATTTACAATAAAAACGGTTAAGCACTAAAAGATTCTGAATTAATTTTGATACAATATCGTTCCAGACCAGTTTACCCAAGTTTAAGTGCAAACTTAAGCTTTTGCCATAAATTGGGGTTTTCAGTGATGTTTCGTAGTTTGTAACTATTTTGAAAAGTATTTGTCATTTACGATAAAAACGATAATGAACTAAAAGATATTAAATTAATTTTTCAATATAATCGGTTGAGATCAGTGTTCCAAAATTTAAGCGGAAATGACGATTTTTGACCATAAAATATCTTTTAACTTGAAGTCGTGCTCTATATATGCCAGACGGATTGATAGATTGGGATAAAAGATCTTACTTAAGCTTTCTCCACAAATTCGTAACAGTTCCATAACTATGCATATAACCCCAGTAGCCTTTGATTATATTTTTCTCGATAAACCTAATATATGAATAAAAATTTAAGTTTTATTTGGTCTGTCAAACAGCCAAGTGGTGTTTAAAAATAATGCCAAGTCCTTTTCGGTAAAAGCTTTTTTGGAAGATAGGCAGAAGATTAAGCCGCCATTATGTAACGGTTGCAAATAATTTAAAATATCCTACTACTTACGGGACAAAAAAAACTGAAGGACCCCAAAAAAGATGACTTACCGACAAGCTAGAGGGCTGGTTAAAGCCGCCAGTAACGACGAAAACTATCAAGTGCCTGAGAAGCAATTCCCAGTTAAATGTGTCCCAAAACACGATTCGTCGAATTTACACGGTATAGGTGGCCAACATAAAATTACACACAGAACTAAACAAGAGCGAAACAGGTACCAAAATTTTTACCACGGCACAAAGCTGCGCGACGTTAATTTATTAAGGCAAATATAAGACAGGACTGGTCAAAGGTAATTTTAGGATAAATTAGTTTTATCGCCGTTAGTGTCTTAAAACACCACCTCTTACCTTTTCGGTACATTCATCAAAACGATAACTGGATTTTCCAGCAAGATAAAGCCGCAATCCATAAGAATCAAAATACCAATTCTTCACAGTTAAAAAAAATATGGCCTATGTAATGCAAATTGCTTTTCATATAGGTTCAGCGCAAGCTTGCATTACAAACTAATGCACAAGTTGCATTATATTAGATATTAATGCTAATTGTATTAATTTTTATTGTATAGTTTACATTAAACTTTAACGGAATATTTTGTTAAAACTGATACAAGTTATATTAAAATTTAACAGCACATTGCATAAAAAAATTAATTAAAATATCCATTTGGAAGCATCATTTTTTGTCGTAATCGTAAGTGGCATTAAAATTGTATAGCTCAGCCCAGTGCTTTAAATAGTATAAAGCACACTACATTAGAAATTTAGAAATTCCCAATTAATTGTACCTATTACACTTATATTATTTTGTATTAAAACTAAAACTCTGGATTGACGTAAATCAATTGACGTCCTTACACAGCAAATATATGAAAAATATTTTAACCTTTTATATTAAAAATATACACAATGCCTTAGCGAATTATAATAAATTTGCTAAAAAATAGTCAACCCCCAGATTGTATAGAAATTTTCTTATAATACACTACTGCAGTAATTTTAGACGCAACTGCATCATAACTATTTTTAATGCATGCTTTGCATCAGAACGTGATACACGATTGCATTGTATAAGCCTTGATGCAAGGGTTGCATTAAAAATTGCAGCAAGATTTTTAAGTGTGGGTTTGTGAACTAATTCCCATAGAAAGTCTTTGTGATTATTTGTTAGAAAAGTCTACGAAACAGACAATTCCAAACAACCAATGAGTTGATATTGTCACTCGAAATTATTGATTCCTTGATTGGAAGTATGCCTAACAGGATCCTGGTGGTGACCGAGAACAAATGGGGTTCACGGCATATAAGCGAGAGATAAGGGTCGTAATGAAAAGTATGTATTAGAATGAAATAATTATAACACATACCTACTAATTACCAAACGCGTCTAAGTTAACCATTACAAAATTTTATTGAGGCAGCAGACGATTAGCAAGGTAAATTGTTTAATTTGTTTAGATCATTATTTTTAATTTTACCGGTAATGTTGAGATTAAAAAAAATATATTTCACCAAAATTTGGCATCTCTACAGTAGAGGCAGATTTACTATTCGGAATCAAACTTCATTTATAACTTTTTCTTCATTTATAACTTTTTTTTGAAAAAGCAACATTTATAAAATCTAAAGAATGGCGGCGTGAATATCTTGTGGGTGGCGAGCAATCGATTGTCTTTTACCACATATGTTATGTCTACTTAGATCTAGAATACACCATACACCTAATTTCTAAATCTAAAAATTGAAATTACCGGATTTTTGATAAAAACTTGTATAATCAAATATCATTATTCCATAATTGAAACATCTCTTACGGACACTGCCACTTCCGGTAGATGTACGGCCACCACAATTCGCATGGAACTCACAAATTATGTGACAGATGCCTAATTTGAAACTTAATCTACAATGTTTTTGATTTAAGCGTTTTATTGTATCGTTTTATTGGGCAAACACTTCCGGCAACAAATATTGTCCAAAATTTAGTCGTATCTTCTAATTTGTGGGACTTAAGTATGACGTTTCACCTCGATCAGTCTAGGCTATAAGGAACCAACAACGTTTAGTCTACACGACACCACACACGCACGAGTTCAAATTTTGGATTGATTAATATACAAAAAAAAACAGTTTTTTTGTAAACAATCGTCATTTCCGCTTTTCATAGTTGTTTATTTCGTAAATAATAAGATTTTCAAAATATTTGTACAAAAGGAACGAGTTCGTATAGAACATATCACTTCCGGTGTCAATTTTAACCAAATTTCGATGGGATTTAACAATGTGTTGAAAAAGCTTAAGTATGATGTTCCATCGAATCAATTCGTCAGTAGCCAGCCCAATGTTTGTTTTTGGCAAAAAATCTCATTTCCCCGTTTTGGAAAACTGCTATGAACAGGTATTGTTCCAAATTAAATTTAGAAATTTCTAGTTCATAATCGTTTTTCTTGTGATATGCTTCTTAAAATGTGTCCAAAAACAATAACAGTATACACATCGCTTTCGACAAGTTGAGGGCCATACAGCCTAAAAACTCAAATACAATGCATGGAAAGGATGGCCGTCTCGTTTTTTTCAAAATGTCATTTTGTATGAAAGACGGGGAATTTTCCCCTGCGCTCATTCTGTTTACATTTTCGTTGTTCAAGCAAATTGGCATTTAAAAAAAACGAGACTAGCTGAATGGATGCATTGTGTTTGGTCCTTTAAGCAAAAATAATGATTATTGATTATAAATAACATGTTATTTAAAGTTGGGTGGTGATATAGTATTTCCATTACATTTTTTGGGTCGAGATTTGGCCCAACTTCGCATATTATATCTTCTGAAAAGTTCCCGATCCGCGAGAAGGTGTCACAAATTTAAAACCTGTATGATTTTTAAATTCTACTACCCTTCTAAATAATGATACCTGTTAAAATTTCATGACATTTCGGTCGTTAGCTTTTCAAAGTACAGTTGTTTGAGTAATGCTACTTTTGTTAATCTCCAAGCAATGGAAAAAAAGAATTTCGTGTGTTGATTGAACACTGTTTTTTATAGAAAAAATCCTGTTCAAGCAAACTAGTGGCTTGATTAATATTATTCGGACTGTGCAGCAGGAAAAGCAACCATCATTGACTGGTATGCTGAGTTTATATACGTGGTCGTAGAAACACCGATGATGCACCACGCTCTGGACGCCCAAATGTGGATATGACTCGAGAAAAAGTAAAAAAAAAATTCGTCCGAAGAGACCAAAAGCACCACTGTCGGCTGAATCGGAGTAAAGTTTTTGCCAAAATAACAAAATATACACTGTTTAGTATAAGTACTTAGAATTGAAAAAACACTCAAATATTGAACTTTCATAATAATATCTGATTTTTTTTAATAAACACAAATATTTTTTTCACTATAAGTAGTAAACATTTAATTTTTAAGAAAAGGTTTGAGTGAATTTTATAAAATGAATTTTTTTACAACAAAAAACACTATACGAATCGCACAGAGATGAGAGAAGTGGTTTTGAACTAGTATATGATGTAAGAATCAAATCTTATTTGTCCATATGCTCTGTTATTCGAGAGCATCATTGAGTGTAATATGAAAATTCTTAAACATTTGAAATTATTTATCTCGGCCGATACGGATTGCACAGAGATGATCGAAGTGGTTCATGAACTAGTACTTAATGTAAGAAACCAATCTTACTTATTCACGTAAACAAGGATTCGTTTCTTACATTAAGTACTAGTTCAGAACCACTTCGATCATCTCTGTGCAATCCACAGGGGCCGAGATACATAATTTCAAATGTTTAAGAATTTTCATATTATACACTCAATGATTGTCTCGAATAACAAAAATTTTACAAATTTCGCAGCATATGGTTAAACAAGATTAGATTTCTACATCAAATACTAGTTCAGAACCACTTCGATCACCTCTGTGCGATTCGTAGCGGCCGAGATAAATAATTTCAAAAATATAAGAATTTTCATATTACTCTCAATGATGGTCTCGAACAAATAAGATTTGATTCTTACATCATATCCCTTTTTCAACCAAAAAAACAAAAAAATGGCTCAATTAAAGTCCAAACCACACAAATGTGTGAATAAAAAATCATAGTTTGTTATGGCGTTTTTGATAAAAAATTTCGCTTGATTTGAAATACAACCAACACAATTGTTTGTATAGTTATAGTGTTTTTTTTCGGACGAAATAAGTTTGAAAGGAATGCGCAAATGTGTAAGTTGGTTCAAAACACATACAAAAATAAATTTTTGACATGGTACTTTTGCCGTACCTGCACAATTGTGTTAGTGGGCAGCAAATGGGATATACTAGTTCAGAACCAAAAAAAAATTCATTTTATAAAATTCACTCAAACCTTTTCTCAAAAATTAAATGTTTGCTACTTATAGTGTAAAAATATTTGTGTTTATTAAAAAAATTCAAATACATATTATGAAAGTTCAATATTTGAGTGTTTATTCAATTGTAAGTACTATAGGTCACAGGCTGAAAAGATTATGGCGTCTGTATTTTCGGAATGAATAAGAAAAAATTGCTTTCACCGAGACAATGCACCATGTTACAAGTTGATCGCAACAATGGCGAAATAACATAAATTGCACATTGAATTTTTGACGCATCCACCATTTTCGTCCGATTTGGCCCCGAGCAATTATTACTTGTTCGCAGACTTCAAAAAAAAGCTCCAGGACTTGGTACCAATGAAGAAGTGACTGCGGAAACTGAAGCTTAGTTTGAAGAGAAAGCTAAATTTTTCTACAAAAAAGCATCAAAATGTTAGAGAGGCGTTGGACTGATTGTATCGCTCTAGAAGGAAATTATGTTGATGAATAAAATATGTTTTTCCCAAAAAAATTGTGTTTTTTTATAGGCCAGGAACTTTTCAGGCGATGGATTACATTACCTCAATACTAATTCTCATACTATATTCTGCTCCGAAAGGACAACTTTAATCAACAATCAATCAATCATTCAAAATAAATCCTAATGAAAATCTGAGGACTTCATTTCCACCTATATGTACCATGTTCAACTTTGTTGGAGGAAGTGAAGTATGCCCCAAATAACAAAAATAAACAGGAATTAGTAAATACACTGTAAAAAAATTCTTATAAGAATTTTGAGTGAAAACTTAAAAATAGGGTCAAAAAAAATATTTTACATTCTTCAGAATATCCCGGAAAATCATTTCCATTTTTCCTCATTTGCAAGTAGTTTTAGAGAAGATAGTATTTCAATATATCTAAATATATCTAAATGTTGAAATTACACGATAAGAGGATATCGATACAGAGAAGACAATCAAGTGAGATTTATCTCGAACATTCGGACATTTCCAAAAAACGGGATACTTCTGAAATTTGTTCTGGTAAATTAAGTCAATTCGTTAGGTGTGAGTAGTTTTATTTTAAATATATTACTAAAATCGTGGAGTTTGCCCAAAACTGCCTATAAGGTATCACCATGAAATGAACCTAGTTTCCAAATAGTTTCTAAATTTTAGTAATTTGACTAGTTCTTATTAAAATAAATTCTGGATATCGAAACTTTGTCGGAAAAATCCACTATGTAAAAATAATAGCCTTAGTTGTGGAAAATGAAGACGATTTTATTGGATTGAAAAAAATTTGTTTAGATAAATTTGGATATCGTAGAGTTTGTCTGAAAATTTCACTTTATGTAAATGTTAGCTTCAGGTTGACACAATCAAATAAATCAAGAGCCATTTCCATACCTAGGGGATAGTTGTGATTTTTCGCTCTCGTAAATCTAATTAACATTTATAAGCAACAGCAGCAAAAATAATGGGAGAAAAGAAAATTCGCTCCGAAAACGGAAAAAATTCGCTCCGAAAACGCAAGGCAGGTGTTTTATAATAAACTGTCACAATCAATCACGCGCAATTTTGATTTCGTCGATTCCATTCCGGTAATTTCAATATCAAAGATGCACCACGCACTGGAAAGTCTATCGTCGAAAACGTTAATTAAATCCTGGAAATTATCGAAGTAGGCAGGAGCTGAAGATCGTACACAAGAGAGTTTTAAACCATTTGCATAAGACTGACTTAAAAAAAAACCTCGATGTTTTGCTGCCACATGAGATGACGCAAAAAACTTTATGGACCGTGCTTCTATTTACGAATCCTAGGCCAAACGGAATGAAGTCGAGCCATTTCTGAAGCGGATGATGAGGCGACAAAAAAATGGGTCACTTACGGCAATGTCAAGAGGAAACGATCATAGTCGAGGGGCGGTGAAGCAGCCCAAACGATGGCCAAACCAAGATTCACAGCCAGTGGTACTATTCTGGTAATTCCCCGGGAAAAGGGAACTGGGGAAAGAATTTATAAGCGTCTTACTTTGGAAATTTTACAACAACAATTCCATTTAAATTCAAACCGGAATGAATAATTTCGATCTAATTAAAAGTATAGGATTAGAATTATTCCATTCTTCGTGTAGTTCAAATGTTCACCGCCCGGTTAATAAATAAAATAATTTTATTTTTATGAGTTGCCACTCTGGGAGTAATGTAGTATTTTTATCGCATAAAGGATAAAGAACCAAATGATGTAAATTAGCGATATAAAATATGAACACCGATGCTAAATTAATCTGTAAAATAAGACATATTTACGTCGAAAACGCATTTTATATTTTCATAAATATTTGTTATGACATAATAGTAAATCACATACTTCGTTTGATTTTACTAAATTTATGTACCAACCGATAAAAGTATAAAAAAATCGCTTGGCTATTACTTTGGGCATAAGTTTCATTCCTATTCGAATAGGAATAGTTTTTCCCAAAGTAAGACCACATATGTAATTTAGAGGCGTAGTGTTCCACTAGGACAAGATACGTTTATGATGACCGGGAGCTCCGGGAGTTCCGGGAGGTTAGTTTGGAAATTATTATGCATCCACCTGATAGTCCAGACCTGGTATAAAACGAATTTCGTCTCTTTTTGTCCACGACAAACACTCTTGGTGGTATAAAAATGGCCTCAAGAGATGCTTGTGAAAACTACGTATCTCAGTTTTTTGCTAATAGGAACAAGACATTTTGAAAAACGGCATAATGAAATTGTCTTTTAAATGGCAACGAGCTATAAATCGGCGCATATTTGAGCCAAAACGAATGATTGTAACCATGTTAAATAAAGCCCGAAATAAATCTAAAACTAATGGTTTTTATATTTTTTTTATTAAAAAATGAGATTTTAAAAAAATAAGACGAGTGGAACGAATCTACGAGTAACTGTGTTTTGCTATTATGACGCGTCGATCAAGAAAACGGTTCTCTAGACCTATCAAGTAAGTCAGTCGAAGATCCAATTAATATTGTTAACAAGTTCGATTATTTTCTATTCAAATATTGAAATGTTTGTTCATCGATCCTATACATAAAGACTTAACGAAACATTTCAGGGCAAACATTAAACTTTGACCGAATCTAAAAATTACTGTGCTTTTAAACAAAAATCGGGGTAATATGTCAACGTGACGACAACTTAAAAATATGCCACTATGTACTAATTGCCTTTGTGTCATCCTCTTTCTCACCTTTGTGTATTGACGGATAAAAAATATTTACATTAGAAATAATTATCAACAATCAATTATCAAATTAACTTAACACAAAATCGAATCATAATATTCGATTTTACGATTTACACACAACTTTTAATTCAAAAGCCCTGCACAAGGCTGTGGGCGAATAATCGGATTAAAGATGATATTTCGAAAAAAACCTAACTGCTCGAAAAATTTGTTGTATAATCAGTTTTTAGATGGTGCAAACATTTGTGATATCCTTTTCATATCAAAAACATCAACACAAAGTATTAGACTGAAGTTTCAATTTCAATATTATTTTTTTATCCAATATGCACTTAAAATTTCATAATCACCTCACTACTTAACTTTGGCTAGAAATCGAAAGTCAACTAACATTTTGGCTTTGATCTAAACCAAAAACAAACTCCATTGTTCAATTTTGTCCAAAAAACTAAAACAAAAAACAAATAAACTTTTAATTTCTTTTAATTACGAAGTACAACGATGATTTAGAAACTAAAAGTGAAATGCAATATGTAACGACGTATACTAATTGAATGAATCAAACGTTTGTTTACAAATTCGTTAAACTTTCTGATTTTAAAAGCACGAATACATTATCTATCCGCAGCACTTAAGATAATTAATAACATCATTTGTTTTATAATAAACTGTTAGTGTTAATTTGGGGATACTCACTTGCATTTTGTATAGCACCCTGGTTCAATGTTGTATCAGGGTGTATTTCTTTTTCGACACAACACGACCATATCATGCCACCCGAACATAAATCCATTGGTTTGCCACCACCAAGAACACACGATATTGAAAGACCACATTCAAATTTCTTCCCTTTAAAGCGGCAACTCTGCGGTATCACTGAAATGAAAATAGATGTAAAACAATTAAAATTATGGTTAAAACACTTGAAAACGCGGTATTTCATAATTATATTTATTATGAGCTATATGTACGGAAATCCTTGAAAACTTAAAATAAAAAATTAGTTGAATTAAATAATAAAACAGAATCTGTACGAATCAGACCACGTCAATATAATTTAACGATGAGCTCGTTAAAAATATTTTTGGGGCGAACAAAATGACCGACACATTTTAAATAACTTCCTAACTCATCTTTGACGTATTATCGTTTAAATCATTGAACCGCAATGCACAATGACTTACTTTGTCCTAATATATCCATTAAGGAGTTTGGACTATAATTAGTATTGGCTGGTTTGTTTGAGTACCGTCGCCCGAGTGCGTCCAACAGTAGTAAATCCTGTTTCTGTTGATTTGTTGGGCCGGTCACCACCACAAAGCTGCAACATTGTACGATTATAAACACTTTGAGTATTACACATTTATTTATCACTTTTGGTAATGATACTACACGTAAACTATTTTTTATTGGCATTTTAACTATATATAGACACAATATTTAATTAATTATTTATATTTATTTTTATGATATGGATGATTTTGGATTTATGCGTGGTAACAACTTTTTCTTTAAATTTATGTTTCCGTTACATTTTTTCTTTTCTTTTCAATTTTCACTAAGGTAGTTATTAAAATCACAATCACTTTATATCCACTTTCGCAATTGCTTTAAATCGAAATCACACACAAAATATAAGAAACTATATTTTTTTAGCAAAATTATTATTTTTTTTTTATGTTTATTTAGTGTGATGCTACTAAGTGAACTAAAGTTAAGGTAACGAAAAAAAATCCAAAAAAAAAACTTTATCGAAGAAAACAAAAAACTTTTGTTGTATAGTTTTTTAATGCGTCAAAAGAAATTGTAACTGAAAAGTGGATGTAAGTATATTTTTTAAAAACAAGAAGAAAACCATTAACTATAAAATAGTTTGAATGTGGAAGTTAAAAAATGGTAGGGATTATATATGTTAATGAAAATGATAATAACATATAGTGCAAGAAGTAGTTTTGTATCTTGTTTGTAAAGTATTTGCGAGCGGGGCAAAGACTAATCAAATAACTAATATTTGATATTCCAGTTAAAGGAGTTTGAAATATTTATTTAGATTTCTACGTACTCACTTCCAATAAACACGCGTGATGAAAATTTGAACTATGTACCTGCGAACCAAATCATAAGTTGACAGACAATAATATTGAATAAAACTTTACTCTTCCAATTATAAATTAATTAACGTTTTCCTTAACCAACGGGTCAAATCAATCTATGTGTCGAAATTAACATAAATTCATAAAACTCGTGGGTGAGTGAAGGGAGGTCCAACAATTATGTATACGAGTATGAAACTCAATCGAAATTAAGGGTTGTTTTTTAACTTAAGCAACTGTCAACAAATACTCTGTATATTTTATTTAATGCATCATATACTCGTAGTAAACCTACCTCGGAGAAAAACTTTACGTGTTTGGCAATTAAACCGAATTTTGTTAAATTCACTTGCCGGAGACAAGAAAATATCTGATAGTTTAAATAATTCGAATTTGGCAAGATATTATTTATGTCGAACATCACCTTTTAAGAAAACAGGTAATGTTCGGCTTGCGTAATATTTTAGGTATTTGATTGTTGCTTTATACGAGTGTTCTTGTTTTATTACATGTAAAATTATAATAAATCAATTAGTATCTAAAAATCAAAATAGTTTTGATAGTGGTTTGATTTTTTACCAGTTTTTGTGTTCTCATTTGTGTATATGATTCATACAAAATTTGAAAATTTCTAAAAGTTTTACATTTAAAGTGTCGCATGGATGAAGAATGCTTCAAATGAAGGCCTTTGGAAAATTTTCAGGTTGCTTTTCATGTGGAAAGCCTGAAAAAACTCGTTTGGACATATAACACAAATAAAATTTGAACTTTAAAGTGTCATGGCTGGAAAAAATTCAAATGAAAGGTGTTACTAATGCTTATACCTGGAAGAAATTTCACGTCATCTGTCTTGTGTGGAGTCCGAAAAAATCCGTTGGAATATTTAGCACAAAAAAAAAATTGAAACTTTCTTCAATTTTACCTTTTAAAGTGACGGAAAGAGACACGTGATGACTGGAAAGAGACACGTATACTGTTCAACTTTTAGAAATTTTCAAATTTTTTTTCAAACTTTGACCTGACATTTTTTAAATTTTAATCATTAGAAGGCTCTTCATTTAGAATATTTTCCAAACATGTCACTATAGATGCATTTCTCATCTTGCCTGCCCAAACATCAAATCACATAGAAAAATTTGGTGTGTGTATATTAGTTTTAATTGTTTCGAATGAAAAATTCTCATTTTAATTTTTTTAGTTGTCTTTTAGGAACAACAAAATAAAAATTTGTAATATATAAAATAATTTTCCGACATAAAATTGGTATCTGCAGTATCGACAATTTTGACTAGGGGTTCGATGGACATGTTACCGACAATTATCGGCAGCCATTTGGATTACACTTTGAATCCGCATTATCGACACTTTCGTAAATGCTATACACTTTTTATAAGATTTGTAAAAACGAATAAGCTCCTGCGGAAGCTGCCATTTCCGGTGAACCAACAATTACTGGGATATTCCCATTTATGGAATAAGTTTAATTATAAAGTTACATTCCGATCAATCACCGGAAAATTGCTGAATTTTTGGTGAAAAACAATTTTTTTATATAAATCGTAATTTTTTCTTAAATTTTGGAACCCTGTTCTGGAACGCTATTGCTTCAAAAATAATTTAGAATCTTTTAGTTCTATAGCTGTTTTTTCGAAAATGATATAGTTTTCAAAATATTAACAAAAACGAAAAATTGCTATGAAATCTGCCCATTCCAATGAACCGATTTCGAACAAAATAAGTAAGAGATCTGCACAAGAAGTATAGGAAACGCAATGCGAGCTAAGACGAGAGAGCATGTAGGCCAACAGTCGAGATCCAGCAACCGCAATATGGCAACATTGGCTGTTGGGACAGATGTATCTACAAACGAGGAGAAAGGAAACTGTTACTCCGTGCAAAGATATAGCACACCCGCACAAACCCGTTTATATAAAAATAGATTCAGAGATCTTCAAGCAAGAGAGCGGTAACCAGTAAATTTCAGAGATGTTTTTCATCGCCTTCTATTGGAGGTAAAAAGGCGGAAAGCAAAGAAATGACAGAAATAACTCAAGATATGCTTGGGAAGAAAATCGAAGGACTTGTCCAGTTTGTCAAGCCTAGAAATAATGTGGATATAGAGATCAAGAAGATGATAAACACCATTCGCACACCATATGGTTAATTTTTCAGTAAGATGAACGTATCGGAAAATGAATGCCATAGTTCACGAGTAGAGGTTAGTAACTGATCGGGGTGAAACTTTATGCATGTTGGTTTTTCCCATAAAATGGGAGATCTAAGCGATTTTTGGCTGTAATCAGCCAAACGCCAGCTACACCTTCCGAGGAGCTTTTAATTTTTTTGCACGAAACGATGCAAGTTTTAAGGATTTAAAAGTACACAGTGCGAAAAATAAAAGTGAAATAGTGAGCAATGATAAATATTGAATTGTTGACGAAGTTATATTTGTTTGTGTAAATAAAATGTGTAATTTATACGCTGAGTGCTTTATTTGCAAATTCTAATACCTACGAATCCCTTTAGTACGTCTGAAATTCACAACATTTGATGACGAGAGAGCATGTAGGCCAACAGTCGAGATCCAGCAACCGCAATATGGCAACATTGGCTGTTGGGACGGAAGTATCTACAAACGAGGAGAAAGGAAACTGTTACTCCGTGCAAAGATATAGCACACCCGCACAAACCCGTTTATATAAAAATAGATTCAGAGATCTTCAAGCAAAAGAGCGGTAACCAGTAAATTTCAGAGATGTTTTTCATCGCCTTCTATTGGAGGTAAAAAGGCGGAAAGCAAACAAATGACAGAAATAACTCAATATATGCTTGGGAAGAAAATCGAAAGACTTGTCCAGTTTGTCAAGCCTAGAAATAATGTGGATATAGAGATCAAGAAGATGATAAACACCATTCGCACACCATATGGTTAATTTTTCAGTAAGATGAACGTATCGGAAAATGAGTGCCATAGTTCACGAGTAGAGGTTAGTAACTGATCGGGGTGAAACTTTATGCATGTTGGTTTTTCCCATAAATTGGGAGATCTATGCGATTTTTGGCTGTAATCAGCCAACCGCCAGCTACAGCTTTCGAGGAGCTTTTAATTTTTTTGCACGAAACGATGCAAGTTTTAAGGATTTAAAAGTAGACAGTGCGAAAAATAAAAGTGAAATAGTGAGCAATGATAAATATTGAATTGTTGACGAAGTTATATTTGTTTGTGTAAATAAAATGTGTAATTTATACGCTGAGTGCTTTATTTGCAAATTCTAATACCTACGAATCCCTTTAGTACGTCTGAAATTCACAACATTTGATGACAGAAGTGGAATTTTAAAGATAACATCCATGGTTAAAGCCATAAACACATACACATAGTCTTGGGCTTTTTTGAGCTCGGCTGTGTATCATTATGGAAGAGGATGCTGAAACAGGAGAACGTAGATCGCGATAACCATCACCGACACCAAGGCCATCAAGGAGTGGCGACAGTTACTGCAAGCCATGAGCAGAAAGTCCAGGCTTGCAAAAAAAGAAATAACCATTTCAAGCAGCAAAATAGAGCTGCATAAATTTTGCTGCCTCTCTCTTGTGAAACTTTAGGCGTAAGGTTTTTCTGTAAATTGAGAGATCACAGTGCCTTTTGTCTGAAATTGGTCCACCGGAAGTAGCAGCCTCCCTAAGAGCTTTTTGGTTTTTTACAAATATTATATTTCAAAACCGATTAATTAAAATCAACAGAATATAAATTACATCTTAAACAAGATTAAATCAGATAATTTTTTGAATTTTACTGGGAATGACAAAAAGCTTTATTTCACAACAATTAGGCATTTCATTAAATATTTATTTTTGATTATACAAGACAGTTTTTTCTAGAAGTCCGATAAGTTGATTTTTTCATTTGGAATCAAGTGTGGTGTATGCCAGGTACATGTATACATTCGTGGTAAAAAAGCATCGAGTGTTGGCTACAACAAATTCATACCCGATATTGATGTAGGTTTATAATTACCATTGTGGGTGATGATTAATGATTGATTAATTATTTAATTAGTTTTTGGTGAGATACAAAAACACAAAGTGTCAAATCGTGGGATTGAAATTTAAATCAATTCGACCACCAAATCACTCACTCGCACTTCGATAGGTACAAAATCAACAGAGTTCATAAATACTCAAACACAATCTTCAACTACATATGTAAGATAAAATATTAAAATTTCCCCGTCAAGAACTAGTTATCAGTCAATCACTTGTACATTGTAATGTAATTATCTTATCATAAGAATGTAAATATACCGAAAGCAGCTCCCCATCACACAGTATTAAAAATCAATTTAGAACGAGAAATAGAGAAACATTATCGTGTATGTTATTCTCATTACATTTTCTTATATACGAGAACAGCATTATACATAATTTACAATTTTCAATTTTACAACCGTTTTACGCATATTACATGCTAATGCTGGTGATCTTGTTATTGATTTTGAGTCATAAATATAATAAATTATTTGCGGATAACACGTTTGTATGAATGTGTACGATATGTCACTAGAGTACAGTGAACGAAATATGCTCGAACATAGTTGGATCGAACAAAGTCCCAGAGATGTTTCAAACTGTGGGCAATAAATTATTAAAGTTTGATATTTACGTATTTATGGTGCTGAATTTGAACAAATCTGGTGCTGTATGTTGTACCATCACTTCGAATCGAAATTCGGAAAAAAGACGAATGGCTGTATCATTTTTGAATGTCGATAAATGATAAAGTTTCATCATTTAAAACCAAAGTAATAATAAATGTAGCTGACATTCCATTCTAGAAAAAGTATTGCAAGATTAAAAAACGATAAAAGTCGAAAATGATACAACTTTCACTTTTTCGATTCGACATATTTGAATTTCAACTTGTTTCGATTCGAAGGATGATACAACATACCGCCCCTGATACGCCAAATGCACGCAATTACCCGTGTATTTCATGGGAAGCAATTTTTGCACTGAATTGGTTCGCCATCTATTGAAATATTACCCAAATTATACTAAATTTACTAGACCATATATCGGAATACTATCACTCTTTTGAGAAATCATTTCCATTGCAAAAGTGATTTTTAAAGTGATACTTACAAGTACTTAATATTAATACCCCCAGATATTGTCCTCTCCCCGCCTATTACCCTCAGCCAGTACAACCCCTCCAAGATATTACTCCTCCGGACATTAGCCCAACAGACATTAATCCCCAGTTAATACCGTCGACGCACATTACCCCCCCCCCCCCCCCTCCCCCCACCAATCACTAGTGCCACCCCGGTCATTACCTCTCAGCTTCCCCGTAAATACCTCCGCCTCGGTAATTAACCCCCGCACATACCTCGATTCGCCCCCCCCCCTCCTCTTTTATTTCTTAGCACAATTGATTTTTGCACATTTTGAGCCATGCTAATTAATTGCGTGAAGAAACTACCGTAATCTCGGCCATAATTTGAGCCATTTAGAGAAAATTGTTATTTGTATATGAGGCGAAATATATTGTTCAAGAGTAGTGATTTGTCTGGGCCAAATCTGGGCCATCAGTTGGAGCATTTTTGCTATACTATGGATATTTTTTGAGAATATCTAGATGGATTTTCATGACGATATTTTTAAAGTTACCTTTTGCTCGTAAAATGACTCTCCTAAATCGAAAAATACGGGAGCAGCTCGTTTCAAAACACCGTATTTTTTAAAAAAATTCGTATTTCAAATGCCGTATTTTAAAACCCCGTATTTCAAAATCACGTACAATAATATTTGCGTATTATTGATATGACTTGACACGACTGTGAAGTTTTCGACAAAATTAAAAAATAACAAAACATGGCGGACTACAAAATTTGTCGAAATAACAAAAATGCACATGTATTAGTAAAACAGTTGACAAAAGCTGGACCTCGGGTTTATTGCTACGAATTTTGATGTTCTACATGTTAAAATGTAATTTTAACTCAAATTTGGATGGCCATTCCCAGAGATCGTGATTCAGGTCTGGTTAGTACACGATGTTTGTCAATAAGTCATCTAACCAAATCTACCTACTGCTAATAATGCACGTCCTCGGATTGATTGTTATGAATTTTTATATTCTAGGTATTCACATGTCATTTTAAATCAAATTTGGCTGGCCATTATCGGTCATTCCGGCCGATAGTACATGAAGTTTGTCATTGAGTCTCCTAAATAAACCATTTGGTGTTTACAATGGTTGAATTCGGGTTTTTTTGATACATAGTTATATTTTCTATGATTTATTCTAATCGTTTTAAAGTTATAATATATTTTAATAAAAATCTCGATAATTTTTACACAATACGTGGTTGAGTTTGTTTATAATTTTTTTTTTTTTAGAAAATATTATATATTTTTTATTTAAATTGAGGTTTGAGTCATTTTCTAAAAAAGACTCATACTAAAATTTCCAATACAATTCATTTTTTTCCTATTTGAATTGGAATTAACAGTGTGATACTCATACATACACAACATTTATGGAAAGTCTAGAATACTTCACACCCCCCGACCGGGGGGTAATGGGCCGGGGCCATATACATCAAGATAAATGTACATAGTAGTGTATGAAATTCCTTTAAATAATCGTGTACAGGATGATTTAGCGAATGCATCAGTCAAGCATGTTTCATTTACAGGGCTACATATTGAGTTTCAAGCTGCTACCAAAAGTCAAATTTCTCCCGTACTCTAGAAAACTTGAGTGAAATGATTCACCTGATTAAAATCGAGTTCCGGTATTAAGAAAATGACTGAATTGGCGCTTTATAAGTAAAACATCCGATTGTCGGGAAATCAATCCTATAAAGAGATAGCTGTCGATCGATTTTTCTATATATAGGGTAAAGTGCATGGCAAAATCTGATGGTGTCGGTACTGTCGAACTAGCACCTGACATTAGTATCAAATTTTACGATTAAGCGTTGGATTCGTTATATGCAGGCGGTATTGCTGATTGGGTTAGCGGATCAGTGTTTTAAGGATGTCGTGCAGAGTTAGTACTGTGGATTACAATATGCATCGCGGGAACCGACCTAACAAAATTATACTATATAGGAACAACAATACCGACACCTATACTTCTACTTGCACATCTAATATATTGGTGCTAACAATATATTAGGTGTGCAAGTAGAATCTCGGCTGTAAAGTTGGTTGTATTAAAAAATAATTGAACGCATTCAAATCGCCCGTCATTTTGGATATATGTAGTTTAGTCATTGCTGTTTTTATGACATAAGTTTTAGTCATTTACAAGCTGTCGTTCCGTGGGCAATTTAAGAATTAGATGTCGATAAGCAACATTTACGTCATTGCATTCTATTCAGTTTTGAAATGAATAAAAATGCTACTCAATCTACGGAGCATAATTAATTCGACTTTGAGTGAGTTTCAACAGTAAAAAAGTGGTTTGTTAGATTTCATGATGGCAATTTTAGTCTTGAGGACGATCCACGTCCAGATGCTGTAAAACAATTTGAAATCTTAAAGTTTTACTGGATCCATGCAATGGAAAAAATACAGAAGGACGGAAAATGGGTTCCTCATAAACTGTCCGAAGAAAACAAAAAAACCGAAGAGATGATATTTGCATGAATTTCCTTTTTCGATACAAAAGAAAAAAATCATTACTTGTGATGAAAAGTGGATTTTGTACGATAATTATAAATGCAGAAAACCATGGATTGGTCTAGGCCAGCATCAACATCAGCTGCAAAAATGAATATTCATGCCAAAAAATGTTATTGTGTGTTTGGTGGGATTGAAAAGGATTCATTTACTACAATTGATCCAATTAAGTGATGCTCTGGAGGAAAAAAGACCATTTATGGGCCAAGATAGGTGAAAGGTGATATTGTTGCATGACAACTATCGTCACATACAGCAAAATCAACCCAAAAACTCATCTTAGACTGAGAAGTTTTACAGTATGCGGCGTATTCGGCGAATTGGCTCCCTCTGATTGCTATTCAGATCAATGTCATCATATTTGATTGACCAGCGGTTCACGAAAATTATAGATGTACAAAAATGGCTAGATGACTATTTTGCTTCGAAACCACCAAGTTTCTATCGCGAAGGCATTCATCAACTACCTGATAAATTAATACATAGCAAAACTCATGAAAAATAATAGTTAGCCACACTGATGATGCTCATCATTTTAAAATTGTGGACAGGATCATACAAATTGCAGAATTTTACTGATTGCTCGCAGCCATAGTTTTCAAGGTACCCAACAGTTGGAAACATGTTGAGTAAAATCGAAGCCAACGATATAAAAATGTTTATCCTCATGAAATTTTTAAAACAAATGGGCGATGGTTCCACAAATCGAGATAAAGGACTTGAAGTCACCCATAGCATTAAATTAGATCCGTCAGGACTCTTGAATTCATAAATAAATTAGTATTTATTGTAAATGGCACTTTGTTTGCAAATTTGTACCAGTAATTGTGCCTTTGCTGATTTGATCTGTGATTTGTCACACTTAAGAGCAAGGAAACTGTAACATACTGCAAAAAAGCAAACCAAATTACAGAAAATTAAAAAAAAACTTTCGATTGTTTTTTTTTCTTATGCAAATCGTGAAAATTTAATGGAGACACTGCACATCATAAATCCATAATTTTTTTATTTGTATTCCAAATTTTTGGAACTAGAACGAAATGTTATACGCTTCAGTTAAAGTGAAGGTAGAAGTAAATCTTTATATATTTCTGTTTGATGATCGTGCACTTTACTTGGCGCACAAGTAAAAAAATTAAGAATTTTCTTTTGAAGTTTAAATTACCAATTAAAAAAATAGTAGCGAAAACAACAAAACGAAACAAATACATTAAAAAAAAATTATTTATTTACTTTCACCGAGCTTAGAAATATGTATGAGCCGTACTCGTATATAAGTAAATTGTTAATAAAAGTGAAAAGAAAACCTAAAGAAGTTATAATGTTTACTATACGACGATTACGAAATATGTTTGAAAGTGCGTTCGCATCATATACTATTGGGTAAATAAAATTGGCGTTAAATTTAACATTACTTAGTCCATTTGAGTAACACGATCAAATAAGTTTTTTTTATTAAAATTGACAACTTCCTTATACATATGTATAAACTTACATGTAAAGTCATTAGACTACACAATAATGCTACTTCCTTAGTTCGTCGAATGTCATTACATTAAAAATAATTTGAGTATTACAAAATGTACGCACCATCGTTAATTTATCATATATATTGAAATTAAGTAATTTGTGTTCAACGCGACAGTTACCTCAAATTAACATATAAGGTGTTTAACATTAGATAATAATCGTATTTCAACTGTAATCATTATCGCTAGCAGACTTAATAGTAATGATGTACATCATAATATTATATTTAAATTTTTTAAAATTGAATACTGAAATTTATTAACACCACCAAAAAAAAACACTTTCGATTTAATGATTTAAGTCTATAAAACTTTTATTTTCACTATATACTCGTCGTATACATGGGAGACATAATTGTCTTATTTTGAAAAGCAAAACTACTTATTATTTTTGGGTTGTTACGTATACAACTCCCACAAAGTGACTTTCATCGCGAATATATGAATTGTCTTTTTATGCGTGGATTTATGTAATAAAATTTTACGATTTGCTGTTTTGTGATAAAATGTTTTGGCAGTTATGAAATATATGATTTTGGTTTTATAGCTTGATCCGCTTGACCTGGTAATTTATATGTATAAGCATCCTGGAGAAATGAGTTGACGAATCATATAATTTTTCATATGGTTATTTAATCATTATTATTATTGTACGAGATGCAGGTCATTTAGTAACAATATTTTTTTAAAAAAACTAAAGGTTTATCATGTTTGCAAGTTTTGGATGTTGCGGTTGCAATTCGACATATAGAGAGATGCTTTTACACTAAAACAATATTATTTTATTTGATACGACTTGTTAAAATCAGCGAACACAGATCCGAAATAGCATACCTTATTTTGGTAGCACGAAATTTATAAACCATAAAATCCCTTAAATAAAATATTACAATTTTATGTGAATGGTGACAAGGCTTTTGTTAGCAACAAGATTATTACTTTTGGATATAAATAAAATATTTAGAACTAATAAATCAAGTTTTGGCGAATAGTCAAAGCTTTCATCACACTAATAAATGAAAAATTGAAATCAAAAACTAGAAGAATCATTTGTTCCATCAAATCAAGTTATCCAAGCGGATTCTTCAAAAACAACTATCATAACCAATTAGACCACCAATCAAAATAGAGCACAATCCAAGTATTATTGATAAATTTTATGACCTACAGTAAACCTCCAAAAAAAAACAACCAAACATGTAAACTTTCAAGGAATTGGGTATAAACATTATGCAAAATCAAGAGTATTTTAACCAGCCGATAGTTAGAAGCAAAATGGAGGCAGTTTAAATAAAACTGGAAGAACAGAAAATAAAACTACCACTAACAAACACCGTAACAAAACCCCGCGTTAATAAAAACAATTCTACGACAGAATGTGAGCTCATTGAACAAACACAAACAATCTCACAACAAACCGAAATTGTGTCGAGTAAACAGCCACGAATTTCAAAATGTACAAGGATATTGGCAGGAAATTATGGTAAAATGAAAGAAGCAACTATTGCTCGGGTAAAAAAGTAGGACCATGATGTCATGATAATAACTCGATCTCGCAAATTCAAATAATGTATTTATGAGGACGAGTCTTAGAATCTCCGCCATGCTGCCAATTTGATCAACCATATAAAATGAACCAAGAAGAATCACCCCAAAAGCGCATGGGAAATTATCAAAGAGGACACAACAACAGATGATTGTCAGGCACCGCTGAATTATTTTTAGATTTAGATACCTCCAAATGGGATCCGAAAGACACATAGTTAATCTTAAAAAACTAGACAGCGAAATATTAAAATTTTAACATTCTTAGAAAAGTGCCAAACAGGCAACAAGCAATTGCAGATCAAAAAAGTGGAGCATAGGTATACTTAAACAAATAAACAACCTACAACCCTCTTTAGTAATTGTGCGCTTACCAAACGGCGTTAAAAATTATGTGGTCGTACACGCTCAATTAGGAATTCAATAGAACTTTATGAAACCATGTTGATAGAATGTTATTCCATTAACAAGAAATACTATGCAAAAATCCTGCAATCACGTTTAGTATAACGAGCTATCCGAACCACTTAAAAATTTTTGGAGTGGTATACGCTCTAGGCACAATTTTGCCATTTAGATAAATTAGGTCTTTATCTGATTCCTTTAATAAGGAATCTGATGGCAAACCCCTGCAATCCCGTTAAATATTATACACCAAACACCATTAAGGGTAGGTATAATGAATTAGAAATTTATGAAACGTGCGATGTAGATAGATAAGGCATTCATCTGATTCCTTTATCAACGAAACAGCATCTATGTATAGTATTATGCGCTAACCGAACCGCTTAAAAATTATGAAGTAGTTCACACTCCGAATACCCTTATGTTAGTTAGAATTATTTAGAAATTAATAAAATTTGGTGATTAGGTTGATCAGACCTGTATTTACTTACTCAATTATCATGGTAATCGATTAAAATATCCTACAACTTCGTTTAGACTTACATCCTAATTGTACGGCTTAAACATGGTGTGGTATATAGACTCCGAGTACCATTAGGAATTTATTTTATTTTTGCAAATCTTAATGAGGTTGCAGATTAGGCCAGTATCTGCCTGTATTTTTTTTTTTTTTTTGTAATCACTGCCATTTGTTCTGGGGACGAAGCACTCCCTGCTCTTTTGCGGTTCATTTTCCAGTCCTACTTTACACATTACTGCCAAATCGCAGACGTACGGCTATAGGACCGATTTAAGTTACCATCCGCGTATTGCATACACTCAGAAAAATATGATTGCATTTACCATAATATCATCATTGTATGTTAAATACAATTATTTAAATGATTGATTTCATCATACTATGATTGATTTTATCATACTATGATATTCCTGATCATTCTTCTTGATCTTCTTCATCATCACAATGATGAACACTGAAAAATTAAAAAAGTTTTTTTGAGTGATCATCATTGTTATGATGAAGAAGATCAATAAAAATGGTCAATAATATCATAGCATGATAAAATCAATCATTTAAATAATTGTATTTAACATACAATGATGATATTATGGTAAATGCAATCATGTATTTATCATATTATTTTTCTGAGTGCAGTACCTCCCGGTCCAAGTGCCGAAGCTTTAACCACTGCACCACTTGTCCGGTGAGTTCAAGCTAAATGCTTGGAAAATAAAATATAATAGAAACATAAAACAGTAATAGTTGAACGTCATCGAGCGTTACCCTCTAACCTCAAATAGTTCACTTGATCTCAAAATGCGCTGGTTACTACGAAATGTTAAATTCTGTTTTACCGCAGTGATCTATACAAATTATATCAACAATGGCACGACGTTTATTCAGTGGTTGAATCTACAAAATATTAATCCGACATTCGAAACTAAGAAACTTCTGCGGGTCTGCCCTTGACATAGGTCGTGTAACGCGAAGTGTAAAATCATTTGTGTACTACCCCAAGACGCAAGTATAGTATATTTTCTTGTAAGTTGCTTAGCATTTAGTCTGTAAGCGTGATCATGAAACGTATTTACTCTGTCTCGAGAAAATCATATTACGTGGCACTTGGCTGCACTCAGTCCGTTGTTGTTACTCCATAAAGCGTATTTAATTAGGTCGTCCTGGGGCAAGGTACTGACCCGCGATATTTTGCAGTCATCAGCAAAACAGTATATATAGGAAGTTCTGAAACTAAGAAGACCCATATGAGAGCCATGAGGCACTCACGATGGAGCCATATAACTTGTAGACTCAAATAAGAGTCCTATGACTATGAGCAGTAGCATTTTTGTCAACAGAAATGCTTAAAAATGCACAGATGGGAAGCGAGAGAGAATCGGTACATTGCAATAAGGTTATGAGTGGAATGTCGTCACAGCCTGATGAAAACTCTTTTTTTATGTAAGAAAGATAAATAACGATATTATCTGGACTCAATATATGACAATTCTTATTTCAAAAGAGTTATTAATTAAGAATTATTAACAAGCATGTGAAGTTAGCCCAGTTTTTCATCCCAGAAAAAAAAATTCCTGAAACAATACTATTTCATCTCACCCCAGTTTTTTCTATTCAAACTTGTATAAGACGGAACTTTTTAAAAAATAAAATTCTAGACAAGAAAATTTTCATCCCAGATTTTTTCATTTAATAGTTTCTCAAAGTAAAATGATTTATTTAGTTAATAATTGTTTGTTTTGATTAAAGATGAGAATAATATCAGTCACTATACTGTTTCAAGTTGGTAAAAGTAAGGGCTTACAATGACAAAGAGGGCAGTAGAAGCCGTATGGTAGTACTGGCGTTATAAGTTCCATATGGCCCCATATAGGTTAGGTTAGGTTAGAGTGGCTGCTATCGCACACTTAGGCCAATAATGGCCCATTGTGATACCACAGGATCCAATCTCCCCTTACTCCCGCTGAAACCAACCAGAGCTACTGATGTAGCGTAAAATATCTCGCACCCCAAAGTCCGCGAGTTCAGAAAGGCTGTCCATGTTGTACACACCCAAGTACCTATGTCTTTTGTAGGATAGTGCTGGACACGAGCATAGGAAGTGAACTAACGTCTCTTCCTCCTCTTCGTCCATACAACTTCTACAAAAGTCATTCGTCTCTAGACCCAGCCTTCTCGCATGTTCCCCAAAAAGGCAGTGTCCTGTCAGTATCCCTACGACCAATCCTAAATCTCGTTTTCCCAGGGATATAAGTGCCTTAGAGCGCCGCAGGTCCAGTTTTGGCCAAACCTGTTTTGCTACCCTGCACGTGAGAGTGTTGGTCCACCTCTCATCTGTCAAGGCGATTGCTTTTTTACTGAGCGTCAATTTAAGCGCTGCTATAGGCCTCCCCAGACCTGCCCTTTCCGGTTGCATCTGGAGAGTCGTACCGTACCTAGCTAGTTCGTCTGCCCTGCAGTTTTCCGTGACATGGCCCCATATAAGAATATCAGAAAATCGAGCCATTCTCCAAGAAATACGATTTGCCGGTAATCGTTCTTTATGTTTTGAAAATAATTTATGGTACGGATTAACTGTGGCTATTCAGACAGTACCAGCAGTATGGTCGGGCAGCTTCCTTATGGCCCAATATAAAAATTAATAATTGCCATTTTCCTAGCAACCTGCGTATACCGATTTTGTTTCGTGAGCTACTCATTTAAAATGAGTGGAGCAAAAAAAAATCGAATACGTACACAGTGTATAATATAAAATTATGTTTTTGTATTTGTATTTTTCTTTTGTTCGTATTTATGTCATTTGTATGATGAACAGTATCAAAATAACGCGATCCGGGCGAATCGGTTTAATTGTTATGGTGCTTATTTAATTTTCTCAGCACATTACGTCTGCTATAGAGCTGTGGAGTAACATTATTTAACATGCTAATATATTTTATATTTAATTTTTTTATCATAAATTAATTTTATATGTTTTAATAAAATTTTATAAATAAATTTATTTTAAATTTCATAAATTTCAAAAATAAAATGTTAACTATAAAAAATTGGAAATACATAAACAACACAAAAATATGGCGTTTACAATATGGTTAACTCTTTGAGTGCCAAAAACAGCGATCGTGCTCCTCAATACATTAGCCGAAATACTGTTGGCACTTAAAGGGTTAATATGAATAAACAAAAAAAGAATGACACATGGCTTGAATAGTGCCTAATGGCTCGATTTTCTGATATTCTTATATGCGGGGTCATATGGAACTTGGCCATTTCAGCCAATACTACCATACGGCTGGTACTGCCCTCTTAGTCATAGTAAGCCGTTGCTATTACCAACTTGAAATACAGTGATTGATATTTTTCTCATCTTTAATCTAAACAAACAATTATTAGCAGAGTTCAAAAACATCAATTAAATGAAAAAATCTGGGAAGGATGTTTTGTTGTTGAGCAAAAAAAAATTAAAAAAGAAGTTCCGTCTTATACAAATTTAAATAGAAAAAACTGGGATGAGACGAAATTGGATTGTTTAAGAAGATAAAAAACATGAAATTATTTTTTTTCTAGGATCAAAAACTGGGCTAACTTCACATGCTTCCATTATCAAATTTCTCAAAATAATTTAACCTTCCTATTGCCTTTCGGGTCTATATGACCCGAAGTGCAGTTTAGTTGTTTATAATTGACCATTACTGACTTTTCATCAAATACATTATTTTTCATGTTGAATTAAAATAAAATTGTTTGTCAGTTTAGGGTCTAATATACGCGTTTGTTACACATGCAGTATGTGGAATAAGAGCGTGTACGGCAAAAAACTAAGTAAAAATATAACTACGTTTTTAATAATTAATAATAATTGGCTACTTTTGTGCATACATCAACCAATTTTTCTGTATACTGTGGTAATCAATTTTCCCATATCTTCCGGACCACTTCCGCAAGAGCGCTCAAATTTTGTATGTGGTCCATTTTCAGCTTAGTCTTCATGAGAGCCCATAAATTTTACTCAGATTGGAATTAGGTGCCTGAGTGTGCTGAACAGAGTATGCTTTTGTTTTGGATCGTTGTCTTCTTGCAAAATTCAATTAGAGCGCCCCGCCCTAAACCATTTAAGGACAGATAGTAACAAACCTCGTGAACAGATTTTATTCATGAAAAGTGCGTTAAGGTTCCGTGTGGAAACGATTAATTTACTAAAACTTTGCTTGGTGAAGCATCCCCATACCTGGAGCTCGCGTGAGTGCTTTATAGTTCGGACAATCATTTTTTTTTTTTGCTTAGCTAGCCAAACACGTCTTTTAACATTAAAACTTCAAAAGGATGACTCATCGGTAAACACAATATTCGTCCAATCTTTGTTTTTATGTTGATTCGCCCACTGTAGTCGCTTTTCAATGTGTTTTTGTTCTACCACTATGGTTTGACCATACAGTATTTCCATATGATGCGTAGCCATGTTTCATAATTCGATTTCGTATTTGTTTTTGGTATAATAATATTCTTTTTCGCCAATTTTTCCACAACTGCATTCAGCGTAAACGAAGAATTTTCAACAAATAACTGTATGATGGCCTCTCCCTCCTTTTTTGTAGTGGTTCGGATTCTACCTCTATCCTCGCGTCAACATTTTTGCACATTGAATAATTATCCGCTATAAATAGTTGCAGTGAAATTAATTTTTGTTTTAAAGCGTCCAAGAGGAATCAATAGGAAACCGATTTAAGCCCCGCCCATATTTTTTTTTCTATATAGTTTCAAGTACAGTTATGCCGTACACGCTCTTGTTGAACTTACTGTATTGTTATACATGGTCAACATAGAAAGAGGACAGATGAAGAGAAATCAAAATCAAGCCAGGGCAAAGCAGAAACGGATCATTTTGAGGTTGCAGATATTCTAAAACGAAGTTTGAACTCTACAGCGAAGTAGAGGTACCAAGGCAACCGAGATCAATCTTGCGTCGTACGATGTCAGAGACTGAAAACTGTTTCGTACCTCGACGAGCATATCGTATCTGGAAACCTACAGTTAGATTCTCACCATAGTGGTCCATTTTGGCGAGGAGGAATGTAATGATGGTACACACTTATACATGTACAATATCAACTGGCTTGGCAACAAACCCATTTTGTACACACACATACATAAGTCACTTCTTGTCATTATTGCAGTTCAATAAAAATCATCTAACAAACATCATTACAATTTAATACTGTACACAATAAATAATAATTAATAAATAAAATACATAACAAGTATGACTTTGATTTTGTGGAACTTATATACATAAATTCCACATAAGTTCAACATTTCTAAAGAACATACAATACATATTGGTTTATTTGTAATGTGTTTGAACATGTTCAATCCCAATAAACCATTGTTTTACAGAAGTTCGATAAATCGGTACATTTTTTTCAAAAAAATCCTGTTTATTCATGTTCAATGAATTAAGAAAAATAATTTCTATTTTCTTAATTTCTATACAAAATCCAGTCTGTGGTAAATTGTAACAGTGAGTAGAACTATATAATATACCACAAAGCGTACCGAGCATTTACACGCAATTCTGATGGTAGAGAGGGTGATGCTTCAAAAGTTGAAGATAATTAGTGTTTATTACTGACAAAGTACTTTCTGATAAGATTTAAATAATCATACATCAGAAGTACCAGTAATGAGGTAACACAAAGTATCAAAAATGGTATTCCTTGAAAAATAATTCTTCCTAATCATCAAGGGCGTGCTTCAGGTGCCATCATAATAAATATAAAACCAGGTGCTATAAAACAAGCAATTCCCAGAATCACGGATATAAAAACAAGCTTCTTTATACATTTAGAGCGAAATATACTGTCTAAGATAATAGAAATGACAAAAAAGAAGGAGTTTCAGTATTACAAGCCGAATGGAAACCAATATCAACAGAAGAATTTTGGCAAACATCGGTATTTAATTATTGGCTGGTGTGTATAAGTCTCGCAACGAGTCAACTTAAAGCAATCAGTGAAATTCTTCAACTGGTGGCTTTATTTTCAAAGTTACTATGAAAATCTTACGGTAGATGAGCAGCTGGTGCCATTTCAAGCACGGCATAAGAAATATGGGCATTTTGTGACTCAAAAATAGCTTGTGCCTGCAATTTTCAAGTTTATACTGGGAAAGTACCGGAAGCTCTACCAGAAAAAATATTAAGGATTGAGAGTGGTTTTGGACCTTACCAATGGACTAAGTAGAGGGTATAATATAACACGTGATAATTTTTTCCTTCATATCTATTACCATAAATGTTACTAAAGAGACATCTGACAATGCTAGGCCCCTAAAAACATTCAACACACTAGGCTACGTAAGGTTATCAAATACTCCGGCGATACCAAAGATATACCCATAATATCTAATATGTCTATCACTTTACAAAATAGAATCCACTATTAGATGCATTATTGTATTATTTAGAAGATATAATCTTTCCATAAGTTATGTGTGCATCGAAGATTTGAGCAAGGCGGAATTAATTAATTTGACACAAAAACTATATGTAAATTGTATTATGATACTTCACAATTAAGTACGCGTATATACACAAAGTCCGTTTATAATTGTTTACACAATGAACTACTAATCGGATAAACCGAATTATAATTCATGTGCAAAAATATCAATTCAATGTAGCCACCAGCTGCCAAAACTAACCTTGTGCCGATGATTTTTGACCACCTTTGTTAAAATTCAATTGAATTTAGACAAAATGAAGTTGAACAAAACGCAAATCTACTATTCGATTCATAATTTATTTACGCTTACCTAAAATAATTTTTTACAAATATTTATATAAATTTTAAAAAGTAAAATTCGTAACACTTGACAGTAAACTTGAAATCCAATCACTTTCAAAACAAAATTAATGAAAACCAACTTGTTCTACTTACAATCAATTTCATCAAAAAATTTTGATTCCCTGGGCAATTGCCGATTTATTTGCTGTTTCAGGCGATCTCCAACTATTTTATTGTATTCCGTATTTTTACTCGAGCACACACTAAATTCCACCAGTAATATAACAACTATGCATAATTGAAATAATATTTGTATCACACTTTTACTATTATTAGAGGCACTATAATTAATTTTATTACAACTACTATTACTATTATTAACTAATTGTAAACCCATTTTAGCAATTATTCTATATTAGTTTTTTAATCACATCAAACAATAATTTTTTTTTTTGTATAATTAATATTCAATAACTTTTTATTAAATTTTTATAATTTCACTTTCACACACCCGCAAACATAAAGAGAGAGAACTTTACTAATAAAGTGGAAAAGTGGCAGATAAACACAACACAAAAATATTTTTTTTTTATTTTATTTTTTGTGTAAGAAATATGATTAAGGTATAATTGAAGAAACAGTCAAACATATTTCAACAAAACAACTCGCAACTCTATGTAAAATATCACTGACCTCTGTTAACTATATATAATACAGATAACTATGAACTTGGCACGCAGGAAATACACAAAAAAAAATAAACTGTCACTATTTAATTAAGTTAATTTACAAGATCGTTAAGTATTTAAAGTCATATCACAGATTTGAATAGCTTTTATCGGCGCACTGTACACATTTATATACTTGTATTTTTATACAAAACAGAGTTTTTCATATACAAGAATATCGATTTCTTTACACAAATAAAAAATTTCTTTTTAACAACTTTTCACTTATAACTATATAATATTACTATTATTAACTTTTAACTTTTATATTTATAAAGTGTACGTACGACCAACTGATTGGAACTGAACACCGCGAACAACAAAAAAAAATAATAATTTGTTTCCACACATAAAAAATCAATATGCAAAATTCGTATGTATACGCAGCTTTATAAAATTTAAACCCCAAAAACAAAAAACAGACAACATACAAAACTATTTATATATAAAAAAAAAATAACAACTAAACCAAACTTTTTTATGATTATGAAAGTTTATATAACAACAACAACAAATCGATTTTATATATTTATATATATTTCTTTCAATTTCTTTTCTTATATACAGCCAACCAAAAGACGAGGTTTATATTAAAATTATAAATCTTAATTAATTTTGTTTTAAGATGCGCTTGCATCTCAAAATTTAATATAGAGTTGTTGAGTACCAAACTCGTTGACTGGTCAAGCCAATCTGAAATAAACCAATTTGTTGAAATTTTATTTATGATTTTTGGTACACATGAAAAGTGGAATATGTATAACTATATGTGTACGTACATTATTGAGATTACGCAGTGGATAATGCAACTTCAAGTTTTTCTTATAATCATATTTTTTTTTTAATAATGTAAGTACCTATACATAATTATGTTTTGGGATGGAATGTTGATGTTTTGAAAAGAAAGCTGGTTTTAATTATTTGAAGATTTAGTTTTTTTTTTATTTCTATAATCGAATTACGCGTTTGAAATACGAGTGTATATGGATGCATGGAGATCATTATCTCGAATATACTGGAATGTAGTGAGAAATTTACGTTTCATAATTTTTATAAATTGTTTTAATCGGGTTCGTTGTTTACTCTATTATGAGTTTGCGTATAGTCTTTCGTTTGATGATGAACTTATTATATATTTTACAAATACACGGATGTTATAATAATTTCTTTAGGGGTATTCCTATGGAAAACCCACTCCACAAATTAGTCCTAATATTTAACTCTATTTGTTATGACAAAGAACCCCACAGTCTATTTTAGTTGGATTTCTTCAATTGGATTTGACGATTTCACCTGGATGATTTGTCATGTAATTATTCGTCCTTTCAGATTGCTTGAAATCGTCATTTAGATTTGTCTCATTTATCAACAACAAGTACAATAATGTATTGATATTTGTTCGATACTCTTTGGTGACACGGTTTTCGCAATTGTAGGATTAATTTGTCATTGAAACGCAATTTAATTTATATAAGAATGTGGATATGACAATGATTGGAAATACATGCCAAAACTAATACCAACAATTTACACTGTTAAATTTAAAAATATTTCAATTGGATTTGATTTGCAGATAATCTTTAACATTTATATTAGAATAGTCTATAATGGTGTCGATGTAAAGATCAAATAATTTTCTAACAATTTGAGATAAACACGAGAAAATTCTAAAGTAGGCTATTTTAGACAATGTTTCTACTTTAATATCTCCGATCCTAGACGTGTTCACGAGGCTCACCTATATGACCTAAGTCCAGCGTATTTTAAATAATTGTGGTTTTTGATTTCAACCTATTTTCAAATTTTTCTATTACCGCTCCTAGAGATGTTTAAAGTTTTTTAAATGTAATTTAGGATAGCGTATAAAGTTTTAACAGTAAAATGAACATGATTAGATTATGTGCAATACCAAGCTACTTAGAAATTCCATGAATTTTACTAAATTTTCAAATTTTATTTCACCGATTCTAGAGATGTTCACCGGGTCTCACCTTCAAGATAGATCAGTCAAACCCTATGAGTGGGGTGAATAGGATCTAATTATGATGAGTTTGAAGTTTTACTTTTTCGGTTATACCCCATATACCAAAAATGTTCACGGTTCTCTGTCATGTATTTGAATGTTTAAGTAAATTTTCTATCAATATGGTGAAAACGGGACACAAATGATGCTTTTCACCATATTTTCCCAAATATAATTGGACAAAAAACCAAAATTATTAAATTGAGAATAAAACTGAAAATGAAGAAGTTTTAAAATTTGAAAAACATGGTGAAAATCATCACTCGTGTCTCATTTTTACAATATTGATAGAAAATTTACTGAAATATTCAAATACATGAAAGACATCCCGTGAATATTTCTGGGATAGGTTTAGTTTTTTCGCAAAAAAAAACTGACCCATTGGTGACCAAACGTCAAAATGTGGTAACCAATCTGACCTAACGATTACTTAACGAAATTTGATAAAAACGGTATGATTTATTTACGGTATGATATTTATCCTAAGTAGCCTGTATGGAACAGTAAATATATCATCATAATCTAATCAAGTTCAAATCAACGTTAGAACTGTATCTATACGCTATCATAAAATACCTTTAAAAACTATGAACATCTCTAGAAGTGGGAACCGAAAAATTTGAAGAAAGAGATAGATTGAAATCCAAAACCGTATAATAGTTTAAAATTACGTTGGACTAGTTAAAAATCATCATAATTAAATCTTGTTCACCATGGGATTTTAATTTCGCTATTCGGTCATATAGGTGAAACCCCGAGAACATCACTAAGGATTGGAGATATAAAAGTAGAAATATTGTCTAAAATAGCCTTCTTTCAGAAGTATAAAAACTACTCGTGCGTTTATTTTATTTTGTTAGAAAATTATTTGATCTTTACAGTGACACCATTAGGGAGTCAGGGGTTTCTCTAATATAAATGTTAAAGATTATCTAAAAATGTTTCAATTTCACAACAAAACAAATCTAATTGTAATATTTTTAAATTTAACAGTGTAATTTTTTAGTATTATTTTTGGTATATATTGCATTCAATTTTGTCGATTCTACATATGTATAATAAAAAAAACTAAGCAACAAGGTCAAACTTTTGTTTGAAATTTCATCTTTAAATTATTTTTTAATTTTATTTTCAATTCAATTTTAATTTTTTTTTCGATTTTAAGCTAGATATCCAGCTCGCGCTAAGATAAATTTTAAAACGGTCTCCACAAGTCTCCACTAAATTATACAGATAAATTAGTAAGCTAAAAGGTTTATGTAGAGATAAATTTTGACGTTTGTTTTATTTGTCCAACAACAATCAAACATATAATTCGAAATTATTTTCATAGACTGCGGTCCAATTGGTGACTTATTTTGTGGAGACTGACTTATTTGAAAGTCTACAATAAGCCTCCTGTCGAATAGACTTATTGAAAGCTTGTTAGAATTATTTTGACGAGCTACCAGTTTGGGCGCAAACCTCGCATAAAACTCAAACAAGACTACAATAAGTCTAGTCGACTGGAGGTTTATTGTAGACTTTTAAATAAGTCAGTCTCCACAAAATAAGTCATGAATTGGACCGCAGCCATAGTCTAAAAAATTATTTTGTTCATCCATTGTAAAAAAATAAATTTTTACGTTTTGCTGTCAACTGCGTACCGCATCTGCGAAATCGTGAACTAAATATTTTTTTTTTTATTTCGCTAGCTAAATTTTACGTCAAATTTGTATGCAAAATTTATCTTAGCGTGAGCTGGATACTGACCTTTAATAATAATAAACTATAACCATTTTAATTCGCGCGTTCGCGTATTTATTTTATAATAATAAATTATGGCGTCAAATAGCTGTATAACGTGTTGTGTTCCCGGTGGGAATGAAAACTTTTTAATGTGCAGTGGGTTGTGCAAATTAGTTGCCCATTACAAATGTGCTGGTGTCAGGAAAAATGCATTTGAATTGATTTGCGCAATTCGAAAAACATTTTCTGGTTTTGTGATAATTGTAAAAACATTTACAATGTGAATTGTTTAAGTGAACTGGTTGGTAAAATTAAAAATATTGACAATTACGTAAACAAGATTGAAGTGCAAGCTCAAATGCTAACTTCTGATCTATAGTTCAACTAGTTACTCAATCAGTTGCCTCCCAGTGCATTAATGTTGTTCCTGGCCACAACTTCGCTGTTGATCTGTGAAATATCTGTAGATTCACGTACCAAGCCTATAAATAATCGCGACAGCTCTGATTTTAAACTGAAGAAGAAGTTTAACATAAACTAACGCTTAATCTCAACTTGATGGTAATGAAGGGGCTGAACATGATGCGGTTTTCCACCTATCCTTATTAAGAATTGTGCAGAGAGTTTAGTCCAACCACTAACTCTATAATCTTTAACAAGAGCCAAAGTACTGGGGGTTTTCCTGCTCCCTTTAAACTATCTTTCATTCGTCCGATTTTTAAATCTGGCAAAAGAAGTGATATCAGCAATTATGGCGGGATTGCTATTCTTTCTGCCATACCAAAACTTTTCAAATCCATGGTACAGATATTCGAAAACTTTTTTTCTCCTACTGAACACAGATTTTACCAGGGTATAGGTCTACTTCAGCGACCCATTCACATTGAAAGCTCTGTTTGTGTCCTTTGTTCGTTCCATTCTACGAATATGCTCCTCAGATATAGTCACCATTTTTTCATTGCCATATTCAGACAGAATTGAGAGCGTTCAGAAGCAGTTTGTTTTGCACGCACTTCGCGGCTTACCTACTGAGCGGCTGCACAATACACGTTGTCTGCGCCGCCGTAATTTGTTATATATTGATTCTGTTTCTACATACTTTACAATTTTAGAACCAGTCTTGTGAATGTTGGATCGCGACTCTTTTATTCTTTTAACAGTGTATTCGATTTTAACGTGACAAGAAATTCGTTTATAAATGAGCTGTTTATGTTTTTGTCTATTGATAATTAATTGTTAAATTTTATTTTTATACAGAAATATTATAAAATAACTTTTAATATGTTTGAAGTTTGTTCCTTTTTTTGCGTACCGTAGGTTAAATAAATAAATATGGCGGAACCTCTGATCTAGTAGAGCGACTATACTCTTTCCAGAGTTGCAATTTGGTTTTCGAGGTCGTCTATTGCTGCAGTGTAGTGATTTGCTCTAGCAAATTGTCTACTCCTGTCTTATTCCTCATGTATATGAGCTGAACTTCTTTAGGTGACTACCTCCAATTAATATCCCATGTAAAGTATGACATATTTTTGTCTTATTTATCCCGGTTGCCTACTGGCTATGACTAATGGCTCACCATGATATGCGGTGGAGGTCAATCTTTGTTAGTCGAGGCTATAGATCTCATAATTATAGATGATATCGAACATACTTTCGTGGGGTACTACATATTTACATTGATTAGGTGCATGGAGTTTCCAATCAAATGGTTCGTTGTGTTCATCGTGTAGAGATTTTTGTTTCGTTGTATAGCATGGATAGTTCACATAGCCCTTACTTCATAATAGTTTAAAGTGGTCATATATCCTGAGATATGCGGTTGGAGTGCTAATTTGTGATTGAGTAGTACCGTGATGTATATCTGGTACAGGAACTACTGGGAACGTTATTCTCTGCGAATTTTCATGATTTGGTATAAGTGCATGAGATATTCTTCGTGTACTGGAATGATGATGGAGGTTGGCACCTTGTTGACGAATCAATGATAATTGCTCTTCTAACTGACTTGGCGCAAGTATTGAGGGGTGTAAGTATACCATGTTGCGCATCGTAGACCAAGTCAAGTAAGCCCTATTGTGTATCCTTTAAGTTATCCAATAATAATTATTTTGTGGAGGCCGATCAACAACGACTGTACCCTATCCTCATATGTTTAATGTTCTGCCTCTTTATTAAGTTGTTAGACATAAACATGTTTTTTCTAAGGTAAATAATTTAAGGTAAAAAGTAAGTGATAATTTTTTTGAAAATAAAATTGAATTGGGAATAATTTTCCCTGCCAATTTAGCTATGGAAAAATTATTTTTAATTTATAAATATTTACATCAAACTTTTCTCCTCAGTAGGCCGGAAAAAAATATTTGAACAAAATCTATATACATATATAAAATTTGGCTTGGCAATAGTCAAATTCCTGTTGGTGTTTTTACAGGATTGATTTCATTTCCCTCGAATTTTTACGTGTTCACAACGTCGATGGAAGAGCTTATCACGAAAGTGTTTCCAGACATCCGCCGAAATTATATGAATCACGATTGGCTCAGCGAACGAACGATTTTGGCAGCGAAGAACAAAGATTTAGACAGTCTGAATTACTTGATTCAAATCCATCAGTCACCGGGGAAATGTATTGTTACAAATGCGTTGACTGCGTGGTCAATCAAGACGAGGCAACCAACTATCCGTCCAAGTTTTTGAATGCGCTTGATTTGCCGGGAATACCACTGCATCACTCGATGTTCAAGGTCGGATCTGATGAACAACGTTATTCAAGCGACGGTCATTAAGGACAAATTCAAAGGATGATGTTCTAATTCCGAGAATTCCTCTGATTCCAACTGACATTCTGACCGATTTCAAGCACATTCAGTTACCCTTTCTTTTGGCGTTTGCTATGACGATTAACAAATGACAACGTCAATCGTTGGAGGTGTGCGGAATAAATCTGGATTTTCCGTAGTTTTCTCATGGTCTGTTGTACGTTGCGTGTTCGAGAGTTAGCAAATCATCAACGTCGTTCATTTACGCGCCAGAGAACATTGCTTTTATTGAAAATATTGCTTACCACAATGCATTGTATTTATTTGCGTCTGTATTTGATTTAATTCCACTCGAATAAAATACATTGATTTCTTTTGAATTCCATCTGACTCCAATTCATTTCTACACTGAGAAAAAAATCCAAAAACAACTCAATTTTCGATAGATGCCTGAGATTGAATCGAAATTTCATTCGCTTTTTAACACATTAGTGTTAAATTTGATGAAAAAGTGATTGGAATGCCCATTCAACTCAATCGCCTGTTGAGAATCGAGTTGACTTGTTTGATTTTTTCTCAAGGACAAAAGTATTAGCTACATATAATTCGCCAGTTCCCTATTCCCTTAGTGTTGTCTTAGTCTTAGTGCTGTTGTATTAGGGCGTCGTTAGTAAGTGGTCATAGTGGTGTAGAATTGAGAACTGCTTCGGTTTGAGTGGTGAGAGTATATAAATCTTCGAATGTATGGGTTAATTCTCCTATCACCACTCTTTTGAGGTGGAATTTTATGCACTTTATTCCTGCTTCTGATATTCCACCAAAGTGTGGAGTGTGACGAGGTTTGAACTGCCAGTTTATTCTATCAGTGGCCAGCATTATATAGATATAGTTGAGTTGTGTATTATATTGTGCATTATATTGTATAGTTGAGTTGTGATTTCACTGGTATCATCTACTATATCCTACAATATATCACTGCAGCGTACGCACACTGGTGATAAACATGTCATGCTTATTCCAGCTTTCCATACACCTTGCATCGTAATCTTGGCCGTGATGGTTATTGGTGATAACCATGGGGTCGGAGAGTTTTGATGACTCAGATAGGAGTGTAGCTGTAGGTGTGTAGCTGCAGGCCCGGTTATGTCGAGTTCACATAATCTCCTGGGTTGTGTAAAATTCCTGCATTCATTTAGATTTATTTAGATGTGTCATATACTTTATTATGTCATACATACTGGACCCATCCTTGGCTAGCTGAATTAGAATTCTTAAATAGGTTGATTCTCAATCTGATTTTCTTCGCCAACATTTCTGAAATAAGCTTCTGATTTGAATCTCCTGGTATACTACTTTCTGAATATACTGGCTTTGATTTATCAAAAACGTTCCCAAAGGACAATGTCTTTTATTTCAAACTATTTCTGTAGATACCATTTCAAATCAGTTTACGAAATTTTTTTGTTAGAAAAAAATCAGCAAGTCGTCTACATAAATACTGACCACAATCAACATCTTAATACCTACAATGAGATAATAAATGTAGTTATTGCAAACCGGGCTTTCCGGTAACCGTAAAAACCGTTTTAATATATGAACCACCAACAGCGAATGAGATGAAGGATTTATTACAAAAAGCTATTGACCATCAATTAACGGTTCAACCACAGAAAGAAAACCAAAATGCTCCTAGTCTAAATACTAAGGCTAGCTAATTTATGCTATGTCTAGTTGAACGAAGCGGTTGAGACGAAACATCTCTCACTTCGTGTTCTGACAGTTTTCTGACAGTTAATAATTACTACCACTAGCGTATATCCAGAAATCTTATTTTGGCCGCTTGTATTTGAAATAGTATCAACATCAAAAGTTTCTGAATTGCCTCATCCACAACAATCAAGTATTTAATTTTGCCTCAACCAGTAACTTCTTGTTTTTGGCGAAAACTTTACAATCATTTGATAACGTTTATCAATATGTTGTAGCCGCAAACATACTCATAAATAATAAATAACCACATGAATCATTAATGACTAAATTACAATAAAAGAGTTTTCCCTTGAACCGAATTTCACTTTCTGCTCATATCCTACAGCACATAATGTTTATCAATAATCATATACATACCTACCTAACCACACATGTAAGAACAAATATTACCTAAATATGAGTAGATAAATTACCATTTCAAAATTATTAAGTTGTTTATCGACTATATATTGAACATCTTACATAATGAACCGAAAGAAATGTAACGTCGTACGCATTATATAAAATAAGACGATAAGGCAACAATTTATTGTTTATGGAAGACAAACAATCAATTGTTTATGTAAAACTTTCATTCGATCATATCACCCCTACCACTTCCATTAATACATACATGAATACATTTCCTAACATGATCAACGATTTGTAAATTAGTAACAATTTTCTTTTCATTATATGTATACTGAGCGGTACACCAAGGTATTTTCATTTTCTCAAGACGATCAGCTTTTTTCCGCAAATCTTAATTTAACTTTCTAACTTGTTTAGTCATTTTTGATTAAAAAAATTAATTAAGTATCGTGTTGTATTATATACCATGTTAAATGATCGCGTTTCAGCAAATTGTTGTAAGGTTAATCGTGAACTGTGCGGTGCGCGGTTTAAACGTTTTGACCTACATCAATCGCCACGATTTTATATCAAAATTCAAAAGTCCAATCTCTTTTCTGCTCAACATACGGTTTTCGATAAATTGAACCATTTTTTTTTATAAAAAATACAAATTTAACACTTTTTCATGTTAGCTAGGTAGTTTGATCGGTTTGTAATTTAATGCTACATCATAATTACAAAAGTAATTCAAAGTCATTGTCGCAAGGTATGTGTATCTCTTGTATTTTTATAAACGTTTAAAAGGGAAAGTTATTTCTTTTCTTGTTTATGGATTATTTTTTTTTTGTCTCAAAATGATCGTTAAAGTGTTTTTCCATTTGAACGCTGATCTTAGAAATTTTTAGAGCTATTATATGGATTCACAAATACATGCATCGGTTCATGTGTTGGTTAATCACTTAATTCAACCAACATCGATTTCCCAGATAAGTTTATTACCTTTAATGCGATTAATAAAATTTTGTGTACCGTCAACCGCCATCATGCGCAGGTACGGTGAAATCTTGGAAGATGATCGCGCGATGCATGTTATTTTACTATATATACTCTAGAAAAACGAATTTTTTGGTGAAAGCAAGATTTTATGTCAAATGACTTGAATGAAGTCTATTTTTTGCTAAAAATAATTATCTTAATAAACAACTTCCGTTATCGTGCACAAATCTCAATCTCAAATAAACAAATATACACATACATACAAAATTTGGTACATATCATAGCGTGCATGCATAAAATGTCGTGTTTAACACATTGACCGATTGAGAGAATTTCTTATTTAATCTTATTAAAAGAAAGTCAACAACAACGAAGCCACTTATGTAAAACGAGATTTGCGATTGAGCATTTTACGAGTGATAAGAAAACAGATTTTCGATCAGCAGAGATAAATGACAAAGGCAATCAAAATTAATAACTCCTTATGGCGACATTTAAAATTTTAAATGATTTATTGACATTTCAATTATAAATACAGTGGATCAGGGAACTGGCGTTTATTAATAAAATAAATTTTAACAGATTCCGATTTAAACTCGCGTTTTATTTATAAATGTGACTTTTTGCGGTTGTGCAGTTTTTTTCTAAGAAAGATCAGTTTGTAGGTCAATTTGGTCAGCTTCAGCTCAGAGATGATGAAAAAATTAACATTAGTATTGCCACAGACCGCAGGAAGGAGTGATGGAATCGTTAAATTCTCGCCATGCTCAAGCATTAATGCATAGAGTTTTTGATTCCAAGTGGACCGTTTTTATGTTAGCATGGAACAGTCAAATCAAATGATGGCGAGGAAAGAGGGAACATTTGAGTAGAGCAGTGCTGGATTTTTCAAAACTGCATATTTCAAAACGGCATAGGTATAAAACGGCATTTTTCAAAACTGCATTTTCCAAAATAACATTTTCAAAATTATATTTTTCTGAACGGCAATTTTTAAAATTGCATGAGGTAGAATGGAATCTTTTAATCTGTTATGAATCTAGAATTTTATTTTCATTAATTTCTATAATATGACCAACAGATACGGTTATTTTTTAACACGATGAAATTGGACATGAAAGGATAAAGCCAAATGAGAAAGAACTTCCGTCCGTTGTTGATCTCATACATATCTTATCGTTTAGTATCGTAGAATTAGCAGATCGATTCATTGCTAATTGGCTGATGAATGATTGCGCGATCGTTTCATTTATTTTACTCCTATTATGATTCTCACTTACTCGTCACCGGGTGAAGAGACGGCACCATAATTCAATTTTGGTATTATTATTCTCACTATGAGTGAGAATCTGACATATCCTCCTCTATAATTTTTTCTTCTTTGTTAAGAGAAACAAAAATAGAAATATAAAAAAAATATACAACAGTATTTCGAAATTGAGTGAAAATCATAATAAAGGAAGGGACGATTTTAATTTAAATCAAAAAAAGATATATAAAGCAGTTGAAAAATTCTGCGATAGGCAAAAAGAAGTCAATCAAATATTTAAAACCCAATTAGAAAAAAATAAGCGACATATAACCAAACAATGAAGCGCAGTTGGCTCTAGATAAGAATAAAGCTTAAGCAAATAATTCTAAATATAACGGGTGTTTGTTTAAGCCTGATAGAACTTGAGATTGTAAATTTGTAAATAATAAGACAAAAAATTAAATTTTTATGAAAAATATACTCTGGCAGATCTCAGTATACTCTGGCAAATCATCATAAATATAGACTCACGCTTGAACAACGCTACGAAATTTGTAAATTTACTTAGAAACTAACTTTTAGCAAGATTGAGTAAGCCATCCGTCGAACTGTTTTTGCCGCATATGGAGTGAGATCAATCCACAAGAGACCCTACAGACTCCATTACATCCAGAAAAATGCACCGTTTGGTGCGGTTTAGACGCTGGTGACATCATCGGACCTTATTTCTTCAAAAATGAGGCCGGGGATCACGTTACGGTCAATGGAGATCGTTACCGCACCATGATCAATAATTTTTTGTTTGAAAATATGGATGACATTGATCCGGACAACAGGATGGCGCTACGTTTCATACGGCGACCACAACCATCGACTTATTAAAATCAAAATTAGGCGATAAGTTGATTTGGGGAAATGAACCTGTCAGTTGGCATCCATAGGTCGTGCGATTTGGTACATCTCGATAATTTCTTGTGGGGCTACTAGAAGTCACTGATTTATGCTGATAAACCAGGAACAATTGACGCCTTGGAGGCCAGCATTGTTCGTGTTATCGGTGACATACCGTCAGCAGTGCTCAAAAAAGTGACCCAAAATTGGAAGTCCAGAATGCGTTTCGTCAAGAACAGCCGCGGTGTTCATATGCCCGAAATTATTTTCAAATATTAATGCCATGTATTGATCTTTCGAATAAAATAAAAAAATTTCATTACAATTTAATTTTTTTTGTTATTTTTTCAAGTTCTATCGGAACCGTTAAATTGCGCAATTGTTCTTAGGAAAGAAATTTGGGAAAATCCACCGGACAAGTCGGAAAATTCGGAAAATCGAAACAAGATGTTTTTCAGTTGAGAACAGCAGAGCCAATTTGGTTCTTACGAAAGAAAATTTTAGGAAAATCCACCGGAAAAGTCAGAAAATTTGGAAAATCGAAAAATTATGTTTTTCAGTTGAGAACTCCTAAACCGATTTGGCTCAATCATTTTTTGTTGTATTTGCAATTGCCAGGAGATGGTTTTTACTAAAGAAAATGTTTGTAAAATCTACCGGAAAAATCGGAAAATCGAAAAATGATGTTTTTCAGTTGAGAACGGCTGAACCGATTTGGCTCAATCTTTTTTTGTTGTGTTCGCAATTGACAAAAGATGGTTCTTACGAAAGAACATTTTGGGAAAATCAACTGGAAAGTCGGGAAATTTCGAAAATCATAAAACGGTGTGATTCAGTTGAGAACGGCTGAACCGATTTGGCTCAATCATTTTTTGTTGTAGTTGCAATTGCTAGGAGATGGTTTTTACTAAAGAAAATGTTTGGGAAATCTACCGGAATAATCGGAAAATTGATGATTTTCAGTTGAGAACGGCTGAACCGATTTGGCTCAATCTTTTTTTTGTTGTGTTAGCAATTGACAATAGATGGTTCTTACAAAATAAAATTTTGGAAAAATCTACTGGAAAGTCGGAAAATTCGGAAAATCGAAAAATGGTGTGATTCAGATGAGAACGACTGAACCGATTTGGCTCAATCTTTTGTTTTTTTTGTTGTGTTTGCAATTGCCAGGAGATGGTTTTACGAAAGAAAATTTTGGGAAAAAAACACCGGGAAAGTCGTGAACGGGAAATAAGTCGGGAAGTTGAGTACGGCTGGACCAATTTGGTTGAATCTTTTTTGTTGTGTTCGCAATTGTCAGGAGGTGGTTCTAACGAAAGAAAATTTTGAGAAATCCACCGGAAAGTCAGAAATTTGGAAAATTCGGAAAATCAAAACAAGATGTTGACTATATGAAATTTTCAAAACAAATTGGCGATGACTAATCATAACAGGGGACTTGAAATCGCCCATTGTCATTTTCGATTGTGAAAACGTGTTATGTTTCTTGCTGCCATTAAATCGGAAATTTGAGTATTAATTCACTGAGTCAAATGAATCATTGTAATTTTTAGGAATTGATTGGCGGGAAAAATCTCGAGCTTCCATTTTTTCTAATGGTAAGTTGTACGTCGCGTGCTCGAGAGTTGGCAAACCATCATCGTTGTTCATTTACGCGCCGGAGATCAAAACAAAAAATATTGTTTATCACAATGCATTGTATTGATTTGCGTCTGTATTCGATTTAATTTCACTCGGATAAAATACATTAAATTCTTTTGAATTCCAACTGACTCAAACTCATTTCCACACTGAGAGAAAAAATCCGAAAAGCAACTCAATTTTCTATAGATGCCTGAGTTAGCGAAAAAGCGAATTTAATGTCCACTGAACTCAATCGAGTTGAGTTGTTTGATTTTTTCTTTCATCAAAATCAATTTTCGTGAAGAACAATAATATTTGCTCGGAGCTAAGTAATTTGGGGCGGAACAAAGTTCGCCGGGTCTGCTAGTAGAAAATAAAAAAAATTCTATCAATTTTAAGGAGGGGGGTTACCAAAACCCTACATATCTCCGAACATCCTATACACAGAAATGTTTCAAATCATTAGGGCTCATTCCCATGAATGCTTTGAACTTTTAGTGAAGAAATTAAGTTAATATCCGTTCTCAAGTTATCGTGGGCACAGACGGACAGACGGCAAACCGAAACCATATAGCATTTTTTTAACAAAAATGCATAAAAATTACACATACACTTATAAATGAATGAGACGGATTATTTTTTATTCTTTTGACATTGGTATAAGTAAATTAGAGGAATTTATGATAATAGTCATGAAAACATTTTGGTAGAAAAGTATATAAATTTATCTTGTTATAATTGCCAAGAAGACTGAAAAGTTAAATAGTTTTCCTATACCAACACTAGTTTGGTAGCCTCCTTCAGCGAAAAAGCCAAGAGGAGGCAATTTAAATTTCGTGATTTAAAGGACGAGTTTAACCTCTGTGCTAACTTTGTTTTAAATTTTTCGTGTTGAATTTTGGCAATACAGGTGAAGATGCAGATTTATTGCGAATCGATAATGCCGTTTTCCGGCAGATTCTATAATACAAATAATTTCAAGTGCGGATCAAATGCGGTTTGAAGAAACCCCCGCAGCAGTGAATCTGCTGAGTTGTATAATCGATTTCGTAGCAAATTGGTTTTAGCAATTTGTTGCTTATCTTTCTGAAGTTCATTAGTAATTAAAAAAATTTGATCCGCATCAAATATCATCCTATTGCGGATATTTCTCTCTCTCTCTCTCTGGTACTAAATCCCATCAAGGGATTTGGCCGCCTCAAATGAGGTTTCATTATCATATTTTCATTTCGGATAATGAGTGATTTATTCATTGATCCTAAACCAGCCGTGAAAATTTTTCTTTGTCACCACCGGGAATCGAACCCGGGACCTCCGGTTGCTGGAGCAAGCATTCTAATCACTTTACAACCGGGGTGACAATTGCGGATATTGGTAGTTATAAATGCGTTTCTTTCCCAGCATAGTTACACTCAGTATATCTGATTGCACTATTAAACCAGGGGCGGAATCATGAACGCCACTCGGAAATTATTCTAAAATGAACTTTGCAGCATAGATCGATAAGAACATAATGCACCGACTCACAAAGCTCGGATTGTTAAAAACTGAGTATCTCAACAAAATGGATAGATACGTTTACTCCGTTTACGCTAGTCGAGTGGTTTGTCGATTCACGTGACTATATAGAAACCTGCTGTTTGCAACACTTGGCCTTAAACTGGTGATCAGTGGCACTATTCTGGCTTACCCTGGGAATAGTAATTGCGAAAAATATTTTCATAGCGTTTTTGTCTAAACTGTATTTTTCCGGCCTACTATGATTGAATAAATTTTTTGTAAATATTTTCGAAACAAAGTGAAATGGGAAAATATTGTTCCCTATAAAAACTTAGTGGAACAAAAGTTTCACAATTAACTTTGTTTTGAAAATTTGTCCACTAAATTTATTTCTTCAGTTGGTCAGAAAAATACAATTTGGACAAAAATGCTTTGAAGATATTTTTGCCAATTGCCTATTCCCGTGGAAAGCCAGAATAGTGCCACAGGAGTATAGAACGAAGCAAATGACTAAGTCTTTGACGATTGAGGAATCTATTGACAGGAATCTATTTCTACAAAATAAAGATGAAGTGCAGACTAGAGAACAGTGGCACATTTGATAATGTTGCTTTTGATACTGGTATTATAACCGACACATAACAAAAGCCTCTCCTTTACAGAAAAAACAACTCATACAAGCAAAGATTAAGGAGAATTATTTTGCAATGGTGTTACTAGCCCGTAAAACTTTAGATTCATTTCTTTGAGTGTTGGCAAGAACATCTCAAACCTTTACGAACCATAACGAAATAACCCCTTCTATGACTTAAGGTCTTACAGAGCTCTCACAATAGAAAAAAAAAATTGCTTTTATTTTTTGCCTTAAACTTTTACCTTTTGAGTAGCTTGGAAATTGGAATTGAAACCAGCTTTGTTTTATTTTTTTTTTTTTTTTCATTTTTTTATGATACTAATTATAATTTTCAGATATGCTAAATCGATAAATTAGTTTTTATTTGTTTTTTAACAATTTTTGTTTGAAAAACAACAAAACGCCGTATTTAAAATATAGCTAACTTCATTAGTCTCTTCTTAAACCAAAATATCAGAGTTTGCTAACTTTTTCATTAAGGTAAAAACGAAAAAAAGTTATGAGACTGTGTTTTGTGTGAGTTTTGTTACAGACTGACTGATTCTGACGCACTAATCTTGAAAGTATTGGTATAAAAGTTGTGGCAATGGTCCCAGACAAGCAGGGATCCGATATTTTTGTATTCGGTATAGCATAAAGTTTTCACAAACATAAATTATAATTATTTACAAGTATCCATGTTATAGGGGTAGATACTCGGTCGGCTAGCAAGCAAGCAATTTCCTAGCCGAAATCCTGCTACTCAATCAATTATTCCAAGGAAATTTAAATTTCAAAATTCATTTTTCATAAAATGTTTGTTTATATATGTTACAGTAAAATTTACGACTTCAAAAATTAAACAGCAAATTTTTGTGTTGATCTACTGTGCATTTGCAAAAAAAATACAAAAAGCTTAGTGAAAATATAATTTAAAATTTAAATTTACTTGGTAAAATTGATTGAGTAGCCGGATTTCGGCTAGGAAATTGCTTGCTTGCTAACCAATCGAATATCTACCCCATTAATGGTTACTCACAATTTCCGATGAAGTAAAATAATTTATTTTTAAAAGGTTAATGTTTCAAGCTGCGTACTAGGTATTTCAACTAGAAAAGGTATTCCAATCGATTGAAACAAAATATATTGGGTAACGAAGTAAATCAAGACATGATGTACTAATACAAAACGGCTTGCTTAACTCCAAACTAGGAATGTCAAAATCGTTATAAACTAATGCATTTCAATCAACAGTTAACATTTAATATCAGAAAACAAATAATGCAAAATCATACGAAATTTATTGAAAAGCTCACTCGAAAATTTATTACTTTCATACAAACGCCAAATAGTTGATCGCCTAAATTAACGACAACTATAAGCTTTTCAAATCGCACATATTTGTATATACCCCGAAATGTTAACTACATTAATATACTCGACAGATGGAACTACAATTTAGTAAAAATAAGCTGATCAACGATGCATAGCAAAAAACAATAAAAATGTAAAAACCGAATTAATTAAATTAAAGATTTTTTGGTAATATCTTGTACCGTAACTTAATAAAAACGAATGTCATCGACACGATCATCGGAAAAGAAAATAATTGTTATTACATTTTTATACATAGTAAGAATTTTTTCAATTACTAATTGTAAGATGGCTTTATTATTATTTCCTTTCTAAATTTAATTTACCTACATAGCAAAAAATGTATTTGACGAAACGCCTGGGTAAATATTTTTTGCTAATTATACATTATTTTAGACCCGTAGAATTCGTTCGGAATATATTTAATTCTGATTATTCAGCTAAAAATATTTGTGTTACGGTTATATGCGGATGGCTTAAAGCTGTTGAAGATTCTTTCTTATTGTTCCACATCCAATTATAATTATAAAAGTGTGTATAGTTATTTTTGCGGCGCGGGCATTGGTCTTTTCTTCATGGTGCGGCTTTACGATTTTATGGTTCACTTGATTTATAAAATGAATCATCTTTAGTTGGATTCGTTAAATTTTTTTGTATTCAATGTATGACTTTTATAGGTAGCTTATAAGATTATTATCTGTCAGTTATTGTAATGGTCGAGAAACATATAGAATATTTCGGGTTTACGTTCTTTAACAAAGCGACAGGATGTAGTGCTTGGTATCCCAATCAAATATAATTAAAGGAAGCGAGAATGTTTAGTTGATACTTGTAGGTAAATTTATTTCAAATTTTAAAAATTATAATTCGCAAAGACATCTCAATGCCATTAAAAATTTTCTTACGCATAAAAATTTAAATTCAAACTTCTATAGAAGATTTATAATTCATTTCAGAAGCAGCGTGGACATAATCGCAGTTTGATATGCTTGAACCAAACAACAATATTTTGCAGTTTGCAGATTTTTTTAGGTCAAATCCTATATTTTTTTTAAAATTAGGCATAAATTTACAAATTTTGTTCTATAAATCAAATTGTAGAACCTCAAAAATTACTTCAAATGAAATTTTATTAAATCATAATAATTATAGCACTGGGTGTATAAATTACACTATATATAGCATTTTGTATAGGAAGTGCTAAATAAATAAAATTTGTGGAAATTGCCAAGGCCACTGGTTACAGTTTTGATCATATAATACACGCTGATGCCAAATATATGAAGCATAGCCAATTACGATGAGTTCATTCATTGTCAAATTCGGTTGAGTATATAGTGCTCTCAAAATATAAACTCATTCTTAGAATACAGAAAAAAGCTAATCCTATTCCGTCAATCAATTTTACTGAATTCCAGCATGCCAAAATCAAAGACTAAAATGTTCTATATATTTTTATATATACCGCCAAATCCAAGATTTTGATGTGATTTTCGTATACCCGCAGGTGAATTATCTAATTTTTGTTACATACAGATTGATCAAAGATCTTTAAAAAAATTGTATAACTTTATATGTTGGATCAACAAAATCTTACCTATAAGGTAGTTAATTATTTCAAGGCCAAATAGTTTGATAATCATACTTCACATAATTATATGCTTCCATTCTTATACCATCATCCATTAATCTTAAAATGTTGGCTCGTTCATAATCGGAGTACGAAATATTTAAAAACACACACATGGAAAATAATGATTTGGATGAAATCATGAAATCATCGAAATTGTATCTTCTCTACCGTAACTTGTATTTATGATAGTTTTACGTTTTAAGAACATTAAACACATATTTAATAATATATGTGTTATGTAGCATGGCTCTGGCGCAATCAGCTAGGTGTTTAAATCAATTAAATCGTATGACTAATCTAATTTATAAGCACAACAAGACTTCCGGAAGCATTTGTATCATCTTAAAGGTTAAATCATCCATTATTTGGTCATTATGAATGTAATTGGCCCTCTGCCTCAACTCTGTATAGATGTAGTGTAGATTTGTTCATCTATAATTACAAATTACTATTATTTAAAATCGTCAAGTGTAACGATTCTTGAACTTCAGCGTGGACGGCATTATATATAATGCGTCGAGAAAATTATATTGATAACGATTTCTGATGGGAACAAAACATCTTATATTGTATACAAAACGTTGACCTTGCAAATATTAGTCAGCAACAACAATCATCGTTTAATAATCGCGAGAATTAAAAATTTTCGCTTTCTTACAGATACAGTAAAAATGATAGATTGTTAAAACAATAAAATTGTCACATTAGATCGCATCGATGTAACTCTACTAAGCTAAGTTTCGTCGAATTCAATTAATTGAAAACCATGCGCCTTTAGGTTGAACCGCAACAATCAAGTATTTTATTGCGGCTTCCCACGACCAACACTAAATCAGCAGATTTCAATCGCCCGTGTGCTTATCAAATACGATCGTAGTTATTTTCAATGTTGGTTATACGTTTAGAAAATGAAGACTTCGTGATTTTAATGTACACATATCACGGAATCTGATTTATATACGTTACTAAATAGATTTTAAATTCTTAAATTTTATAATATCTAACAAATTCAGTCAACATTGAAAAAACAATTTACGTGATAATGAAATGATGAAAAAGTATATTCATAATCACACGGCTCTTGGTCCATTTGCCAAAGTCAATATAAAGCAAACATTTGCACATAATGAAATTTTCTGACAAACTCAATTTAATGATCTAGAATATATGTAACTTTAACCCATTCAGACCAATAAAATGGATTTACGAGAACGAAACAGGATATCTCGCCCCTCTAGTTGGAAATCTTAATTGACTCATTTGTTTGCATTAACCAGGGCTAACATTTCCACATAGTGGAATGTTCCGACAAACTCTAAGTTATCCAAAATTTATTCAAACTATGAAACTCTCAAACAAATAAAATCGATTTGATTTACGAGTACGAAAGACACCCAGGACAGGTCATCAACTCTCTTTTTGGAAATGCCTCCTAACTCATATAGTTCTTCATAGGACTTCCGGTTCCTCACAGTGGAATTTTCCTACAGATTCTACGATATTCAGAAATTATCTAAGCTTAAACTACGCAAATTAATACAATTGATTTAATTCACGAATACCGAAGAAATACATGCCCACTTCGTTTGAAAATGGCTTGACTCGTTTGTCAATCTAGAATATCCCAACAAACTCTACGATGTTCAAAATTTGAAAAGGATACATCTCCCCTCCATTTGGAAATAGATTTCATTGATTTAGTTGCGCTGATTTTCGGTTGACGTTTCCACATAAATTATTATAATCGAATTTTCGGACAAACTCTACGATATCCAGAATTATTTAAACTTTTTTTTTTAACCAATAAAATCGTTTTAATTTTCTAGAATTAAAAAGGACACCTCTTTTCTCAATTTGGAGATTACATTCGACTCATTTTATTGTACATAGGCATTTTTCGGCAAACTTTATTATTTAAGGATTTTATTTAAACTAAAATTACTTTAACCGACCGAATTGACTTAATTTATAAAACGACTTTTAAATAAGAAACTTTTGCTCTATTGTGAAAAATGAAAATACATTTATTTGAGTTTTTTTAGTTTTCACTCAAAATTTTTACAATTCTTACTAATAGTTTTTTATTTTTTGTTATTTTGGAAATACTTCACTGCCATAAGTCACAACTATTTCAATGATCTAATTTTTGTTACGGTTTCCACTATTCCGCAGCCGTTCCTAGATGTCCTCGAAGTTTTAACCCCTTTAGATCCAAATAACTATCGGCCAATTACTCTGCTAAATATACATTCTCAAAAATTTTAGAATAACTTATTAAAGAAATACTAATAAATTATATAGACAAGATTAATTTCTTAGTTAGACGGCAGTTTGGATTAATTAAAAACTCATCAACTGTAAAAGCTCTGTTAGCATTTTTAACTCCATTACACCATAGATTAAATGAAAATTTTATTGATATTTCTACAGCATTTCACTCGGTCTATATAGCAATGGACGTCTAGAAAGTATTAGGGTTCAACAAGGTTCTGTGTTAGAAACTTTATTAATTTCAATTTACATAAACACAATTTTCTGTCTAAATTTGCATAACATGATTTAAAACTGAAAATATAAAATTATGCATTTTAGTGCCAGCGGCGCGATTCAAAACGTCGCTCCACTCATTTATCATTAGTTGGTATGTAATGAATCCCATTGTACTGCACGTTGTGTGTTGTAAATTGATTTGAGCTTAGATATTCAACTCAATTTTAAAGATAATATTAACATTTTAAAGAAAAAACTTCGTCAAATCCTAACACCGTTTTAGTGTTTGCGCAACATTTACACACCAGAATTTTTAAAATGAATAAATTATGCTTTAGTTGATTCCCATATACAGTATGGACTAACATGTTAGGGTGGAATATACCCAACACCATTATTGGTTATTTAAAACGGCTTTTAAAAGTATAATAAGTTTCCTACTCACAAATACTCCACGAGCTATATGGCGTGGATGCAAAATCACAAAGTATTCTGATGATTGGAAGATTTGACTACGTCAATGTATCTCTACCATTGGGATGCAAACGAGTATAACGATGTTACTCCTTATTCTGGATTCGCTTTTTAATATCCTGTTAAGATTCATTAGGTCCACTTGCTTTTGTGCCCGGCAAAGACGTCATTAGGATAAGATGTCCCCTGATCTGATTAAATTCGTCTTGAATTTGAAATGGATTTAACAGAGATCGATGAAGTGTAGTTTGCTGGATGTTTAACATTATTTTGATAGTATTTTGTTATGTGTCTCAATTTCAATATTAACAAAAGCCGAAGAATGCCAGTTAAGTATTGTATTTATGAAGATCTTTCAATTCCAAATAAAGTTGCTGCTGATGTTCTTCTAATTTGTTTACAAAGACCACTTCGAGACGAGCCACCTTTGTTTAAAAGCATACAAAGACCGCAATGTATCCCTTGTAGGCTTCATTTCCACTGCGTTTCTTAAATGGTATATCGCCCATGAGTTGTGCTGTACTTTTACTCTCTAGAATCATTACTCTTTGTGCACTCTTATTTAGGTAGATTAGAGGGTCTCTTCGAATGGGAGTCTTCCTCCTTATAAGGCTCCTTATAATTGTTGATCCCTTAAGGTTGATATTTCATACGCAAAGGAAATACCTTGAACTGCTCTAACGTTTGTGGTTAATGCCGTTCTAGTGAACATCAATTCCGGTTGCGTGCTTTTTTTTCGTGTAATGTGATTTTGTAGTAAACGGGACATTTGTATATTCCAGTTAAGTGAAATGTGAAAATAAATTGAACTTATGTGGGATGAGCTCTCAAATTATCTCGTTCCCATATTTGCTGGTGAATTTAAATAAATCAACGTGAGATTAGATTTTGTGTGGTAATTTTTGTCACTTTAATAGTGGATATAATGGAGTCAACTTCAAAAAAAAATTAGCAAGAAACTATCTGCAAATCTAAAAGAAATGCTTATTAGTTTTTTAGAAGAAAATTTAGAATTAGCTTATGTATTTGATTTTCATTATTATCTAAACAAAATTTATTTAAATTAGAAATGCTAAATGCATAAATATAATAATGTTATTGTAGATTCGGAGGTCTCGACGGCAATAGACAATCGAAAGAAAAATGCGGAAAAGTGGCGAATATTTTAAATGCTGCGGGGCGCATTAAATAATGGAGAGAAATGGAAGAAGCCATGGACCGATTTAAGGTATATTATGAATTTATACCAAAAATATGCCTACCCTACCATATAAATAATTATTATGCATTTAAGATTGCACGATAAAAATAGCGCGGCCGAGATTAAGGTAATTATAAATACAGAGTAAATGGTCTTGGGCGACAAAAAAACTTACGGAGTTTAAAGAAAGAATTATCAACATATCATGAATTGTAATTCCATCGTATGTGGCACCAATGCAACACCCGAAGTTGGCGTTCCAATAGTAATTGTGATTTGTTTTATCTTCATTTATTGCCAAAATTAATTAAGTTTTATATTTAGAGCTTAAGTCGACTAGATGCCTCAACATCATAACAATCACAAAGGATCAGCGAGAATAACATTGAAATTATGGTCGAGCGATTGTTTGAAGAAGATACTGGCACTATGCCATCTAATACCATCGTCGAAACCCGATCACGTAATGTGCCAACTTCAAGCTTTACCAGTATTAATGCCACTGTATACCACTCTACAGAATGCCCACAAATTGCATCACAGAATGTCTGAAATAATATCCTCCAAATTTCTTCTCTCTTCAGCTGCTCAACAAGTAACAGTACGGCGAAGAAAAAGATCATTGGAAGACATTATGGAGGATTTTTTAGAAGAGGACCGCAAAAGAAATTTAATTTCAGAACGGCATTAAAAGGTAGAAAATGCAAGGTAGCAATAAATAATCTTATATTTGAAATAAGAAATTTGAATAAACAATATTGTTCTATAATTATGGAATAAAATAATAATGACTGAATTAATGAATGAATTAACAAATATAAATCTTTTATTATTAAAAATATGCTTGTACCGAACCGTCTCTCACGTTATAATGCTCCTCCTTATCATTACTTTAAAATTGAAGTCACTGATAAATTGAAGTCATCAGCCAAGGTTGCCTCGGTAGCCAATCAGAAAATGTCAAGGTTGGTGTGAGTAGCCCCTCAAAATTTAAAAAATGCTTAAACCATTGTTTAATATTTAATTAAAGTTATGGTGGAATCTACCTAGTTAATTATTGATTAAATAAAAAACATATAAGTATTTGTATATTTTTCGAATATTCACCTTTCCTATACCAACATAAACATTTTCGATACACTTTTCAGGTTTCTTTAAAAGGATGTGTGTTCCATCGATACATCCTATACTACCCCAGGAAAACCATGTTTTTATTAAAATCTGAAACAAAATAATTGGACTATTGAGCTACATTTACATTTAATTATTTGTTCTCTTCATATCAAATTTATTTTGCTTTTATTTCGATTTAATTTAGTCACCATTTGGGGAAATTAAATATATTTTTCGGTGAGGTGGTCGTTTATAGCCTGACTAATGCCTCAACCAGTCAGACTTAAGTTCTTAAGTTGTGCTCCGTTTTGGACCATTTAGGAGAACGGTACGACCACCAAAATTTTAGAGGTCAGTTGTTTATTTGTGACGAGAAGCCTATACAATTTTGGTGATTGTAGCACTAACCGAAGTGGTGCAATCGGCGTGAAACTTAAGCTCTTAAGTCTGACTGGTTGAGGCATAACCTCGTTGGTGCAATGACTCACTGATGTTTGACTAAGCGCAAGGAACCGATTATTCGTTGACAAAATCCTAAAATGAAAATAAACGATTATGTATTTTATGATACGTTTAACGAATTCTCAATGACGACCATTGTTGTTTGAGGTTATGTTTTGCAGAATAATATATTCAATGAATATATATGAAAATATATTTATACTATATATTTGTAAAACTGTTCACTTTAAATATTGGACATTTATTAATGTTTAAATAAAATCCAATGTAAACACAAAAATCGAAGCGCACAAACCAAAGAAAAAATAAAAATGCCAAAAAATATTACACTCTTAACCTTTTGTTCTCGTTTTAGAACCTGCACTAAACACGATTTCTCGCAAAGAGAATAAGAATACGAAATGGTGGAATGGAATTATGATGCGAGAAAACGAAATGTGAGATAAATAAAAATTTCATTCCATACATGATTATTCCGCAAAACTGGTATTGAATTCGATCAGATAAGAATCGGATGAGAAAAGCGGTTACTCATAGGAATTTTAAATAATCTCCTTGGCGGTCAATGAGGTTATTATATGGCATTCTCAGATGCAGTCTCCTTATTGAGAACCTGAAGAATAGTTGTGGTCCGGTTTAGATCAATACTTGTGCTAAACTTTTCCATGGTTTCATTTGTTGCAGGTTTTTTGATTACTCCAAGTTCGACCCACCATTGTTCCAGGGTAGTTAATTTTGATAGTGAAATCGGTGTTTTAAATTTCTGATACCTGATTAGAGACGAACAAGAACTTGACAGAAGAAGTGTTCCGCAAACTTACAGACGTGGTAACATTTGCTTAACTCGAGTAGGTGCTAAATTGATTTTGGCCGTCAATAGCCGTGTGACAATTGTTTTATCTGACAATTCAATTCGGCTGTATATAAAAGAAGATATGGCGTGAAATTGATATTGTTGCAAACTATACTATATGTTCTAGATATTTTACTGTATATCGTTAGGAACCTTGTCGCCCCTTTTTATTTCTGTGGTAAAAAGTTCTTGTAATATAAGTTTGACTGTGATGGTAATTGGTGACAACCATCCTAATGGATTAAATTGTCTTGCTTCTAATGATACTAGCTTGAATCTAAAGTTTAATAGTTTCATCTTCTACCAACTCCAACTCTTCTTGGTTCCTTGTATAGACGGGAATAATTTTGATAGGCTGATCGGTTACTTGCTCAGTTGAAATTGACCTTTCTGAAGTAGAATCACACTACTACGAGCTAATCAGCTGTTCTTGTAAAAGTTGTGCAGCGTGTAGGTTATCAGCACCATTAAGAACTATTAAGATTTTGCTCAACTTGATAGTTGGGGTCTAATGGCTCAATCTTCATTCATTGTTAGCTGATGTAATGTTCTTATTGGACAAGGACCATATGTAATAGTAGTTAAGTTGTATTTCCGAAATATTTGGTGTTGGTTCTTCCTCCATAGTATTCTTTGATAGTCTTGATGTTCCTTTGTCATTTCAATTTCTCGATACATTTTGATTATGTTAGCTCCAAATACTATTATGTGTTTTAGCAGCAGAGTATCATTCAAACCACAACCAGCATTTTGACTTTGTTGACTCGTCAAATTTATTTATTTATCTTTATTTCTTACCATTTATAAAATTTGTTACAACATTAAGGTTTTATAAATTTAGATAAAAATGAAATGAAATAAGTACATCAATTAGACGTAACACGCACTTGAGTTAATTCACGACAAGAATTTTGATATTAACTTAAAACTTTTAGAAATTTGTGTGAGGTGAATACGTTTTCATTGAACTTACGTGGATTTACATTTCTTTACATTGGCTTCAATTCGTCTAATATTTTAATTCATAATTTGACAACTTTTCGAAAATTTGCTTATAAGGTCTTTAAATAAAATAAAAAACTTATAAATTTACACATACAAAACAAACACTACTATTAAAAATATATCTCAATTTGGCCGTATAGTTATCAAAAGAAAGTATAGCCATATCTTCAAATTTCTCTGAAATTTTAATTTTTATGAGCTTAACTCTTAATATATGATGGTAAATTATTATATAATTTGGGAGCTATGAAGATATAGAAACGCTGACAGTATTATTTTCTGGTGAAGTTCACAATGCAACGGAGGTTATACCTATCAATCGACCTAATCCTTTCATAGCCTCCTTTATTGAAAAAAACTTTAAGTACTTTATAGAAATACAAATATCTCAACGGTAGTATTTTATTATCAACGAATAAAGCAAAAGTGTGGTCCTTGGATCGTAATACGAATTACGTATTTTTTAGTCTGAGCGACTCTTAGACAGCACCACCCCAAAGAGCTAGACCATAATCTAACCTCGAGTAAATTAAAGCAAAGTATAAGATTTTAACAGAGGTCTGGGAAACAATTCTAGCAAAATGTAAAATTCCCTAATTGCAGATTTCATTTGATTAGAAAGCTTTTTAATATGGGCTACAAAATTTAAGTTGGTATCAATAAAAACTCCCAGGTACTTGAACACTCCCACTTTTTTAATCGATATACACTTGCGCATCAAAAACGGCATGAACCGAGTTTTACAACTTAAAACCATACTAAGGATACTGAACCATAATTTTAAAATTGCCAGATCGTCGTTTACTTTCAATACAATTTGGTGCCAGTTCTCAGCTTGATAAGAGAAAGCTGTATCGTCGACAAACGCCACTACTTTTCCTTTAAATTTAAGATTGCACAACGAGTTAACATAGACTAGAAATAAAATAGGAACCAATACCGATCCTTGAGGTACTCCACAAATGGCATACTCCAAATCACAGGACTCGCCAGCAATCATAACAATTTATGGACGAAACTATATGAATGATTTCAGCATGTGAAATCCGACAATGGATAATTTTTCCTATCAAATGCTTTAGTTGCATCGATAAAAAGACCGCCAACTTTCTGGCTTGATTTCACGTTAGCATAGACATCAGTAAAGTAACCCAAGGTAGCATTTTCAGTATTCAAATGAGGTTCAAAACCAAATTGACAATTGGTAAGAAAATGTGTTTTATTTAGGTACGCAAGAATTCTTTTTTTCATAATTTTCTCCAGAATTTTAGAGAATCCGGATAATTTGGAAATAGGTCAGAAATTAGAAATGTTAGTTGAATCGCAATTTTTAATTAGAGGTATGATTACAGCTCTTTTCATCCGAGTTGGGAAAATTCCTTTCGCAACAAACATAGGTTGAAGATATGTTCAATATAGGCGATATAATGTTTCCCGCGATTTGTTTTAAATTTCTATTTGATATTTCATCGAACCCACTAGAATCAGAATTTTACAAAACATTTTTGAACGATAACATTTCACAACCATCGACATGCGAGAAAAAACAAATGGTGGGCTCGATGAAATTGGAGAGCTTCATATCATATTTCTCCTGAGCAGTACAGGTAACTTTATCAAGGCTGTTGTTGAGATGAGTTGGTCTACTATCTAGAACTTGGTTCCATGATACATTAGAAAAGTACTGACTGAATTCAATCGTTAATGCAGAATGGTTACTAATATTCAAGTCAACCACTTTGACCACAAAGTCTATTTTATGAAAATATGTTGGCGGATAAACAAATGATCAATACAAGTATTACAAGTGCGGTGTGTGGGTTCATTTACAAAAGATTTAAGGCCATGCATGGCCAGCCATTATTAATGAGTATTCATTTTTTGCTCTGAGGAAACCGACATGATGTCAATATTAAAATCGCCAAGGATAATTAGATTTTTTGAATTTACATTTTCCAGGAAATGGTTTGTTCAACAACAAATTCATATATATTGTAAGAATGAAGCCTATAGAGATATACTACACAAAAATGTTGCTGACCAATGGAACAATACGCGGCTATGCCATCTGCTGTATTTATATATTAACCAATGGTTCGATATGGCATTTAAAACCATTTTTAACAAAGACAAGATATTTCGGGGATATTACAGTGGTGTAAGTATTATGGTAGTGGTGTAAATGCGTGAGACATTATTTCCGCATTTTCTGGAATATTCTGAAAGTGGTATAAATTTCGAGAATTGATGTATTCACAATCCAGTGACACGAATCTGGTTTTTAGTTTTTTGTCAAAAACCATCTTGTCCCCTTAAATTTTGGAAAAACTGATTTGGACCGACCGATATACTAGCGAAATTAATTTAGAATATTTTAGCTTATATAATTTTTTGTCTCGTAAATGAAATAGCTTTCAAAATATTTGGAAAAACTGAAAATGCTTCTATTGAATATGCTACTTGCAGTGCGCTGGTTTCGGTCAAAATCTGGAGTCTCCTAATTTATGAAAAATTCATTATTACTGTACCTGGAATGGTATTGTTCCAAAATTAATTTAGAACCATTCAGTTCTTAGTCGTTTTTCTCGTATTGAAATACTTTTCGAAATATTTAAGAAAAGAAAGTGAAAAGGCTCATTGCCTTTGTAGTAAACATATTTAATACTGCCATTGTCCTTTCCAAAATACTTAAACGATAATCAATCAACTCAATAAATTCTTTACTTGTTGGCGCCAAATCGAAATTTTATCACTCTACGTATTTATACCAGCATGATTTACCATATTCATTCGTGCACCAACTAATATAAATATAAATAGTTTTAATTAAAAGTAATTGTAAACTTTTTTTTTACCTCTAAACTATAATCTCATCATCGGTGTATAAAAGTCACAACACCTCTCTAACCATACCTATATGTCTAGAACTTCAATAAAACGCGAACATTGTTATTGTGCACACTATGCTTGATTCTGAATTCACATACGCGCTCGTATATGCTCATCATCAGACACACAGATTCATACAAATTTCCAACCATTATATTTGAACAACAACAATAAAAGTAAAATCTCTATCACACTACAGTGATTTTTTCAGTTTTATATTATAACATTATGCCGGATAGTTTTCTGTGTTCGCGGAGATGATGAGACTTTTTTTTTTTTGTTAATTCCATAGTTTGTGTTATGCGCCTTGTTTATTTAGTTTAGTCGTTGATATCGATTGAATGGGTACGGATTAAATTATTAAAAAATCATTACAACATATAATTTATAAATCGCGGATTTTTTAGTATTTAATAAATTATTAGAACGGGTTGAGTGGAAATAATATAGTTGTTAAAAATTTCTAATTATAAAAATAATGTGTTAAGTTTTTAAAAGTTTTAAAGCGCTAATATCACTGCCTCTCAGATACTTGAAAAAAAAGTGCAAAAAAAATTGTTTAATGTGAGTGACAGTGAAATAATAATAATAATTTTCGAAATTACCAATAATTTAATAATTTATGATGGATGGGTCTTTGACCTCACGTGAAATATTATATTTTTGGTGATGGACGAGTGAATTCTATATACTTAAAGATGTAATCGAGAAAATTACTTTGAATTATTATTGTCGGTTGCAAACTATCTTTCTAGTCTAGACGTCTTTTGTGGAGAAATATAGTTCCAAATACGTAAAGTGATTAGCTACTACCGCATTTTATGTAAATGTTGGATACTTTTTATCGAAATATTTGTTCATTCATAAAAAATAATTGCTGAATTTTTGATTTCGTTGTGTTATTTTTGGTTAATCGGTCACCCAATTCGACCAACAAGAAGTTTTAAAAATCGCGAAATTAAATATAAAAGAACAAAAATTAACTGTTTAAATTAAATCTTAAATTTTTTTTATATGGTACAGTAAGTAAGATGAGACAACAGATTTGAGACCGGATGAATTCCTTTCAATTTTAAATCTTATGCTAATTTTTTTTTTTTTTTTTTGGTTATTCGTGTTCTTGACGTACGATGGTAGTTTAAAAATATTTGGATCAATTGGTATGATCGGAACCAACCTAAAAAATTGTTGTGGGTTCTATTTTATATAATTATTCTTTGAATTTATCATTGATTGTTTCGAAATTTGAGAGTTTTTAGAAGATAAGAATTATAGCTCTTTTAAGAAAACAAATTGAAGTGGTTTGATTTGCTCAATTATGGCGTAAAAACCCCAATTTAAGTCTTCAAATATGACTTCAAAAATTATTATTGTAAAAATACAAAAACAAAATAAATCATCTTTGAATAAAATTACTTCAATCTACTTTTAAAATTATCTTTACTTAAACAAAAAAAACAAATAGTTAATTTTATTGAAACTCTTACACATCATCTCCTCTGCTTCATTATTGCCGTAGTTAGTTCTGTGTATATCTAGAATATAGTACTTCCGGTGCGACGATTAGGCTTTATAGGAGACTATCGCGCCTATTTTCTCGCATTGCCAAGTTTTAAGTCTTACATCCAGTTAAATAATGTGGATGTCACTGTATGTTTCAGTGGTAAGGTAGGTTATTCCAGCTGTGTTCGAACATATGCACGATACAGGATCTTAATTTTCTCCAAATTAAAGATGTCATAATGTGTGTATGTTTTCAATGAAAATAACCCGTAGATATTTAGTTTCAAGTACTACCTGAAGCAATACACCACATATCTTATAGTCTTGTGTAGTAGGGTTGGCTTTTGGGTGAAATGATACAAATTTAAACTTTTCAAGGTTGAGAACGAAGCTTAACGACTTTTAAAATAATTTTTGATTACCTACTTATTACCTTATTACTAATTGTTTGTACATAATGATTGCGACTCTGAATAATTACTGTTAAGTTCGTTTTCTATACTAAAACTTAGAGAGCCCGGATGTAAAATGTTAAGCAAACGCTACGGAAAACAAATGTACATTTTCCGAGGTTTCAAGGTTAATTTTTCATATTTTCAACGCAATTGTGTTTATTTTGGTAAAATTTAATAGCCTTATCGAATAATGCGGAAATCAAATAAATAGATCGACTTTTCCCGATATATTACACAACATCTCTCCCCTTTTGAGAGAATTTGAAATATTAAGGAAAAGTTATATTACTATTTTTATTAACATTTTTTCTATGTAATGTTAAATTTAAATGTTTTAAAAATTATTTCTTTATAATTTATCGTCTTTAAGCAAAACGACCTTAAATTTAATTTATATGCCTAATTCTTATATTTATTTGACTATCCTTGAATGCAAGAATTATTTTTGTTGTTTACTTGCTTAGCGTTTCCGTTTGATCGTACCGTTCGTTATGTTTTGTTGCTTTTCTTGGGCGCCTGAACTCGTTATTTGCTTAATAATTAATTGCTGAGGTTCTGGTGTCACTATATTTTGTTGAATTTCTGGACCTGTTTGGCGCTAAGATTGATTCGTTTATGGTTTTATGTCTAATATTTTAGAGGCTTAATTGTTTTTTATTTGTAATGGTTTTGTGTACCTTTCTTTGATTACCCACATGTGGATGATTGAGTCAATTAATGCACTTGTTTTTTAGTTATCTTATAGTTAGTAAGTTTATTGAGTGAAATTTGTCTGAGTTGTTCTTCTATTTAGCTATAATTTTTCGTAGGTTATTTGTTCTACGTGATAATTTTTACGTGTTTGTTATTAGTTCTTTTTGTAGTCTGATAATTGTTTTGGGTGCAATAATTATTTCTTAATTGTGTGATCTGCAATTTTTTTTATTCTATTTCTAAGTTCTGGGATTGTTTGGATTTGTATGGTTCAGTCTGGGTTCTGATGCTGCTTATTTTCTACTGGTTGAGAAACTGGTCTCATTGAAAATTGTTCGTTGTTCTGGTATAGCAGGATTGCTAAAATGGTTTATAGTTTTGGATATATACGCAAGTATCAATAAAATTTTGACAGCAGTTGAATATGATTTGATGTGAACTGGGATATAGTAAGTTGTTGACCTTTGACCGTTGATAAGGGGAGTGATGTTGGTTCATTTAGCTGTCTGGTTGGTATGCCTATTATCGAGTAGAACATATTATTAGTCTATTTTTTATTTTACATGGCTTATAATTCGTGTTTGTTGTAAAGCTTCTCAATATTCCCTTATTTGTTTTTAAAGTTGGTCTTGTTGTTTATCCCTCCGTGATAAATTCACGTGAATGCAACTTCTGTTAGTTGAAGTTTTATTAATTTATCAAAAAATCGCTTTCCTGTTTTGATAAGTGTTTCACAAATACTGTCTGCAATGGTAAAAAAAACGGTAGAGTTCAATTGGTCTGCCTTTTGTGTCCGCTCCGCTGAATTCTGGAATATGAGCGATGCACATCAATATTTGTAGCTGGTTCATTCTGTAAGACTTCGGCGTGTCGCAGTTCGGCTTCGATAAGAATGCACGTTATGCTGGCGATGGTTCTGTTTCCGTTGAAGTTGATGACATTGATTAGTTTTAGAATAGTGTCGTTGATTTAATTTAATTTTGATATTTCCTACTTTTGAAGAGTTGATAATGATGATTTTCTAGATCTCCTTTTGTGATATTTGCCCCTTCATTTGCTCTTGATATTTGGCTCATAGTGCTAAAGTTGTTTTAGTTGTCGATTTTATTTTCGACGTTGAAAATAGGCACGGCTCGTTTGGCAAAGTTAAAATCTCAATTTTTCTGTAGCGGAATTAGATTCTCCTTTAATGCGTCTTATGAAAATTATGCGGCCGAACAGCAGGATCCAGTCGGCAACGCCAATGTTGTGCGAAGCGATTGGGGTTTGGGTATTTTAAATTTCACTGTTAATTATTTTAACATTGTTATTGGAAGTCATCCATTTCACATTTATTGTTAATTTTATCTGAAATTCACACATCAACTTAAATTTTAATTTCGAAGTTTAACAATCTATTAAAATATTTTTTGATTACTTATTTATATTAAATTAAATTTTAATTGCATTACTTAACAATGGATCAGTTATTGGCGCCGTCAACTCGATAGATTTTTTTGTACATTTTGAGGTAATTTTTGAACATCAGGATTTTGGAATGCTATATCACTTCAGTAATACTTTTAATAAAAATTGTGAAAATCCATGGGCCAACGTGAGAGCGTTGCGCTTCACTGGAGGTTACTTGTATTGTGATCGACCTTTTATCTCCTATTTCAATACATTGGATGCCATTACTCAAATTAGTGATTAGTTTTCAGTTAGAACCAGATGAAAACCTTGAACTAAAAATCTTAATTCTTTAAAAATATTGTCAAAATATCTTCCAATACCATTTGCGAAATACATTCGGGCTCTGTAACAGAATTGCTATTTACAATTTTTTAATAATATTTGGATATTTAGTATCCCCAATGCAGAATAATTTGATTAAAATATCAGATGTACTAACATTTCAGGCCAGTAAATATTTATTTATGAGCTTGTAAATGTATGTACACGAATTCGAGCCTAAATTTTAAAATGGCAATAACATTTGATTTGAATTGTTGTTGATTTGCTGGTAATTCTGATTTTGCAAGTGACTTTGACAATTTCAAAATAAACTTTTTAACAGTTTAGTTTAGTTCGAGTATTTTAACGAAATCGTTATGTTTTCGAAAAGAAATGTCCAAATGTTGACCTCTAAAAGAGATAAAAAAAATAAATTTCTCTGTAATTCATGTAATATATGGCCCTAGAGTTTGTTAATTTAAAAACATTACAAATAAAAATTTTGAAAATGATTTAGATTTTACAAAATATAAATATTTTAAAATTTCAAACTAAATGAATGACAAAAATACAAAATCATTATCATTCTCATTAGTCATTGAACCAGTACTCACGCCCAGGAGAGATAATCGGTACTTTCAAATCCCTTATCATGATTAGTGAAATCATCGCCAATTTGTTTTGAAAATTTCATAGTGCTATACATTTTCATAAGTTGGTCTCGATTTTACTCAACGTGTTCTCTCAACTGTTGGATTGCATAATGGTAAGGATTTGTACTAAACGGTGGAATACGTTTCTCAAAACTATTGGCCTAGGTCGATTTGCAGTGGAAAGGGTCTCTTGGGCTAATGAAAGTGCATGCGGAATGAAAGATTCCAAATTAAAAAAAAAAAACTAAAAAAGCAAACACAGTAACGCTCGTGTCAAATCTTTTCCTGGAGAGAAATCGTTTATGATCAAACTTTTGGACAATTTGCCAAAATAACTTTCCCATTATGTCGGAAACGACAATCAAATTGAATAAACCTGATCAACATTACGCGACTTTAAATCAAATATATGGATTTTATGAAGAAATGTGCAATGAAAACCAGAAGCAATGTCTTGGAATTAACGCTTGCACAGAATTTTTCAAAGACAAAAATCTGAGCCTAAAAAAATATAACCATAACTAGGATTTAAAATTTGTAATATCACAGGATTGCCACTCCTTTTATCATTTACCTTCACATACTCGGAAAAGTAATGTTGAAAGAGATTGTACCTCCCGTGAAAAATCTAAACAAAAACCAGTAATTTTCAATCCTGTATAATGAAATAATTTTAGAATAATTATGTTATAGTTTTTTAGTAAAAACATTTGAAATAAAATGTTCCTTTCTTCTTAATTTTAAAATTTCTAATATGTAACATAAAATTGTGTAGTAAAACAAAAATTGGTTTATTTTCATAAATAAACCAATCAATGAATAAAGTTATTCTAGTTAGTTATTACTTTCCACCCGTATACTAATTAAACAACCAAATTTTCCGAGCTTTTAGCAATAACGCCATCATCAAGGTTTGTTGTGTTTTTTAATAATTTAAAAATACATTACATAATTGAACGTTAAAAAAAATTCCATTGCGAGGACAAAAACGCAAAATGTTTTACTTTAGTTAGTAGTATAAAAGATTTTTTTGAATAGCAGTTCGTCAAATTAGTATTTGTTTTGTTTTTCAATTCAATTATCGACGTTTTTCTCACAATCGATTATTTTAACATTCAATTTGTGTATTTTTAAATTAATAAAATACATCAACAATTGCCGAAAGCTCGCACAAGTTGGGTTTTTTAATTAGTAAAAGTTTATTTGTCTGTGTTATTAATAAAAATTTTCTGCTTGCCTCGTTTTTTAAAATTTTAACTTTTGATATCAATTTAAAAACATGTTCTGTCAAATTCAGATATTGTAAGAATATATTAATAAGTATTTTCTACTTCTAAAATAACACATACTCTTTCGATTTTACGATTGATTTTGCGAAAAATCACACGGGCAATTTTTTTTTTTTTGTCACTCTGTGCGTTCTCGAGTGAGTCAGTCAGTGACATATATCTTGCTCACGTGGTCCGTAGTGTAGTGTAGTGTAGTGTATTATGTCACCACGTGAACAGAGAAAATACAGTACCGAAGTGTATTATCAACTACGGTCAAAATGCTGTAGTGTAGTGTAGTGTGTTTGCAACTACGCATCACGTGAACACTTGGCGTAGTGTAGTGTACTTAGTTTTGACAGTTGTTGTTTGTTATGATTTTCAATTCAAAATCATTCGGCTTTTCGAGTTCTTTGTGTACTAAATATTTTGCTTTTTCGCAAAGAAACAAGAACATGCCAACGCCAAACACAATCGTCAATATATAAATTAAAATAAAACATCAGGAAATGTCAAACATCCTTAGCACAATATTTCAACAATAGGGGCGTAATGGTAGACTTACTACACTACACATCCAGGTGAACGGTCATATAAGTGCTGTATTCATAACTACACTACACTACACTACGGACCACGTGAACAAGGTAATAGACGTTTATAGTTAGCGTCTTACTTTTTGAATTTTACAACAACAATGCCATATATTTCATTCTAACGAAAACATACCGCCGAAAGGTGGTATGTTGTATGCTGTCAAAACTGCATATTTCAAAACGGCATAAGGGTTAATGCGGCATTTTTCAAAATGGCATTACTAAAATGTATCGAATATTGCAGCAACAACGAGCATTATTATTTACTGCGTTTCTAACCTATAATTAATTGTGATTGATACCGCATCCCAAAATTACCATATAAAGTCCTATCAATTTCCCTTAAAATAACGAAGTTCAATTTCCATCCTTCGCTATTTTTCGTTTGCAGCCATGCATTACATTTTTTGTACTCGAATATTATTTGGTTGTTCTCAATACAAACAATGGTGCCCCTACAAAAAAATTACCGATGAGATGTTGCAAGGTTTAACATTGTTATTTTGAGACGAAATGGTCGGTATAATTTTGGGATGCGCATGCCATGAATGGAGATGGAAAAACCCAACGTTTTATGATCTAATTTTATAGCTACATAATATTTTGGGTAGATTTTTGACATTCGTTATATTTTAGTAGGCATCAATGCATCAATTAAATGTTTATTGTGTCTATATCTTATTAATAATGCACAAATGTCCGTAGCTTTTTCAACTCGAGAAGGGTAATAGGTAGAAAGTTGATAGGTAGCATGCTTTTAGGGTTCGGTGAGAAAAGTTCACAGCCGTTGTGGCGGATCAAAGTTTCAGAAACCTGCCATTGAAAATACATGGGATTCAAAGATTGATATTTTCAAATTTTGCAACATAAAAATAATACTACCTACAATGTTTAGAGGTAGATTAATTTCTTTATTTCGCATATTTTTTTTTAATTATTTTTTTAATTTTTATTTAATTCATCTTTTATTTCTAATCAAATCATAAATTCCGACCCATGCTTGCATAATTCGTATACAAATAATCGACATTATCTATACGCTAAAATGAATTATCTACACTATTTTCGTCAGCAACACCCGTCGATAGCATAGTAAGTAGAGCGCTTGCTATGTAATTCAGGGTTCCGGTTCCGGGTTCGATTCCTGGCGGGAACAAAAAAAAAGTTACGACTGGACGCTTTTAATGTGTTATGCGTGTTATATTGAGTATTTAGTATTGTCTTATATATACATATCTCAAGCCATAGTTTGTTGTCGACTTTTCTTCATAACATATTAAAAATATTATTAAAATCATGATATTTCCTGTCAAAATAATTGATTTTTTCTTACCCACGATTAGCCACAAGCTGACAAGTTACCGTTTTAGTCATCACAAATCACTATTAGTCCTGCTGTTAATTTACGTTTCTAATTGTTCTTGAGTTTTCAAATAATTTTACAATTATTACGAAAAGTAAAATTCATTATAACAAGGGTTTTGAATTTTACATACTCAATATGAACAGTTAGGACATATTTCGCACCCAAAAGTTTTACGCAGTGGTCGTTAGTGATGGGAAACTTTTGAAAATATATCGATGTAACCCTATAAACATCAAAAATATCGATAGTAAAAAAAACATCGATCGATATTTTTTCCCATCTTCTGTGTCATTCACGTGCCATTTTCTCGTTTTCATTACATATTTATTGGTTGAGGTGGTTTCATAAGTACATATTTTGGTTAGGGGATACTTTGGTTGAAAGTCGTTTTAAACCTAAAAGAGTTGACATGTTGATGTTTTTACAAAAATATTAGTTTCTCCTTGGGACGTGACTATATGGATCTTCCTGGTTACTAGATTTTAAAATGAAAATTTACTAAATAATTTTGTGCAAAACTCTCAATGAAAATTTTTTAAATCTTAGTTGGCTGCATTAGTTTGAATTTTTTTTTATTTATTTGGCATGTCAAAATTTCAAGCGATAAAAATTGTCATTTGAAATGATAACACTGGCAAGGAAATATTTATAAAGCAGCATATAAGATTTAAAAAAAGCCAGAACGGCTTTATTGAACAATTATTTTGCAAATTTCGATTTAATGACCTATAGCAACCAAGAAGATGAGTAGCCACATCACTTGAAGTGATGCGACTAGCGGAATAGGGGTATTAATCACTTGCTTCTTGCAAAAACAAAAGTGGAAAACGTCATTGTCATAATCGTTAACCCAATCATCCACACAAATGTGGTCTTACTTACTTTGGGAAAGATTTAGCGTCTTAATTTGGGAATTTTACAACAAAAATACCATAGTTTCATTTAAACTATAATAGTTTTATTCCAAGTTTTTGTTGGAATAGGATTTAAATTATTCTACGCAAAGATATCCTAATGACAATTACTAGAGCAACTTTTTCGAAAATTATAATTTTATGGGTTGGCGTTTCGATAAATAAACTTAAATTGACATTTGTCAACAATAAAATAAATTAGATTTTTTATTTTTATCGCATAAGGAACCAAATGACATAAATGAACGATACAAAAAATCTGAAAACGCATTTTACATTTTCATAAATGTTTGTTATGACATAAAAGTAAATCGCATTCTTCGTTTGATTTTATTAAATTTTTGTACCGATAAATGTATAAAAAAATTGCTTGGCTGATACTTTGAGCACAAATTTTATTCCTATTTGAATAGAATATTGAAAACATCGGAGTTCATTTTTTGTATCGTTGGTTTATGTCATTATTTTATTGTCGACAAGTGTCAAATTGACTTTTCTTTTCTATTCCAACAAAAACTTGGAATAAAACTATTCTGGTTGGAATGAAACGTATGGCATTGTTGTTGTAAAATTCCCAAAGTAAGACGCTAAACAACTTTTTTAAACATCACACAACATAACTGAAAAGTAGAAAAGTTAAAAATAATGGAGTCGATTCCGGGATCGAAAATTTTATGTTATATTATTCTATTTCCCCGCTTTTTAACAAAAATAACATAACATCACATAAAATTTTAGATCCAGGAATCGATCCTAATATTTAATTCCATTAATACATAAATTTAATCTAAGAAGACGACGAAAATTTCAATAGGGTTTGTTCTACTCTACACAGTTCTAGGTAAACTTTGCTTGATATTGGGGTCGATTCCGAGATCTAAAAACATAACATAAAATTCTCGATCGCCGAATCGACCCCATTGTTATTTTGTTTTTCCACGAAATAAATTAGGAACCAAACTGAACCGAGAAAACGCTTTTGTTGGCCATTACTGACCAGATTAAGATATCGAGATAAAACAAAGGGAAGATTAGTCTTGTAATTGAAACCCCAAATCAATCAGCTACACCTAAAATCGTTGCAATAGTTTTCGTGAAGAAATACAAAAAACTCAAGAACAGTGAGAGTACTTAGTTCAAAGGTCTTTTTTAAACACTTTTAACGGCACAGGATTGCGTCCACGTGCGAAGTGTTACACATAAAGTTACCTTCGTTTTGATCAAGGAATCCAACGGTACCATTCGTGTCAGTCGGTTGCGTCATTGTTTAGATAATTATTTACAAATTTAATTCGAATAAAGATTCAAAGCAAATTACTACAAAATAAATAAAATTGTATGTGAGTTTAGTTTTCGAGCGCCCTCCCTTCCGTTGATGGTATCTCGATCTCTAAGAGAAATAAACTTCATTAATTATTTCGTAAGAGTAACATACTAATAAGAATAACGGTCATAAACTTTCTGTAGTTTACTTTACGGAAAAAGTATATCATAAAATATTTTTAAAAGTCTGCATCACATCCTTAATTAAACCAAAAAAAAAACGTAGTTCATGTAGACAATCACCTTTCCAAATATTACACAACCGTAAATAATTAATCAAAGTATAATTTACAAAGGTAAAAATTCACTCGCGCATCTTATCTAAAAATAAATGTATTATACAATTATGCAAATTTATCTAATAATTTTAATTTCCAAAATTAATTTAACAGGTAAAACACAAAAAGAAATTAATTAATCATAATTCGCACGAAAGAAACGTAATTAAATTCGCACATCGCGGTAAAAGTGCGAATATACGACTACAATAAAATTCCGTCCGTACAAAAACCAAATCATTTATAATTTATGATAAATTAACATAAAATTCAGCATAAAAATGCCAAAACGGGTATCAGCCTTAAGTAGTATCTTCATCATCACAATAATTAGTCTTAAGTGTGCTACTTTTACGTCTGGAGTCACCATAGATAATCTACTTGTAACATCACGACATGGTAAGTTTTTTTTTTGTAAATATTATTTTGTAAAGATTTTACCTGATAAGTTTTTTTTTACCAAAAATTATGATTAAAACATGCACGTAACGCGACGTATTATTGAATGAACTGTTTTTAATGCGTTTCTGTTATTATTTTTCCTTAGAAATGGTTCGTTAGACTTAATGCAGTCGTACATTAAGTCATGATTAACTTAACTGAATGCGAACTAAAGCGTAACAAGTAAACATATATGTAACGTAATTATAGGTGAAAGTGACAAATACAAGTAAATGTATTAAATTTCATGGTTGGAAGAGGAACGTGCGGTACTTATTCTTGCCACTGTAAATTGCTGATAAAAATATTCTTTATAATATTTAAAGATCGTTGTATAGTTTTATGACATAAACAAGACTTCTGGTTTTGATTTAAAACCTGTTCAACAAGTGAGACATGGTTCGTTAAGTAAACAAAGTGTATATCTAAAATCGTATCTTAATTAAGTTAAGTCGAATGGGTGTTCGAAATTGATTTTTAATCTAAAATTAATTTTGCTTAGAGCAATTTAGTAAAATCCCTCGTGGTGTAACATTGTGGAGTTATATTTCTACCCATCTCATTTTTCATTTAATCAGTTCAGAATATCGCATATGACGATATTTAGTTAATAGTAGTGGCGTTCTATTTCCTGATTTTCTAGGTCTTGAACCCGAAGTGACTTGCATTGAATGCGATACATTTTGTCAATGGTGCAATCCGAGGAAACTGGTGTGGTGAGATAACATTCGGCATTTTTGGTTGTAAGTCCATCCCCAAGGTACTCGTTATATAATAAAAACACCACCAATAATCCAATCGTTAGGATCAGTAGATCGACCTCCTCTGGAGTGTTCAGTGCGGGCACATTCATACCATGTCGTTCAAATTGGCAAAAATATTTTTTCATGTAATCATCCGAAAAATGTCGATAAATAAGATCCGTTGCTATAGTCGGCAGATAAATTTCAATAATGAAAGTTTGGTTATAACAACTAGAATAGACAACCGAAGTATGCGAAATTTAAAACGTAAAATAACATAAATTTACCAGTTGAAAAACTTGACAAAAAAGATTTGTTAAAATAATTCCAAGCGAAAATCAAGTAGTCGATAATATAGATGATCTCTTTGAAAGATTAATAAAACCGGCCGAAATAAAGTCGTAATGATGAAAACTTGTATCGCTTTAAACATTTTGTCAGTTGAGACGAAAAATATGGTTAAGGTAGTCTTGAGAGGCTTGTGAAAGTAAAATCTCTAATTTGATCATTTTGTAAGCAGATGCTCTTCGATGAAGCATCGATCTACGCTTAATTTCATGAAATGGTTAGGGTTGGTAGCAAAAAGTCTGAAACGCTGGATTTCATATTTTTAAAATTTTTAAAAAACGTTGGACCATTTTATTTTGAGAAAATTCGAAAATACACATCCGAAATCTCCTCGGACCTCCCCAACCATACTACGAAGTTTTAGATACATCCATGCTACATCGACTAGTAATTTTTAGATTGATCAACAAATGTCAAAATCTTGAAATCAAAGGAAATTTTTGATCATTACGACTTCATTTTGACCTATTATATAAAACTAACAGACACAGTCTGACATTTTGTGAATTACTTCTCATTAAAAAATTATAAAAAACGAAATTATATCTCCTAAAACTCCTAGTACCTACTCCAAGCATACTAGTAAATTTTTCGTAGGTTCTATGATACGTCAATCAAAGTCATTGTTAGAATAATGACCAAATTAAAAAGTCTTATAGCCGTGGGACGTTTTTAAAATTAAAAATTGGAACAGCTTATCATCAACAATTGAGAGAATTCCAAATAACACCCTGAAAAACTCCTCAGACATACCCCAATAACACTTCGAAATTTTGAGTAAATCCTTGCAACTTCAAATATTCATTGTAAGATTGATAACTGGAAAAATTTAAATTATAAATTTCATCAACAGTCATCATTTAATATTTGTCCGCTTTTACGAATTTCCTTTCGGAAGAAAACATAAAACTAGCAAAATTAAAATCTGCATTATCGACTATATTTTGTCAATTAACACTATTCGGCTAAATTTAACTAGGTGTGATACCTACCAATTTTATATTAATCGCAATTCGCACTACTTGATTAACGGTTAATTATTATACATTGACTTAAAATTAATTAACAAATATCAAGTAATTAAATTTAAAACTGTTTTTAAAAACTGAGCTTACTTTTCGATCCTACACTGAGAGAAAAAATGAAATTTAAAATTAAATATAAAATGTTTAATTCAAAAATTCTGCTGCATCAGTAAGAACAGGCAAAACATCTTATAACTAAAACCATTCATTATTTGTTTGGAAATTTAAGATTCTGTTAAAGTTACCCAAAAGTTTTCAGCCGAAAGATGATAATGTAGATAGTGCCTTTGCTAAGTCAGCCGAAAGATGGTAATACAGATATTGCTTTCCTATCCCAACCGAAATATTTCAAAATGCCAATAGCTGTATTTTGTTGAGAAATAAAGCATTTTTGCTTTAGCTGTTTCAGGGCTATTCAGCTATTTCAACTAATACAGATCTGCATTATCTTCAGCTATAAAGCAAAATTTTAAAATTCTTTAGTTTTTGCTTTAGCCATGGTGGTGTTGTTGCAATTGTCATTGCAGCTAATAATGCATATTGCATCGATAAAATCGATAAAGAAGATTAACTTCAATATTTAACCGAAAAATGCTGGCAATACAGATTTAAAAGTGACAAATGAACCATCAATTTTTCTAAAAGAAAAATGGAAATAACAGACATTTATAACAGACATCTATCTTTCCGTATATCTTTCCGTTATTTCGACGGTAAAATTGTTCATCTTTCGAGATTTTACAAATATTCGGTGTTTGTCTCACTAAGAAACTCTATAAAATATGGCACAAGAATTAAATTCTAAGGTAAGGCTGGAAGATTATGTGTAAATCTTTTATCTTCCCCATGTTTTGTTGATAAAATCATTCTCCGTTCGACGATTTTTCAGACAAACACCAGTCTCGAACGATTAATATTCGATGCCCTACGACCCTAGGAACATTTTGGTTAAAGGTTTTGGGTGGCTATTGTGAGGTTAGAGGGCGGAAATTTCGAATTTTCCAAAACTTAAAATCGCTCAAAATTTGAAATTTAGAATGATAGACACCAATCTGACTATATGTTAATTCGATGGCCCATGCTCATTAGTAGATTTTTATTTTAGGTTTGGGGTAAGAGTGATAAGGATAAACGGTTGAAATTTTGATTTTCTACATGTTTTGTCGATAAAATCGTTTGTCATTCAAGATTTTGCCAGAAAGACAACAATCTGACCATGCCAATTCGATAGAACTTGATCATAGGGAGATTTGGTTTATAGGTTTGTGATTGGGTCTGATGAGGTAATAAGGATGACATTTTTATTTTCCCATTCCCATGTTTTGTAGATTAATTCGTCCTTCATTCGAGTATTTGCCAAAGGCAGATTTTGATTATAGGTTTTGTGTGGGTCTGATGAGGTTATAAAGTGAATTTAATTTTGATTTCATTCGAGATTTTGCCAGATAGATAAATCTGGCTATTTTATTTCGACGGCACTTGATCATATAGGTAGGTTTTCATAGGTTTTGGGCGCGTCTGATCCAGTTATAGTTGTGAAATGCCATATCTGTTTCATTTAGCCAAAAATTGTCGATAAAGAAGTTATAATTATCCAGCAAAGTCATCTATCATTCAAGATTTTGCCAGATAGACACAAATTTCACTTTGCCGATAGCTTATGACCATAGGTGGATTTTGATTGTTTGTTTAGGGTGGGTCTGATGAGCTTATATAGGGGTGACATTTTAAATTTTCCGTTGTTTTTTCGATAAAACCGTTCGTTTTTAGAGGTTATGGCAAAAAGACACCAATCTGACTACGCCAATTCTATGGCCAATGGCCATCGGTAGAGTTTGATTGTCGGTTCAGAATGGATCTGATGAGGTTCGTTCGAAAATCGTTCTGACTATGTCAATTTGATGGCTCATGACCAAAAGTAGATTTTGATTATATAGGTTTGGGGTGGGTCTAGTGAGGTTACAGGGGTCTATCTGGCAAAATCTCGTAATGCTGAACGATTTTATCGGAAAATCGTAGAGCAAATAAACAGTCATCCCTATAACCTCATCCTCCTCCTACATCCTCATATACCATATGCGAGATTTTGATTATAGTCTCTATGGTCGCATGCATTATCTGGTAAAATTACGGATTATGGACGACTTCGCTTTTCATTTATTAAACTTCTTTATCGGCATTTTTCGGCTGTATGAAGCAGATATACATTTCACACCTATAACCTCATCAGACCCACCAAAATCTATAATCAAAATCTACCAATGATCAAGTGTCATATCAATCAACACAGCCAGGTTGGTGTTGCGACTTGCCAGCTCAACTTAACTTTTGCAACACTTTTGCCCTCTTTGCATTGCCATTTACAGTTTGGCACCGCGACACTCTTATACAAAATATTTTCCGTTTTGTTTTCTTAGGCGGTTTGACTTTTCGATATGTCATTATGTGAAAGAAAGAGAGTCAAAATATCTAAATTAATTCAACTTTAAACGGGGTTGTGTCTTGGTTAATATTGCAGTTCCGTTGTGTTGGATATTGGATTTTGGTATATTGGTGAATTTGGAACGGGATGGGAAACCTAAGGAATGTATTATCACTTTGCGGAACACACAAAGATCGTTCGTGGTACCCCCTTTAATTCTATGGACTCGAGTGGTCTGACCCAACTGCGAGCTGTTACATAATCTCCATTAGTTTTCTTCGATTCACCTTTCACTCGGGAATTCTCTTTTGTTAGGCTAAGCAAATTCCTTGTAGCCTTGTAGCCCTGTAAAGTTGCAAATTTTCTGTTCTCCACCTAAGACACATAATTTTTGATGATTATGCTAAATTTTAGCGTCATAAAATGACCTTGTGTTACCTTAAAAAACAACAACTCTGCCTAATTTGTACAATAAAGTTAATTTGAATCGTAAAACCATATGCAAATCGATTTAAATCTCGAATTAAACCACCAAACAAAATGACAACTCATATAACTTTTAAATGCATTTTCATTTGTGTTCTCTCCATTAATTTTCATTTTTCACTTGTTTTGTGTTTGATAAACACAAAAAGCTCATTTGATTCGCGCAATGATATACAATTTAATTGTTAATTAGCAACATATTACAAATATAAATATAATAACACGAATTATAAAAATAGAATGGCAACGACCATTTAGTCATTTTATTGATGATGATGCCTTTGTGACTTTGTTCATGTGTGCTACCCCTGCAAATCATACTTTATATCGCACTTCATTTTCATATCAATTAATACCGGATAATTAAAAACAAAATAATAATTCACTATCGTATTGTTGTCTAGGATGCTAGATTGAGTATGCTAATCTGCTGCTCTTCGCAAACGTATATAGGATCGTGCACAGTTCACAAACCTACCTTAACTCAATAAATAATGATATATATACATTTTATGGGTTTGTTACTTAAATTGTATAATGCAATTATTTTTTAACTCAATATTTATTTTATTTCTAATTCATGATAACTTTACAATTGACAATAAACGATGATGGCAAAGAGAGATTTAACATCATCATCATCTATACTGTATGTATATCAATGTCATGGCATTGAATTTTACAGTGAAATACAATTTGAACGTCGATTTTCATTTTCATCACACACCACGTCGCGGAAGATTCCCTTCTCCGCCTAGATAGGCACGCATGTTCATATAGATACAGAATATACATTGTATGTAGTTTGTTACATTCGGATTTGGAGCGTTAAATTTTATTCATAAAATTTGTATCGAATTTATGACAATATTCTGTATGCGAACGATATACAAAAAATGTTTGAGTTTTTCGAAATATCAATTAAATTTAATTGATTATTACTTTCGTTTATGTTGTATGGGTACCTATGTCAAAATAATGCCAATAAATCAGAATAATTAAAGAGTTGGGAAATTACTATGTAATTAGGTGGAAATTTGTTTACTCTTTCATATTCACATTTGAGATTCCGCATTGTTTTAAACACATATCGCGTTTGGTATTGTATCTTGTGATGCGGTTGAGTGGTTTTTGGAAACTTTTCTAATGCAACGTACACTCATCTGATAGATGTGAATTCCCAATACAACACACGTGAATCATTACTACAATAGTTTTGTGGGAAACTTACTTATTTAAAAATGTAATTTTATAATTTTTATTAAATAATGAGTTTTTTAAAATTCACGATTTTATTTGGTTTTTTCAACACGAAAGTTGAGGACTCTTGCGTTTGGGAATCATCAACTAATTTTTACGTTATCGCGTCAACATCTCATCGATAACATCGACTACTCATAGACATCGTTGAAAAATTGTATCCGGAGCACAAAAGTGTAGTTAAAAAATCGATATAATAATATTGTGCTCTACATATTTATCGGGCGCCACTATCGGGATCCGCTATCCATTCCGATGGGAAATTTGAAAAGGCTTTTAATGTGTACACCCCTTAAACCATAACACAGTTAAACCATAACACAGTTTTCCGAATGGAAAATTCCTACTGAAACTTCAGATCATTCATTGGTGTTGCTATACCATAAAAATGAAAAATAAATGCATCCATAAAACAAACATTTATCGACCTGAAATACTAATTGATATATCTATTTTGGTATGACGTTTTAAATAAGAATTCATTTTGTTGCGTTTTAAATTTGTATTGTAAGATTATGTTTCTAGCGGTTTCAGGGGTTTACAAAATAAAAGCCTTTTCAAAATTCCCAATGAAATGGAAAGCGCTCCCGATAAATAAGTAGAGCAAAATATTTTTATATCGATTTTTAACTAAAAAAGTTGAATGAAGAATAGCGCGCTAAATATAAGTTTTGACATAGAAAATTCGGTGCTCCGGATAAATCTATCGACCGCTAATAAAAAAAACACAGTCTTACAATAAAAATTGAAATCGCATCAATAAACAAACGTCAATTGGTATATTTCAGGTCGTTCAATGTTTGTTTTATGGAAGAACCAATTTATTTTTTATGATACAGCAACAATACTGGGAGTAGCGGAATTTTGGATAGATAATTTTCCTTTTCGCGCTCAATAGACCGCCCCGGATAATAAAAAAACACAGCAACTGAGTGTCTCTCAATCTAAACTGCGGTTGTTTTTATACTCAAATGTTAATTCGGTAAACGTCAAATTAAATTTGCGAATTAGAATAAAATTTTAGTGTATTATGTTGTAAATTGATAGTGAGCTCATAGCAGTTTTTCTAATAAGAAGTTGATAAAACAAAACACGTCTGATATTTTTAAATAAATTATAACTTAAATTTCTGACTTACTTAATTGATGGGTAGTTGAAACTAGTTGTTGGTGGATGTTCATTATACCCAGAATGTGCCTGTCAGCTAGTTCTAAACTGGAAGCTTAGTTAAGCTTTCTTAATCGCTTATGAGAAATATTGTGGAGATTGAAAAATTTGAATATATTTACCGATTTTTATTATATGTCAAACAAGGATTTCACTATGTGACATCTATGAACGACTGAAGTGAACTAACCGCCAATTAAGTTTAGACAAGTAAATCTGTGTCAGGCACACAGTATACTCATAAATACATATTTTTTCTATAGAAAAAAAAATTAATGTTCATTTGAAAACCATAATTAAGAATTCACAGTGCCATCTCTTTAAAAATGGTAATAAAAAATCGAATCGTATATATTTTGCTGGCATCTTCTGAGATTTGATCAAACTAAATAAAATATGAAGTTGAATAGCACTATTACTATTTTGTTCACTGAACTGACATCACGCACAAATTAATTTATCAGTTCAGTTAAATGCTAAAACATTCACAGAAAAAAATAAATTTTAGTAGATTAAAATTTATATAAAAAAATGAGTTTTATTTAGATTAAATCGAGCCAGCGGGAAAGAATAAATTAATTCATTTTCACTGCCACTCAATGCTGTGATCGGTTATTATTTCTATAGTGGAATTTTAAATGTGTTAATTTATAAAACGTGCACGGTCAGGATATCGTCCAGGTGGAGTATAAACTCACTATAATAGCACGTTTAACGGGATTTTTTTTTAAGTTGCGCTCTCTGCGAATTAGAATTTAATTGGATGTTCAAAGCAATTGATGCCCGTCGTTTAAGCGAAACTCCATTATCTTCCCATGAAGTGGTGCGGATTACCATATATACTTTCAGAGTTCCGGACCAATCCGGACAATTATCTGTACTTAAATATAAGTCCTGCTTACTCTTCTCATTGACAGACACCTATTTTTAAAAAAAACTAACAAAGAGTGTGTTGGTTACACTAACAATGCAACGTAAATTTGAATTTTTTTGTTCATTTTTTTTGTTATTTAAAAAAAATTACAATGGAAAAAAAATTCCAATACATCTTTACTTAGTTATTGTTTATTTCAATAATATGTGGAGTTAGAAGCACTTATATATTTAAGTAGATTATGTTCGACCCCATGGCTTATAAATCTAGAAAAAATCGTTATTTCCCGGTCTCTGTCGTTGGAGTGCGTGATGTGTGCTCGTTTGCGCAAACGGATGTGCGTATAAGCCTGGCAATCCCGATTACCAGCTTACTAATAGCAATAAGGAGGAACAATGTACGTTAAATTGAGCATACCAAACGAATTAATACACATAACGTGGGTTAAACATGTTGATTTGCACTAAACTGAATGATTGGCATGATGTGATGTGGAAATCGTACTATAATCACAACTAGATACGTCCCTAGAATCGTGATTGAATTTTAATATATGACGTTTCATCACGACTCAATAGTTCATATTTATAATCTTAGCTCGTATACATTCTTTCACAATATTCACGATATTTAAACTTCCATTGGCAAAATTCCGTCAAATTGGAAATTGTATGTGACAGTTCACAGATGTATGAGAAATAATTGGAAATTGTATGTGACAGTTCACAGATGTATGAGAAACAAAACGAAAATATAAAAATTGTACACTGTCATTGTCAATAACAATCTTCTATCGCACTAAATACGTCTATTTGATAAGAGATGGCGCGCACAGTAAATAATATAGATGTCTCTAGCTTATTCTCTAGATTTTAAATACATAAATTTCAAAGTTGTAATTTAAATTTTTATTGTTAAAATTAGAATCAGTTTACTTACTTTATTATAACTCCACTAAGTTTAGGTCAGCGTACTAGTAGGTCAATTTACTAACGAATAATTTATGTTATTTTGGATCTAAATATAAACTTATTTGGCCCCTAGGACAGTTAGGCCATATTATTACTTATTTTCCAATAGCTAAACCGCAACTTTATGAGACTGTGAACTTTAAATAAAAAATAGTATTGAGAAAACTAGTTGCTAATGCCTTGGTTGTTGACGTTGTCTATGTTCATGGAAAGAGATGCGATCAGTAATCCATGTAATAGATTACGTGTCTACAATTGCGTTTAGATTATGTTACATTGCATAATATACCTCGTCCTCGTCGTGAATTGTCCAAGCTGAATTAGTCCCGTTTCTTAATTGGTTTGTTGCTAGTTTGGCCATTTGTACTTGTCTGTGTGACCGATTCAGTGGTAGGTTGATGAATGTTGTTAGATAGTTCGTCTGATGGAACCTCGTTGAATGCTCGAACATATACGCATACAATTTTTCGTTTTGACGAACAATTAGATAAAAACCCCCATACGCAGGTTCTAGTGGTCTGCGCAAAGTATCTGTTGGAATAGTTTGATGGATTACCTTAAAATATTTTAGTATTTTTGAAACGACCTTTTTTTGTCTTGGGACGAGGATGATAATGATTGCATCATATTTCATGGGAGTCATACCATTTTTTAGTAGACGTGTTCGGTTGAGGGAGCATCGAAATCGTCTCGGAAGCACCCAACTAATATAATAAAACACGTGTTAAAAATCTAGGCTGCTGTGAATCGCTCAAACACATTAGCGATGATTCCAAGCTATATCTATGGTTCACGCTTCGATCCAACCATTCGGAGCCGTGTACAACAATACGCAACAGAAGATTGGCATATGGTGCCTAACTAAAGTTTGCGTAAGCGCACACAACGACATCGTATGGATTTGATCACCCAAAACGCGTCTGATATACAGAGTATTTCCGGCAAGGACAATGTTGTTGTGGATACGCAACAGAAAAATTTTTATTATGTGACGTGTCCACTGGTATACACGAAGACCAAACATTCTCAAAAAAAAAATCCGACGACAGATTTTCGAAATATTCCAAACTAATCCGGAATAGGTCAATTCAGTGTTCCATCAAACATAGTTTTCGACAGAAAAGTCCAAATCGAATCCGATTTGTTTGCTGGTCTAGCCAATTTGGTTGGATTTCAACACAAGCTTACGGTTAGCCGAATTATAAGCTGTCGTATGCTTGCGTTGAAGTTCAACCAAGTTGGCTAGGACGAGAAACTCCTCTATCGGAAACTATATGGTGGATAAAATACCGAATCGACTTACACTCCCACTTGTTTAATAAGAACACTTATTTTTTTTAAACTTCAGATTGTTTCTCCAGTACTATGTATAATTAAATAAATTGTAATTGTTATTTAGGAAGAGGGCTCTATGAAGAAGATATCCCATACAGCAATTTGCAGGTACGTTAGAGAACCGCTACTTTTTTTTTTTAATAAACGGGGTGCACCTTTAAAAATTGCATATTTATATGTCTCACTTGTTGAAGAACAGCTGTAAAATCAATTAAATTGAACAGTTTTTGTATTTTTTTTTTGTTGTGTTTGTAAAATTTATTTAATTTCAAATATTATTTAATCATTTAGTAATGAGCATTTCCACCCTAATGTTCATTAACTTCAAGAAGTATATTGTGTATTGAGTTGTAAAATAATCCCAAATAGCGAAGGGAAATTTCAGTCCAGGCTGATTTTATGGCTTCAATTAAATCGTCCTTATTCTCGAACTGCCTTCCTCCTCCATTGGCTTTCCATGATAGCCATTCCCAAACGTTTTCCATTATATGTTTAAGTCGAGTGAATAGGTTGGCCAATGCAATAGTTCTACATTTTGCTCCTGAATCCTGGCAGTATGAATCGGCGCATTATCCTGCTGGAAAATCTAACGCTGTCCATTAAAATATTTGACAAATTTTGGAAAAGTTCACTCCAAAACGGTTTTATAGGTATTTGCTGTCATTTTTACTGACTGAAAACTTAAATCAATTAATCCAAAAAAAGACATTGATCCCCACACCATTACACCAGCCCCTTTACTGTGTCTTTTGCTAAAAATAATTTCCTTTTTTCTTACGTCCCGAAAATAATAATTGTATCCCATCTAATGTGTGGCCTTGCAAAACAAAGACGATGGTTCCTGCGTGGTTCATTTAACGGCGGTTTTTTTAAATTTTTGATATGCTGAATGTGAGGAACGCTGTATTATATGATGACCGGTTGCTCTGCTGGCCGTAACACCGGTTTTAGCCCTAATTTTTCTAATCAACAGGATAGGATTTGAAGCTCCTCTATAGACATGGCTACAACAATCCAAGATCGATGGTCCATTCTTATAAGAATGGACCATCGATCTTGGATTGTTGTAGCTATGATCACATGTCTTTTACTGTTTTTTCCATAGTTTTGGATGTTACTTAGGTAATTATGCACAACGGTTGAGCTTCTTCCAATTTTAGCAGCAGTATCCCGGATACTATGGCCGCCCTCCTTGAAATGATTCCCCAAAACTCTTTTATTTTTAATTTTTAGCCTTATAAACGAGATATTTAAGTTCTAATTAAACAACTGAAATAAATAAATATGCAATTTTTAAAGGTGTACCCCGTTTTTTGTTAAAAAAAAAGTAGCGGTTCTCTAACATACCTGCAAATTGCTGAATGGGATGTCTTCTTAATAGAGCTCTCTTCCGAAATAACAATTAAAATTTGTTTAATTATAGATAGTATTGGAGAAACAATATGATCTTTAAAAAAAAATAAGTGTTCTTAAACAAGTAAGACGGAGTGTATTTCAAATTAGTTTGGAATTTTTCGAAAACCTGTCGGCGAATTTTTTTGGGAATATATGGTATTGGTGTACCAGTGGAAACGTCATAAAAAATAAATTGGTTTGTTCCGAAAACTTGAATTTTGTCGAACTTTAAATGATTGTTAGTATCGATAAATAATCTAAGTTCTTAGGCATATAGCCTGCCGTGCTCATACGAGTTAATAATCTATATTGTCTAATTGTTAATGCGAGAAAAAGTATTCGCCGCAACATTATTCTTTCCGGAAATATTCTGTATATGACCCAATAGTTCATTGTCCTCAAACCTTCTGCGTGTTGCTGTACAACTGGACTGTGATTGATAGCATATGGCTAACGAAGGAGTGAGCTATAGCTGTAGCCTGTTACGCGTTCTTTACAGCGCTCCAATGCTTGATTTGTCTGATCGCTTCGAACTATTTTACTATTGTCGATTTTCTTTTGATCCTTTAGAAATTTGTATAATTTGGCTTAATCTTCAACCGCATTGGGTAAAATTATGCGACAATAATTCAACATTCCTAAAAATCGTTGAACAAATTTAGTGGTGGTTGGATCTATAAAATTTGTTATTGCTTCAATTGAAGCTTGGGCCGGCTTAATATACCCTCAGGTAATATATCGAAGCCTAAGAAATATATTTGTTTTTCCCCTTATACGCATTTATTGAAATTGACTACTAAAATTGGGTGATTCAATCAAACTGTCGTAGATGTACGGGGATGTAAATTTGACGTCTCGAAAACATGAATAAATTATTCGCTGAAATGTTTGAGCCGCATTCCGCAATTAAAAAATTATACGGCAAACTCAAACAAACCGAACGAAGTACAAATTGCCATTTTTTCAAAGTCGGTATTATAAATCGGTATCTGATAATACTATGCGCGTAAAATAATTACTCTCGCTCCTATCGATTTTTAAATTCATAAACTGAAATTAAATTTCCTCTTCACCCGCCTGATATAACACGATCCTAAATTGCCGCTCCTATCGATTTTTATTTTCCTATATAAACAGATATCGCGTTTTGAAATATCGCGTTTTGATAATTCTCGTATTTGAAATATCGTGTTTCAAATAGGACTCGTGATCGCGTTATGTACGCTTCAAGAAAATCCATATATTTTTAATAATAACTCGATAAAAGCGACACCTATCGGGTCCAAAACTTGAAAAAATCTGTATTACGGCCAGATTAATATACGACCAAAAATTGGTGTCATTTGGTTCTAAAGAAATAACGGGTTTTTTCATATCTCGACTACAGCGCCACCCGATTACAGCTAGGACAAATATACAGTGGTACAATAAAAAACTCGCACAGGTAGTAGTTTGTTTCTTAAAGAGCGTGTAATATTGAAAATAATCGAAATAAAATTAAACAACAAACTAGATTAGGTTAATTATTTATTTTAGAAGAAACTTATAAAACAAAAATGATGAAATCAAAATGTTTAAGCCTATTTTCATTACCTTATACAGAAACAAACATAAAAGTTATTCCAAAAAAGAACTCGCACAGTGAGTTTATTTACATAATACATACATACATTCTATACTACTAAACTATTGAACAATATTGCGTATACTTTTTTGCCTTTCGTTGCAATACTCTTTATATCAGTATTCATTAACCCAGATATTGCCATTGTCCTTTATAACGCCACACAAAACTCAGTAGAAAATTCGAGACAACTTGTGAAAAATTTGTTTTCGAAAGTCCCGTTAGGCCTGTTTACTATATAAAGATTCATTAGTTGCAACATTTTTTTTAGTATTGAAGTGTTTGTGTTTTGCTTACTACTAAATTCGAAGTAACAAATTTTTAATTCGGCAAAACTTGGGTTAATAAATAGTTTACTGAAAAACGAAGGTTTACTGTTCTGGTTTATATTACATAAAAGTGTTTAAACAGGCGATCTAGCAAATATTCCACACCGGAGGAAAGAAAAATCATTATTACCCTCCACAACCAAACAAAAAGTTTATCAGAAATATCAAATATTGTAAATAAACCTAAATCTACAATCAAGGGAATTATTGGTCGGTATGGGATTACTAAAAGTGTTCAAAATAAAACAAAAACTAGCCGTCCATCTAAATTAACGCCCAGAAATAAACGGTTTATTGTACAAAAAATTCAAATAAATCCAAGAGCGAGTGCCCAACAAGTTACGGATAATTAAAAAGAATATCAAGGGCTTGTTGTTTCTGCAGAAACCGTACGAAAAGCTTTACGCAAAGTGAATAAAGCGAAACGATTAAAGTTCGCTAAAAAATATGTAAATATGCCAGTTGAGTACTGGCGTCGATGGGTATTTACATATGAGAGTAAATTCAATATCAGTGGTTCAGATGGAAATTGCCGAGTATGGAGGAAGCCAAATACAGAGCTGGAGCCAAAAAATATGGTTGGAAGTGTAAAGCATGGTGGAGGCAACATAATGGTGTGGGTCTGTATGTCAGCTAACGGTGTGGGAAATTTACAAATTATCGATGGAATAATGGACCAGTATAAATATATTAAAATCTTGAAGGAAAATCTGCAATCTAGCGTCTTCAAAATGGGACTTCCGGCAGATTATATTTTCCAGCACGACAACGACCCAAAACATTCAGCTCTGAATACCCGGTTATGGTTGCTCTACAATACACCAAGCTTGCAATCCTATAGAGAACTTGTGGGCGGAATTGGAAAAACAGGTGCGCAAACGGCGTGTAAGGAATTGCACAGAGCTGAAACACGCTTTGCAAGAAGAATGCAGCTATAACACCAGAATATACAAAAAAAACTTGTGGATTCGATGCCAAAACGACTCCAAAAAGTTATACAAGCAAAGGGCTCTCCAACAAAATATTAGTTTCAAGCGTTCAGGCGATGATACGCCAATCAAAATATGAATAAAACAGGCTGTGCGAGTTCTTTCTTGGAATAATTTTTACGTTTTTTTGTGTAAATAGTAATTTTGATTTTAATTTGATTGAGATGTACGGCCAAGTCATTTGACAAGTAATCCCAGATATGGCCGGGGCCCACCGTACACCTGTGTTACACATAACAAAATAGGAGGGATAGGAAAGGTTATGTTAGTAAGGATAGACTCGACCCGGTTACAGACACCTAAGTAGTCGATAGTTAGTAACACAATGACACAATTCTAACTACGAAATAATTATTAATCATGTAACTGAAAAACTTCCAGTTATTATATTTTATAGCTCGATCTTGTCTTGAACTTTTAAATGTTGGTGTTTGGGTCGATCTATCTTGAAATGTCTGACTCATTCTCACCTCATTTGATTTGGATTTCTCTTTGAAATTGAGCGATATAATTCTAGATCCGAATTTGCCTCGAATTCTTACTGGAGTAGTCTGGCTGAAAAGTTAGAGTGCGGGAATTCAGAGTCACAGGATTTCTGTAACCCTGCATCATTTTTCCATTGATATTGAAATTTTGTTTACATCTGGACCAAACGCAATCGATTCCAGCAAATGGAAACCACTCCTCATCAGTTGTGCCAGACAAGAAAAAATTAAAAGCTGATCACGGACCCCACCACTCACCAGATGCCTTCTAAACAAATTTTTCCGAAACAAATAACGGTTAGAACGGTTTTGATACATAAGCTTTTTTCAAACAGAAGAGTGAATCTAATTATTTTCGGGTTAATATGCAGCTGCTTTTTAGGATGGTTATCTACAGTATACCATTTTGGTGTACGCACACGAAAGTAACCAAACAATTTCAGATTCCTCACTCTTAACATAAAATACGCAGAGCCGATTTAATTTCAATTCAACAACCGGAAACGAGATCAATTATAGAACGATGATAATGAATATAATGACAGCTCAACTCGATTAATAATCAGATGAGTGCGATCATGACAACACCAAAACATAATATTTTATACTTGTATATCGTCAAGAGAGAACCTGTCACAGTATATAATTACAGAGCAACAACAGCTACATGTATATACATAAAAGTATGGAATGTATGTACGTGTACATATATAGCAGAGACTACATAGTAATTAGGGAATTAGGGCAATATGTCGTTGATTCTGTAACAGTTCACTAACCCTTCTGCGTAAACAATTTGTAATGAAATCATGTGTAAAATGTTGTGTAGATCATGCATGAAAGTGAAAATTACCCAATATTCATACATGACAATTAGTGATTGAGCAACAATTAGAATTCTATTATGTGTGGCTAATCAATCAAATTATAACGAAATTTCTCTTTTTGATTTCAGATTGTTTCGAACGGATAGCCATAGGAGCGATGCTTCCGTTTGAAAAAACTTTTCGCACATCGGAGACAAATTCGGTGAGGGTGTGCCAAGATCTGTGCGAAAGTGAAGGTGATCAATGCCAAACGTTTTCATTGGGGTATGTATCGAGCCGAAAGTTATAAAACGGGCACAGTCTAACTTACCATTCTTTTAGGATTACGGTCAGAGGCAACGGAACATGTCAGTTATCGTCTGAGGTGATAGACACGTCTAGAGCACGACCGGTTGGTACAATATTTGATCCGGACTTTGATTTGTATGCTCGACGAAATGATTGTGTAACGGATCCGAATACAACACCATTTTCAGGGAATAACAACGTAGCAGGAGGTAAATTATTTCATTTATATGTAGATTTTTTCCAAATTTTGGGGGCACGCATATATTTCTGGTTAAATTGCATTTCATGTTCCAAACAATAACTTTGGTTCAATGAATTTTGTAAATAAATATTCTATTGTATAATTAATTTTCAAGGGTTTGGGTTACCACAATCTTTTGAACCAACGCCAACATTTCCAGCCTCACCGACATCGGCAATAAGCGATGAACCACCACCACCACCACGAATACCATCCTCTTCACTGCCACCTTCACTACCACCGACCACAATATTTACACAACCACAACCGTCCACAACCAATCAAAATCCAATGCTTCCTCCGGGTACGTCTACAATAGATTTAGAAACACCACGACCAACGGAATTTATCGATCGACCTTCGACCACTCCGGATACCATTAGTACAACACGGTATGAGGATCGATTTCCCACAACATATCGCCGTCCACCGCCAATGCCACAAACCACCGAAAAAAGTTCACCGTACCCACCAAGCACAATGGTGGAAGGCGGCGGTGGTGGTGATCGATATTCACCACCGACCACAAATCAATATCCCGACCGGTATCCACTAAAGGATCGTAATCCTGAAACAACACGACCCGAATCGTATCCAATGTTTACAGATGATCGTGATAAAAACCAAGACCGTCCAGTCGCCTATCCATTATACGAAGATCGTGACTCACCGGTGCGTCCAAATTCGCGACCAAATTACAATGAATATCCAAATTATGATTACCCAATGGTGTACGAAAAAAATTATCCGATGCCAAACGATCCAAATAGGCAAAATCCGAATTTATATGCCCAAAATGTGCCGTCAATAAAAGTTGATTATTATCGACCATCACGTCCGGATACATCGTACGACTACAATGATCGCAATAAATACAACAATGTGGATCGATATGGTCTACGGCCAACTACCGCTGGTGGTGATAGTAGTGATGGTTATCGCGGTAATGGTTACGATAATAGCCCTAGTACCCAACAAAATCCTGATCGTCCCGATCCAACAAATCCATCTAGTACAAGCACACAAGATGGATACAATACACGACCAACAGGTAGTAGCAGTAGTAGTGGTAGTATTGGCGGTAGCACAAACGGATATAATACGCAACGGCCAAGTACAGGCAACCGCCCAACTTATCATGTAACCGATGATCCAATCGAGGTGTACTTCAATCCAGACAGTTACTATAACGTAAAACGTAAGTGTTCATACACCTTTACACGATACTAATCCATTATTTTGTTAAGTTTACATTTTAGAGATCGCTTTATTTGGTTCTATACCTTATGTGACCTTTAGTTTTACGGTCATCGAATCATAATTCATTGTTTGGACATGAAAAATTCAAATGAGATCATTGTGGTGTAGATGGAATTATTAATCGCATATAATTAATTTATTCTAAATTTTGTTGTAGTAATTATAATTTATTATTTTATATATATGTATGTAGTATGGAGACTTAATTTTTTGTTGTCGTATGGAGTTTAGATCGTATATGCAACAAATAAATTTAAGATAAATTCTCATTTAGCGGTGAACTGCTTAGATGCGTTCTATGTGGTGGCTTTAGGTATAAAATCGTAATCCCAAGTATATGGCGGGTTTTAAACATTTTACAACGCAATCGTAAGATATATTCGGTTTAAGCTGTCGGGACATATTTAAGGTGTCCAGATCAGGCTTATACATATGTGCTGTAATATATTTCGTATTGATATGAATAATCTGACCATTTTGATTTTTCATTTTGAATTTCAATTTTTTCATATTGTTTACTCTATAGGACTACTTCTTAATTTTCATTAGAACGAAAACTCTCACTCTGTGAGATAATTTGATTGGAATTTGAATTATTTGCGTCGATCGAAAAGGTTTTATTTCGAATTTAGGCCAGTACCAATTTAGGTCAGTACCGTTCTCGAATGTAGGTGGCGAAATAGTTCTATTCTAAGCAAAACGAGCTAGCGATAAGCGGCGAGGTGTGTAATATTTTTCCTACGCGAGGAATGCCACGGAGCGAAAAGGTTTTATTTTTTGAGGCGCTATACATCACTCCCCTCTTAGCTCAAAAACCATAGTGTATTATATAAAATGTAAGAGTTTTTCAACTATGTTTACCACAAGTCTCTCATTGTAGTACGAAGTTGCTTCACGAAATCCGAAGTTTCTGTATTTGGGTTCGAATTTTGAACGTTGATGAAGAATTCACCAGGAACCTTGATATTTTGATCATACTAGCTCTGCTGGTGAGCAGTTGAGGCCTTTTTTGACAGTGGTTTGAATACCCAATAAGATCGTTGAAACTTTAGAACTCCACTGGGATGAATTACATTGAGCAAGGCTTTTAGAGTTAACAAGGCTTTTAGTTGACTGTGGAGCCGTTCGACAAGACCACCCGCTTTCGGGTTGTTTGAATTTGTCCGAGTGCGATGGAAACCTATGCTTATAGCTTCGTAAGGTCGATGAACAATGTTGATTCAAATTGTGTTCCTCGGTCTGTCGTGATAAAGAGTGTTACACTATATCTAAATATTCTCATTGTGGAAGATCTTACTACGGCTTTTCGGTCATTTTTGGTATTGGATAAGCATCTGGCCAAAAGGTAAATCTATCCATTATTGTTAAAATACAGGGTGCTCCAAAATTCACAGATTTATCGAAGCCGGATGATAGGGGAGCTCATTTCCAACAAAAACAGCCAAGTGAAGTTTTTTCGAATTGTTGATCGTGCAAAAGTTATTCCACTTTTAGTGTTTTTAATTGAAATCGCATGCGCACGCACCAAAAAATTAATTTAAAAGAAACGAGGAATTCTTTTGTTTAACTTTCTTTTTTAGTACGGTCTAGAAGAGCGTGCCTTTCCAATAAAATAATTTTTATAAGCTTCATTATTTTGTGTCAAACAAAAACAATGGTCAAAAATTTTTGTTGGTGTTTAAGTGACGCCAGCGGGAAAATAATGTACTACAGAAAGTTGACCCACTATCAGAAACATATGCGAGACTAATGCAAATTTTAAAATGGTATCACACACAGGACTATTCACAATGGAATGTTTTGTTATCAATTTTTATTCACAAAGTAAGTCGTGTTTATTAAAAAATGCACTTAACAAAAATCTTGAGTTCTAAAATCGATGTTTTGTCAGAAATAAAACAAACTGAATAAAATAATTTGTTTTTATTAATTTTAAATTTTTCCCGGATTTCCACAAAATCTCCCGGATTTCTTCCGAACTTCCCACAGATTTCCCGGTGATCTGCCCAGGATTCCCCCCGTTTTTTCGGGGTTCTTCCGGATTTGCCTTTTCCAGGTTTTCCCTTGGATTGTTCAGGAATTTTTCCGGATTTCCAGGTTTTCTTCCGGATTTGCCGCATTCCGGGGGACAAGTGATGCAGTGGTTCGGCACTTGGACCGGGAGATACTGGGTTCGAATCCCAGCAGAGGCAGGATGCAAAGCGAATTTTCATCATCGATTACGATCGGTGATGTTAATAAACACAACTAAGACCCTCTGTTGGAGTGCAGAACTCAGCGCCAACCTACCGTCCATGTCAGTGTACAGGTTAACATGAAGCTTGCAATGTGCAGGTGTTACACTGTAATTGTGTGAATGGGTGGTGTGTGCGTGAATGAAAAGAGGAGTATTAATTGACTTTCAAGGGGCATTAAATCCACTGGACTAATAAAAAAATTATTTTATTTATTTTCGTTTATTTTTGACAAAACATCATTTTAGAACTCGAAATTTCGTTAAGTGCGTTTTTTAATAAACACGACTTACTTTGTGAATAAAAATTGACAAAAAACATTCTATTGTGAATAGCCCTGTGTGTGATACCATTTTAAAATTTATTAGTACATTATTTTCCCGCTGGCGTCACTTAAACACCAACAAAAATTTTTGAGAAACAAAAAAAGTTTACAAAACCATTGTTTTTGTTTGACAGAACATAATGAAGCTTATAAAAATGATTTTATTGGAAAGGCACGCTCTTCTAGATCGTACAAAAAAGAAAGTTAACCAAATAATTTCTCGTTTCTTTTAAATTAATTTTTTGGTGAGTGCGCATGCGATTTCACTTAAAAACACTAAAAGTGGAATAACTTTTGCACGATCAACAATTCGAAAAAACTTCACTTGGCTGTTTTTGTTGGGAATGGGCTCCCCTATCACCCTGCTTCGTTTGATCTGTCAATTTTGGGACACCCTGTATAATGATAGCCATCATCGATTGGAGCAGTGGACCAATTGGGATGAGATTGTGGATGTGTTCACACGTGCCACTTAGGTGAGGGGAACGAAAGATCGATTTTTACCGGTATAATTCTCGCATCAAATTTGCTGCTTGTCTGATAAGTCGATCTGTTGAAAGTTTACGCTTGATTTTCGCAAAATTCCTTCTGTTTTTGCCTTTCTTGAGAAAAGTGGCAAAATGTCTGAGAATAGGCAATAATAGTTCGACTAACCGTGGTATAAAGTGGTGGTAATAGTTCATCATACTGATCATCGTGTGAATACATGCACAACACACATATGGAACCATCGAGGTGGGCTCAATGTAGAGGAATTGGGAGGCCTGGGAACTACTTACCCCACAGTAACCTAGTTATATGTTCTTTCCTGGAAGAACGGAAAGAACATATAACTGGCAGTTGGTTTTGCTTTCTATACTGCTCTTCTGGTTTTTCTTCAAATGCAGCTGGCTTCACATCTCATTTTTGAAGAATATGAAATGCTGTGACTAATTCATTATTAAATCTAAATGTGTGTATACTCATGTCCTATAGTCGTCCCGTCTCATGTCCCTTCCCTTGCCTTGCCAGAAGGTTCCCTTGCTGTCTCATGCCATCTGAAATCACAATCTCCCTTCAAAATGGCATGTTGAAAGTAAGGCTGTAGAACTAGCTCCCAGGATACGATGCAACTTTGAAGATTGGTACTCGAACAACTGCTAACACATTTTTGGCTGTCATCATGGAATTATTCTTAAGCTTCATTAGTTTCTTCTATAGCCAACCCTCGTAGCCTTTTATATTTCGGAATTAGCGAACAAAAACCAATATTTATATATCCAAAATGTTTTATTGTTGTTCAAAATATGCTCCATGAAGATCAATACACTTTTGAATTCGTTTGAATCAATTTTGTTGTCATTGGGTGTTTCGATGTTTTGACTGCTCAAATATTCAGTCGTTCGTGCCTATGTATGAGTGCTCACATGTCGTGGTGGAGAATCATCCATCGTCTGCGGTTATTTTTCTTATTTCGCTGAAAATTTTTGGCAAACAGATGGTTGTGTATCATTCAGAATTGATCGATCTACGTTGCCCTAATGGTACGGTTGCGACATGTTCAGTTTTTCCGAAAAAACAGATTTGCTTTGCAGGCGAACAACTTTTGTTGGATTTGTCGCATATTGGAACACCCATACAGTCTGCTGCTGTTTGCTTTCAGGCTCGTACGCATATAGTTCCAAGATTCGTCACCTGTCACGATGTTATAGACATCGCATGGCAAAATGTTCATGCATATTGAATGTATGCCGGTTCCACTAATGCCCAAGGGTGTCTTAAGTCACATGACGATGTTGCAGTATCAGTTCATGCACAGTATGAATGTTTTACGGAACAACAACCGACTTTGGACGAACTGCGGGCACTTTTTGCAATTTCGCCGATTCTGTAAACCGCATTGATAAACACTGATCCTTGATGGTGAATCATCACCAAAAGACGAATGAAGACGAAGTTAATCATTGGGCGCTTTCAGGGCACCCAACAGTTATGTAGGAACATGTTGAGTAAAGTCGAAACGAACGTTATGAAAATCGAGTTAATTTACGTCGAAAATTGTAAAAAATAATTGCACGAAAATATTCGTAACAAAAAAAATAGTGGTGGTATAAAATACTCTGTAAGTAACTTTATCGTCTAGAATGCCAAACTTTACGATAGAGACATCAGTTACCAGATGGCAGCACTATAGGATTGCACAGTCTCGTCCCGATTTATAAAAGACAACATTCCTTGCAGACAGTATTCCTTGCTGTTGCGGTAGTGAGGTTCGAAGAGCAGTGCAATTTTGACTCTCGTTTGAGTTGACTGATCTTCATGAACGTCACAAATCAAAGACTTGTAACATTTTTAGAAAAACAATTCCGCTCACTTCGACCTGCATATCTCATTATTAATGAACAATTATTGCTCAACATGAGCTGTGTTAGATTTCGGGTGGCTTAAAAATAACAAAAATTGTTATTGTGATAATTAAATAAATGAATAAAGTGGACAAAAAGCGGTCTGGGAAGTACCCTTGGTCAGCAAGGGATATTAAAAAAACGATATACTATCCAGTTGAAGTGAGAGAGTTGAGTAACGAAAAAAGAAGCGCTCGTAAAACATGAAGGCAAAACAACACTAAGCAACTTGTACAACAAGCTACTAGACTGAGTCAGTTGCTGGCTTCTTAAGTAACCTGCCAGGTAAACCTGACACGGATTATTCCCTGTGGAATGATGCCTTTGAAGGTTTAAAAAAATGCAAGTGCCATCTATAAAATTGGTTCATGGGCTCGACGAGATATCTTTACTACCAGTTACTCTAAAAGAAATCAAACAATAAGTATTCCAAAGCCTAATAAACCATCAAAGATTTTAGACTGTTTCTCAAGAGACTAAAGCCATAATTATAGAAAGAATCTTATAATCGGAGTGAAGTTTATGCCAAAATAACAAAATATACACTGTGGCCTATAAGTAATATTAGAAATGAAAAAACACTCAAATATTAAACTTTCATAATAATATCTGAAATTTGTTAATAAACACAAATATTTTTACACTATAAGTAGCAAACATTTAATTTTTGAGAAAAGTTTTGAGTGAATTCTATAAAATGAAATTTTTTACAACAAAACACACTACGAACCGCACAGAGATGATCGAAGTGGTTCTGAACTAGTATTTCATGTAAGATACAAATCTAATTTGACCACATGCTCGGAAATCTCTGATATTTTTCGCTATTTGAGAGACAATCATTGAGTGTAATACCTTAATTCTTACATTACACTCAATGATGTTCTGTTTTAAATTGCGAAAATCTCGCGTTTCTTATATCAATTACTAGTTCAGAACCAATTCCATTATCTCTGTACAATCCGTAGGGGCCATTGTAAATAATTTCAAATGTTTAAGAATTTCCGTATTACACTCAATGATGTTCTTTCTGAAATAGCGAAAATCTCAGAGATTTCCGAGCATGTGGATAAATACGATTTGATTCTTACATCAAATACTAGTTCAGAACCACTTCGATCATGTCTGTGCGATTCGTAGTGTGTTTTGTTATAAAAAATTTAATTTTATAAAATTCACTCAAAACTTTTCACAAAAATTAAATGTTTGCCATTTTTAGTGACAAAATATTTGTGCTTATTAAAAAAGTTCAGATATTATTATGGAAGTTTAATATTTGAGTGTTTTTTTTTATTTCTAATAGTAGTAGTCACTGCTATAACTTAGAAAGTGCTGGAAGGAAAGAAACTATGTTCAGCTGTATTCTTAGACGTATCCCAAGCATTTGATTATAGGTTTGGCTCTATATGGTCTGGAGTTTAAGCTTCAACGATAATTGAAATAATAATTAATAATAAATAATTGCTAAAACAATATCTTGAACTGTTAAAGTCTTACATCGACGAGTGAGACAGGAAGAGAAATACTCAAAGTTATAAAAAATTTTGGCAGGGGTTCCACAAGGTAGTGTTCTGGGCCCTATATTATACCTCCTGTATACAAATGATCAACCAAACATAGTAGAAGTTAGAATATAAACGTTTGCTGTTACGACCACTGACATGCCAATTGTTGAGTCAATAATTGGCCAAAATTGGAGAATAACACTAAACGAATTGAAATCAGCATATATGAACTTTACACAAAGGAAATAAAAATATGTTCCGATTAGACGGAATTCGCAACAAATGCCATATTCTTATTTGGAAAGCGCTTGTTCTCAAAAGGCAACTGAATTTAAAATTCAGAAAAACAAACTTGCTGTTATATAAACAAAACCTAAAACCACAGTTAGGATCACACAAACATTTCAAAACAAAGTACTACACTCAAAAAAATAATCGATGCGATTTTTACTTAACCTGTTAAGTAAATTTAAAATTGTAAAACTAACATAATATTTTAGATTATTTACCCATGCTCAGTACAAATTTTATAAGTTCTCTTTACTCCGCCTAGGTGAAAATAACATTTTTTGAAATGTAAAAACAATTTGTCAAAATAAAACGAAACAAAACCTTTTAAATAGTTAAAAGAACTTAATCACATGTAAAAAATCATGTACATCAAAAAATCGTCATTATATTCTTATACTTATTGTTAACAAGTAAAATTTACTTAGACAATGTAAAATACATTTTTAACCAAAATTTACATTTGCAAGGTAAGGGTTGCAAACTAGTGTGTTAAATTTACATCGACGATATTTAACAATTATTATTGCATTTTTAATATAATTCGCTAGGTCAGTTGATGTAAACATCATTTAAATTCATGAAGTTTGAAACGTTACGTTCGTAGTTTGATAACTACATAATCTGATCTGATGATGAGGATATTGAATCTTTTAATTAAAAGATTCAAAATTTGTATCTCACTGGTTTTGAAAAGGTGAGACCTCATCTCGATGTGATAACAAATATTTTGTGATCATGAAAAAAAAAATCACGATTTTATTTTTTATTAAGCAAAATGTAAATTTTACTTAAATTAAAGTTAATTCAACATTTTCATTTTACGTATTCTATATTTTCGTTTTCTTTCATCCAATAAGTTGAACCAACAAGAAGCGAAGTAAATATTACATGCAACGATATAATTTTATTATAAAAAATTCTTACATAGCATGAAGTTAATTTCACATTTCAAAATTTGTGAAATTTACTTTGCGCTACTTAGGCTCAATTTCAACAGCGATTTTGGGTTAAATTTACTTATATTTTTTGTAGACTTCACCCTATTATTTTTTTCAGTGTACGTAAAGCATTGTGAATGCTCCATGGTACATTAGAAATGACAAGTCGAAGCGCTTAAAAATAATAAAGTTTTTAGAATTAGTGGTTTCCTGAGTCTCTCTCTCTCTCTGGCTTTCACATCCCATGAAAGGGTTTCGCCGCCTGCACAATGGCCCTCCAACCATCTCGATCCATTGCTATCGTCCTCCAGTTTTGACATCCTAATGCTCGTAGATCTTGTTCGATGTCTTCACGCCAGCGCAGTCGGGGTCTTCCTCTACGACGCACTCCGGCTGGTTGTTGATGAAACACTTGATTAATCATCGGTTATCCGATGAATCCGATTATATCGCTGCCTCCGAAGAGTTGCTTTATTTTGTGATTCATACGAATCCGATATTCGTTGTTCGCAACTTTAATTGGACCAGAAATTGAACGGATGACCTTCCTTTTGAAAGTAGATAACAATATACAATCGTTAGAGGTCATGGTCCAGCTCTCGCTTTTGAAAGTCAGCACAGGTCTTATGAGTGCTTTATAAAGTGCAAGCTTGCACGACTGCGATAGATGTTTCGATCGCAATAATCTTGATTGGGCGTAGAAAACTCGTTGTCCGGCAGCGATTCGGGCTTTTATTTCTGCCTGCATTTCATTCAGTGATGTTGAACAACTGACCCGAGGTATTAAAAGTTTTCGACACCATCAAAATTGTGGTCGCAAATTCTGAGATTTGCCATAGAGATGTTCCTGTTCATAGAGATGTTGCTAAATATTTGGTTTTACTGCTGTTCACCTCCAAACCAAGTCTTCTTGCGCAGCGATCGAGTGGTATGAAACTGTCTTTGATATCGCTAGGTCTTCGGCCAAGAAGCACGATATCATCTGCATGTCCAAGAATTTGGCCGGATTTATTAAATACACAGCGCGAAGTTTCGATGTTGCTTTTTCTCACTGCGTACTCAAGTGCCAAGTTGAACAGCAAGGCCGCGAGTGCATCACCCTGTCGAACGCCAGATGTTATTTCAAAGGAGTCTGAAATACTGCCGGTTTATACTGTCATATGCCTGTCGGAAATCTATATATAGTTGATGTATGGTTATGTTGTACTCCCAACATTTTTCCAAGATCTTCTTGATGTTTTCGGCGAAAGGAATGAGTCTGCAAGTACAACATTAGCCAACACTTTGTAAGCAGCGTTCAATAGAGGAGAGGTTCCCTGAGTCGTTCAAATCAAAGGTCTGGCAGAGCTGAGTGATGAATCGCGAATCTCGATATCTAACAATTATCGATAAATATCGAAAATTTCACCAGGAAATGAATGAACCACTGAGAAACAAGAAAAAAACAGTCGCGTTTTGGAAGTGCACGAGACACAGTCTCACATTAAAAAAAAATGAAGAGTCGCAAACATTGTGCACACCCAGCAAATATTTGTGAACTAATTATAAACTAATATTTTATAGTGATTAAAATTATATTTAATGATAAAGTTATATATTTTATAAATAGTTTAATATAATAGAAGTAGCGAGTGTAATAATTTAATAATAAAACCCAACCACTATATATGGGCTTTAAAATTAATTTGCATTTAAAGGACAATCCAAATACGGATGGTTTAGATTTTTACGGCAAAGAAACGGTAATTTAAAAGAACAGTCATAATCTGCCAATGAATTATCATAATTCAAATAAATACACTGTTGTTTCCCTAAATGTGGTTCGCCGCTTGACCAGTTAGTATACATCATTGGCTGTCCTGTTGTTTCCCAGTAATAGCGGGGTTCATCGTTAAATCTAACGCCACTGGTCCAAAAAGAATTGTCACCAATGTTGTTGTTATTTTTCAATTTAGCAATAGCATTTTTGATATTTTCGTGTTCAATCGAATCCCGTATATCGATTAAATGCATGCCGTAGAATGTGCAAAATCGGGATGCATCCCACCAATTCGACTAAATATAGATAATAGTTAGAAAAAGGTTAAAATTTGCTTTTGGTTAAGAAATAAATTAACTTACCTGGGTCGGATGACTATAGTAATAGTTTCCCTCATGGAATCCAGCCAAAAACAATTTTGTGCAAAGAAATAAAATGAAGGGAATACAAACCCATTTAAGAATCATTGTGATTATGTCAACGACAAATTATTTTTGCAGCGCTTATATACAAAAAATTTAACCGCAAAATCAAGATCACCCAGTTGATAAATATTTGTAGACGGAAAGAGGTGGTGAACCACATATTTTGCGGTTATCGGCGAGATGCTATATACTTTCTTTAGTTTAAGATTAACAATAGCCAAGTTCTAATATAATTTGTAACCAAAATAAGTATAAAATGTGGCTTCAAGGAAATAATTTTCATTTTTAAAGTAGAATGCAAAAGTTATAAGAAAATTCATTTCCCGTCATCGGCGGTGTACGACACGTAGATAATAAACCATATTCTCTAATTCGCGCCGAAGTTCATTCAAATTTCTTTTCGCCTTTATTGTGCACATCCTTCCCGTTTCCACCTTATTTGCATGTTATTTGTTACCTACATGAGATTCGTTGTTTTATGTCTCTAATTAATTTTTGTTTCCTTTTATTTGGTGCGATTTCCTAAGTATCTTCTTTACTCGTGAATTGAGTAATTAGATGTTTTGGATATTCGCTACCAACATCATCGGACATTTTACCACTTATGTATATGGAATTTGTATAATCCGATCGATAAAAATGTAACGGGAAATCAAGGAGCTAATTTAATATTTCAGCAGGATATAAAAAAAATTACCACATACTATCGCCTTACATGTTTGATATATAAAAAATGATATATAAAAAAATATGGATCGGGAATGGTTTTCGTTAGAACATATATGTTTCAGTAATTATCAATACTTGCCAAATTTATTTGCGCCATTGCGTTGTTCTGTTTGTTTTGTAAATTCCAATGATTCGGTGTCTGATTATGGTTCAGCGGAAGCTGTTTAAAATTAATACTTAGGCCCTGAGAGTAGATCCGCGTTCCGTGAAAAAAAGAAAATGAAAACTTTTATTCATTAACATTCTAGAAGTTTGATATTCTCAAAAGAAATTTTAATTTTGCAAAGGGAATTCAAAATTAAGTCCGATTAAACAAAACTATCGCTAATGAAAAAATCTGTTGAAGAATCTGTTAAGAAGATTGCCAGAGTTTATCTAGATAGCTTGAAGAAAAATTGCGAACGGCTCATTTCTTTCACACAAACAGAAGAAGAACCACGTTTATCGTCTGGTCCTAAGGCTCCTTCAAGTCACACACACAGTCAACATGAAAGCTACCTAGTTGAAACCAAGAAGATACAGGATTCCAACGAATTATGGGACTCAACACAAAGGCATCTTCCCATTACCACCACTAAATCGAGCAATACGCTAGCCAGTGAAAACCCCTCAGAATACAACCAGCCAGCTAGTTGAAATGGTAGAAACACTACTTGCAAGCTCAAGTATGTTTAGAAGAGAACCGGCGTACTGCTCATTAACCCAAAATTTACAATAATTATCATAAAATAAGCTACCTCAAATCATACAATAGAGGAGATGCAACAAAACTTTTAAGTTACATGTGGACTAAATTATGCGGATGATTTCAAAATAATTGTAAACCGCTATAACAACAAGCGTATTTACTAGTGACCAATCGCGAAAAAATAAATGTAAATCTTCATGCCATAAACAACTTGGGCATAGACACGTCAACGTGGAATGCAATACTAATTCCATAAGTGTTAAGAAAAGAGAAATTCAATCGTTAAGTGAACCCCTTAACTTTCTAGAAGGCCATAAGGTGCCCTTGTTAGCTACGGCTTTGATCAACGTTGCAAGTCTCATCGGATATCCGGTAAAATTTCGTGAGCCAATAGATCCAGGCTGACAGCCATCATTTATCACGCACAGGCAAGTGCCGACAGATTTACAAGTTACTGGAATTGGGGAACGAAAACTAATAAAATAAATTATAAGGTACACATAACCATTTCACCTCGTCGACATACAAGTAGGTGCGGTGAAAGCTTTTATCTTACCAAACTTAACTGAGCAACTATATACCAACAACGCCAATAAAGGGTTTTAACAGAACACCATGGAAAGAGCTGACACTTTCTGATCCAAGTTTTGGTTTACTTGGCCTAACCAATATGATTTTAGGGACACATAGTGAAATAGTGAGACATGCATATGTGGAAGATAATTTAATGTTAAAGTTTACGAAAACTGAAAGTAAGCGGATTCTCAGAATCGCCGTTAACTGAAAAATATAGATTAGAAATAAATAAAATTATTGAGAATAACATTTGTGTTTCTTCACGGCTATATGTAGATCAAAACATCAATATTTTTTAAATCTCCAAAACAAATCCTTTTACTTTCTACTACGTATAGTAAAATAAAGTATGGAATTATCATGAAAATTTTTAATCTCCAGATTTTAACAGATTTACCATTCGCTATATCGCCGAAACTAGAGTGACTGTGTCGAATGTTATGTGTGTGCCTGATGTGTCTGATGTATGTGGAGCAGTGCAGACTAAATGTCTGTTTGATATCTACAGCCTAGACGATCAGTCAGTCCGATCGTGATAAAACTTCATACTTAAGCTTCTTCCATAAATTGAGAGACCCCAGTAGTTTTTTTTTTCGTTTTTGAAAATATTTTGAAAAGTTTATCATTTGAGAAAGAGACGAGATAAACTACTATGAACTAAATGATTTGAAATTCATTTTGCAACAATACCGGTCCAAATCAGTTGTCCACAAGTTAAGCAGAAATAACGATTTTTGATAAAAATATGTTTTTCTACAATAATTCGGCCTCTGTTCAGTCCACACGGATACATACTTTAGTTTTTCCAGAAATTGAGATGTCACAATACTTGGCCGTACTCGTTTAAACACAAGTGGCAGCTTTACCGTTCCTTGCAAATATTTTGAATAGTACAGCATTTACAAAAAAACGTAAGGGGTGATTATGTTATGGCCAACGTCCGACTTTCCCTTACCACGAAAGTACAAAGAAATCCGCTTGGACTGTAGAAATGAAGAACTTTGGTGAAATACAGATTTTTTGTCTGGTTCGTCAGTTCCGGTAAAATTTAAAAATGGTATCAAATAAGTTTGTTTGCAATTTAATTAACAAACAATTTATTGTTTTAATCGTTTTTCATAAATTATTTTCAAAATAGTTGCAAAAAATGAAAACCTCCTAAATGAAAGCTACTACTTTCGGTGGACTGATGTTGGCAAAAAATCTGATTTCTACTTATATATTAAAAAATCTTAAGTATGAAGTTTCATCCCGATTATTTAATTTATAATGTCCTTTTTCTAATAAATGTTATACTTTTAAAAATATTGGCAAAAGACGACAAAACGTCTATGGAGGCTACCAGTACGCATGAACTGATTACAGCAAAAACTTGTTGGGGTCTCCAATTTGTAAGAAAAGCTTAAGTATGAAGTTTCAACCCGATATTTTACTTTAGCGATATAGCGAATGGTAAATCTGCAAAAATCTCGACGTTAAAATTTTTCATGATTATCTGTATTTACTTTTACAACATAAAAGTAAAGTGATAAGTTTAGTTTTAATGAATTTTTTGCCTAGAGATTTTTTCAGATTTACCATTCGTCATATCGCCGAAGTTCGAAAAAGTGGTTCGAAAAGGATCTGAATATGTGTATATGTCTGTCTGTATATGTCGTGCCGAGAGGCCTTAATGTCCTTCCTCTGTACAGCCCTTACGGACAGACTATTCGTAGTGAAACTTCATACTTAAACTTTTCCAAAAATTGGATATCTGTGATTTTTGGTTGAATTCGGTCCACCGGAAGTCAAAAATGTGATTTGTTACAAAAAAAAAAATGTTTATAAAATTTTAGCGTACAGAACGATAATTTTTTATCGGAAATGACGAGTTTTGATAAAAAAAAATCCTTTCCTCTCCATAAATTGGAAGCTCCTTGCAAAATGTTGTGAAAACCTGGTACACCGGAAGTAGCAGCTTCCGTAGATATATAGCTTTCCAGTTTAAGCAATGTTTAAAACTAAAGCATCGTATGATGCATTCGAGCTCTTTATCAATTCGTGGTAAAAGAAAGTCGCATGTTGGCCACAACAAATTCACCCCTCCATTTTTTATATATTGTATAATGACGAATATTTTTCATTGAAGTTCTGGATATATCCGACAGATGATATATGCTAAATTGCACTTGGCCATGTCTTAAACCATGTCTTGTTTCGACTTAGTATTATTGTTTTGCAATTCCCAATAAAGGTCATTCTTAAGCGATTTTGTTTAAATTCAGTTTCAATGTAGAAGTATGGAGTTTCTCATGCTATGTTTCTGGAATATGCTAAAAAGTTCAGCAGTTTTTTTAAACATTTAAAATAAAATATCTACAGTTTGTGTGGTAGTAAGTTTTTATGGTTCTAGATCATGGAATTTCTTTCAAAATACAAATTTTTCATCAAGATTAACAAACAAAATTTTTTTTCAGTTTTTGAATATGAACAATGGTAAGTGGTGATCGACCATTGGTCACCCGATGGTTTTGCTGTGGTTGATTTTAATGTTTGATGTTGTTACCGGGATACTAAAGAAACCAGTTTTGGAATTTTTGGAATATTGCCAAGTTAAAGAGTATACGTCCGTTCCGTAACCAATTTTATTACAACAAGAAATGAACGGTGATTTTGGCATGCTCATTTGAAATATTGAAAATAATTTGAAATGGTAACTTGTATGTTTACATTATAAATTTTGATTGATATTTTAGGAAGTTCAATTTGTAAGCTATACTTATATAAATCGCTAGATTAAATGATTTATACTTTATGTAAAAGCACGAACTCACTGTATTCTGAAGAGAAAACTAATTTGTCATTAATTCAGTTCTATTGCTCTTCACTTCGAAACAAACCATATACCATCCAACTTTTAATAATCTGACTAAAATACCGCTTCATTTGAATTTTTTTTATATTTAGATACATATCAAACAATACATATGCACCGACATCTGTTGTGCCAACCCTAAGGTTGTGAGTTTGAATCTAGTTAGAGCGCCTTATTTTATTGAGTGGCTATATAGAGCAAACTGGACGATCATGTACTACTCTACACAAACGACAACAGTTATGCTGACAAATCGATTTAAACCATAATAGCGAAACATATAGTCAATCACATAGAAAAACCACCCACTGCCACGCTATTAATTTTCATTATTCTAACATGGATCAGACAACAGTTTTGACATACCACTTTAGTTCTTAAATTCGCCGGTTTGGCGCTGGTAGCTAACTTTTCGTTTATTATTTGTCGTATATATCGTATCGTATTTTGTTGAAGCACTGTAGTACTCAAAACTACCATTGTGGCGCAATCGTGTAAGAAATATCATTTGACAGGCTTTGGAAAAAGTAAAACTTTTGTAATCAGCACTTCAATTGATAAATTCACCGTTTCGTTGTCGCATATTATTGAAACGGCCTTGAAAAATGTCACAAAATTAGGTGGTGTAACATAATTCTCAAAACTACCGTTGCAGTTACATTTTTTTTCATTCTCATCTAATCATATAGCGGATCGTTTGAAAGATCTTGAAAAAAGCGAGATCAGGTTTTCAGCAGTTTAGAGAAATCCACCGTTTAAGTGTAATATACCACTGAACTGGTCTTGAGGAATATCTCAAATTAACTTCATCTGTAACACTAAGATATTGAAGTCCTAAAAATTTGTCTGAAAAAATTTTGTGATTCCTATCTCAAGAGGGTCGGGTAATAATCACTGTGTATTTTAGTTCACAAAATCACAGCTTTGGCGCTAGTGACAATTAATTACTTAATATAGAATATAATATTGTATAATAATACTATACTATAATATAATATTTTTAGAAATTAATTTTTACAAATTCAATGAAGAATCAAAAAAAAATTTTTCTGAAAGAAATTATTGGTAATTCTCAATTTCGATTTAGGTATGTGCAATGGCAATTAAATTCTTAGAAATGTTTTCTTCATATATAAATATAGTTCTTACAAAAATTTAAATAATCAGAACTACAAACCTCCCTAAAGTGACCACTCAAGTGACTTGGAATAACTGGTCACTTTTTAGAGGTGGTCACTTTAACAAAAAAACGTCGTTTTTACAGGAAAAAATACATATGAACATAATATATGTAGGGGGTGTTGTTTTTAGCCTGTTAGAACTTGAAATTGAATAACGCTACGAAATTATTAAAATTTACTTTGAAAATCAGTCGTGGTTTCGCACAACTTATATCGTCAAATTGTGTTCAGCGATTTTTGGCTTTTCGGGTTTGTTAATAAACAAAATTGCCGCATATGGAGTGAGACCAATCCACAAGAGACCCTACAGACTCCATTACATCCAGAAAAATGCACCGTTTGGTGCGGTTTACACGCTGGTAGCATTGTCGAACCTATTTTCTTCAAAAATGAGGCCGGGGATCGCGGTTTGGTCAATGGAGATTGTTACCGCACCATCAATGACTTTTTGTTTGAAAATATGGATGACATTGATCCGGACGAGATGTGGTTTCAACAGGATGGCGCTACATGCCATACGGCGACCGCAACCGACTAACTAAAATCAAAATTTGACGATAAGTTGATTTCGAGAAATGGACCAGTCAATTCGCCTCCAAGGTCGTGCGATTTTACACCTCTCGATTATTTCCTGTGGAGCTACGTAGTCACTGGATCATGCTGATAAACCAGCAACAATTGACGCTTTGGACGCCAGCATTGTTCGTGTTATTCGTGACATACGGCCAGCAGTGCTCGAAAAAGTAGCCCAAAATTGGACGTCCAGAATGCGTTTCGTCAAGAACAGCCACGAGGCCCATTTTCCGAAATCATTTTCAAATATTAATGCCATGTATCGATCTTTCGAATAAAATAATTTTTGATGACAATTTAATTTTTGTGTTATTTCAAGATCTATCGGGCTTAAAAAAAACACCCTTTATATGTAAATATTACTCAATTATGTTAATTTTTGTAAAAACATACCTCGCACTTACGAGTACATTTATATTCTATACGTAAATGGTAACTAAATCATAATTAATTTCTTAAATCACACGAAATACACACAAGATGTTGTACATAACAAGAATTATAAGGCTTTCGATAGATATGAATCTAATGTCATTTAAATTTTCGACTTCGTAGCTGCGTAAGCGTAAGTGCTGAAAAATGTTCAAGCATTAGACACGGATCCAAACAAAGCAGGACATTTTTTTGTAGAATATTTTTTTAAAGTGAGCAACATTTAATTAACCTCCTGCGTTGGTAATTTATCAATTTTCCTATAATTTTCATCATCTTTATCGCTCTCAGATGAGCAGCCAGTCGGCGTTATTTTAGTCGAGATATTTAATTCATCTATAACCGACTAGAAAATTGTGTCCTGTTGTAAATCCTCGTACACGCATAAATTATCGTCATTCGACAAATAGGCTTCATTGTTGTAAGTTATAATCTAGATGGTTCCTCCTGTATTATTATTTCGAGAGCTGATTGATCAGAATCATTATGTCTGTCTAAATTAAACTGAAACCTGGCATTTTTAAAACACTTGACAACCGTTTGACTCCTAACTCAATCTCAAGCTAAACTTATCCACTGAATTGCATCTAGAACGTTTTTTTGTGAATTCTGAGACAACTACGATAATCGTTTGCGCCACAATTGATTTGGCAAAGTAAGATCTATAGTAATGTTTTAAAACTTTTGAAGATTTCGTGGTCTAAAAGTGAATAACAGAAGTTGTATTAGGAGGCAGAAACCTTAAAGTTACATTTGACAACCACTCGAAGATGAGCTTCATTTTTAAATTGACCATGTTCAACCATTCTTCAAAAATAGCTTCTGCCATTCATGCCTTAGTATTGTTAATGACGATTAAAAAGGATTCATCAAAATTAAAAATTCACAAAATATATTTATAGTGTATACATAAATCTATATACCGGTAAATTTTCAAATTTCTTAAGGCATGAGGTCGTTTCGCTTTACCTAAAACAACCGGCTTAATTTTCTCTCCCGTCGCACTTGTGCATAAAAGTATGGTTAAAGTTTCCTTTAAAATTTTACCATCTTTACAAGATTCAACTTTAAAAACGTACCTTTTATTTGGCATAGCTTTAAAAAAAGACCGCACTCATCCGAATTAAAATCATCTCGAGTAATAAAACCTCGTGAAAAATTTTGGTCACATTACAGAGTAAAAATTCCTCTATTAAGTTCATTTTGTTCTGTAAATGTTGGTCACATAACAGAATATTGAGGTGGTCAATATAGAGAATAATTTTTGCGTACGTTTGATATGAAAATAATTCTGTACTATTAAAAAGTGGTCAATGTATAGAGGTGGTCACAATGTAGTGGGGTCACTTTTGGGAGGTAAGACTGTATTTTAATTTTCCGATTCATTGTGTTTCACGAGAAACTGTTAAAACTGGTTAAAACACAATTTACAAAATCAACGAAGATCATTCATTAACAGCAAATCTCAGTCATTTTACGACCAAGTTTTTTAATGTAAAGATGCGTTGTTTCTCACAAAATTTTAAAAATTATTTTGTCCGAGTATGATAAAATTTAAACTTCTTAATCATAAAAATATTCATTTCCAAAACAAATATAGCCTGATTTAAATCTTTCTGAAATAAGGAGTGCCATTCAAAACGGTCATCTTTATTATAACGTATAGTTATAATCCGTAATTATATTCCGTTTAAAATAACCATGCTCCAAAAACGAACTCTTATAGATACGAATGCTAATTCTTCTCCACAAACCTAATTTTATCAAAATTTCTGATGTTATAGCTGAATTCTATTCTACTTGATCATCTATACATGCAAGTCGAATGGATAACTTCATTTTTGAAGTTAGCTAAAATTTATAGGGAATACATCTTTAACCTTCTTAACTTATTATTCCTCAACCTGACAATGAGTAATTTCACATACCTTCAAAATGATATATAAAAAATCGCTCAAATTTATGCGCGGTAATCTTGCGCTTCTATACACATAATTGAACATGAACTTGGCTCCAAAATATGTTCTTCTATATATAAAAAAATTAGAAATTATTTAAAATGTCCGTGATGTGCTTGCCCGCGTAATATGCTACAATGACCAATGTTATGTCATTGGATATTGTCTCATGTCTCGCATGCAAACATAATTTAAGTAGATTTATTATTGTAAAGCGCACTTATGTAACGTATTTGAGGTAATCGTATCTTTAATTTAAGACTTCTATTGTAGTTCCTTATTATTTTCGGATGTAGCAATAGTTTATTTGCGCTTATATTATATCTTTAATTATTTAATTTATTAACAATAGGAATTTATTTACAAAATATTTTCAATTTAATGTTAATGTTGATTTAATGTGTTCATGTCTTGATTTATATATAGCACAACCATCTGATGGGAACCGTGACGGTGGCGGTGGGTACGGAGGTGGAGCGGTACATGGTGGTGGTGGAGGCGGTGCACCAACTGATCAATATAGACCAAATCCCAGTGATGGTTATCGACCAGATTCAACAGTTGTTGAAGGTAAGCGAATTGTTATTATTTTATGATATAAAATTATTGTTGATTCATCATTATATGGTATGTGATGTCATTTTTTGATTACGGATGTGCGTTCATTATACATACATGCTTGGAAGACATTAAGTCTAGATTGTCCATACGGATTTCAAAGAAAATGATCATTTTATACCTAAGTGCGGATCAATTAAATACGAATTCAGCTGAGCGGAAGGAGTGAATCAATTTATAAATGATGAGTCGCATATTATATTGTTTGTTTATAATTTCATGCTAGATTTTCTTGGTATTTTGGTTCCGGTAATAAGGAGTAATAGTATTATATATCCTATTAATTTTTGGAACTTTACCAAGTACATGTAGGCAAAATAGAAATGTTTTGTCAATATCATAAGTTCAATGAAGAATATATTTTGAAAAAAAAATCTTTTATAGAAAAGTTGTGGTTTGCGCTTCTCAGACATCAGAATTCAAAATCAGAATTGTATTCGAAGACGTCTTTAGTATTAAAATGGTTTTTAATTTCGGTATCTAATAATTTCGGGCGTGTGTCATGTTAAATTTAGCAATAGTAAGTTAAATTTGTTTGTTGCGTATAGCATTGGTTATTTAAGTTGCACGGTTGCTCTGTTTGAATTGAAATTATTGTTTTTATTTTGATGTGCAGAAAATTATTTAAATAAAAATAAATAAACTGCTACAAGACATTTCTGGTATTCAAACCAATTTTTTGAGACCGTCAGGTAAATTCTGTTTGTAAATGATAAATTTTTGATTGATTTTAAAATTCTTCACAATATTTTCTTGAGACATCTCTGTCAAATTCGTACTTAAAATTATAACTAAATTCAACCCAAAATTCCAAGAATCATATATTTAACTTCCCATATTTAAGTCCCTGAAAACAACTGATATGTACCTACCAACAATTGGTCTAATAACAAACCAATAAAACCAACAATAACCCGCAATGTGGTTCCCTAATTAAGACGGCATACAAAATGGAGATAATTTTGACAACGACAAATGGATATTATTCGGGTAAGGAAATTACCACCGGAGGCTCAAGATCGAGGAATAGAGGTCGGAGTTGAAATTGAAGTCAGAGCCATATTCAGTGTCAGAGTTAGATTTAAAGTCAAAATCTTATGTATTGTAGAAGGAAATTTGGTACTCTTAAAAAATAGTTAAAGTTATTGTAAATAGTATTTATTGCTCTAAATAACTTTTATATTAAAAAAAAAGTTTGCATGAAAAATCATAGGGATTGTAATAATTACCAATTTAGGAAAATGATTGTGTCGGATTAGATCTGTCAGAATTTTCTTATTCGTTCTTTCAATTAGGTTAGCTGGTTATAAACGCGTCGTTTCCAACTTTCGATTTCAACATTAAGTGAAACTGTTTGACATTTTTATTGTAGCGATGATTTTCTGAACTTATATTTTTCAACAGTTTTCGTTTAATAGCCGGTGTATTAGTACGCCACCTAAAATATTTGTCAAGTTTTCACACCATCACCGATATTGGTAAAACCATAAGCGATTTCATTTACGATCGTAAAATAAACATAATTTTTTTATAAAGATTCCGAGAAACGGTATAGTATTTTCAAGGATTTTTTAAAGAAAGTGGTGCTGCTTAATAGAAATAAATAATTTTCATGCTGGTCGAAACCGATGCACATCCTTTACATGTCGTAACAAGATCAAATAAAATATCAGTGTGAAATGTACTTTCAATTTCAAGTACACATCACTTCACATACATCAGTGGACATTTTAACGTTCGTTCCTTATGCAACACAACTTAGTTGGGGTTACTAGAAAACATTTCGACAAATCAGTTTTTTGATTGATTTTAGTTCAAACTAAACAAGAGTCCAAAACAAAAATTTGCGGCTTAAAGATATGACGGTCATCCATCCGACGAGTTTGTGCAAAACGCAGATTATTTTGTGTGGTTTTGTTAGATTGAATTTGTCTGATAGTTGTGTTTAAACTGTGATTAATATTTGTCTGAATTTTATTTCCATGATGTCCATTGCAGTAGGTACAATGACATTTTGATAGCTCTGTGTTTGGTTTAACAATTTATCTGTATATAAGTAAAACATGTTACGAATAAGTTACGAAATCGGTAAACGTGCTAAAAAAAATCGTAACCCCCGTTTTTCCGATGCGAATTCGTTGAAATATTCGGATTCAGCCTTCATCCGATGTATACTAGTTAACTGTTTAACTACCTAGTCCATCGGATTTGTCTTAGTTGACCTCCGCCATTACTGTGGTGGGCACTCAGGAAGCCTTGTTTCGAAATTTTCTCTTCGTTCCAAATTTAATAAACAATAGCGGTATCATAGCCTCTAGTTACAAATCAATTTTTCGTCATGTGCGAACGTTTTGAAAATTTAAATGTCTGTGTCCCCTCTACAGCCCAGACGAATAGTTCCATCAGGATGAAACTTCATACTTAAGCTTTTTTCATTTATTCGATCTCAATGATTTTTAGACGAAATCCGCCTGAGATCTTTAGTTTTTGCAAAAATTTTAAAAAGTTTAACGAACACAATAACGAACAATACCATTCCAGTGGCCTTATTCTGGTAATTTCCCACACATTTTCCCCAACTCTCTGTTTTCTAAAAGTTAATTCAGGCGAGTGGGGAATAAATTTACGAGAAAATAATTTAATTATATGCGATCACGCGATCGCAATAAAACCAGAAAACAAATGTCTAAAAATAGTTTACTACGACGCTTAATTGGTTTTTGTTGATATTTTAATCGAATTTTACTTAAAAACTAGATTTTGTTTATTAAAGTAAAAAATTGGTTATTGATATTTTCCAATTGATATTACCAGTTTTCACTATAAATTTACAGCCATAATATTGCTATAAATCAATACAATAAATGTCCGTTAAATTCTATTCCCGCATTAAATTCTTTCCTAAAATAGGTATGGAATAATAAACGTCAAAAGTGCTATAATGGGGAATAATTTTTCCTCAAAATTTTTTTTCCACAAAAGCCAGAATACACTTTTGGAGATAAGGGAATAAAACTACTACAAAATTTAAAATTTCCATTCCCCGGGGACTACCAGAATAGGGCCACAGATCAGTTTTCCAAAATTTAAGCAAAATAGCGATTATTGACAAAAAATATGTTTTTCAAAAAAATTCGCGCCTGCACAAACCAGATGGAGTTGTTGATTGGGATGAAACTTCCTACCTAAGCTATTTTCACAAATTGAGAGAATTCAGTGAATTTTGGTTGAAATCGGTCTAATGGAAGTGACAGCTTCTATAGGAGCTTTATCGTTTTTCACCGGAAAGGGCAGCTTCAATATGAGTTCAAGCAATTTATCTTGTATTAAACACAGATTATACTGATTTGAATGACTTAACACTATTTAGTTGGGCATTTTCCCGCCAAATCGCGGCGTAGCGCGGGTGTTTTTTTTTAATTTTCGCTTCAAAATGAGACTTTCCGTAAAATATTCATACCTTACGATCTATTTGATATTTTTCAATGAAACTTTCAGTGTTTGACTTTAAAAAGACGTCTCCGTTTATTTACTTTGCAAAGTTTGTGTAATTCTGTTTTTTATGTACAAAAAGTTTCTATTTTCTTGGGAATTATAGAAAAAACACTGTTTCACAATTGAAATAATTTTATTCATACAAAATTACAAGATTATTTAGAAGGAGAGAGTTCCAATGTATGATTCCTCATGTCCATAGACAGTCGGAAGATGGTGGATCCGATTTGCAAACCTTGCTCCTGGATGTCGATGGTACTGGTTCGGCAGGTTCATCTATCGAAATTTCATCCGCTACCCAATGAATCGCTATTTCCTTTAAAAAATTGATATTTCTTTTTGTTAGCCGAATGAACTGAATTATAAATTACGAATGAATTGAATATTACCATTCTTTAAGTCCATTTAACAGTTTTTCGTAAAATTGAATAATACGATAAGTACTGATCTGCCCGGTCTACGCCTTTTATGTATTTATTATAATCGATCAGAGCATTTGGCTTTATAATTGTTTGTTTCGTCTTGCTGTTGATGTTCTGACTCTCCTTCATCTCTGCATAGTGAATTGTGGAAACGAGATTTGCAGTCTTTTTTTATTGCCAAACTTGCAAGAATATATTTGTTTTTCTTTCTGAAAGTTGTTTCACCATTTTTCAATGAAACTGTTTTCAGACAGTCCTGAAGTCCTCTATTTTTCCGTATGGCACCGCAAATTCTTATTTTTTTCTTCAATAGTATATCTCACTGTTTTGAACCCTGTTGTAATACTTATCCATATACACATGGTGCCATAAATCTGCAAATGGAGATAATACTACATGCATTGTTTCAATCAATTTGTTTCCTTGACCGCAATAAATTTCAAAATTACATATGTAGCCAGTGTTAGTTTCAAATACAATACGCACCAGAATCCTATATTTTATAATTTTTCCAGCATTATAAACTCTGAAGAATAGTCTTCCTCTCCATGGTACTATGCCTTCATCTTAAGATAACTGTTGAATAGGCTTGTAAGTTTCTCTGAATTTTGAAAGAAAGATATCCAACAGCGATCTGACTTTGCAAAATCTATCTGAATTGTCTTGCACATTTTCATTATTATTGAAATGCCAGGCCCTCCATATTTGACGGAATCTGACACTGCTCATCTTTTTTGCAAAAAACGGTGTTTCTGTCCACACTTCAGTGCTCCAATAATTATCTCGTCGGTCCTTGCGTACCTGTCCCATAAATATTATAAGTCCCAGAAAGAAATGAAGAAGTATTTCTTTAACAGTGAAGTTGTCTTTGTTTTGGTGATAATGCCTATTTTTTTATTTTATTATTAATGCCTACACTGTCACTAACGTTTTGGGTATTTATTCCCGGCTGCCCTAGAAACTCCTCCAAAACTGGAGGATTATCTATCGATGACCATTCTTCGCCATGTAGATCAGAACTAGATGATGAACTTGAAATTCTTTTTCAAGTAAACGTTGATTGAAGAGGAATAGCCTCTTTTTCACTAGAATCGTAATCGGATAATTTTTCTATGTCACTTTGGCAGAAACAATTAGATAAATTGTCATCAAAAAGTTCATCGTCACTGTCGTATGCATCTTGATTTATTTTCGGCGAAGTAAAATTATAATCTTTAGAAAAGTTAAATTATAACATTCGAAAATAATATCACTCAAGAAACAAGCAGCAGTTCAAAAAAACTTAAGATTTTTCACCAACACGCAATAGTACTTAGGTATTTTGCAGAAAATGAACTCAGAAACTCGAATATAAGACTACCGAACAAAAGCTGTATAAAGCAGTTACTGGAGAGACGAATGTAAATGCAAAAACAAAATAATTTGTTTAAAATTATCAGGTATACCAAGTAATAAAATAATTTCAATATTCTGGCTGTTTATTTTTACCATTATTATTTTTTGTTCCGTCTCAAACTCAATGTATCTGCAGGTAGATTGATCGGGTACCGCCGACAATAAATAACGTACGACCCCCACCCGTTTAGAGCCCCTTGTTTAGAAGTTTCCTGCGCCTTACCACTTTGCGCAATAGAACGAGTAAATTCGTACGAATATGTTAATGTATTCTCTTTCAAACGTATATAGTCAATATATCAGCCAATTTCTGAGATTACCTTGTATATTACGGCATATGTTTAAAAACGAACGAACATTGATTATTATAATCGAAAATAATATTCTGTTTTATTAAAATACACACTACATTATCCAAATACTGAATTTTTTCAAAAAGTGCACAGGGAACACTCGCATAAACTTCTGTCGAATGAGTTTGTACACGCGTCCAAAAAATTTGTACATGTCCAAAAACTTCACACCGTTAGAACAAAGTACATTTGTCGCAAAAGAATGTCGGGTGTTGGCCACAACAATAACACCTCTCCTGTTCTTTTTTTTTTATTGGATGAATATTTTTTTTCTGACAGACGAGTTTTAATTCATCTGTTAAATATGGCAGTGAGGTTTCTAACAAAAAAATTAACAGGTATACGAATATCATTCCAATTGGATTATTAAACTTCTTTTGTCTATTAGTGTGTAACGGGGTACAATATTGTTGCATCCGTTATCATAAAAGATATCAGTGGCCATGAACTAATGTGATATTACCTGTCATCGTTTCCCCTAGCTCGTCGGAGGGGTAAATTATTGGTCGTGGGTAGTTCTGGAAGTTCATGGTTTTCACTGCTGGATTGACGAGAGCGATATTAAAAAAAAACACTGCAGGCCCCACACTACTTACCCTCATCATAGTCCCCAAACACAAAATTTCACCGCATGTTCATTTTCTCAGACAAAATAATAAAAATAGATAAAAGAAAAATTGAGCAGTAAAAATTATTACAAAAATATTCGATAATTTATTGAAACGTTTTAGAAAACGTACTAACATTATAGTAAAATATTTGAGCAATTCAGTTGAGAAAATTTTAGAAATTTAACACTTACTTAAAATTAATAATGGGTATGCGGAAATCGAAAATCACACCTAGTGGTGCTAAGTCGGTGAAGCTAGCCCGAAATTCCATCCCCAATTTTTTGGTGCATTTCTTTGCTAAAGTGTAGTCAACCCGAAAAAAGTGTAGTCGTTACAAAAATGTAGTGTTATCCCGAAACCCCGAACTTTTTGAGTATTTCTTGCATAAAAGCAATCGTTACATAAAAGTGTAGGATTATCCCGAAATTAAAATCTAATACAAATTTAATTTTAATTTACACATTTTTAATAAGCATTTTTTGAAAACTGTCAAAAATTGTTGGAACATCTTATTGTGGACTAACCGTGCAATATTATAATTTAATAAAAAAAATTCTTATTGTAAAATTTTAAAAAGCCTATTGGAATAAAACATAAAAAAAAATTAAAATTAAGCTAAATCGAAAAGCGCATTGGCAATTCATGACAATAAAAAAAGCAAACCATAATACCAGAGATAAATTGCACTAATGGTATATACGGCTATTTAGGTCTTGGCTGTGCTAATAAACCCTGCGAATTTCATTTTCATATCAGGTGGAAAAATGATGTAAATGTTAATGTGAATCTGTATGGATTTTATGGTTTACTAGAAATTCTCACTCGAGAAGTCTTTATCCACACAAATACACATCATATACATCATTTTTCCACCTGATATGAAAATGAAATTCGCAAGGTTTATTAGCACAGCCAAGACCGAAATAGCCGTATATACCATTAGAGCAATTTATCTTTGGTATTATGGTTTGCTTATTTTATTGTGATGAATTGCCAATGCGCTTTTCGATTTAGCTTAATTTTCTAATTTTAATTTTTTTTATGTTTTATTCCAATAGGCTTTTTAAAATTTTAAGAATTTTTTTTTATTAAATTATAATATTGCACGGTTAGTCCACAATAAGATGTTCCAACAATTTTTGACAGTTTTCAAAAAATGTTTGTTAAAAATGTGTAAATTAAAATTAAATTTGTATTAGATTTTAATTTCGGGATAATCCTACATTTTTATGTAACGATTGCTTTTATGCAAGAAATACTCAAATAGTTCGGGGTTTCGGGATAGCACTACATTTTTGTAACGACTACACTTTTTTCGGGTTGACTACACTTTAGCCAAGAAATGCACCAAAAAACTCGGGATGGAATTTCGGGCTAACTTCACCGACTTGTGGAGCTACTAAGTTATTCTATAAAATGCGGCCGATATGATGACTTAAACCATTTACATTATTCCTTCTTTCGTTAATTAAATACAAAAATTAAACAACTGAGGGTGTGATTAACATACGACTTCCTTTAACGAAATCGGCTTTATCATAAACTCAATTTTTTAATTTGTTTTCGTAGAACTACGTTTACAGCTTCAGTAGGAGATGTGTGTTAGAACTTTAGGTGTCACGAAATGTGCTACTCCATTTCTTTATTAATGCTCGAAAATGGGGAGGGGAGCTAGAAAGATAATGAATATACGGTTAGATATAGGAAAGAATAGAGACTCAGAAAGTATGCGAATGGTTTTACATAGCTAAAGGTCCTATCAAATATTCCCCATATACCGTTATATCTATCAATCCCTGTGAGATGAGATCCAGTGGTAAACATATGCACGTATTTAACTACGTGCATATGTTTACCACTGGATCTCATCTCACAGGGATTGCTATTTGCTATTTAAAATAGCAATGATTTTTGTGTACTTAAAACAGTCCAGCTCAAAAAATAACTGTTTTGTACATATCTTCGTATAATTATTTTTTTTTCGGGATGGAATGTTATTTAGAGTTATTTCTTAATATTTTTCGGGTTGATAGGCTTTTTCTTTTAGAAGAGTTTTTTGGGCTGGTTTTCAGGCTAACTTCACATGAATGACTTTATGGCATATTAGAACAATCCCCTAAACGATTCAAAGCATGTTTTTCAAAATATTTCACTCAAAATTCTTATTCGAACGTAGGTTAATAGTGTAACACTAATACAATGATATGTTAAAAATTTGTTAAAGATTTCACTCCCATTGTTAAATAGGATAGAAATGCGGCCGCAAGGACCTAAATAATTAGTAGAGTAATGTTACAATTGCTTTATATTTTTAGTATGATTACATTTATATGTTAGATATTTTGAAATTTTTATACAGATATTATGTTCTGATAATGTATATTAAAATATGCCACCGGAAATTAGGATTTTAAGGGTTATAAAATGTCTGTTAAAATATAAAGAAAATGTAAATGTAAGTAACCTTCATATACTTGTATAAATTTTGGAATTTGTTCCAAGCAAAAATTTAAATAATATTGTATGATTTATGTACAATCCATGTACAAGTCTACATCAGAGTTGGCATCAAACATTTTTCTAAACAAATCTTTGAATGAAATTCAATAACAATAAGACTTAATTTTGATTGCAGAGAACAATGCTGTTTCAGATGGTTATCGGTAACATTATGATTGTTTGATTTACATCAAAATACACTTTAACTGTACTTTACAGAGAACCTTGCTCGCATCCAATTGGAGATGAGTCAAGTTAATAGACTTTCAATGAAAATTGGTGGTGAAAGCCGTTTGAGTTTAATCAAATTATATAATATAAAAGAACACACCCCGAATTGGTACAGTGATCCAATCTCTAGTAGTTTTAAACAAATTTTGTAGAGAATACACGTACATTAAGATGGTGATTAGAGATGCAGTTCAATGCTAATTATTTATTGTAATTTATTCACCACACGTCATTTACAAATTATCCCCCTTAATTACAGTTTAACGTGACCGAATTATATTTGTTTATAACTGGCAGCAAGATCTTGGAAAAGAGAGTTCGGATTTCAAACGGAGTAGACGTGTTTTGTGTCGCTCCTTGTTTTAAAATTAAATTTAATTTTTCTGTGCGGGAATAGTGGATAAATTAATAATAAATATGTGTTGTAGTGTATTCTTGATAAAATGCACTACATAGTATGTAAATAAGTTAAGTGAAATTATGTGAACATTATCAATGCGTGCACGTGGAACTTGTGGATTTGAAAGAGAAGTTTTTGATTTTGTTTTTATATTAATTAATGTATTTTGCTGTGTGTTTTCTTGTAAATGCGTTTGTAATATATTATAATCTGTGTACATACGTATTTGCCTGAGAATAAACTATAAAAATAAATTTTGTACATATTTGCAAGTATTGCAATTGCGACTTGCGACAAAACCAACAAGCAACAACAATGTTGTTGGTTTTGGATTTGAACATGAATGTACATTGTACGCACTCCAGGTTTCGTTGCGTGTGTTTGGTGTACCATACCATTTTTGTGTCTCTTGCTTACGATTTTATTTTCTCAAATTTTGTTTTGCGATCATAAATTTTATTTGTTTTGTTTTAAAACTAATATCCTCTCGTCTCGGAACATTGTTATTGTTGTACTCTAGTACTAGTACGTACATTTGGCTCATAAATTGTTGTACATATACATTTAACTCTGTTTTATTTTGATTACACCAATCCCGGTGAACGAAAAGTCTCTGCTTACGGGAAAAGGATTCGATTTTTGTTCTTATTAAAACGTGTGTTCTAGGCTCGAGATTTTCCTAGAATATGTTGTGTTCTTAAAGTAAATTTGTTCCTTACTTTAAATAAATTCTATAAATTGAAATTTTGTCGAAAGTCCTGACTTTAAAGAAACAATAAAGTTGTCGGCAAATATAATTCAATTTATTTTATTATTATTATTTTTTAAACATACCGGAAGATCAGGGAAGATTGTGATTGCAACATTCTTGATCAGGGGGTCTATTTAATTATTTACGCTTTGAGGATAAACTCAATATAATCAAATATGTTAACGATCCAAAGACCTTTTGCCATGGAATGTTGTTTTTCGACGATCTTTCTTGTTGAATTCAGGTTATGTTTTAGTGAAGTGTGTGGATGTTAGATATAAATCAACCCTGCTTTTAGTTGGATGAATTTAAATATAGGTAGCTTAATGACAATACCGAATTTCAATTTAATTGTTTTACAATAGCAACAGAATATTTAGGTCATCATATGTATGATAATGCTGTCGAGTAATTACGAACGTGAAATCCCTCGGTTAGATGGTGTTGGGTGGGAAGATAGGGTAAAATAGGGTTACAAACAGCATATGATGAGATGACCCGTAGATGTGAATTAAATAACCTAACCAGTCTATTTTGACTGATGCCGAATACATATGATGAGTATTAGTATCCTTTACCACAACCACAGCTAACCCAAACTAATAAACTAACAAAATCTACTCTAGAGTGTGAATTTAATTGTAACTAACATTTTAATATATTTAAGTAGTTAGAAAATGACTTTGCTGCGGTTCGCCCTAGTCGTTTCTGTGACTAACATCCTTTCCTAAATAACCTTATCTGTTAAGGATGCAGGCAGGGCCTGGGCCCGCATGATGCTGAAATATAATTCGCATTCAGATATAATTTGTTATTTGATTGTTGATATTTCAGGATTATGGTAACGTACCTAGGATCGCCGTTATGGCTGGCCTGTACGCCTCAATCATATCATATCATATCATCATATCAACTGGCAGCAAGATCTTGCAAATCAAATACAAGCGATCATAAACTATTAGCGTTTTTCCGATCGACCTATATTTCGTTTTTAATAGAATCATAAATTTATGTTGCTATAAAGATATTCAAAATTTTGAAATTTTACATATACGTTTTAAATTTTTAACAAATCGGTTAATTGTTCTTTTATTTATAGACAATAGGGTTCGAGAAGAGTTATGGATTTGATTGCTTAATATAAATTTATAGACAAGTAATACAAGTATACTTTATATTTAAACCAATTTAATTTAATCGGTTACGAACGATCAATAAACTTTGAAATAACCTTCTTAGGTAAATATATGTACATGGAAACTATGAAAATTGTCTGCACATATAAAAAATTAGCTTTAATGTTAAAAAAAAACATAAAACAGCATAATTATCATATCAATTTCAGTTTCACGATCAACAGAGCAAAACTTGATAGTTTTTCTATGCGCAAATTTTCATTGTTCTACAGGTGCACGATCAATTTTGTATTTTTTGTCGCTTTTATTTGCTATTATTTTAGAATTTTGAAGATCAGCTTCCTAAACAATATATAATATGCAAATATTGTGTTTTTGTGGGTTTTTTGATTCAACAATATATGTATAAAAATTTCATTGCCACTGTGTATTATATATTAGTGTACAGATTTTAAAATGTTGATAATAATTAAAAATTTTGACTGTATAATGGGTTCAAAGAATTCATTAAAATTATAAATTTTGTTGTGAATATGTGATGCCATTTGAATATATCCGCGTCTCTCATTTGAATGTCGCATATTCAAAATTATTCAATTGTGCCGATTGGTACTGTATCAATCATCACACATATTCGTCTTCTTTGGTTGAAGAATCACCTTTTAACGGTCACAACTTCCATTAGCATGCATTTTAATTGTCGGATACCTGAAGGTTACATATACATATTTAGCATTATTTACGTGTTTCCAAAAGAATAATATTTCATTTTTCAATTACCTATGGTATATTACGGCATTATTATACCCGCAAGCGAATATTTTTATAAATAAGACGATATTGTGTTAAAATTCCTGCGTGGCTCAACACATAATAATTTTGGCAAACTGCAGCTCCAATCAATACCGCTAGACATGATATTCTACGAGAACCAACGAGCACCAAAAATTAACGCCAAAGTCGTTAATTAAAGCGATGACTCTGTATTAGTGTTAAACTGCTGATGGCATGCCATCTCCAACATCTGTAACACCAATGCCGTATTAATATAGTCAGCAGTTTTAACTAATTTGTGCACTTATCAATAGAAAAACTCAGAGTTGATTTAAAATTAGCAGCATTTAATTTCGATAAAGACTATGATTATAGCATATACTCAATGTTTCAGTTGGGCAAATTAATAACTTTTGTTTGCACTGTCACGCTTAATACACGCTTAATAAACCTTGCTTACCGCTGGGCTCGATTCTGTGTCAGTGATAATGATAAATAATAAAATTATCATCGATAAAATATAAATTGCGATTCCGAGTTGGTGATATATGATAAATAAATGTCAAATTTAGTGAAAAGCTAAATATTTTATCATACACATTTTGTCGATGAGAAATACTTATCACGGCATTAAAAATTGTTTTTTTGTGCTCTTACGCCAATTTTTTGAAATTTGTGTATCTCAATTGTTAAACTGGTTTTTAAGTAATCTATAGATTATAGAACAAATTTAAATGGACAATTTAAAGCATGGCAGGGCATCGCGGCTGAATAATGACCAGAAATTGAATTTTTTGAATTTTTTTTTATTTTGACGTTTTTCAAAATAGATCGAAAGCAAACACTGAACTGAAAATAATAAACAATTTGCTCCGACATCTTGCGTAAAATGTTTTAATTAATTAATTTTTTTCATTTTGAATAAGGAATTGCATTTGCTGACTAATGATAATTTGAACTGATAAACATAAAATGAAAATTTAAATGAAATCTTTTTCTTTTTCATTATCATTATCACCGGCACAGAATCGAGGCCCAGAACTACATATGAATAAGTCAGACAATTTCTCCACCTGCCAGAAGGAGAAGCTTAAATCTCCAAAATCTCGAAATATTTACAAGTATTTAATTTAGAGAGCATTTAATTCATTTATTTTAATATTTTAAAATTTTGAGGTGAAAAGGTTATCCTTTAGTATTTTAGAGAGGCTTTTATATTGTTTTCAAAAAAATTACCACTAGATTTTTACCTCAGTATGCCAGAAAAAAATTCTAAAATAGAAATTACATATAAAATCTTTCCCCAATTCCCTATTCCCAGGGAATTACCAGAATAGTGCCACAGATCACAGAGATACCACAAGCCAAAAATCCACATTCATATTCTACGAAACTCGATTTTCCAACGCTTTCCCATTTGTTTTCCAAATGGAAAAATCTTAAAGTCTTTTAAAATGCGATAACTTTTTTTTCAAAGGACACCTCCTATGCCACCGTTTGATCATCGTGTTATGGCAAAAATATTAGATATTGTGCATATGGCATTATTCTGGTTTCCCCGGAAATAGGGAATTGGGGAAGAAATTATATATAATTTAAAGCTCATCATGAATAATATGGTGGCACCATGATTAAACATATATGATTTCAATTTTTTACTTTGACATTTGAATAGAAATGGCGGGATAAACATTCAGCTCAAAACAAAAATATAAAGAATTGTTGTTGTAAAAATCGTCTGTATTTTTTTCTTGTTGTACGAGTATGTGGCGGGGCAAAATAAATTTACGCACGAATCGTCTGTAATTAGATGTGTATGTGGTAACGCTTTTAGACCACCTATTTCGCTGATCTTAGCGAAGACAATTTTTAAGACTACTGACAGATGAGTGCAGAATAAGGATTTAAATTCTATATAGTCTTCATTAAGACAAAAGTTTTCCCTAAGACTAAAAATGCGTCTGTGACTGTCCGTTAGAATTGGGGGGAATTTGTATGTCTTACGTAGGACTTTTTGTAAGACCAATGCCTACTAATGTTGATTTTCATTGAAGAAAAAATAGTACCCTATGGTACTCCAACTGCTGTCAAAATGTTTCATTAAAAAAAATATTACCACGAGGGTAATATTTTGTTACTCCTTTGGTAATTTTCTATACTCTAGGTTTTTTGGGGGGAGAATACCATTTTGTTGTTGTTGTAAATCTATTCGCCATATTTTTTCCGGTATATGTCAAAATATACGACGCGTTGGTAATTTGAATAATGCGATTATAAATATAAATAATTTTAGTTGAAGAGAGAGTAGTACATTTTTGTCCCATTGAAACAAAATGGGGGGTAAAAAATGAGGGTAACATTTTGGGAGTGAGGAAAATTCAATGAAAATCGACATAAGACTATGCGCAGAATACGAAAAGTGTCATAATTAAGACTAAACACAAAACAAATTCAAAAAGTCTTACCTAAGATCATTTTTAGTGAGTGACTGTGTTTTAGAATCGGGGTGTTAGTTTAGTTCAACTATTTTTACGAAACTATTATTTTTTTGAAAATAACCGAGCGATTCTGGCGTATATCACAGAGGTCTTAACTACAATATTTCGAACATCACACATCCTAAAATTTTTATTATGTTGTACTAAAACTAATAAAAGTAAAGATTTTGTACATAAATAATTTATTAAATTATATTTTACAATACACAAACCGGATTTTAGATGTAATATTATTTTTATAGAAAAAGAATTATTCCGACATTACCATTTCGGGCAGAAGTAAATATTTTGTTGTTGTTTATTTTCTGAAAAAATAAACATAACTCATTTAATTAATTTTTTGCCTAAATATATTTAATTTCTCTAATTTATTACAAAAATATGTCTATTAAAACATAATTTTCACAAAAAAATCGTATTTTATCGTTTATTTAACAATAAAAATACAATTTCAATGGCTCGCATTAATAAAAATCACAATTGGCAGGTCTCCAAAACAATTTGGAGAGTTTCTAATAGAATTTGTATTATACTAACAAAATACTAATTTAGAGATTCTTTTATAAAAATCTATTAACGAGAAACCTCGTTACTGTTAGCCTTTTAATAGTCTTAACATCAGAATCGCACGGTAAATCAGCAAAACCAAAAAGTGGCATATCAGTTACCCATTGCATGTAATATATGTGGCGCTAAAACATATAGCATTTCAAGCAAAAAAAAATGGCAAATACAGTAGACTCGCGATAACGTGAACAAAATAAAACCAAGAAAGTTCATGTTTACGAGATTGTTCATGTCTGCGGGTGTTGATTTTTTTTCATATGAAATTTGGAATTTCACAAGTTTACAGTGATTTGTTTTGATAAAATGTACACGTATCCAGCTATATTAAAATATACCACTAAATATAATTCCAATTAATGTTAAGGAACTTCAACGTTTCTTAGGCTATGGTTAACTTTCTAGGCCCTTTTATTCCCAACTTATTTGAGAAAACTGAAGTTTTAAGGCAACTACTAAAAAAGGGCAATAATTTCATTTGGAATGAAAAGCATACGAAAAGTTTTAATAATTTGAAATCAGTTATAACCGAGTCTCCTATTTTATCGAATTTCGATTCAAATGAGCAAGCTGTTTTATCCGTGAATGCAAGAAAATTTGCTGAAGGAGCTGTAATACTTTAGAAATCGAAAAAGAGCGTTTTGCCATAATTTTTGGTTGTGCGAAATTTCATCAATATTTATACGGAAGCAAGTTTATAGTAGAGTCAGATGATAAGCCTTTAGAGACTGTATTTAAAAAATCGTTAGCATTAGTACCGACTAGACTTCAACGGATGTTGTTGAGAATACAGAAGTATGATTTTGTAGCTAAACATGTTCCCGGTAACAAAATGTATATTGCGAATACATTGTCAAGAGCTCCAATTTTAAATGATGATGAAGGATGTATAGTGATTTAGATAAAGTGGTTCTAATTCATGTCAGTTTAGTCTACGAAAACTTAGCATTATCTGAAACACAAATAGAAGAGATTAAAGAAGCAACTAGAAAAGATCCAGCTAGCCATGAAATTAGTAAATATTTGGAATCTGGATGGCCAGATAACAAATCAAACATTGTACAGGAATACATAAGGTGTTATCAATGAAGTTGAAAAATTTGCAATTTGTCTCAAATTTAGTAGAAATAATCTGAAACAAAGTTTAATTGCACGTGAGATACCGGAAATTCCATTTAGAATAGTTGGTATTGAACTTTTTGAGATTAAAGGTAAACGGTATGTGGTTGTAGTTGATTATTTTTTGAAATTTCTAGAAATTAGTCAACTAAATAATACAAGTCATCAAGTTATTCTACAGCCAAAATCTATCTTCATCAGGCATGGTATACCTTTAACCATTATATCAACGACAACGGTTCACCATTTAACTCAGAAGACTTCAAAATATGCATGCGTACCTGAGACATCACTCATAAAGCGATAAGCCCATATCATTCTCAAAGTCACTGCTTGCCAGAAAGAGCAACACAAACAGTAAAAAATGTAATTATTAAGTCAGGCGAAGAACATAATGATCCTTACATAGCATTATCAAACTTACGAAATTCTCCTACTAGTGGTTCATTATACAGTTCGGCTGAACTGCTTATGTCAAGAAAGTTACGTTCAAAAATACGTTCATTAACTAATAAACTGAAACCTAAAATAACTAGTATATTCAAAGAATGACAAGTGTTTATATAAAATATTGAAAACAGATAGTACTTAGTGTTTCGGGAAAATAATTGAAAAACTTTCAAATAGGTCATACAATTAAAAAAAAGCACCGTGTAATGTATTATGTTAAGTTATGTAATGAATTATGTTATGTTACTTATTATTGCGGTCGATTCCGGGATTTGTCGGAGTGCACAACTCATCGGCCAACCCATCTGCCATGCCAGTACTATAGACCGACATGGAGCTGGTTCTACGTAAATCAAACCTATAGCCGTACGTCCTCCATTTGGCAAGCCGGACATCAAAAGGGTACCGCGAAAGAGTTGGGGTGCTTCCAGGCTCGTTCTTTTCTAATGACGAAACAAAAGTCTTTTCTGGTAAAAGCTTCCGCAGTACTGTTTCATCTGCGTTATATATTTGGTTTACAGATAGACCAAGTTCAATTATTTTGGCTTGCAATTTTCTTTTAAATAGCTCCACAAGTTCAGGTTGAGAGCACAACTTCTTTTCAGTAATTTATAAGCCACCCATCACTTGCATGGAAAATGCTAAAGGTGTTATTCACGGCTTTTAAAATTTCATCACTTTGTTAATTGCACAAATAGTAGACTTAGCAACATTAAATTTTTTGAATAAAACTTTTATAAAACGCAGTAGTTTATCGCACAAAGTAATTTCTTTTACTGCTGCACATTCAACTTAAAGGCGGTGATACATGTACAGATTTTGCCTTTAAGGCATAAAAATTATGCGCGCTGATTGGTTAAAAGTCGGCCATCTTGAATCGCCTTATAGGCAAAAATTTTAAATTGAACATTTCTCAATTTTGTGCAAGGCAATTTTTTTTGCCTTAAAGGCAAAATTTGTACATGTATCACCGCCTTAACTCGATTCAAATTATGAAAATAAAGAATAAACTGGGAATCCCCACTGGGAATTGTATTTTTAAATTTAAATTTAATTTTTAATTTTAATTCACTCTACTTGTTCAAACACAAACACTTCAATACTAAAAAATTCCAAGTTTGTTCAGCCTAAGGCTAAAAATTTAAACATCGAAGATGAGGCTTGAAATTTTGTTTAATGCCTAAATAAAAAATCTTCAGTCTACTGATTTATTTTGGGCTAGAATACTTGTATTCAGTTTTTGTTTATATACCTAAAAATAAAAAAGTTTGAGTCCAAAAATTGATTTTCAGCGCACCAGCGTATTTTGGTTCTCTCGTATTTACTTTATTTTTTTATTTTTTTTTATGTCGTTGCATATTCTTGGGACAAAATTTCGTTGCATTTTACATAATGCGACCCCAAAAACATCTTCGATGTTAAAACGTTGCGACGAATGAATCTTTATAAAGTAAACAGGCCTAACGGGACTTTCGAAAAAAAAAACTTTCCACAAGTTGTGCTCGAATTTCCTACAGTGTTTTGTGTAGCGTTATAAAGGACAACATCACAACCTGGGTTAACTCGTTTCAAATTATGCAAAAAGGATAAATTTGGAATCCCCGAGACACCTTTTTTGGCTTAAATTAATTCAGATTACTCAAAAAACAAACAAAGAATCTCCGAATCATGCGAGAGTGTACAAAATTTAATTCACGTTATCGCGCTTTCTAATTGTTCACGTTATCCGGAGTTCACGGTATACGGCGTTCATGTTATCGCGAGTCTACTGTAATTTTTTTGTTTCAAGCAAAGCAAAAAATTGGAAAATATTATGAATTATTTTAAAACTTTACTATAATCAGTTATTGGTTTTCCAAAAATTGAATTGTAACTTCACACAATATTGGAAATATGGAAATGTAAAATGACAAATTCGAGCTGAAAAACAATAGAAGAAACAACTAAAAACAATAATTTACAATGTCTACGAATGTTCTACATTCTCTACGAACTGTCGAGATTGTCTGTGCCAAAATAAATCGTCTACGCAATTTTCGACACCACCATGTCCAAATTTTCAAATTAGGCGAAGACACACAATACTGTTTCTGACTGACTATGGCAAACGGTACTGTTTAACTTAGATAACCGGTATAACTCATATATATAGGGAAGTTTCATACGCGAGAACTGCTTTATAATGACACATAACTATTCGATCAAATCGCAACATACACCATACCCAACACTATAACCTTGGATGATTAATTTGCTCTATTTAATTTATGCAATGACGTGATGTTGTCGCTTTATGTACTCTGAATATGATGTGTTTTACTTGAACTTAATATTCTACATGAGGTGTTTTTGTCTAAATTTAATTACAGGAAAATTCTAAATTTATGTTATGATCTAATACTAATCGCATACCGCAGCCTAGCAGCTAATGCATTCGTATACAAAAATTTCCCAATCAAATACGTATGTAATAAAAAGAAAGATTAGAACTGAAAAATGTACGCGCTCTCATGTTTTGAAATCATTTTGCGCGATCGCACATCTAAAAAAAATAATGCAAAGTAGTATACGTATATACATAAAACCAAACTGAGTACCGGAAAATACATAATTTTCATTTCGATTAATTTTATTATTTTTTTTTAACAACATTATAACATCACTAAAATGTAATTAATTAGACTTTTTTTTAAATTAATTTGCTTTTAAACTATTAATGTGTGAGCTTTACTACATAGAGGAAATGTATGTCAAGTGCTGCACACAGCAGAATTTAATAAATTAGCATGTCGCAATTAATGATTGACTTTGATAATGAAACGAGCGTTTTGCAACTGCAGTTTTGTGTGTCCCAAAGATTATTACAGCCTTGAACGTTTGAAAGTAAAGATTAAACGAATCGCATTACTACCAAAATCTAAATAACAATAAAGTTAATAAATTGCATGCCTCATAAATTTCCCAGTGCCTGGCCTGTAGTTTGTATACATAAAGTGAAATTTTTCGTTTATAATTTGGAAATGAAAATCAAATTTGTCGATAGAACAAATTAATTTTCTAGGTTAGAGATTATTTTTCACACGTTCTAGATTTCGATTTTTATTTTTTGGTGGTTCAATGATTTGAAACATTCATATGTAAATGCATGAAAAATAAAATAAAAATGAAAAGTTTATGGAATTGTGCTAAAATATCTAAAAGTTAGGTTTAGATATTTTAGACTCAGGCGTACATTTTAGAACTATTTCTATAGGAGATTATTATATAATCATTTTAGAGATTTTTTTTTACTGAATATCTTATCAAACACTGTGCAACACTGTACACCGAGTAATTGGAAAGTGATGTGCTGTCTCACATCGAAATTTTATTAGTTAAAAACGTAGGCCATACAAATAAATAGAAATACATATAAATTATATTTTCTTTATCCGTCAACATTCTTTAAAATAAGACTATGGTAAATCGGGAAATTCAGTTTTTTAATAATTGTCAAAAATTAGTATATAATATATTTTGCTACCGCTTCCAATAACTAAACCAATAACTAAAATGAATTACGAATGTCTGGAGAATTTTTGTGTTTTATTGAAAAATTTTAATTTCAATCCCAAATTGTACGATTCTAAACAACAAATTATTAGAATTTCTCCGATCTATCAGTTCGACAAAAACAGTTATTGTTTCTCATTTTTACGCCATCGTTTAGTTCGCATTAAAGTTAATCAAATAATGAACTTTTCGACTTGTATTAGAAACAGGATATCAACTATACGGGGGACTATCAACTTTTGGTTGATGGTTTCGCGATTAAAAATTTTGGGATTGGAATACCTGTTTTGGAATATTTATGAAGTGCTTTTCTTTTAAATAGAACAGGATGTTGCTGCTAAACATCATCATTATTAAACAGCACACTCAAAAATTGTATTAAACTTTAAAGTAAAAATAAATTAAGTAAATATGTAAGATTGTTGCACGGATGTGAAAATTTAAAATCTGAATTTTCGGAAAGTTTCACCGAGTATTGGAAGCGTGGTGCCTATACAGCTAAATAGCCTGAAGTTCTACGACCCAACGATATTTTTAACTAATCGAAATGGCGGAATACGATTTGAAAACTGAGGCCCCAAATATAAAATAATAAATAAACTCCAAGAATATTATGAAATTAATTTAGACACAGCAGTGGACGCACCCCTTCAAATGTTCGGTTTGCAAACGAAATTTAATTGTTATATTTTGATTAAAGTAATTTTAAAATGAATCAAAAGGCAAGAAAAAATAAAGAAATATTAGGAATTAAAAGAAAATTAATTTTATTTTAATTTAGCCTTGAGATCGTAACAGGTTTAATATTTAAACTTACTTGACACACATACACAAACAGAATCAGGATTCTAGAATCAAAGTGTGGAGAAGCTCAATACCTGATCAGATAATAATTTGTATACCTAAAGTTGAATCTATTTTTATTGAGCAAATAACATTTTGTCATAAAAAATAAAGTTCCTATTTCAGTCTTTATGTTTTGCCATGAATGTATACAATCTTAGATCTGGAATACACATAGATCTGGGATACACAAATGTCCACAAAATTTCGTTAGGATCTCCCAATTTGTTCAACCTTATCAAACAATTTTTTTCGACCAATCATATCGTTCACATTGAAAGAAATCATTTTGGAGCAGATTTTTCGAAAAAATTGTTTGAATGAACGAAGATGTATAAATCCAGCCTAAATATAAAGTTTCATTGCGAATAGTTAATCCGCCTGGTCGATAGAGACGCCAAATTTTAGTAAAATGAAGTTTATTTTTATATTAAACCTTCACTCGTCATTTCCGGTAAAATTTAAACAAATTGTCTGAACTTAATTTATTTTAAATTTAATTTACAATGTTTTTATTTTAATCATTTGTTCGAAAATGCTACATATCGAAAATGTGAATTTCATATACCCTAATTGTGTATAGGGCGTAATTAGTGACTGCAGAATTGTTTCACAGAATGCGGCCTGCGTCAATGGTGGAAAGTATTTATGCAAGCAAGGAAATGTCAACCTCTTATCTTTATCGCAAATTTTGCAGCATAAATGATTAAAGAGTTTTGACTATTAGAACGCCAACGCCGCGAATTGAGATAATTCGGAGTCAAAAAATGCATGCGAGAAGTGGTGATACACATTAGTATACAGTTCTTCCCTCCGAAGGAATATATAACGATTGTTTCGGTGGTCAAGCATGTAGATGACGCTATTAGTGAAGAGTCTCACACTATTGTAGTGGTGGCCCGTGGTATCTGCACATCAACCATGATGGATGTTCCACATTCTCCAGAACAGAGGAAGAAAAAAACACATTAATAGACAAACACACAGAAGGAGAACATCTTGCGGATTTCCCTTTTTGTAGGGTTTCAGCTATCGGCGAAAGATAAGGTCGAAAATTTTCATGACTATAGTATACTTTATTTTACCCAATTGTGAAGAAATCATGAATAAACCACCCTTAAATTCTAAATAAAACAAATGTAACTTCGGTTAAACGACGTTTGGTTTAAAGTTTTCATCAAACATGGACCATTTGAAAATTTAATTTAACATTTTTTTGCTCCTAATTGTGTTTTCGTAAATGCTGTAGTATTCAAAATATTTGCAAAACAAAAGAAGCTCAAACATCATTGTAATCACCAAATTTTTCGGAATAAGCATGAAACTTTACGTTTTAAGCTTATTATTGGGATGAAATAAGCTTAAAAAATAAAGTTTCATCAGTCAATCTTTTTGGTATGTAAGGAGGGTGAATTTTTGCTGGAAACAGTTTTTTCAAATATCGTCATTTCCACTTAACTTTTGGAAAATTGACAACTTTAATTTAGAATCATAATTAATATAAAAAAAATCCGAAAAAATTCCTGTTAGGTTTTATAGACAGTACACCGAATAATTTGTCCGCAACAGTGCCAGCAAAGTGAAAGGCGATCTTCGTTGGCGAACATTGTTGCCACCTCACGAGTTGATTACCTCACTTTGTTCCTTTAGTTATTGGTGTTAAACCTTGTTATATTAAGATTTGAATAGGCTCTTATTAGTCTTAGCATATAGATTATTGAGAGCGTGTGAAATAATATTGAGCTTTTGGATCCTCTTGTCACTCGCTTAGGTTCTCTTTCGTTTACTTCATCAGTATCCATAAAGGTCTTAGCCCGAAACATTTGTTATTGCTCGCTTAGAGAAAATTTCCCGAGCCCCGTATTGAATTGACTCGTATTTGTTTCAGTTTCACAGTTTCATAGAAATCAACAGAGTCCGCAGTTACAGCTTCGTTGACATGTTTCCGGTGGTTACTTTTCGATAAATAAATCCGAAAACCTCAACAAGTGATAAAACTGTAAATCCTGTCCATCTTGTAACTTTAAAATCGTTAAGCAAGAATAATTCGTTGATAGTTACTAAGCCACTGTTACTAAGCCCCTAAAATCAAGAGTATTTGTAGCATAACTTTTTGGCATTATTTTTACTTGTCCTCTTCGGAAACTCATACTTACCGAATATTTTTTTCTATATCTGCGGTAAAGACGTATTTGTATTTCCGCCGTCCCATCTGCCGACAATGTGGCATAGGTTCTGTTGGAATTTCGGCCCGACGTACAATATGTTCTTTATTGATTTTCCATTGGGTCTTTTCGCAGAAGCATCAAACACCACTCTCAACTTTATTGTAGTGTTTGGCGGTTTTAGAGCAGCATGATGGCATACAGTATAAGAGGCATTGGATTTCGATGCACTGTTTATCATTTGCATGTGCCTGCAATCTTCATATAATTTTAAATAAATTCTTTGTATTGGGTTGCTGATTCATTATTTATAATGAGCTGCCTCTCCAATCTTGCTGCTCGCATGGGTTCCGAATCCCCTAGTGTGACTGTTGCTTTGTTGATGCATATTTTTACAATGTACTGGGTGTTCTTAAATTAATCACACGAAGTGTTATGAAATCAGCTGCATTAAATCGGAATGCATTGTTATTTGCATAGTTTTTATTGGAATTCGCAACTGTTCGGATCAACACCCTAAAAATGTTTGATTGTCTTCCTCCACACTTCCCTAATATGCTCTTTTCCCTACGATCACTAGTGATTCCGTCATGCTCAAGTTGAACAACTAAACATCGAATTGTTTGGCCAGTAGACACCTCTTGTTGACGGTATGTTCTTCAGAATTCTCGTTGCGTATAATTTAATTATTGTGTCAGGTCTATATTAAACCTATTGCCATATGTTACCTGGGTGTGAATCGATTCAAAATTTAAAAATAAAATTGAAATTAATTTAAAAATTAAATTAAAGGAAATCAAAATATATCAAAAGCAAATGGGGTGATTAAGTTTGGTACACCCTGCAATTGCTTGAAACTCCAATTCACACTATACTTTTCTAGAACGGAAGTGTGTTTCCACGAGGGATGTAAATCTTCGATGACCGATCTTTAGTAATTGCAGTTGGTTCTACTACAGTTTTATTTATCCCGCAGCTTTCTGTTATTTTTCACAACATTATCCACCCTAGCCTAAAGGAGGTGGAATATAATAGTCAGCATCATCAAGTTGTAGTATATTTGGATTGCTCCATTTTTTAACGGTTATTGTGTTCTGTAGATGTTCGTTCGTGCGTTAGTTAATATACTACCAACGATTTTATGGTCAGTTGTCAGGGATCAATAATTGCAACCAGGGAGCAATAATTTAAACTATGCGCCGTTGATAAAAGCACGTAGTCTTCACTTTTTTCAACTGCGGCAGAGTGGAGCAATTTTCTTTGAGTATCTATGGCTGCTTGCCTATAGTACTTGATGGTGTCGTCCTCCACATTGCTTACACAATTGATTGAGCATGTTATTCATTTTTCATTGTTCCTCGTGGATTGTATATTGGTGTAAATATAGTAGGTTTACGGTTACTGTTGCCAAGGCAGTGAATCATTTTTCTAAAAACTACATAAAACTATCAAAGCTTTGAATATTTTTTGAATTTTCTAGTGATGTCGTATAATCTCACTGATTCACTGAATTTCTTTGATACCGTGTAGATGATAATTGAATCCCAATTTGACGATTCTTGGATCGAACGACATACGCGACATTTTACAAATTTTACAGCAGAAGATAAAATCGATTTCAATTTGTAGTATTAGAGGAACTCAAATATATAATTTTTTCTCCAATTGGTAAATTTTTTATTGAGTTATAGCAAAAAGAAATGCTTTTCGTCACTTGGGTTATATTATTTATTAATTTGGCGCTTGTGCTAAAAATTGAATTTTAGAGTTTGTCACTTAATGGCAGTTCCAGTTGTGTTTTTAGAACTAAAAAGAACAAAATTTGTCGTTTGAGCGAAAAAGTATTAAATATTTATAAACTAATTAAAATATAAATTAAAGTTGCTTTAAAATCATGAACAATATCTTTCTTTATAGGACACAAACGACAATTTTTTTCATGAATTAAACAATTTTAAACTATTTATTATTCTATAAATATTGTGAATAATTTTATTCACATTTAAATGTAATAAAGACTTCCCACTTTTAATAATCGTTTTAAATCAAGTAATCAACCGTGTAACCAAAATAAATTAATATCTCGGAACAAACACAACACTCTCACTTTAAAATATTGCACTGATTTACGTCGCTTCGTTCAACCGAATCAATGATTTTTGTCGCTTGGTCTATATTTAAATTCAGAAAACCCAGGGGTGGGATGTTGTAACATCACTTTTTTCGATATTTATCGAATATTATATCTCTTTTTCCTAAAACAAATTTGTTTGTCGTTTCACTTTTCAATTTTGCTTTCTATATTGCGATCGCACACTACTAGAATAAATTGTTTATTTATCTCTTTTTTGTTTTTCGATAAAGTATCACTCTTAAAATAAGTAAGTAGTACAATAAGAGTAGAACGACATAATGTTTTATTCGAATAGGTAGAGATCGCAATAGAAGCAATGTAATTGAAAAATGGAAAAACGATAAATTTAATTTGTGATGAAAGAGATGTAATTTTCGATAGTATCGGAAAAAGTGATGTTACAACATCCCACCCCAGGATTCTCTCTAAAAAAATTAATATCAATTCAAACTATCGTACAGCGCATTGTCGGTGCTTTCCAATGATATCAAATACACAAATTTGAAAAATTGTCGGTTGAGCTTTTCGATCCAAGTATCGTCGAATTCTCAATGTCTATTCCTATATTTTTTATGGCTCCCTGAATTTAAAAAGGCTGACTTAAAAATGGTGTTTTTTCGGACTTAAAAACAGCGTTTTTATTTCATTTTAAAATTGACTTAAAATCTGAAATGGAAATGAAATAAAAAAAGCTGACTTTATTAATGCATATCATAAGTCACTTTGAAAATGATTTAAGAAGTGTGTTTATAAATGACATAAAATGTGTATTTTTAAGTCATTTTGAAAATGAAATAAAATGTGCAATTAAGTCGAAATAAAATGTAAAAATGTATAACAGTAAAAGCCCGATTATCTTTCATCCAATTAACCGGAACACTTATTTAACAGAAATTTTAATTTTTAGGATTTGTTTTTGCTTTTTTCTCTTTCTTTTCTCTTTCAAATGCATTTTTTTAAATTCATTCTGAAATTTATAATGTCTTTTGCACATTTTCATTAATGAAAACATTAGTTGAAAATTTTGAATGGCTTTAATTTTCATATAACAGTAAAAGCCCGATTATCCGGTATCCAATTAACCGGAACACTCAGTTAACCGGAATTTTAATTTTTACGATTTTTTTTGCAATTTTCTCTTTCATTTGCATTTTTTAATTCAATTTGAAATTTGCAATTGTTCCTTGGACATTTTCATTAATGTAAGCATTAGTTGAATATTTTGAATGGCTTTAATTTTCATATTACAGTAAAAGCCCGATTATCCTGCATCCAATTACCGGAACTCCCATTAACCGGAATTTTAACTTTTAGGATTTTTTTTACTTCTTTCTTTTTCACAAGGGATATTATTTTTTTATCATTCCGGGATTCATAGAAAATATACTTTCCTTTACTTTTCCTATATTATGCATTATTCTATTTGAATTGAATGTGTAAAGTCGTATTACATAGTTAGGTTAGTGAAATATTGATACGTATTATTAAATTTTGGGTACTCGTATGGGTGTACTCGTATACATAATATGTTTGTATTTTTTATTTGCAATAAATTCAATGAACTAATGTATAAAAAATTGTTTTTTGGTACATAATTTGAAAATAAATAAACAAGAATCCTAAAAATAATGAAATCAAGCGAATTTCTCGTAAAATTTCTAGTTTTAATGAAACATTCAATTATCCGGAATTTTCGATTGCTCCATTTTATGCTCTCATACCCAACAATTCCGGATAACAGAGTTTTTACTGTTATATATTATAATAAAAGCCCTGTTATCCGGAAGGCTTGGGGATGAGGGCATTCCGTATAATCGAAAATTCCGAATAATTGAATGTTTCATTAAAACTAGAAATTTTACGAGAATTTGGCATTTCATTATTTTTAGGATTCTTGTTTATTTATTATTTTCAAATTATATACCAAAAAACCATTTTTTTATACATCAGTTAATTGAATTTATTACAAATAATACATACATATTATGTATACGAGTACACCCATACGAGTACCCAATATTTAATAATAAATATATTCAATATTTCCCTAACCCTAGTTGGGGTACGACTTTACACATTCAATTCAAATAGAATAATGCATAATATAGGAAAAGTAAAGGAAAGTATATTTTCTATGAATCCTCGAATAATAAAAAAAATAATTTCCCTTCTGAAAGAGAAAAAAGCAAAAAAAATTCCAAAAAGTTTGAATTTCGGTTAACTGAGTGTTCCGGTTAATTGAATGCCGGATAATTGGGCTTTTACTGTTTTATGAAAATGAAAGTCATGGAAAATTTTCAACTAATGCTTTCATTACTCAAAATGCCAAAAAACTGAAAAATTCAAAAAACAATTGTAAATTTCAAAATGAATTTAAAAAGATGCATATGAAAGACAAAAGAAAGAGAAAAAAGCAAAAAAATCTTAAAAATTAACTTCCGCTTAACTGAGTGTTCCGGTTAATTGGATGCCGGATAATCGGGCTTTTACTGTAAAATGAAAATTAAAAATTTTCAACTAATGCATTCGTTTGTGAAAATGTGCAAGAAACAATTGTAAATTTCAAAATGAATTATAAATGCAAATTTTAATTCATAATTAATACACAAATAATAATTCACAAATGAAATTTATGAAATGCATGTATTTTATCTTTCTCTGCAATACAACAAAAAACTGTAACAAGAAAAACAAGAAACCATTTTCTTAAAAACGTGAAATTACGCATGCATTTCTATGCGTATCAAAAACAATAATGTAAACTTTATGTTTATAATGTGAAATAAAATATGCCTTTTTTAAGTCATTTTGAAAATGAATTAAAAAATATACATATTTGTAAAATGACATAAAATATGCCTTTCTTGTGTCATTTTGAAATTAAATTTGTTTTCGTAAAACACCTTTGTTAAGTCACAAAATTTGTTAAAAGTATGACTTAAAAATGGTCCCATTTTTTCATATAAAAACACCATATTCTTAAGTCCACCGTTTTATTTTCAGCTTTTTTTAATTCAGGAAGCCATTTTTTTATACCAGGTTGTGACATCAATGTATAGATGTATCTAGTTACGTTTTCATGCTGATTATCGTCTATCTATCCTATATAGATAGATTTTGGTAGTAGTCCAAGCAGTTTCGAAATTCTCGCCACTAGCATGTAAATTGTTGATTAGTGTGGCGGCCTGGTAACCAGTGTATGATTTCAGAATACTCATTTTGTGTGTATCCGTTAGTGTTCTATTGTTGTGAACTAATTCGCATAGACATCGAAAAATCTTAGCGCTAATTTTTGAAAGTTTAACCTGTTCTGCGAATCCTCCGTATTATACGTAAGACGGTCTACTGAGGTTAAGACAGCTAGCACCGTTCTGTCATACGATTCTCGTTTACCATAGTAAAATATAATATTGTTGTTTATTCTACGTCTGAGGACTCGAGGAATATATATTCACTCGACACTCGAATGAGTGCCAATCATAAAGCGTGCTCAGATTTCCCTTCGTTGATAAGTTTATGGTACCATTCATCTCTTTCCAGAGTGTGTGTTTGTGATGCACCCGTATCGAGGCGAGGACGCTTGTCTTCAATGAAAGTGGTATATATGTCCACTACATTCTTTTTTTCACCGTGATAATTGGTGTATGGGCTCTAGTGTTGGTTTAGTAGGGAAATTCGAAGCCGAATCAAATTTTGTTGTTGTTGGTTAAGTAGTCGTTTTAGAACCGAGTAAACTTATTCTTTTTCTTCGGTTACCATCCACTTTGTAGTTATTATTAAGCTGAATGAAACAACTTTTTATCTACTTCTCGCTCTGTTGTTATTCGATGCGACTTGACTGCTGTAGTCAATCTTGTTTTAGCTAGTTTCATCTCAAGTTGTTACATTGCCTGCCAGTTCTTGTATAGTAGCTTAAACTATAGGTTTAAGAATTTTAGATTTTGAATTGGTAATTTAGAAGTAAAATAAAGTCAGACAAAAAATGCTGTTCTTCATTTAAAAAGGAAATGAAAAAAGTTCATTTAATTGTAATTATAAACGTTAAAAACCAGCGACATCTACGTCTAAGTGTTTAATTCGTTTTTGTTAGATTACAACGGATGAGGTCTAATAATAAGAGTACACATTTTTATATCAACTGTTTATACTTTTTTCTACCAAACTACTACTAATATTTTATTTTATATGGTTTAAATTGCTAAATAAATAAATTAAGTTTAATTAAAGTTTTGGATAGAACATAAAAAATAATTAAAAATGTCAGCATAGCACATATTATATTCTATATATGTAATATGGAATGTTGGGATGGTGTCAAGGAACTATATGGACTGTTAAGATATCAAAAACTCCTATGAGCGCAGCCACTTATGGTGAACCGGTTTCGGCAAAAAATACTAGGATCTCTTAATTTCTGAAAAAAAGCTTAAGTGTGAAGTTTCATCCCAATCAATGAATCCATCTGAGTTGTACAGAGACCGAATTTTGGTTAAAAAACAGTTTTTTTTTTGTTAAAAATTGTCATTTTGGAAATTTGATATGGACCGATATTGTTGCAAAATTAATTTGGAATCTTCTAGGTTCTATGGAAGCCGTAACTTCCGGTGGACCGGCTTTGGTCCAAAGTCCCTGGGATCTCCCAACATGATGTTTTACCCAAATTAGTCAATCCGTCTGGGCTGTAGAGAATCAGCAAGCATTTAATCTGCATAGCACTACACACACGCACCCACATATTTTTTACTAACTGCTTTCTTGAAAAAAATTCCAAGGCCAAAATTTTTCATGATTGCTATACTTTATTTTACTACTTTTTGATTTATAAAAATTATTTTGGTGTTGTATTTAAAGGTTCCTACATCGTACATTTATTGATATCAACCTGAAATGCTTAATATAAATTCTGACAGACAGGCAGGATCCGCTACCGCCACCAGTGCAAGAGTTGTGAATTTTTGTTGTTTAAATTGAAGCCAATATACCGGCAGACAGACAGATTATTTTCTTTACAAATAAAATTAGCAGCACAAACGACGCATTTGCCGTGCCTGTGATACATGAAACGTGTACAGTATTCGTTCATCTCCCACTTTTACTTCGGTGCAGATTTGGTATGGCCATAAGGGAAACAGTTGTAAATTTTGGTCAGTTAAATTAAAGCATAAACTACATTCCTAATGGCAACTATCACAGATGAATACTAAATACAATGGCGAAAATTTGATCAAAATCGGTTGGATAGTTTCTGAGATTAGTCCGCATAATATATTTATTCAAAAATATCTAAATCATCTGATTTTAAATCCCGCTTTATAATGAGATGCAGTAACCATTACAATTCTATATTAAGCAATTTAAAGTTAGAAAAAATAATTCATTCATTTATTTATAATTTACAATAAAACAATAACTAATAATAAAAAACGATGATGTAATTGTTACATCTGATGTTGAAAAACTATAAACTACTTTGAAAATCTATTATGGTTCAAAACTTCAAATAAATCTAAACCAAATAAATTTTTAATGTCGATTCTCTTCTAAATCGACGTACTCGTATGAATGAAACCGAAACAAATACACAAAACATAATAATGAATGATGAGTAAGTGATTTACGCGCAAGATTACTTCTCTCCCACCCACCAAGCAGACTTGACGAGCTTTTTTCACAGTACATGATTATTCGTTTCATATATCGGAAAACTAATTTTAATTTGCGTATATAAATACTAAACACAATAACATTTTGAAAATTAGTTGAACTTTAACATTTGGTGTGAACGGTGTACGCGGTCGGTTTCTATTAAGTTTCGTAAAGTTTTAAAAAGCGCGCGCGGTTTTTTTTTGTTCTATATCATTGTTATTTTAGTGAATTTTTTATAAGCAAATAATTAATAAAGTATAAAGGCCATTGTGTGTATTTTTGACTTCTTTTATGAAAATGTAAATTAATGCCAGAACCAAAATTAATAATTCGTGTGCATAAAGAATAAAAATATTTTAGTTGTAACAAAAACTAAATATAGTGTATAGTTCAACTGACAAATAATTCGAAAATGTTATTAAATTATAAACTGTTAATTAATAATTTAGTTTTAGTGTTAGTTTTGTGTTATAATGTTCAAAGTACTATTATAATTGTGGAAGATGCCAAAGGTATACCTATAAGAAGAAGTGGTAAAACTCAAGTTGGTTAGTTTCGAATTTTTCGATGACGTGTTTTTTGAGGATGTGAGACATAATTATGATGATCCTAAGTCGGTGACCATAACTAAAAATGCGGTTATGGTTTAATAAATTTTTATTGTTTGCGCACTCAAGATCATTGTTCAGTTTGGTTATTTTTAAAATATAGAATTAATTATTATTTATCTAGAACCGTAATGTAAATCTATATATATATATATATATATATATATATATATATATATATATATATATATATATATATATAGCTCTATACGTATACGCTTATACTACCTATGTACAATAATGTAATTTATTTCTTAAGGAAGACTCAATTTAAGAATCAACGGTGTTCTAACTTTGTAAGTGAATATTACGTTCAGTTTGGGATTACCGGGGATAGTTTTTCAAGACTTATCTTATCATCCAAGTAACATAAAATTGCATTAAGTTGCAATATGAAGAAATAGTTCCTGAAACCTTATAGACTGTTTTATTCCAATATAAAATGTTGAACTCTCCTGATACATTAATTGAATTTATTTATTATTATCAAATATTTCTTCCAAAATGATCCTATTCCAATTCACAGGGTTAGAGCGACAATCAAAGCAGGTGACTCTGAACGTTTGTTTGACATAGTTTAAACTTCAAGTTCTGAAATGGAATACACAAGTGCTATATATACATAGATGTATGGCTTATAGGTTTGCCACTAACGTCTGCGATAATAATTCGTTAGTTATTCTGTTACGTTATAATTAAAATGCTCGATTTAAACTTTTAAAGAATTATTAATTTATCAAAATTAGCCTGTTGTAATTGACCAGGTATATGGATTGAATTGGTATATTGAATTGATCTCTCAACACAGCAGCAGCAGCAATGTTATCTTCCATGCATCCTGCGAAAAATTATATTTGTATACAAGTTGTGTAAGAATACAACTAATGCCAATGTTATATCACACGTTAATTTTATGTTGAATTGGCACAACATCCAAGGACAAAATGTTAAAATAATGTAAAAATATATGTCCCACTTCAATAGACGGGTTGCAACATTTAAACTACCGATTCCTTAGCCATGTTTGACCTATTATTTTCCCCAGAATCATGGCCCAAAACAACGTATCTAAAAAAATTTGTTGATTTCCGAAATATTAACAATAACGTATAAGGGGACTAAGAACTAAATCTTGCAACGTTTTTTCAGCAATTAAAAGACTTCTATTTGATATTTTTGCACTCCCGAAACTAATTGGAATATAATTATTTCAACAGTAGCGAGTTTTTACGTCTTCCGGAAAGATGGTTTTTATAGTACTCGTACAGATACAAATTTAACCGGTAGAGGGATTTTTATTGCATAGTATACACAACTTTGATAGTCAAATTTTCGCCATTCCTAACACTGATGAGCTGATTTGTATGTCAAAATTAAAAATAATAAAAAGATTATATGTTGCTTTATTCGCCCACTTATTCAGATCGTGAGCTACCAGCTTCTTACTATTGCTGTTGATCTCGTCTTTGAGGCCATGGATACTTAAAATGGCATCTATGTGGTGGGTGATTTCAATCTCCCTGGCCTGAAGTGGGATTATTCAAATGATAACACTCATTATGTTGCTTCGAATGCACTAACCGGCAAAGAAACGTTATTCAGCAAGGTTAAGAACAGTCTGCACAGGCAGCTCGATTTTGTGGTTTCCTCTGTTATCAACAATATCGTCGCTTCTGAAACCAACATAATTCTCTGTGCCATAGATGTATACCATACTCCCATTCTAATCATCTTTTGTCTGGAACCAGGTAGTCTAATGTCGACTTGAAACCATAACGCGACTCAATTTTCGTAACAAATCATTTGTAGATGAAGTTACTTCATATACATGAATGAATGCGTTGAAACAACCTTCCATTTGAGTCGATTATGAATCCGTGGTACGAAATATTTCCAAGCTTAAATTGATTTTTCATCCGGTCTTGATCGTCATCCCATCCATCGCCTTAAAACACTGCGCAGTATAACATTTTTCAATCCATTTAAAAAAGTTCTTTTAGAGTTCTGATACATAAGGACGGCTGGAAATCAGACATCTGTAATTACAGACCGATTGTAAAATTTTCTTGTATTTCTAAGCTGTTTCAAAGTGTTGTGCATGATCCGCTGTACTTTTATTGTAAACCGTTGTTCTCTGACAATCACAAGGTCACAAACCTTACTGAATTCACTTCACAAACATTGATTATGATGATATTACCAGGATTTAAATTTTCTTTATTTTTCCAAATTTGAAAATCATATTTAGATGATAAACACCAATTTTGCGAGCCTTAAACTGGCTTAAATATAATTTCTGATTTTCTCTAGAAATTTTGTTTTATTTTTGAGTTCTTTTTTTTCAGGTTTTGTTTTTATCGTCTTTTCCTATACTCTAGGCTTCTAGGACGTGCACTAATTTTTTCTGTGGCCACTAAATACCACATATTGGCTTTAATAGTTATGCAAAGTTTTATTTTGAAATTGGAAAGTTTCCATTCCTTAACTCATTTCAGAAACTCACATTATCTGCTACTCCGATCTTTACCAACTCTAAAAAAACACTCAGAAAATTAATGTTTGACCAGGAACCGAGGAAAAAAACAAAATTTCAAATTTCGCCTTATAAACACCATAAAAATAGAACCCGTTTTTTTTAGAAAACCAGGATTGATTAAAGCCTAACTTTCATTTCCGAAAGGCAGATAAATTTGTGCTTATACAGTTATCATAAATTTTCATTCATTTATTGTGAAAAAACAAACAAGCCCCTTAAAGGTGCTATAAAAAACGAAATACATTTACCGTTCAATAATATTTATATTGGACATCAAATTAAATATTAGGAATAAAATTTTCTACAATCCACGAAACTTAGAATTTCTAATTGCATATTCCTCTCAGATATGTTGCAAGAAAGGCCGTCCAGTGCTGATGATCTTCTGACATAAATTGTTTTACAAACCATTGAACTTTGCACTTCTGACTCCTCTGATTCAGAATTAGCTCGGATGGAAATATACATATCTGATAGTAATGCAATCTGAGTGTCAATTTCAGTGGTTTATAGATCACATAAGGTCGGCAAATCGTTCACTTCACGGTCTTTGTTGTTCAATGGGGTTGGATCAATTTTGAATTAGCATAAATTCAGTCAATACATTTGTTTGATGGCAATGAAAATAAAACAGAAAATTGAACAAGAAATTCTTATCAGATATTGGCAATCAGAAGTGCCAACTTCATTGGCTTCTAGAACATTTTATGTCAGAAAATCTTTCATTCGTCGATCGGTTCAATGTCTCCTAAACTACAGGCCGCTTACACTAAATGATGACGACACGCTACGTCAACGTTTTTGTTGCGTTTTTGTCTCTCTTCACTCCGCCTCGTTCTCTTAAAACCAAAATAAATTTGTACTTTCACAAATAATATATCGTTTTCGCTGACACAAAAATGTTGATCCATTTTTGATGCAAAATGGCTTCTTTCCTAGCTTTATTTTTTGATTTGTTCTTGATAACGTGTTTAAAATACTAACAAAAACAGATAAGCGTTGATGTCGTTTTGCATGTTATAAGTTGGTCCAAATATTTTTGGAATTGCTATTCGAAATGGCATAAAACTTAAATTTATTTTATGTATTATTAATAAAAATTATTACACATTGCTTTACTGGAAATTAAAATTTGAATTAACCATCTTCTAGATAATTAAAAAAAAATTAAAGTTGTGAAAACAACAGTTGAACTTGAAAAAAATAAATTTCACCTTAATTTGACATTTTATTTAACACTTTTAATTAGTCATTTCCTAATTTTCAAGAATTTTAAAGTTTGGCCTTAAGCGCAATGCGGGGGTAAAGTGTAAACATCTTAACATTTTTATATCGCTCTCTCAGTTTAGACATAAAATGACGTCATGCGAAAAAATGAGAGTAGTAAGAGACCAGTAGTTTAGGAGGCATTGATGTTGTTCGATGAAATTGAGCCAATTCTGGATTATCACAAATTCAATAACTATATTTTCTGATGGCAAAGTACATACCTGTGGCACTATTCTGCCTTTCCTTGGGAACAGAGAATTGGGAAAAATATTTTCATAGCATTTTTGCCTAAATTATATTTTTCTGGCATACTATTGAAATTAGTTGGGTGTAAATATTTTCGAAACCAAGATATATTGGGAATTATTTTTCCCTACAAAAATTTTGTTTAACAATAATTTCCCAATCAACTTTGTTTCGAAAATATTTACACCAAACTAATTCCAACAGTAGGCCAGAAAAATATTATTTGCCACCCCGGTGGCAAAGTGGTCAGCATTCTTGCTCCAGCGACCGGAGGTCCCGGGTTCGGTTCGGAGGTCCAATCACTCATTATCCGAAATGATTATGAAACCTCATTTGAAGCGGCCAAATCCCTCGATGGTATATAGTGCCAGAGAGAGAGAGAGAGAGAGAGAGAGAAAGAGAGAGAGAGAGAGATCCCAACAATAGGCCAGAAAAATATAATTTAGACAAAAATGCCATGAAAATATTTTTCCCAATTCCCTATTCCTATAGTGGTACTATTCTGGCAATTCCCCGGGAATAGGGAGTTAGGGAAAAAATTTAAGTATCTTCAGTTCAAATTTTTTTTTTCGGCCTACTGAAGAGTAAAGTTTGATGTTAAAATATTTATAAATTGGGAATCATTTTTGGAAAATTATTCCCAATTTTATTTTGTTTCCAAAAAAATTATCACTAGCTATTTACGTCAGTATGTTATGCAAAAAAAAATTAAATAGAAATTACATATAAAATCTTTCCTCAATTCCCTATTCCCAGGGAATTAACAGAATAGTGAAACAGGTAAAGCCAGAATAGGTCAACTGATAGGAATATGCAATGAAGATTGCCAAGTTCCTTCGATTTTACAATATTTTATTTCTAATATTTAATTTGTTGTTCAACACAAATATTATCGAACAGTAAATATATTTAACTTTTAATATAGATCTTTTAGGGGCAAGTAAGTTTTCCTCAATTCGGATCGTAATTTCATGAAACTATATTTCCATGATAAGCACGAAATTTTTCAGTTTTTCCACCTTTCGAAAATGTTAAAGTGTGGCTAAAATGATTTCCGGTTTTCTCTAGCAATCGGGTTATACTTTTTTCGGCTTTAAGGCAAAATTTGAATTTTTTCCCAATATTTCATTACCAATCCCTTTATTACCTAATAATGTTTGTTTTGTTTTTATCTTAATGCGAGTTGAACAACGAACGGTTTAAATTGATATTTTTTACGGTCGAAATAGCTCGTTCACCTAGCGCATCTACGAATATCCTTTCAATGAAATCATTTTTCGTGGCTACTATGTTGCAAAAATTGTCTGGCAATTTGTTGCATTGTGTATTTCTATTGAATTTTTCAATTGCCAATGTTGAGCAATTGTTCAAAGAACGACAGTTCAGATGGATCGTTTTGCAGTTGGACATGTACATTTATGTTAAGGGCCCGATCAAACTGTTTTGGGGTTATATGTTTTAGTAAGCAAAAAATTTTAAAAGAATAAAAAAAAGGATTTCGGCAAAAAAAAAATCCCAGAACCCAATCGAAGTGCCACCTATCGGGTTCAATTGTAAATTTAAACCATTCAGGGACCCACTCAAACACACACCCAAAATTTCATTAAAATCGGTCCAGCCGTTTAGAAGGAGTTCAATTACAAACACACGCTGGTTTCGAAATTGGATGCGGGCACCAAGGGACCGCAAACAACAAGCCGACACAGAACGGAATTTCCCCTGTCATCATACCGAACCTGTATAAATTTAGCAATTCATTTTATATAACTAATCAAACCAAAGAAAAAAAGACATTCGCGAAAAATGGCGAAGCGAGACCAATGTACAACGAGGCAGCGTGCCCGACCACCGTAATGTAGTGCTCGATTACATAATTTATATATATTTGGAACAACAAAAATTGAAAATGGTGAAAAGAATAATTTAAATATTTAGAAAAATGGGGCAATGAAAATTATTTTAAATAAAAAAAAAATTAAAATTGTACATGGACCTTCAACAAGGTCACCCTGTAGGGTGGTTGCAGCGTCGTCCTTATCTGTTGCGGGGCTTCTCGTTAGTGGCGGGGCCTCTCCCCGATACCATTAAAAAAACCAACGAATAGCCGGTTGGCTACCCGTTAACAATATGGTACTCGTTTCTTAAAAGGTACCTTTGAAATTTGCAGTACCGTTGGAATTCCGGTACCCGTCCACACGCGGGTATACCGGGTGTTTCTTTTAAACTGAGACGATCAAATATCTCGAAAAATAGCCACTCTACGGAAAAAATGTCCATAATCAAAATTTAATCATACCGCAGGGGAATACATTAGTGCAAAAAATAGTCCCCCATCCCCCCGCTTTGTAGGTGGGGCGGGGGTAACTTTTATACTAAGACAGGAAGCCATATTTTTTATTGCAGATACGGATTCTACGACTAAAAGTACGTATGATTTGAATGAAATATTTTGTTCGGTTCATGAGAGATGGCGTTGTAATCGACGAAATTCAATTTTTTCAATTTCTTCTTCTTAGAACACACGCAGTCGATTCTGCAATACGTTTGAAATAAAAAACATCACGTTTTCATTGGAAATACTCGAAATTCGTCATCAAAACAATTTATTCAGTTTTGTAAATCACATTTAACGTTTGTGTTATTTCTTATTTTCATGTTTTTCGTAATTGCAAAATAAACGATAAAATACTTTAGAATTGACCGTTTAACTGTGCCAGAGAAAATTGAAATGGTTCTGGTTTATGGAGAAGCTGGCAGAAATCTTAAAAGTACTGTTGCTATTTACGCTCAACGTTTTCTGGATAGGATTAGTTCACGTGCTTCATTTGGCCGTACTATCAAACAATTTATTACTGATGAAAATGTTCAACCGAAAAAGAGGACCCTTAGAGCAACAGTCACTGGAGAAAATAATGAAATTGCTGTATTGGCAGCAGTGGCTCATAATCCTCATGTTAGTACACGAGAAATAGTTCGCGATTCCGGATTGTCCCTCACCAGTGTTTGGAGAATTTTAAAACGGCACAAGTATCATCCATATCATGTGTCTTTACACCAAGATCTTCATGGCGCTAATTTCCAAAATCGGGTAACTGTTTGTCAAGGGCACGTGAACAAATACAACAAAACCCCAATTTTTTTCGTTGCGTAATGTTCTCTGACGAATCGTCTTTTACAAACCATGGAACGGTTAATCGACACAACATGCATTATTGGAGTGTTACAAATCCGCACTCGCTTCGTCAAGTTGAACATCAGCGTCCTTGGACTGTCAACGTGTGGTGTGGAATAATTGGCAACAAACTCATAAGCCCCCACATTATTGAAGGCAACTTGAATGGTCAAATGTACCGAAACTTTTTGGAAAATGAACTGCCAATATTACTTGAAAATTTGAACTTAGAAGTGAGACGGAACATGTGGTTCCAACATGACGGTTGTCCTGCGCACACTATTCGGTGGTGGCACGTGAAATACTTGATCGTGATTTCAATGGTCGCTGGATCGGTAGAGCTGGTCCGATAAATTGGCTCGCCAGATCACCAGATCTTACTTCGCCAGATTTCTTTATGTGGGGCTATCTCAAAGACAAAGTTTACAAACAAGAACCAACAACACGTGAGAACATGATTGAGCGAATCAAAAATGCGTGTGCTGAAATTCAACCAAACACACTTCTCAGTTGTGTACAATCATTGGAAATGCGTATTAATAAGTGCATTGAAGTCGCAGGCCATCATTTTGAACACTTATTTTAAGCTAAAATTATTTTATTCACCTGCCATTTACATTAATAAATTGTTTTGATGACAAATTTCGAGTATTTCCAATGAAAACGTGATGTTTTTTATTTCAAACGTATTGCAGAATCGACTGCGTGTGTTCTAAGAAGAAGAAATTGAAAAAATTGAATTTCGTCGATTACAACGCCATCTATCATGAACCGAACAAAATATTTCATTCAAATCATACGTACTTTTAGTCGTAGAATCCCTATCTGCAATAAAAAATATGGCTTCCTATCTTAGTTTAAAAGTTACCCCCGCCCCACCAACAAAGCGGAGGGTGGGGGACTATTTTTTTGCACTAATGTATTTCCCCCGGGGTATAATTAAATTTTGATTATGGACATTTTTTCCGTAGAGTGGCTATTTTTCGAGATATTTGATCGTCTCAGTTTAAAAGAAACCTCCTGTATATAACTTTCTATTCCTCTATTTTCACAATTGATTATCAGTCTTTTCCACAAACGAAATCAAAAAAATTCCATGAAAATTCAACAACTTGAATAACATCAACAAAATAAAATCACTTTTGTAATTAAGAACAATCAAGTAATTTTCATCAATATTCATCAGAACACAATTTTCTTACTTTTTTAATATTTTATTAATTTGCATTTTATTTGAAAAAAAAAATACAATGGCCAGACCCCAAAAAAACTTACTCGCTATAAAAATTTTACTTTCTTTTCCAAAAATTTGACTTGAAAAAAACAACCAAACACGGCTTAACAAAATTCAGACTCTAGTTTGAAAGTTTGCACTTTCTTTAACACATACCCGGTATACATTGGTCTCACTCCATCATTTATTCGTCGAACAATACAAACAAAAGGGATGTACGAAATACAACAAGGGATTTTAGACATTCACCAATCATTGTAATCGGTCACAATGATGCCAAAATATGAAACAAAAAGGGCTAAACATTGTTATGACCGTCAAGTCGTAACATATTACAAATAAAAAAATATACCAACAATTGATAAGTTCTGGCTCATCAATAGGCGTCGCCGACCATTTGAAGCGCAAAAACTTCTAGCAATCCCCCAAGGTAATGGTTTCCATTCCTGACGCTTTTTTACCAGTATAAATTTGTGCGTGTTATGGGGTAGGAGTTGGATGCATTGGAGGGCATGTATTGTGTGAATGTGGTTCTTCCTATAAAATAAAAATTAAAAATTACTAATTACTGTAGTAATTACATAGTGATATTATTCAATAAATACCTCAGAACGGAAATAGCTGTTCATCCACAACCATACATTGAGAGGGCGTATAATTGCTTCGAAGATTCGGGTTTAGCATTTCAAACATAACAGTCGCTGATTGCCGCAGCTCTATCTGTTTCTAAGCGATATGGCTTTATGATTTTATTATTGAATTTCAAAAACTTGTTTTGTTCCCAGATACGATTCAACCCCATACTAGCGCGATACAAAAGATTTGAAGTCGTGAACTCCTTACGTTTATCAAAATTGCTAGCTAGGCATTAAATTCCTACTCGGTTAATAACTTCCATGGTCGTGCTGGTTTATTTTGATTATTTTTATTGTACTTTTCTTAAGTTGCCTATCACGTTAGAAAATATACAACTTAATGTGTCTGCGACAGACAACATATTTTTCATCGGTGGTTCAAGGTATGTCTCTGTATAAGTTTCTGCCACCACATTGTGCTATTTTTTCCTTTTAAAATATCTTGGTTGGTACCTTACCTCACAGTTCCAATCATTCACTTCTGTATGCTCATCGCATCACTAGAATCACTTTCCTTGCCCACCACAATTCTGACTGAACTATCACGTATATCTATTACGTATATCTTCTACATCAGAATCTTCATTATTTGTGTCCAGTGGTGCATGTAAACCATTCTTCGTCAGAGCAATTGCCTCTTTCGAAAACTTAGTCTTCATCTTCAGATTCATCTAATAAACGTTTAAGAAATGACTGCTGGTAAGACAAACTACTACTAATGATGTTTAAGTGACGCCAGTGTGAGAAAAAGTATTACAGAAAGTTGATCCACTATTAGAAATATATGCGACACTAATGCAGATTTTAAAATGGTATCACACACCGGGATATTCACAATAGAATGCTTTTTATCAATTTTTTTCCACAAAGTAAGTTGTGTTTATTAAAAAACACACTTAACAAAATTTCGAGTTCTAAAATAGATGCTTTGTCAGAAATAAAACAAAATGAATAAAATAATTTTTGTTTATTAATTTTAAATATTGTTATACGAGTTTCCTTCGAATTTTCCGGATTTTTCCCCGGGTTTCCACAAGATTTCCCGGATTTCCCGGTTTTCTCCCGGATTCCCACCAGGTTTTCCGAATTCCCCAGGATTTACTTCATGTTTTCTCGGGTATCTTACGGATTTCTCTGGATTTCTTCCGGTTTTCTCGAGTTTCTTCCGAAATTCCCACAGATTTCCAGGATTTCTCTCGTATTGTATACCGGATTTTTCCAAATTTTCCGGTTTTATTCCGGATTCCCGAATTCCGGGGGAAACCCGGTGAAAATCCAGTGGAAATCTGGGGGAGATCCAAAACCGGGAGAATCAGGTGAAAATGCAGGAAATTCGAGGAAAATTCGAATAAGAATATTTAAAATTTATAAACAAAAATTATTTTATTCATTTTGTTTTATTTCTGACAAAGCATCTATTTTAGAACTCGAAATTTTGTTAAGTGCGTTTTTTAATAAACACAACGTAAGAAAAAACTTGATAAAAACATTCTATTGTGAATATCCCGATGTGTGATACCATTTTAAAATCTGCATTAGTGTCACATATATTTGTAATAGTGGATCAACTTTCTGTAGACGCTCTTTTCCCGCTGGCGTCATTTAAACATCAACAAAAAATTTTGAGAAACAAAATCGTTTACAAAACCATTTTGACGAATGTCATAAAACTACCGCTATGGCGCTGCTGGCTGATACGATTTTGCTACTTCTGATATGATCATGTGGCAGATCGTTTTAAAGGTTTCGGATCAATAAACCATCCATGGGTGGCTAGTGGTACAATATTAGTTTATATTTACCATATAGGTCGCCATAAATTAAGCTGAAGCGCCTTAGTACTCAAGTGTTAGAAACAGTTAATTCTTTATTAATACCTATATAAACGTGTAATATCGGTCTAGAAACAATTAGCAAATACGAGAGAACAGTGGAATGATGCAACGTCAGTTGAATAACCAGTACTTTAATTTACAAAATCATACTGTACTGACTGGCTTGAAATATCCACTAGGTATGTTTCGCAAGTCCATGTGACAATTGTATGTTGAGTGCCTTACGATGTATACTTCCGAAAATTCGTGCCATTTAGCCTATATATCAAAAACAGATTTATATTATTTATTTCATTCCTAAGCACGCATCATAGCTTTCGCTATAGCTTCATGCATACGAGAGATAAACTATAAACATTTTTAATAATAATCGGTTTAAACATGTACGGTTCAATGCCCTATCATAAATCAAAATTGATTTACTCATCTAAATAATTTAGATAGTTTTTTTTTTATTTCAACTAACAAATGTGAGAAATTGGCGATACGTTTTCAATTCGATATCCTTGAAACACGTGGAAAATCTACCGGTTAACCTAAATTCATTTTTATATAAATATTTTTAATTGACTGCATCAAATTTTTATTTAATTATTTTATTCCGTACAATATTAAAATAATTATCTTGATTATGAAATTATGTTATTGAATGTTTTGTTGTTGTTGTTTTTGAGATTTTTTCAATTTGATAAGGAAATAATTTTTTTTTCTCTTTATAGCATGCTTTCGACGTGCGCTAGCCGGGAAACGTATATCACAGCAATGGGTGCGTCGAACGTTATCATGTGAACGAATAGAAGATTGTCAACGAGAATGTGGCGAAGAAAAACGTTTCACATGCGAAGGATTTAATTATCGTATCGATACAACAGGCCACGGCCAAGGATTATGTGAATTAATTGAAGTGCCACTATCCGAGATGGATTTATACTCAAGTCCGCATAATCGTGATGCAAATTTATTACGTCATCCTGACTATGATTATTATGAAAGAGACCGTAATGGATCTCCCGGTTGTGGTAGACCACCTTCTGGTTGTACAGATTGCGCGTTTTTAAAACCATATCGACCACCGTATAGACCGGTAGCACCATTACCTGCAATCGGAACGTCTGATCATTACAGACCTTCATATTCGGAACGTCAGCCACCACCTGATTATAATTATCGGCCACAAACAACAGCAATCGATAAATATCGGCCACCGTATTATGAACCAAGGCCATCCCCAGTTTCATCACAGTCCGGATACAATTCATTCGATTATCATAATTCGCAATATTATCAGTCGGGCAATAAATACGGTTCACAGAGGCCCACATACAGCTCAGATTTAGATCGGTACGATCCACATCGCCCCGATTATCGACCGGGTTACGGTGAAATACAAGTTTCCGGTGGTTTACCTGGTAGCAGTACTTCAAACACTTATCTTCCAAAACCCAATTACGGATATCGCCCCACTTATAGTTATCAAGATCGTGATCGCGATCGAGATCGCGATCGTGATCGTATTGGATTTTATCAGAAACCATCTCAACAACCTTTTGTTCCATACTCTGTAAATCAACAAGACAGTTGGGGTGTATACGGTGGCAATTATGGCGGTGGGTACGGTAATGGCTATTCAACAGGCGGTGCTAATTCAAACTATGGTAATAAGGGTAGTTACGATTATTGGGGTATAAAAAATTCGTTAAAACGGGTTGATGGCACAAATCAATTTAACTATTCTGATTTAGGGAAAAATCGATATAGTCAGGAAACGGATAATAATGTGTGGAATTACCCGGGAAGTCGGTACAATAACGATGATAAGCGGAAAGTTAATTATGGTTCATTATGGACACGACGACCTGGTGCAGATGGTATGTCGAATATCGAAATCTGCTGTACCATCTCATAATAATTAATCCTATACCTTATTATTTTTCATTTTCAGAATGTTCGGTAAAATCGAGTGAAGGTTTTCGGTTGCACAAAGGAGTTATACGACACGTTTATAATGCGCCATCGATTCGAGAATGCGAGCAAATGTGCTCAAGTGAATCTAAATTCAGATGTCAAACGTACAGTTATCGATATACTGCACCAAGTGAAAATTGTTTGTTATGCGATCGGCCTTATAGTTTGCTGGACTATTACACCGATCTCGAACCAGACCGTGATTATGACATCTACTCAATGTCAGACGATACAAAAGTTTGTAAAATTTCACCAAAATTAGATCGCACGAATGGACCACGTACGTTTTAATTATACAATATACAAATCGATATTAATTTTGATTTTTTTTTTTGTATCTTTCCAGAATGCTTCTTCCGCGCGATAGATGCCAGCCGGTTCTTCAAATCAATCATCAGAGATTCGTTTAACGTGCGATCGATTGGAGAATGCGAAATGGAATGTATAAAAACTAATAAATTCACATGTCGCGCATTTAGCTTTAGGTGAGTACCCACACTATTGAAACTATATATAACTATATTATTATGTAAAAGTTTACATCCGGCTTTAAACTTTTGTTTTCTTTAGATATCGATTAACGTTGCCCTTGAGCCAATAATTTATGTGTGTTTGTTGTTTGCGAATTATTTGCTCTGATGGTCTCGTGATCTTCAAAAATGCTAAAATTCTAAAGAAGCAAATGTTTAGAAAATTAGTTTCATGTTAGATACAATCTTTTGAAAATTGTGCACATGAAACATTTTAATTGAGCCAATTGACACCGGCTTAAGAAAAAAATGCAAGTACAATGCTTTGTAATTCGTAATTATGGAATGGATTATAGGTGCGCGGTAAAGGGGTCGTTTTGAATGCTTACTGATCTTTGAAAGTTCATCGAATTTTTTAAATGAATATATAGTACTCGTATGTCGAATATGTACATTTCAGTATATTTGCGAACGAATTCATTGCATGTCCCTGTCACTACACTTCCTTAATATTAGCATCTCGCTTTGTGAATCCGGTAAATATTACTATTTGCTTTAAGAAGTTTTTTCAAAATCGTCCGTGATATTAATTAGAATTTTTATTAGATTTTTCGGACAAAATATTATTTTTAATGGCATCTTACTATATTCTGTTACTAAAATAGTCATAAATATTGTAAGATGCCATTAAAATTAATATTTTGTCCGAAAAGCTGAAAAAATCTAATAAAAATTACCCATGAATAGATATTGCCGCTCGCATTATTTACCCCTCTGCTTTTTGGTTCAATGATTGTTGACGCCTTAGACTGAGTGTTGATTTCGATGGAAAGGTCTGGAAGTGTAGGATCTCAATACGTTAAATTATATTCACCACTCGTATTCAAAATTTACTTCGGTTATTTATTATGAAGAAAATAAATTGTACAAAGCACGTAGCTCCAGTTCCCATACCGAACTTTTTTGTTTTTAATTTTTAACCGATGTAGAAATGTTTAACAATCATTGGCGTATGTGAAGTGATTAACATAATTATACCCGTCTAACTCTTGTGTGAAGTTAGCCGCGGCCTGTTTTATATTATATTTTATTCCAAATTCACTTCATGTGTGAAGTTATCCCAAAATTTTATTATATGAAAAATAAAAATGTTTATTAAAATTATTTTAATTCGAAAAACGGACAAAATAAATGCAATAATTTTATAAAATGAAGTAAAATAATTTTTAAATTGGCTCATAAATTTCTCAGGTTATGATAATAAGACGGAAAACACATATCTCACATTTAGAGATTCACTCGTTGCAATCTAGCGAAATTAAGCTCCAAACAAAATATTTACTTGGAATTAATTTTGGACCAAAAATAATATTTTAATTTGACATGTACAAAGTATTAATTTGTCAGATCAGCGCTATATGGTTTTGAGATGGCCAGACCCTTACATCACTTTTCGCCCAATATCAACAAAATCGTACAGTTGCAACCAAATATTATTTCTGGTCCAAAACGTATTACATCTAAATATTTTGTTTGGAGCCTAATTTCGCTAGGTTGCAACGGTACGATTTTTTTGCGATTTCCTAAATGTGAGATATGTGTTTTCCGTCTTATTATCATAACCTGAGAAATTTATGAGCCAATTTAAAAAATATTTTACTTCATTTTATTAAATTATTGCATTTATTTTGTGTGTTTTTCGAATTAAAATAATTTTAATAAACATTTTTATTTTGCATTGTAATTAAATTTTGGGAATAACTTCACACATGAAGTGTATTTCGAATAAAATATAATATAAAACGGGGCGGGGCTAGAATCCGGGGATAACTTCACATATTTATGGACGACCCTTACTTTTATTTAACGGTCATAATTTAAACAGTTACACCACACCGTATTTTATATTATAAATCTTAACTCTATTACGTCACTCAAAATTTCAAAATTAAATTAATTGAATTCTGGGTACCGTAGATACTTGGTGGTGGTGTCGAAAGGTCTCGAAGACTCGAAATTGGTAAATTTTATTCACCACTTTAATTCAAAATTCACCATCTTTATTTATTATGAAATATATAAAAGCAAATTATTTTTATAAACCTGGTTAATTTTGAGTAGGACCGTGTCTAGACCATCCCATTGCCACCATCATCGTCTGTCTAAGACATCTAAAATTGTATTTACTTAAATTAGAATATTTGAGTGGCGTCGTAGAATTGAAGCTTTATATAAAACCGGTAAGTAACCCGTCCGACCCATGCAAGCATATGGGTCGGAATTTATGATTTTATTAGAAATAAAAGATGAATTCAAACAAAAATTAAAAAAAAAAAATATGCGAAATAAAGAAATATAATAATAACATCTAAACATTGTAACAAGTAGTATTTTTTTTTTTTTTTTTTTTTTGCTAAATTTAAAAATATCAATTTTTGAATCCCAGCTCAGCCCTGGAAGAACCTATCGGTGTAATTCTAACAGCTATGAACTTTTCTCACCAAACCCTAAAAGCATGCCAAATATCAACTTCTTACCTATTACCCTTCTCGAGTTGAAAAAACCTACGGACCGTAAAACTACTGTCCCATCAATGTTTGCTTGAGGAATCTACATCGATTTTATCGAAAAAAATTGACCGAGGGAGTACCTGATTTGTGCAATTTTATTTTCTTCTTCATAAATATTCGTGGTGAATTTTAAACAAATGAGGTGAAAAAAATTTGAATTTTTTTAGGAAGAAGGTTCCGGTCCAGTCTTTTCCAGGGACACCACTAGACTATAGAAACGTCTAAGACACCTATTTAGAAGTCAATTTATTTAAATGAGAATTTATCCGTGACGTCTTTAATCTTTATATAAAAACCGGTGTAACTGTTTAAATAATCACTGTTAAATGAAACAAAAACTACTATCCCACTACGATCCCCCATTCAACAACTATTGGTTCTCATCGGAATGAACTGGAAATATTTGCAAGGAGAAATTTTTGTGTCATTTAGTTGTAATTCTGTGTTATTTTCATTTCGTATATGTGACGTTTTCCAAAACAATTTTTTTAATACCATAACATAAATAAAACTAATTTAAAGATATTTTTGCTTAATGGACCCATTACAATTTAGAAATAACGGCAGCAAAACTAAAATCTACAAAAGAAAATTTAATTAGCATTAAATACAAAATAATTGAAACATAATTGAAAAATAGAGATGTTTACTATTAAAATCATTCTACGGCTATTTATTAGCATAACATTTTGACATTACAAAATAATGTTTGTTTCAAAACAAACAAGATGCTGTGCAAAAGAAAAAAATGGCTTTCAATTTTGCTGTGTTTCATGCAGGGTTGAAAAGTTCCTTATATAAAATAAGGGAAATTTTCCAATTTTTAGCGATATTTCATTACAACAACTTACAACAACAATGCTATGTATTCAATGCCAATTTGGAATTCGATGAATTCCTACAGAGTTGATGGTATTGAAATTCCAATTCTATTTTTTTAGATACTGCGCTTGTCACTAGAGTTTTCCAAATTAATTTTTTTGTTCTAAATGTTGCCATCATGTACATTTTATTTTGATTTTTTAATATTTACTAAAAATTTGGACATAAACTTTGTTAATAGCGTACTAATAAAACTAAGTAGTATTTAGTTTTTAGCAAAATAATAATTGTGGCATGGTGTATTGATTATAATGGAGAATGGACTCATACAAAAAAAAAAAAAAATAAAAAATATCGCAAATGTCAAACACTACCAACTTTCAATTGAATACCAATTTCAATTACTTGATCAAATGAAATGCCACTTTTGTGTAAATGCAAAATTTACGGAATTTTCGATATGGTTTTCGATTTTACCGATACGGAATTTTTTGGAATGAGTGCTATAAAAATGAGAATTTTAAAATATAAAAATATTTGCAAAGTAAGCTGAGATGAGAACGCACAGTAAAAACAAAGTGTTTGTTACGGCACCTACCTGCTTTGGGAATATCTGTTTCCTTCATAATAAGTGCGTGTTTCAACAAAAAGTTAAAATTTGTGGCGAATAAAAATGTCAAACTTTTTATCTGCTTCAAGAGCTGACAAAATTTGTATGTGGAAAATATTTGGCTGGCAAATATATTTGTTTGTAAACAGAAATTTGTCATATACAAAGCAACCATGTTACTGTCAAAATTTTAACCAATTGAAACAGATAAAAAGTTAAAAACGTAACCACGACTTTTTTTTAACTTTTTAACTTTTTATGCGGCACTTAAAGCAATTGAAACACGCACTAAATAACTGAAGTGAATTTTGCATAAGAGTGGTGAATAAAATTTTACGTATTTGAGAACCTTCTTTTCTAGAACTGTCCATCGAAGCCACCACTGAGTCTCTAAGACACCTCTAATGTAGTATAGAAGTCAATTTAAATAAAGTTGATAATTTGAGTGACGTAATAGGTTTGCAGCCTTATTATAAAATACGGTATAACTTTTTTAATAATAACCGTCAAATAAAATTTTTTCCCGTCAATAATTGTTGGACGATATAAGATTGAAAAATATAAAATATTGAAATTTTTTCTTTGGGATGTTTCAGAATATAATATTATTTCTTTAATAATGAATATACGAGCTCGGTCAAATAATGTTTGGGTGCCAGCATAATAGAGCTACTCGTTCCGCATCAGAAAATATAGCAACAACGCTTTCATGTTTTATTACAGTACCTCCCATTTAAAAAAAATCAGAATGAACCTTGCGGGTACTCTACAGTTCTTTGTCACAACAATATATTCTTATTCATGAAACATCTAATCCTAACTGTAACATTCCATTAACCGCAGTTGCAAAAACATATTCGACTATAGATTGCATCTATATTTGAGTCTATTATTTTTCTGGGATTGGGAACACTCTGCTTTCCTTCCACATAGACATTTTAAACTGTCACTTACATTCGAAATAATCATAAAGAATTCTACACCTTAGTAGAAAAAAACACTCAAAAATTGAAAGTACAATTTATATTCAATAATAATATGTTATAATATCTAATAAACACAAATATAAAAAAAGTAATTAATAGAAAAATTTTAATTTGTGGAAAAGTTTTGAGTGAAAGTTATAAAAACATTTGAGATTATTTAATTCAGCTCATACGGATCGCATAGAAGGGACTGACTTGGTTGTGAATTTGTATTTAATGTAAAAAACCAACCTTACTTAGCCACAAGCAAAATCTGAGATTTTTGATATGCAAGAGAGAATATCACTGAACATAATACAAAGTTTTTAAACATTCAGCACCACTTCGATTACTTCTATCTGTGTGTCGATTATTTATGAATTTTGTATTTCACTCAATTATGTTGTCTCTTGAATAGCCATAATCTCAAGAGATTTCTGAGCATGAGCAAAGTAAGATTGGTTTCTTGTGTTTCGTTTTAAAGAATTTCATTTTATAACTTTCACTCAAATTTTTTTCCAAAAATTCAAAATTTTTCTTTTAATATAGTTTTCAAATTTTTTACAATTTATTAAAAATTTTAAAATGTTATACGGAAAGTTCGATTTTTGAGTGTTTTTCAAATTTAAGTACTGCTGGCAGCAGTGTATATTTTAATATTAATGGATGACTCTTAAGTAAGTACATTAAATTCGGAAGGTGATGAAGGATACTAATCTGACCTAAAAATTATATGGCAGCACATATCCTATCTGAAACCATTATAGAGATATTCAAGGTTCTACTGTAAAATTAGTCACTTTGACTAAGATTTTCAAACCTTTTAAAGTGTAAAATGCACTTAATATTTTAAGTTATGAGTGAAATTCAAAGTGACTAATTTTTTGATAACATTCGCTTCCTCTTTTACCAAGTTTCACGCTTTCGTTCATAAATTAGGTTATCACAAATCCTCTTCGACTACATTCTAAGTGACTCGGCACACATTCGCTATTCTGACTACCAAGTGAGGATCCCGGATGTCTTCTTTTCGCACAGTTCCTTTCATGACCCCACGTTCTCCACCTAAATGTTCCATTTGTCATTCGAATGGGTATTTGTGTTTCTAGCCCCAAAAACTAGTGAACACATGTAACTCCGATGACACCACCTCTATTAAAATGTTTAAGTGATCCACTCCCAGGGTCAAGAGGGTGTCGTTAAAGTGATCTAACCTCGTCAAAGAGGCGACAAATAAAATTTTGAAACTAACTCCATTTAAATAAAAATTGGCACATCTGTGAACTCCAAAGTCGGGGGCTGCCAATAAAATTTTGAAAATAAACAAATTTTATTGAAAGTTTTCTCAAACGTTACAACACTTTCCATTAAAATTTGGAGGTAATCGAACCCTGGCTCGTGAGGCTGTCATATATTTCAGGCTCAACAGGGTCGTATTGTAATTTTAAAGTGATCTAAGCTCAGGAAGAAAGGGCGGCTAAATAAATTTTTGAAACTAACCCTATTTGATTGGAAATTGGCATCGATCAGTAGTGATGAACACCTAAACCTCTCAACCCCCAAGTGTAAAATATTATTGTATAAAATTCAACACAATATAAAGCGCAAAGTGCGGTCTAGCAGGATAGATTATTTTCATGTCATTTGCCAGAACTTCATTAAACTAATTTTTTGTTTTGCAGATACGGTTCAGTAACACCAGGATCACCAATTGCCGATAACTGCCAACTATCCGACTGGCCCGTAAAAGATATGGACAAAGATCGTCATTTAATTCATGATCCCGGTTTTGATGTATTCGAACGAGCGAGTTACGGGCACGGGTGTGAAATTCGTCCAATAATTGATACAAAGCACCAGAAATGTAATTATGCGTGTTAAGCTCATCTAATATTAATAATATAATATTAATAAAAACTACTAACATCAATTAATTTATTTTTATTTAATTATTTTTTTGTTTTTGTTTAATTAACAACGAAACAACAAATTGGAAACGAATCGCAAAAAATTCTCTAAATTTTACTGTTGTATACTTATGTATTTTCTAGTATGTTACTTAGGATACGGATCGCCCGCAAGATTACTATCATCGGCAATCAAAAAAGTTATTTCAGTACCAACCGAATTAGATTGTAAGAACGAATGTACACGATACCGTGAGACTTCACTATTCAAATGTTTTGCGTTTAGTTTTGGGTAAATTAATTCAGCACCTTCAAAATGCATATCAAATCACTGATCACTCATTTTCACCAATCATTTTTTTTTTCTGTTCTTATCATTTTTATTTCGCAGTTCACATAAATCATCGTTCAATTGTGAAATGTCCGATTTAGATCAGACAGAGCTTAAGCATAACATTCATTACGCACATACACATGATCGTGATTATTGGCTATTTGCATGGAATCCATTTGATTGGACATGCCGCGATAAAGTTACAACCATTGGTGGTGGTGGCGCCGGTAATCGTGTGAATAATGATCGTAGATTGGACATATTCCGTGATCCTGGTAAATATTGTTCAACAAAACATCATCAGCACGGATTTTAAAATAAACCAAAAAATATTTTTTTTTTTTCAAATTTTATTTTTTTTTTTTAGTTTGTACATAATTTACTTAGTAGTAGTAAAACATAGTAAATAGTTTTTTATACATACGTACGTAGTATAGGTATAAGTAAATAACCAAAAATTACAAAATAATATTTAATACACTTTTATACCAAACTGTATAGGTTAATAATTTCCAAACTAACAAAAAGCTCTCTCATTGTAATAAAAAAAAAATTATTTTTTCATAATTTGGTTTTTTATGTGGAGTAAATTGGGTTAAATGACAAATATTTGTATACACCAAGTACTTAGACTATTTGTGGGTTATGGTTAGTAATTGGCTAAAATTAAAACTGTATATGTGTAATTGTATATTATGTAGTAATAATCCAATGTACCGTTAAATTACAATAATACAAATTTACGCAAATGTCAACAGCCTGTGCGCGCAAAACGACTCAAACTCGTATATAAATTAAACTGGCTGATGATCATTTTATTGTAATTATAAGGTTAACAGTGTTATGGTAACAACTTCATGTCTTTGGTAAGCAACTATATACATATCTAAATTTATTAACGGTATTTACTAATTGTTCTAATTCCTAGTTTGACTAACTATAACTAATTTGTATAAATCTATTTAGTTTTTTATTGTTTATATATCATATCGCCAAGCTGAATCCATCGTTGTACGCCAAAGTCTTAATATTTTTCTACCTCCTCTGATTAATAAAATGGCATGGCCAAATTAGCTATTTCTTTGTTTAGAAAATTGAAAGTCTTTCATAGAAACACACAGTTTTTGTAACACAACAATATATAATTTTGAGGAAAAATTCGCGACATGGATGGACCGACAAAGACAAAAGTTTAACAGAGACAAACAGTTGCATTGGTCAAAAGTACCAAATTGAAAATACTGACTCGAACTAACTTCAACTTGGCAGGGATCGCCTCATTTAGCAGAAAAAATTATAAAAAACCAAATTTTTTTTCTTTGTCATTTTTTAATGAATGAAATTTTTCCCAGTTCAGTGAACAAGACATTTATACTTCAACTTCAATTTTTTTTTTTGGTTTAGCCACATGACAGTAGATGTCGGTAAAATATATATGATTAGAATTGTTTTACTATTTTATAAAGATGACGGCTATGTTCAGAAAAAATTTATATTTAGTCGATTTTTTTTTATCTAAATTTTCGGCTAACTAAACTCATGGTTACTTCATACCAAAACAAATCGCATCTAATTTCTAAATAAAATTTGTTAATTAAATTAAGATTTTTAATTTTCCAAAATATTTCTAGTCGGAGATTAATAAATTTTTTAAAATTTTGCAGTTTAGAACTGAATACCAAACATATTTTGATTAATGAAAATTAGAGACATCTTTCTATGACTATAGTATGAACTAAACACCCATTTAAACAAAGAATACGATGTCAGACATACAGAATTAAAATCTCTAATACTTTGCGCCTGATATCATTATTTTGTATGAAATTACTTTCTAAATTAATTTTATGTTAGTTCGTACCAATTATCAATAGATGGTGTTATTCAGAATGGACTGAAATTTTATACTAATTCTCTGATTTAACTTTGCTTTTATCAATTGTCGACAACTATAAATCACTAGTAAAAACTAACGGAAATTTAGCTTAGTCAGTAAGTTAAACTGTGTACCTCAGCCCATTTTTGCCTAATTTCCCGACTAACAAAATTAATGGTTAGTTTATACTAGTCGTACAGAGATAGCGCAAAAAAAATCCGTGTATGATATTTAATTAAAATTTGTTAACTAAAGTAAGGTTTATTAATTTCAACAAAATATTTTTATTCAGCTGTTGCAAATCTGAACTAGGTGCAGTTTAGATGTTAATATCATGCATATTTTGGTTTAAAAAGAGACATCTATATGTAAATATTATGAAATATTCTTCAATTTAGTTAGTTGGCAATTTAGTCAAAAAATCGACGTAAGGCACACAGTAAAAATTACTTGGAAATATATTTTATTGTATTAAATAATACTGGTAAAATTTCAAGGGTTGTCGATGTTGTGCATCCTTAAGAGTTCCCTTTTTTAGTTTCGTAATCAAACACAACCAAATTTTTACGAATTTTGCTCATCTTTACGGAATGTAGACCAATGTTAAGCGGTTTCGAGAAACTCGTTATATTTTTTTATTCAAATATTATATCGATTTCATTAATTTTCCGCAAAATTATGAGGAGTAATAACATTTCATTTCTAACCTAACTTGCTACTTTGTTACAAGTCCTACACTTCCCAATTGTCTCATATGATTTCTCATAAATTATATCCAGTATTGGTTTTGCATTGCCCGGGCTATGCTGACTAAAACGGTTTTACCATTTTGAGCCTTCTTATTATATTTTGTTGTTCAAGCAGTTGGCTTTCACATTTGGGTGTTCGTGGAGTCTCTTTTCATGCTTTCGTATTGCTTTGCTTACCTCTTTGCCGTTTACCTCTCAAGGAGCATAAAACCCTTAAGTTTGGAATCTTTATGGGTTGGCAATTGGGAGTTCCTTTAGAAAATCTAGTACACTTTCTGTGTTTGAGTCTGAGCTCCCCTCATTTATTTTTGACTTTCATTAAATTCTACCTAAGTGTTTTGCTGAGTTGGCATATTGTAATGGGTACACACAATTGGTTTAATTTTGGTTTTATTTTAATTTTATTGTCATCTACTGATATGATAGCAGTGTCATTAACAGATGTACCCGTTGTTGTACTATATTATCAGTTAATGGAGTATCGCTTTTGAATAGAGGGTATAGTACTGGTCTTAAGACACTCCCTTGTGGTACTCCAGTTTTGATCACTCTAATTTGTGAGTGACCCTGTTCTTGTTTAACACGAAAGTGCCTGACTTTAGTGTATGATTCAGGAAGGTGACAATATTGTGGTGGTAAAAATTTTATAAGTTTTACCAATCGTGCCAGACTTTGTAAAAATTCTTGTGCCACGTCAAGAAACTACTACTGAGCAGAGCCTCTTTCATTCAAGTTGTTTTTCTATGATGTCCGTTATCCTATGAACTTGATCTGTTGTGGAATGTCTATCTCGAAATCTCTATTAATGTATCGAGATGAGTTCTTTAGTTTCAATTAAAAATTATATTCGTTTTAATAGGACATTCAAATAATCTTGACATAATAATTACCTGTTATGATTGGGTATCATAACCACTCCCGTAAATTTCCATACGTTTGGAACATATTTGATTCTGACGGTTGACCACTCGACAATTTTTCAATATCAATTTTGGGAAGCAGTTTAAGATTTTCCAGTTATCAGGTCAAACTCTTGCACTTTTCATTATTTTTTTTCTTTGATCAATTCCACAGAGGTCAGGGTAATTTCTTGATCTTCAGTTTCTTGTATTGTTCGCTCTCTTATATCTCATTAAGCTAAAATATACCTTCTATTTGATCAGAAAATTCTGCGTTTTGTTCAACTTCCATTGCTCGATCTATATTATGTGGAATCTGAGGTATTGGGCGTTTTGTTGTGCTCAACAATAAATAGTCTTTTTCAGATATTAAAGATCGTAGCTACGAGTTCGTTGCTTCAATTTGTTTATTCTTTATTTCTTTCCTTATTCGCTGGGTCAAATTATTCAGTATATTTTTAACCGTCGGCCTCCCATCCTTGTATGCTGTCACTTTTGCCAGGCTCTAATTTTTTTAGGTAATTTGTACATTTTATTTAGTGTTGTACGTCTACCTTTATTTTGCAATTGTCGACATGTCGGTGTCGAAAATATTGTAGACATTTAGAATATTCCAATGTTTGTTTTACCATGCTTTTTCAGTACCAGGTTGACTTTTCCAGTTCAAAATGGGGGTTTCCAAAGTCAAAATTCATTTTTACAAACCTATTGGTGAGCCAATTGGTCAATTGGTTCAACCAGCGACACGAAGCGGCTTAAGTACTGATTCTACCATTTTGGTTAACACTACAAATACTAAAATTACATGTATAGGGTTCTCGTCAAAACTAAACCACAGGCCCCTAAAAAATTTGTGGTTGTATGTATGCTCTAATAAATGGTCAAAACAGAGTACTTCTTAAGCTCTTACGTGTTCGCTGGTTGGGCTTTAGACATTAACCAAATATAACATAATTTTTTTCTACTAAAAAGTTTAATTTTTTGCCACAGATGTCACTATCTGTTTTTTGAAAATATATAAATTTCGAAAAAATATTCGAAACTAAACTATTAAGAAGTTTATTTTTTGATATTGTCAAAGTGTACCGCCAAAAGAAGTCAACCTCCGGTAATTGAAATCAAATCTTTCTTATAATTTTATATGTTTGTATATTAAATAAAGTTGTGTAGAAAATAACAAGTTCGCCCCAATAAATTATTTTCGCTTAGATCTGTTTAAACAAAAAATATTTCCTTGTTCGTTCAAATGATTCGATTAAAACCGAGTGGCTCAACTTGTGGCAATCGTTTAAGTAGCACTATTCAAAAATTGATGCACCTACAACCAGCTGAAATTACCACTACCTCAGATTAAAATTATAAAGCTGTTGCGGTTGTCGTGAATGGTTTCCAAAAATTTAATTTACTAGAAAAACTGTAAGATGTCGCCCTCCTATTAAAAATGCAATTGGAAAAATCATAATTTCCACATTATTTTCGACACAAACATGTAGACAATTTAAAAATACGCGTAGATGCACAACACTGATGTTTTATTTTCTATGAACATTTTTCAATGTTTTATTTTTGGGATCTTCATTTTTCGACAAACAAATTCCATTTTCTGTAAAAAAAAATAATTTTTCAGTTAAATTGCACGATCCCTTTAAAAATATCACTTTTTTTAAAAATCTCACACCTATATTTTTTTGATATTTTCGCAAACGGCCAATTACCTCAGACTCGAAAAATAACGAAAGAAACATAACATCGAATAATTTTTTTCGTCGAAAACTTAGTATTCGAGAATTTTTAAGGAAAGTTTTGGAAGTTATGAACTTTTATAATCACTTTTTGTAATTCTTCCACAAAGTCGTGCAATGTCAAGCGGATTTGAGGCGCTGACTTTTATAGAAGAGGGATTAAAAACAGCAAAACACTCACAATTTCCAATCATCAAGTGTAAACCAATATGAAGCGGTTTTAGAGAGTTTTTTATTTAGGTGGATTGTGGAGGTTTTCCACCAAAATTTCGCAAAAAGTTTTATCGAGAAAATGGACAGAAGAAAATTTCGAATCAAAATATTCATTTTTCCTTGTCGAATTTCAACCTACTCCTCATAGTTTTTAAAGCTGTTTCAATTCGTCGTTTATTTTATGGTGGAGCCTGTCGACCCCAACCCCCGATTTTTCTGAATTTTGAGAAATCATTTATATGAAGTCTTTTTACATATATTTTATACCTAAGATTGGAAATAGTTTTCAAAATTAGCTTTATTTATATCAGTGATTCCCAAACTATGGCCTGCGATTTCGAGTGAGACCTCTCTTTTCTATTTAGGGACAGTTAATAATTTTCAAAAATCAATAAAAAATTTTATCTGTAAAACTTAAATGTTAAGAACTATTGAGGCAAAGGGTTCTGTATATTTAATTAATTTGTAACTGGATTTTCAAAATTGGCTCTCTCAATCAAATCGAATATAGACATAATGTTTTAATATAAAAAGGAATTAATTTGTGATTGATGATTGGACATCGGATTCCACTTAGTGGATGGACATTGTTTGATTTGAAAAAGACACACGAAATTTAGATTTTAAATTATTTGTTAAAGATTTTTTCGAATTCGAAATGCAAATTTAAAATAATTAATTGTAACTATCAATTTTCGGGTGGCATTTCGTTTTTAGTTGTCCCAACGATTCGTGTTTGTTGGTGTTACAGAAGACTCTTCGAGAACCCCACAAAATAAAACAGCAGTTATTTTTAAAATTATTTTAGAGAAAGCATTAAACGTATGTTCATCAATTAAACATAATATACCACCCAAGCCAAGCGTTTGCCGTATATATAATTAGGGCAGTGCAGGAAAAAAAGCTTATATTCCGCATATTTCATTTTCAAGCTGTTAGTTTACTACATGGAAACGTGGAAATCCTACAACTTATATTTTTAAGTGAAAGAATTGATTTAAATCAGTTTAATGTGTTTAGTTGAATTTCTAGCCATAAAACGAAATTTTATGTCGCTTGATCAGAATCTAGCCCCTTGTAGCTTACGACATGATATGTCATTTGGCTTTAGTTATATATAACCGAATTCATCATTTTGTATAATATTTCATTTGTTTGGGTTCATAAAATATCGCTCGGCTTGATAAGTCTGCAACATTATCACTGGCACTAAGAAGAAATTTTCTGGAAATTTTCAATTTCAAAAATACTAAAAATCTCCTGAAATTTGAAGTTGTAAAATTATATGTTCCGCATTTAAATAAAATTTAAATGTAAAGCAACGCTCGTTTGTTTCTACTTAAATTGTTTACTCGTCACATGATCGATCAACCATTGCTTGTAAATAAAATTATATGACAATTTGGGTTGTCCTGAGTTCTTCTTAAAAAAAATAAAATTTTAATTTCAGTGTAGTGGGTGGGTACTGTAAAAATTGGAATGAAATTTGACAAAAATTGTAGTAATAAATTTTTATAAAATCTTTTTGTATTATGGTAGGTTCTGTGTAAATTCCGTGTTTGTAAATAAATGAATCAAAAGACACTAAAATGTACACATACATATACACATCCAATTTAAATTATTCAATATAAAATATAACCTTCCTCCAATTAAGGCGGTCAACAAACCTGGCGTCATTTTACCGTATCGGGGAAACCATGCCGCAAAGGTACCCAATGCGAACGAAATCAAATATCAGGATTTTATTCATGCGAACTTGAAGGCGGTGAAATTGGATCGTGGGATTATTGTTGCCGTGATGATCACCCCTGTGGCTATACGCAGGGGTTCGATTATCCATGGTAAGAAAAACATTTCTAATTATATTATAAAAAACATTTGAATAAATTGTTTCGTTTTATACAGGTGTTTCGTCGGTGATGGCCGTGATCAATGGCGTAAATGTAGTGATCACTATTTCCCGCCAAAAGATTATCTGCTGTCGAGTGGTTCCCAAAAGATACCAACCAAAACACCAATACAACAAAAACCGCCCAGACCAGGTGGACTACAATCGTTAGGGGAAGATAAAAAGGGCCGATTATGGCCTGTAACGTATTTGTACATGGATGGACCACCAAATTCAACCGAATTGAGTAACGCGATCGATTGTAAACGGGAAATTTGTTAACCACAAAATGTTTAATTAAAACGAATTAATCTTAATTAATATTTATATATTTAAATTATATGTAACAAATGGGAATTAATTAATATTTATAATCATTAATTAATTAACAATAGTTTTATATTAGGGTTTCTAGAATCTTCTAAGAAAAGTTAAATTATGTGCACTTTGGATTTATTTGTTTAATTTATTCTAATTTTATTTAATCTGTATGACTTTTCGACGACATAAATTAAATCAAATAAATATAACAGTAAAGAAATTAATTTTATAAATTATATAATGCTACGAATTAATTTTTTAATTATAATTATTAAATAAAATGTTAAATTAAATTTCTTGTACTTATTGTATTGAAAACAATTGTTTAACAAAATCAAGACGTTTAATTTATTATTTGGTATAAATTACTTTGCTTTGTCCATAAGTATCCCACCTCAAAATTGTCGAAATAATAGCATCACTGGTTCAAAGTTTTTTTGATCAAAATTCATGCGCACATCCAAACGGCAGGGAGTTGCGTCATATAACTGAAACAACAGACGAGGTAATTCGTGGTCTTCGCGCTTTACGACCTAATGCAGAGACAAGAGACCCATGGCTCATCCACATTCTAGTAAGTAAGATAGACACTGAAACGAAGCAATTATGGGCAACTGACTCCGATAAAAAGACCTTTTTAATTTGATTATATGCTGCGATTTCTAAATAAAATATGCGATGCGTTAGAAATTTGTGAAGCTCTTAAAATTTGTACATCCACCAACTTCAGCAGTGAATGCCAAGCCTGTCATCAACAAAAACCACTATTTTATGGCCAATGGAATGTATTTATGCCGTAATTATTTAAAGAGCGGGCATGTAAGTAATTAAATGTTTCTCAAAATCATCATGTCCCATTTGCAGTGGCCGACGTCGCACTTTGCTCCAACCAGCTCACATGTAAGCCACGTTAAGAGTGGTATTCATAGGATGATCCATAAATTTTAGGAAATTGAAGAAACAGCGGAGCCGGTGAGTGAGTATGGGTCTGATCACCCTTATGACATAAATTATGATCAAACAACCACAAGTAATCCAAGTGATCGCTTTGTCGTTAAATAACCCTTTAAGGAAACATTCCAACATTTGGAAGTTCTTATGAACGTTTAAGAGGAACAATTGAGAGAAAAAGTTTGTAAATTGCCGGTATTTTTTGACTCGTAAAACAATTATGAACGAATACACATCCTGACCTATACACCGCCAAATGAGATTCCTGAACGTGATGACGACAAACACTCTTTACCTCATCACACAATCGTCAAGGACAGTAGCAATAGGTACTAAGCTAAGAGTTCTGTTTGCAAATCTGTAATTGTCCCAGTTGCAAATTTCGAAAAATTGTACCGGCAAATTCTTGTGAACCCTGATGACGCCAACTACCAATTAATCCTGTGTCGTCAAAATCCTACAGACCGCAGCTAAAAATATAGAAACTAAACACTGTCAGGTCACGTATAGTATTGCCTGTGCTCCATACTTAGCAATCGAAATGTATCAAGATTTATATCACGGGGCAGATACAGTAAAACAAGATTTTTGGATGCGACACCGTTGCGGATGCCGTTGAACTCAAGCACCAAATCACTGAAATTATAAATAAATGCGGAATTAATCTCATCAAATAGAGATCGAACTCACCTGAATTTCTGAATACTTTTTCTAGAAAGCAAATAGAATCTATTCAGAAGCAAATTGATGATGACCCATCCAAAAAAATGTTGGGAATTAATTATTTGGTACTCGAATTCAGATAATTTATCATTCAGAGTGCAACAAACGTAAAACCAGTCGGACGCCGGACCAAGTGCACAATATTTGCTATTGCATCTAAAGGATACAATCATTTTGGTTAAAAGATTGCTACCATGTTGCCTAACCACGCTATAAATTCATGGCAATACATATAATAATCACAGCTCTTGAAAAAATCTAAATTACCAGTATTCTAATTTTGTTCGAAGACCACGACTTGAGAGTTGGGAGTTTTTTTGGTTGTTTCATCAGCATACTAGACGCAAATATAAATTTTAATTATTATTTACATCAACCAATAATAATATTAATTTTGTGCATCTAGAAGGTTTTGTGAATTATCTACGATCGGTGAACGATTTTGGGGAAATCACTTTCAACATTGTTGATACACACTTCCTGAAGAAGATGTCTTTTCTTGTAAAATCCACCGCCGTTTTAATGAGGATAGCATTAATATGAGAGAGGCTAAATTTGTTTCTGCTAAATTCCTAACAACGATGACCTGTCATTGGCACCTAAACATCTCCTACACTAGTTTAAGTGTAGTCCTAGTTTGTAAAATCTACCACCGGTATGTTGATGGTCGAAATATGATGGCCTCTTCATTTGACGTACTTAATACATAACAGTGTGGTGGCTGGCATACGCAGAAATAAGGGGCAATCTCAAGCATGTGAAGTTAGCCCAGTTTTTTATCCCAGAAAAAAAAACATTTCCTCAAACAATACTATTTTACCTCATCCCAGTTTTTTCAATTTAAACTTGTATAAGACGGAAATTTTGTTTTTAATTTTTTTCTCAACAACAAAATATCCATCCCAGATTTGTTAATTTAATTGAAATGATAATGATGGTATGTTTTGATTAAAGATAAGAACAATATCAGTCAATACATTGTTTCAAGTTGGTAACAGTAAGGGCTTACAATGACTAAGAGGGCAGTACCAGCCGTATGGTAGTATTGGCGCAAATGGCCAACTTCCATATGGCCCCATAAGAATAACAGAAACTCAAGCCATTCTCCTAGAAATATGATTTGCCGGAAATGATTATTTATGTTTCGAATAAGCCATGGTACGGACTAACTGTGGCCTGTCGGACAGTACCAGCCGTATGGTAGGATGCGAGCAATTGGCAAGCTTCCATATGGCCCAATACAAAAACTAATTATTGCCATTCTCCTAGAAATATAACTTGCCGGAAATGATTGCTACAGTTTTGAGTTGGTAACAGTAAGGGCTTATAATGACTAAGAGGGCAGTACCAGCCGTATGGTAGTATTGGTGCAAATGACCAACTTGGATATGGCCCCATATAAGAATAACAGAAAATCAAGCCATTCTCCTAGAAATATGATCCTACCATACGGCTGGTACTGTCCGACTGGCCACAGTTAGTCCGTACCATGGCTTATTCGAAACATAAATAATCATTTTCGGCAAATCATATTTCTAGGAGAATGGCTTGAGTTTCTGTTATTCTTATGGGGCCATATGGAAGTTGGCCATTTGCGGCAATACTACCATACGGCAGGTACTGCCCTCTTAGTCATTGTAAGCCCTTAGCCATTGTAAGCCCTTATGTGCATATATGGGGCCATATGGAAATTGGCCATTTGCGCCAATACTACCATACGGCTGGTACTGCCCTCTTAGTCATTGTAATCCTTTACTGTTACCAATTTGAAACAATATATTGACTGATATTGTTCTTATCTTTAATCAAAACATACAATCATTACACAGCTCCACAAAAAAAAACTCCGGCACCCGAGACGAGAATAGGTGTCCTATATATTTTGGAGGTCGCTGATCACGAATCTGCACTCAGAGATGCCGTATCGCATCAAAAAAAATTTTCAAAATTGCTTCTATGCTAAAATGAAATATAAAAAATAAAAAAAAAGAAATCGCCATAAAACAGACTAAAGTCCCGAAAAAATTGCGAAAAATCGTAAAAAATCGTGGACAGACAGACAAGCAGGCGGGTAGACATGCGAGTAGGTGAACTGGCAGGCTGACGAGCAGGCGGGCTTTTTTTATCGATTTTATCGATTTTCATAGATTTTTTGCGATTTATTCAAAATTTTGATGCGATACAGAAATGCTGAGTGCAGATTCGTGATCAGCGACCCCAAAAACATATAGGACACCTATTCTCGTCTCGGGTGCCGGAGTTTTTTTTTTTGTGGAGCTGTGATTTCACTTTGAAAAATTATTTTCATTTATTCATACGCAGAGTACAAAAACAACAATTAAATTAACAAATCTGGGATGGATATTTTGTTGTTGAGAAAAAAAAATAAAACACAATGTCCGTCTTATACAAGTTTAAATTGAAAAAACTGGGATGAGATAAAATAGTATTGTTTGAGGAAATGTTTTTTTTCTGGGATGAAAAACTGGGCTAACTTCACATGCTTGGCAATCTCTACTTTGACCTGTTATTGGTATCCAAACATGTCCTATACAAATTTTAGTGTTGATCTTATTTTATGTCATGAACTTCACGCTACCGAAATGAGGTTTTTTGACGAAGAACTGTGGTTCAACAAAAATTCACCATCTCTAGAGCGCATGCAGATTCAAAGACAGGAGTAAATTTAATAATTAAGCTTTTTTTATAATTAGGAGGACGCAAGCGGTGTTCCGCCGAAATCGGTTTACCGAAACTGATAGCTTCCACAAGAGCTTTCTTATTTCTTTATTTTAAAATTTTTTATCAGTTAGAGAAAAACGACTATGAATTATAGGTTCTCAATTTAATTTGCAACAAAACCGCTCCAGCTTAGTTTTTCAAAAGTTTAACAGAAATTCCGATTTTTGACGAAAAAAACTATTTTTCAGTTTTCACTGAAAGTGGCAGTTTTTTTGAATCAAAAAGTAGGTCAAGTAAAGATCATTTCATCACCTATCCAATGATACCACGAGTGTGTGTGTTCAAAACCAGAAAAATAACAAGAATAGAACATAATAAACCGAAAACGCTCATTCCAAGTATCACAGGTCGCAGAACTTGTGGTAGGCATAAAAGGGTATACGTTTTAAAGAAGTTGCCTTCATCCACATGAATCAAGATCCACATAACAAGAAAAACCACACCACAGGTAGCCGCTCAAGTGGTTGCATTAATGAATACGAAGCAAAATCCAAGTGAAGTGGCTCGGCAACTAAATTTGAAGATCTGGCCGACTTCGTGTTACAACACAGCGTGATAACCACTTTCTTGTAACGACTTTGTTTCAAAATCGCCGTTTGAACCGGGTTCAACTGGGACAGCGCGTCCAAGAAGATCTTGAAATCGAGGTCAGCCGGAGGATAGAAGACGAATTCGAGAAGATGATCTAACTGAACATGGACCAGCAAACGGACCGAAATTGATCACAGCCCATCGACGAACTTGCTTTCAGTTCGCTCGAGGGCATTTTAATTGGACAGAAAAACAATGGAGAGAAATCCTGTTCTGAAGGCATTCACTAGAGGCGCGGAAAGATGAAGTGTTCATCTCTAGAGCTAATACTGGCCATCGATCAAGACGATTGACTTCTCAACGTTACGTTGACAAAATACTCGATTACTATGTCGTACTTTTTGCCAGGTTTATTGGTGAAAACTTTCTGTTCATGCTGGATAATGCGAGACCACATACGGCTGGTATAGTGGGCTAGCTTCAAAAAGTGGATGTGCTTGTTATGGAGCGGCCAGTTCAAAGCCCGGACCTTAATCGCATCGAACATTAATGGGATGACCTGAAAAACAGTTCGAGCCAGGGAGGCGATACTTCAAGATTTGGTGAAATCAATAAAACATCGAATGGAAGCTGTCATTGGAGTTAACGCGGAAGGAATACTTCTTATTGCTAATTTCCATATCCTAGTTCGATTTTTATCACTAATTTTCATGCTGACAAATTCACAAAAAACGTGTACTTCAGACGTTGACCCAGAAAACCTTTTTGTTGGCACGGTATAAGTACAGAAAAGATACCACTGGATATAGGTGTTGAAGACTTTGAATCTGCGCATTATATAATACAAACATTAAATGTTTTGATATTTTTGAACTTCTGTTGAAAATTGATCAAATTCGAATTTTTTGCACCCAAGTGTACTTTGAAAAGTACATACATATGTATATAGCATTTACGAAAGATCGATTAAAAAAATTGTAAATCAAATTTTAAACAATGTTAGTTCAAATTATTTTTTAACTTTTACGGGAAATTCCGAGTTTCAATAAAAATAAAATTATTTCGTGAAAATTTGTGTATACCGGAAGTGGCAGCTTCAATGCAACCTCTGTAAATTTTGCAATGATGTTAGGTTTCAGTGGTTGACACTTAGGCCAATTTTGGCCCATTGTGATACCACGCATTCACGCCACTCGAATTATGCACTCCATCAGAGGGTCTTAGTTGTGTTTATTAACATCACCGATTGTAATCGATGATGAAAATTCGATTTTGCATTTAGCCTCTGATGGGATTGATGCAATGATGTTAAAAAGTTTAAAATTTACAAAAAACAATAAAGAATTAAAAGATTTAAATAAAATTAAAGATTCAATGCCAAAAGACAACCTACCAGAGATACATGATTCCAGCAAGGAAGAAGAAATATTGTTGCAAATACTGCCTTAAATAAATAAAATATGCTTAACCAACCAGCCTAAAAATGGTAAATTTATAAATATAATTCGATGGCATCATCTTCTGGTTGCAAAATTTCAATTACGTACTTCACATAATCTGTACAAATGTTGATTACATAAAATCGATTGTCCTATAACTTCACTTTTGAATGCAAATGACGTCTTTGGTTTTACTTTTAAGACAGATACGATAATTAATTATGAACAAACGAAATTAAATAAATTATTTTCGTACATAGGTAACATAAACACATATACCTGCGCCCAGCTTAATGTCAGTGTGATAATATAAACGTATATCGTAACTTCTCGAATTAACTCGATATCGCCATCTATGAACTAAATCACACTTTCCATTATTATTTTAATCGATCGCTTATACGAGTAAATAAATCAAACCTGCGATCGATTTGCTTATTTGATCGATGCGCCGCATATATAGACAGTTTGATGACCCGATCCATCTTTATGTATTTTGTTACCGCGATCTATACGCATATATGACACATGATCGATTTGTTGTTGTGATTTGTGCTGTTTTTGCATTTCTTTCTTGTAATTTCTTTTCTCGAACCGTGACGATCGTCATCATCGGTTTTGTTTACGTTTTAACTAACCGTCGCGAGTTGAATGAATTTAAGAGTTTATATAGTGGGGATTGTGATTATGGTTGTGTTTACGACTCGATATAATTTATAAAGACGCGATCGCACAATTTATAAACCGTATTTGACTTTAAAATATTCATCAGTGTAGTGTGTTAAAGTCGTGAAGATTTAATGTGTAATTATTTTGACATAAAAAGTTACTGTTTAATGTACTCGTTATCTTAAGCGCGTAAAAGAAGCAAAGTAAATAATTTTAATTGTTGATAAAGTATTAAATAAAAAAAGTGTTGTGTTTATCTATACGTAAAAAAAGTGAAAAGTGAAATTTAATCATAATCAAAAAACTAACAAGTGTTTCCAGACACCAAAATGAATAAATTAACATTTACATTGCAATTATGGTTGATAGTTGCGACTCTAGCGGTTATATGGCCTCAAGCAAGTAACGCCAATCCAATCATAAACATATTCGACGAATTGATGAGCGATAGTTTTCTGCAAAAAATGGTTTCGTATTTTATCGATGACGATGATGTGAGAAACGGTTCGCGTGCTCAATCAAAAGATGCATCCGTTTGCAAATTGCCATACAGGCAAGGCATGTGCAAAGCGATGATTCCACATTTTCGGTAAATTTTGCAAAATTTCTAAATTATTCATTTTATAGCTCGTGAAATTTCACTTTCAATATAAAAAACGTAAGCGCACGGTTTATATTTATTTCATTCGGTAATCGATTAGCATAAATACAAGTTACACTTACATCACTTACGATGTGAGGGTGAGTAAACCTTCACAGAAATTAAAAAAGTACATAGATCGTGATCAATTTATTATTAATTACTTTCACTTGGAATTTATCCAAAAATATGTGTCATATATATATTGTGCCGGATATCGTCTTAACATATAAATTGTAAATGCTTTCTATTTACTCGTTTGTGCAGGTACGATCCAGCGAAGAAAGACTGCTTTGAATTTTTCTACGGTGGATGTGGAGGCAACGGGAATAAATTTCAAACATATAAAGACTGTATGGCCGTTTGTAAAGGTAAACTTTCGTAAACAAATCGTATTACGGAATTTTATTAATTATAATTTCTCTTTTAATATTATTTCAGGTGTTTAATCGCCCCCCATTATATAGTTTGCAGAGGTCATGGATCAGGCTTTAAAAAATCTAGTTTATTGTGTTAATTCCCACCAATTGTGATGTCATATAAGTTTATGTATTTAAAATTATTTTTGTTATATAAATAAATATTATTATTCATTAAATATTTTATGAGTATTTTTTTAAGTTAGATTTTTGTTGCATATATACACGGTTCGCCTGCCTTTCGTTACTCTATACAGCTAAATCAAAGATATAGTTTTGGTCTGACAAAAATGCATACATTGCACTTGAAGCACATTGTTTATGACTCAATAAATAATAATGGAAGTGATTGTGATAAAAAAACGTATAATTAGCTGTACATGCGGGATCATTACCACAAAATTTTTAATTATAGTAAGGTTGACTACAATTAAAGTACATTGGTCCCGATTAATAATGGTAAAAGTCTGCTAGCTAGGCAGGCTGTCAATCTTTAACCAAAATATTGAATAACTTTTTCGCATAATGATGGTCCAATCAAAATATAAGTTGATGTGATAAGATGGGGTTCCACTCTAAATCTTGGTTTTCAAAAGCCTGGTTTTTCAACAAAACAATGCCTGGTTCTTAAAAAGCCTGGTTTTTCTAAGATTAGTGTTTTTTGTACATAGAATTATTCTTTTTTTAATTTTGAATGCTATCGTTGTTCTGAAAAAAACATTTAATAATTCATGTTTATTTAATTAAATAAATTAAAATAATATTTCACTTATCCCACTAGAAATTATAAAACCAAATGTTTTGTATTGAACTTCATAATTATTTATAAAGGTTAAGATTATAGGCAATGTTTTGAAGATAATCCACTTTGCTTAAATATTCTCGCTGGTTTATAATATTGAAAATTTTCTTATTTTTAATTTGCAATTTTCTTTTGTTTTGCTTTGATACTCCCGCTCTCATTTGCGCAATTTCTATTTTACCCATTATAAACTCTTTCCCCAATCCCGATAGTAGTTGATAAACGCCGATATGTGATTTACCTACTACCACCTTTAGCCTTCGATGCCACCCTTCCACAGAATTTTGTGTTCTAGGTAAGTTTGTTTGAGAATTATTCCAAACAGACCAGAAATTTGGAGAGTACTGCGGTTTCGATGGTACACTTAATCTTTTTTGAAGAATTCCAGCTAAATAGTGTATCTCGAACCACTTGCCGATACGTCGAGTATCAGGATCGAATTTTCTTTTTAGTTCCTGGTAATATCCTAGTACGTCTTCCGGCGGTAAAAAAGCTAAACTTTTTAACATTCTGAACTGGAGGCTAAAATTTTCGTTATTGCCATACTTCACAGCACAGCCTTGTTTCTGTACTTATCTCCAGATGATCTGCCCGAAGTGAAACAAGCAGCCTTTAAAAATAGTTTCGGGGAAAAAATATTTTAAAGCTTTAACGAATTTTGGATTCAATCCTATCCCCCAAATGCATGTCCATCTGCATACTTCGTAGAAGAATTCGAAGTATGCCGCTTCACTTTTGTACCTCATTATTCCGAAAACCAAAGGTACCGTCTCCTTGCAAATTTTGCCATGAATAGTGAACAATTGACGCATAAACGCGGGCATTACATCAAAAGTACCGTCCATGAGCCAACATTCTGCATCTGCTATTAATTTCAAACTCGAAGGTGTTGCTAATACTATAATCGCTTGATCTTCAAAATTCTTTATAGACAACACAAAAGGTTCTCCTTCGATATATTGGAGCTCTTGACAATAACGCTATTCCGAATAATTTGTGAAGGCCGTAGAACTAAATTTTTCGCTGCATTTCGCTAAATTTGTATTATCTTCGGAAATCGACTTATCATAAGCCGTAGGGTCATGGCTATGGCTTGAAGGTCCTTTTTTAATCACATGCTCCCCTTCAACCTCTTTCGTGACAACTCTTCCTTTGCACAAAAGAGTTTTTCTCTCGACCCACGCCGACAAAACGTTTTTTTTTCTCTCCAAATGGTACGTATAGCCATTAAAAATTATTTTAGGTTTCCCCTTATTCGTCTAAACAATTTTCATTTTATAATTTTTTAAAAAAACTGTTTTACTCTAAATTTTTTACACACTTTTAAAATACTTGTAAAAACTATTTACCACACTTTTATTCTAAATCACAGGTTTAAGAAAATACTTGTAAAAACTTTGATCATTTTTTCACTTAAGTAACTAGAATTACAAGCGAGAAGTACAAATTTGCGGGCCGGCCCGAATTAATAAAAATAAATCGGTTTTTAAAAAACAGGATTTTGAAAACCAGGATTTTGAAAACCAGTCTTTTGAAAATCAGGCTTTTGGAAAACCAGGCTTTTCAAAACCAGGCATTTGAAACCAGCGGCGTTTTCTAGTGATGTTCTACACTTGCGCCGAACGAGTAAACAATTTTTGAATTTTATTCTAATTCTAAAAGTTTTATTTTTATTACAGAAAATTTTATTTTTATTATAAATTTCTAATATTATTTTCTTAATTAATTACTATTATTTTAATTATTTCGGGTGATCAAAATCCGAAGCAGAACACCTTGAGAGCACAACCAGAACACGCCATTGCTATACCTATATGTCATGTCGGTCGGAAATCTTTGGGTACTGGCCAATCCTCGATACAGTGAATGTGTAAATTCCATTTGCAAAGATTGATCAAGTTCGGGGTCAATAACAAATAGGTCTACCTCATCGTATTAAAATAGGGATAATTTTTATTTGTTAAGGATATCTTAAGCTAACTAGACATATATGCCATGTCAGTTGGAAATCTCTGGGTGCTGGCCAATCCTTGATTCAGTGAATGTGTAAATTCCATTTGCAAAGATTGAACAACTTAGGGGTCAATAACAAATGGGTCTACCTCATCGTATTAAAATGGGGTTAATTTTTATTTGTTTAGGATATCTTAAGCTAACTAGACATATATGCCATGTCAGTTGGATATCTCTGGGTGCTGGCCAATCCTCGATTCAGTGAATGTGTAAATTCCATTTGCAAAGATTGAACAGCTTCGGAGTCAATAACAAATAGGTCTACCTCATCGAATTAAAATGGGGATAATTTTTGTTTGTTTAGGATATCTTAAGCTAACTAGACATATATGCCATGTCATTTGCAAATCTCTCGGTACTGGCCAATCCTCGATACAGTGAATGTGTAAATTCCATTTGCAAAGATTGATCAACTTCGGAGTCAATAACAAATGGGTCTACCTCATCGTATTAAAATGGGGTTAATTTTTATTTGTTTATGATATCTTAAGCTAACTAGACATATATGCCATGTCAGTTGGAAATCTCTGGGTGCTGGCCAATCCTTGATTCAGTGAATGTGTAAATTCCATTTGCAAAGATTGAATATCTTCTGATGCCGTTGGCTCTTCAGCAAACCTTGTGCTAACAGCTGCAGTATTTTCACTTGAATGACACTAAACCATGATAAATTCTGCTTCTCTGATCTTGAACTGAACCTGCTTCTTTAAATTTATAAATTTATTAGGATGTTTTGTCGGAGTTTTTTGAATGAAATTTTCTTCTAACTTCTGATTAACTTCCACCATATTTAAAATAAGTTTTAATAATGAAAACGCGTTGTTCAATCGTATATTTATCCATTTTAACTAGCCGGAATGTTTATACTTGTCATCTGTTAAATAACATATGATACTCTGATCAATTTTCTTAAAACTATCTTGAATAATAAAAAATCATTAACCCTGCTTAAATTTCAGAAAACCAACCAGGTTCCTTGTTGGAAGTTTAATCTACGCTGCAAAAATTGTAAAAGCTTCTACGGAAGCGGCCACTTTCGGTACACAGATGTCCACCACATCTAGCGTGGATCTCCCACTTTATCAAAAATACTTATAGTATGAAGTTTGATTCCGAATAGTCAGTCCAGCTGTAGAGATTCCGAATTTTGAAGAAATAAAGTTTTTTTAAAAAAATAATTTGAATAAATTTATTTGGAACTTAATCTACAAAGGAAGCTGCCACTTCTGGTTGACCGATTTTAGCCAAAACTGTAGCTCCCAATTTGTGGAAAATCTGAGATCGATGCCAGTAATTTACCTAGTAAGGGTGTGAGAAGGAATAAAATTTGCAGTACTTGAATGGATGTACTCCTAAGAGCCCCACTAATACACAAGACAGCTGTCGCTGTATACTTTCATCATGAATTTTAGATTGGCCATAATATTTAAAGGTACCACCAAACAGTATGTATATATTTATAACTTTAAGTTTGTAACACTTTTTTCAGGGACAGCCGAGTTGACTCACGCCAGTACAACGTTTGCAAATTATTCAAATTTACTTTGAAAATAATGATTCAGTTCGGGAAACTCTTCGCCCGCTACGTCCACTTTATGGTCGAAATAATCGTTCATCATAGCAGCTAATTTGATAAACTATGGATCGTTTTTGCATTACGTGACAGCTGTAGTACGTAGTATTGAAGGTAAACCAAATGAATCGATTCGCAATCGTGCACAACAATTGGTACTTGATCCAACATGGAGGATTTTGCTTAAGGATGTTGATTTTACACGCTTATAAGATTTAACTTGTGCAGAAATTAAAACCATAGGACTATCGTTCGCACCGCGCCAAATTTTCGATGAATGGGCTGAAGCCAATTTGACATCGATGCAAACTTTCCGTGCAAAATTTTCTTCAATGGTGAAGCACATTTTATGTTGAATGGTTATGTATGGCAAGCATAAAGATATCTACTTCTTACCTTCTCCGCAAATTTTGCAGCATAAACAATTAACGAGTTGCGACGATCAAAATTTTCGTGCGAGTTGCGACGGTACCCGTTAGCACAAAGTCATTCCCTCCCAAGTGATACCTAACGTCCGTTCCTGCCGGCAAGTTGTAGATGGTGGTGTTAGTGAAGCGTCTCACACTGTTGTAGTGGCCCGTGTTATCCTCACAACGTCCATTATGGGGGTGTAAGATATTCATGACAACTACACTTTATTTTACATACATTTGTTAGTGGTAAACGTACACAAATTACGAATTAAGTAAATTATGAGTACACCACATTTAAAGTCAATAGAAAAATTCAACTCTTAAAACTTTTATTTTACTACACAAAAGAAAGAATGTAATAATTAATTCATTTTATTTAATACCTGAGACATCTATCGAAATTTTAGTGCATCTTTAAATAAATAATCTTTACTAAATAATAGTAGTCAAAAATAATTTCATCCGATGGCGCTAAAAGTATCAAAAGTTTTTCGTTGACGAATTAATTACCTGTATAAAACGGAAATATATCTCAACTAAATGTGCTATAAATATTAATATACTTTGCTGCCACCTAGGTTATACTAGTTCAACTATTACAGTATTTATGGAGTGTGTATTGGCTTTTTATTTTTTATAAGTTTTATAATTCTGCGGAGTTTATAAAAATGTTATTTCCCATAAAAAGAAAATCGATAAAGTAAAAAATGTTATATTCATCGTAATATAAGAATATACAAAACAGTTTTTAAAAAAATGGATTATTAAATATTTATGAACAAAAGAAAATCATATTTCGTTTATTTCCAAATTTAAGCAGCACTTTTAACGGGTGGCGGGATATATTCCCATGATGATTTCCAAACACAAAATTGTGATATAAACAAGGATGAATCGAGTTTCGGTTTATTATTATTAATGTACACGTATACTATTTTAGTTTATGTAACTAATGAGATATAATGGAGGTGATCAACCAATCAAAATTAAAACACATTTCAATTCCAATTAGCTTCAAAAATTTTATATAATAATAAATATCCACATAAAATTTCGTCGGAAAATTTCATACCACCCAAAATATTTGTATAGATACAACTAGACAGATTAAATTTTTTTAAAAATTTCCACTTACCACCCCCCGCGTGTTACGAACGATAAAACCGAAAATTATTTTGTTCACTTTATAAATTAATTTTCACCAGAGAAGAACACAAAAAAAGAAACATCATAATATTCATATAATCGACCGAAAATTAGGCTCCTAACTCACAAAGTTATTTTCCCATCCTCGGTCCTCCCGTTTATATACAACATAACAACATCGAAACGAAAAAAAAGGAAAAACTTATTTTTTTTTATATTTATCCTCTCTAAAGTCGTAATGAATATATAAAAACGAGGGAAAATGGATAATGAAAATAAAAATGGAAATAAACACCACCCACATATAATATGGCATCATACTAAAATTGTGTACTCGGCTATACATTTATATACGTACCTACATATATACTGAGGAAATAAAAGGATCATCCATCTGCCATTTGTGTTTGCTGTAACCCCCCCGGTACGGTATATAAGGAAATCAATAATAACAGAATTATAACAGGAAAATATTTCACCATAAACTGTTTCCAACTCAACATTATGTACGTACCCATCATCCGGCAGCTATATAAATAGGTGTAGTGTACCTTTTTGTTGTTGGATCCCTGCTATATTATATTCATGTTTAAATAATTTTCCAGTTTTTATACCAAGTTTTCATTTTATTTTTTTTTTTTTATTTATTTTTGTTTTGCTTTTGGTTGGTGTGAAAAATTAAAATAAATTGAATCATTTTTATCCCCTAACTAAACTGAGTATAATCTTCATGAAATTTTTACTTTTCATAAATTTTCACCAGATTAAAAGGATACTCTTGTGTGTGTGTATATGGGTGTGTGTAAGTATATGTTTTGTTCGTATTTGTGTATATACAAGCAAGATTTTCGTTTCATCAAAAGATAATGGTTTTCATAACTGGATATACATATATTGTATCCTTTCTTAGCGTTGTTGTTGTAGCTGGATTATCATCACTAAGATTATATTCAATTCATTTTATTATTGGATCATAAAAGGATATACCAAAGCAAAAAATTAATATAGAATGGGTTAGAATGTGTGTAGCCCTTGTATACTATACTCGTGTAATCAACTACAGTTAAACATAAATTAGCCACAGAAAACCAAGGCTTGCAAAACTCCCGATGCTATAATTTTCTTCAACTATATGTCGCGAAAAATATTACAGTGTTAATCCACTTCTACTAAACAAAAATCAAAAATTCCCTGTGTATCTTCCCGGCGGATAAATCTAAATTATTTGAATCAATGTGGCCTTCGAAGTGGTGGCCTTGGGCAAAGAGTCCTTACTCTCAAATTATATGAGTTGGCACCTGAATTCTATGGAAAATCAACATCGGACCCAAATACCGAGAGACACTTGAGTCCAACTTACAAGAACTATTCAAACAGACAAAGAAGACCGTTAGAGATTCCAAATGTGCGAAGATTATAGTTGGCCACAAAATTATGTTGAACAAACAAAACCATATATCTCGAAGAAAGTAAAATCGGTCTTTCGCTTTCGTTGGGGAATTTAATTTAAGTTTTCCATTTGTTAAATAGAGTACTTCAATACAAAAAAAGTGTTTTTAACAGATACAGCAATTTATTTTTTTTTTTCCTTTATTCGTTTATTTTAGGTTACATTTATCTCTCCATATTTGTGATCGGTTTTAGGTATCACAAACTTTTGCTTTAAGCACGGCATCACTTGGAGAAACTTCCTCCCTCCCTTCTCAACCCCTCCCCGATCCCCCCCCAATACCCCCAATCCCCCTTGAAGCATCCCCTTCTTGCTAGAGATGTTAGATGTTGCACTGGCCGGGATAGTGCTATGAGTAATAACTGGGTCTCGCATTTCACTTGAACTAATAATAGAGACAAAATCTATACGTTCGGTAACCAGCCTGATGCATTCAGTAGCAAATCGAGTGACCATATATTATTTACTGACATGTCAGCATTATCAAGTAAAAAAAAATCCAACGGAAAAACTGAATTGATATAGTAATATTTTCGGTAAATCATTTTAACCAAGTCCATTTAAGTCTATATATCCAAGTCTATATATTTTAAGTTTCATGATTTTTCAAATTTCAGATAGTTATAAAACTACTAACAAAAATTTCAGGAAATCCTCGTCTTGCTCTCTTAAACTAATACAAAGAACTAGTATTAAAATTTTATTACCGAAGGTAGGATGCTATAGTCATGGAAGGAGATAAATTAATAACTACTGAATAAGTAGACTAGAATTGTGTTATCATTACGTTGCTAACTGTCGACTATACCTATAACCGAGCCAATTCTGTACCATCTAATTAACCTGTCGAATCACTTGATTTTGTTGTGTATGAAAAGAGTTTACGGTGGGCTCGGCGACCCTCAGGAGATTCCGTGAACTGAAATTGACGACATTAGTGATATTTAGGTTAAAGTATGTATATGGATTTCGGCTTCCAAATCTACAAATTACAGTTCAGATGTCTTTTCTTTCCACGCAAATATCCGGCGGTGTAGTTGCGTTTTTACGATCATCTTTAAATTATACTGAAAATTGTAATTAATTTCAGGTATCATAAATTGTATCTTGCGCTCTTTTATTGGTCATAACAAATGATATCAATAATTCTTTTGTTGATGCAATTACAACGTTAAGCATCGGCAGGCAATGTGTTAATAAGTGTACGAAGTACTACCCACAACAGTTTGCATAAACTTTAACGATTGTTAAGATGCGAATGCCTGAAAATGCAAGCAGGCGCAGTTGTATATTGGACTATTTGGTCATTTTTTTAAGCTAAGCCGAGTATCACCTGTCACTTGAACAGAAATACCGATAGATAAAAGATTAGCTCCAGTTATTTAAATTTAAAAACTACTGTATACAACTTTTTACGGTCGCTTATTAAATTAAATTTAGTAGAATACAACAACACTCGTATTCCCTTTCGATATCGAGCACCTATACGCGATCTTGAAAGAAATTTTTGGTAGGGCCACTGTGTACTAAAATTTGTTCACCTCCATTGATGAACTAAAATGGTCATGATTGACGTAATAAAAATTATCGAGCGATATCCGTTTGCGCCATTCCCAATTTTAAAATTAGAAAGCGTTATATTAATAGTTTATAGTTTGTTGTATGAAATATGGAATTTAATATTTACATCATTGATTATTTTCAACATGGCCAAAATTCAGAACTTGACTGTATAATTAGTAAATTACCTAGTTCTATTCATTATTGCCGAATTTTAGAACTTCATTAAAACTCGTTTTAGAATCCAAATCTGCTTCTGTATACCAAATTTATCAAGAATTATTTAAGAACTGTCCAAATTCCCTACAGAATGGTTAAATGCCAGAACTTCATTCAAAATTCAACATAAAACTTCAGTCTACTTCTATATCAAATTTAACCATAATTTGTTAAGAAATGTGCGCCTAATTACCGAATTTCAAAACGAGCTGGGTATGGTTCGCCGAATTTAAAAAAAAAATCCAAAAAAACAAAATTCCAACTTATATGAAAGGTTTTCATATTTCTATGGGATCGGTCAAGAAATGGCCGAGTTCTTAATAAAATTGTAGATACATTTTTTTATAATTTTAAAAAATCCCGTTTTTAGTGAAATTTTTAAAATTTCAGAAAAAACGGGATTTTAAAAAGCGGGACTTTAAAAAGCTAGATTTTCGGAACGGTATACTGAAAAAGCGGGATTTTTAAATAGCGAGTTTCGATATATCAGGGTTTTGAAATTCGAGCTTTCAGACTGATCCCATTTGTACTTTTCACTGGCCAAGATCAATGATGATTTTGAGATTAGTACATTGTCAAAGGTCATCCGTTGAATTACCGGAATAGTGTTAAGCCCGTACTCGTACTCACCCCGGCCATTTGGTTAAATAGTTTTAGGACAACCATAAGTGATAGAGTATTACCGTTCGCAAAATTAAATTGAGTTGTTCTTTAGCAAACTCAAATAAAATGTTGGTATATAATATCCCGTCATGGGTTTCATCTTTAATTGCTAATCATAACTCTAAACAAACGACGGCTATAAAAGAAATTCTCTGCTCAATATGCCTTTTTTCATATAAGTATATCTATGAAATGAAAACTGCATTGACATTGAGGCTGTATTCAATTCCCCAACATTTAGGGGTATTTGTGTAGTTTTGCCACTTATAATTTAGTATTGTGTGATTGGGTAATACAAAGAGTTCGATTTTTAATATATAACACTTGTTTTACTTCTGGCCAACTGAGAATTATATTTTCCCGAGAAATTCATTATCCCTATTTTTCCACTGAAGTTATGAGTATGCTGCATAAAATACCCAGCAAGTATTCGGTCAAATAATTGTGTTTATAAAGATTACTAACCGATGAATTTGAAGAATCATTTAATGTATCCTTGTCTGAAAAACTTGTTTGTGTTTTAAAACATTTTAATTTTGTTGTTCATTTAAATATTTACGGAGAAAAGCAAACAACTATAGATTATGAATAGAAATTACAATGTCACACATAACAGATTATGCCCAGTAACCGCTTTAGTTACTTTGATATATCGAGGGCAACACATTGTACTACATAAACAGTTTGGCAGCTCTTTGTTTCGTATAAAAACTTAGCTGTGTATCAAGCTCCCCTTTTTTATCAAAGGTTTCTTTCGTTTATCGATTTTTTCGAAACTCTCCTAAAAAAGCTAAAGCTTTCCAAACGTGGCGTAAGAATGCATCTCTCAGCTTTGAAATGGTTCCATTAGCAAAGAAATAATAAATTTTGCTTATATTGCTAACAGGAACAACAATTGTCAATATTTTCGAGATATTGGGGCCTGGGGGTAGATACTTAATCGACTTACAAGCAAGCAATTTGCTAGCTAAAATCCTGGCTACTCAATCAATTTTATCAAGGATTATCTTTTTCAAAAAAAAATTGTTTTTTAGCGATTGCACAGCAAATTTTGCGGCTTCAGCAAATTTTTAAGTTGTTTTGTCATAATTTTGTCTTGCCATGCTTGCTTGCTAGGCGATCGAGTAAATATCCCATTGTCTACATTCTCCACATAGTCAACGCCATTTGTTTAATTATTTACTTACACTGCCTACCCATGTAGAATATTAATTTACTACGGAGCCTAAACAATACGACGGTGTGCTTCGTCTAAAGGACGGTTTGCTTCTTTTAATTATTATGAGAAAAAGACAAATTTTTGTTTTCAAGAGTTTTTTTATTTCATCCAAAATTCTTATAAGAAATATTATAACAGTGTACTTAGTGATACATATTTGTTTTTGTTAATTGTAGCAAACGGCAATATCATTTAAATTCACTTTAAGACTAATTTTTGTTTGAAATTATAAATAACATTTGGAGAACAAAATGCAAAATCGGATAGAATAAATTATTTGATTGGTTATAATCTCCCCGTAAAACTGATTTTACAAAGTGCAATATAAATTTTGAAAAGTATTCGAACATTTAAAAACACTTTGTAATTTATTCTCATCGAAAAAACAAGAAATTTTCATTTTGAATTTTTTTTTTGGTCTCATATGAGATATCCTTTGTCGCTCCAATCAATAGCGCATCTGCACCAGTATATATTTTACGTCTCTGAGATCGTATCGTAGATTCTATTATCTTTCATTTTTCAGTTCCGTTGTTTTCCTGATATTCAAGGTCCTGCCGGTCATTTAGGGTAGTATTTTGCGGAGCGACCATGGTATTCCTTTTCTTCCTTTGCCTACTTTCATCACTCTTAGGTGTTGTGGACAACTTTCTTTTACTGGATTCCTAGTGTTCCTCTGTGTGTGTGTTTTGTGTTTGTGTGTGAGTATGTAGTGAATTTTGGCTGGTATCGATGCACCGGAAGTAGCACTTTCCATCTCATTAGCTTCTTTGATTTTACAAATATTTAAAGTTTTTAGGTTTTCAAAAAAATGATTAGAAACAAAAATATTTTAAATTTATTTATTAATAAAATTTGTGTTGTGTTTTAAATTTTACAAGAAATAGTAAGATAAAAAAAATCTTTGTTTCACCAAAATTCGGCATTTTTACAGTCCAGGCGGAAAACTAATCAAGATAAAATTTCACTCAAGATGAGCTTTTTCATAAATTGGGAGATTTTTGCGAAATTTGGTGGAAATATGTAGATCAGAACTGGCAGCTACTGTAGGAACTTTTTCCATTATTCCAATGATGTTGAAAAGAATAGCATTAAGAAAAAACGGCAAAGAATTAAAATGTTCAAATACAAATATTTAAACATTAAATTTTCAACGAAGGATAACGTAGGAAACGACCAACAGCTCTTTTAATTAAATTTCAGAGGGGAATAATGATTTTTGACTTCAGAAATTAATTGTAGTGTGTTTTAGATGTGACCATAAAAGTTGATTTCAAAATTTAACATAACATTGTTTATGCAATTCTAGTTTTATTAAAATAATATATATTTAAACTTTATAGCTGTTTTACTTTGGATTTTCGATTGTAGTGGTGTTTGTGATTGTACCGTATATTGGTCTATTTTCACAGTAAAATATAATAAGTTCGTAAACACGAAAAGTTAGTTGTGTAAATAGAATATAGATGAGAAATGCGAAAGAATCGAATTTCGTACGATATGCAGTAATTCGCTAGTAGTACAACTACATGGCACTGTTCTATATAAGGTGTCCCCGATTGGGATGCTAATCCGTTAAGGGGTGATTCATTGGTTCATTTCATGAAACAAATCGTATGGTTAGGGGTTGGGTCAATTTTTGATATCCTTTGAGATACAGGGTGTTTAAAAAATTTTGTTCAGCAGAAAAGTACAAGCGAATATTAAACTGTAACTTACAAAATATTTATCGAACGGCAACCAATAAGGAAATAAATCTAATTGTAAATTTAAATCTATTAAATAAAGTAACATTCAATCGTATAAGAGCTACTAAAGTGTACTACTGATTTAAAAGTGAAAGATACCAAAACATTAAAGTGTTTCTATTTTATCTCCATCCGCAAATAAAGCACAACAGTGGCCCTATTCTGGCTTTCCCGTGGAATTAGGAATTGGGAAAATATTTTGCTGTGATTACAAATTGCAATAATTCCCAAATATTTATTTCCCGTTCCCAAATGTATATTCTGGTAGACTGGGAATAATTTTTTGGGGAAAATATTTTTATTTTGCTTTTTATAAACTAGAACGCATGTTGCGACCTTATTACAAATTTTATTTATTTTTAAATATATGTTTATTAGAAAACATAATGTTTAAAAATTAGAAAAAGTTCTTTAAAGATTTTCGGCTTTTTTATAGACAAATATTATTTTCTATGACATTCACATTGTTTGAGACCTTTCGGGCCACCAAAAAATGAGGTCATTTACTTACAATACTCTACTAAAAAGACGAACGTTGCAACCTGATGAGTAGACCAACTTTTATCGGTACGAAACCAAACTGCCAAGAGGAAACTTGAGGAAGTTCTCATTTTTGTAAAGGGTTGTGTGGCTCTGTACACACAAATACCCTTGGGGTTAATGGGGGGTTGAGTGAATTTTCTACTTCTTTTTAGTAGAGTATTGTAAGTAAATGACCTCATTTTTTGGTGGCCCGAAAGGTCTCAAACAATGTGAATGTCATAGAAAATAATATTTGTCTATAAAAAAGCCGAAAATCTTTAAAGTAATTAATACAGACGAATTTAAAATTTCTTAATTTAGAAAAAGTACGAATTACAATTCCCTAAAAAAATAATGGGGAAAAATTAACGTCAAAATGCTATAAAATAGAATTATTTTTTCCCAATAAAAAAAATCCCCAAACGCCAGAATACACTTTAGAGAATAAAAAATTCCCAACTGCTAGAAATACGTCACTAATTCCCAATTTCCTATTCCGGGGGAAAAACAGAATAGGGCCACAGGGAAGACTCACAAGGCCGCTCGCAAACATAAAATTTCCATAAGTAAGTGGATTGCCCCTATACTGTTACATACTTAGTATAACCTTCATATTGCTATTTCAATAGATTGATAACCAAAGAAACAATATTAATGATGTGAAGAATAATCAATAAACACTTTGTGCGGTTCATATTTCATAGAATGGGCCTTTATAACCAAGCAAATCTGTCTTTCAAAAGTCACGCCTAGATGTCGGTAGTAAATAATTTCTAAACGCAACCTCTTTTTTATGGATGGAGCTACGAGTCACACAACACGTGAAAACATCCAGCTATTGCGGTTCAAGCTTCCAGGTCGATTAATTTCACGTAATGGTGACATAAATTGGCCACCTAGATGATGCGATTTAACGCCATTAGATTACTTTCTTTCGAGATTATTGAAAAGCAAAGTTAATGTGAAAAAACAACAACAATTACACAGCTGAACAACAACAATTGGACCGAAAATGATGAACTTAATGCGGACATTTAAATGATGTCATTTTTAAAATATAATTGTTAAAAGTCATATTTTTAAAAAAATAAAAAAAAAAAAAAAACATCTAGTAGGCGCGCCTTTGAAAGACCCTTTATGTTAGCAGATTATTTTCAACCGATTGTCTGAAATTAGTTTCCTGAACGGAGTATATTTCATAATTAAACAAGTTAGTTAAACATATTTATTCAAATCGATAATTCCCTGATGATCCTTCTGTTAAGGAGAATACATTTTAAAGTTTCAATACGATTTAGAATGGAACTTCTTTATGTAAATCTATATTTTTGTGGCCGGAGTGTGTTCGTCGACCGAGAGATGTACTTTTAAAGATAATTGTGAAAGTTATACCAGAAATGTAAACTGTTAAATTTAAAAATATTCCAATTGGATTTGTTTTGTGGCGAAACATTTTTAGATAATCTTTAACAATTATATTAGAGAAGTCCCTGAGTCCCTAATGGTGTCGCTGTATAAAGGTCAAATAATTTTCTAAAAATTTAAGATAAACAGGAGAAAACGGTAATACGATTTATTGAAGTTTTTTTAATTCTAAAGAAAGCTATTTTATTTTTAGACAATGTTTCTACTTTTATAAAAGTTTTAAAAATATTCTAATCTTGGATAAGCTTTCATGACGGGGATAACATTTTATTATACAGATTCATGAAATAAATGTTTTTAAATGTCTCTATAGACTTAGCTCTTGTATGATTTGACAATTATTTAAGTTTTGAATGTGACAGTTGGTGAATTAAAGAGAGTGCACAAACTCCAAGATTTTTTTAAAATACTTTCACTTTATAACAAAAGTGTTTGAAATTGATATTGATATTATAATTTTAATCATCTCAATTTTATTTTATGGTATTCATTTCGTATTCAAAATTTTATTTTTTATTAAATGGGCTCTGTAAGGACGCAATTGCCTCAACATAAGAAACCGCAATCGAAGGCGACTTAATTATTATTATTCTAGTACTGTAAACTGCATAATATCAATTCAGTATGAGATGGTTAACCACTAGGCCAAATACACATATTTCAAGGTAAAAGCAGCAACATTATTCAAATAACCTATTCCATATTATAATAAAATTATATTACTTTCACTATGATCGATCATTATAGTTTAAATTATTTTTTTCCCATTTTAGCTTCATAATTTTGTCAAGGATTTAAAAAATGAAAGCCGTAAAACAAAGATTTTTTTAAAAACCCTAAAAAACATGTATATATGATAAAAAATAACTGTGGGTATGTAAATTTTTTTAACATTATCAATTAGGCCTGGTAATCTTAACAGTGCCATAAAATAGAAATTTAACCGTTTTTATATTTTATGTTTAAGGATTAAAGGTGGTTACGTAACAATAAGTGTTGTATAATTTTTTTATGATGGATTTTTTTTTACCTGTAAGTGAAAACATTTCTTAAAAAACTGTTCAAGCATTCTCGCGGTTTACCATCACTTTTGTGTAGTCTTCTAAGAAAACGAATTGTTAATCTTTAACCTCTTTATCGATTTGGCCAAATTTTTAAAACGGTAAACTTCGGATTTCGCAACAAAAATGATTACTCAACAATGACATATGTCACCTATACGTCGTAAGGATGTATTTAAGCAGGTTCCGATTCAATCGCAATCAAAATCACTAAAATAGCAATTCATGTATAATTTTTGGATTATATAGACACTAAAAACAATCCCACCGCACACACAATAACAACAATAAGTCGCATTCGATCTAGTTAGATAACGAGACGAGATGAATGAATAAATCAGAAAAACAAAACTAAAAATCCACAAATAAATTACATCCATAAATTTCACTCAAATTTTTTTTTTAATTTCCCCTCCACTTTACATTCCTCTACAATATATACACAGCGTTACATATTCATACTCCGATTTTTGTATAGCATACCATGTGCGGTAATAAAAATAACTTTTTATGATGAGCTTTGTCCTCTTTCTTCTGTATATTTAAGGCATTGCGCCCGATAAAAATATAAAAACTTCCAACTAACAATCATCGTGGCAATAATACTAAATATAAACAAAAATGATGATGTCAGACTCAAATTGGATATGGAAAATACAAATAAAAAACACTATTTAATGTACAGTGAAATTATCCCCAAAAACGATGGGGTGCATATAACCACCCCTCTCAATAAAATAAAAAATTCTCTGGATTCAATTGTATTATCATAATTGTGTATCAAGATTTTTATTTTTCTGGTTTTTATGTTAAACAAGGGGTTCGAAGATTACTTGATTGTTTTTTGATGATAGTTTTGGAAAATGTATATTCTCCAAATTATATATCCAGTATTTGGATTAAACATATACATATATACAAAAACATAAAATTGGGAAAAACGAAATAATGTTCCATGATCGTCTTGTAATATGATTTTAACTTTTCCATTTTTTTTTTTTTGTTTTTCATTTCTTCCCCCCGGTAATTTAATTTGAACCCCACTCTATTGATTTTCCTGAAAATTTTTCTCGAATATACGGACGTGGTTGGTTTATTCCCATTTGTATTTCATACACATATGTAAGCACAACGTTCTATTGGGGTAGATAATCAAAAAATGGCTGAAAAGAAAATATTTCGATTATTGGTGGGAATTTAGATGTTTTGTAAGCATCGGGTTAGAATCAACCTCTGGTTTGTTAACAATGGTCCATTTATATTTTTTTTTTTATAATTGAAATCAAATTAAAAGCAATATTGAAACTATGAAATGTCATAAACCAATCTTACGTACAAACACTTAATTTATTTTTATTTCAATGTGTAAGTGATGGGGATGAAACCTCACGAGGTAAACATAACTTCGTCCCGACTCACATAATTCGGAAAATCAAGGTGAAATACGGGAAAATCGTAAATTTTCACATTTCCTTGGGGATTCTCTGCGTTTGTGTTAAACGAAAATAGTCCTCGATCATTTCCTCCACGAAAATTAAACAATTAAATTCAAGCCAATGTGTGAATGAATTATATGACATGTACATTGTGGACTGTTACTAGCGCTGAACTGGCCGATTTGTGAACTAAAATGCTAAAATCAAGTTTTGTATGGTTGAAAATCTTTCAAACCACATGCAACATTATTTTAAATTTTGCTGCCTTAAGGAAGCAGCTGCCTTATCGGTAATTTTGAGGACTAAGGTGTTTCAGTTAAACTTTTGACGACACGCACTATAATAAATGTGTAATTATCCACCAGCACCAAAATAGTGAACTAGATTATTCTGTTACCAGAATTTTAGCTTAGTTCGAGGCTTGGCAATACTTTCCAGTATATCACTGGATTGTGAATACCTTTATAGAATTTGACGGTTACAACGCCAATTTTCGCGGATACACGAGAAATAAACTCCGAATAATATCCTAATATTTATTGATCACTTATCAGTATCACTACAGAAATACTCCCGAAAATACGAGAATAATTCCCACACTAGTTTTCCTAAAGTTCACTAATCACTAAAAAACAACAACAAATAATTTCACAATTATTTATTAACAACTTCAACATAATTTACAATTATTTTTAATCACAACTCATACTAGTTTCCCGTTACTCATGTTTGCTTTTATTGTGTCACGTATACTTTCAGCAAGACTTACTAAAGACTAACTTAAGACTCAATCTTGTGCTCATCGCACAATGTTCGCCAACTATTAAACCTAGATGTCACTAATCTCACAAAAATGTTATTTGATCAATTTAAGCTGAATCAACCTGCCCAAACGACCCACTCTGGATCACGCGAAATAAGCGAAATCGTAACATTACCCCTATGCAAACTACGGCCTCTGCAGTTTAGTCCGTACAGCTTAAACCAATTCAACCTCTCTTTTGTATTTGCCTCTCGACGCCATCTAATCCCGCACTCACCACCCATGGCCCTTCCCACCTTAGTCTCAACCTTCATGACAATCTACGCCACGTGTCTCCTCCATACTCAGTCCACCTGTTCGCACATCTCCGGTTACATACTGTCATCCTCGAAAATAGCCAACGCTCCCATTGCCAACGAGATCTTTAACGTTCTTTAAGCATTCCATCGGTGATCTTTTCCGCCATCGTCTAGCCCTCTCGAATTTTAGTGACACAAGGCTCAGTGGTGAACCATCCGCAATCTCCATTTGCATTGGCTTTTATCTTCTCCAAATACTTTTCAAGGTCCCAACCAACCAATTAGATTTGGACCCCATCCGTCCAAACATAACTGTCACAATTGCTCTTCGGCATCACATGAGAGCATCGCCACACATACAGCGTGTTTCTCATTTTAATTTAAGTTATACTTACCGACATCATATATGCATTGATATTGCATTGTTACCTCAGGTGTATCGTTACATAAATAATCTTAGCACCAAAATCAACGAAACCACCGATCTCCAACAGGTGATCCGCTATCAACCCCCATTCACTAGACACCAACTCTCTTGGTTCTTGTTGACTAACAAATGGTTCTGCACTATGATTCAATATACGGTTGAGCATCCAAGACTCCTTCTCGTGTTCATCTCAAACACATTTCTAAGTGTCCAAGATAAGTGGTTACTATTAATTTACTATAATATGCAATATTTAGATCAACAATAATGAAAAATTATAAATTTATTAATTAATTTTACACATATGAGCAATATAAGTAAAGTTTAGTAAGCAAATTCACCAAAATAATGGTACTCAAGCTCATAATACAATAGAAAAAACAGTGCATACATTTAGGGGCATTTAAATATCGATACTAAAAATAAATTTGTTTTTCTCAGTACCATACAGCCTTAATTACGCCTAATAGGAGAAATCGTAACATTATTTTTGTTTGAATTATGGGTTTCACCCTAAATTGATTGCGATAGTGATTCCAGCGAAGTCGGTAAGGGATCCTTCGGAATTGTTTCTCAGTTTAAATGACTGATGAAAATTACTGAACGAAGGTTTTCGAATACCACTAATCGATGGGTTTTAGTACCAAGAAAATTCGACAGACTTCCAGAGGTCATGGATTTGGGATATGGGAAAACATCTGCTGCTGTAGAACGGGTTTCGAGTACCAGGAACCGATTGCCATTGTGGTTCTGGTTTTGGTAAAAAAAAAATTAAGAGGTCCTTCGGAGGTTCCCGGGTCCAGTTTTTAATATTTTCTTCTTCAGCTCAAACGAGTGTTGAAAACTGCTGAAGACGGACTTTCCAACACCAGGAATCGATTGCGATGGGTCTTGATTTCGAGAAAAGTAGTTTGGAGTTTCCCGGTGCGATGCAGGTCACAGCTTCCATTTTTGAAAATTTTTCTCGTCGATGTTGATAAAAATTGATGAGAACGGGTTGTTTAGAGCCAGACATTGCAAAGAGATGAAGAAATATTTTCTATAGTGTGATTACGGATTTCGAGAACATTACTTTGGTTGAATAAGAATAGGTACATGGCTGTTGAAACAGTCAAGATCTTTTGTCATAAAACACACCTACTTAGAAGAGAAAAAATGTTTCATCGTTCAAATTATGGTTTTTACAATGTCTAGATGGGTACAATAATATTAAGAAATTAAAATGTAAAATCATCAATTTGACTGTACCGCAGCTAAATGTTCCAGCATGTAGCGTAAAGCTGTATCATGTTGCATCATGATTTGCTGTTGTTGCACCATGTAGCGTGATCTTCCACCATGTTGGCCATCTTTTGTGATATCATCTTACACCATGGGTGACATGTTCTACAATCACATTTTCGATACTTTATCGAAGTTTATTTCTCATTTTTCTAAACTAAAATGGACAATTGTTTCATTTATGAATTATTTCTTTTCTATTGCTATCACAACCTACTAGTACAAATGCGAACAAATTGTCTTTCTCTAATTTCGTTCAAGTATCGAAAACAAATTATTTCTTGATAGAAATGGAGTAGAATATCACAATTTTTCAATCTAGCAACCTGGTAAATGATATAAAATGTGAAATAGTGTCACATTTTATTCTAAAGAAGCGAGACATAATCTACGATAAAGTATCGAAAATGTGATGGTAGAACATGTCAGCACATGTATAATTGGGCGAATCTTGCATAGTTACGGGATACTGCTCCATTTTGTGTCATGGCGGCTAAATCAGAGAGTAAAACTACTACTTTTATTTTTTGACGTATGAGGGTGTTAGAAATTTTTACAATTTATTTTATTTGACATTTGAAAGAGTGGTAAAGTTCAAAAATCTCATCGGCGAAGATTGTAGTGTATATCGAAAACCACTGAAAACTAGTGCGAACCGGCTGCGAACAATATAAATGTGATATAATTGTATTGGTGATCGATTCGGGAACAATGTAACTGTAAGTATATACTAAGCCATACAATTATCAAATCATTATCAAATAAAGTTGTTTTGCTATATAGAATGCTAGAACGATTACCGGGCTGGGGCTATCTAAATGAAAATGTCCTCACTATGAATGTAATGTGTACAGATCGGCTCATCAATTATAAAACAGGAAAATGTGTTGTGATCCGACCTGGCCTGCGTGGTTATAAATGAGATCCAATAAATAAGCAATCTACAAAAACAGTTAATAAAATGAGATAGCAGTGTTCTTCCGAGATTTCTAATAATTAAAATAAATATATTTTGTGTTTTTTTATACAATTTTTAGAAAAAATTGTATGTGTCGTTAAATCCAGTGATCGTGGGCAGTGTTGAAAAACATTATTAGTCTAAAATAAGTTTGGTTGGATCGGACTTGGATCTACGTTAATTATAGATGTTCATCGTATTTATTCATGAAGAGTGATTCAAAAGCATCCAGTTTCCAGTTGTCTCGTGTTTTAATTATTTTGAAATTATGATCTGTTTGGTGGCCAAAATTATTTTATGTACTCGACTATAGATGATTTGTGAATCTCATTGTTTCTTACACCACTAGCAGTTGATGAGCCTAGGTTGATTTTTTTTTTTAAATATTCCCCTGTTTGTTCGTCATAGCTGAGTAAAAGGTAATTCTATGTTGACATATTCGTTTCTCGTAATCGAAATTTACATACACAATTGTGTATACACAACATAACAATAAAGGTCAAAGATAAAGTGTTGCCAGTCAAATAAAAAACTGGAAATAAATTTTATTTAGCTTTGTTCATACAATGCACGCAAAAAAATCGTCGATTAATGATTGATCATTACTCTCGATAATTTTTTAATTTAGCATGTTTCATAAAATCGGACATAAGTTTTGAAAAAAAAAATTAAAATTTGCTCAGCTACCTCAACCTATGTTAATACTTAATATCTTAATTATTAGATTATATTTCTTAGTTTATTAAATCTGGAGGATCTGCTTTGCGAAGCCGTCTGTATCGGTTGCCTTAGTAGTTCTCTAGCTAATTCGTTAAAGTGTGATTGCAGTTTCAGTTGGTATTTTAGATTAGGTCTATTTTTTGATTCAACCCGAGCAAGCAGGCTTGCCTTGGGTATTTTGCACCGAGCAAAGGTTGTGCAGTGCCAAATGATCCCGTGTGCATAGAGCAATAATTTGTTTTTTACTTTGCATATTCATTTCAAAGCAAAATTTTAAGAACCGAGTATGCGCGGTGCAAGCACATTTCACAAATAAAAACGCTGTGTGCAGAGTAATGGTGCGTTTACATGTGACCACAATTTTTCTTCTGCAAAATGAGGAAGATATAACATTGACTTTTTGCACATGAGAGACAAGAAAAGAAATATATCCCAACAAAATTTGGCAGAAGATTTTTAAGATAAAAACCACTATAAAATGTTGCCATAAAAATAAATGTTCGCAATAAAATATATTCGATCCGAGTATTTTTATATGTCAACATTTTTAAAATTAACAAGAAAAAAAAATTATTTCGTATTTATAAATGTTGAATTCATTAAAAATAAACTAATAATGGTCCTATAAAAAAAATTACACTATTACTTTATATGTTTATTTCTTTCTTGCATATTGAATATTTTTATATAGCGGATCCTTTTTATTTACTTGCAAAAATTTGTAGAAGAAAACAATTTTCTACATGTAAATGCCCCATAAAAGAACTCAGGTTGAATAAAAAAACAAAGAGTATTTTTTGACAGCGCACTGCTTGCTAGGGTTGAATCAAAAAATAGGCCCACTGCATGATTGACAATAAAATCTTTAACAGTTTTGGTTCTCATCTGAATGCATTGCAATTATTTGCAAAGGGAAATTTTTGTATCATTTAGTTGTATTTGTGGGTTATTTTCATTTGTATATGTGACGTTTTCCAACACAATTTTTTTATTATCAACATAAGTAAAACTAATTTACAAGAGATTTTTGATTAATGGTTAATGATTAATTTAACAATACATCTTAGAAATAACGGTAGCAAAACTAAAATCTACAAATGAAAAACACGACGCGACGAGCTTCGCTATTAAAAATATTCATTATACTCTGAGAGATACAATTTAAACCAACTAAAACAATTCCCTATATATTAAATATAAAATAATAATTGTTTACTATTAAAATCATCCTAAGGCTATTTATTAGCACAACATTTTAAAATTACAAAATAATGTTGGTTTTCAAAACAAACAAGTTGCCGTGCAAAACAAACAAAATGGCTGTCAATTTTGCTGTGTTTTATGCAGGGTTGAAAATGCCCTTATATAAAATAAGGGAAATTTTTCACTTATTGAGCAAATCCAAAATTTACAATGCAAAACGATGTATGCCCGACTACTTTCGATTGCAAATCGTTTTGCAATTTTTTATGTGTGTGTATAAAAATTTAAATACCGATACGGAATTTTTTTCAATGTGTACTATAAAAATGAGAAATTTCAAATCGATTGCAATTAATTGCAAAGCAAGCTCAGATGAGAACGCACAGTCAGGTCTCTATGGATGTTGCAGTTTCGAATATACCATGGGGCATTTGTAAAGCTACGAAGAGTTTTTGCTTGCGTTCTTTGTACGAGATCTAGAGAGTATTTCGATTTTCTTCCGATCATCCAGTACATTTTAGGAAATTGATTGCGTTTTGTTTCAATGTGCTTTTATTGCCGAGAAATTGTTATATTGTTTAATTTTAAACAATGAGGATTTTTGTGTGAAAAACAACTGTGTCAAACCATTACAATAAAACGACAACATCGTAAAACATTATATTTTGTTCATTTGGGGTGAACACTTTTTGTAGATGGTTAGAGAAAGCGATAGTTTTTTCTAAATCACTTCTGGTCCAGTGGCCATCTGGTTTCCTTATCGGTGTGTTCGATAGCTCTGGTCTTTTTAAATTTCTTGCTGTCTACCACAGCACAGAGAGTAATCTGTTTTTTCTGTTGCTATATGAGCTCACTTAGGTTATTCTGAATTCCTAAATTTTGTTCTTCCCGTATTGCTTCTCTCAGAGTTTAAATAGCCCTATTTAATTTTCATTTATGCAAAGGAGATTGGTGAAGCTGCCACAGCCGCCGAATTGCCTGCTTCTATATGCCTTTTGAATCTTACTTGAAAGCTTATTATTTTTTTCTGATTTTTTGTTCTCCGGAGCAGTTTTTTTACAGCCATTTCCATTATTTGTCTTAAGTTTTCTATAGCGACATCAATGTCCTCTGGTGTGCGACTATTGTATTTTTTGGTAACATGGCCCTATGATTAAACTGCGTATTGAGCAATCGTTGCGGCTCTTGTATATAGATGGCTCTGATACTGTTCGTCATCTAAACAATGTTTCTTTCAGTAATTTATTCATCTATTACGTTCAAACGCTTCGGTACCAGCGAAACAGGTATATTTGATGAGACATACGTCGTTTTAAAAACTTTTTTCGGAGTGAACGAACCGATTTTCGGATGTGATGAAAACTGCAGTATACCATAAGATTACGGAAAATTATGCAATTAGATCCATCTTTTAAAAGTCAATTTCTTCTTACTACCAGTAATATTTATAAATGTTTTCTTTTATTTTTAATTAAAATCTTCAATGAATGGTTATTATTTTGGCATGGCGATATAATCGGATGATTGTATTTTAATGCAGCAGTAACCAATTAAAAATTCAATTTTCGTCTTCCAATTCCCTCTACACTCATATTCTGCCAACATTTCTATTACTAGAAATCTTTTTCGATTCATCAGAAGTCATATAATATTTTGGTTGGTGCACATGATTGCATGGAGATATACATTATATTAGTAGTTTTACGACGATATCATCATATAAACATTTTTGTCCAACAAAGGAGTGCAAGCACAACCAAAACGCATATTAAATGCATAACATTTGTATTTCTTCTCTACTACTCTGCATCTCGACGATATTTTTTCGTTTGAAGTCTAAACGGTAATAAAAATATTCATAGCTGGGTGTTATAAAATCATTAAGAGGGTAACTTGTAACTAATAAACTAAAGATTCAATGTCGAATGACCATTGTTTTCAAAAATTTTCCCAAAATTCCAGCTACTGGTGTGAATTTGAAAGGTATCATCATATATTACATCTATAAAACACCCTATCGATATACGAGTATTGCGTACATATTCAAATTTGATTCCGATTTATTTAATAATTCGTATAATTAATTCGATCCGATTCATTTGTACAAATATATAGATTTCGTTAGGGTGCAGTGGTATTCAAATTACATGCATATACAGACGGACGATGTGACCAAATGTAATGCAAAATGACAAAATATTTGTATGATAAAATTGTCGGAGTGATGATTCATTATTGTATTGAGACCAATTCATGTCGGATCAATTATTTATGGGAAGTTATTTATTTTGTTCGGTGGTTAATCAAAGTAATTCGTTGTTTTTAGCTTGATGTGCCGGAAAAAATTAGAATATGATGTCAAATGCAAGCTACAACGAAATGTGCGTGCTCGCTCCTAAACACTACAAATTGTTTTGCATTTTTAAGTTTTTATCGGTTTTCTCGTCCAATAGACATTCATATTTTATAATGCTGAGATGGAATGGCGATATTCTACTGACTCACTTAAAGGTTTTGTATACCAGTAGCAATATAAATATCCTGTTGGGAATTAAACGAAACTTCAGAAAAATTAAAAAGACAAACAACCAACTTTCAATTGGCAGTAGAAACTTGTTGGAAACTTAATTAGTTAGTAAAACTGATGATCAATTTTTCTTTTTAACTTTACTAAAGCAGATCGCCCCGCCACATGTTTATTTGGTTTTATCTTTTAATGGAAAAAAAATAATCGAAAATTTTACCACCGCACAATAGTCAAGAATGAGGTAAAAAAATTTTGACGACTACACAAACTGACTATACACGAACTGAGAATATCACCCACGACCATTATGAGGAAGCATGGTGCATGTTACGAGATCAATACATCCATCGTCGCTTCATCATCGAGAGTCATCTCCGAAGGTTTAGAACCATGCCTGCACTACAAATCGAATCAGCTGTGGGGTTGCGCAAGATCATTGATACTACATTACGACAGTCACCGTTCACAGTTTCGAAGTTTTAGGAGTACCAGTCGCCACATGCGGGATATAATTTTTGTCAACATCAACGCAGGCAAACTGGATCCAGAAATCCATCGACATTAGGAAATCTCCATCCATCATACAAAGATCTGACTGATTTTCTGAACACCAGATGGCAATCACTAGAGATGATTTTCATGCAATAGCACAATTGGATCCATCACAATCGCACAAAGTGGTTCCGTCGTAAGTCATGCAATCAACTTGCTCATTCGTCGTCACATCGGACTCTCGCATCACTTGTTATGCGAAATCCGAATACCGAATCATTATCAGTCGAATCATCACCAACTTCGGTTACTACGAACCACGTCGCATCACTATACTACAAAACTATACTACAAGAATTGTTGGAACTCGGTATATCGTGGGATAATGCGGTCCCAAAACCAATTGCTCAAAGATGGCTCACTTATCGAGATAGTCTGAAATCTTTGGAGGCTCTCAGAATCGATCGCTGGTTACTCGTCTTCAGCTTTAATGGTTCCACGACGCCTCTGAAAAAACATATGCAGTGGAGGTGAATGGTCGTATAACGTTAGCAGATGGATCAACCAAAATCACCTTGTTAAAGTTAGCCGAAAGATTCCAGCCGAAAGATAATGCAGATAGTGTCTTGACTATTTTTAAACTCTCTCTATACTCTCGCTCGTATTGATTTTTAAATTTCTATAAACTGAAATAATTTCTCCTTCACCCGAATGATGTAATTCGATCCTAAATTCTCCTAAATTCGAGTTCATGACTGATTTTTGATGTATTCAAGACACTATCTGCATTATCTTTCGGCTGGAAACTTTCGGCTAACTTTAACAGTATACCAAAATCACCATACTGGCATCAAGGTTGCATCACTAAAAACAATCAGCCCGCCTCGTTTGGAGCTTTGTGCCAGTGTACCTCTCGCCACAGCTCATCCACTATAGCTGGACCGACTAACAAGTGGTAAGTGGTTGGCGACGCAGCTCACCTAATCGCCAGAAGACGTTTGTGGCCAATCGAGGTACTGATCCTTCATTATTACACAGCAATCCGCTGTAGTGGACAGGCCCTGCTTATTGGTTACGAGATCAAGGTCAACGGCCACATCGATGAACGAGCGATGTCTACGCTAACATCGATGAACGAAAAGTAAAATCAACGATCGCAAAGCATCCGTGACATCTCAAAATGAATCATGGAAAATTACTTTGTGTCACGGCGTACTGCAAACGTTTGATCCAAGTTCGCCATCTCAGCACAAAAACACATTACATCATCACCGTGCCTGAGCTCCATTGGGCATTCGAAGGGCAGGTCGAACCTACTCAATGACAGTCAGCTTACCAACCTGCGCATATACGTACAAAATATTCGTTAGTTATTCAAACTCGAAAGCTCACCCCATCGAAATTTCCCAACTGAAAAAAAATTATTAAATAAATTATTAAAATTTTAATTTAATCCTTTATAATTTCTCCTATATTCTACCGAGTTAGGTTTGTTGCTAGCAAAATATTAAATTAAATTATAATAAAATCATAAAATAATAAAAATATCGTAAAATGGGAACACAAAAAAAAAATATTTTGAAAAGGATATTATCATCCTTTTTCGAGATGGCAAAAATACCAAATCTGTTTTAATATCATTAACAATGTAATAATACGAAAGATACGAGAGTCTGCGATGTCGTTTACACAAAATTAACAAAATATTGTATATTCGGATCCTTTATCCTGAAACGGTATAACATATACCCCCTATAATTTCAACCCTAGATTTAAGGCGATAATAACTTGTTATCGGTGTAAAATATGAAAAAAAATATATTTAGTATTATACAGTACGCTACCAAATCAAACCGAATCCTAATTGTATCGTTATCCTTCCTTCTATCTCAAAGGACTTTACTATAAATATATTGTATAGAAAAATATTAGGTATCAGGGGGAATTATATAAATCGAGACGAACATCAAAAAATTATCAAATTAAATCAAATTCAAATTATAACAAAATATTAAACATAAATTTCATCCTGAAAAATTAGGGTGCGTGCAAAAGGATGTTAATATAATATTTTTTTATGTTCTATAAATATTTTGACAATATATAGGAGTTGTTAATATGCCTTTTTATGTATAACGCAATAATTAAATTATAATGCTTAGTAAGTAATATGAGCAATAAGGATAAAGGATCACATTTACCTTGACTTGACGACACTATATGGAACTCAATTAAGACATTCCATTGAATATCCTTATAACATACATGTTCAAGGATGTATACATATATTGTCGTATATAATAAAATCATAATGCCCATTCTATTCATGATCCTTTTGTATACAAAATAATACTTATGTCATTATCCTTTTCATCTAAATTCATTGTTATTCGTATTAAAGTCGTGCGTCTTTTATGTGTACGCATGCAGTAATCGCCTATAAGAAACGGCATTGAGAAAGTAAAATATAATTGAAATTTAGTAGTTCGTCCTTATTTACAATGAACAGAACAAAAGGATATCTGTGTCATGCTAACAATATGAAGGTCGTTTAAATTAGCTAAAGTGAAAATTCGTTACATTCTATACATTAATTGAGTGATAGTTTTAATACATGTATAAGGTCTCATTATGATCTAAATCGATGCGTGCGACAGGACATACAAAATTAGGAGCTCCTGCAGTGTGAATTTAATGTTTAGAGAAAAACAGTTAATGTTTATGTTATGAAAAACACATTTAATGTGAAAACATTTTGTAAATATTGGGTTGGTATTGTTGGTGTTTCAATTCATGGCATGTTGTGTTGCAGAGGTCATCGGGATGATGCCAGCCTATTATATTATGCATTGTAATAGGATATAAGCAAATCGAAACAATTATTAGTCAATTTTATTTGTGTACGAGTATTTTGTGTGTCTCATAATAGTTAACACCTGAATGCATATTAACGTAGTATAGTGGAAACAAAATTATTATAAAAATAGTCGTGACTTTAGAAAATCTAAATCTAAAAATTTTTAATTAAAGCACGATTTTGCATTTTTTTTCTTAAAAAGTTATTCTTATCATCCCGCTCTCAATCTTTCTCTCTCTCTCTACTCTAACTCTCTCTCTCTCTCGTTCTCGCTCTCTCTCTCCCTCTTTCTCTGTTACTGTTATTTCTTAAAAAGTTATTCTTAGTCATCCCGGTCACAAAGTCGCTCTCTCTCTCTCTCTTTCTCTCTCACTCTCTTTCTCTCTCACTCTCCCCCTCTACCCTCTGTCTCTCACTATCTCTCTCTTTTCACCTCTCTCCTCATCGTTTCAACGCCGATTGCCTTCATTTTCGGTTTATCTTCTTATTCGGTTCAATATGATGTAACTAAGAATAATACAATAATAGAGAAGTTCTCTTTTTTTACATTCATGTGAATTCTAATGACTTCCAGTAACAACGGGACCAAATATCGGTCGTACGACGTTTTTTCAAATGTGGAGAGTACCACCAGTTGAACGGTTGAAGGTGGACTAGTTTTCGCTTCAGAAAATTAACAGACACGGGAAAGTTAAGGTAAAAAACTTCGGGCCAATAGTCGGGTTAAAGTCAATTTTTAGTAAATTTTTCGGTAAATTCATTTATTTTTCAAAAATTCTATGGCAAACTGATCGAATAATCTGTTCTAAATTCGATTTTTACCATAGTAAATGATTTACCTTATACCTTTACCATAGATTTTCGATCAAACAATTTACTGTAAAATCAAAAAATGTTGCTCTAACTTACCATCGCATCTTCTTTTCCCAAGAAAAATTGATTTATATTTTGATCGAAATCATTTTTAAAAAATCTTTATTTTTTCGCAGATTTTTTTCGATACATGTAAAATGTTATGAGAAAGTAACCCAAAACATAAACAAGCATCGTAGTTTTTATTAGCTCGTCAATTAGTTCGTCGCACTGAACATTATTTACGCTATTTGTCATATTCTTTACCGCATAATAAAATTGATTTTTTTGGAAATCGAAAAGAATTTAACATTAACTGACCAAATGGCACAGTGGTCAAAGCTTTGGCGTTTGGATCGGGAGATACCGGGTTCGAATCCCGATAGGAACAGGATGCAAAGTGAAATTTCATCAACAGATTGCGTTCTGTGATGAAACGTGACACATCAATGACCACCTGTTGGTATGCAAAACCCATGAGCCGACCCATATTCCATGCCAGTATTGGCTGGCATGGAGCCTACAATGTGCAGATGAACTATAATTGGCCCTATGGCCGATTTGGCCAACTGGAGTAAAGTAAGAACGGAATAAGCACAACCGCGATAGAGTAGAGAGAGCCTTGTGCCCCAAAACATATTACATTGATTAAAAATAAAATAAAAAAAAAAATTTAACATTAGTTTAAATTCCCGTGATTTTAAAAAATAAAAATGCAATGGGAAAACATCATGAAATTGCTCTTGCCTCACGGAGTAATTAGAATTTCGGTTCGAAAACTGTTATAAATTAAACATGTTTTAAGTTTTTGATAAATTTGGTAAACTAATGAAGTAAATATTTTATCCCTTCCCTTTTTCACCAACATGAAAAATCATATCGTAAGTACATGAAAATCGAAAATTGTCCACAAAATATTTGTGACAAAATGACTCAGAATTTATGTATAGATCTTCATAAATTGATTTAAAAATGGGTTTTCATCATTCTATTTATGGGTGTGTGAATATGTCTCCGCCCTTCTTATCCGCAAACTCCCCCGAAATATTTATTGAAAGTATGCTCCATCTGCAGCTACAACACTTTCCCCAATCTTTCAGGCAATTTGCAGATTCCCTTGCTCCTTCGATCCTTGCGCGAGAACTGAACTGCGAGTTCAGAAAAAGACGACTGTATCGACCGGAATAAGTAGTAATCTGAAAGAGCTGTGTCTGTTGAATACCGCCGGTGGGGTAGAACTTCCCAGTTCTGTCCTTTTAAATAATTTTTCACAGGGTATGCAACGTTTGGTTTTGAATAGTCGTGCTGAAAAATTCATTTGTTGTGTCTATTCACCCATTGAATGGGTCAATAGACACAACAAATGTGGTCGTTTTTCCTATCTAACTCGCTTCAAATGTATTATGTCGTCGGTAGACATCGCCATTGGCGAAGGACCATCTTCACCAGGGTTCACCCAAGATTTTTTGAGTTTGGGATTCTCATAATACATCGCCATTTTCATTTTTCATCTCCAGTAACTATTCGATGCAAAAACCCTTTTCTTTGTTGTATTTGAAGCAGTATTTCACAAATGGTTTTTCGACGTTCAAAGTATCTTTCTTTTAATTCATGTGAGTGAAACCCAGTTGTTAGCTTTTTGAACCATTCCGAATGTTTGTAAACGTTTCGCAACAGTTGATTGATCAACATTTAATGCTACAACCAATTCTTTTAATGTTTGAGAAGAATCTTCAGCCAATACTAATTCAGCATCTTCAAATTTTTTGGGTGGCCTTAGTATTCGATAGAGCATGCTCATCGTAAATTTCCACAAGCAAACGATAAGTTTCCGGTGCACTTTTCTTTGCAATAAAATAATATAATAAAACTTCCCGCAAATGATGTTTATTTGGAATAAAATTCGTTATTTTCAATTCAAAATACTCGTCTTTTACAATTCAACCAAATGTCGCATAATGCGTTTGAATGCTGACATCAAGTACTATTTAGAACACCAGTATTGCCCATTTATAGTACACGTAAGCATTACTGGTAACGACACCTATTCGGAAAAGGCAAAGTCATATTCGCACACTCAATAAAATTTTCACGGCACGCAGCACGGAAATAATCTATAATAAATGAATAATTTGCCTCCGGCCCCTAAATCGGCGGATTTGTGAAACAGAACACACTTAACAAACTTATTTACAATTAAGCGGCCTTTTCAAAACCAAAATGAAATCAAACCTATTCTCCTCTAGCGCCAAAGCAATCGTTTTGTGTATTGGTGCGCCTTAACTCCCGCATGATATGCGACACGTCTATAATAAACGGCATAAACGGTTTCAAAACGGCAAATATGTGAACCAAAGTTTATAGTGTTTATATTGTTACGCTTCCGTAGAGGTCCGAAACCCTGTTCATCTGTTCCAATTCTCCTAATAAATAATAAAATAAAAATGGCGCGAAAAAGTCAAATCGCAAGATAAATTCTGAAGATCCAATACTGATCATCTTGCAAATCTTCATTCACAGACGTGGTTTGGTTAGTAACGGGCTCGCCATTACCATTTTTCAATCATCTAAATGTAGAAAATTAGATAAATGAAACTGTGATACATCAATCTTAATTAGTTCAAAATAATTTTCTTCTCCTTGTATCTTGTTTTGAATAGCACCACCCTATTTGGCTATAGTGCCTGCAGACCTTTGTATAAAATGTCTTGTCCTAGGGACTGATAGTTAACAGAAATTTTCCCCACTCAGAGGCTTAAGAGCGGTCATGTTTAGCCGGCTAAGGCTCAGGGTAATGGGGTGGGCTTTCCTAAAGCATGAGTGGGACGTGCTAGACCGCAGGGATAATGGTAGGATCAGAAAAAGGAAAAGAAAACAGGGATGCAAACGGGATCTACTCACCTAACTTATCTAGGCCTCATCCTTAGTTATAGCTAATTTAGCCTCTCATTCTGAAAAGCAAGCAACACTTTTCGAACAGCAAAATATTACAAAAGTGTACTAAGTTAAGGTAACCCCAAAGAAATATAATACTAATATCAAAAAAAACACAAACTTTAAATGAACAACCAATACCCATAACATTAATATTTTTCTTTTAATGAATAAACAAATCATAAATACTCTTTAATCACTAAATTACACAAAAAAAAGAAAAAAAACGGAATAATTACATCTAAAAATTACGGCTAATATGACGTCATAAAATCGTGATGATAGCTAATAATGTCATTGGGAAATCTAACGGATACGCGTAGAGAATCATTCCAAAGCCGCGGAAAGTAATCATTAGCTGTCATCCGAGAAACTTAACTAACTTAATAAAATTAATAATTATCAAATAAAAGAAATAGTAACTAACAAAATTAAGGTGTTACTTAAGAATTCAACATTAGATAGAAAGAACAAAATTCCTTATAATAAATTGATCGAAAATTAATATTTTGTTCGAGAATATAATAATATAAAAGATACGATAAATATAGAAATATTAAATAAAAATTAAATTCAAAAACTTGCGCAAGTTGACGGTGATGATGCCGATGACGCTGGTTGAGGTAGTATATCCAAATGATGAACGATGGCCATGACTGTACCCTTGTACAGTCTATGCTGTGTTAACGTTGACTTTCAAGAATTCTGTTAAACGGAATAATTTTGTTTTTGTTTAAATGGAAAACGAAACACGTGATTTTTGTTTTCTCTTCTTCGAATTACCCAACTTGGTGTTAACCCCACTATTAAATTACACAGTTCAAATATCTAGGAAGGGTGTAGTTTTTTCACACAACTCGGATTAAGACCTTATTTTCACCACGCACCATGCGTTCGTATTTAGGTGGAGTTCGCACGGTATTTTGTATTCCCTTGCCCAATTTATAACAAGAGCATACACACTAGTATTTTGTTGATTTTTTTCTACACCTTTTAGTTTACTTAACCGGGAATTAAATTCTGCGGATTTATTTGGCGCACAATAAAGTCCCATTCACCATAGATTATTATCACATATAATAAGTTTTCGGACTTATGAATTATTAGTATACGACTTATTATAGAGTTTATTATTATGCTTAGCTTAACTTATTATTATTATTTTATTTTATTATTTGGTTTTTATTCACTACCACACCCAATTTTTTTATTGAGGAATAGTTTTTATCGGAGGTAACAGTTTTTTTTTTCTACTTAGTTGCACCCACCAACGGTATTGGTTATTAACTAGATAATGAATTTAACTTTAACAAAATTTTACAAAGTTATTTAAATTTTGTGTATTATTAGTATTAATATACAAAGTAAAATTTATTATTTTCTTTGTTTAACTTTAATATTTGCCAACCCGGCAGTGATTAATTAATATGCAAAAGCACTCATCCAACTTGATCTATATTTTATTTAGAAAAAAAACAGACTGACCGACGATGATCGACTCATCAAAATTATTCAAAAACTGAACCCCGTTTTTATGAATGTTTACCAATTTATAGGTTTTCACGAAAAAAAACAATATCCCACCAAAACGCAAATAGCGGGATAATCAAGTTGCATAAACAATTTCTCCTAAGTAAATTTATGGTAATACATGGTTGGTAACCAACCTTAATAATAGTCGTTCTAGACAGGGGTATTAACTATATCATCTTGGAACGATAAATGCATAGCGGACGATCGTTACACCTTCATCAAAAAACTTTGCAGAATTCTATTTCCATCCTACCTAATTAATTTCAACATGATCGGTTAAAAATGGCCTAGTACTTTCCAGTTGGCCATATTCCAGAAATTCTTTCAAACCCCATTATAGAATTGTATTTTATTCCTAATTAGCCAATTTACATATTATCGGTTAAGAAATGGCCTACTCCGCAGAGCTTTTTCAAAAACTACTTTAGAATCCTATTTTCTTCCACGGACGGCAATTGAACTACTAATTTTCTAGAGCCAATAGAACTCATTCGAATGGGAAGGAATCACGAGAATTAATTATAAAAAACCTAGGCCGAAAAAAAACAGATCCTGTTTAAAAACAGAGAACCTCAAAAACGATTTATCCAGGAATTTACCCATGACTTAATCTTAAATTATTTACCCACCCAAACATTACCATAGGCGCTCCAGTGTGTTCACGATCGTGACTTTCGAGAGGTTTAGCTCACGATAACCATCATTACCAATCCTGGTATAATTGTTTCCATTGTCCAATAAAATTTAGAAACTTTCCATTATTTTTTGTGACGAAAACTTTCTTACCACAACGCTCCATCCAATTCGACTGCTGAGGAAATTCTTGTTTTGGTATCGTTTTCAATCTTGCAATTTTATACAACACAATTTTCAGACTCGTGGGTTCGAATTTTCACCATCAAATGGTTTGTTCACATACCAATGCAATATGACGATCTTTAAAACAATTCCGTTATTCGGCACACAAAAATCGACAATTACTGCGATCATACTTTGATCGGGCATTTCTTTAAAGTGTTTTTATTTGGTACACTCCGATTACGCTTGCTCGACACACTTCGATTGCGGCGGTTTAACTCATTCACGTTCTAATGAATTTCGCTTTCGTTCTTCAAAATACTGATCGTATATTGATGGGTACTGTTTTGTAAGCTTGAGCAATTGAAACGACATCATCCATAGGCTGGGGTTACCTTTTTGTAAGATACTTTTGTTCATACTACCTCGTGAACGGTATGCCAGATTATCATATCTAAAATTGCGAATTCAAAATAAAATTTCATACATTCTGTGCATTTGACAGTCACTGACATTTTGTAGCCACGTATCTGCACTATTTATTTTCAACTTCAAGAACTTGAACCGGGATAACAACACAGGGACAGGTTTGGTGAAATACATTCGTTAATCTTTTCTCGATTTCATATAAATTTCTAGATTTCATGTCTAAAACCAGTATATAAACTGACAAAAATTGCAAAACCAATATATGTAGTTCAACGGAACACATCGTACCTTACTAATTATCAGGCATCTATAAGGATTCTAAAAACTCAAATAGATATTGTTACGAATTTCGGGCGTTCAATGTGGATTTGAACTAGATTTTGCAGATAAAACTCTCAGCGTTTACGTTAAAAATTTTATTTATTCTACACCACCATGTCTTCTTCAACAATTCACTATTTTACTTCACACTACTGATCAATATTTCTAGACTTCTAGCACAAAGTACTTATATAAGTACTTTGTGCTTCTAGTTATATAGTTGTGCTTCTAGTTCTAGATATAAGTACTTTGTGCTTCTAGTTCACTTTCGCACTGTTTACTTTTTACTTCTTAATTTGCACTGCTCAGTATATATGTGGTTAAATTACGACTGTATCTGTGTTTCAAATTGCTCGCGCGTCTATCGCTGTTCGATATTATTCCTTTCGCTGCAATTGAAAATCACTTGTTTATTACGGATGTGAAGTTTCCAACAAAACCCAAAATCAACAAAAACACACACATACACAAATTTGTTAAATTAACATTTGTTTGTTAAAATTTTGTTTATTCACACACATCAACAAAACCTTTCTGATCATCGCATCCATATGTTGGTAGTGTCGTTCGATGGGGCAATTCCTAAGCTAACTGGCCATATAGGTCACATCAGCGGAATAACTCTGTCAGCTGGCCAATTTTTTTTTTCTGTGGACCACCCAAGATTTCGAAATTTTGTTTATTAACACACATCAACAAAACCTTTCTGATCATCTCATTCATATGTTGATAGTATCTAACTGGCCATATAGGTCACATCCGCGGAATAACTCTGCGAGCTGGCCAATATTTTTTTAAGTGGATCACCCAAAATTTCGAAATTATTGTTTATTCACACATTAAAAATAGTTATTAGTTTATGTATATAATTTTTGTTATTTGACGTCTACTGTTTTTTTCCTATTAGGGAATGAAATATTTTATTTTAAATAAATGTTGTTTATATTTGTATATTTAAGTATCTAAAACATTTGTGTTTTGATAATTTGCTGTTTGTGACAATTTTTTACCTAGTGTACTATTTTGTTAATTTAAAAAATTTGTATATGTGTGTGTTTTTGTTAATTTTGGTTTTTGTTGGAAACTTCACATCCGTTGTTTATTCCAGTATTTTCCATAATGATTGTTGCGGTTGTTTATAATTACTTTCAATATCTCAATATTCCTCTCCACATGGAATGCGATCCTAAAATCCAATTCCCAATCAGTATTGGAGGAATACTTAATCTGGCAACATCGATGCGTGTTAAGAATAATCGCCGCAATAAAGCAAGTGGCCAAATTACGAAATTACACCATTTTTTATCATTTGATTACCGTTTACGGTAAACCTTCAATGAATGAGTCGGTTTTCTTGCTAATATCGTGAAGTTAACAATTTTTATAACTTTATTTTTCACTATACGTTTAAAGATAGTTAAGAAAATTCTTAATTTTTGTTAGGCGTATTTGCTTTGGAGAGTAACGATTTACAAAAAAATTAGACCCTGGCTGGCATCTAGGATTGAGTAACTTAAAAACGATAATTTAATTTTGTCGATGCGGACAAGAAAATCAAATTAGTTTAAACTGAAAATGAAAAACAAAAATAACTCACATATATTAGACAGACTGTCATGCGACTGTCATAATAAATAAAACAGAACAATTTAATTATTTTAGATAATTTTCTTCAAATTGATTGTATGTTTAGAAAATAAATAAAAAAAAAAAAACAAATGAAATAAATTTTCTAATTTTATATTTTTGTTGAATAATAAAATAAAAATAAAAAGCGAAATCTGTCATAAAACTGACAAAATATTTTGACAATAAAATATAAATAATAAAACAAAAATGTCGTTATACATTTTTATGCGAGTTGTATATGGCACAGTGGATTATGAATTTTATTTGATTTTGATTGAAGATTATGGCGTAATTTTCATTTTGTGTATGTATGTGTGTGGAGCGATAGTTTTGATATTTATATTAAGAAGGAAAACTGCCATTCGGTATATGTAATATAACCATAAATGTTTTTTTTATATTTTGGGGTTAAGATGAAGAACATCATTATAGCGAATATTTAAGTTATATGGTTGTGTAAGACAAAATTTTATAAACTTATTTTAATAATGTATGAAATGAGTTGGTACACTGGACAATATGGTTATGTGTTTTTTACGAGTCAATCCATATACACGCGCAACTACACATAATCTTGACGACTATTGAAAAAATTTTCTGCTGGTTTGGCGCTCATAAAAAATAAGGCTCACTGCAGTTTCATCACCGTCTTATTATTTCTTTATTATATATGATCTGTACGGCAATGTATATACATATACATAAGATAATGCAAGATGAAAAACTTGCCAGATGATAACAGATTTTATATTCTTATGCGATATTTTTCATTTTCTTTGTTTTTTATTTTTCTTATCACTCGTAAAATAAAATGAAAATTATCTTTTGTGTTTTATGTGATGAATTATTCTAATTTATCATTAATGCGAAACAAAATTTTGTGGGGATGGCACGAAAAATATAAAGTTTTTTGAGGAAATTATATGAGTCAGACGTGGTTTGTAATCGAATACTCGTGTATAGGAAAGGTTATACTCCCCTTCGTTTATAAAACAGTTAATTAATTGTACTTCACCTTTCGAGCAACCTGATTCTTAATAACTTATATAGTTCGAACAACTTTGTTTCCGATTTTTTTTTTGTTAGATTTACTTTTTTTAACACAAAAAGTATTCAATAAATTATAAAATTAATGTTGTAAAAAACTAGTTCAAATATTGCAGTTTTTCTGAAAAATCATTTTTCAAGTAGCCTAAATTACTGTTAGTTGTCACTTATTTATTATTTATTTATATTGAAATATTTATAGACTTATTTGACTTCAAAATTTATTAATGTAACAACACAAAATAAAATAAATCCACTTTGAATTTTAAAATTAGAAATTTGCCTCAATCTGCTTTTAAAATTATTTTTAGTTAAACAAAAATCAAAAATCTCTTAGTTGTCTACTATATATGAGCCTTTATTTTAATTGAATTTAGTACTTCCGGTGCGTCGATTAATTGCAAGTTGTAAGTTTTACCAGGTGAGTAAATATGATACCGGAATATTTTAGTAAAAAGCGCATGTTCATCATATGATAATGATTAAAAGTATTTTTTTCAAATTATTGCCCATTAGTTATACACTTTTCCCATCTTTCTGGCAATGCGTGGATACCACGTCAAAAAAATTGTTCTTCTTTTGAGGCAAACAAGCTATCGAACCATTTTCGTACGTTTTCGTAGGAAGTGAAGTGCTCCTCAGCAAATCCCGTGCCCCATCGGTACAAATAAGTGATAACCGGGCGGAGCCAAGCCTTGCGAGTAAGCCGCATGTGCTAGTATTTCCCAGCTAAGTGCTTCCAACGCTTCCATAGTCGATTTCGCTTTCGTTTCCATGGTCGATTTTTGCGATGGAGCATGATCATTAAGCAAAATCACTTTGTGTTGCCTTTTATCATATTCTGATCGTTTTTCACGCAAAGCTCAATTCAAATTGGTCATTTGTTGTTGGTAGCATTCAATATTAATGGTTTCACCGTATTGTAATCAACTTTTATCTTCTTGAAATTTGATGCAATTACTCAAATAAGACTTCAACCAAGCTATGAACTGGCTGGAAAATCTTCACTTGAAAATGTGTTCCAAAGTTTTTCAGTGACTGACGGAGTCGAAAACTTTTGCAATGTCTGTGTATGTAACATCAACTCGTTGTGGTTCATAATGTCTTTAATAAAATAGCTGGTAAATTCCATGAGATTGGTCGATTCTGATCTTTTGGGCATAAATCATGTTGGTATTACGATAAATAACTTCGGCATAGCAGATAATAGATGTAATACCTCCTAAATTAGGTAAATTAGGGCCACTCTAGTTATCATGGTTCCCATTTTTAATGACTGATTAAACAAAATGTTCAGAGGAATTGACAAATTATCAGAACTTTTCAAAAATGCAGCCAGAATATAATGAGGATCACATCCTTCTCCGAATCCTACCTCGCCGGATGTATTCTGACTCGATGTATGGAGTACTATATTCACAAGTAGTTGAATCCTTAAAATTTTCATGCCCGCCAACGATTGTGGTTGGAGTTTTAAGTTTAGTGTTTGAGTTCGGTGAAGTATGTGTTATTTGAAAATGCGGGCAGTTTTCTTAACTTCCAATATTTGATCGGGTGAACTTAGAATTGCATAGATTGGTTTGATTCTTCAATATGATTGCGATTTCTATGAGCTTCAGTTGGCAGTATTTGAACAAACTTTGAGAGATTTTTTAAGATGGCGGTGGAGGCGCTCTCAACCAGGGTAAGAGGATAAACAAAATTTCGCCCAATACATTACATCGTTGTTCGTACTATAGCCCAAAAATATCTTTAAGTGCCGAGTTTGTGAGCTGCTAATACACTTGGATGGGAAATATTATGCAGAATGTTCAAGATAGTTCGTCGTAATGTCTCTGGAATTGTAGTTATTTCACAATAAGGCCACAATAGGCCAAGACAAATTTTGAAGATTTGTGGGTGTCGTGGGAAGAATTGCCAATTGTGTATGAATTGATACAAGAGTATCTCTGCGAGTATTGAAAAAATTGGTGGAGTAATTTACAGTGCAGACAAATTGTTGGATTTGTTCTACATTTTGTGGTGCTAGGAAATCTCTAATTGCATTATTCGCCCTTCGGCTCGTAAAATGCCATTAGAAGTAAACTTGAGACTGAGAAGGCCAGATTACTTGTTACAAACACACATTTTGTTGCTGGTTACTACTATTGACATCATAATTTTATAATTTTTGAAGATTTATTTCAAATGGAGTGCTGTCTTTCGAGGCTACGAGACGACATTCAAAATATGTGACCTGGTGTATGAAAAGGGGCTTACGTGCGAAAACAAGTTATGGAGAAAACACCTGTTAAAAACACAAAACTCGTTGCGTCAGCTTCGTGTTAGTTGTTCCCTTTTATCTGCGTTGCCTGCAGCGTCTAACTATTCAAGGACGTTAAGTGTTATTTCTGCTCGGAATATTGAGTTTACAAATGTTATCATTGTAATCGCGCCGGTCGTCTTTTTCGTTAATGTAATCGTTTCTGTTGGTACTCTACTTTCTCTTCATTTTTAGTAGATTTTTCAACAACTTATGACTTTCATCATTTGAAAGAGTGTCTTATACTCTATCCGAATCGGTAAAAAAGTAGAAAATGATTTTTTTGGCCTAAACCTCCTTTTCATAGACCAGGTCAAATATACAAAAACGAAACCAAGATTTCGTTTATGAAACGCTGGACTGTTTGTCCGCCATTTTGAAGTCCAAATGGCATTCGGGTGAATTCCAATAAGCCAAATGTGGTCAGGAGCAATCGGAATGAGGTGAGGTGCTGTAACGAGATTGCTTTTTGAGAAAATGGAGCATTCATGTGGAGGATGAGGGGGGGGGATAGGGTAATATCAGTCAGGAATATTGATTGCGTTAAGCCTTCTGTATAGTCCCCACATGGTATGTAGTCGTTGTTCTTATTCTTCACCATGTGTAATGGACATGATATTGTTGATGAAGAAGGTCGGTAGATTCCCAGCTCCACCATGTGTTGGGATTCTAGCAAAGCTGCTTTTTGGCAAATTGGATCAAGACTACGTGGTCTTGAAACTGGTATTGACCAGTCACGATGTGGTGTAGAGTTGAAGTTTAGTGGAGCTGTTAAAGTAGCGATTGTTTTAAGTTTGCTACTGCAACCTTAAGGCGTATTGGTTTGGGAAACCGATATTTGTGGATCCCTTTTGTTGTGTAATAAAATGTGTATGGCTGATTGCATTTTGATGCCTTCTTCCCAAATTTTGTGTTACAAACACCAGTTGTGCCGATATTGGTATCTTGGTGTATGATTAGTTGAAGTGAACTTCCCTGGTTTGGTTGTGATGGTGGTTTTTACGATTGAGAAACGGTTCGTCTCCATGGCGATTGGGAACGCAAAGTTGGCGCTGTGTGTGTGAATTTTTCTCTAGCCTTGTTAGCCGGTCAAATTTGTGTTATTATTAGCTGTGTTACAATGGAGAAAGCAAACTACTCACAAGTACTTGTATCTACTCGCAGCTACTCATACTCAAACGATGGTGTAGATGTTGTAAGCTGCTACGCATAAATTTGACGGTAGTTATATTAGTTTCAAAAAATCTAAGAGATGGCTTTGTGATGGTTAGGTTATGTTGAAATGTTAGATGTTTTTTGTTTGTTTATATTCGAATGATTACAATAAGGGATTTTTGTGGAAAATTGATTACCAAATTGCAAAAAAAATTGTAAAATTACAATTACTAATTACAATTATTAAATTGATCCAATTATACATATATACATATATAAAATTATTAAACTGATGGAAGGGATTAATTCGACGACTAAAGTGGTGGATTTTTATAATAAATATACGTAAATTAATTTTATTAACATTTTCACTATTAAAACCTCAATACTCCTCTGTCATGTCCAATTTTTGGCGTTATTACCAAATTGCATGCAAATATTCAAACAAATCTAATTTTGTATAACAAAATATGTTGCAGTCATAATTTGGCTCATTCCTTTGGTTATCTACTCACAAGTACTTGTGAGTAGGAAATTGCTTCCATTGGAACACAGCTATTGTTTCCAGTAGACTAACGCTAGAGCTAGACGCGTGACTCGGCTCCGTTTGCTCTTCGATCGTCATTAGATTTCCAATAAACAAAAATACTTTTTTATTTATGAATTAAATATACTTGCATTTATTTTTTTTAATTTACCATATCACATGCATTACACAATGTTTTTATTTAATTGAAATACTTCACTATTCAAGTACATAATTAAATTAACTATAAAATTTGACATTGCACAAAAATTAAATTTAATAAAATCTAACATAACACGTGCACGAGAACACTTTGATTAAATTTGCGACACGAATTTTCTTGTATATTACTATAAAAAAAATAAACAACGGGACTTAGTAATTTTTTTTTTTTTTACAAATCGTAATTAAACAAAAACAAATGCAAGGAATTTCTTTTTAAAATTTATAATTCTCGTCAAAGAGATAATATTTTCTTTAAATTTAAAAGGTATTTTTTAAATAATTTTATAAAATATTTTATTAAAATCAAAAAAATTTTTTATTAATTTTATTAATTTCATTTAATAAAAATTCAAAAAGAATTTCAAATTTTTAGGAATCAAAAACTTCGTTTTTCAATTTTACAAATTAAAATTTTTCTCAGTGTGCTGTTCTGATTAATATTTTTGTAATGACGTTGACAAAATCCTCAACATAAGTGAATTAGCTAATATATCAAAATTTAACTAGGAATTTAAATTTTATTTATGTATGTATGTTCTAGATCGACTGAGAATCTATTAGAATCAGAATCTAGTAGTGAAAACGAAACAGTAGTCAAGAAAGTCATACCGACAGCAAGAGCTTGTCGTACACAGTGGATTGATGACTTTCAATGGCTATAGTGCCTCAACGATTGTGCGTTTTGCAAAGTACGCGATACTCGACTTACCAATATCAAATCTCATCTGGTCAGGTATAACGCGAATGCCGCACATAAAAGAAAATTTTCTTTGAGCAAGTTGACTCCTATTAGTGAAGTTTTGCAAATCCAGCTAAATCGGTATTTGAAGTGCAACTAAAACAAGCCGAACTAATAATGGTAATGTTTTGTTTGATGCATCATTTACCTTTTAGTTTGATGAATGTTTTACCAAATTTGTTACAAAATTTTTGTCCGGATTCAAAAATCGCCCAAAACATAAAGTGTGGCAGGACAAAATCGCATCTTTTGGTAAAAAATATTAAAAGAGACAATTAAAAACTGACCAATTTTCAATAATTTTTGATGTGACGACAGGCAAAAGTAGTTGGCTTTGGTAGCTCGCGTTTTCCACAAAAAAAGAGGTGTTACAAAAGATCGATTTTTAGGTTTGTTGAGACTGATCAAAATCGATGCTGCCTCAATTTTTACTGCCATCTTAAATCATATCAATTGTTTGGAAATACCCGGGCAAAATATATTTGATCTTGGGTCTGAGAAATATTCTTGTTTATTAGGATTTTATAATAGTTTAATGAGTTTGCACCACAATTCGGCGGCAGCGGAAAGAATATTTTCCGATTTAAATATAACAAAAACCAAACAAAAACAAAGCGGTTATTGATAGATACTATAAACTCGATAATGGCGGCCAAGAGCTATTTCGGAGGAAGGGAAAAATCAGTGAGCTCAAATAAGGCCAGCGAAGTTTAGATACCTCGTCCTGACTAAAATTTAATTGATATTACCTATACTTATTTGCAATTTTTATTTTATGATGTCGACTAAAGAAAAAAAGATTAGATTAATTTGGATACATTTTTTTCACCAATTGGATACATTTATAATTTTTTGAGTGGAAGTGGTAACACTGTGCGCTGCCTATTGAAAATATGTTCCAATATCAACCTTGCGATGCTCGCCAGCTGAAGAAACTGTAATGAATCCGTATGCAGTCTGAACTTACAATGGCTAAGTTTTGCCTTTATCAAATAAAAAATAACAGTAAAATGTACGGTGTTCATTTTGCTTTATGTATCACTGTACCATCATGACTTGATCACTCCTATATGTTATGTAAGCACAAAAGCAATCAATTCCAAAATGTCACCCAATAAATTTTCATAAAAAGCTTATAATAAATCTTGCAACCATTCACTAAAAAGCTGATTTGATATACGTAAGAGCAGCCAAATACCTAAAGTAGATAAATTCCAATAAATAGAATTGGAGAACAACCGATGGCATACAAGCATACAAATGACACAAATTTTCATCTAATTTTCCAATACAATTCATACATTTTTCTGATTATAAAAAATGGATTTTGTAAAACAACAACAAAGTCATGCAAGATGCTTTTATCTCGTATATTTTGTATATCGGATTCTTGAGAATATTTTATATATTTTATCATATACTATGTATACCTTTATATACAATGTTGGTCTGAAAACTTCGGTACATATACCATACCTGTATTATATACACGAAAAAAAAAATTCAATTCATTGATGTCTCTATCCTTTGGGAAATCAATTTGTCGCAAAGACAGCGCAGCAACAACAAAAAGGATTTTTTTTTACACTACATACACCCTCTTCGCCCGATTGTTGGTGCTTATTTGTATGGGACTGTCATGGAGAGATTGTATAAGGGGTTGGCAATAATGTATACGAATCGAACTATGTATATTGCGATAGTGAGCGAGATAAAAGCAATACGGGACGATATATCAGAATATCATTGCTTACCTAAAAATCGTTCATGTTCTACGATGATACCCCAAGAGTTTATATAGATTGTCCAATAACAACAACAACAACAACATCATTCAATATATAAAAGAATTATATCCTTTCTATTCTTCGTCTTATTTGAAATTTATATATGGAGGAGCAAAAAAGGATATAAATTTTATTATCATACATCATGCCAATATTTTATGATTTCATCTGTGTGTATGTGTGTGTGTGTGTTACGATAAAATCATCTCATTCCTATATGCGATTTTATATCCTTTTTGAATTTTATTACACGAGCATTATACATTAATGATCCGTTTTATGGATTTTCTTTTTATGTCGAATGGGTTAATGAAAATTATCGGAACGATCGTTTTAGTTGCTTGCCGTTAAATTAAAAATCTAATATCTAGTTACGCACAATAATTTCTCATTTGCGGGTATATATACGGTATAGATAGAGGCATGCTATTAACATCCCTGTCCGTCTTACATAATAACCATAATAAAATTCAAACCAAAATCGACTTCCTTGCCCCGCGTGGTATATAAAACAATTTCGACCATCGGCATAAAAATATTCATATTTTACTCAAGAACACCGGTCTCATAAAATGTTTCTACCAAATTAGATCACAAACCGTAATATTTTATAATATTCTCGGACCGACCGGTCCTGGGACTGTATACTGCTATAAAACCAAAACTGTATTATCGGTCGTCGCATGCAATAAAAACCTTAGTAGAACTCATAATTACATAATTTGGTGCAATTTGTATACCGACGATGACCTCACTACAAATTTTCTGACCGAATATGTAGATCAGTTTTTATTTTGTGACCGCACCCGAACACTAACAAATATTTTTGACCAAGATAACGTTTTTATTTTTTTGCGAAGGTTCATGTGTCCCCTTGTAAAATTCTAATTGTTATCCAACCCACAAAACGAATATTGTTCGTCTTACATAAGGTTACCGTAATCTCAGATTTTTTATAAACATTTTATTACCTCTATAAGGATAATTTTTTTAGTTTTTTACGGTTACTGCCAAAAAATAAAAAAATTTGCGATTTTCGAGTAACCTCGAAAGTATACGGTGTATTTTTGTATAAATTGCAACCAGCCATAAAAAAAATTTGTGCAGTTACGATTTTATCGCAATATATACGTGATGGGATGGTTAGGTAATAACTGATAATAATTTTGATGATGAGGAATATTAAGTTGTATAATTTTAACATAATACCTTTTTGGTGTTGTAATTTACGTGATTAAAAAATACGACGGTTACTTAGTAGTAGTGCTAACTAATTTTCTAAATTCGAACGTCTAAATCTTTATGTTCAGAAATATTTTGTTTGACTTGCAATCATATGAAGCCATACTGAGCGTGAAGTAATGACTCATCGAGGGTCAGCCAATACAAAACATGTGTCGATCCAAATCCAACTGTAATAAAACTCAAAAACAATTAGGTAACCAATCAAAGAATCTTAATTCCTTGGAACATTAAATGTCGAGCGTGGAATTTGTAACGTTTCTCGTTCTCAATCGTGGAAAGTGAGTTTCGACACATACATAGTGACCACCGAGTTATAATATTCGAACGTTGCGGTGTTACTTCGAAAAGAGGGTAACCGAACTAAAATTTATTGGTAAAATAAGAAAATCGCGATTTTAGTTCGAAAATGGAAGTATCAGCGAATCAAGCTGTAGAGAAACTGAACATTTTCGACAAGCGTATTGTGTGCTACATTGGAGCTCAAATCTGTTATAAAGTTTAGCAAGCGGAAATGTTTTAGTGAACTGTGCGAGTGGGTCAGTGGGTTTATAATGGCTAAGCAGGAAATGGAAGCTGTACCAATATCTTGCAGGAAATTAAAGGAGACCGTAACTCTGGATATGTATATAGACAGGTAGGTATTACCTTAAAACCAGTGATTAAGTCTAGCTATCACTATTCGATGAAAACAAAATACGAACATTGGGAGGTAAAGCTGGGCTATGGATTCCACCGGCAAAGCGGTGATTCGATCATGCTTCAAAGCGGCGATTTGATCATTCGTGGAGAAACGAAACTGTTAATATCTGCAAAGATATTTGCTCAGTTTTTCTTCATTAATGGGCTTTCTACAACATGTTTGTTTAGAATATATTTACGTTCGTTACTTGTATGTCGTGACATTTCAGTACGACGCCATTCACAGAAACTCGGCCAATGGATTCTAGAACTGAAACCTGAATTCGCGAAAATATCGCCTCATCACCATTCGTACCAATCACTACAATATCGTCTGAGTAAGTATCAACTTAATTCGGAAGTCGAGAAAATTTCAATGGGTGATTTCGGGGGTCACTATATTGAGGAGAATCACGGCCAACATTATAAAAAATTTGAACTAAATGATTAATTTGCGGTAAATTCAAATGTTTTACTAAAATACTCGTACGTACCCGTTACGAAAAAAGATTGAAAAATTTAAACTAAATCGAGTTTTATTATAACGTTTTACTTGAATTTCATCGCTTTAATATTTTATTAAAATACTATTTTCAGAATTTCAGATCATGATATTACAGACGATATTCAAACAATTCTAAATAAAAGTATTAAAGGTAGAATTGTCTTAGATTTTTTCAAAAAGGACAATATCTAAGCAAAGAGAGAATAAAGTTTTGTTTCATCTTACTAATCTTCTTCAAAAACGTGGAAAAGTTAGGATTATGACAATATTGGCAAACCAAGACTGAAGGTTTTCCATCACAGTTATCGGTCAGTACTTACCCAACTTTATCAAACTCTGTAGAATTGTATATAGTAATAATTTAATAATTGAATTAGACAATGTGCAGAACAGGCTAGGGTAAAAACTCCACCGACAAGTTTTTGGATGATGTTTTTGATGTTTTTGGATAAACATCAAGGCACTCATTAAGTTGCAGGAAATTGACATTGAGGGCCTTGAAGATATTAATATATGTACAGTGGAATTCAGTTTTTATTAAATTATTCGCTTAAGACGAAACTATTAACACAAATTTTATAATTGAACACCTGTGCTTTCATAAAACAAAAAATGTTGTTCAGTTTTAGGGAATTCCCCGAAATTAAATTATGTTATTACATTTTGTTTTGTTGGAGAGAAATGGTTTTAGTTTGTTTTGTATTTGGTTTGGTAGTTATAGTGAGTACATAATTCTCGTTAAACGTATACAGTTGTTTCCATTTGAAATCATAAAATTGAATTGATTGGTGTCATTTGCGAGGGAGTGACCGCGTTAGTTTTGATGAGTGAGATAGAAAATTATTATTGTTGTCTAAATTGTGTTCTCTAGAATTCTTTAAAATTGTTGTTGCTTCTTCAGTGATTAATAAGCAAAAGCATGGCTAGCAAGGTAAAAAAAATTGAAATTCTAGAAAATGTTGATCGAAGCGATCGATCAAAACAGAAATTTGTAAAGAATTTGGGGTTCCAAAGTCTACTTTATCAACGATTATAAAAAATCGTCTAAAAATTCAATCTTTATATGAAAAGGGTGATTTCGGAGGTAGCCAGAAACGTTTGCGTTTACCAAAGTATGAAGATTTAGATTCGGGATTGCTGCTTTGGTTTATACTAGCGCGATGGAAAAGGCTGATAAAATAGCCACCGAAATGGGAATTACCTTTAAATTTAATCCTGGATGTCTAGAACGTTTCAAAACAAGACACGAAATTGTCTTTAAGAGTATTAGTGGAGAGGCGAGACAAGTATCAGCTGAAATAACTTCCGATTGGATATCTTCAACTCTACCTACAATTTTGAAGGATTACCATAGAAAAGTCATTTTTAATGGGAATGAATTCGATTTATTTTTTCGTTGCATTCCGAACTTAACCATTTAAAGGAGAAACTTGTTCTGGTGGTAAACAAAAATCTAAGGGACGTCTTACAGTAAATAAATAAAAAATAAATGTAAATGCATTTAAACTTTAGATTTTTTCATTGATATTATCGCTTAAGACGAAATTCTCATAACACGAAATATTTTGTTATTCCCTTCGATTTCGTGTTAACCGATTTCTACATAAAAAAATTGTAATTAACACAACACATGCCTTAACGTAAACAAATTTTTGAAAATAATAAATAAAATAAAATTTGAATTTTTGAATTAAAATAAACATAATTTTGAATTCTATTAATACTCGTAATACAACTTTTCAAATGCCATTTCACCTGCCCTTTCACATGTTTATTTGTTAATTCGAATTCATGTCACTGTAATTCAAATGGATTTTAATGTCGTTTTAGGCATTTCTTAATGGAAAAGCAAAATTTTAAAAAAATCTTTAATAACTTTAAAAATGATTAACATTGCAGTTATGTATTTTACATTAGAACTGACGAATCTGCTAATAAAACATTTATTATGGCTATAGCGACCATCAAGCAGTACATTTTGAGTTACGTGGAAGGGTCGGTGCACCATTGCAATTGGATTATGTACCGAGCATGTGGAGTCAGCGGTGATGAAAGATGGAAAGAATTTGATCCAGAGTCGAAACACGAAGTCAAGGTTGAACTATTTGGGGAACGGATCAGTACATAAGGTGAATGTTGCACAACAGCAGTACGAGGTTGCGGGTTCAATGAAATTTTGCACCCACCTAACAGTTCACATCTGATACGAAGTGATCATTTGCTTTTCAAGATTTTCAAAATGACAATGAAGGAATGCCTGCCCTTATTATCCCTGGAAAATATTTTTTTTAAGTAACTTCCAGCATTCGTTATGAGATAGTCATATTTGAAGATAATATTCGTTGGCCTGAATTTTAATTGGCTTACAAAAGTTTGATTTCAATTCCTCCAACAAGCGTTCCAAACATTATTTAACACTCAAAAAGCCGTATTTTAGTAATTTATTACAAAAGGAAAAATCCTCAATTTTTTTTTTTACTAAAGCTGCAATCTGTCAAAATATCGTAAACAGTGTTATTTTGTTTTTAATCCCTGTAATCTGTTCTGGGGCCGAAGCACTCACAACTCTTTCGCGGTTTGTTTTTTCCGTCCTACCTTACGCAGTTATGTGAACTCTATAATGTACGGCTATAGGCCAGATTTACGTTACCATCTGCGCATTATATAGCTCCATGCCAGCCTATAGCATTGGACGTGGAAGATGGGTCGGCCCATGAGTTTTGCACGCCGATAGGGGGTCGTACATGTGTTCTTTTTTGTCACAGATCATAATCTGCCTCTATCGGGGTTCGAAGGTAGATAAGAATCTACAATCGTTAGAGGCCATGGTCCAGCTTTTGCTTCCGAAAGCCAGCACAGGTCTTATGAGTGAAAAGAAACAGGTCTTATGAGTGACTCGAAAACAAATCAATGACAATACTAAAACTTACAAAATATGACTATACGCAAGTGTCAGCCCAAAAATATTTAAAAAGACACAATTTTCTATTGACGACTGGAGGATCACGAGTGGCACATAGAGGAAAAATTGTAAACTCTACGAGCTATGCCAATTAGAAAATACGCGTGTTTTTTGTTATTACGAAATGTCATTGAAGGATAGCTAATGTAATTTTTATTTTTTCCCTGCTGCGTTTTCCAACTTGTACAATCGTCAATTATTGACAACTGGAAAATGCTTGATGTCAATGAGAGATAGAATAAGTGTAACATTGGGTGAAGTGAATAAAAAAAAGTAAATACTTTTTTCAAGTAAATACTACCGAGTTAGTGAATAAAACTTACTAGCAAAGTTAAAAGCAAGTACTTACTAATTTAACCAAAAATTTTCCAGCATTTACTTAAAATTATGTGAATAAAGACTACCTTCTACTTTTACTTGACATTTCAACACTTGAAAAATACAAGTAAAGTAGATAGCAACTTTTAATTGTAAAAATGAGTAATTTATTAAGAGTTAGAATTAATTTAAGGGGGAAAAAATATCGTCCTCGTAAACATAATTGTTTGCACAATTATAAAAATATTTATCAGGTTTACCAAATGAAACAAGACGTGGTAAAATTGAGTGATCCAGGTTTTCAAGAAGGAGTAGGAGAAGAGGTGGGGTGCATAGAACTTCAGACTAAATATTTTCTCAAGTGCTAGATAACGATGCTAGATAAAGATTATGAATTTCTAGTATTCGCCAAAACTGATCGAGAAATGATTCCCGCAAAAGATCCATGGTTGAAAATGTTTAGGATTCCGAACGTTATTGGGGCACTCGATTAAACGGACGTTGATATTTTGAATCATCGCTCATTTTCACCATTGCCTCTTCCTTTTCCTATTTTATGTTCGGAAATTGTGATTTACTTAGCAGAATTTGATAGTTTTTAGCACGCATCTCTTTTTTACAATTTCCACTTCGAAAGTATCCATTTTTATACATAAGCAATTATTATTATATGTATATGCAAATTATCACTGTATTTTTAATAATAAAAAATATGTTGTACTGGTATGTCACTTCAATCAATCACAATATTTTTCAGATTAAATTTCTTCAAAGTAAATACTAAAACAATTTTAAGTATTAAAATGTCTAAAAAGTAAATACTTTGAATATTTCACAGTTGATACTTTAAAGTAAAAGTAAAATATTATTCACACAAATCTGGTCATTTACTTTTCGTTAAAAGTTAAAACTTTGAAGTAAATACTTTTTTTATTCACTTCGCCCATTATACAAACTGAAGTCAAACTGTAGCTTTGCTGAACTGGCAATAGTTTTCGAACTATCGGATCGAACTGCAAAACTTTATTTTGCTGACACAATTCACCTTTTAGCAAAAGTTACAAAAATTGGATACATTGGCCAACTAAAGAAGAAAATAACAAAAGCTTCCCGAAGCGCTTCAGAAATTTTCCGAATGTACGAACTGTCTTTCGAAACGTCTTTCTTGCAGAGTGTGTACATATTCGTACTACAAAGGCGCGCCTAGTTTGAAGTTTTTAATAGGTTTATCCCCAATAAATTATTTATGCAGAGTAGTCACGGGTAAATTGTCAGATATACGGCTATTTTTAATTTGACTGATTTAATTGAAAAACTTGACGAAGGTGACGCTGTGATGGTAGATAAAGCTTTTATGATTTGAATTTGTTTTTCTAAATTTTTCGAAGTCGGACGTAGAAAAAAGTACCAGAATAGCTTCAGCGCGTGTATATGTTGAATGCCGAATATCCCGAATAAAACAGTTCCGAGTATTAGCCGACGAAGTATGCGTATTACACCACCAATATTATCTGATGAACGTTTTTGACATACATACCTAATTTTAAGATCTCAAACAGTAATAAGACACTAAATTTATGTGATAAGAAAAATTTTATTTCAATATGTATATTTTACATATTAAAGAAGATGTACTTCAATTAATGTAGATCACATGTTACAACAATAAATTTAAAACAAAACTCAATATAAAATATTTGTTTTTGTATTTATTATTTAAATAAAAAATTCATAATCTTTTGAAAATAGATATCAGTCAACTTATTTACATATGTTTCAATAAAATGGTCGTTTCTTGGTACGTTGCTTTTGGCAAATGATTTATTTTTGACACAGAAAATGAATAAATTACATTTAGCAAGTTTTTTATTGCTAATCCTTGCTGTATTGAGCTAAATTTGAGGATTACTTACCTAAATAGCATATATGCATGTATTCGATTCGATGCTACACTGACAACTATGATAAATGTCATAATGGATGCACATTTTGTTTTTTTTTATTTCCGGAAGAGACACTTTGCCTACTTTTACAATCGTCAATAGACACTATATAAGTGGATCTGACGGCAAAAAAGTTAAACTTGTTGGGTATATTTTTATTTTCATAAAGTATGCCGTGCTAAAATTTCATGGGAAAAAACACTCAATGAGCTTATTTTTAATGCGCTAGATGTCACATTCCCAACTTTAACAGTCGTCAATATATCAAGTCGAAAATTATTCTGTCAACGATAAAAACAGCCATGTTTTAATGTCACCCAAAAAATAAATCCATCGAGATAGTATCATGAAAGAAAAATATTGCTGTCAACCCAATAGAGTAAAATATAACGAAATATTTGTATTTCATTGTTGAATTCTGTATCGGACTAATTTTGGTATGGCACCTGAATAAAAATGGAATTTATATTAAAGAATATACATAAGCCATTAGACGTCATAAACTTTTTAAAAATAATAGAAAATCAACAAAACAGTTTTGAATTAAAAGGAAACCATTGATAAACTGTATACGTAAAAGTAATTTTAGAAATTTAAGACAAATATTCGCCATCTTGTTCATAAATATATGAAACACACTCATTGAATACATAACCATTTTCGGAAATCATCTTCAAGCATATAACAATAATTCTAAGTTTAAATAACCAATGATTACATCTCATGATAAATATGTGAATATTCTCATAAAAATAATAAGATAAATAGAAAATATTATGATTCCCAAAAACAACATAATAATAACATCATGAATAAGAAAAAGATGCTGTAGAAGTAAAAAGGAACGAAATAAAAAGCAAAATTATATCGATAAAAAGAAAAAAAAATTAAGATACTCTGCTACAGTTATAGGAGGAGAGTTCGTTACAAATGTGTGTGATATGTGAGAAACAGACATGATGCTGACTGAACAGAAGCAATAGAATCTTTATTAGAATTTTCTTTTCTTTTTTGTTGATGTTTTAGAAAATAAAAATTAATATTAGAACATAAATTATCTTGTCATGTAAGACATTTTTTGTGTTCCTTTCTTACTATTTTATATACCAATGTATCGAAATTCTTTTTCGTCTTCTTCGTGTGTGTGTGTGTGGATATATCGCCTTTTCACATCTCGGTTTTATGTTTTACTTATAGTCTTACATCCAATTTTTAAGACATTATAAGATAAAGCTGATAGCCAGAAACGGGTGAAAAATGGAAACAACAACAGCAAACGAAGAAATGATGGAGATAATTTCATTTCGGTTTTGCCTTAAGAATAATAATAAAATTTCGACCGAATCGAATTTTTTTTTTGGGGGGATGGTTTTAGGGCGATAGATAAAACAAAAATATATAAATCTGGCGTGTTGTTATTGTTGCCTATCTAATTAATATGGTTAAATAAATTAGTGTCAAAATTAGATGATGAATATGTGGAATATAAATAATTTTGCTGTTTTGCTTTTCCATTTTCGTTTATGCTGCAAAATATGAGTGGGTGCTCTATTTCGTAGAGCGTGAATGTGGACATTTTTATACCTATATACTGGCGTCAGTTGCTGTGTATTTTGCAAATCAGTGTAAATTGATTGATTCGTGAATGCTTCATTAAGAACTTAAATTTCTAAACTTTAACAACATTTATAGAACATTGTTGAGATAAGCTCAACAGAGTCATCAACACATCTCGAGAAAACAGTATATGCGGAGCACCTACTACGTATTCAACAAGAAAATGCTGGCATAATATCCGTCTTCATATAACCAGCATAAAGTCGCTGTACCAAAAATACATAACAACAGAGGATAAAATTCGAGCAGCAATCCTACCGCTAGAACCATCTCACCAATATCTCAGTACGAAAAGACAAATAGTTGAGATGTACGACCTCGTCATAGGCGACTTGCGTCAGATCGATTACAACCATCATCCCTCATCAGTTAGGGTTTTGGTATTTTTCCGGCGTCGGTACGAAGTCTCGAATTACAAAAGACCAAATTATCAAAATCCCGACAAAAAAAACCTGACTTTCAAAATCCCGACTTTTAAAATCCTGACTTTCAAAATCCCAATTTTGCTGAAACCTTAAAAATGTAACTAGTGTTGTTTCTTTCCACATTTTTTTTTTGTGGGACACGTTCACCAGCTTTCCATTTCTCAATGCGTGTTTTGCATATCATCATCTCCTTTGCCAATTCTTTTATTAACTTATAGACCCAACATGAGGTCTTCCGCCTCAAGTTTTGCGAGATAACGCCCAACAGTATTTGCGGCGGCCAGTCGAGGTCAAATATATTTATTGCCCGTTCATCCCCTTGGCAGAACATCCACAGTGTTGGAGTGGCAAGTCCAGCATATATGTGTCGCCCATTCAGGGGCGACCGTAATATTCACTTGCTCTCCCCGTGGCACTCCGGTAGTTTCGAGCTGTCGGATTGTGGTTTGTGGGACATTCGCTGGAAGACTCTCCGGATGGAAAGAGGCATGGTCTGTTGAAGAGACGTCCTACCCTCTTATACTGCTTCGTTGTGGTTGGGCATCGGCCTTTCGAGGTCGATGGGTCATTCGGCAGGGTCTCTTCAGCAGACTGTGTACTTGTCATTCGGGAGGATCCGGATATGCCGCCATTAAATTTTTCCTGTTCCTCAAGTTTCGTCCAACGAATTCTAGTGTCTCTAATTTAATTCCAGTTTTTTTAATTTGTTTTTTTTTTAATTTTATTTCTGTTTCACGGTGTAGGCCAGGAGCACTCCCAAAACCCTGAGATCTAGGCGTGTTGGCTACGAGCCATCCGTAACAACATGTTAAAGCAACATCAAGTTAAAAATATATTTGTCTTCATATGGAACGGTTCGGTTATCCAAAAAAAATACAACTGTGGCACTATTCTGGCAATTCCCCGTGAATAAAAAATTGGGGAAAGATTTTATATGGAATTTCGGTTCAAATACTTTTTTTTCTGGCCTACTGAGGTAAAAACTTAGTGTTAATTTTTTTCAAAACAAAATTAAATTGGGAATAATTTTCCCTACCAATTTAGGAACAATTTAGAACTTTTTTCATCAGTAGGCCAGAAAAAATATATTTGAACAGAAATTACATATAAAATTTTTCCCCAATTCCCTATTCCCTGGGAATTACCAGAATATAGTGCCACTGGCCTAAATTTCCCAATTAACAAAAATATACAATTCGATTTTACGAAATACTATAACATAAAAATTAAAATTCTTAATTCCAATTGACAAAATTTATTTATTTAAAAAAAACATTATTATTATATTATTTTAATTGAAAAAATTATTCAATTAATTAAATTAAGAAACTATGTATTACTCAAACATGTTCCTCATTTCACTAAACCACACTTTGATTCTTTCGTCGTGATTCTTTCGTTCGAACAACAGTTTGTAGGTGAAGGGGGAGGAAACGAGAAAAGAATCACGACGAAAGAATTAAAGTTTGGAACGTCGGATTGTTTACCTGATTAAGAATTGTTGTGGTTCTAGAAAACAGGGTTGGATTTTTTTGGTATACCGAACCGCTCCCCTACAGACATACCAATAATATCCACTAACAAACTTGTGTATGGTACAGTCTTTAATAAATAAGTACAGTCTTAGCAAATTACAAGATACCTTTAAGACCTTGCAAGAAATCGTTAAAGAATATTTATTAGATTGCAACAATGCCAGAGAGAAACACAATAGGGTGTCCTATAACCAAGCTACCGACATTGAACATACCAAATTTCTTCCGGCGGTAGAAGATTTGGAGCTCATATTGAACGATATATATAAACTGAGCCCGATCACGGGAATAGTAACATTTTCGATACATTAAAAATGTCGTACTGAATTCTTGTTCAAGACAATATTAATCAAAGTTATCAGACAATTTTAGTTTGGAAAAATTACATTACAACCTAAAACAGTAAAATCAAGTTCGAAAATTCAATCAAAATTAGCACTAACGTTCCGTGAGCTTCAGGTTGGTCACCCCTGGTCTACTAGTAAAATAACGTTAAATTTTTAATGTAAGTGTAAATATTAAACATTTCAAGAGTAGCCGATTGATCGATTCATAATCAGTTGTACATCAGAGCTAAAGCCAAAAACACGAGCAATTTTTTTCTAACAAAAATGGATAAAGTGAAGCTGAATAATTCACCTGACTTAACCATGGAACAAATAACGAAACAACTTTTTAATAATAAGGAATTATCCGACATCCAGTTTCAAGTAGAGGGAAAAATATTGTATGCCCATTCATGGGAGCTGATGAAACGGAGTATTGTATTTTACGAGCAATTTAAGGGAACTTTGGGTGAGAACAAATTTATTATGATTGAGGATACCAAATACAACGTGTTTTATGAATTTTTGCGCTTTATTTACACCGATCAGTTTACCATTGGTCAGGATATGATTTGTGAAATGTTACGGTTGGCTGTGAAATATAAAATTGTAAAACTCGAAAATGCAGTGTTGGCTGTGCCTAGAACACCAAAAATCAGGTATAAATTAATCGAGTTCTATATGGAGAATAGATATGTGCTGGGAAAAAATGATTTTTTTGGTCAATTGCTTGGATGTCATAACCATTTTATCGATACAGATATATTTTACGAGTTCAGCTCAAATATTTGGGAAGGAATTTTAATGTGTAATTTTATGCCCCCTGAAATAACGGAACTTAAACTATTCAAAACATTGGTACTTTGGATGGACCGTCAGTGTAAATTAAATAAAATTCCATGCGAGCAACAACGTTTAATTTACGATGATTTATTAACGCAAATTCATTTTGCTTCCATGAGCGCATGTGAATTTAATTCTTGCGTGCAAAATTACCCGCATTTATTCACAGACGAGGATATTCGTACACTTAGGAAAGCCATTGCAGGGTGCCAACGTGAGGAATCAAAATGGATATACGGACCCCGTTTTGAATACATACCGCCATGGGAAATGCAAGATAATTCGAAGTATCAAAGATGGGAAACCGTATTTACAGTTTCGCAAAATTTAATTCTTCATGGATTAAGATTTGGATCAGGATTTGTAGATTTCCAATTAACTGTATCTCGTAAAAATCGAACTTCGACTGCTATTACTGTTCTAAAAATAAACGTAACGAATTTAGGCACACGATATAATATAATTAGTTTGGGTGAATCCATTCAACTTATACCAAAATGGGAATACACGATTACAACTAAAGATTTAGCTTCATCAGATATAAAGGTTTGTCGAAAATCAACTGTGAATGTGATCGTCACAGGACCGAAAACCTTCATCAGCTTTAGAGAGAGAAGTCCCAACTTGTTTGAAATATTTTTTAGTTCTTTAACTGATTAAAATCGCGCTGGCCGTACAAATGCAGATGGTGTTGATTATATGAGTAAATTTGTTTCTAATTAAATTATAATAAATATCATTTTATCTAAATTTAGTTGTCAATTGTTTTTATAATTAAATTAAATTGTTCCAAAATTCTGAGTCTTTATTGGCGTTAAGAAGTGCTATAGCACTGTGGGCGTGGCCAAAATGGCCAAAAATGTCCGTTCAGAGGCTGGCCGCGGCCAACATGTCGGCCAAATCAAAAAGTTGTAGAACAAAAGTTGCTTAGTTTTTTAAGTACTACAAACTCTGAAAATATGAGATCAAATGAAAAAAGTACGGACAAACAAACATATATGTATACCAAAGCAAGATTACATATATGGAGATTAAAACTTGTAATATTTTCATGATTATATATAATCATGAAAATATTACAAGTTTTAATCGAGAATTGCACCAGGTTTATACATATATAGCTAGTTGATTTTTGAACCAACAACAAATTCAAACATGTCCCTAATATTTAAATTTGAACAGTCAAAATCACAAAATCCGGATTGAAGTTTTACACGGTATAGTAAAATAATTCGAGTCAAAATTTGGTTGTTAACACATTATAGTCCGCAGTAATCGATACCGATTCCATGCGAAAAATCTACTGTCAGCAAAAACAAAAGCGAGAAAAAATATAGATTTTATACTGGTTGTATACAAAACAAAAAATGTTGGCAGCAAAATTTTACTGATAACATAATTGTGATGGTGTTAGTGTGCTGCCACAATGCTGCTATAAAAATGTAACCCAAAGTATTTTTTATGGCAGCATTGTTCACACATCTACAAAAATGTATGTAAAGTTAAAAGAAAAATCTTACACTCATACACTCAGTCAAATGTCGATTTGCTTTTTGTCGAGTTTAAATATGTTAATATTAGTGGTTTTTATGGTACATACATGTATAAAATTTAAAATATTAAAACATATAAAAAAAATCGAAATGTACGAAAATGTACAAATTAAAATTTTTATGAAATATTTATAGGTTATGACAAAATGTAAAACCATAAAATTTTACTATAAAAATGAAATAAAAAAATATTTCTTTTCTTTGTCACTGTTATGGAATTTTTAAGTTTTTTTGTTGTGCGTTTTATCAGTAAAAAAAATTGCTGTCAGCTAATTTTTTCCATGGAATTAAGGTCTAATGCGTGGATTCCATAGTGAAACAATTTTTTCAGTAAAAAATACTGAGAAACTGAAAAGAGGAGAGTATTCATATTAAAATTCCGTTAGAGTGACAAAGACAACATTTATGTTGCCATAAAAAGTATTGAGTTTCATACTTTTATGGCAACATTTTCCCCAGTAAATTTTACTGAAATTTTTTTTTTGTTTTGTTTTGGTACGTGGCGAAATTATATTATTATCTCGCACTTTTTAACTGAAAAAAATGTTTCATTGTGGAATAAAGGCTTAAACCAGCAAATTAACTAAAACGAAATTTCATAGGCGCCTTCAAGGGTGTCTACTCTGTTTATACCTATACATAAACAAAACAGTGGTACACGTATTAGCGTGAAAAATACAAAAGGAGATATATCAATGCAGAAAGATGTAACCTAACAAAATTTAAGCTCGTTTTATAGACGCACAACAAACTATTATTAAAAGTTTATTAAAAAGCAAAAAATATATGCATTTTTGGCTTTTAATATTTAGTTTGGCCTCTTTTATTTTTGATTACAGCAAATATTCGATTTGTAATAGAGTTTATTAAATTTTGAAGTAGTTCCTCTTCAATTCCTCACCAGCAATCTAGTACAGATTGTCGAAGCTCCAAAACTGTTGCATATTGTCGGTATTTGAATAGGCACATCCGGCAAGTACACCCACAGGTTGTCCATGGGTTTCAATCTGGACTAACCGCAACTAGATAAAAAAACTGTTTGGTATATTTCGATACATGGATACTGGCATTGTCTTATTGATAAAAGAACGCCTTGTCGTTATTTTCATCTAAATATGTTATGAAAACATCTTCTAACATCTCCACATATTTTTCCGGTATCAATTTTGGTGTCTATATAACAAATTTGTAGCCCATATCATTAAAGAACCACCCAAAGTTGGATCCTCATTCTGAAAAGATAATGTTTCCCCACTCATTTTAATAATGCATGTGATCTCTGACAAATTGTAGTATGGCAACTTTATGTTGGGAAGATAACATCGATCGTTTTACTGGTTTCTTCCATTTCATATTTTTATCTGACCTTAAAATCTGTTGTACACAACTTTTTTTAATTGTCAAATTCACTTCGAAATTTGAGTCGAGTTTAATTTATTTTTTGCTCGCGTAATGCAACTTTTGTATTTCTTTTATTTTTCTTCGGTGGTGCTACATACCCGTCCCCAAGTTTGAGAGGCCACATTCCTTGTAAACGGTTATTTCAGTTTTTCCTGTGGCAATTAAAAATTTTCCTCTCACCATATTTATTACCTGTTTTAATATTCAATATTTTTGTTTATCAAAATATTTAAAAATATACTAAACTATTATAATAACTAAAATAAAAATACTCAATACTCAATAATCGACTAATATTATACCCAAACCGCTGAGTTCAAAGCACTGCATTTAAGTAAATTACACTATGAAATAATAGCGCTATTCCATTCAAAATTAAAAGGCTTTGTGAGAATGGGAATGGTATTTCCGATTTTTATTGTTTTTGTTGAGTTGCTATAATTTTTTTTGATAATATCAACTTGAGTATTTTTTTATGGAGCAAATATAAAAATCAAAAATAAAAATCCCACACTCTTTTAATTTATTTTTTGTAAACTTTTATGGTACACAGACATACGACGACGTGACTTTAGAATTTCAAATTTTAGGATGCCGTGATTTTAGAGAAGAACTTTAATATAATTTCGATTTAAAGCTTTATTTAAAATATTTATTTTACTAAAATATTTCTCGTTCTTCTTCTTTTTCTTTTAGTAAACTGAAATCAATATTTTATATTTAATATTAATTATTTTATCAATATTTTTTTATTAATATTTTATTTTATTATTTTCTATGCTCAGTACAAATCAGAATCAGATAAGAATTGACAAATTTCAGCATGTCAGGGGATAATTCTTCACAACTATGATCGATAATCGAAAACTTATGATGTGCCATTAACTACATGTCAAACGATCGAAGTGTACACATGACAAACCAATTTCTATTCATCTATCCACTACAATCGACTCCTTAAGATGCACTCTAAAAAAATTTTGTTGGATTTTACTTCAATAATTGAGTATAACTAATTACACTCAATTATTGTAGTAATTTTAAACTCGAAAGAAATATTCAACTTCCTGTTTATAAACGTCAACTTTTGAAGGAGACAATTTAAACAAAAAAGTTATTAATAATATTTTGAATATTGTTGAATTATTAACAAAATGTGTTTACCTTTAAACAATATAAAATTATATTTAAACACTTTTTAAACATATTTACGATTAAAATGAAACAAATTAAATTTTATTTTCAACAATAGTTGATGAAATTGGCATGTAAAATTGTTGAATTTTTAAAAGATATATGCTGAATTTTTCATATAATTTGTTTAATTTCAATCACTCGTTGTTCGAATTTAAACTCAAAATTGTTGATATTTTAGTCCAAATTTACTTTTATTTTTAAATTTATTATATTTAAATTATATGTTATATATATAATATTTCATTCAAACAACAACAAAATTACTTAGATACATTTTCCAATTATACATAGTAAATTTATAAAATGGGTTAACAGAAAATTTCGGAGGTATATTTCGGAGCATTGATTTTCTTCGTGACGTTGTGGTGTGGTAATTGAACTATTATTCGGTTCACTTGTTCTTTTTTCGTGGTGTTCATCCATGCCTCGTCAAATTTTAGCAACATAAATTTCACATTACATAGAGCAGCGTAATATTCGAGAATATCGTCCTCTGTTATTTCAGAACCGCTTGCTTCAAAGACCAAACTAGTTCCTTGCAATTCAAGGGAATTTGCTGAAAATATGAAAAATAAGCTAAGTGGTATGGTACGAAATGACATATTACGAAACGACATATAATAAGCGAAAAATTCATTAAAATGATTGGAAATTTAAGGCCATCAATGAAAATTAAGTTCAAATGCCAGGGCAATATTTTTCTTTACTAGTTATATTTGAACTAGCTACTTTTCGTAAATTCTGTAGATTAATTATAAATTCATGGAACAATAAATAAAGAAAACTATATAATATTTTCTTGATATTAATCATTGGGCTCAGTTATTAGAATTTGTTTCCAATCTTTTTCGTTCTGGGCATACACCGTTTCGTAACATCTCGTTTCGTTAAATACCCCGAAACCCTTCTATACAAATACATAACTAGAATAAATGAATATTTACCTTTGCTAATGACAGCAGCTATGTTGCAAATGATCAAAAGATTTTCCGGATGCGACGATCCCCACTGCAGACTTCAAATGGAAATGTAGACATTGTTAACGAAACTAAAAAATATTAAAAGAGTATGAAATATTAAATTTATGATAACATACAATTTAAACATAACATATAAAACACAATTGTTTGAAAACAATTTTTACCGTAACTTTATAGACGCTTGCTTGAAACACGACTTTGTTTAATATTAATACTAAATTTTTACTAAGAATTATTACTGTATGTTAAAAACATTTTATAACGTACTTACCTTTAAGACAAAATATCACACAAACTACTTAAATTCCACTTTCTTGATTATTAACTTTTGATGTTCGTTCTGCAGTCCTGCGGCTTCAGTTTTAATGCATTTATACAATATGGCATCTAACTCTTAATGAATTTTGTTTTATTTTGTTGAATATTCAACAATTTTTTGTTTAATATTTACCACAAAATGATTTTATTCAATATTTCTACTGAAAATTTATCAATTGATTAAAGTTCAACAAACGTATTATTTAGTTTCCCACAACAAGTAAATTTGCAACATGTTTGTGATGAAATTTAAACAACTAATTGAAAAAAGTCAATATTTTATTGAATAAACAATAAAAAATTTCATTACTACATTTATTGCATGGAAATTGCTAAAATAATTTAAAAAAAATTAATTGATCTTTAGTTTAGATTTGATCAAATTTTTTAGAGTGTGGATATTCATAATCTGATTTTCGATTATAGCGAAAGCTTGACTAAGTAACTTAAGAACATTGGATGGTTTGTGTTCGATCATGGAAATCTTTGCTCGCGACAATAACAACAGCATCTTCACATAGTAAGCGTTTGGTTGTTCATCCGATGACTGCATCGACTCCTAATAGTTCAGATGCAACATTATATTCCTTGTAGATTCCATGATTTTACTGTGGAACAAATAAATACTCTTACTAATTCATACAACACTCGCATATTTAGACTTACAGCTAACTGGAATAGCAGTTTACACAGCCAATATATATTATTCTGGGATAAAACTAAAGCCTTTTGTAATATTTGTCTGGCCAATGGACTCAAATCCTGTTGTTGATACAAATGAGCTAGTAAACTGACCGTATCGAATTTTACATTATCAAATCCGTTGAGATTCTCCGCGAGTTTCCACTGGCAGAAGCGACCAAAACAAAAATTGTTAGGTTATGTCACAACAGTTATGAATACTGTATAAACATAACTTACCGATTGCTCTAAAAGCTTTTTCGCCAAATCAACATTTTTCGTGTATGCCATGAGCACTTGTCTTAGGAATTAACAAGGAGATGTTGACACTTCTGATTGCATATTCCTACCAGGTTTATTCATTGCCATCCAAAAAATATAGTGGGTGGAATTTGAGCTAATCCAGAATTGGCCCAATTCACACACACTTTATATCAGAAAACCGTTCATTCAACGATTTTTGTCGTTCAATGGCATTGGGCCAATTCTGGATTAGCACAAATTCAGCCACAATATTTTCGGATAAAAATCTGAATTTTATTTAATTTGTTGTTCAACACAATTATTATTGAACAATATACCTGTGCATTTTGTTTGTTTAATATAGTATCTTTTAGGGGCAAGTTTGTTTTCTTCAATTTATGAATGAAAAAAATTATATTTCTATGATAAGCACAAACTTTGTCAGATTAGCCGCATTTGGAAAGTGTTAAAATTAGCCTTAAATTAGTTCTGTGTGTCAATTTTGTACGAAAAGCAACAAGCGCGAGTTGAGCAAACCGGAAAAATATAGTATTGAGCATCTTGTTTGTATTAGTAGGCGAGACGCATGCGCATGATCTTGTTTTGATTTTTTTTGGATTGACGTTTCTATGCGAAAACATTTCGCAATTTTAGAACTAATTCGAATTATCCTCATATTTCTGAATTAAATTGAACATAATTCACACATTTGAATATTAAAAATCCTAAAACTTAAAATATTACTTCATTTCACCGCTCAAAAGTAAACGAATAGAAGAGGTGAGTAGACGTCAGTATCAAAAAAAATAAACCGATTCAACCGGAACCATTTATTTTGATACCTACCATCGCAAAAATGACAAATAGAATGCACATATACAAGAGAGCAAAACACACAATACAAATATAAAATTGTGTATTATACACTGTATATGTACACAAAAATTTTGATCACCTCGTCAACTCGCGCTGTCGTTTTGCGTACAAAATTGATACACTGGTTTTTTCTAGAAATCAAGTTTTATTTGTTTCGTCTTTCAGGCGAAATTTAAATTTTTCTTTTCCGTTTTCTCTGCTCTTGGACTAGCACTAATTTTTCCCAGTGAGCACCAATTAGCACAAATTGGGCTTAATCTGTATGCAAGATTTAATTTTGAAATTCGAAAGTTTCCTTGCTGCTGTTACCCACACGGATCAGGGGCCTTCAAAACTTCGAGATAGAGTCAAAAAACTTCGTTTTGAACAAGAGTCATTTTTCTTACTTTTTCAGAATATCGGTCTTACAGGCCGAAGTTCTAACCCTCGTCTTTGTAGTGAATCAACGTATTAAGGCGAAATCCAAAATATGATTTTGTCATACGTGTTTTAAGTCTTCCGCTTCTTTCCGAAAAAGCGTGTTTAAGCGCCATAATAAACCATCCAGAAATTTCCCTTTCCGCTGCAATGTGACAGTTATCGTGTCCCTAGGTTTGTCAACCGTACAGTTCGAGACCCCAGACATCCGAGTGAATAGGGACCCACACTACCGGTTGACAGCGATACTTGGTGCTCCATGCAATCAAAATAATATATCTGCTGAGTTTAAAATAGTTGCATAATTAAAACCTATTTGATCTTGTTAATGCCAATGCAAATAAATTGATTTCGAATAAAATTTAACCACCCTTCCAATTATAATCTCATTCCTTCCTGTATCGTTTGTCATTTATATGCTATCGCCCCTTTGTATTGGACCACCAACTTCCTTTTCTCATATGCCGGTACGTGTCTATATGTTGTAAAATACGGCTACACAAAGTTATTGTGCTGTTGTTTAAATGAATTAGCAATAAAATAACCAGATGTATGAACGGATATAACGATATCGAGATAAATATACGAACAGAGATTTTATCTCTCAATTAATAGCGTAACATATCGATTAAAATCCAAACTATATTTTTCCAATGATTTGTTGTTGGTGCTGTGCTGCTGCTACATTTTCCATATATGTTCACAGAATATATTTTGTTCGGTTGGTATATTAAGGAGGGGGGATTCTGATGCTTTTCATTTTGTAATTTATTGAGATGAATATTGCTGGTAACAAATTTAATCAAGATTTTTGTCCAAATAAATTTTCATTTTTAGGCAACTGACAATAAAATTAAATGTTTGGGTGTGTTTAGTATGTGAGCGCGGGTATGTCATAATATTTTGATAATCTTGCGTTTAAAGACACGTGTGGGTGTGTATGCTCTTTTAATAGACAGCTAATTTTATTCCATGTAAATAGATGCATATTTTATGGCACTATAGAACCAAAATTAGTCAATTTTACGAATACTGTAGGAAGATCAACTAAGCTATAATTTAACGGAAATTGGTAGCTATGGAACTACAGATCAGCATAATTGACAAAGTTGCATAGGAGTATTTTAAGGCGACAGATTTCGATTTATCATGCAATTTTTCACCTCCGGGTCTTTAACAAAACGGGTTATGGTATCAGAAACTAATAAAATGTTTAGAGCCCTCTACAAAGTTTAATTCCGATTGCTTCGGTGATTTAATGGTTGTAGCTGTCTCTATCACGATGGTTATTTGTATTTCTGGAGGTGTAAGGGCGATTGTTATAGAGTTCAAATGGTTTCAAATGGTTGGCTGCAGATAATCAAAAATTTCCCAGTCCCGATAAGCGACGAACACGAGAGGATAAAATTGGTAATCCGACGCAATCTGAAAGTTTTTTCTGACTCGTCCCAAATTAGATCGAGATGCCTCTGTGGAACGCGCAATTCTATCGATATCTAGTTAACTGTTGTCTGTTTGATAATATTTTCGGTAGTTCAAAGCCATCACCGGTGCGAGGTCACCATTTCCCTCTGGATTTCGATTAAGTTACGTTTTCGTCCAAACTGGTCATTAAAGGCATTCCTTAGACCGTGGTGAGGCAGCTACCAGATCGTACAAGCTCGCTACGTTCATCAAGGACTTCCTCTTTATGGCACGATTACGAGTAATCTTGTAATTTGTTGTATGCTAAACGTAGTTGACTCTGTTGACGTATAGTTGATATTCAATAACAGCAATATTTCGTGATATACCAAGTGATAATGGGGTCGTCGTTAAATGTCAAGTGTCCAGGTCCTTTTTCTGTATAAATTAACAATGTCTTTGTCTATATATAGAATCGTGATAGAATGATTTCCATTTTTAGTACAAAACGAATATCGGACTCAACAAATCCGATCGAATATGGTGACTAGCAAATTAACCTACGCCCACGTTGCGAGCTTCCCACAACAACGCATGATATATAAAGTGTTAGAACGTACAACGATGTACGTCGCCGAGGAAGACCCGAACTGTGCGGGCACGACGACGTCGAACAAAACCTACGCATAATAAGATGTCGGAACTGCAAAGCGAGAACGATGGATCGAGGCGGATAGAGGACAACTGGGCTTGCAACAAAATTCCTTCGTGAGCTGTATATTCTAGAGAGAGAGCGAGAAAGAGATTGGCTCTTAATACTGCGCAACAGTAATTGTCGCTTGGGACGTGATCAATCTTTGCTTGGCTGAATTTTTGGGCTACGGTATGCGTGTTACATTTGACACAATCTTCACCACATTTTATTTGTCAAATTTTATCAAATAATCTCACATTTGTTATCATCGTTCCAAATCGTCGCCAATCGAAAACAAACCGTTCGAAATTGTATCAAATCTTATAAAATTATTTCAAACGCTTGAACTGTTTATCAAAATCTTCTAAAATCGTAATCAAATCGTTTTAAATTGTTCCAATTTGTATGAAATCATCTCAAATCAAACGATTTTCAAATCGTCTTAAATCGTAATCAAATCTTTCAAAATCGTTATTAAAGAGTTTCAAATCTTAATAAAACCGTTCCAATAAGTCTCAAATCGGAATCAAATCGTCCCAAATAATCTCAAATCGTAATCAAATAGTTTTAAATCATCTCAACCAGTACCCCCCTCCCCCTTCCCCCTCGTATCAAATAATCTTACATTTGTAACGATCGTTCCAAATAGTTTCAAATCGTGCCATAATCAAATCTTAATCAAATTGTTTCAAATAATATCAAATCATCTGAAATCATTTCACATCGTAATCAAATAGTTTCAGATCGTTTGTATGAAATCATCTCGAATAGTAAAGAAATCGTTTCAAATCGTGCCAATTTGTATGAATACATCTCAAATTGAATGATTTCCAAATCGTCTCAAATCATAATCTAATCTTTCAAAATAGTCATGAAACAGTTTCAAATATTCCGAATCGTAATAAAATTGTTCCAAATCGTATCGTTCATAATAAGTCTCAAATCTGAATCAAATTATCTCAAATCGTAATCAAATGGTTTCCAAAGCCAAGAGCTAGTGAAAGGATCTCGCTACTACTCGATGTATAGCATACTGGCAGGGTATACGCATTTTCTATTTCTTCCACGCACCCTCCCAAATCATTTTAAATTGTTTCAAATCATTCCAAATCATATCAAATCGTAATCAAATCGGCATTAAATCGCTTCAAACCATTTCAGTTCGTTTCAAATTGTGTCGAATAGTGACACATTTGTAAAGATTAAAAATCGTTGCTAATCACATAATGAAGTTGTTCCAAATAGTATCAAATCGTCTGAAAGCGTTCTAAACTCATAATCAAATAGTATAAAAAATCATCCCAAATCGTAATAAAATCATTTCTAATTATATCAAATTATTTCAAATGATCTTAAGTGGTTCAAAATCTACTCAAATCGTATGTATCAAATCATCTCAGATCGTAATGAAATTGTTCCAATTAGTAGGAAATCATCTCAAAATTAGTAATTTGAAAATCGTCTCAATGAAATTTTTCAAAATCGGCATCATCGTTAATCAAATATTTTCAATTGGTCTCAAACTGTTCCAAATTGTGTCTTTTTTTATTTTACTGATGCCACATCCCTTGATTAATTATTGTGATTGATTTTTTCCTTGGATCTTAGTCAGATCCGAGGGGCGTTGGAAAGGCTACACTACTACTGGATGAGGCATACTGGCATGCTGGGAAGAAAGGCCTTGTTTCTCGTTCCATTTCAGATCTTTCCAAATTGTATAATATTAATAATCTCACATTTTTTACGATCGTTCCAAACTGTCACCAATCACAATCAAGTCATTTCAAATAATATCAAATCGCCTCAAAGCATAATCAAATTGTTTCAAATCATTTGAAATCAAGCCAAATCGTACTTAAATCGATCAAATTAAGCTCAAATCATTCCAAATCACAATCCAATTGTAATCAAATAATTTAAAATTGACCAAAATCGTATAAAATTATTTCAAATGATCTTAAATCGTTCAAAATCTTCACTAAAATTTCCAAATCGTATTCAAATTGTTTCAAATTATATCAAATCATCTCAAATCAAACGATTTCCAAACCGTCTGAAAACATAATCCAATCTTTCGAAATTGATATCAAGCAGATTCAAATCGTTTCAGTAACTCTCAAACGTCTCGAACCATGCAAATCGTATTTTTTTTTGATTTTAATGACGGTACATCTCATGGAGGAATTTGGCCGCCTTGTTATCGAGGTTGTAAAATAAAATTATTTTCGAATTAATGGTTGATTGGTCCGCCACACTATCATTTGATGTTGCATACTAAGATGCTGGGTGGCAAGGTCTTGTTTTTCTTTTTATTTTAGAACTATTTTTTATGCTGTACCCTTGCGCGGCAACACGACCAACGTCTAGCGTCCGGTTGTTTGATAGTGTGTGCATCGTTGCGTATCATCGCATTATTTAAATCTACTACTCGGGGTGGGGGCCCAAAGAGTCTTAAATCTCTCAAATCATTTCAAATTGTATCAAATCATTTCAAACTGTTACAAATTGTATCAAATTATCTCAAATCGTTCCAAATGCTACCAAATTATCTCAAAACGTCTTAAATCATTCCAAATCGTTTCAAATAGCAGCAAATCATCTCAAATAGTAATTAAACCATTCTTACTTGTATTAAACCAGCGAAAATTGTCTGAAAACGTTCCAAAATCAAATCAAATCGTTTCAATACGTAATCTTATCGTTCCTCATTGTTCCAAATAAAATCAACTCGTATCAAATAGGAAACAAATCGATAAAAATTGTCTCAAATCATAATATTTTGTTTCAAATGGTCTCAAATCGATTCAAATCATTTTAAATTGTATCAAATCATCTCAATTCGTAATCAAATCGGCCAGAAAAATCTCGGAACTAGTGGCGAGAAAATAAAAATAACCGAATAACGAGGGAATATAACCTCCTTCTATTACTTGATTGAAAATATTTCCACCCAAAACTGAAGGCCAAGGGTGGTAACTAGACGAAAGCAATAATCGACGTTTCGAGATTTTTGTCGAATGAGGAGGTCAGTACCTTCGTAAACAATTATTTTGCAGAGAAAGACGACGAGGTATTTGGACGGGTTGAAGAGATGGGAGCTTCGCTGGGAGAAGTGTATAGACTTACAAGGAGAATATGTAGAGAAATAAAAATAAATTTGTCGAAAAAATGCCTTGTATCTTTGATAGATCGGAAACTTTTCGTAAGGTTTTAGATACTTACGGATAATTATTTATTCCTTCTAAGAAGTTTTTTGAGGTACATTGCTGATTTGAATTCTTTCCATTTTTAATGTCCACGCATATAAACCTATTTTATGTCGATGAAATCTGCTGGTTTAGCTGATCCGCCAAAGTAATCAATTCCATCCGGGTACTCAGATGCCTTACAATTAAGAGTAATGAGTTCTAATTATATTTTAAATCAACTGTTTCGAATTTTCAGATCTAAGAATTTTGTTTAGAATTTTTCACTTATGAAATAATTTATTAAAAAAGGATATTTGGCTAATAGTTATAGTAAAACACCTTAAGGTTCAAAATAATCCAATCAGGTGTACGAAATGCTTACAGTTAATTAAATCACAACTACTAATCCTACCACCCTGTATACAAAATATATCATAACAAGTGAGACTCTGTATCCTTAATTCATCACCCGAATCTCCATACAGTGTAAACACAATATCATTGCCAAGTCAAGATAATAAAAGGGATGGATAAACTTTTTTTTTTAATTTAACGTGATTATTAGATTAACTTTAATCTATTGTCTACGTATATTCTGTAAGGAATTAAACACAAAAAAGGATACAATGTTCACCTTGTATAGTGCGGACATTAGACATTGTATTATGGGGATGACTACACATATAAGAGATAAATATTGTTAAATTATTTAGAAAACACAAAGAAAGGGTTGCACGTTAAAAATATTTGTGTGTATATATTTTAAGGGGTGTACACCAATTGATCATTTAACATATGTATCCTAGATTTATACAAATTTAAATCTCAAAGGGGTAATGATTTTGTAATGTTTGCGCATCTAATATACATATAATTTTATATAAATCTATAAACGATTTGTTTATTAAAGGGATGACAAATTGTTTTGATGCAATGAAAATGATTATTAAATTAATAATTTTTATTACATTGAAAATTTAATAAAGGGGGTTGTAAATCAGGCATATGGTCTCTATACCACTTGACTCCCGTTTTACACGCGAATTTCATTCAAAACATAATTTTTGTTACTCCAGATGCGGAAAAGGATATGCATATTTCAAAGATAATAAAACCTGCTCAATATAATTTTTAATCCTTTTTTCAAAAAAAAAACTTGTTATATATACAACAACATTATCCTCAAAATATAACTCTTTATAGGTCATATAATTATGTATACAGGATAATAAAAAACAATAATTTTTGTGCCAATAAATGTGATAATCCTTTTCGCTTCGGCTGGTTTATGTTGTATAGTGTCCTGTGGATCCCGTAAACAATCTAATAACACAGAAGCCAAATTTTTTTGGCATACCACTCAGCGCACAGGTTAACCCGTTTTTGGAATATAATAAAACAAAATAATATAAAAAGGATTCATGGCATGACCAATCCACTATTATTAAACTATAAAAGGATTATAGAAGATTTATACATATTCATTTTCATCTTAATCTTGTCAATTAAGACAAAAGAATCTGCAATTTTTTGTATTAATATATATTTTGGATTATCCTTTTAGCACTATGACGTATATACGAATTTTTGGGTTTCCAAATATTTTGACAATTACGCTAGAAATGGGCGGAAAGTTTTCATCATCCTTGTTCAACAGAAATTATAAAAAGTATTATAATTCCGTTAAAAGGATATATTATCCTAGCTAAATATTTATATGCGTATTATGATTTGCAAAAGGATACGCTTTTTACCGATTTTTTTAACGGGTTATTGAATTGAGGTTGAATTGCTGTAGTTTTGCGAAAATAAAAAAAATACTGTACATTTTTTATTTTTGGTCCTTTTTTAGAACTGTTTTTGTTTTTACTATTAGCTTAAGGCTGCAAAATTGTCGTCCTCGAGTTGGCAGTGTAAATGATGTTCCAAATTGCACCAAAAACCTCAGTCAATTATATATATTGCCATAATTTGCAAACTCCTTTTTTATAACAGTCCTGTTATGTATCGAAAATTAATTTTTTGCAAATCTTCAAAATATATTATACGGCCAACCTATATACATAAAAAGCAATATATCTAACCATTCCAAAAATAAAACAAACATATCTCTGAGACGGTTCTGTGTGCCGCAATAAAGTGATAAAATCCTTTTTAACCTAAAATCCTTTACCGTACACTAAAACGAGAGAAACGGGGTTAAAAATGTCCTGAATCACAATAATCATAAAACGATATAGTAATCAAGATACACAAAAAATCCTTTTCTGCCAAAAACATTTTGTTACTTTTTCGAAATATTTTTACAACTCCCGAGTAATAATATCCTTTTTACTATGCATGCACAGTGTTTGTTTGGATTTTAAACAAAAATATCTTGAATATTTTATAATATGCGGATGGTCAACATAAAATCTTGACCAAATGTCAGAGTTGTAAAAGTAACGATAAGGTCAAATAATTTTCTAGATTATATGGCTCGGTCATCGGTCCTTAGTTGGTAATATTTTTTTTTTTTATTGTAGGCGGAGAAAGCGTCTCTTACATACTCGTATAGTGATGATTTCAAATCATGATCATTTATTACCGCGCACACATCATCATTGCATATAAGCCCCATCAGCTATATATATATTTTGTATACAAACAAATAAATTAGCATCTAAATAATTAATAAATTTATGATGAAAATTTAATTTTTTACAAAATAACAACAACAATTTTCATTCAACTCGTTCATAAATTAACACAAAATGCCAATCAGTTTCTAAATTATTTAATTTGGGACACACGAAACTTTTGTGCGATATATTAGCTATACGCAGCATTTTATTTATTAAATACCGGGGTTTAAACATATAATTAATTTAATTATAGTATAGTTTTTAATTTGTTACTTAATTTAATTATTATTTTAAGGCCTTTATTGGAAATAATTAAATTGGAATTCTAACGTATTTATTTCAAAATATATCGCGCTACGTATAATTGATTAGATTCGATTTGGTACCGATTTGAGTGATTATAATTTGGGTGTGCGTCATTCCACCAAATTTGTATGAATTCATAATTAGTGATTCTGGAAAATGTGCGATTTGTAGCGGAAATTAAATAACGTACAGAGTGACACTATGATTACGGTGGTACCTTTAAAGTGACCTAGTGAATAGATAAATGAGGGCAATGCAGTATTGACGATAACAAACAACATAAAATGTCGATAATACAGAGTCAATTGGCCAAAATTATCACAAATTCGGCAAAAATGTCGATAATGTAGGTTGTATCTAAAAAGACAATAAACTTCAATATTTAACATAAAAATGACGATAACTCAGATTTAAATGTAACAAATAAAACATAAATTGGCAGAAAATGTCAATAACAGACATCAATACAATAGGTATAGTCTATAGTCACGTTTAACTGATAAAATGTTTGTATATCAAGATTCTGCCAGTTGAACGCCGGTTTGATTGTACCAAATCGATGCACCATAAACCTAAGTAGAATAAGATTATGCAATATAATATAAGTGGTTGTTGATACGTAATCTATTATTGACGTCGGCAATGTAGTCAACGTCGACAACCTAGAAAAATATATTGAAATCTCAAATTTCTCATTATTTTCTCTTTATTTTAAGGGTGCCGGTCTGATAAAGTTGCTGTCTAGTTATTAGGTGATTTTATCAAAAGGAGGAAGATAATAAGTTTACATTTTGGTACTAAATCCCTTAAATTATTCAACAGTATATAGACCGACTCCTACTCTGACTGACCTAAACTAAGTGGGCCACCGGAGATGTTTTTCATTCAGTTCTATATTCAAAATTATAAAGTAAGTTGCACACTATTGAAACTCGTGTAAATTACAGTAATCGTTTCTTAAAACTAATTCTAGGTATTATAAAAAAGTTTTATATTAAAAATTTGTAATTAATTTAAAATCTCTAATTAATTAAAAACATCTATCTAAAAATATGGAATAGCTACTAAAACAAATATATTTCAATAGATTATTTGCTTTGCGCGCCATCTTTTATCAACTAGACCTCATATCATTTATTTATCACAACGGAAGGTTTCTATCGGTCATAACAATGTACAATTTAGATATTTTCTTTTTCTTTTGGCCATATTTATATCTGGCAACTGTCAACATTCAATTTTCAATTACGTTGTTTAAGAAATCTTGTGAATGCGGATTTAAATATCGAGAATATCACGTTAAAAATGATCCAGATGCCTTTAGAGAAACCATAAATTCTCTAAAGTCTCTCTCAGTAAGTTCGGTAAGTTCACTTTCTTCTTGTATCATGACCACCACCTTCCCTTTTCATCGAAATAATAATTCTAATATTTGGTTGGCGAACATTTGACGCCGATGTCTATTGTTTACTTTTAGATACCCGCATGGTTGTGACAAAGATTGATAAATAGATCGACTGATTTTGAAATATATTGCGGTATATAGTAATTGATTCCCATATATGTTCCTATATATGAGACTTTTTCGGGGAGGTTTGGTCCATTTTTAACATTTTATATTCGGTTTAATGGTTTTGATAAAACTTTTCGGCAAGGTTTTTGCATGCAAGAAAGAGTTCTGATTAAAAAAAGTTCCGATTTCTGCATAATTCAGTTGCAAGCACTTCGGATAGCCCGCCATGTTGCACGATGCTGTATGATGTTGCACAATGTTGTTTTACATAGCATCATTTTGTGGGATGTTGTACCACTTTGCGTCATATTACATACGTTTCACCATATTCCTGGATGTTGCAACTTGTTGGGGAATGTTATACGCTCTTTCATTATGTGGCTTCATGTTGCATAATGATTTGGGATGTTGTTAGAGATTGCCCTTTGTTATGTCACGCTGTTGTTTCGAGTCGTGTCTTTAGATTCGGAACAAACAATTTTTATAAAAATGGGTGAAGAATTTTCGAGTGCTAAGAATCGATTGTGTTGAGTTCTAAATTTGAGAAAATTCGTTAAAAGGGTTCCCAAATAGGAACCACCTCTTAATTTAAAAAAAAATTGCCTCGTACGATTGATAAAAAATTTAAAAAATGATATATCAGAGTATCCGGAAATGACTAAAATGATGAAATTTTGTTGAAAAGTGCTCCGGCTCAGCCGTTATGTAGCACTTTGCTCCATAATAGAACTATGTTATTTCTCGGTTGGAGGGGTTGGAACTATTTTCAGCATACCTCTGAGAAGGGGCCAACGGTTTACTAAATCTCACGCACAAGTAGGTGCTAATTGTGCCTCGTGCTGCTTAGCCCTCTGACGGAAAATAAATAAAACTACGGGGATCTAAGGGGGAAATTCAGCAAATATTCCTTTAACATAGGACCTCTGTATAACCGATGTGGTTTACTCATGTAAATTAGGTTGACATATTGCACAATGCTGCGAGATGGTGCGCTATATTGGATGATGTTGCCCCATGTTGCGCGATGTTGTGCAATCTTACATCATGTTGCACCATGTTTAGGGTGTGTTGCGTAATATCGCATCACGTTTCGCGATTTTGTACCATGTTGCATCACGGTACTTCGTACGTTTTTAACATTTTATTTGGGTTCAATGGTTTTGATAAAACTTTCGCCAAAGTTTTGCATGCAAGAAAGAGTTCTGATTAAAAGAATGTTATATAATGATGTGTGATGTTGTTAGAGATTGCACTTTGACGGATGTGAAATTTTTCCTAACAAAAAAAGTTATTCCTAAAACCAACAACAACAATAAAAAATATCTGTATGTATGTGTAAAATTCGTAAAATCGAATAAATTAAATATATTCGTATAAACGGGTAAAATAAATAGAAGCATGATCATAAATAGCTAGTTATTTTGACTAGGACTAAAAAAGATCATGAAATAAAAACAATTTCCAAAATTAATTAAAACTATTTGACAACATAACCGGGGTTATTAAATGAATTCGGTTTTTCCGAGTTTTCCGATGTTACTAAACGGCGGGACCACTAGCGGAAAATAGATTTAAGTTGGTCTAGGCCTGTGTGAACGGAAAATCATACGCATTTTTCAAAAAGTAGGGCCTCTGGTAGTTAGGATTAAGGATATTTGAACAGATAACCGGGGTTATTAAACAAATCCGGATTTTCCGAGTTTTCCGATATTATTAAACGGCGGTACCACTAGCAAAAAATTGATTTGAGTTGGCCTAGGCCTGTGTGAACGGAAAGTTATACGCATTTTCCAAAGAGTAGGGCCTCTGGTAGTTAGGATTAAGGACTTTTGAACACATAACCGGGGTTAATAAATAAATCCGGATTTTCCGAGTTTTCCGATATTACTAAATGGCGGGACCACTAGCGCAAAATAGATTTGAGTTGGCCTAAGCCTGTGTGACAGAAAATTATACGCATTTTCCAAAATATAGGGCCTCTGGTAGTTAGGATTAAGGATATTTGAAAACATAACCGGGGTTATTAAATAAATCCGGATTTTCCGAGTTTTCCGATATTACTAAACGGCGGGACCACTAGCAAAAAATTGATTTGAGTTGGCCTAGGCCTGTGCGAACGGAAATTGATACGCATTTTCCAAAAAGTAGGGCCTCTGGTAATTAGGAGTAAGGATATTTGAACACATAACCGGGGATAATAAATAAATCCGGATTTATTTAATAACCCCGGTTATCTGTTCAAATATCCTTAATCCTAACTACCAGAGGCCCTACTTTTTGAAAAATGCGTATGATTTTCCGTTCACACAGGCCCAGACCAACTTAAATCTATTTTCCGCTAGTGGTCCCGCCGTTTAGTAACATCGGAAAACTCGGAAAATCCGGATTTATTTATTAACCCCAATTATCTGTTCAAATATCCTTAATCCTAACTCTACTCTTTGAAAAATGCGTATAACTTTTCGTTCACACAGGCCTAGGTCAACTTAAATCTATTTTTTGCTAGTCGTACCGCCGTTTAGTAATATCGGAAAACTCGGAAAATCCGGATTTATTTATTAACCCCGGTTATGTGTTCAAAAATCCTTAATCCTAACTAGCAGAGGCCCTACTTTTTGGAAAATGCGTATGATTTTCCGTTCAAACAGGCATAGACCAACTCAGATTAATTTTCCGCTAGTGGTCCCGTCGTTTAGTAATATCGGAAAACTCGGAAAATCCCGATTTATTGAATAACCCCGGTTATGTTTTCAAATATCCTTAATCCTAACTACCAGTGGCCCTACTTTTTGGAAAATAGGTATGATTTTCCGTTCACACAGGCCTAGGCCAACTCAAATCTATTTTCCACTAGTGGTCCCGCCGTTTAGTAATATCGGAAAAGTCGGAAAATCCGGATTTATTTAATAACTCCGGTTATGTTCTCAAATATCCTTAAACCTAACTGCCAGTGGCACTGTTTCGGTAGTTCTCATTTGATAAGGAACTAGGGAAAGGATTTATATGTAATTTCTGTTCAAATATTTTGTTTCCGGCTACTGAGGAGAAAAGTTTGATGTAAATATTTTTATATTGGGAATATTTTTTTCCATATTTAAATTTTCATGAAATATTATTCAAAAAAACATTTGAACAGAAATTTCATATAAATTCTTTCCCCAGCAGGTCGATTCTGGTTTTTCCTATAGGAAAAGGAATTAGGAAAAATATTTTCATATTATTTTTGTCAAAAATATCATTTTGTGGCCTACTGAGAAATCATGTTTGATCTAAAATTTTATAATTTAAGAATTATTTTTTCCTTATGGAAATTGGATAGGTAAAATATTCCCAATTTCATTTCGTTTTTGAAAAACTTTACACTAACTGTTTACCATAGTATGCCAGAAAAAAAAAATTGTGACCAAAATAATATGAAAATATTTTTCCTAATTCCTTTACCTATAGGAAAACCCAGAATCGACCTGCTGTTCCCTATTCCCGGAAAATAACCAGAATAGTGCTACAGGTGTGGTAGAACAATTCCGAAAATACTTTCATATATCAAACAAATTTCTTTCATACAAAAAAAAAGCGATTTAGATTCTCACGCAACGTAAAAACACGTAAGCAAATAAATCGGAGAAGAAATTACAAAATCTAAAAAAAACAATATTAAGAAATTTCACATGCGGAAATCAAAGTTAATTTACGTAACTTAAAACAAAATGATTAAGAATAAATAGTACCAACACTTAAGATGCGTGGTTATTATGTTCAATACCTATTTATTAAAATTAGAAAGCAAATGTATAAAAACAGTAACTAACATAAATTAAGCATATTTAACTACGTAATAATGAATAAATAAAATATTACATAATTCAATTTCTATTTAATATGGATTTTATATATTATTTACACTAACACATTCATGTTTATTTAGTACTAGGAAATACTTCACATTTCTTTACACACACGTGAAGTTTTTCCTAAAAATATTCCCAATTTTTTTTTTTTTGTTTTAGGAAATAGTTCACGTAGATGCACTTTGTTATGTTACGCTGTTGATTCATGTTGGTTCGAGTTGGGTCTTTAGATTCGGAACAAACAATTTTTATAAAAATGGGTGAAGAGTTTTCGAGTGCTAAGTATCGATTATGTTCTAAGTTTGAGAAAATTCGTTAAGAGAGTTCTCAAATAGTAATAACCTCCTAATTTAAAAAAAAACAGCTCGTACAATTGATAAAAAATTTAAGAAATGATTTAATTCGAGTATCCGGAAGTGACTAAAATGATGAAATTTTGTTGAAAAGTGCTCCGGCTCAGCCGTTATGTGGCACTTTGCTTCATAATAGAACTATGTTATTTCTCGGTCGAAGGGGATGGATCTATTTTGAACATGCCTCTGAGAAACTGACAATGGAAATTGCTATTTCTTACCCAAAATGAGTTCCGGATGTGATTTTGAAAAAAAGCAAATTGGATGGAGCAAAAGCCTTTCTTAAATGAATAGTAAGTAATTTGGGTACAATGAAAATATCTAATTTGAGCGAAACAAAACCACGGTTCCCAGAAATTAAATAGAACAAAGCCGTTGCTTAACCAAGTAAGTATATATATAGTAATCATGATAGTTGTCGCTTTCGAGATTTTTGCAGATTTACGATTCAGTTTACTGCTGATGTCGTTAAAAGTGGTTTTCGAGCTAGTGTCTGCCAGCTGCGAGTTCTTTCTAAAGCTTAGATTCTAGCAGAGTTAAGTGAAAATGAATGCTTTTGACCAAAAAAAACATTTATATATAATTTTTCGTTGGTTTAGTTCCATCAAAGTACTATAGTTCGAAAAGAACTAAGAACTCCATAGCTCCAGCTTAATGAGACAAAAAACATCCAATTCAACCAAGTTTAACCGAACGACGATCGGGGTTCCGGCGACTTTATGTGAAACAAAGAAAAAAAGTTTTTCTTGTTTTAAACTTTTGTTTAAATTCAAATTGTTGTTTTGAACAAGTGCTTTGTTTATCTTGCCAAACTAAATGTTGAGAGCAAATGAACAAAAGAATTAGTAAGATTCTTCAAGCAAACAGAGTAAAACTTGTTGTTGTGTTGTCATTTTACTACCGTTTAAAATTGCCATCCAGATTTTGTGACTCAGAGTCCAGCCACGTTGAAAAGTGGGTAGGGGAATGTGTACCCGACAGATTAAATTTGTAGTTGCTCGAGAATAACTCACACACACGTTAGTGTAATAGATCGATAAATCAACTTTATGTTACACGTCTGGTGGAATTAATTGATTAAAAGTGCTAATATATCATGATTGTAATACCCGTAACGACAATAAAGACTCAGAATTTTGAAACAATTTTATTTAAAAAAAAACACATTGACAACCAGAGTAAGATAAAAAGATTAGGTTATTTGTTATAATGTATTAAAAATTGCACGCACAAATGAAGAATAAACAGAACCCACACTCCCAAGGCATGCACAATTTTGATCAGTTGATAAATTAAAAAGTATTTCAAACAAGTTGGGGCTTCTCTCTCTAAAGCTGATGAAGGTTTTCGGTCCTGTGACGATCACATCCACAGTTGATTTTCGACAAACCTTTATATCTGATGAAGCTAAATCTTTAGTTGTAATCGTGTATTCCCATTTTGGTATAAGTTGAATGGATTCACCCAAACTAATTATATTATATCGTGTGCCTAAATTCGTTACGTTTAATTTCAGAACAGTAATAGCATTCGAAGTTCGTTTTTTACGAGATATAGTTAATTGGAAATCTACAAATCCTGACCCCAACCTTAATCCATGAAGAATTAAATTTTTCGAAACTGTAAATACGGTTTCCCATCTTCGATAATTCGAATTTTCTTGCATTTCCCATGGTGGTATATATTGACCACGGGGTTCGTATATCCATTTTGTATCCAGACACGGATGCCGCCCTGCAATTACATTGTTTATTATACGAATATCCTCGTCGGCGAATAGATCCGGATAACGTTGCACGCAAGAATCAAATTCACATGCAGTCATGGAAGCAAAACGAATTAGCTTTAATAAATCATCGTAAATTAAATGTTGTTGCTCGAATGGAAATTTATTTAATTTACACTGACGGTCCATCCAACGTACCAATGTATTGAATAGTTTAATTTCCGTTATTTCAGGGGGCATAAAATTACACATTAAAATTCCTGTCCAAATATTTGAGCTGAACTCGTAAAATAAGTCTGTATCGGTAAAATGATTATGACATCCAAACAATTCACCAAAAAAATCATTTTTTCCCAGCTCATATTTATTCACCACATAGAACTCGATCAATTTATAACTGGTCTCAAGTGTTCTAGGCACAGCCAACACTGCTGTTTCGAGTTTCACAGTTTTATATTTCACAGCCAACCGTAACATTTCACAAATCATATCCTGACCAATGGTAAACTGATCGGTGTAAATAAAGCGCAAAAATTCATAAAACACGTTGTATTTGGTATCCTCAATCATAATAAATTTGTTCTCACCCAAAGTTCCCTTAAATTGCTCGTAAAATACAATACTCCGTTTCATCAGCTCCCATGAATGGGCATACAATATTTTTCCCTCTACTTGAAACTGGATATCGGATAATTCCTTATTATTAAAAAGTTGTTTCGTTATTTGTTCCATGGTTAAGTCAGGTGAATTATTCAGCTTCACTTTATCCATTTTTGTTAGAAAAAAATTGCTCGTGTTTTTGGCTTTAGCTCTGATGTACAACTGATTATGAATTGATCAATCGGTTACTCTTGAAATGTTTAATATTTACACTCATATTAAAAATATAACGTTATTTTACTAGTAGACCAGGGTTGATGAACCACAAACTGACGGAACTTTGGTACTATCGACCGAATTTCGAACTTAACTTTTATAAGTAGCACTTGTCATCATCATATCGATATAAAAATATTTGATCCCGAATTAGTTATGATTAATGAACAAATCCAACGAGCACAGATACATAAAAAAACACTGTTGTGATAAAAAAAAACTCAATTTCAAAACAAACAAACAAACCGTTTTTAAAGGGACAAGTCCTTTTTTATCCCTCCAGTTAAATTTTTTTTAATTTCATGGGATTTACAGATAATTCCGAGACACCAGTAAATAAATAAACAAAAGTCGAAATTTTCGACACCACACTAACAAAAAATATTTTTAAAATTGGATAAACACTTGTAAATCGTTTGGTAATTGTTTTCAACCCTTATATGATACGCCGGGATGAATTACAACTACCCCTATTGTAGATACATTTATATACTTTGACATGTTTAACAATAGAATTATACACAGAGTGAGTAATTTTAATTTTTTTACACAGCGCAATCAATTTACAGCATCCTTATAAAATTGATGATCAGCGTGCGGATTATTCGCGTATTATCATAATCATTTTTCAGATGATGATTTATTTTGATTCAGTACCGTCCAAATGTACATGGGTCCGGAAATACATTAGCCGACAAAAAAATCCTAAAATTATGCACAGTTGGAGATCATCGCTTCCAACTTTAATATTTCTCTCGATAAAATACTGGAATTCCTTTGTAACAAAAAACCTCATCGGTTGAAATTCGAAATCTTCAGCGTCCTTGTAACTTAATTATATTTAATTATTTTATGACTATTATCGATCATAATTATTATGGAGATCCAAATGCGTATATGTAAAGAAGCCGACGATGATTTTATAAAAAAAATGTACCCGAGTAAAAATAAAGGATCGAAGGTTTATTTTATGATGCGACTACAAGTCCGATATCTCTCTTATGTTATACTCGTATAGGAATGAAGCAAAGAAATACAAAAATTTCATAAGAATATTTTATGGCCGATCAATAAAGTGCTAAACGATCGTAAACTATGGAAAAAAAGATCAAATTAGTTGATCTTAATTTGTTGTAAAAAAATTTGAAAAGGTTACAAAAGGTTGTAAAAATATTTAATAACGGGAATGGTTTTTTTTCGTTGAACACAACAAAAAATAATTCGGTTTTTGATCTTTAGGATTGTATTTTCTTTGTATGTCACATCTTTGGAACTTCAATTTAATTCTTTTTTTGGTGGGTTTTGTGGTTTACGATTCTATCCCAATCGTAATAGGTTATTGCGTTTCACTATTCCACACACCTCAGAAAGCACAAATTGAAAAGTTCTAGTTTGCAAGGTTCGATTCAAACAAAATAGAAACGGATTTTGGCTTCACTGGGCACATCAGTTTCTTCACTGTATTTATCCGTCTGTAATAAACAAAGGAGACGAGCTTTATTGGCCGACAATATTTATAATATAAACAACTCCACTAGGCTATGTTTAGCTTACCTTCAAAAGATTCATTCATAGTAGACGTAGTTCCAAATTGACGACATAAGGTTAAACAAGCAGAAAATAGATAGTCGGCCAAATGCTTCAATATTTTGTCAACAAACCCGTTCTACAACAGTTGGCTTGTTGATCTTCATTTTCGATATCTTCGTTGCGCACTTGATATTGATATCGAACTGATGAAATAACGGGATGTAATAAATGGGCGTTAGACCAACTGGCTCCTATCACAAAAATCAGGTTATAAACGCTAAACAAAGCTCTCGGAAAAATGTATTGAAATGTACACGGACACATGGAACATGCTAAACCTTCTAAAACCTTTCGAATCAAGCAGAAATTTACACTTTGGACGTACGTGCACTACTAGAGATTAGATATGGTCTGTGAGTTGGATCCAAACACCTCCAATCGAATTTCTAACAAAAATTATTTTAGAATCCCACTTTCATCTAACTAACACAATCCTATCTTAATCGCTTAAAAATTAGCTTAATTCCGTTCCAAGTGGTTTTGTTTCAGAACTTCTCCCAAAAATCATTTTAGCCCAATCCCATCATAATCGCCCAAATATCATTTACATATCCACACCAGCAGTTGGGTAATTTGTTTTTTCTCTGAAGATCTACTTCTAAACGAGACTTAAAGAAATCGGAAATCCCTCGAGTTAAGGGGTTGCTTATAACAGTTGATAAAAATTATTGTTGAACACGAAATGATTCATAAATGATGATGATCATAAATATGTTTAAAAAGTGTTTAAATATAATTTTATATTGTTTAAAGGTTAACACATTTTGTTAATAAATAATAACTCAACAATATTCAAAATATTATTAATAATTTTTTTGTTTAAATAAAACGTCGTAATTTGAGAGCGAGTTCAATGGGTACCCTTTATGCGAGTGTGCGAGCGGCTGAGATATAGAGGAGAATTTTTGCTGTGTTTTCTTGTTTTGGTGCGTGCAGGTGCAGCTGATGCGAGTGAGAGAACAAAAACACAACAAAAATATTCTTCTGTATTTTTGTGAGGTGCGAGATTTTTTTTTTTTAAGTTAGTTCAGTTTTGGATTGAAAAAAACAAAGTTGTTTTTATAATGTGGAGAAGTCGAGTTATATATAAAAAAATTGAATTTCCTGGTCTTCTACCATTTAGTTTTTTTTGGAAAAATATAATAAATTTTTTTTTGGTGGATCAAGCCAAATATATATTGTGTACCAAATTATAATCATTATTATTATAATAATTATTGTAAAATAATAAATTTAAGAAAAGCTCAAGTTTATGTTGTTTGTACTTGTCCCTCGGGGAGATCCGGTCGATATTTTTTTTACGTTTCCTCAATGCCAGGTATAGAGACAAGCCTCAAAATCCCCACGACCCAAGCATTCACCTTGAGAATGAGCCGGCAAATCGACCGTGCGTGAGGCATCTGCCTATTTAGTGATATATATGGGGGTCGGCTGTATGCCATCCGTAACAAGTTTAATATTTTTTAAAAATACGTTTAAAATTACTACAATAATTGAGTGTAATTAGTTACACTCAATTATTGAAGTAAAATCCAACTAAAATTTTTTAGAGTGAGGTAATGGTAGTTTCATCAAACTGTTACCTTTCTCAGCTTTCGCATAAACTCATTCCCTGTTCAACATTTTAATGACCTAGCTCGTAATACGGTTGTGTTTGCTATCCGGAATAATTCCCAGTTATATTGTTAAAACAAGCAGGAGTTCTTCTTGGATCCATTTTTTTGTGATCAGGTAAATAACAGTCCAGTGAATTGTGGCTGAAGTCGAGCCACAGGAAGTTTTTCACAAATATTTTGGAAAGTATATTTTCTTCTTCTTCGACCGCCCTACATCCCATGAGGGGGTTTGACTGCGTCAACAATGCTCTGATACTACCCTTCCATTTCATTTTTCCAACTAACGAGATTCAGACGGATATTCTACATTTGTCAACCCATAATAGAGCCTAACATCATCCGCACTTATTTGCACTCAAAATCGGCAAGCCTGTACTTGTCCCGTGCTGTGAGCTTCTAAGACTCGCTAAAAAACGAGTAGAAAGTTTGGTAACCTGCCCGTGATGTTATATCTGCTGAGACAGTGTTTTACACATTTACTAAAAATGAAATAGTTTTAGTTTAGATAAATTCTGGATACCGTAGAGTTTGTCTGAAAATTCGACTGAGTGGAAATGTTAGCCTATAGCGGATAGAAGCAAATCAGTCAAGCGTTTTGTTCCAAAAAAAGGGGAAGATATCCGTTTTCGTTGTAGTAAATCAAACCGATTTTATTGTTTTGAGTAGTTTTAGGTTAGATAAATTTTGAATACCATAGACTTTTTCGGAAAATTTCACTATGTTCAAATATTATCTGCAATCGATTTTATTATGGTTTGAGTAATTTAAGCTTTATAAATAAACTTTGGATATCGTAGAATTGGTAGGAAATTTCCACTATTTCGAAATAGAATGGAATTTCAAAGTGGAATTTGCATGAAACTCTGTTATATCCAGCATTAATCAAAACAAATTTTATTCAAACCAATAAATTCGTCTTAATTTACCACAACCACAACTAGGGTATGCCAACAACCAACTCTTTGTTTTAAATGGCAGTTAACTATATAATTTGATTGTGTCAACTTATGGCTATTATTTCCACGTTCAGAATTTATTTTAACAAGAATGATGCAAACCAACCCACCAATCGATAACCCTACCCTCAATTTGGAAATTGCTTCATTTGATTGTGTTATCTTATAGACATTTTCCGACAAACTCAATGATTTCAGTAACTTATTTAAACTAAAATTACCACACGAATTGAAATTCTCAGATGTTTGACAATACGGAGAAGCCTAAATGATGTACAGTTTCCTGCATTTTGTGACGCGTCTGGAGCTGTGTATATTGAAGCTGCGCATTTTGTAAAGCGTCTGAAGCACCGATTTACGATCGGTTAACAATATTGGGAAAATAACAGTCAACATTGTGAGAAAAGTAAAGTCTCCCTTATAAAACAAGTAGCACTTCCCAGATTGGAGCTTTGAGGGCTGCACTTCTTTGTAAATTTATAAATTTTTACATCCAACCTTTAGCGTATGAAGACGCATATGCATCGACAGACTCAATGATCGTCCTTCATTGGCTAATCGAACTTCAATCAGCCTGCAATCTATGCCGCTAAGCAGATGGCGACATGTTTAGCATCCGAAAAAAACCCGCTGATATCATTTCGAGTGGAACAAAACCACAAGATTTACCAAATTCGCATCTATGGTGGAATATACCTTTAGAGGAAAGGCCAAAGTATGTTTACGTCATGACATAGAAACAATTAGTGAAGATGATGTTATTTTTAATCTTCTAGCAAAATTTTCACCTTGGTGCACAATACCGGAGTGAAGTATTTGAAGAATTTAACATTTATCAAAAGTGGTAGCTACACAAATTAACAAAAAATAAAAATGTAGTTACACAATTTAACAAAAAATGTAGTTGTACACAGAAAAGATGTAGCAGGGTTGCAATTATATTTTTTTTTATTTTATATGAAACTTTTTAAACCTAAAAACAAAAAAATAGAGTTAAAAAAAATTACAAAGAGTTAAAATATCAATAAGTAACTTGAATAAATAATTTAGAGTGAATTTTATTAATTAATTTTTCCAATTTAAATCTATGTGAATATTTTAAATAAAATATAGAATGAATATGAATATTTTTGAATAAAATAAATCTTTATGGTTTTGAATTAATAAGGATTTTAAAATATAACTCGTTTATATTTAAAAAATATACTTTGATGACCATTAACACATAATTCTAGAGTTGGCTAGAAAAATATGAGTATTCTGGCATTTTGTTTGTGTCTTTGTGATTTATTTGAGATATACGGCACATCGATGCAACTCTCGAGGAGTTTTCTATCAATTTTACAATATTTGTGAATATCGGAAAGTGTACGTTGAATCGTGTGGGTGTTTGATGGGCATTAACACATAGTTTTAGAGATGGCTAGAAAAATATTTGTGCCAATTTGTGGTAAAATATGATTGAAACTCTAAGCATGATGTATATGCTTCTAAAGGGTGGTTAAATTTTTAAGGGCCGACGTTGAATGTGAACCACACCTAAATGTCAAGTTTTTTTCTGCATTTAATTTGACATTTCTCAATTTCAGATTAACTCAATTTGAACCATGGAAAGATGCATAATCGGGCAACGCTTTAAAGTTATTCAGGCATATTATGAAAATGGGCGTTCAAATCAAAATGCATATCGTGCACTTCGTGATTTTTTCGGTCAATTTAATCGTCCAAATGTGCGTACAATCGGAAAAGTCGTGCAAAAATTTGAGCAAACCGGGTCTGTAGGAGATTATAAAACACCACTGACATTTCTCAATTTCAGATTAACTCAATTTGAACCATGGAAAGATGCATAATCGGGCAACGCTTTAAAGTTATTCAGGCATATTATGAAAATGGGCGTTCAAATCAAAATGCATATCGTGCACTTCGTGATTTTTTCGGTCAATTTAATCGTCCAAATGTGCGTACAATCGGAAAAATCGTGCAAAAATTTGAGCAAGCCGGGTCTGTAGGAGATTTTAAAACACCACTGCATGCTCGTACAGCTCATACTGCAGAAAATATTGCTGCTGCTCGCGATAGTGTGGCTGAAGAGCCGTCCACCTCAACTCGTCGTCGTGCCCAACAATTGCACCTCTCACGCTCGTCGTTGATGAACATTATGCATAAAGACTTGCACTTACACGCTTATAAGGTGCAATTGACTCAAGAACTAAAGCCTCTTGACCATTCCAAACGTCGTCAATGGTCAGAATTGTGGCAAGAAATGGCAACAGTGGATGATCAATTTTCGAAGAAAATCATCTTCAGTGATGAGGCACATTTTCACCTCAGTGGATTCGTCAATAAGCAGAATTGCCGCATTTGGGCGAATCATAATCCAAGAGTGACTGTCGAAAAACCAATGCACCCACAAAGAGTGACTGTTTGGTGCGGTTTATGCGGCATCATCGGGCCGTATTTTTTCTAAAATGAGGCCGGTCAGGCAGTTACTGTGAATGGTGTTCGCTATCGTGATATGATAACGAACCTTTTATGGCCCAAATTGGAAGATATGGATGTGGACGATATGTGGTTTCAACAGGACGGTGCCAGTTGCCACACAGCTAACGAAACAATGGCTCTTTTGCGCAACAAATTCAATGGTCGTGTTATCTCACGTGGTGGCGACGTCAATTGGCCGCCACGATCATGTGATTTGACACCGTTGGACTTCTTTCTTTGGGGTTATTTGAAAAAAAAGGTGTACGTCGATAAGCCACCAACAATTCAAGAGCTAAAGGATGAGATAATTCGGTACATTAACGGCATAGAACTTCAATTATGCCTAAGCGTCATAGAAAATTTGGCCCATCGGGTGGAGGTGTGCCGCCGAGGTCGTGGAGGCCATTTGGCCGATATTTTGTTCCATACATAATTGAACCATATACCATATTATCATAATAAAAAGAATTGACAATAATTTCCTAAATAATTTGTGTTTTATTCAAAATCAACATCGGCCCTTAAAATTTAACCACCCTTTAGAAGACTTCGTGAGCGTTGAATAAACAACATTCTGCTTAAGTCCTTCGAGTCCTTTTATATAAACACATCTAACGCGCGATTTTGATATGTTTCCTTGATTGTATCTGCTGAGTAGTCCTCCGTTTTAATTTTGTTAACAATCAGATGCTGCTTAGTTGGTGCTCCTGCGTCCTGAGTTTCCTCTTGCCAGCATAGTGAAGCTGAAGAGATAAGCATTTTTTTATGGACGCTCAATCGTCGCTGGATATATTTTATGATATTAAGACTGCATCGGCCCTCCCTTTAATTTTCTGTCTGATGTTTTGAAGTATTGATCGGTACTGCTTTCACGGTATCCGGGAGCCTGCTGAGGTCTGCTAAATCTTGTTTTGGTTTTGATGCAGCTGATGCTTCTATTTTCATAATGATCGGGTTTTCGAGTTTAGATATGCAGCAACTGAGCCCCTGTAAAATTTAAATTAAATATATATTTTTAATCTTTAAAGATTTTTGCGCTGCGTTCTCCTGCACGTTTCGCGAAAATATTTTACAAAAAATTTATTTACACTGCTTATTATGCGAAAATTTAACACCAATTAATTATGTTGAAGAAGAATTTTAAAATATTGAACTATTCAAAGATTGACTCAAATACGTTAGTTCACCTTGGAATTTAATTGGAAAAGGATCACTTATCCGGAGTTAGATGAATTTCAGTTTTGAAACATTTATGACTGAAAGAGGTGGGGGGGGGGGGAGAGGGGAGATGGCAAATTCATCAGGTTTAAATTTCGATGGAAGTTTTCGATAACAAAAAGCTTTCTTGATCTACAACAAGATAGCATAAATAAAAGGCTAAGCTTAGCTTTAACTTAAGTTTCGATTCGCTATAAAGGCAATAAATTTTATTTCATGCAACGCTCTACCAAAGGATGGACGGCTATACCACTTACCCTGTTAGATCTATCCTCTTAATTACAAAATTTCAAATTTACCCAAATCCATCTCATCGTATATACGCATAATCTTTAGACCAAAACAATTTCATGCGCCAGGAAATTTTTAAGATGAATTTAATTAGCATTTAACTGATAAGATATAATCAAAAGTGTTAATTTTTAATAACAACACAAAACTATACATAATACACATTCAGATCGAAAAATTATTTCGAATTATTATTAAGACGTCGATCGATCTTATTACACAGATAAGTGTTAATAATTTATAATGAATTTGTTTCATTTATTACTAAACTACAAAAATTAATTACTCACGTTTTATTTAAAGTTAATTAGCTAGCGCGCTAAATACAACAACATTTTTATACATATATGCGGTGTTAAAATCGAGATATCCTGAGTGTGATCCCGTCGGTCGCGCGGTCATGGGAAAAATTTAGGATTAAATTTAATTTTGAAAAGGTTTTTATTTTGCTCGATATATGTGCTGTGCGCCGTCAAAATCCATTGTTAATCCGATTTTAATTAAATCCAATTATATTTAATTAATTTTCTAGACGGATAATATTTTTTTAATAAGATTACAACTTAAATTTAATTTTAAGTTAATTAAGTTAAATGTACGCAAACCTGAAACGAAAACAAAAACAATTTGTATATATATAAAATCGAAAGGTGTTGTCATTAGATGGTCATTATGTGACATCATACTGCTTTTACGGCGGGTGCAAAATATTATACACATTAGGCTAAATGATTCAATCCTATTATACGAATGGTAATTATTGGCTAGTCGTGTCGGTATACAAAAAACAAAAAAAAAATATCGCGCTATTTTATGATCGCACACTAATTGTTGGGACCAGCCAACATAATATAAATCATAATTACTAAATAATTAGTATGACGATCGATGTAATGTGAGTGCAATTATACCGATGTAAATACACCAACAGCATGGTCACGTCCGTTTAATGGACCATTACCAATTTTCCAATAAATTGACCAAATTAATAATTAAATTGGAAATGACCACAAAACACCCTTTGTTTGTACGCAATGAAAATATTCAAAGTCCATTGAAATGTGTATATATTGATTTTAAGGAGGGGAAGCGGTTGGAATTTGTCTATATTATGGTATATTGTGTGGGTGGAAAATTTATGATAACACTATGCATCTGTATATGAAATGAAGTATAATTAAAATGAAAAACCGAAAATTTTCGACCATAAAAATAAATTGATCAATTAATAAAAATTATTACAATCATTCTATTGTGGTCATTCGTATACATTTTTCGGACAATCAGTTTTGTATTTATATACATTGGTTAAATCACGCAGTTGGACATTATTTTCTATTATTTGTCTAACAAACCCACACCCCAGTATTTACTATATATGAACGATGTGTAATTGAGCATAAGTAAATATTGTTTGCAGTGTTTTCAGTCGATTTGAGGTGAGAATTTTATTGAACGATACGAAAAAAAAAATAACGGAAGGTGTCAGTATTGTGTTGTCAGTAAATTGTTGTTTGCAACAAAAAAGAAACAGCAATACTTATACGAATCCAATAAGAAAAAATTGCATTTGTTAGTTTTTACACTGTTAAACACTTTGGTTAAACAGACAGCTGTTCGATATTAGAAAGAGATGAAACATTCGCCTATTTTTACAAATAAGAAATAAAGGGTTTTTCAATAAGAGCGAGTCGATGTTGGCAACATGTGGTGGCCATGTTGTTTTGGCGGTGTCTGTCTAATCACTTTTTTTCAGTCACCGATGCCAAATCACCATGACAAGTTACACGATTGTGCAGCACGTCCAAATAATAAAAAAAAATTATCTATAGCGACGAGGCGCATTTTTGGATGAACGGCTATGTTAACAAGCATGCCATATATGGGACGAAGCCAACCCACAAGAGGTTCACCAGGTGGCAATGCATCCACAAAAAGTTACTGTTTGGTGCGGATTTTGTGCCAGCGTCGTCATTGTCCGTACTTTTTTGAAAATGATTTTGGTAAGGCCATCACCATAAACGGCAAGCGCTACAGAACGATGCTAACCGTTCCACACCGATACGCGCCACACAGCACACGCAACGATGGACATTCTACATGAACGATTTGGGGGTAGGGTTATGTCTCGCACAGATGACACCTCAATAACGTAGGAAAACTACAAAAATTCTGCAGAAACCACGAAAAATCAGGACTCATTGATTTATTTCCGAAATTTTGATTTTAGCAGTCATCCCGATTTTCTTAATCACAAGAAGAAATCATTGCTACAAAATACGATATCAAAAACCAGCTCTCAACAACAGGGGATTTTCAGGTGCCAACTAGAGATCCGTACGATTACCTTAAATACATGACCCACGAACCGTGGATCGAAAGGGGGAAGAGTTCTAACTGATATACTACATACACTACAAATGCTGTATCAACAAACTCACCGGACGTATTTCGATACTTCTTTAAATAACACAAATACAAAGCAAATCTTCCCGACTCGGTTACTGCAGTTGTATTTCGATTTTCTTTAATTATCTCATGCATGAATCTAGATGGACAAATTGCCCTTGATATATGTTTTTAATGGTTTACGTTTCTTTTTATGGTATGCTGTACGTCCTGCTCTTGTTTATGTATCAATCTTTCTATATCATTAAGGTGCGCTTGCTCGAATTCCTCTGGAGGTATGTTTGCACTTCGTCCGAAAAATAATTCTACTGGTTTTCTCTTGGTGATCGAGTGACTGTATTCATTCACCGATTTTTCCAGTAGAGTTTACGAATTCGATCATTCGATTCCATCTGCTTTCAGCCATTTCATTATTTCCGACAGGATTAAATGGAGTCTTTCTATCTGTCCGTTCACTTCCCTCTTGTAGGAGGAAACCCTGAACACAGTAATCTTATAGGGAATCTTCCATCACAAATGTTATTGTATTCGAACTACAAGTGTCGATCAACGACAAATTCGGACACACTGAAAGAAAATACGATATATCTGAGAGGTTGTTTGATATCCTCTATTGACCTGAATTTGATTGGTTTACCAAACAGCGAATTTTATCGATTTGTATATGTGGTAAGGGCTATAGTTGATTTTCAGTGGAGTAGATATCTATGTGCATAGTTGTCCAGGATAGTTGGGAATAGGTGTAGATTAATTACCTCCGCGTTTATTTGGATGACGAATTTTTATTTTCGCTACACGTGGTACACCGTTTAACCAAAAATTATATGTTCCTACTCATCCGTGGGAAGCAATATAGTTTTGAATAATTTGTTCTCTGTTCTCTTCGGCATTGCGGTGAACTCGTCTATATGCGTAATTAATATTTTTTCTTCTTGTTCTTCCTCGCTCGTGATGTCCGTTACCATTCCACGAGTATACCGTATCTTGTTGTTTCGGAAGTGTATTGGGTTCACTTCTCGGATTTTACCCATTATCAATTCGCTTGTCTAAACCATTTATTGTGTGGGGATTTAAATGTCTTTATATAATTATTATATCAGCGCAAGTGAAATTCGGTTTGATTATGGTATTGTGCAAATAATTTCTGAAAGGAGGTTTGAATTTGGTAGGGTCTTTCTAGTCCGTTTTCAGTATCGGTTAATTTCGGAAAGTTTTAATAGGAGGTTCGATTATCAAGATCAGATCATATGCGGAACTTTGTCGCTATGTTGTGTTGAAGTCACTGGAGATTGTTATTCTTGAGAGAGCATCCGCTGCTGCATTCGTTCTTCCTGGTTTATACTTCGATTCTTAATTGTACTCCTTTAGTATAGCCTTCCAACTGGTCATCTTGGAGTTGTAACTAAGGTCGAATGTCAGTGGCTGATGATCCGTTAATATTAGTAAATTTCTTAGTGAAGTCAGAGGCCTATGACTACCAACATTTCCTTTTCGTTGGATTCGGAATTTCCTTCTGTTTTGTCATAGAGTCCTAAACAGAAACGTAATTGATCTTCCGTTTTGTGAAAGAACTGCATCCAGTGCGAGGTTTGCGTTGGAGGCATCCGTGGTCAGTTGGAATTTGTTTTAGAAACTATGGAACTTTTTATTTTATTATAAATGCACCAATTTGTTCATTACTAAAATTTACTTTCTTAGTGTTCGAGGCCGTTTTGGACACATTTCCGTCTTTCTCTCTTAAGAGTAAATGCAAGGGTTTAGCGAGTATAGCGACGAAACTTCGATAGAATTCAGCCATTCCTTAGAAGGATGTATAAGCTCTTTCACTGTTTTGGTTGTAGGAAATTCCGCTATGGCTTTTACTAGCACCGCTATGGCTTTTTGAGTTGGCTTTTTCTAGCACCTTCAAAATAATTTTCATATTCTCGAAGTGCTTTTTTTTTCATTTTTCTCATATGTAATAATATCAAGGTTAAACATAAGAACATTTTCCAATATGGTCGAGAAGGATATCATCCAAAGCTCGTTGACAAATAGATGACCCGTTTTTCAGATCGAATGGATTTTCTCATATTTCCCATAGCTCACTGAAAAATCCGTATTCTCAATATCGGTTTTCTGTGTGATCGGTTTGAGATGGGATCTTGAGATTAGTAGATAGTAGATGAATAATGTACTGAGTTACTTTAAACTGTCACTGCCAGTTATTCTATCAATTGGGCTGGGCAGAATGAACGATTTAATTTTTCTGTTTGGGCCGAGCATAGCATTATGAGTAATTCTTATACTCCCCTCTACTAAGTTGGCTATGAATGGTTTTGAATTTTAAATGAGGTTGTGAACATACTGAGGTTGTCAGTAATTTTTGTTTCAACCCGAGTCTATCAGAAATTTAACTATTTTGTTGCTCTTCGCTTGATGTTCAAAATAAGGGAGCGAAGAGTTCTTTATAGTGCGTTCATGACATCGTGAGTAAGTTCGAAAAGAATACTATTGTAAGATACAAAATGTATTAAAACAACAACAAAGATAAAACAATTTCAACTCGAGTTCGGAACTAGTACTAATCAAATTATTTAAAATGCTTTATACCAGCATTTTAAATAATTTGATTGGTTTTAATTCGTAAACGAGTATGAAAATATTTATTTCCGATGTCATGTACGCGACATTAATCTAAAATACTTATATTGTTTAGTTGTACGGTCGTTTCGTGATCGTCGTTGAGTCCTGGTGGTATATCCTTTGAGTTTTATGCGGATGATGGTTTTATTTCGATTCATGCGATTCATCTATAATTTACATATTTTGATTGGCGGCTACCGTCTATCGATATTGGAGTTGGTTTTAGTGTTGGTGTGGGCGGATATCCGGGTAAGTAACTTGGATGTCCGAATTACGGTTTTGATGGCGATCGGGTGCTAATCTTGGGAATTGTGGATTTATATTATAGTAAAAGCGTCATCGTCCTATATGCGCGGATGAATTTTTTACTAAATCTTACTAAATGTCACTTGCTATTCATTTGCATATATTCAGGGGCAACTATTTTAATTCTTGATGATGTAAAAATTAATTTAATAAATATTTAATTTTTGCAAAGAATTTAATTAATCAAAAAATGGATTGAAGTTTAAGATTAGATTCCTGAATTATTTGACCTCAATTTATTCCGACCTAGTAGTGTTAAAAGGACAGACAATTCGGCAAAATTACTATCTGCCTTACATATGTTATCTAATTAATAGAACTGTCACTGTAAAAAATTTCAAGACAATCCCTTGGGATTTACTACCCCTACGGCCTAAATAACTAAGAATAGCGATTATTTGAATCGATTTGTTGATGGCTTTCGCTGGAAAACTTTCCAGGTCAAGTTTCATGTTGAGAGTTCGGGAAAATATGCCTGGCAAAGTGCGAGAAATTTGTTGGACGTTGTGTACGTGGCGATCGTCATATTAAACCGGCCCTTGGGGATTGGTTTATCGATTTTACTAAAATGCTTTACACAAATATTCTGAATTTGTTTTATAAAAGACCTTTTGAGAACACATCATGGAAAATAATGAGTCTATAATGTTGCCTGAAGAACCAGGTTTTTTAATAAATAAATTATGGTCTTTAATTCATTAATTCTATTAAATAAATTTACCTAATTTATTTTGATTAACTAATCGCTTTAAAATAATTAAATATTTGTTTATTAACTTTTTAAATCAGGTTTACAATAGAATTAAACTATTTGCCCCTGAATATATGCAAATGAATAGCAAGCGACATTTAGTAAGATTTAATAAAAATTTCACTCGAATATATTTCATTGGTCGAAAGAGCTTTCAGAAACTTTCCCTGATGAATGTGTCGGCGCTGATGAATGTGTCGAGTGACTTGCCTCGATAACTTCCTATTAAATTATTTAAAGATTCCTGATATCAATGCAGGACAATTTATTTAATATTAAGGACGGATGCTGGTAAACTCTATGATAGAACTCGGGTATTGTTTGGTTAGCCCTATCCTTTGATACTCGAGAGTACAGAAATCTCGCTTGACTGTGTAATGCAGATTTAGACATTTTTCTGCCAATTAAGTGGGGTGCTATATACAATTCTAAGCTTAGTATACCAAAGTAATTTGGCGTACCTTTCGAAGGTGTTCGTATATTTATATTTGTAGGAACCTACCTACGTTTTTTTCCACGGACTTAATTCTCCTGATTAGATCTGTGAGTTTTGTTCTGTATTTGTCGTCTATCGTTTGACCGCTATCGTTACTAGAGTTATTAAGTTTAGAAGTTTGTTCCGCTCCGATTTCCACCGATCAATGTTATTGGTAGCACACTCGAAATTTGTGAGTTTGAAATATTAGCATGTAAGTACAAGGTGTAAGGAAAAACCCGCGCTTATGATTTTTAACACAATGGGCTTTCGACCTGTAAATATACAGGTCGATAAATGTTAAAATACTTATGTTAATAAGCTTTTAGACAAATTGTCGTTTCAGCATTGTATCCATCCACTGTACATGCCAACTACACAGCATATATAAACCAAATAAGAAATATCACAATATAACTGTACTAAATTATTGGATTTCCCAAATAGCAGGTTTTTGGTATAGAAATCATTTCTCCTTTTTCCTCATTTTCCATCGTTTTGCCCGACTCGATGGTCACGATACAATAACAATGTTATTAAGAGAAAATCATTTGATGGATTGATTTAGGACCAAATAATTAAATTCATTTCATGTATAGGGCGAGCTACAATATGGGAGTACGGGATTTATCTGTCTATGTGGTACATATGCGTTTAGCTAGCTAAAAGGATATAATGAAAAAAAGGATATATAAAGATGCGAGAAGTTATGAAGATTTTCGAAATTAGATTAGAGATTTATTTTTTCTTTAATATTGGATTTTTATATAATTAATTTGTGTTTAGTTAGACGGTTATATGCTCGGTGGGTAGTTTAAGACGGTTAGATAAAAAATTTGTTTCCTTCAAAACTTTTATTTATTATAGTTTTAATTAAAACTTTTATAATTATTGATATAGGATATGATTAAACTAAAATTAATTAGTTTGGTTGAATAGAGGTAGAGATATTCTTTCTACACATCTTTCGAAACTATACATAAATATATAACGGTTATGTTCTAATCTTAAAACCTCCAATGTTCGGTGTTAGTATATGGTGTAACAAAGTGGGTTAATATTTTCATATATGTAGATGGTTTAAAAGCATTAAACAACTTTTGCTACACATAAATAATTAGACTAATTAATATTTATTTAATTTAATTGGTTTCTAACAAAATTAATTATATTTTCTTCTAATACGGCACACACATCACATATTTCATCTTATACATACACGTATAAAGCAAGACTGTGTTGTTGCCTCAATTTATTTAAAAATTTCAAGCCAAAAAAATAAATAAAATAATTAATTAACACATTCATTAAGTCTTCAAACACTTTGTGTTTTTATTAGGAGGAACGATACAACTTGAAAGTGTTAAATTTTTACTATACTCGTGTACAAAATACAACACCAAAAACAAAAATAATTTATAAATAAAACAACTTAAGACTTCTTTATGTTACAGTATAAGATGCTGCGCGAGATGATTATTGATCACATGATTTTGTTAATTTATTCAAATTAAGATGAATAAATATCGCGTCTTTCAAAAAAAAAAAAAAAAAAAAATTCGAAGCCATAAAATTGAATCACGACTCGTACACAATAATTTTAAGCTAAATAAATGGTTATTATTGTGATGTAAGAATCGATTCGTTCGGTTCATTATTGTTCATTCATATATTTTTAAAATTGGGTTTGGTTTAAAACAACAAGTGAAAATTGTATCCATTCACCTCGCTTATTTTTTATATCCCGCGCGACTCGCTCCGAATATACACAATATAATTATTAATCACTAAAAATAAAATTATTTTCTTATATAGACACAACAACAATAAAAAAATAAGATAAATTTACTTTTTGTAAAACCCCGACATCCTAGTATGTATATATAATGAAAATGTAATAAATAACCTTAATTCAATTGCAGTATACCAAACAGGCAACAACTATACACAGATTTTCTGCACCCCATGTATACCAGCTCTCTCATCAACCTAGTTTTTGATTACTTTATGTGCGAAAAACATCACAAAAATGTTTACCCTCTCTAAACGTCATTAAATCTTCCCTTTTATCCTGTACATAAATAAAGGATATTCATTCGGTATTAAGTAGGAAATTTTTAGCGATTCATTTATACGCTCCAAAACCATGAATATAAAGAAGCACCTGCGCTTCTTCCGCATATGAAAACAAAAAATCCTTTAGGATTTATCTTCTATGTAAATATACCTTCCCTTTATATATTATTATCACTCTATATAACGATTTTTCTTCTTTTTCATTGAAATTTTTCCTAAGTCTATTAAAAATGATATTGATGGTCTCATTGCTTCACGCCTATCTACCCGTTCCTCCAATATTCGTGTACACATAGATTTCGGCGTCATTTATTTATTTACTACTTGTTCACGTCTTATGTCCACACATCCATTCCTCTCTATATATACAATTTATGTACTAAACATAAATTATTTGTTTTTAAATTGAGAATAAATTTACAGTAAAATGAAAGTTGTAATGTACAGTGGATCAGAAATATGTTAAATAATTAGGTATGTAGGTAATATGACGGTGACTTGAGGAAACTGGTTAAAAATAATTAACGCTTGGCATTTTGTCCATATTCGTTGTTGAATTGTGTTACAGGAATAGTGCGCCTATATCGTGAGTCGGAGTTAGTTCCAATCTCCTTAATAACTAGACTTTGACTGTCTGTAAAAATCTGATTAAGTTATAAATGTATGGCAGTGAATATGCCCCAAATAACAAAAATAAACAAGTATTACTAAATACATTGTTACAAAAATTCTAATAAGAATTTTGAGTGAAACTAGAAAATTAACTCAAAATATTTATTTTACATTCTTCATAGTCACGTATGTGATGTTATCATACGATTCTATCCCAGAAAATAAAAAAATAATTACCAGGCAACACTAATCAATAAAAACCCCATTTGCTCTTATGTGAAAGCTTGGTGAAATGGTGAAATTGATTGATTAAAAACCACGCTAAATACAAAAATTAAATTCATTACTTTTAAATTATGAGAATTTTAGTCAAGTAAGCGTTATGTTTATCTAAAGAACATGTATTTGAACGAACTAAAATTACATTAGACACGATAAACTAGTCGGATTAAAGCTATGAAGTTTTGAGATTGTGCCTCACAATAAGAAAAGTTAGAAAAAAATCATTTCGTGGCAACTTTGCGAAATTGGGTCTTGAGCCAGATAAAACCATACAACTCGTATTTGAACAAAAATTACATTTAAATTTTGCACGTCAATAGCACGTCGGATTGCACATGGGCGAATTTCACCCATATGCAAAAGTGTGACGATCTCAGAACCACATATCTCGGTTTTCGAAATTCCGGTTCTCAAAACCCCCGTTTTCACTCAAGAGCAAATGAGGGTTTTATTGATTAGTGTTGCCTGATGATTTTTTTATTTTCTGGGATAGATTCGTGGAATAACTTCACATACGTATAATAGTCCGGAAAATTCTTAATTTTAAGTAGTTTTACAAAAGATTAACATCTCTAGAGATTTAACATCTCTAAATGCTGCGGGTATAGAAAATTTGTGTACAAAGCCAATATGTGGAAATTAAACGATAAGGCGAATCCAGAAGACAAATAAGACAATCAAGTGAGCTAATGGACAATTCGATAGAAATGGGATACTTCTGAATTTTGTTGTGGTAAATTGTGTCAATTCGTTCGGTATGGGTAGTTTTATTTTAAATAAAACGCTCATTTGCTTCAACAGTGATATAACTCAAAATTTACGCATACCTATGATTCTCCAATCAAACGATTCCCGATAATTCATATTTTGTCTCAAAACATATTCTCTTATGTAGTTATTTCTAGCAAATTAGATAAAATTCCATATAATAAATTACTCAATTCGCGAAAGAAATTCACATTTTAAGACATTTTAGCTATTCCAAGAAAATTTGGTAAATATTTATAAATATTTCATTTTCATTTTATAAAACTAATAACAAATCCAATTGGAATTTACCATTTGGTTCAAAATATATCTTTCTTCTCTTAACGGCTGATTTTTTTTTTGATTTTTGTTTTTTGTTTTTAGAAATATATTTTTTTATTCAATTTAATTATTTTTTTATATTTTGTACATATACCTTTTTCAACCAAAAAAAAAGTTGGTACTATTTAAGTCCAAACCACACAAATGTGTGAGTAAATCATCATAGTATGTAATGGCGTTTTTGATAAAAAATTTGGCTAAAGTGTAGATGACGTATATGTACATAGCGGAAATCGGGTAAGATGAAAATTTTTTAAAAAATTTTCTTTGTAGGATTGTGCATCTATCGTTTTTAGGAAGTGCAAGCCAAAAATTTCGAGAAAATTATCACATTTTCCGTGAAAATTTTGACCTTTTCATTTTGTTTGGTGACCGTATTATTTTATTCAAAATAGTACAAATGTGTAATTTTTTTTTAAATTTTAAATTTTTTTCGACAGTACAAGTAATTTTTCCGGGAAAATTTTGCAACTTTTTAGGGAAAATTTTATAATTTTTTTTTGTTAGTTTAAAATTATAAATAAAATTTGCCACTTGAAGAAATTCTGGAAAAGCGGGGGTTTGGAGGCGGCTGTCCCCATCCTCTAAGGTGTACAACGAATTAAAATTATATTTACAAAAGTCGATTTTTTAACATTTGTGGCACTATCAGAAGAAGCGATAAGAGCGATAAAAACTCTTTGATCTAGATTGTATGGCCAAAATCAGGATTTGTATCGTAAGCATTTTTAAAAAATTTCTGAGACAAATTTAATACAATGGTATTAATAATCGAGTGGTGTTGCAGCACAGGATGCGATTCAGATGCAGCTGATAGCAACAATGACGATGATTTATTTGTGGTTTCTGACGAACGCAATCGTTTAAATGATCTGTCTGAATGATCAGATAACGGACAAGTTTTTTTAATGGATTTCAATCAAATCCCTGTATATACTTATTTGGAAACAATCCGACCAACTAGCGTAGAAGCGGAGAGGGCATTTTCAGCAGCAACACATATTGTTACAAAGATAAGGTCGCCTCTATCGGGTCAAAGTATTGATAGTTTTAGCTTTTTAGGGAATTACTTTTCTAAGCTGTGTCCGAATTGTGTGATAAATATTTTTTAGTACAAACATTGTGAAAATATCGAAGACACACGAATTATCATAGTCAATGGACATAGTGGTTTTTGACAGATAAGTGATAATTTAATCGGATGGAAATGATCGAATGTACTTGTTTAGAGCATTGATTATGATTAGAAGCTGTTAAATATGTAAAAGAATTGAACTTAAGGTTAAATATTCAACAATATCATTCTATTTCGATTTTTCAAAAATTCAATACAAAGTTAAAATTAAATAAATATAACTGGATTTATGATTTCAACTGTTTTTAATAATTTATAACTTAATCTTAATCTTTGTAATGATTAAATTCAATATTTTCAAATTAAAATTAAAACTGAGGGCGGGGAATTTTGACCAAAAAAATTATCACAGCATTCGGGCAGCAACTTGAAAAAAAATTACCAGAAGAGAAATTTTTTCACGTTAGTGTCAAATATTTGTGCTACAAAATATTTATCACACAATTCGGACACAGTCTAAAAAATAATTTTATATGATTTAATGAAATTTTTTAATGAACTTGTTAACAAAAATTTTTTTTAATCTCGAATATGTGATGAATTTAATAAATGAATTATGGTTTTTTTGATTTGATTTATAATTGAGAAACGTTAGCATATTCCCTTATAGAAAACCATCAAGCCGGTTTTTCCAGATTTTGAAATACCCGAAAACCGGTTTTGGAAGCTCTAGTCGTAACGGATCTACACGGATTTACACCGCGACCGTGTATAATGGAGAAAAGATAAAAAACTTCATCAGTGTTATTTAAATAAAGAGCGTCCTAAACTTTTAATTCAAAAAATATACCCTAAATAGATTTCCGCCAAACAGGCCGCAACCGCATAAAGCAATAATGAGGTATCACCATTTTACTTTTACACCGCCAAGAAAATCGATTTTTTTTTTCAAACAGTCCGGCATCTGAAAACCACAAAATACGTCACGTGGTAATTCCATAAAAATTAATTTGAGTACGATGTGAAAAGAAATCGACCGAAAAAAAATTAAAAATTGTCCACCCCCTCATAAATGCCAAAGAAATGATCCTTATCACATCCGCACATAATTTTTATAAGATCGCCATCCTTTTTACAAAAAAAAAACTATTACCCTTTTGTTAAATAATTAGAAGGATCATAAACTCTATTATATAGTTCAATTATCTTAAAATAATAAATTTTAAGATTTCACCAAAGGATTAAGCACAGTGTACAGAAAAAAGGATAAAAGTGGGTGGTACATTTTAATTTTTGTTATTTTACAAAAAATAAATCGCATCGGGATGATGTACACAAAACGGAATTTTATGGTAAATAATTATTTTTAAATAAAATAATTTTATGTTATGGAGGATCCGTCATCATTTTTCACTTTAGAATAAAAGAAAACGAAATTGGATATAATTAATATTAATTTAAGGGGCTGGCATATTTAATTCGTAAAGAAAGGAGCTAATGGATTAAAGGATTATGGAACGCGGTACATGTATATATATAGATCCATACTATATAGGTAGACAGTGGCGTAACACTTTTATTTTCCGGAACATCTGTGTGCGTAACGCATTAACCGCAATATTTTACATCACGTATAAAAGTTAATAACAAATTTTATCCATCATAAAATTCATTAATATTTTAACGATCATTCGTAAAATTTGTTGAGATCGACAAAACCAAAAGAAAATTGAACAAAACCAGCTAGCATATACCATATTCATCTTAACGTAACGAAATATTATTATTTTATTGCATGACATTATCGACTTAATGTTAAAAAATATTTTATTTTTTTTATAAATAAATAAATAAATAATAATGATATAATCATAATATAATGCTAATAATCTTTCTTTGTATATTTAGGTGGACTACACGTATACACAACAACGCACAGTGCATAGATTTCCTTTTATCATCTCATCCGTATATAAGAGATCTTAAAGACGCGATAACATTATACAAATGTAACACATTGCGGGATACAATATATATATACGTTTGGGCTCAAAAACAATACACCGATCAAAGCCGGTGCCGGCCCGTTTTAACATGTAATTCATCATATATGATATTTTTGTTGTTGTAGAACATTTGAAATTTTATTGCTCAAGTCAAAATATTTTTACCGTCGAAAAGTGTAAATTGGAAATAAATTAATATTGAGACCGAAATCCTATATACGAGAGCATCGGTTTAACAAAATTATTGTGGGAACCTGAATTGAAACGTATATCGTATATACGGAATAAATTAATCATATAAGGATAAGTGTTGTCGAAATTGTGTGCCGCCAAAGACGTTAATAATACTGAAACTTTGGCAATGTATACAACGACCCATAAAATAGGATCGTGGACAGGTAACCCTAACCCCGATCAATTTAACTAAACTTAAATAAGCTTCCCTTTACTTTGCAGTAATTAGGCTTTCAGCAGATTATCGCAAACAAGTCTTAAACAAAATTGGGGAAAACTGGCGTAATCATAAGTTCCAATCATTCAGGCTGGATGAGCAATTTTCAGGTGCTCACGCTGAGATCAAATCTCAAGAAAAGCGTGTTAATGGCTGTTTACCATTTTTTGCTTAAACTCAGAAATGAAATATAAAAATTCGTAGGAAGTTTGTGGTCCTTCTAATTATCTAGTCGAAATCAGGCTGGCTGGATGACTTAGCATGTACAAAATTACAATTGGGGATAAAAGTTTAGATTTAAATGGTGTGTTACATTTCACCACAGATCGTGATCTGTTGATGAAATTTCACATCCTGTCTCTAGCGGGGTTCGAACCCGGTACCTCCCGATCCAAATGCCGAAGCTTAATAAAGACTTATCACATACTTATAAAGTCTTAAAACCGCCGGGATCCGTAGACCAAAACCTAACCCATAATGGGTTGCTCTTTACTCTTAATTTTACTTTTAGTAAGTCAAGCTGCGTTACTACTAAAACACCATTTCACATAAAATATCAAATGACAAATAAGATCGATATTTATATTTCTTCGAGGAAAGCTCCAGATTGAGGGCTCACCTAAATCTGCTTTACTCTATCCGGCTGTAAGCGGATCTAGTTCCATATAGCACTAAACCTTCAACATACTGTTTAGCTTCACAAGGTGTTTCACGAATGAAATCGGCATATATATTTTTTACAGTAACAACCAGCTATATACAGTATGAAAAAAAATTCAAAATTAATGTGTGACAATTTCACATCTGTGTGAAAGGATGCATTATTAAAAAAATACGGCATATTTCTGCTTTCCCTTGCCATTCCAATAAGTATTTCTATTTGCGTAGTAATCAACGCCAAGTTTTGATTCGATTAGGTGCTTAACGCATCGCTGCTCTAAAGATTTTAGGCCAAAGACAGTCGAGAGGACTGTTACAAGATCTTTGGTCAGCCTTCCACCATCGTAAAAGTTTTTTCTCCTTTAAGAGTTAGGGTGATTGGGAAAAAACTTTTAAAAATTGAAAAAAATTTTAATCAAAATTTAATTAATTTAAAATTTCAGGTTCTTCCGCACTTAACCATGTCTTCAATTTATTTCATAGTACATATGTGACGTTGCCTCATGCGTCAAAATAACCTCATACGAGCCTACCACATACCTCGTATTTATAGGTGTACTACTTCTTAGGTGGAACCCATTATTTGCACCTTCTCAACTAATTACGTAATTATGTATGCAATTACTCGCTTACGTACGGGGCTTGTGATTTACAAAGAACTTTTGGAAAATCTAAAAACGGTATTTAAGATTTTCTACGGCTTCACGATTTTCATATAGGATTTACGGCTCCAATGAGTTTCACTGTATTGTCATAGTAATAGGATGAGGTATGTCATCAACAGAAGCGGTTATGTTTAAAAAATTTAAAAGTCTAATTGAGAATAATTGAGAAAACAGAAGTGCATATCATTTTTATAATTGGTTAAAGCCATTACCATTTTTTGGTGGTCGGGCAATACCTATTTTGAAAGAAAGGAGGAAGATTTAAATTCTTTTCGAAAAGAAAACTTATTTGTGGAAGCTTATGTTATGTGTGGAAGCTTATGTGTGGCCATCAACTTTATGTAAATGCTGAAAATTTCGGAGCTTTAGTAGAGAAGTTGGTGAAAACTTAATTACAAAAATCCACCACAGACAGACAGACAAAGAGAGTATAATAAAAGCATGTAAAAATCAAGGCGGTATGGTTCACAATTATCTGTCGCTAGATAACACCAAGCTTCTACGCGTGTTCCTTTTCTTATATTTTGATGAAAAGAAAAACAAGATTAGCAATTCTCAGGTTTACCAATTGAAAAAATATACGAAAACAAGTTTGCCATTTTTAGTTAAGTGTTTCAAGATGTCCAACTAATTTTCTAAAAATATGGATGGAAGAATATTTGTGGCCAACATTTCGATCTTTTAATTTTATGTCGTTTTTATGTCGTATAGTTTTCAACAATATTGCAAAAGTGAGAAACCTACCGCCCAATTAAAAAAAAACTGTCAAGTAGGAAGATTTGTTCCGAATAGTCAACCAAACGCCTGGACTGTAGAGGCGTCATATTTTGGTGAAATAAGGGTTTTTTTTATCAAAACTCGCTATATCCATAAAATTTAATAAAATTGTCTGAACAAATTTTGTTTGAAACTTAATCTATCTTTGAAATACTTTTCAAAATATTTGCAAAAACTGGGAAGCTGCCATTTCCTTTGGACCGATTTTCGCCAAAATACACTGAATCTTCCAACTTATGGAAAAAGATTAATGAGGTTTCACCCCAATCGGTCATTCCGACTGCACGACATCACATATACAGTGACTTTTAAAAACTACATATTGCCCATGGGACTTCGGCGATATATCGAACTGGAAATCTGAAAAAATCTGAAGGTGACTGTAAACTTCGAGCAAATTGGTGGTATTCTTGATGCCTAAAATATTTATATCATAACGAATATATCTACTTTGTTTAAAAAACAATATTTTTAGATGAACAGAGTTTTAGAAGATCGTGAACTCCTTATTCTTCAATTTCCTTCGAATCCCGTTGATAAACATATACGGTAAGGTAGGCTTTGAGAGGTACCCATTGTATATTTTACCATAAGTTTATCAAGCATAGTTCATTGAAAAATTTCTATTTCCGTAAATTTTATAATTTCCGAAGAGCATGTGAGACTTTAGGTATATAATTTGCTTCCTGCCCCAATAATTCAACGTCACACATTCCACACTGCGTAATGTCCTAAGTCACTTAGCGGTTTATAAATTAGGTGTGCACCCACTCCAGCCACAGGGAACAAATAACTCTTACATCCACAATGCACTGATTACTCTTTCCATCGTAGTTTACCTTGTGGCGGTATTCAAAAAGCGGGATTTAACAAAATTACGAACAAACGATTCCAAATTAAAATTCAATACAAAAAATCAGTTTCCACAAAACTGGGCTGATATGGAAGCTTGTTTGCCTTAAAATATAAAATTGTAAAATCACCAACCGAAATAAATACATATTTTATTTCCACAAAATCCGTTAATTTTATAATTCACTATAATTATGTGGACAATATAAAGTAAACTTTACCTCAAGAAAGCACAATTGGTGGACCCGAACGTTCGAGGCCATTAAATAGCCCGAAGCCAAGAACGGCGTGAGGACACACAACCAAAAATAAAGAAGTGACCAAAACAAAATCACTACTAAAATTCTACTGCTCGTACCCGTAATACAAAGGCTTCAACAGCAATTGAGACCAAACCCGTGATTGTAAGCAGTGGCAGCATATCGAGTAATAACGTCTCCAATGACAACATCTCCGCAGTGCAAACAACAACTCCATTTTATTTTTTGGTATCGGTTCAACACCGCCTAATTTATTTCAAAAATAAAAACGTTTTAAATCAATACCGAACATTTTTGAAAATTCAATTTTTATTCAAATTCGTGTTGTTCTTAAGATAATCAAAATGTCTGATAACGAAGGCGACAATGATTACTTTCAATTTAGTGTTGTCTCAAACAGTGAAGTGCGTCCGAGATCAAATTCTTATCGCACCAGATATCAATCAAAGTTGCAACTTTGGAAGGAGTTACTATAGAGCGATTGTGGGAATCTGAGGAGATCAAACTTGACCGACTACTATCAGGATTGCAACTGGGCCAAACAAATTAATGCATTGACACAACGAGTCGAGGATCTGTTCGGTCGGTTTGATGCAAATAATTCAAAATCATCTCTTGGTCTAAAAAATGCATTAAGCGGAACCCATGCAATTTTGGTGACGACAACTAAACAACATCAAAGTCTATATAGGAAAACCATAGCCAACGCCAAAATTCAAGCAGCCGCCTTATCGTAATTGATTCGCAAAACAAGTTACAATTTCTAATCGATACAGGTGTCGATGTTTGGGTGATCCTAGCACACACCTCTAACCCTTAACATCGTACTTAGTAGGTCATTATTGTGGTATTTTATAATTGCAAAGATCGATCGAGGCATTTTAGGCACCGACTTTCTATCAAATTTAGGTTAAAAGTCGACATCAAACACAAGAAACTCATCGACTCAAACACCAATCTGGATATAACGAGCCAACTCCCACAAAGCCAACACGTATACTCTTTTGAGATCACAGAGTTGCTATACGCGAATTCAAAGCAATTACACACAAGTCGACGAACCTAAATACCGTAAAGCACAAAGTTACTCATTGAGTTCAAACAATCGGCAAAGCCGTTTCACGCAAAAGTACGAAACGCACGCCAAATCGCCGTAGCAGTCCGAAATCGAAGTTTGTTCAGTCCAGGGGGTCAAACCCAACTGTTTGTTATCCAGTCCATTTGTTACCGATAGCTTACATCAACTTGAGTCATGTATCAAGTTCACGAGAATCAATTTAATTCGTGCTTATCACCAGGTTCCAGTTGAACAACAAGACACAGAGAAGACAGCAATAGCAACACCTTTTGGATTGTTTGAGTTTCCACCGATGACTATAGGCGACGCCGGCTTGGTAATAAATCTATAGGCAAATGCGATTACGCAAAAGACGAAATATCGTTCTTCGGTTTCCAAATCTCTACAAACGGCATATTTCCTAACAAACAGAGAATGAAAACTATTCACGGATACGAGTTATTAAACATTCATTTCAACCTCCGTTGCGAAGGAACCATTCTTTATGGCCAGGAATGGTTCTGAAACGAAAAATACTTCACTCGTTTGATCATAGGCGTCGAATCTACGATATATTGGTTTAAATCTTGTTTCAGCGAGGCACCACAAAGTGACCAACCCACAGGTGTATATGAACGGAGATACTAGCTAAAACAATCGTGACTTTGTTATCAGAAACAACAAGGTCTAGCGCACCCAAACGAATTACTTTCTCACCGAGCATCAACGAACAACTCTATTTGAGAACGGGTTGCTTGACCAACAGACCGACTCATTTTTGATGACTAAGGGTAGTAATTAAGTAATTTCTATAACGGAATAACAAACAAGATGGCGGACATTTCGTCACAATGATTTAATAAAACTATGCGAACAAATGATTCCCACGATTAAAATACAAAAAATTAGTATCCACGCAGAGATATGATGGTAGTGAAGTTTATCCAAACTATTCCAAAAAATACAACAACAAACCTATTGTAATAGTATTGGTGTAAGTAAACATTCAGGCGAATTTATATTGTGTAATTTAGACGAGATGCGATTTTTTAATTGGCCTTAAATACATTCCAAAGCCATTCTAAGTATTTAGCATAAACTTCAGTGACATTGGTACACTGTCTAAGTCCAAGCGAGTGCCCCTAGTAAATTATCCCATATAAGATTTAAAAATGTGATTTTTTAATGGGCCTGATAGGTACATTCCAAAGTCATTCTAAGTATTTTCAAAGCATTTGTGTAACCAGTACCTTAACCAATGTCACTGAAGTTCATATTAAATGCTTAGAAAATACTTAGAACGACTTTGGAATATGCCTAAGGCCTATTAAAAAATCACATTTTTAAATCTCATGGGACAACCTGTCAGACCCATTAGAAAATCATATAATTTACTAGGGACACTCGTTTGAGTTTAGACAATGTACTAATGTCACTGAAGTCCATGCTCTCTCTCCCTCTCTGGCATTATATCCCATCAAGGGATTTGGCCGCCTCAAATGAGGTTTCATAATCATATTTTCATTTCGGATAATGAGTGATTAATTCATTGATCCTAAACCAGCCGTGAAATTTTTTCCTTGTCACCACCGGGAATCGAACCCGGGACCTCCGGTCGCTGGAGCAAGCATGCTAACCACTTTGCCACCGGGCGGCCGGAGTCCATGCTAATGCTTAGAAAATACTTAGAATGACTTTAGAATGTATCACAATATAAATTCGCCTGAATGTTTACTTACACCAATACTATTACAGTAAGTTTGTTGTTGTTGTATTTTTTGGATTAGTTTGGATAAACTTCACTAGCATGAGATCTCTATCTAGAAATATAAAACTGTAACAAATAAAATATTAAAATTAATAAATATTTTATTTCCACACAAAGGGGAAATTACGAGGGTCAATCAATAAGTACCCGTGTTTGAAAATAGATGGCGTTAGGCGTGTCATTTTATATGAAAAGGAATTGCCGCAACCACCGTACTCGCGCGACCTGGCTCCCTGCGTTTTCTTTCTGTTCCCCAATATGAAAACCTGGTTTGGAGGGAAAAAGTTCAGCTAAAACGAGGAAGTCAGTTTGGGGAACCTTTTTTTTGGAGAAGTTAAAGAAATAGCAGAAACGTTGGGAAAAGTATATCGGCCTAAAAGGAGATTACGTGGAAAAATAAAAATAAAAATTTTAAAAACTTGCGTCTTTATTCCTAACACGTGTATATTGATCGAGCCTCGTATATAGTTCTGCAATACAGTTCTATAAATTTTAATTTACAAAATTCGTTAATCTTATAATTCGCTATAATGATGTGGGCAATAAAAAGTAAACTTTACCTCAAGAAACCACAACCTTTCAAGCCCCAAAAATAATTTGGTTACCATATTTCGTAAATTTCAGATTCCAACGAGCCTAAGCTTTAGTTATACATAGTTTACTTCCTTATGATTATATCATATCCAATTGTTAGATATGTCGATTGTTAGCATAACCTTATTAAATATTACACATACTCATGTACAAAATAGAATCTTTTCTCACAACTCAATTATTCGCAAAATAATTGATGCTACAATCATCGACTTATTCGACATATTAATACGTGACATTCAACCGTGCGACAGTCAATTAACTCGATATTTAATAAACCGACATTTAATAATCAACTTCCATAATCAACGGTGCACGAGCGCACAACACTCATGAATTGGCCACGTACACTGGCAATCTGATTTTCTCGATTGTTTTTAGTACCAAAAAAATCGAGAAAATCAACTTCAGTGGATTTCACCAATGCCAGTGTACGTGGCCAATTCATGTATGTCGTGCGCGGTTCATTAGGGAAGTTGATTATTAAATGTCGGTTTATTAAATATCGAATTAATTGACTATTGCACAGTGGAAGCTGGCCAACTTTATCCAAATGGATGTGTTCGAATTGGCCTCGATGAATTCGTGAATCGTCCCATCGGCTCGGACTTTCGATCGCTGGTGATCAACAAGCTTGTGCCCAATTACATCTTTGTTTATGCTTAGCCAGAAATATCGAGCGGCGACCAATTTATGAGTAGCGCGGACACCGGGATGTGAAATGTTCTTTAACGCGTCGAAAATTTTGCTGTCGACGTTTCGTAGTATATTTCAATGCCGGGTAATTTAAAATGCTCTAGTTTATAAGTCGAACTAGCGTGATATTCGGAACCAGAAAGTAAATTCTGAAGTTCTAGATCTGCTTTTTGCGCCTCTATTATTTCATGATAGTTGAAGTTCGTTTCGACTGATTCCATTGCGGGATCGTGCGGGATATAGTGTATCCACGATAACATTATCTTTACCGTTTACACGTCGAATTTTCGTGGTATAAATCGACTGATGGAATCCAAATGTCTTGCTTGGCGTGGATTATACCTTCAGTTTTAGACTGAATTGCTCTAGTCAGAGCTTTAAGGTCGGTGTAAATAGTGAAGTCCCGACCCTCAACGAAATATCTAAAATGTTTAATCGAGAGATAGATCGCGAGTAATTCCCTATCGAATGCGAAATATATATGGAGCAATATTTGAAATATTTAATTTAGAGTTGCTTATCGATCAACAGCTCTAAATGAATCATCGTTCTGATCATATTTAGATAGTCGTTATTTTAACCATATACATATTTTTAATTGGTCTACTTTTAATAAAATTGATCTCAAAATTATGCTCGAATTAACACTTCATTAAAAAAAATCACTCAAAAGTTTAAAATTTAATTATCAGTCTATCGTCTGTTTCACCTCCAAATGAATTTATATTTTTCATAAAATTCGATATCATCCAACGTGTTAATTGAAAAAATCATTCACAAAGATTTCAAAAATTTAATCGACGCCACTGAACAATTTCATAGCTTAAACCAATTATTCATAAGGATTTAACACAATTGTAAAACTAAATACATCACATAATCCTAAATCGTCTGGTAAACACCTCCAAAAAGCCGACCCGAAACAGATACAAAAAAAAACGGAATTCAGCCCATATATTTTCAGATACCTGAACCCACAAAATAATTTCATAATTAAAACCCGCTCGCCATAAAACAATTAGTGGCACAGGTATAAATATGTAATTTCACCGACAATGCGCGCATCACATCAAAAAAATTAAACAAAATAAATATTTAATTATTTAAAATTTGGTTTTGTTATTTTCAAAAAATTATTTACATTTTATAATATATATTACATTAATTAATTAGTAAACATTTGATACAAATGTTTATCCGTGTGATTTTAAAAACTATTTATAAAGATAATATTATAATCCTTTTTTACACAGTAAAATCGGTCTCCATTTTATAATACTAATAAATAATAATAATAAGTCCTATTTACACAATATAACATTGACAACAACAACAACAACGGTTAATTAATAATAATTAATTTAAATTAACAACTAATTTATGTATATATAGATTATACTAAACTTCGGATTTGTATGGTTTAAAAAGTTTTGGTTTATCGGGTGACGGCGTTAATAAGGTTTGTGTTTGTTGCGGTGCGGTCATTAAAAGTCCTTGATGTGCTTCCGACAATGATTTTAGCGGTGATGATGTATCGTATTTCATTTTATCCGAATTCGGCGATAATGATAGTCCGGAGGCGGGTGATGATGGTGATTGTAAATCGTGCGGCGGCGTTGTTGATTTTGGTATTTGAATTGGTGAATATCCCTGTGGCATACCATTTAACATTGAATAGCCCTGAGCTTGAAGACCTGGATTACGTGCGGCCATTGTTGGATATGGGGCGTAACGGTAGCCATATGAAAAATGATTTGGTGGTAATTGTGGTGCCATCACTGGCATTTGAGGTAGCATCGGGGATGGTGGATAGCCGTACGGCATACCAACTGAATTGGCGGCGGCTTGCAAAATCGAGGCGGCAAAAGCGGGATCTGAATAGACGGCGGCATATGGCCAGGCGACTGCGATACGTTGACGTTTATCTTTCATGCGACGATTTTGAAACCAAACTTTGATTGTCGATTCGGGTAAATTTAATTGGGCGGCTAGTTCACAGCGACGCGGTCTTGACACATAATTTTCTTTGTAGAATTCTTTTTCGAGGCGCGCTAATTGGTCACGGGTGAATGCGGTGCGATAACGGCGCACCGATGGATCGGCGGGTGGCATTTGATGTTCATTTGTCGGACTTGAACACGAATCTATAAATATAAAAATTAAACACTTGATTAGTCAACATCATCGCACTATACAAGATATTATCATTATACTTTAGCACATTTAACATTTCACTAGCTCACAATTATAATTGCGATAATTACCTTTTGGCGATGGGGGCGGCGTATTAGGTTTTGTATATTGTGATGGCATTAAATCCACAACAAGTTGTTCCCGCTGTTGAACAGCTTCTAAATTATAATTTCGAAATCCTTGCATTTTGATTGTGATTCACTTTTATTGATTAATTCACAAAAAACTATTAATAAATTCACTTTCACAGTATATTATATAATCCAATATGTCCTTTTTTATTTATATTATCAAATATATAATCGATTATTATTATTATTACACTTAACTAGGCGACTGTATATAAATAAATCTATTTACGTGAAGACGTATCTAGTTGTCGTACAGATCAAAGTTCTCAAATTAACTGATTAGCACTTTCAAATTACCCGCTTTTATATCTTTACTCAAATTGGGCGGAGCTAACGAATTTTACAAAACCATTTTCTACCTAGAAATATATAAAAAAAAAAATCTTTCAGGCGGAGCGAGCGCACACCAAGTATATAATAAAATAAACATATACGAAAGAGAAAATGCGAAAGAGAGAAAAACAAAAATTTAATAATAATAATTGGTCATTTAACTTTAACACCAACAACAAAATATATACAGTTTAGTAGGTGGTGTATGTAAAACAAGCGTAAAATAGTTTTATCAGGTGGTACGAATGAGATAGCACTAAGCACATTATTATTATTTTATTAACTAATAATAGCATTTTATCTCTTTGTAACAAAACGACACAAAACCACCATCTTATATTTTCTCTCTATCACATGGCATTATACAAATAATTTTGTACTGCTCACGCAACGGTGTCTTATACAGACGATAATGGGAGGGTTTCGTCCTTTTATTTTTATGTGTAGTGTACCCCGAAAAAAAGGAACAAATTAATTTCAAGCAAATTGTGTGCAGGATACAGTATGATGTGCGCTCTCACAATACAAAATATATAAAATTTTATGAAATTTATGAATTTTTATCTCCTTTTATATCCTTTTGGTAGCATCTCCCTCTATATATACTTAGATTTTGTTGTTGGTTTTGATTATATGATGCCGCTACTTATTCGCTATATAATCGACTATTATTAAGTTTGTTATAAATGAAATTATTTATTTTTGTGTTATTAAAATTAAAAAATAAAATTACTTTTTTTTACAACAATAAAATAAAAAAAAATGAGCAACATTTTATATTTACGTTCAAGGATAATAATTTTGTATAATATGAGTGGCGGTAGATTTTCCGAGTTTATGCTTTATATATGATTATAAAATCCGATGGCAATGAAGTTTTGCAGTGATAAAATTTGGATTAAATCTTTTGTGCTTGGTGTGTGTGTGTGAAGTTGGGTATTGTGAACTCAAAGCAATTTGTAAAATCGATAAATTTAAAGTTGAATTTTATCGGTGCAAGAAAGGAATAACTAGGACAGTTTGGTGTATTTTCACATTCAGCTCTAGGCTTCTTGTAAACAGATTTAGTTTTGATATTTTAGCTATTTTAACATTTTATCTAATAGCTTTCCTTAATAATGAAAGCTCCTTCCCTTTTGTTTAAACACATATTTAAACATAGAATTGAACATAATGCGCGGGGCCAACAAATTTGAGGATCTCGGTCGTGGACTTGGTCGTTGTGGCGGAGAACTGTCAGAGATATACCAGAGCTATGATTATTGCGACAAAAGTTAGTTTGTAAGAAACTGGATGAGTCAATTGATACTGATAAAGCTGCTTTATTGTGTTTTTCCTGAGCAATATCCTTTCCAAGATTGAGATGTCTTTGGATAGACTGATCCCAGCTGTATTGTTGATTTCGATCATTGTTAGAGTGGATGGTTGCTGATGAGAATGTGATGGTTTTATATATCTTCATCTTGAAGGGTTATTGATACAATAATAGAGGAATTAATCCTATGTCTATGACCGGTTTGAAATTTTTAACGGGATCAATTTTTATCATAATAATTCTAGTCAAAAAGTTGTGGTTATTACGAGTAAAAATATTAATCTTCAAATGTTTGAAAACATATACATACGTGACAATATGGCCGATTAAATTGACATTAATTTGAGTTGGGGTTGCTTCACGTGCACTAATATATCGGCAAATTTAATGAGTATTCTACGGGCGTGAAGTTTTTAACAAATAACAAATATATCATTGTATTATTGTTACACTGTAAACCTAATTTCTTATTAGAATTGTGAGTGGAAATTTTTGAAAAAAATACATGCTTTGAAACTATGAAATGTTTAAAGGATTTTTATAATATGCCATCAAGTCAATAAAATAGTTTCAAGTGATAAAAACTACTAGACCTGTTTACCATATATATAACGTTCTACCGATTTCTTAATTTTAAAGTAATTATGTTTGGATTATTAAACTTCTTTTGTGTATTAGTGTTACACTGTTAAAACATATTTTTTAATGAGACAAATATATATAATCAGAAAGAGATGAAAGTGCTATCTCGTTCTAAACAATTGTCCGTTTTTGATATTTTTCAAATTGCAATTTTTTTAAATGTATAATATTGAAAACTAAATATTTTAAAAACAATTGAAGAAAATACTAAAAATATCATGGCAGTGAAGTATGTGTCAAATAACAAAAATAAACATGTATTAGTATACACTGTTAAAAAATTCTTATAAGAATTTTGAGTGAAAAATAGAAAAAAACTCAAAAAAATTATATTACATTCTCCATAAAACCCCGGAAAATTATTTCCATTTGTAAGTAGTTTTCAGAAGATAATATTACAATATATCTAAATGCCGGGTATACAAAATTTGTGTACAAAGCCACTATGTTGAAATTACACAATTAGTTTGTCGGAAAATTTCACTATGTCCAAATGTTAACTTGAGGTTGACACAATCAAATAAATCAAGAGCCATTTCCATATCTAGGGGGGATAGGTGTCATTTTTCGCTCTCGCAAATGTAATAGATTTTATTGGTTTGAGTAGTTTTAATTTGGATAAATTCTGAATATCGTAGAGTTTGTCGGGAAATTTCACTATGTCCAAATGTTAGCTTTAAGTTAGCACAATCAAATAAATCAAGTGCCATTTCCATATCTAGGGGAAAGGTGTCATTCTTCGTTCGCGCAAATCAAATCAATTTCGAGATAAATTCTAATTGTTGTTCAGTTTGTCGAAAAATTCCAGTACTTTGAAATGATTCAGTTAGAATAACAGACAACAGCCGTATCCAAATTTAAAGCAGGATTATCCAATTCGAGTTCCTTCATCAAAATAATTTAGGTCATCATCAGGAGTATCTACTGCAGAATAATTTTCCGACAAACTCTAGGATATCCAGAATTTATCTAAATTAAAACTACTCAAACCAGTAAGATCGATTAGAGGTGCGAGAACGAAAAATGACACCTCTCCCCTGTAGATACTCCTGATGATGACCTAACAAGTCGAAATCGATCGAGTGATTTTTTAAACTTTTTGAAAAATATTCAAAATATTCTGCGAAACAAAAAACAAGTGATTAATAAAAATGTGTTTATTAAGTATAAGTATGTTTCGCCAAGTGCCTACGGCAAATAGCGTTAAAAGTATCTAGGATATCCAGAATTTATCTAAATTAAAACTACTCAAACCAGTAAGATCGATTAGAGGTGCGAGAACGAAAAATGACACCTCTCCCCTAGATATGGAAATGGCACTTGATTTATTTGATTGTGCTAACTTAAAGCTAACATTTGGAAATAGTGAAATTTTCCGACAAACTCTAGGATATCCAGAATTTATCTAAATTAAAACTACTCAAACTATAAAAATCGATTTCAATTACAAGATCTAAAATAATATCACTACTACCGTTGGGAAAGCTACCTTGACTGTTATCTTAAGGCTATCATTTCATCGTAATTGACTTCTCAAACAGATGAATTATTTTCTTAAATATGTTTATCAATGAAATCCACGCACATCAGCTCCTGTTCTGAGTTATACTTTGTATTCTTACAAGAATTCATTTTGTTTACTTTTTCATGTATTTTTAGTTAATTTAAAAAAAATAAATCTATATATTAAATAATGTTTAGTTAATTAATTTATTGACCTCAATTAAATGGCAATGTGTTTTATTTTGTTTTCCCAAGAATATTATTTACTATTTCTCTTGCTACCATTTTTGCAAAATAAATCGAATACGAAAAAAATGTCTCGCCTATTTTCGTCTCTTTCTATTATAATATAGTTATTTCGCAAAAATTTCAATTTAACAGTGTAATTACTAATACATTAAAAATTTCCGCATTAAAAATTTCTACCGCATTAAAAATTTCTTATTGGAATTGTATATGTACACGGGATTTTTTTTGGGACAAACTTCACAACCGTAAATTTTGACTATTCAACAAAAAATACCAATGACTATTCTAAGATGTGACAATCAAGGAAACAGCGATAGTCTTAAACTGTCTGTTTGCCATGTCCCAGCGGTCTCCCTAATTATAAATTTTTTATTTAATTTTTATGGCATTCCGATTTGATCTACTTGAGTAGTTTATATGTCTACTAAGATTATGAGGATCACAGGGATTCTTCTAAGATGTCATCACGAGGTTATACAACAGCTCTATATGTACTAAAATGGTAAAGAGTATACCAGTTGATGGAGACCGCTGGGACTTGACATATAGGCAGTTTATACTTAGTACGTAGAGCTGTTGTAACCTCGTGATGACGTCTTAGAAGAATCTCTATGATCCTCATAATCTTAGTAGACATATAAACTACTCAAGTAGATGAAATCGGAATGCCACAAAAATTAAATAAAAAATTGAAAATTAGGGAGACCGCTGGGACATGGCAAACAGACAGTTTAAGACTATCGCTGTTTCCTTGATTGTCACATCTTAGAATAGTCATTGGTATTTTTTGTTAAATAGTCAAAATTTACAATAGTTTTACTGGTGTAATCTAAAGATAATGGAAGTTACTAGTTGTTAGAAGAAATTACTCATTGTAATAAATTTTGTCTTGCGTCGATATTTTTAGTTTTTTTTCAATTGTTTTTAAAATATTTATTTTTCAATATTACAGTTAAATAAAATTGCAATTTGAAAAATATCGGAAACGGATAACTTTAGAACGAGATAGTACTTTCATTTCTTTCTGATTTTATATACTTGTCTCATTAAAAAATATGTTTTAACAGTGTAACACTAATACACAAAAGAAGTTTAGTAATCCAATTGGTATATCATATACTTATACTTGTTATTTTTTTGTTAGAAACTTCACTGCCGTAGTATTCTAATATTCCTGCTTTACTATGGCAGATTCTATAAAACTCAGAATGTTATCAAATGTGTGCGCATATTTTCTAAAAGTGGATGAATCGTCTTGTACGTTAGTTACATTCAAATAAAAAGACTTGGGGTTTGCTACCGAATTTAAAATTGCCGTGAAGCAAGCCCCAAGTCTTTTTATTTTTACCTGAATAACTGTTTTGAACAAGACGTTTTATCCACTTTTAGAAAATATACACACACTTGATAACATCTCTTAGTTTTCTGGAACTGGCCATATAGTGTAGAATATTCATTAAATTTACCGAATTTAAAATTGTCATTAAGCAACCCCATAAGTCTTTTTATTTTAATGTGGTTAGTTGTTTTGAATATTAGAATTTAATTTGAATTATAGATGGAAGATTTGCAAGAATCGCAACAATCAGTTTCGAACTTAATGAGATTATTGATTTGAAAAAATCAGTCATCTCATCAGGCCGCGGCGACTGACGTTGATATTTTACATAGGAATGTTGTCTATATTTAGAACAATACCATGTATATGTAGCACTAGCGAATTACTACCTAGTCTATGGAATTCGATTCTTTCATATTCTCCATCTATACTTCATTTAACCACATTAAAATAATAATTGACCATTAGAATTTTGGAATCGGGACTATGTTAAATAGTTGATAGATCTCTGAGTATGCCAAGGGCATATGGATGAGGAATAAAATGCGATTTTCTGTAACTCTGGTCTGTACAGTTAGTATCGTAAATGTGTCCAAGATTCTTATCGTCATCTCATTCAGGCATCATCTTTAGTTGACGGGACGTAATCTTGCTGATTTGGTTGAATTCCTTCTTTAACTGTTATGGGGTCAACAATGCAGGGTTGATATGGCCATGATGAGCATTGATAATAGCATAAATGACCACCCGCTGTTTTTCTGATTTGCGTCTCATAAGCATGATAATTTGTATCGCAAATGTTGTAACACATTGTACCTTGTTGTAGAGATTGCCATCGGTGGATATCTTGTCTAATCCTTCCATCGCGATACAGAGATTGTTGTGCGATAACTTAAATATGTTTGATGTGGTGTTTAGCTTCGTACTAGTGCCAATATATATTTGTGAGAGGCATCCCTTTGAGTCATGATGACGAAAGCATCGCCAAGGATGTATCCTATTGTGTACTTGGTGTCTCGTTTCTTTGACGAAAAACAGGGGGAAAATGAAAGTTGGTCATGGTAATTGATTGGTATAGTCAGATTGGTATCTGTATCTGCAAAATATCGATGAGGCAATGATAAAATCAAAATTTCACCTCAATTGCCTCATGGCTGTGCGAAGCAGAGAAGGCATTATTCTAGTAATTCAAAATAATATTCTGAATCTAGAATATTGGGCAGTTAGGTTCAGTGTACTATGCTAATCGTACCAATCACAAATGTAACATCTAAAATCTTAACGTAATTAGAAGCACATATTTAAAAAATTGAACGAAGAAGAAGCCAACTGGTGATTTCACACAGTGCTTCTCTGAAACAGGTTCATCTTCGTCTATTTCTTCTTTTACCTATAAAACCGGTTTAAATTGTGACTAATTTTTCAACCAAAATTTTTTCGGTGAAACAGCACTAACACGGGGCCAACGGGAGCAATACAACGAACGAGTACTCGAAACGAAAACAAAACAGCGCCACGACGAATACAAGCAAAGCAAAATGAACAAATTGATTTTAACAAATATAAATTTTACGCACAAGCAAGATATCGGCATATCGCTCGTCAGCTCCGCCGCTCACTACGATGCCACTAACATTCCGCATTTACATATGGCGGATAATATTATAAAATTTAATTAAAATTTAGTTAATAAAAACCAAATCAAACAAAAATAATTCATTGCAATAAAAATATTAATCGTTAAATTGGTGATCTCGACATCCGTTTTTACCGGGAAAATAAACCATAAATAATTAAAGTTAGTCTTCCTCTATCTGCGTTATTATTTTTCAAATTTTAGGCCGTTTATGTCATCATCGCTATATTGCGGCAGAGAAAAATAATTCAATTAATTTTCCCACAAAAATCTGGTGGGGGTGATCTCTGGGGTAGTCAAATTTTCACTTGTGTTGGCTCCGCCAGTGTTCGTATTACCTCCTATAGCCGTGATCACTAGCAAATTTTTCACCACGGTATTTGTGTTGTGTTAGGCAAAAATATACCTCGCAAAGTGGGCCGAGTTAAGGTATTAATTGTACCGTATCGAAAAAGCTCTGTCTCTAAAGATATATCCGGAAACCTGGTACTCTCCTATGGATCAAACTGCCTTATCTGAGAATTGCGGATCTCGTTACAGGTGGACAATTATTTTTTCTCTTGGTCCACAAAACGTACGAAGATAATGCACTATCAGGCACGATCAAGATTGGTCCCTAGATTGCAATCTCTAGCAAAAGAAAAAAAGAAAGAACGGTCCCGTCGTATCAACTTACAAAACCAGGAAAAGCCTGAAAAGCTGAAGCAAGGCTCAATAAGATTCCGTTAACGGAGACAACGGACAGAGATTATTCAAATAAAGCAAAAGGGTTCATCTAAAGGCTTGCTAACTAAACGACACAGTTTGGAGGAGGATTCACAGAACAACACAAAGGGGATTAGAATGCAGGAAACTGTAACTAGGACTTTCAATGACGTGCTAAAAGAGTACTTAGTGATCTCTTAGTCTCGTTTGATAGCTCTCTTAAGCCATATAGCCACGCATACCGTTTCTCTTAGGCATCTCTGAGAATTATGCAATTTTTTTACAGTGGTCATCCCATTAGTTAATTAAATTTTCCTATTCATCGTCAACGATAAATGGGTTCTGGTCATCATATCGATATAAGGATGGTGTCGTTTGAATACTGTTAAAGTTAGCCGACTCGCTCCAGCCGAATAATGTCGATAATGCAGATTCGAATGAACTTGAATACAGCAAAAATAAGTCATGAACTCGAATTTAGGAGAATTTAGGACCGGGTTATATCATTCGGGTGAAGGAGAAATTATTTCAGTTTGTAGGAATTTAAAAATCGATAGGAGCGAGAGTATAAAGATAGTTCAATAATAGTCAAGACACTATCTGCATTATCTTTCGGCTGGAGCGAGTCGGCTAACTTTAACAAGGTGTCGTTTGATAGCTCTTATCTTAAGCCACTTAGCTACGTATACCGTTTCTCTTAGACATCTCTGTGATTTTGGCAACTTTTTTACAGTACGCGTTTTTTAATTTTTTTAAACGGTCGAATAATCTTTTAAAACGACCTGCAAGAGAGACGTCCGAAATCGATCTATCTTAGATGAGTATCATGAAATTTTGGTATCCTGACATTCTTAACATTTTTGTTTTCCGGGATTTTCGAAATCACCATTTTGAAATCCGGAAATATGTCATATTTTCGATCTGCTTTAATAATTGATGCTTATAACGCCATTTCGGAACGATTCAATCCCCTCTTGTTTAAAAATATAACATTTCGGAAAAAACCGTATATACGTATTTATCTCCCATAATAATCTTATGTGTGTAACAATCTGTTCACATAACCAAAAGAAGACATTAAAGAATCCAACCAAAAATTACTTAAAAATTAATTTGAAAAACTAATTTCTAATTTTAAAACCATAAATTACTGGCATGATATGTTTACGCATATTGATGTTGCGAGGGCTTGGTTTACATAATCTCTTTGTTCTACTGTCAACTATATATGTAATGTTGTGTCGCCCTACACGCTTAAAACACTCAATTATCGTTCAAAATATATCAAATTATTTCACTTAACAACTCCCGGAAAAAAAAACTAAAATGAAAACATAAAACCAACGAAAATCATGTAAAATCTCACACCAAACATAACATAAATTTTAATGCAATTAAAATCATTCAAGTCTTCAAGAGTGATGACGATTCCAAGACACGAAAATTTAATTGATTTTTAAGATATGATATGACAATGCGCGCATATAGATAAATAGGGTTCGGGCAGGCATCAAAATGACGGCATACGATATTCAGATTCACATGACCTGCTTTGCAGTTTAGCTATTTAACCATCTTATCACAGTTGGCTATTGAATTTTTTTTTTGGGCAGAAAATTTAATCCGCATGTCGCAATATAAATGTGAAGTCCGCATCGCACCTTTACTCCTTGGATAATCCAATTACATTATTTTAAGAAAGTTAATGGTAATCTTGCTTCTTAACGCAGATAATAATCAGATTAAGAATTAATAAATCAAAAATATTTTTAAACAAAATATAATTTTATTATCCTTAATCCTTGCTCGCTGAGGTATACATATATACGAGATATAAATGTACGAGCGTACCTGATCCTTTATGTTTTAGATTTTTGGAAGGAATAATAATCGGGACTATCAGTGGTTGTGTTTTGGTTATTTAGTTTTTGTTTTCCAATTTATAACCAAATACCTAAATATTTCGTGCAGCATATTACAGTTCATCAGAATTAAGGATGTTTAGCTCTTTACGTGCATATTTTAGTGTAATGTTTACAAACCGTGAAGTAACAAACAAAAAAAAAATTCATTAGAATTTCTGACGGTTCGATTGTGATGCGACCCATCGGTAGCTATAGTGTCACATATTTATAGATTGTTGTTGTTTTTGTATCGTTCCCTTTTTTCCATAAGTTATAAAAATATTTTATTATCGTTACCAATGGAAATTATTGATCTATAATTGAAGGTCGTCCAAGTTTTATGATCGACAATTGTAAAACGATGAAGAACTGTACTATATGGGAATGTGAAAGGAATTAAATTTTTAAGGATTTTAGTTGAATTTTTTCTATATATTGATGTGCGGTTTTGGTCCTTATTGTTGCTATATATAGACCTACAAATTTCGGGTTATTATTGTGCCGTGTTGTATATGAAACCACAATTGGCAATGTTGGGCATATCGAGTTTGGGATTAGAAAATGTTTTTAAATTGGAAAGAGGGGGTTTGGATACCAAACACGTTTCAGCAGAGTAAAATTAAACTTGTGAAATCTATAAATACGACACAATATTCTTAGTTAAAGATCTGTCTAGACCAACATATTCTATGTTACGATAAAACCAATTGTTGTGTTCTTTTGCTATTGTCTGATTAGGATTCATCTCAAATTTCATCTCGAATAATCATTTCTATGATAAATACAAGATTGGGACAAGTGTTTTTAATATATTAAGACAATGTAATGTAATTTGAGAAGGGACTGGGCGTTCATCATTATTACATTCTCGTGTTACTTTTGCAAACAAAAAATTACTGCCCGGATCATTAAATTTAATGCGTCAACAGACTATTTTAAGTGGTTTAAGTCGCCGACAGGAAAATTTGTATATAGGCTTAGAATTACCTGGGTCAATGAACCGGGACGAACATCAAAGCTTTGGTCTCATATAATTATAAACGAAATCTGTTAATCATATATAATTATATGCAAATAAAGCTCAATTAAAAATTTATCTTGGGTAGTAATGAAGTATAAAATTCTTCAAAGTTTTATGTACTCTGAAACATATGCTCAATTTACAAGTTATCATAATACTTTACAATGTAAGTACGTAGAACAAGATTCCTAACGTCTCAATCGTTTAAGTTTTAATGATATTTTTGGGTTGGTTCAATAATACAGTGATCTCTTTGTTATCTAAGAAGCCGGCATTTTTTGGTTTTTTAATTAGGGTTCTAAATAATATAACAATACGTAAAGTGTTAATATGTTTTAACTTTATGTTTGATTTGTAAATACTTAATAAGTGAGCAAATACTTCATCAACATTTACTTTAAGATTAAAGTCATTATGCATATGCCGTTTGGAAGGCGTAGTATTCTCCGCTTACTGTTTTCACTCACTCTAAAAATTGAAATACAAATATTCGTATCAAATTTGTTGTTCTGGTTAGGAAGTTCCAATAAGGCTGGCTGAATGAGCAGTTTAACAACCTATTTCAGGTGCTGTCTTAAGCTGAGTCTAAATCTCTGAGAAGGCATGTTTATGGTCGTTCACATTTTTCACTCAAACTCAAAATTGAAACACATTCGTAACATATTTACTGTCCTGATTAGGAAGTTTCAATTAGGCTCGTTATTTGAGTACTTTAATACCCAATTTTATGTGTTTTTGGAACATCAATCCAGATCTATGGAAGACGTGCTAATGACCGTTCACATTTTTCACTCAATCTTGAAATATATATAAAAATTCGTAACAAATTTGCTGTCCTGGTCAAGAATTTCTGATTAAGATGGCTGGATGGAAAATCTAACATTCTATTTCAAGCGCTAATCGGACCTGAATCTAAATCTCTGGGAAGGCGCGCTAATGAACGTTTACAATTTCCGCTCCAATTTAAAATTGAAATAAGAGAATTCATATTTACTGTTATATGGTTAAGAAATTCCAATTAGGCTGGCTGGATTGCTCATCCAACCAGCCTAGTTGGAATTCCTTATTTCAGGTACATCGGAACATGAGTTTAAATATTCGGGCAAGCGTGTTAATGGCTGATTACATTTTTCACTCAAACTCAAAACTGAAACACAAAAAATCATAACAAATTTTCTGTCCTTATTAGTAGGTTCCAATTAGCTTGGTTAAATGAGAAATTTCAGGTACCCTATTTCAGGTGTTATCTGAGTTTTAAGCCACAATGGGAAGGCGTGTTAATGATCGTTTACATTTTTCACTCAAAAATATTTGAAATACAAAAATTCGAAATAAATTTGTTGTCCTCATTAGGATGTCCCAATAAGGCTGGTTAGATGAACAATTTAACCTCCTATTTCACGTACTATTGGAACCTGGGTCCACATCACTGGAAAGGCGTGTTAATGGCTATTTACATTTTTCACTTAAACTCAAAACTGAAATACAAAAATTCGTATCACATTAACTGTCCTGGTTAGAAAGTTCTAATAAGCCGGGCTGGATGCCCAATTTAACAACATATTTCGTGGGAAAGCATGTAAGTGACGGTTTACAATTTTAGCTCGAACTCAAAACTAAAATATGAGTATTCATATCAAAGTTGCTGTCCTGGTTGGGAAGTTCTATTTGGATTGGTTAGATGAGCAATTTAACAACATATTTCAAGATCAAATGAAACCGGAATCCAAATCTCTAGAAAGGCGTGTTAATGGCCGTTTACATTTTCCACTCAAAGACAAAATTGAAATAAAAAATTCGAAATAAATTTGTTGTCCTTCAATAAGCTAGTTAGATGAGCAATTTCACCCCTATTTCAGGTACTATCGGAACCTGGCCCACATCACTGGCAAGGCGTGTTAATGCGGCCGTTTACATTTTTCACTCAAACTCAAAACTGAAATACAAAAATTCGTATCAAATTTACTGTCCTGGTTAGAAAGTTCTAATAAGCCTGGATGATCAATTTAACAACCTTTTCAGGTGATATTGGAACTTGAGTCCAAATTTCTGGGAAGGCGTTTGTTTTAATGACCGTTTACAATTTTCACTCAAACTCAAAATTTTCATAAGAGAATTCTTTTTCAAGTTTGTTGTCCTGGTTAGGAAGTCCAATTTCGACTGGGTAGATGAATAATTTAAAAACCTAGTAAGGTGCTAATGGAACTTGAGTTCAAATTTATAAGGCGGCGTGTTAATGGCCTTTTATCATTTTCTCTCAAACTCAAAAACAAAATTCAAAAATTTGTAAAGAATTTGCTGCAATAGCTATTTCAAGTGCATGAACTACGCTTTGTTTATTTATCCTTAATTTTGATAAAATGTTTTTCATTTTTAAGATGGTTTTCATACAAAATTCTCCACCCAACCAGCCTAACAACGACTTTTTATCCAGAACAACAAATTTGTTACGAATTTCTGTTATTAATTTTGCGTTTTATCGAAAATGGTAAACGAATCGGACTCAAGTTTCGTCAAAACCTGAAATATGTTCTTATATTGCTAATCTAACCGGCTCAAATTGGACTTCCTAACCAGGACAGCAACTTTGTCATGAGTATCCACATATTGCAATTTTGTCTTTGAGTGAAAACTGTAAACGGTTCTAAAAAAGCCTTACTTGATATTTGGACTCAAATTCTGATATCACCTGAAAAAGGTTGTTAAATGGATCATCCAGCCGGGTTTATTATGAGCTCGGAACTTGATCTTCGGGCAAGCGTGTTAATGGCTGATTACATTTTTCACTCAAACTCAAAAATGAAATACAAAAATTTGTAACAAATTTACTGTCCTTATTAGTAGGTTCCAATTAGCCTGGTTAGATGAGAAATTTCAGGTACCCTATTTCAGGTGTTATCTGAATTTCAATCTAGATCTATGGGAAGGCGTGTTAATGATCGTTTACATTTTCCACTCAAACATAAAATTGAAAATTAAAAATTCGAGGGTTTATAAAAATGTTTATAGCACGTTAAGCACGAAACTGCAGATAGAATGCATAAGGAAAGCGTGGCTACTGGAAATTTTGCGTTTTGAAATCGCAGGCCACATTATACGAGGCAATATATTGAAGCAAACTAAACGTAGATCTACTCATAATAACATTAAGAATCGACCATTTTACCAGGACAGGTAAATTTTTATGTACTTTTGTGATTCAATTCTGAGTTTGAGGGAAAATGGTAAATGGCCACTAACATCCACAGACTTTTCAGAGAATTGGACTAATGTCCCGCACACGATGCTCACCACGAAGATTGATGACCATCCAAAATTTGAGGCAGTCCATAAAGGCACATAATGACCAATCATCTAATAAACCAATACGGACAGCCACCAGGCACATTACGGCGATTGTTAATAGATCCCGGCTCACAAATTTCATGTATCACCGAGGAAGCGCCCAAGCAGATCAAACAACCAACGTAGAAGCACGATTTTCGTCTAAATTCTCCATGGAAATAAAAGCCTTAGTGTTGCCGTGTACACGCGGTCCCTGACTTATCCGAATTATAACCAACCAAACAAACTCGCCATTTTATTGGGTGCCGATTACATTGGGTGCCGATATTTTGATGATCCCGGTTGTAAAAGGAAGCCAAAGAGAACCAATCGCACAACAGACCGAGCTAGCGCACTGGCCGTATGACGATCGATTGTATATCAACAAAATAAGGAGATAATCAAAAGTTCACCCCTATAACCCACCCTAAACATATAATCAAAATATTCCTAGGTTCATGGGTCATCGGACCGGCAAAATCATATTGGTGTCTGTCTGGCAAATCTCGAATGTCGTACCATTTTATCGACAAAACGGAGAAGCTCAAAATTTTACCCCCATTATACCTCATTAAACCCACCCATAACTTAGAAATAAAATTTACCTACGGTTATAGACTATAACTGGTAAAGTCAGACAGACACCGATTATGTGATGGACAATTTATAACCTCAAAAGTATAATCAGATTCTATTCAGGCTCCTTCCTGGTCCATCAATTTCATACATTGAAATTTTTCGCTGATTTTGGTCGTTTTGAATATTCCATCTTGACATTTTGTATTAATTGTACCACCCGAAACTGCATTACCGACATTTTCTGCTGAATACTTTCGACCTTACTGAGGTTAGCAGAAAATTCAGCCGAAATCTGCATTATCAACCAATTTTAAGGGGAAAATAAAATAATTATTTAACAAAATGTTTAAAAATCAATAAGTATCGATAAAATTATATAAATCGATAAAGTTATATAAATTTATTTAAATGTGAATATAAATTAAAATGTACTAGTAAATTCTTAATGTTATGTGATTATGTCTATTATATTTCAAATAGACTTTATGAAAATATTGTATAAGAAAATTCGCGAAATTAACGTAATTCTCTTGTCATGTAAGCGTATTACAAGTTAAAAGTGAAAACGTATAAGCGTACAACAAGAAAGCAATAACCATCCATGTAAAATTTCAGATCAAAGTTTATGTGGGATCATAGTTAGATATCCGAGAAACCTCAACCATGTCTGAAATCTCGTTTTCTCATGAAATGATCCACATTCAAAAATTTGTGTAGCCCGCATTATTCATTTGTCGTGTAAGCGGGATATATTATTAGGCTCGGGCCTACAAATAGAATATCTGTGCCGAGTTTGAGGCCAAAGTTTATGTGGGATCATAGTTAGATATCCGAGAAACCTCAACCATGTCTGAAATCTCGTTTTCTCATGAAATAATCCGCATTCAATAATTCGTGTAGTCAAGGACACTACATGACATGGTGACAATTGTCAGGCTGCAGCGACCGCCTGCCTTTTTGCAAGTTGCTCGCAATATAAACGTGTTTCAGGTATGACTGGATACCTTAATATCTGTCACCAGTACGTAACCCACACCAGCAAAAAATGTGTTAACGGTGAGTGAACTACCTACTCTAACAAAAACCTTCGAGCTATAAACCCTATACAAAGGCCTTGGATAAATTAATCGTATTTATTAGCAGAACGATCTCGGAAAATTACACGGACAAAGATAAAAAAGGAAACATGAAATTTTCTCAACATTTCAATAAACTTTGGCCTCAAACTTGGCACATATAATTTATTTGTAGGCCCGAGCCTAATAATACATCCCGCTTACACGACAAATGAATAACTTAGTAGCTATTAATTAATTAGTTGGCTTTTTCCAATGTACATATTATGTCGCAGAACCGATTTGAATAGGATTTTAAAATTCGTTAAAAGATTTAGTTTATTTATTTAAAAACATCCTCTTGTTTTCGTTGCCTGTATAATTTTGTCGGTAATGCAATTTTATAGTGAATTTTCTTCCGAAATGTCGGTAGTGCAGTTTTTATATTATCATTCAGTGTATTTTCTTGAGACAATTACAACAACACCACTATGGCTAAAGCAAAAACTAAAGCATTTTAGAATTTTGCTTTGGCTGAATGATAATGCAGATTTTCATTAGTTGAAATAGCTGAATAGCGCTGATTCAGCTAAAGCAAAAAAGTTTTATTTCTCAAGAAAATACGGCTATTGATTTACTCGTAATATGTCGATAAAGTAGGTTTTCTGCTGAAATTTCGACTGAAATGGCGATAATGCAGATTTTTTCTGCATAAATTTCTGCTAACTTCAGTATATACTTTCGGCTAACTTTAACAATATGAAAAAAACGAAAAACGATTATAGGTTTTAGCATTTAAATTAAGTTTCGTTGCCATAAAAATACATAAATCATACTCGGCCACGAAAAAGTTATTCCCTAAAAATCATAGCCCTATACCAATCCTGACCAAACGATTCCAATCATCATTTTTATCTAAACGTTTGGATGAGGTGCCAAAACTGTGGAGTTCAATTTTGTTGAAAACATTAAGTTCAGTTCCTCTTCTTTCCTGCAGAGTAATCGAGTTATATGTTAACACCGGAAACCAACTTTGACCACTACCAATTAACGCATGATAAAAAAACAAAATAATTCGATTGTAAATAAACTTTTCGAACGTATACATAAACTATACCCTCATTGTTGAAATTATGACCACGGTAACATAACGAAATTATTCATTATACGAGCATCAACAAATTATTGTTTTGCCCACTTTAAAAACAGATAAACCCCAACAATAGAATTTATTGATTTGTGGTGCCACATATATAAGACGCGCGGTAATTTGAGATCTTTTGAAGTACATTATAGAACTATTATGTACCAAACCAAATAAGATAAATCTTTATAACGTAAATTTATGTAAATTTATGTATAATTAGCAATATATGATTCACTGTATAAAAAATCATCGGTTCCATTCTTTGTCATATATATCGACCATAAACGACTGCGGTATTACCTATGGCTATGAGATCGAAGCCGCAGGAAATGACAAATTACTGATATAAAATTATACTTGTTACTAAAAGCTGTAAAATCTTCTCAAAAAAAATATTAATTTTTGGTAGGTGAGAAAATGTTTTTATTGTAAATTCGGCACCTTTAGACATCTTCAATTTTTATTGATATCATTAATTTAATGGTGTTTTAGATACTTCAAACGATTTTTTGTATACGATTCCGAATAAAAATATTTGTTCACACGACAGATTGCGCGAGAAATCATCATTCATCATAATCGTTATGACGAACTTATTATTATTTAAGATCATCATAAACTATAAATATACGAGGTCGAGAAGAAGATGCGCGATGTCAAATTTTGCAAGCAACAAAATTTGTAAATCATCTGTCGCCAAAACCAATACATCTATATACTGATGTTAATTAAGTTATAAAAATATAAAGTCGTGTACCTGTAAAAGTAACTAATTTCTAACCCATTAAATCATGCGTACAAATAGCTATTAGTGCGTTGATTATGCTTTATGCTATATAAACAGCTAACCAGTTTGGTTAGATTATCGCGGTTGGTCAACTTTCCAGAATTTGACAACCATTCACATTTCAATTTATTTCGATTAGTGAATTTAATTAACACTTTTAAAATTTGTGTTCTGGTTGCGAGGCATAATATTTACAGTGCTGGCCTCACAACCCCGTGTGGCTTATCTGATTTTCGTAATACCCGCATCGATAATATTCCATCGTGCTGGTGAGATTACCAGTAAAGTAAGTAATTAATATTTCCGTTGGAACTAGATCCCTTGAGATTCGAAATTGTTTAGGTTATAGCAGCTATGTTGTTAAAGCATACGTCTGTCAAACTTGTTGTGAATTGTTCAGTAGTGTATAGCAAATCACCATAGCAAGTTATAGTGATGAACAACGTGTGTAAATTGCAACGTCGCCGCAAGCGCCCTGCCGAAATGGGGCTACATAATTTGAATTCCAGATGGCCTACACTAATGCTCGACAGTATAGCCGAAGTTTCAGGTAATTCCTGTGACAACCGCCATAAAAGAAAATTTCTTAGTAATTTTTTTGTTGAAAATCGTTACATACTGAGAGTGGCACGAACCTTCTTTCCACCTCGTATAGAAAAAAGGTTACATTATTTCGGTTTTAAATAACGTGCACTAATTCATGACAGTGGCCGAAGTCTCAGGCTATATCCCTGTGAAAAACGTCTCATTGCAAAATGTTTTGATATTTTTTTTAAATCTTACGTAATATCATTAAACTCGTATTTTTTATTTAAACTAATTTTTTGAAATTTCCACTAAATTTGCTTTTCATACAGTCGAGACTGTGTAAGTTGGACACCCATGGTGCCGTAAAAAATGGCCAACTTATAAAGGTGTTCAACATAAAAGGTTACGAACAAAAATCAAAATTAACAGCCTTAGACCACCCACGCAATCAATTGCTTGTTGAAGAATAATTAAAAATGCAAGACAAAATCGTCCAATTTAGCTAGGTGACCAACTTAACAGGTTTTACTGTTTACATACATACATACGTATTACATATTTATTCATCAAACGGTTTTTTTTCTATTTTTTCGTGTTGGCTTTTAAAATCAAATCTTGCTGTAGTATGTTGATGTAAAAAAAAATCGGGATAAGAATTAAAGGTAATGCATTTTTTCCTAAATTTCGAAAATATTACCGATTATGCAAAGACACATTTTTTCGGGCTACTTTTCGGCCAACTTCACATGCATTAATCGAAACTAACATTTCCGGGATGTGAATTTCAAGAAAAATAAATCAAAAAATACTACTTTAATGCGATTTAATTGATTGAATGCTCCAAATCCACACAGTAACGTGGAGAGCGAATGATAGAAGAACAGAAAAACAAATCAATCACGCCATGTTCTCTAAAAGACAATCCACCAGCATATCCGGAGCTAAATCTTACAGTGTGCAGACAGAGATATTATGGTTGGTTGTCGTATTCAAATATAAGTGCAAACTGTCAACTACATTCAATAGACTAGCAGGAACGACTGTTCGATGGAACGTCAATGATTTAAAAAATAAGCATCACTGCAGAGTTATCAATCAAAAGTCGTTGACTATCTAGATCAGCAAAATAACAACGAGGAAACTGTTCATAACATCCCGGACCAGTTTCTAGTGGCTCAATTAACAATACCTACCTCGACGCAAAATACTATAGAAAGAAGACCACGGAGATGTTGCACTGATTTGTTCGACGATCAATTCCGCTGGGGCGTCGAAAAGAACAAAATTTAAATAAAAGGTTCGTGAAGACACTCTAAACACTCTAGCAGAGTATCTCTGTGCTTGGAAAGCAATGACTAAAGATCGGTGTGAAGTTTTTGGATACTTTTAAATTTTTGGACACTTTTATAATTTGGACAGAAATTTACGCAAGTGTCCAAAACTAATTTTTTTAGACATAATTTCGATTTTAGAAAGATATTTGTGCACATGTATATTTCTAAAAAATCTAAATACAACAAAAAAATTTTGTTTATAAAAAAGATCGAATTTTTGTATTTCATATACATATTAAACTTTTGAGAAATTACTTTAATCATCAGCGATATGCGGTGTATGCAATTTTTATATGAAAGGATGTCGTTATAGGTTATGGTAAATTACACAAATCTCAGAAATTGGCTCCCCTAATGGCTATATAGGTTTGAAGGGGATACATTATGGAATTAAACCCGTTTAGCCGGTTCGGAAATTGGCATTTATAGGAGGTAATATGGATCACCGAATGTATTTGAACATATTGCGTAGCAAATTTACAACCGTCCGTCAAATGCTTAGGACTAGACTGTGTATAAGATAATGATCCAAAACATACAGCGATGGCATCAAGATAATGGCTTCTATAATGTGCCGAGGCAACTTCATCCGCCTCCCCAGTCACCAGATCTAAATGCAATAGAGTATATCTGGTATGAACTGGAACAAAGGGTCCGAAAATATAGGATTACCAATAGGGATTCATTAAAAAGTGCCCTTTCCAGTACATGGGCTGCAATTTCATCAGCGGTTACTGAGAACCTGGTTTTACCAACGACCCGGCGATTAAGCGCTGCGTTATTGAGTCTAATGAAGGCCCAACTAAATATTAGTTTTAGTTCTTAAGTGCGTGTCTGAACATGGTCCTTTTGGTTTTATTTACTGTATGTAGGCTTTTGGGTAATAAATTTTATGAATTTTTTGAAAATATTTTTTTTTTAATTTTTGTTTAATAGTACAATATTTAACCTGTTTCATTTATCTCGTTTTGCAAATTTTAGTGGTGTATGCAGACTTTTATGACTGACTGTATTAGAAAATGTACTGGCAAATGGGTAGAAATTCTGAGTTCGCAATACACAATAAATTGCCATACATGCAAATGCAAAAACCAGTATAGACCTATGGTGTCTAAGTTTGGGGTTGTGCCAAGAGAATCAATATACAAATGGTGCAATGCTTCCAAAATAAAGTGCTGCGAGGGATTGTGAATGCCCTATGATACATTATAGGAACGACAACCTTCATAGGGACTTAAAGGTGGAATACGTCACCGATGAAATAAAGAAACAAGCATGAAAACACGTACAGTGATTATTTCGATGAAAATGCAGATATCCGTCGTATGTTGGACACCACCAATGGAGCGAGGAGACTCCAAATGTAGAAACCGCTGGAGCTGGGCAGTTTGAATTAGAATAAGATATAGATGCAACAACAACGTGAAAGAATTTGATTTTCCAATCATGAATGGTGACTATAGCACAGTTTCTACTAAATAATATTTCTATTTCTACACTTTTACAATTTTTATTCGTAAAAGCCGTGTTGACGAATCTGTTCACAACGATTTTGTGAACCCGTTGAGAAAGTTTGGGAAAGTCGTCACTTGGCTCAGCCCATATGATCAGGAGGCAGCATGACCTGTTGTAGCTGAAAGCAGAACCGGCACAAGAAATTCATCTTGCATTTATCCGCTTGCGTACTCACTACTGCATCTAGTTAGTAATTTTCGAGATAACTTCTGAAGGCAGGTAATGATTTTGTGCCTCTTTAACCTATTTATTATTACGTAGCAAATTGCAACAATTTTACTCGTAAAAGTTCGCCTTCATGTCAAATTAACTCGCAGCAGATTGGCGTTTAAGTCAATAAACCACCAATAAAATATTACATGGCAGACGGCGCGCTGTTTATTTTAAGATTTATATCTAGATGAACATCGTAAACTGTATATAAATTTTATGAAGTGAAAAATGATCAACTAAAACGATCTCAGTAATAAGTACCTACAAAACATCTGCATTAAGATCTATTTATAAACAACACGAAATTCACGAACATAGCGAAAAACACTTAAGATCGCAAATTTGTTTTTTATTTGTTTAACATTACGATAATGCTGATGATATGCTCATGATCATGATGATTACACAAAAAGATGATTTGTGATCATTCACCAAATTATAAAGTTAGCTGTTGTGCCAATTTTTTTTTTATTAATTAATAAGTTAAGTGTTTTATTATGTTCGTATTCGTATATAGTATAAAAATTTGTGTGTGCGTGTAAACGATCTTAGAAATATTTGGTAAAATTAAGTTTTGCCTCCTACACATCTAAGTGTTTATATAGTTAACATGTTCGTTCTTAAAACCCGTATAAACAAATACCACACCAATCTAATTTGTGTAAATCATCTACAATAAATTAAGGAAACATTAAGAGCCCCATATAAACCTCTAATTCTACTAATAGTCTCTATAATACGTTGCGATGCATGGTAACGTGTACCTCATCATAAAACCGTAAATTTTCTTGTGAAAAGCATTTCTTGTAAAACAAACTCTTCGCCAATATGAAACCAAATATTGGTTGGTTATATACGACAATAAAACCGTATCCTTAATTTTGTTGCTCCTTATTTCGGATATCGAGAGACGAAAATTTATAGAGTTTTCTTGAGAAATGGTAATCAAATTATACAACCGCACCAACACTATCCCATATTCGAAAAATCTTTATGTGTGTAGAGTTAAAAATTTGCGGTTGCTTGAGATCCTTTTTTTCGTACATGAGGTTTTTGTTGTTGTCAGGATGCGATTCTAATGCGTGTATTGTTTGCGTATTTATTGTTGCATGCAATTGCAATATTTATACTTATTTGATGTCAGTATGTCGTTAAAGCCAATAAGGATCGCACAAGAATAAGAAATTGTTGTTTTTGACCATTCACTTGAGCCGCAATTGTTTACTCAATAGGAACTCTTCCAGGATTTCGGTTTTTGTCTTTATGAAAAGGATATTTTGACAAATTTACAGATAAATGTCGAAATATTTGTGGTTTGTTTTCTACATAAATTTTTGTTATGCCAGTTTTTGTGTTATTGTGCCCTATAGACAGTTTGATATCAGGACAATAGAACAGCTATACATGCGGGATGCAAACGTCTATTGGCTTGGTCATATTGTTTATGTATACAAATGTGAGGATACGATATACGCAAATCGATTTACTTTAATTGGCAATGCTAAAGTATGGCGAATGTGGTTTTCAAAATCCAGAGGCAGAAATTCAAATGTTGAAATTTGAACTGACATTGAGGTGGACTTGTACGCCACAAGCAATATTTACATCTTTGTCTAGTGGTGGTAATGTGATTTTTTTCGAACCCAAGACTTTTAAAATATAATACTTATTTAATTAAAGTTATTAATGATTAATTTAAAAGTTTTTATAGTTTTAAAGTGGTAAAGTACTTAAAGGGAGTTGAAATTATGTTCTATAGTTGATCTATCTGGTACACCATCAAAGTTGCTTACAGTGTTGTTGCCGGAAAATTCGTCGTGACACGCTCATAGTTCATGTCACAAATGTTTAAAGACGCCACTTATGAATATCGTCAAAACTCAATTTTGTTTTAGAAACTGTAAGTAAGTTACTAAGGTTTCATCTCTGTAATCAAGCGAAGTTTCCACTCTTCCAAGGTTTATGATAAACATTAAATTTAGATTTTAAATATTTAACCGTAATGAACATTCCTATCGTTGACTATCTAGACCCGTAAAACGGAGTAATTATGAGATGAATCGCATTCTCGTAATTTAAACTCGGAACATAGGGATGATGAACATTCGTTCTAGCTACGAATAATTGCTGTTGTGATTAATAAATGTATTTAAAACATTAAGCTCCCGCGGAAGTTGCTACTTTTAAAATTTCATAAGATTTTCCTAAATTGTGGAAAAACTTTAAGTAAAACGTTTTATTCCAAATAGTCAATCCGCCTGAACTTTAGAGATACCGAATTTTGGTGAACTATACAGTTTTCTTTCTGAAACTCGTCATTTCCGGTAAAATATAAAAAAATGACCTGAATATAAATTCTTTGACATATAATTTACAGCTTTATGCTTTTGCTCGTTTTTTTGTAAATGTTATATACTTTTCAAAATATTTACAAAACCGAAAAAGAACCTATGGAAGCTGCCCTTCCGTTGGACCGATTTCGGCCGGAAATCTTTAAGACCCTCCCAATTTATGGAAAAACTTAAGTATGAAGTACTACCACCATCAGTCAATCAGATTTTTCATCCGGAACCATATAAAGCAAGCCGGAATACCGTACTGGCCAAAGCAAACCAACTATATGGCACAAACAGCTCAATGGATTGTGCACAAGTATAACAGAAGAACCGAACAAGTGGTGCAGTGGTTAAAGCTTGGGCACTTGAACCGGGAGATACTGAGTTCGAATCCCACCAGATGCTGGATGTTAATAAACACAACTAAGACCTTCTGTTGGAGTGCAGAATTCAGCGCCGACCCAACGTCTATGTCAGTGTGCAGGTTGACATGGAGCTTGCAATGTGCAGGTGGTATACCGTAATTGTGTGAATGGGTGGTCTGTGCGTGATTGAAAGGGGGCTATTAATTGACATATTTTACGTTGTTGTTGTTTTATTGTAATGGTTTTGTTGTGATTGTTCCGTACATTCGTTTATTTCAGTATATCTCGAATTAAATACACAATCGTAGGAAATTCTTCCATTTGGCGTCAAATCTGTGTGACAACGACTATGAGGATTCATTTTTAAAAGTAATTCGTACACAACGAAAAGTTAATTGGTAAAAATTAAGTATAGATGGAGAATACGAAAGAATCTCGAATTCCGTAGACTAGGAAGTAATTCGCTAGTGCCACATATACATGGTACAATATTCCTATGTAAAATATCAACGTCAGTCGCCGCGGCCTGATGAGATGACTGATTTTTTCAAATCAATAATCTCATTAAGTTCGAAACTGATTGTTGCGATTCTTGCAAATCTTCCATCTATAATTCAAAAAAATTAAAATTCTAAAATATTAATTGACCTTCAAATGACCTTAAACATCCACTGGACAATTAATACTTCCTTTTTTAACAACAAAAAAAAAATAAGAAAACTATAATATTAAAAAATGAAGTGAACTTTTTAACGAAAAGTGTAGCTACACAAATTAACGTAAAGTGTAACTTTTAAAAGTGTTGCAATAAAAAGTGAAAGTAGCAAAACATTACTAAAAAAAATCATTAAAAATTACGTACTATCATTAGATTCGAAGGAATATGCCAAGTTCCCATTGCGAAATATTCTTGCGATTTAATTTTGTCATAATAATTCAGGTTTAAAGGTTGGAGTTATTAAAAAAATAATTCTTTAAATGTTTGAAATGATGTTATGGCCCATTAAAAAAAATCACAGAGATGTTACCATATTAAACCGCATTAACCGTATTAAAATAAAATGATTTTGGATGGATCCACACAAGTTTTAAATCGCAAAATTATTGAAAAATTCAAATTTTCGTCAAAATACTCGCTACAATAAAATTTGAATTTTTCAAACGTACGCAAAAATTTTGCGATTTAAAACTTGTATAGAGCCACCCAAAATCTTCTTAGTTTAATGCGGGTAAGTGTTTTGAACAGCTCGATTCGTCTACTATGAGACGACATATGTCCACACTTGGTAAAATCTGAGTTTTTTTAATCGACCACAACCTTTTTCATTAATTTGTGAAGCTATACACTTTTCGTTAAAAAATTCACTTCGGTATATTGAGTCAGTCGAAACAATTTATAGCAAGCCAGAAACAGAGTTTTATCACCCGGAAGCATTAGATGCTTGCACAATGAGCACAATATGCTTTAGATGGTTGTGCAACATGTACGCCAGAACCATAACAAGGTCAGCCGAAACCACTAAAATATCAGTTGGAAATATATGAAGCCAGCCGGAACCAAACCAATTATGAGACGAATAGCGCAACTATCTGTTTTTTTTACCCGGATCATTTACCCAATCAATTTTCAGCAACACAAATATTAAGCCAGCCGGAATCCGGAGTGATTTTTTAAACTTTTTGAAAAATCTTCAAAATATTTTGCGAAACAAAAAACAACTGATTAATAAAAATGTGTTTATACCACTTTTTACATCGGGTAGTTTTAACCATAACTGACAGGTGGCACCATGTTTTGTCGAACGGCCGAGACTTATTTGTATACCCAATATGTTGCACTTCCATCTAAAGACATTGTGCTCATTGTACAAGCTTAAAATGGCCCGGCTGATAAAACTATGGTTCCGGCTTACTCAAATGGTTCCGGCTGGATTAATACTGATTCCGGCTGAACAATTAGATAATTCACAATGATTCAAAATGCGTTAAGGTACTTGTGTTATAGTTTGTTTGGTTCCTAAATTCTCATGGTTCAGGCTGATATTAATTACGATCCAGCTGACTTATATATCACACAACCATCTAAGCGCTCATTATGCAACGTTATAATGGTTCCAGCTGATAAAACAGTGATTCCGGTTGTATTAATATTTTTACGGTAAAAAATGTAGATTAGCACAAAGCATCGTGCGTTTTGAGTCCAGCTGGCATGATCCGGCTGGTATAGTTCCGGCTGAAAATTTTTTTAGTGCACAATGATGCACAACGCATCGTGCTACTTGTGTGTCATAGTTATGATGTATAGGGGTAATGAGGTCCTCTCTCCACAACAATTTTCAGTTGTGCTGAACAATATTCGTTTTCTATTCGATGAAAGTAAAGAAACGGAAAAGAAAAATTTTCTCGAACTTCTCGTTCAACTCAAAACCTTGAAATTATTTACGATATTCACTCATAATTTATTCTATCTCGTTCTCTAGGGTGATCACTAATGGCTGATGCCACAATAGGTATCCGGTAACTTCTTCTTTTGGTTCCCCTTTACCAATAAGGGGAAAGAAACGAAAAAGTTACCAGATAAAAGTTACCCTAGTGTGGATACGCATAATGGGTGTTCTCGCTGCTCGAATGATGCGAAACATAATGTTCCTACTCTTACCTCTCAGTAATAAAACTAAATGATTTCCAGAACGGCGTCAATCGATACAGATTCAATAGAGATCAAAAGAACTATCTACAACCAATTTCTAGGTTGTATACATGCAGCAAGCATCGAAAGCTAGGTGATCCAAGACAATTTCAAATTCTTTGTTGTGGAGCGATTTTTTAATTTGATTTTTCGGAGTGTTATCTCTAAGCTTATAGGTAACCTTTGTCTTTACTTTACTCTACGATTGTAGTTTGCATCCTAAGTTCAAGAGGCTCTGAAGGTATGTAAAAGATGCGCTATGATAAATTCCATTCACCCATTGAAGAGGACGAGAAAATGAGATTTATTACTTTTATGATACTTTTACTTGTTGTACACTAGCGTTTGTACTGTAAGACAATTTAGACATCAAGTTTTATTATAAGCTTTGGTTCCTGGTCTTTCTGTGATAGCATTAGCGAAATCCTAAATCAGACCGGGGGTTAATGTTGCTTTATCAATGTGTCCTTGCATAAAAGGTTCCCGAGTCTCGTAGATCGTCGATCACTCCCGCGGCACGACATATTTCTGTAAAGATATTTTTCTGATAAATGTACGCTAATATTGTTTGCTTTATGAAAGAGACTTGCCTAATAGGAGCTCTATCGTCGTTATTTGGTATTGCTGTAAGACTTTGTAACGCAACAGGCCTCCATATACATTTTATTTCATCTTATGTTATCCTCAACGCGGTTTGTTGATGCCAGCTGCTCAGCCTGGGGTGGTTCTAATAATGATGAGGCATAATAAGATGCTTACAAATCCGCTGAACATGAAAAGCAAATTGCACCAACTCACTACATCACCATTCACTACTTACAGAGACCTGAGTTCCCATAAAATACACAAACTATTCCATAGTTAAGTCAAATTCACCATTATCAACAAAGCAATTAAATGAAATACAAACATAGAAATTTTAACTTGTAGCAAAATGTGATGGTTTATTATCAATAGGTAAATTAGAGCAGGCAAAAATAAATTTAGCATTCATTTATTAAAAAAAAAAAAATAACGAATGCGCATGACCAAAAATAACTAAATACTAATTAATAAATACTAACAAATAACTTTAGTAATATCTAATTTGAAATGACTTAATATACGAAAGAAAACCATCAATTGATAATTTAAATAAATCATAATAATAAATATCAAAAATTTATAACATAAAAAAAATCTTTCAAGTCACACCGCGTGTTGTTTCACCTTGGCAGCCATCATGTTGATGATTGTATCCATATAATATCCTTTACACCAAGAATGGATTTTGTCAATTTTGTTTTTGTTGAATATACGTAGTATCAAGAGTCCATAGATATTTATATTTTGTATGCGATGATTTGTAATTGTTGTAGCTTATGCTTAACAATGTTTTTAACTTAAGCGGACATAGCACCTTCAAAATTGAAAAAAAAAAAAGTTTTTCAAAGATTTTTTTTTTTGGAATAAAAATAGATATCTTAATGAAACTTTCCATTGACATTTTATTTAACTGAAATTATACAAAAAATTTTTTAGATTTTTGTTAGCCCACTGTCGTCTGCTACAAGGGTTTTCCAAAAACACTGAAAATTCGCGGCGTGCATCATAACTTCTCTCAGAAATGTCTAAAAAAAAACGGGATTTTATTCAGCATTAAATCGCCCTTGGAATGAACTAAAAGGAAAAAAATTGGTTGAAAAATAAAAAAATGGCGGCATTTTTTCGAAAATGTAGCTTTTTGTAAACCCCCCCCCCCCCCTCCCCATTTACTTGTAACTCAAAAAATTGAATGCCGATTATTCCTTTCGTAGTTCATTCTGAGCAGAAATATTGTAGATCAACGTGTTAAAATTTTAGAACGATTGGATAAGTAGTTTTTCTCAATCTTGCACGCCAACTTGAAAAACGTCATTTCGAGATAATCGCGTTAAATTATCGTGCTTTACACTAATAAATAAAATATAAATAAATTTTTTTTTTTGAGATTTTCATGTTTATATCATTGAAATCATGTTTTTAAACGTTCATTCTTACATATTCTATCATAAACAAAATTTCGATTTTTTGAAACTTTGAAGGTGCTATGTCTCCTTAAAATACATTTACGCGCATCTCCAATAGAATTCCTTAAACTTTTTCCTTACCGAAAAGTATGAAAAAAAAAACTTGAGGAAAAAAAATTTTCTCAAGTTTTTTTTTTGCATACCTTTCTGTAAGAAAAAATTCATACGGAATTCTATTGGGGATGCGTTTTATTATTATAATATAACAACATTAGCATATTTCTTTGGATGCTGATGAACGGATGTTTTTGTGAATACATTTCACTTTTGATTCACAACAATTTAAACTTAATTACCTTTAATTTATAATTTATATAAATGAGTAGAATAAGACATTTCCACCATTTTAAATATAGTCGAATTCACAGAAATCAATTTAATTTTTTTTCATCACACAGAATAATTATTTTATCAAGTTTGATCACAGTTGATTATAGTTTATATATACAGATATAATTTTATATAGTATCATTTCTTTACAATTATTGTAATTTTCATTTATACTAATTATTTTCACAGAAAACTATAAAGTATTAACATTAACTTTAAGTTATCACTATAGGCTAGTTTTTTGCAAGCTATAATTCACGCTTGGTAGTTGATAATTTTAACACATCACAGTATCAAAAGTTTCGAGAATATTTGTGTATACTAGAAACATTCATATTAATTGTCTTTGTTTTTTGATTGACATAAACGATTATAAATTAATTTTTCTTTTTGTTTTATTAACATTTTGTTAGAATCAAAAATAAAATTATATTAGTTACACGACACATTTTGATTTGTTTCAAGTTCACTTTTTTGACTTAAAATCACAACACAATTTTTGATTTTAATTTTAAATATTGGTTCAACAGCTGATTAATCACTTGCTCTTGACCATTAACTCAATATTAACTAACGGTTTGTCCCCTGCAAAACGAACAACATTGTTTTTATACCCAAGATCACCTAGACTAATTATCCCTATCCAGTATTTACACAAATACAACCAAAATAATACACGGAGGGAAATTTCTCCTCTACAGCTGGGGCGGTATGTTGTACCATCACTTCGAATCGAATTCGAAAAAAGTCGAATCGAAAAAGTGAAAGCTGTATCTACAACATACCGCCATTCGACTTTTTTCGAATTTCGATTCGATGTGATGGTACAACATACCTCCCCTGATGCTTGGAAATTTTAATTTTAGTACAACATAAATGACTAACATGTTGGCTGCACGGGAGACTATATGGAGGCTTACAACTTTTTCGTTCATTACTTCTCTAATTCATTGTTCCAGTTCATTGTTTTCTACAACCTACAGCATGGTTGACTGAAAACCTCCCTCCAATCTTCTCCAAATAAACGATTACGTAGTTGGCAACAGTTGTTCTCGATGGTCAAATTTTACTCTAGACTGATGGTTGTTACATTTGAAGCGCTGAATCGAAATTTCATCTCGATATTACCATTTGCAACTTCAACCCGTTGACTGGTTGAATGTTCGTGTTGATGCCCCTGTATCTAAAGTCAAACAACTTTTTCCATCAACATCAACAATAAACCATCGAAACTATAACTTCTGCCATTTTAATCTGATTCATTTGAATTTAATGATCCTTTACTTGGGTCCTTACGCCTAAATGGGATAGTCACTCGATTTCTGATGCTTTTGAAGAGCTTCTCCGACTTTCTGATAGCCTCCCTTCATTTCGACACGATATAGTTCTATTGGCAGCCGTTTAAAATTGGAATTTGAAAATCTCAAATTAAGTTGTTCTATCGAATATCGGTGGATAAAGTGTATTCCAATGTACTGCCTGAACTATAGAAGTTGTGACATTTGCTTTCAATCAGAAAAGATCCTTTTAGAGACTTTGAACCACTTAAATTCTGTTCAACATCTTGAACATTCGAACTTTTTATTTTTGTTGATCAAAATTTTTAATTTATTCTTGCACCATCTCACGTTTATAATCCATAGATTTCCCTCCATTACTTCTTAGAACTCATAATTATCCGGGGCTAACCCTTGCGTCTCGCAACCACGGTAAATTACGCTGCTTTGATTGGAATTTTAACTCCGTAACCATCAAATTTTTAACCCCCATTTTCTAATTTGCACAATACCATTACTTCTACTAACTTTTACAATTTTGCCCTGTCAAATTCGGTTCGTATCACTGGATTGTGAATACAGTTATAAATTTGGCAGTTTACGACAACAATTCTCGTAATTTACACCACTTCTGGAATATTTTCAGAAACTACTGAAAATTATCTTAGAATAATTTTTCAAATACTTACTTAACACTTAAAAATACTACAACAAATAATTTTCACTACTATTTATTTTTAATTCAGTTTTCACAATTTACAGTAAATCACAGAATTTATTTCACCTTAACACCTTAATAACTTCTCGTACTATTCACTTTCACTTTAAACTTTCGAGTGCCGAATCTTTATAACCCTTTTCCTGCCCGGTAAAACAATTGTGTACGTCAAAAACACCATGTCAAAAATGTATTTTTGCGCAATTTTTTATCAAAAGCGCCATTTCATGCAATGATTTTTTACTCACACGTTTGTGTGGTTTGGACTTAAATTGAACCATTTGTTTTGGTTGAAAAAGAGATATATCGAGCTGAATATTCTAGATTTTCCAGTAATCGCAACTAATTGGGTATAATCTGCAATGCATGTCACTAAATTCTATTAATGTCATTAAACTATTAACCCTTGATTGGCCAATTTGCGCTGAAAATTTATGCCACCTGAACCAATAGGAGAGATCATAACAATATGTTATGATATAAATCAATGTGTTACGACATAAAAGAATTTTGAACGAGCGAAGGCATAGGATACCAGTGGCACTATTCTGGCTTTCCCTGGGAATAGGGAATTGGGAAAAATATGCTCATAGCATTTTTGTCTGAGTTGTGTTTTTGTGGCCTACTTATAGAATTGGGCTTTGCGTATAAATTTTCGAAACATAGTTCAATGGGAAATTATTTTTCCCAATAAAAAATTTTTCGAACGAAATTTACACTGACATTGATTCTATCGGTAGGCAAAAAAATACAATTCAGATAAAAATGCCATAAAAATATTTTCCCACTTCCCTACGCATTTGATTTTTTCATTAGTAATCTAGTAGCTTTGAATAAAAGAAAATCTCGTATGAGAATATCAAACCTACCTTTTTCCCCGGAACGCTAGTTTACCAACAGCGTCTAAGTATTAATTTTTACCCGAACTGAGGGATTTTAAAAAGCGAAATTTTAAACAGTGGAATTTAGAACCGTAAGCAGAAACTGAATCATAGAAATTTGCAAAACAATCAAGATATCGCAACGCCGCAAATAAACTTGGAAGGTATATAGATAAATACTAAAGTTCATATTCATCAATTGAGATGGATCCAATGATTGTATACTCGAATGATACAACTGATAAAATAATTGTTATTTTGAATTTTCATCCATATTTAATTTATATATCATTGCGTCGTGATTCAAAGGCGATAGTATGTGCTGAATTTTTTTATATCCTGATAAAATATTAAATTAGTGCCGGTTACATTTCTATCAATCGGAATATACAAATTCCATATACACAAGTGGTAAAACTAAACATATACCATGCGTTATATCCAGATCCACTTATGATGTGGGAAGTGTATATCCAAAACATCTAATTACAACTCGAATTTACGAGTATATCCATTAACAGTAACAGTAAAACCAAAGAAGATATGTACTTAGGAAATCACTAAATAAAATGAAACAAAAATTAAATAATAATTAGAGACATAAAACAAGAGATAACCACTTAACGAATCTTATGTAACATATAAGTAACAAATAAGGTGCCAATAAGACGGAAACGGGAAGGATGTGCACAATAAAAGATAAAAAGAAATTTGAATGAACTTGAAAATTCCATCTGTTATTTACACAAAAAAAAAAATGTGTGTGCCGGCGCCAATTAGAGAATATGGTTTATTATGTATGTACGTGGTGTCGTACACCGCCGGGTTACTGAAAATGGATTTTCTTACTTTGCTCACTTTAAAAATGAAAATTATATTAGAACTTGGTTATTGTTAATCTTAAACTAAAGAAAGTACATAGTATCTCGCCGATAACCGCAAAATATGTGGTTCATCGCCTCTTTCCGACTATAAATATTGATCAACTGCGGTGATCTCGATTTTGCGGTTAAAATTTTTTGTATATAAGCGCTGCAAAAATAATTTGTCGTTGACATAATCACAATGATTCTTAAATGGGTTTGTATTGCCTTCATTTTATTTTTGTGCACAAAATTGTTTTCGGCTGGACTCCATGAAGGAAACTACTACTTTAGCAATCCGACCAAGGTAAGTTCTTTTATTTTTTAACCAAAAGCAGTTTCTAAACTTTCCCTGGCTATTCTTTATATTTAAATGAATTGGTGGGATGCATCCCGATTTTGCACATTCTACGGCATGCATTTAATCGATGTACGGGATTCGATTGAACACGAAAATATCAAAAATGGCATTGCTAAATTGAAAAATAGCAGCAACATTGGTAACACCAATAGTTATTGGACCAGTGGCGTTAGATTTAACGATGAACTCCATTATTACTGGGAAACAACAGGACAGCTAATGATGTATACTAACTGGTCAAGCGGCGAACCACATTTAGGGAGACAACAGTGTATTTATTTGTATTATGATAATTCATTGGCAGATTATGACTGTTCTATTAAATTACCGTTTCTTTGCCGTAAAAATCTAAACCATCCGTATTTGGATTGTCCCTTAAAAGCAAATTTTTTTTAAAACCTATAATTTATATGCAAATATACTAAAGTTATTATGAAGTGCTTGAATAATAAAATCCGTTAAACTATATAGTTGGAAAAAATTTTGTATTGAATGACACCTCGACTTGTATCCACAAATCACAACCAATCAGACCACACAAAGAGTCGTGGTACGAATGCATATTTTACTATGCAATTACATACACGAAGCAAGTGGATGATCATCGTTGGACACGACAAGGTTTTGGTCCAATAGCTCGAAAGATTTACATCCAAATAAGTTTAGCCTTAGAGAAGCTGAGCCGTCCTCTAATTAGAAGACATTAAAGAGTTATTGTAAAAATTTTCTCCGCGATCTGAATTTTTGTTAGTTTTATACTAAATGTGTAGTACTGTAAGCTAAGGTATGTGTGTGTGTGTAATGTAACTGATCTGGATAATAGTGGCCTCTGATTGAAATACACTTCCCTTTGTACGAGAATCTCAGAACAATTGGCCTTTTTTCTCACTGGATTTTGGGGGACTAGATGAAAATAACTGATAATTTAAAAACTTAAATAAAACCAGGAGCAGTACTTACTAAAGCGCGGAAGGATCGGGAGGAGAATGAATTAGTATAACATGAAAATTGTTGCGAGCAACAACAAACCGGTTCAATCTGTTTTGTAACGTCTAAAAGGCTATTTTTAGCCGACCCATATTGGGATCTAGACTATGGAGGTTATCATTTCTTATGTTTCACGGTGCAATAACTATTCCACATAAGACTTTGCTTTGGAATGGCTGGATGATATTGACATTGGTTTTTTTGTGCAGCCTCAGAACTGAGTACCGTTAGCAAACACAGGTTTTAGTTTTTGCCAGTATAGTAGCAATTTATTATGTAGAGTTAGCTCAGAATTTCTTCCTAACAGCCAATCCAACTTTCTATTTTTGAAATTTAACACTTCTTTTGATCATCGTTTTTTCACATGCTCTTTCCATTTTATTTTCGCGTCTAGAGTCATGCCCTAGGTATTTTCTCGTATTTGCATAGGGACTTTGCTGTGAGCTCAGTTCTACTGGTATCCAGTTGCTCTTTTTGTTGGTGAGATTTACGGGAAAAGATTTTGTTTCATTAAGTTTTATTCGCCATCCCTTCGTCCAGGTGCTGACAATATTAGTAGTTCTTTGCAGTTTGCTTGTGAGTTCTTTTATGCTATCAGCGGCCACTAAGATAGCCGTATCATCCGCAAACGTCATTGTTACGTCATTATTGGCAGGTCCGAGGTACATAGAACATATAAAGTTGGTCGCTGAACGTCACCTTGTAGAGTACTTCCGCGCTCTTTATTTCTGAGTATTCGCCATCTAATTTAACACGAAAATGTCGGTTAAATATGTACGATTTTAAAATTTCATAAAACTGCCATACTCTGTCAAAGGTCTGTGCTACACCCAAGAAGATACTTGATCGTCTCATCAATTATGTGTGTTGCTCGATGTACTTATTCTATTGATGAAGGGTTTTCTCTGAAGCCAAATTGTTATGAAGGAATAAGATATTTTTCTTTTATTATTGGTTTGAGTTTCCTAGGAGTAGTTTCTCGAATATTTTTGACTCTATTTGGAGTAAGGAAATCGGCCTATACGAATTTTTGTCATTAAGTGGTTTGTTTGGTTTAGATATCATGATTACATCTGCGAGTTTCCGTTGATTTGGATCGTGTTTAAGTTTGAATATTGCATTGTTTATTTGGAGTAGTTTACGTAGTTCGTTTTCAGGAAGAACTTTTACTATTTGTCCTGGAATTAAGTCATATCCTGGAGATTTATTTGGAATTATGTTAAGATTGATTTCCTCTTTTAATTCTTGTAATGTGCCCGGAGATAAATTGTAGTTATCCACCGTATTTACTGAAGGTATGTTATTTTCTGCTGTTTGTCTATGTAGAGGTTGGAACGTGTTCTCGAGGTAGGTTGCAAATAACAGAGCTTATTGCCTTGCACTTGAAAGCCCAAGTTCATTTTTAACTAATTTAATCATCATTTTTAACTGACGGAGTTTGTAGTTAAGGTCGCTTTAAACTTTTTGTCGCTTTCCAAAAGGAATATTCAGTATCTTTTTATTTATTACCGGATTCATTCTTGATTGGACGAAAAAGTTAAAGTTGTTTTATATTCTGGCGCTTGACTTCTTTGTAAGAGCTTTCTTGCTTTTCGTTTTGCTGCAACCAGTTCTCTAACTTCCAGAAAATAAATAGCATTTCGGCGCATTTCCTTTGAACTTCATGAGGTACTACTCCAAACCACTTCTTGCATACAGTTGTTGAGTTGTCCTAGTTCTCCTTCTAGCTGGATCGGATTTTTAATTGGTGCCTGAAGATCAATATTATCCTCAACCAGTTTCTGGAATTTCTCCCAGCAGGTTTTGTTATTATAGTTAGCCCAAGGTGAACTACTTTTCTTAATGAACGTTGCACTAATTGTTATGACAGTCTTCCTGCTTGATCCCTAATAGGTATTTTTTGAATTAAAATCACCTCCGATTGTGAAACTTGATCCATGTGACTTGGGCAATATATTGACGATACACTATGTCCTTTGTTGTTATTTATAAATACTTTTAAAGTGACTATACTTGCATAAATTCAATTTTTCAAGCGTTTGATGTTTTCTTTTGTAACTACCGATGATCCTCCTCTTGCACTTGCTGCTGGAAGAACGGCGTGGTAACAGCTGTATCCATATATTTCAATATATAAAGTTGAAGTATAAAATGGGTTTCAGGAAACATTTCTATTTCTGGAATAGTTGCATTAACCCATTTGTATTCCTGGTTACTGGTCATAATGTTTTATTTGTAGTTGTTTGCATTATTTTAATAGAGCATGGATGTCATTTCATTTAGAGAGTCATGCACTTATCTATAAACTATTGCTTAGAGCTTCAAGGCTTCTTGTTTAACTAGACGAATGTTAAGAGCTTCCATGCTTCTTAGTATCTTTTGAAGCACTGTTGTATCTTCTGCAGAGTCCTTTGAAATAACTGGTTTTGTCATTACCACTTGCGAGTATAGTTTTGCGGTTCTTCCGTTTTACTAGCATGAGGTTTTGGTTCCTCTTTGGTGAAAGTTGGATTCATTTTTTCCGATATTCCTGGATTGGTTTTATTTCTTATTCTTTGTAGCTATAGCTCCTTAGCTATTTCATATGCCCCGTAGTACAGGGTATTACATTCCGTATTTGTTGTACTCATAGTTTGGTTTTTCAAGTTATACCACTGGCATTTGGTTCCCGGTTGCACTTTGCTACTGCCGAAGCAGTACCATAATTGGCGAAGTAAGTGCGTTAACTTGACAGGGTTCTCTAATTACATGTCACTATATGGATCTATGAAAACACTCGAAATGAATGACGTTAGCATGTACGAAAAACACAAGTTTGGCTACGGCTAGAGTAAAGAATCCTAGATGAAATCCTAAGGTATTCAATGAAGCGACCCAAATCTGTCAAATATATTGAAAGCTCGTTAAGCAGGAGGAAGCTAAAATGGCTATTACAGTGATTAACAAAAATCTCTTCGGCTTTGTATGGATAATTGTTGAGGTCTACAAGAAGCACGAGACTCACAAGGTATAACCTTCCAATCCAGAGAAAAGTCCGCAAACCATAAGATATAAAAATGAAACTGGATAACATTACAGGTTCAGGGAAGCGCTATTTGGAAAGTTAATGAACTATATTCACATTACATAGAACTAGCACTATAGCACTATTGCACTAGTGCAAATTCAGATAACGCAGAGAAAGAGTAGCAACTGTAAAAACAAAAAACAATAATGGAAACTGACGTACGGTCGGTAAAAAGCGCGAGAAACATAAAAAAAGAACGCGTTAGCAAAATAAGACAAATTATCGAATAATTATCTCAACAGGAAATAATGAGACGTCTCAGTGAATCAAACATATTGATCGACGTAACTAACAAACGTTAGTCCTTACCGTGTTACAGTAACTGTTTTAAAGGTAGTTATCTCGTTTGAAATGCCTTCTTAAAAAACGAGGAGCATCCAAAGACGTTGATCCATATTGTTGGAGATTTTTACCCGACACACCTTCGTCGTCCTCAAACTGATGCATTTCCTTTTAGGCATTTGGTAACATCCCCTGCGCCTTCTGGTTGTTTCCTAAAAGCTTTAAAGTTTTTTGGTTCAAAATGGCTTCGTCTAACCTGTTCTTCATTAAATTTTTAGACTTTTCTGTTGTTTCATCAACAAATAAGTTTTTTATACACGAAGAAAATTGAAATTCATTAGGGATTGAGTTTTTTATGTTTTTGTGGGTGCAATTTGACTATCAGACAACTCCGTTCCTCCAAGTATGCGTTCTTTCAACGCACTAAGAAGTTCTTCGCTCAGTGATGACTTAATTTCACTTAGCCTATCAAAAATAAATTTGATCGTCGTATCTGCAGAAATTAAATTGGCGTCGTTGTTAAACAAACTGATTTTTTTATCACTTAAAACTGCAACATGTTTTACTGCAGGTGAACTTCCATAAATTCCAAAAATCATAAATTCAAAAATTTTGTTTGTATATACCTAGTTCAAAAACAACTCCAACGATCAGAGATTTCGATTTTTTCAATAACCACTCTTAGAGTATTTTCTGTGGTCAAGCGTTACTTCAACATTACACTCTGATCCACATGAACGTAGTATATATAGATAAATATGTAGATAGAAGTCATTAATTAAGAAGAGCAAAAACGTGGAAAACTGAAAATTTTCATGAACAGAAAATATACAAAATTACGTTAAAATCAATTTCTCAAACGTTGAACGAATATTTAAGTAAGACTAGATTATGTTCAATTATTAATTCATAACGCTAAAATAAAGAAGTTCTAAAATACCAGAACAATATCAAAAAATGTTTTTTTGTTGTAGGTACATGGAAAATCTTTGCTGTTCTCTTGGGAAATTTCTTATATATTTTTGTATACAATATTTTCTTGTTACAATATATATATGTTTTCATCCTCTTACATATTATGACACTTTTTCGCACATCCTATATCAACTTTGTTTAAAGGATACGCATCAGCAAGGAAGTAAATAGAATTCAATTCAATCGAAGCACAACAAATCAATTAAACCAAATATTTATGTCTTAAACTGTTCGCATCGTGTCAACAACAACAAATCAATTTGTCATAAAACGAAATGTTTATCAACTAAAATACAAAAAAAAATTCAAAACGTACAAGACAATGCAGACTCCCTTACTACGAAGAATGAACGGTAGCCTCAATAAATAAGACATACACGTACATAACTCTCTACATTATATGTGGTTTTCACAATTACCCACCACCCTGCTGTGACCAACAACAAATTTGGATGTTTATTAACAAACGCATTAAAGCTTAACACCATTAGCCCTCGATGTCCTTGGTAAGAATTCATTCTTATTTTCTTTTTACTTTTATATTTTGTATGCCTGCACGTCTTGTTCGGTTTACTTCAAAAATTAGCAACGATTCAATAACTTCTCCATCCATCATTAAAACAAAATGCATATAGTATTTTAATTTAATTAAAATTTATAGTTAAAAGAAAGCTTCAAGCCTCAAATTTCATTCCAAAAAATGTTTTCATATCACAAAATTTTCCGTATAATACAAATTGCTTAATTTGATATATCAAAATTAAAAAATTAATTTAAATAAAACTAGATAAATATAATCATTTGAATGAGAGAGGTACGATAATTCATTAGTTTTTGTGCATGTCCAAATTGATCCACTCACCGTCACCACGCCGGCCGGTTAGATAAACTTTACTCATGTTTTGGTTTACCACACCACTTCGGTACAATAACAATATACAAATAGGGAAATATTAAATTAATAAAAAATATTGATGTGTAAAATACAATAAATCCCATGTGCGTTGGTACCAGGTAATTTAAAACGCGCTCAAGTGTGATAAATGTTATTATAGCAACACTACTCTTTTTATAGTTTAATGGGGTTTGAAAACTGGAAAGAACAAATTGTAATATTATTTTTGCTAATCATTTTTAGATGGCATACACAATTATAATTTGAGTTTGAGTACTAGTATGTACTAAACAAATTATAGCACCGAAGAAACTTACCTACAGCAAAGAGGTGAAGATAAAGCGAGTCCAAAAAAGATTCCAAAATCGCGACTCATGCCATACATTGGGGTTGTGTCGGCTTTAACGAATAATGGATTGTCACACCATTTAAAGGCCTGGAAAATAAAAAGAAATAAGCGTCTTAAATTTTGTTAGGTTAGAATCTCGACTAAATCTCAGATGGCGTTATTATTATTATTATTTTAGATAGATGGTACTTTAAACAGTAAGAAGAAATTTGACAAAATATTATAAAGCTGGCCTATTAAAACATGAAAAATGTTAAGAATGAAATGCATGAATGGAAATGGAAAACATATTATGGTTTTATGGTGCTGTTAGTCTTAAAACGAAGCGGTCGAGTTTTAGTATTCTTTGAATAATAAAGTATTTTAATAAAAAGAATAACTGGAGTTGTTTGATTTATTTGGCAAAGATGTGAACAATTTTTCAAAGAAGTGTGATCGTTAATCAACGTGCGCGATTAGTTTAGTGAATAATTTGTAAAAGTTCGTAGATTTGAAGAAAAGTACGAACCATGCGTGCTTTTATCCGATGAGTATAGAAAACGAAAGTTTCGAAATGTTAGGAAAAAACGGAGGTAATTTTAAAAAAATGGGAGCAGTAAAAAATGCAAGCGATTTGAACGCAAACAACTCTTTAAATAATGAACAATGAGTTCGACCATGTGGACATTGCAAAGGATGTGCACAAGTGGTGGACATATTATTACCCTTATTCACCGGCATCGATCCAATACAGAGTGTAGGTGAGTGTGTAAATCGAATTGAAGACATTCGTCACTATAGTAGACGTATCCAAAGAGTGTTGTGACATTGCTAAACATATGAATATCAGTTGGAAACTGTGGAAGGTGCTGCTATAGGCGAATTTCCCATCAAATCAAAGCACATTGCGGTGTACAGAGACAATTGAATTGATAGAGAAAGGTTCGGGTGATGTGAGATTCAACAACTAGTTGGGCCCCTTAAGAAAATATAAGAGCGGTGTTGCTAATGGATTTACGTGTAGCTGATCGAGTTATTGCAGCACATCGGAAAAATTTTAACAGATTACAGCATGCGGTGTAACATAATGTGGATAAAAATCGAAATTTCAAATATAAAAATCTAAAAGTAGTCCAACGCCAAACGGGGCAACGTGTTTTATATGTCACAAGCGTGGACATTTTTCGAGACAATGCCAATGACTCTGATCCGAGAAAGCGATACTAAACAATTACAGATCACCTATTTTTAAAATGGGTTTCCAGGTTGTGCCGATAGGCATATTTAACATGTATTAAAAGTAAAAATAACGATATGAAAGCAAAGTGTGAAGTAAACGTCGTACCAGTTAGTGGGTATCAGTATACCGTACAGCCACAATTAAAAATTGTAAGTGGCAAACGAGGACTTCACATAACTAACAAACTCAGTAACCATTTAATCTATTTCCGAAAACCACGGGCGCTTTCAGAACACCCAACAGTTGGGAACGTGTTGAGTAAAATCGCAGCCAACGTTATTAAAATGTTTAGCACTATGAAATTTTCAAATCAAGTTGGCGATGATTTCACTAATCATGATAGGGTACCTGAAAGCGCCCATTAATACTGTTGGTAAATGATACACGACCTTCAATCGCATTTTAAAACCCGATTAGCAAACACTTCTAAAAAGAGTACCCCAATATATAGGTAAAGTCCAATTAAGGTGTCCTAATAATCAAACTCATTTGGAATTCTATGATTAGAAAGCGTTTTTATTCAAAGGTAGATGAGACCCGTCCCTATCTTCTCAGGATTTCTGGCCGTACTTTCGTAATTTAGGTCTCGGTAGATATATGATTAGTGAGACTTTTAATGTAACTATAGTGATAGTATGGTGTCCACCACCATCTTTTTGCTTTTCCACAAAATCAAACTGAACTTATTTCGTAAAAGAATTTATTAATGTTGTGTTGATTCATGTGGTTTTAGGGATGAGCTCAAAAATCAGGTTAACTTAAATTGAAAGCTCATGATACCTCTTACTTCTAAACTATAGTATGAGTCACTGATGAGTCAACGATGACGTAGTACCCCAGCAGCTATATCTATGCAGCCCTTAAAACCCTTAAAATGTTATGTTTGCTTTGGCTGATGAAAGACTGCTAATATAAAATGCTTGGCAAGTCCACATGACCATCGTTGTTCACGTTCGTACGAACACTTTGAGAATAAAAGTTCGTCCAATTTACCACTTTTCGCGCCACATCTAATAGACTACACCACCTTTGGCCTTCAATGGATAATTCACGACAAGAAACATAATTTTATGAACTTGAAAGCGATGATTAGACTAATTTATGTTGAAAAAAATCAAAATCTTTCAAAGCATGAAGTTTATCAAAACAAAACCAACTAAATTAATAATCAATAAAAATCATTATCTTCGGAATTACTCACCATTCTTATCGACCACTGCGGATCACTTCCCATTAATTTCTTCATCCAATAAAATGCAAATATTAGCCCTGTTAACACGGCGGCAAACAATAATGCTCTCTTCGTGGGTAAACAAACTAATTTGTTCTGTAACTTCTCATTCCCGACCAATTCCACTAGCCCCATTCCAAGCAGACCACCACAAATACATTGATGCAAAAAATGACATGCAAAGTACATTCGTGATAATGTTAGCACGACCATAATAAAACCGAATACTATCCAAATCGCAGGTTTAATGAACCGATTTTCAATTCTGTAATTAATAAAATTATAAATATTGTGAAACGAAACCTAAATAAGAAATTCGACATACTTTTTTAGTTTAAATTCGGCGAAAAATTCTCGAATCATGACATACAGTATCGCTGAGGCAAACATAAGATGTCCAGATGGAAGACCTGATGTTGTTTCACACGTTAATCGCGTTTGTCGTAAAAACGGACGGTATTTGTAGGTTGTAGTTTCGTGGACCCACCAATATGGGCGATATGCCGATAACATCCATTTCAACGTTATATTTATGTATTCAGTGGCAACGGCCGTTATCAACACACGTGTATAGGCAGACGTTTTAAGGGAAGCCAGTAACGGTATTATATAATATACAAAACTTGTTGGGTGTATAATTTCGGATACGTGTTCCAAAAATTTTTCACAAAAAAATAGTCTGAAAAACATTTATGTATATGCGGCGTAAATTTTCCTGAATGAATTTTCGACTTCACATACTTATCTTGTATATATACAATTTGGGATATTTCTGATTTATATAATTCATCCACAATCGTCATCACTAAATAATTTAATTAATTGAATTTTTTTAACATAATAAATTTTTACAATTTTTGAATATCACAAAACAAATAATTTTCGAAATATGACAGCACGATAAATTAATTTTCCTTTCGATTTTCACTTATTTTCCCCATCAGCTGTTTGATTCGTATATGAATCCTTTAAGGGAAAAATAGAGGAAAATCAATGAAATGTTTTCTATTTGTAATATGAGCGCTGGCAATCAGTGAGAAGAAGTTGATGTTTGAAATTTTTTTTTGACAATTTATAACGATTTTTGGTATCGAGAATGCTCATGCAGTAGAATTTGTATATTATATAGTTCATCTCCAGTGAGAATAAGCCGTAGAGCATAAACTTCCAAATGGTACGTCAACCTTTAGTGCATGGATTAAAATTCTACAATATGCGATCTCTCGGTTGGTCGTTAGAAAATCTAGTCGTGAATGACTTAAAATAGTCTAAAAAGACTTAAATAGGCAGAGTGTTGAAACAGTTCGATAAATCTATGTGAAATAACGGTATTAATAACGGTATAATTTTTTCATTTATTTTCTATGGGTGATTTAATGAACACGTTTTGAAAATTTAAAAAAATCGAAAATATTGAACGTAGTTCTGTGATTTTAAAATGCAATCTTGCGATTCGAAAATACTATCAGGTGGTACGAATACGAAACCCAAAATCGCGTTTATCTTTCAAATTAAAATTACAGTTACAGCACGATGTTCAGTATTCAACGAATTTGCCCTGTCCAATCCGATTCGTATCGCTGGATTGTAAATAACGTTATTTACGTTTAGAAACTAAAACCGAAAGTAAACAGTGCGAAATATTATTAGTGGGGCTTTAAGTGAAATAAAATTGTAGTGTCAAACACTTTTATGTCACTTAAAGCACCACTAATAATAATTCGCACTGTTCACTTTCGCTTTTAATCTCTCGCGTACCGTTTCTCCTGAATGACTCACTTATGCCATAGACAGACAGACTACTGGTTTCATAACTATAATTACGAGATCATGATTTCTTAAATGAGAACTGAAGACACATTTCAATTTTTTTTGTCTTCTCGTTTGGTTTTAAACAGCTACTCGAGTAGGCATTGACAAAAATGTCAATATTGACATTTAAAAGACTTTTAAATTGTCAGAAATGACTTTTCTATTGACAGAACAGAAAAAAATTTGTTCCCGCCAATCAAATATCTCATTGAAAATAGAAAACTCAAAGGAAACTAGATTTGCTTGGTAAACTATTAGTGTCCGAAATCTTCATTTTTGATGCATTTGGCGTTGTGAGTACTAAAATGCATGAGAAAAAATATCTCATTTCGAAACTGCCTTCAAATTTAGTTTGAAACTATGGTTAAACATGACACACTAGTCCGAAATTTTGATTTCGAGTTAATCATAATTACGAAACTAACAGGTGTCTATGACATTAGCCTGACTCGTTTCAAGACGACTGTTCGAGTGCGAACTTTTGTGCGGATATTTAGAATCACACTTTTCCAATAATCAAATTACGCCCATAAAAGATGAAATATTTTTAACTTTAAGAAAAATATTCGCAGACGATCAATCTAATCATAAAAAAAAATAAAATTGTGAGCTACATTGTGCTCAATAAATCGCTAGAAAAATGTGATTCTAAATATTCGCACAAAAGTTCGCACTCGAACAGTCGCCTTCACTCGTATTTATATACCGATCGAATACATATTCGCTGTGTTCCAATGGAAACAATTTGCTACTCATAAGTACTTGTGAGTAGATAACCAAAGGAACGGTGAAAATTATGACAGCAACATATTTTGTTATACAAAATTAAATTTGTTTGAATATTTGCATACAATTTGGTAGTAATATCAAAAATTGGACATACCATGAAGGCAAAGCCTTAATCTGTGCATACGCTGGCAGGAAAGAGTACATATTGAGGTTTTAATAGTGAAAATGTTAATAAAATTAATTTACGTATATTTATTATAAAAATCCATCACTTTAGTAGTCGTATCAATTCGTTCCATCAGTTTAATAATTGTAAATATATTGTATATGTATATGTATAATTGGATTAATTTAATAATTGTAATTAGTTAATGTAATTTTACAAATTTTATTGTAATTTGGTAATCAATTTTCCACAAAAATCTCTTATTTTCAATCAATCGAATATAAACAAACAAAAAATTGTAAAAATCTAACATTTCAACATAACCTAACCATCACACAGCCATTTTTTAGATTTTTTGAAACTAATCTACCTGTACCGTCAAATTTATGCGTAACAACTTTCAACAACTACACCATCGTTTGAGTATGAGTAGCTGCGAGTAGATACAAGTACTTGTGAGTAGTTTGCTTTCTCCATTGGAACACAGCTATATTCTAGACTCGCCTGGATTTATCCCAACTAATAATCTAGCCTGTTCTATTCCAGAGTAGTACTCCACGCTACACAACAAAACTGTTATAAAACTAACTTTATGTCTCGCCCATGTTGAATTAATTACCCATCAACCCAATAGGCCAGATCGTAGTAATTTTTCGACTTTGTAACAATCTTTTACAAATTTTTTATTTATTTTTCAATTTTTTTGTATCGTGTTCTTTAAAACACAAAAAAGTTAATTTATTGAGAGAAACCTGCAGCCCTATTCCTGAATAGGATACGATAACGAAAGTATAAGATTCCTATTCAATTTCAAAAAAGAATCGTACGCATCTGATTCAATTCGAATATGAATTTTGAATTTTCGTTTTCGTATCGTATTCAGGAATAGGGGGGCTGGTTGTTCACATTGTTTTCCAATATGATTTCGATTGCTTTGTGGTATTAATATCATTAATAGCGAAAGATGTTGGTGATCCTTCTGTTTTTAATAAAACTGCTTCATTAGTAAAAATTAGGTTCAAGGTTCAGTCTAGTCCATTTTTTATCCCCCGGATTCGACTCAAATTTGATGGATGTTGGAGTATTATGATTACATTTCGGATTTGTGACACTATTTTTCCCAGCTTTTACAATAACGGAGGAGATTTTTTTCGCAAGCAGCCAATGCTGTTCGTATCAAAGAATGCAGTTCGTCTGCTTCTATCGGTGAATAGTATATAAACTTACGAGTATGCCTGGTTAAAGCCACTATAGCGTGTGGAAGGCTTAACAACAATTGCAGCTACAGTCGGTCCCAAATCACACTTGCTGATGCTAAGTTTATGCCTCGAGGTACAGTCAGTATTTTACTTCAACAATCAAACCAACGACGCCCAATAAACCATCAAGTACTCGAGGATATAGACCGTGTTATATTCCAGTGACTCATTTAGTATTGTATAAGACGCAATAAAAGGTCATAACGAATTCTATTGGGGATGCGTTGTTAGTCGATGAATTATCTAGGAAAACCAAAGCTTCAAATTAACTCGTCAGGAAGTTTAATACATATATCCCTTTCTGAACCAAAAAAAATAAAAAAATGGCTCAATCTAAGTCCAAACCACACAAATGTATGAGTAAAAAATCATAGTACCTATGTAATTGCGTTTTTGATAAAAAATTTCGCTTGATTTGAAGTACAACCACCACAATTGCGTGTTTAGTTATAGTGTTTTTTTCGAACGAAAATAAGTTGGAAAGGAATACACAAATATGTAAGTTGGTTCAAAACATATACAACAATAAATTTTTTACGTGGTACTTTTGCCGTACCCACACAATTGTGTTAGTAAAACACGAAAGGGATATGAAGATACACAAAACTGGCTCTATCAGAAAATAAGTGCTTTTGGAATCTTTTTGTATTTGATCTCATTGAAATATTTAATTTATTCCATTCGCCCGCCACGTTTTATTGCTTCAAAAATATGGAAGTCAAGTCATTAAAATTTCGTGTGGATTTCGTTCGGTTAATTATAAAACGACATGTACATTACAACTACCCAAAGCAACACGCCAATAAAAATCATTTTTAGTTTTATCAGTTGGTACAACATTGCATTATAAATAAAATTTGAAATAAAACTAATTTCTATTTATTACCAAATGTATTTCTTTTAGTAATTTTATAAAAACAATGTCCTGCCATTATTTCCGATTCTTATTTTAATATTTTAAGTTATTTCACTTACAAACATTTTTTTTGCCAAAGCAACGCGTTTGCATTACCTTGGTATTATTTATTTTTGATTTATGGGTTGGCAGCGGAAAACAATCCCGCTGTGACAACGCATATGACAGAAGCATAGATTATTAGATTTGTACTTACCTAATGTTTTGTTGCTAAAAGTAAACCGTAATTTTGTTGCTAAAAGTGAAATGGACAACAGTCGAAAACGCGCATAGTATGTAAATGAAATTTGCGGAACTCTGTATATACATTAAAATTTATTTAATTTGTCTATTTTTAGCGTTCCCAGAAGAACTTGGAATCGAGTCGAAACTCGTATCCTCCTCAGACTTTGTATTGACAGAAAAGCAGATTTTAGTAACATTTACAAGAAAAAGTTTGTGTATACAAATTTAGCGGAAGAACTTACTTCTGCCGTGTCGGTACGTTATTCCAAACAACTTAAATTTAACCTTACAATAAAACGACAAGTTTTTGTTACAGGGTATCCCGTTTACGGCGGAAGAAATTAAAAATAAAATTAAATCATTAAAAAAATCTTATAAAGAGTCTATCGACAATAAAACGACAAATGCTTCTTACGCCATGGAAATTTACAAAGATTTATTGAATGATTTATTTAGCACGGAGCAACCTGACAATAAATTATCAGATTCGGCGACTATTTCAGTGGGGTCCGAAGGAAAACGTAAACACATTCAAAGTGAAGAAAGAGTAGAAAATTTCAAAATTACCATTTTAAAAGAGGCCACTTGTGCAGATTCAGAACCGACACCTTCAGACCCGGTGCCTTCACTAAAAATAAACAAATTGTCGAAAACACCAAACATTGCGAAACAAAAAATGGACTTTTTAAGGGAGCAAGCTGCGTTAAGGGCAAAGAGACATAAAGAGAAAGAAGCAGCAAAAGAAAGGCGGCATACAGAACTGATGAATTATTTAAAATCGTTATAATTTTTTATTGAATTCTATTGTTTTATTAAATTGGATTTATTAATTATAACAAATTTTTTTCAATTAACCTGTTTATGACTTCTTGTCGCCGATCAACCGGTTCATCTTTCTCGTATTTCAAATTAACAGCAGTTTCTTTTAATCCTACAGGTTCTTCTACATATAAATCGATTCCTGGCTTATAAAACTTAGTCCAAGGATCATTCTGGTCAATACAAAGATTATGAAGCACACAGCAAGACACAATAATATTGTTGACTGTTGCACGGTTCGCACGCTCTGTGAAATGTGATAATCTTTGAAATCGACATTTCATTAGACTAAAAGCGGTTTCGACTACATTTCGAGTGAAGAAATGAAGTAGATTGAATTGTTTATGCTGTTCAGTTAAATCTCCAGTACCACGATAGGGTGGAATCAACCATGACTTCAGCGGATATACCGCATCTCCCACAATAAAATTATTCCCTCCGAAAATAGTGGGGCCTTCTGTGGCCTTACGAAATAACGTTGACCGTTTCAAAACCTTCTCATCGTCCACCGAACCTGGCTGGCCACAGTAAACATCTATAAATTTTTTGGATGCATTTGAAACAGCCTGTAAAATAACGGTAGCATTACCTGCCTCATTCAAATATATTTCGGGGATGTCAGTTGGTTTATCAAGCGTAATATGAGTTGTGCCTATTGCACCTATTACACCCGGTATTCCTTTCAGGTTTTTAAACCCCATTTCGATTTGATGAATTTCGTCACTGGTTCTTGGCCATTTTATATAGTTATGAGCAGTGGCTACCAACCAAGATGAAACTCTATTAATAACTTTCCAGGTCGTAACTCCATTTACACCAAAGAGGATACCCAAATCTCGATAACTTAAAGTGTTTGCTACATACCATAGGAATATATGAATTTCATTTCTAGCACCAACCCTTGGCCGACCTCCATGATTGAACAAAGGGCAAAATTTTGATGTTTTATATAAATCTGGAAGTAAAATTAAAAGCCTAATTCAGAATTATTGTTCAGCAGCGTTTATTGGATACGTACGAACTAACAAAGCAACCGTATGTCGATGCAAACGGAATTTTTTTCTAAATTCATCACCACTGAATTTATCAACTGTTTTCATGAAGGGAGACGTTATTTCTTTGTTTGTGGAGCACTCTTCGCTGTCAGATTCTATTAATAAATGATAATCATCACTGGAGCTGGTACTGGAGCTGCTTTCATTTGTTACATGGCATATGATTGCCTAAAATAAATTTTCGTTACGCTATTTGATCATTCAATTCAACTGTAATATTAATATGAAGTGTAAAAAAATACCAATACCAAGAAATTCTCTGAAAACATAAGTATATTACCTGAACTATTTTTCTTTTCTTTGCTAAATCCATTTTACTACTTCTAATTCCTTTGAACTGGATAATAATAATAATAATAATAATAATAATAATAATAATAATAATAATAATAATAATAATAATAATAATAATAATAATAATAATAATAATATGTCAGTGAAGATGTAAAGAAATTAATAAATATTTTATTTTTGTATCAAATGTCATTAATTTCCAGGGTTGACAACAACTACAATACAAATAAACCAATATTTATCCCATGCAACCACAATTTGTCATCGCCCAATATACAATCACGGTCTTTCTTTGGTACAACCAATACCCATTCTGAATAGAGGAGTCAATACACCTAGAAGACAAGGTAATACTGCTTGTTACGTCATCAAATTTATGTCTAAATAAATGCATAACATTTAAGGGTTTAACGAAATGTTTGATGCATATTTTGATAATAATATAATATGTAAATTAGTTTTTACCACATAAAAAAACTCGGATCATTTATTTGACTTTAATGCCATACCAAAGATTGAAATCGTCGACATAAAATGACGTCATATAGCAAAATTTTTAAAGCAATGAGGCCATTAGTATCTAGGTGCACTGGAGGAGTTAATAGTGGTTTTTGTAAATCCCAGTATGCAATTATTCCACTGTGTGGAAAAAACTGCTCAAATGTCGTACAAAATTCCGTACTACAAAATATCAAAGACACAAAAATATTGATTTTGGAGAAAAATAATTGTTTTTCTCTTTCTATTTCGCGATAATATTATTTTCATTTTATAAGTTTCGATTGTATGTTTTATTTTCAGTTTCTTCTGACAAGTCGACGTGCACGGTTGCACTAAATAATTAGTTTTTTTACTTTAAAGTGTTGTGTTTCATTATAGTGTTTTTCGATTTGTTAAAGTAAATAATTTTATATTTAAATATATAATAATAATTATTACTTATTTAGTGATCGCGATGTGCAAATTTGGACTAAAAAGGAATAGAGATCTGTCTCACAATGGCGTCGTCGCGAAATACATTTACGTAGTAAATTTTCAATGATTTTTTTTTCAAGATCTCAATATGCTGGCGGATGCAATACAACGTGGCGGATGCAATACAACGTGGCGGATGCAATACAAAACTCAATTTATGAAATTTAAATATGTAAATAAATTTTCTGTTTTTTTGTACACAAATAAAAAATAATGTGAATAAAAAAGTAATATTTATTTTATTATAAATGGAAAATTTTGTTTTATTTCGGATAAGAATTATTATTTATTCCAATTGGAAAATATATACAAACACGTGCCTTTTGTTTCTGTGATTTTTTTCTCTTTTTAGTTGGGATTCGCACCGACACCGGATTTTTTGTGACACTTTTCTTTGACGGGGAGTACGAATTTCCGTGTGCTACACATGGTTCTTTCGATAGAAGCAGTGTGGTTTTAGAACGCGAATGTAAATGGAATTCCGTCGGCATTGCATATTGGGATATCCCATGGATAAGTAATTTTAATTTTTTTAATGTTGGTCGCAAAAATTACTCAAGTAATCCTGGGGCGGTATGTTGTACCATCACTTCGATCGGAAAAAGTCGAATCGAAAAAGTGAAAGTTGTATCATTTTTGCTTTTCGAAAATGATACAACATACCGCCATTCGACTTTTTTCGAATTTCGATTCGAAGTGATGGTACAACATACCGCCCCTGGCTATACAAAAAGTAAGATTATATTTCGCGTGGTAATATTTATATTCAGCAAAATTCAATGACGTATTTTAATAGGTTCATCATTTTTTGTTGTATTTTTTAATAGTTTATACTTTGAAAGTTTGTACTTTAATTTTTCTGACACTACTAATTTAATACAACTTGTCAGAAAGACAGAAATTAGGAAAACATCTAAAAGTAAATTACCCTAAAGTTACTCTACAGTTCGGAAATAGATTTGGTAGTTTTTTGTCAGCAAGTTACCCAAAAGTTACCATAGGATATTTCCTTCCGAAAACGCCTAATATTGTGCTCCAAGAAACAACCAAAGATATTTGCCGCCATGTTGCTGTCTCCTTTTATTCACTCCAGTGGCCCTATTCTGGTAATTCCCCGGGAATAATTTATTTTTGTATCAGTTATTCCCCAGATATTTTTCCCAATTCCTCGTTTTTCAAAAGTTTGTTCTGGCGATTGGGGAATAAGCTTACGGGAAAATAATTTAATTATTCGCGGTCTTCAAGCGATCGCAATAAAACAAGAAAACAAAGGTCTAAAATAGTTTACTACATTTAATTGGTTTTTGTTGATAACTATTTTAATCGAATTTTATTTAAAAAATAATTTTGTTTATTAAAGTAAAACATTGGATATTGGGGTCGATTCCGGTCTCTAAAATTTTATGTTATGTTATGTTATTTTTGTTTTTTCAATACAAATTCCAATAGGAAGCGGGGGAAAAAAATAACATAACATAAAATTTTCGATCCCGGAATCGACCCCATTAATATTTCCAATAAATATTACCAGTTTTCAGTATAAATTTACCGTATTGCTATAAGTACAAAATACAACAAGTTTCCGTTAAATGCTCTCTTAAAATAGGTATGGAATAATAAACGTCAAAACTGCTATAATGGGGAATAATTTTTTCCCAATTTTTTCCCCCCAAACGAAAGAATAAACTTTTTGGGAAAACGGAATAAAACTGCTACAAAATTTAAAAATTTCCATTCCCCGGGAATTACCAGAATAGGGCCACAGTGGCCCTATTCTGGTTTTCCCCGGGAATAGGTAATTGGGAATTAGTGACGTTTTTCTAGCAGTTGGGAATTTTTTATTCCCCAAAGTGTATTCTGGCGTTTGGGATTTTTTTTTTATTGGGAAAAAATAATCCCCATTATTTTTTGGGGGAATTGTGATTCGTACATTTATGAATTTTTAAACATTACTTTTTGTAATAAATATATATTTAAAAATAAACTAAACTTGTAACAAGGTTCAATACGTGTTTTAGTTTATAAATACCTACATAAAAAAATTTTCTCCAAAAAATTATTCCCTATCTGCCAGAATATACATTTGGGAACGGGGAATAAATATTTGGGAATTAGTGCAATTTGTCGTTACCGCAAAATATTTTCCCAATTCCCCGGGAAAATCCGAATAGGGCCACAGCAGACATTATAACAACCGTCAGACACAAAAAAAATTGTTTTCCTCACCTTAATTATTGTTATATTACACCGAATATAATTATTACTTCTTTGGTTAATTATTATTTTTTTTTTGGATACTACCTTCGTCGCCAGTTTTATATCTTTTACAATTTTGGTCTTTTAATAAAACACGTCTTTTCCGAAACTCTACTCCAATTTTTTATTTTTTATTTTATCCATGCCATCTGTTTTGGGGCCGAAGCACTCCCTGCTCTTTCGCGGTTTATTTTTTCCGTCTTACTTTACGCATCACCTGCCAAATCGAAGACCTACGGCTATATGGCCGATTTAAAACCATCTGCACATAGCAAGCTCCATGCCAGACTATATACCGACATGGAAGATGGGTCGGCTCATGGTTTTGCACTCCGACAGGGGGGGATCGATGTGTTACATTTCATCCCCGATCGTAATCGGTTATGAAACTTTTGCATCCTGCCCCTATCGGAATTCGAACCCGGTACCTCCCGATCCAAATGCCAAAGCTTTAACCACTGTGCCATTTGGTCTACTCCAATTATTCTCCCTTCTCTTTTTATCCTACATCTGTTGTATGTGTATGTGAACGCATCTAGTGATGACTGAAAGTGCCCTTTAGGATGGTAACCTGTCAATGAAAATACACAAGGGGTGTTCATATGCATAACCTATTCATTCAGTCAGAGATTAAGAGAGCTAATGGGGTCGATTCCGGGATCAAAAATTTCATGTTATGTTATTTTATTTCCCCGCTTCCTATTGGAATTTGTATTGAAAAAACAAAAATAACATAACATAACATAAAACTTTAGATCCCGGAATCGTCCCCATTGTAAACTTTACATTAAGATAATAAAGGAAAATATAAATAAATAAATTTATTATAACTTATTCACAAAGTACCTAACAACATCTATCTTTATTTTTCCTGGTATTGCCTGATTGATTCAAACTCAAAAATTTACATTTTAATTGCGTTCTCGCGTACTATTGAATTCAACTATTTTCTTGTTTAATTCAAACATTTATTATTTCTATACAAGCAAACATAACACTTATCTGTAATTTTTCCGTTTTTGGGCTATCCCTTCTTCGTTTTACAGTAATATAGCGATCAATGCCAGTTTGTGTCATATGAACATTACATTTAGTGATTTCATAATTGATTTCTCTTGCTCTTGTTGCAAACTCTATTTGACATTGGTCGGTATCTCTATGAGACACATCTCAATGGCATGGCTAACGGACACCTCACGCGATTCGTTGCCGTTGGTATGGCTGATGTCTTATCAATTTGTTCCGTTATAATGACATTTCTGTAATTAACATTATCACCTTTGCCAGCTGGTAAATTGTCATGCACGGCTGATCCTTACCAAATCCTGAGTACTGTGCTATAATCACAACCGGAATATTCACGAAAAAGTTAGAAATATTAATTAATAATCTTTCAAATATCGACTAAAACACTGGAACAACACAACGACAATTTCCACAATTTTGTATTATTCTACTTTACACCATTTACAACGGGCATTTTCATTGCAAATAGATATAAAAATGAGATATGTATATAATGGGGTCGATTCCGGGATCTAAAATTTTATGTTATATTATGTTATTTTTGTTTTTTCAATACAAATTCCAATAGGAAGCGGGGAAATAATATAACAACATAAAACTTTAAGTCCCGGAATCGACCCCAATATCTCAAAAATAGAATAATCTCAATATGAAGGAATATTTGGTATCGAATTTTCCAGGTCAAGTCCGGCTAGTCACTGGATTGTGAAGTCAGACAGACAGTCAGTCATAAATTTGAGGGTTACAACAACAATGCCTGTAAACACCACTTCCGGAATACTCTCTGGAAGAGACCGGAAATAATCTCTCATTATTATTCTGTGGTAATATTTACACTTACTGATATCCACTATACATATTTTGAAATAGTGTTACCTAATTTTAGTTATAAAGTATAGTTATTTAAATAATTTAAGAAAGTTAAATAAATAGTTCAAAATAAGCTTGACGCGGTTGACAGATCAAAATTATACCCATACAACAGTAAAAAAACAAGTGAAATATTTCGAAAGATTTCACGTCATGACACTAATAAGTCGTTTACTAACTGTAGGCGTTTCCGCTTTTCACGTTTATCTTGTAAATTGAGAATAATAACACTTTGCTGATTGTTTTCGTTGACGACTTTCTGTCAAGTGTGCTCACTGGAGTACCATCTGGGGTATTTCTTCGTTCAGTTGAATGAATTCATTGCATATTGGTTTGTTGGCCCGTAGGAGGTATTTATTTCTGCCCTACCCTCCAGTTATAGTCGGCGACTATTCTTCGATCCTCCATCTAAGAACGCGTGCGATGCACGAGGCGTTATCTATTTAATAAAATTATTATGTTAATTAAAAATGATTTATAAAACCATTTCTGATTAAGATGGCACAACATTCCTATTAGGTAATACAACCTGTGTATATAAACGATTTATGTAATTTATGGAATCCATTTCACTCTATACGTACATCTATGAATCTATCAAACACTTTACACTTTAGTGTCTAATTAGACATAACTGATTATCCAATTAGTCCGTCACATGAACCTGCAATTACAATCCATAAATGGAAATAATTTATAAACCTCGTTGATTTATAGTGTTTGTTTTAAATCTCGCTATAATAAATGAAGTGTTTCACACAAGGTTAAATACAATTAGCGATTAAACTATTCAAATTAAAAAGTGTTTGGGCATTTAAAGCAAATCTTTTTGGGAATAAGTTTTAATTGAGCTTGTCGATATTTTGGTGTGTGATTTATTAAGAAAAAATTATTATTGATATAAAAATATTTCCACGCATTTTTCTTATGCGTAAACTTTGTCTTTGATCTTGGTTAACCGTAACCTACATTTAACTTTTATTTGTATTTTTAACAATAAATTTGTTGTTGCTGTTAGATAGTTTAATGACAGGTTCATGGTCTTTAAATAAATGAAACGTACATATTTTTATTTTACGTAGGTGTTCAAATACTAAATCGTAATAAACGTTTTTCAATCATAAGCATGCCTGAAACATGCCTCAAGAAAATTGGAAGGAGGCCCTACCTTTCATATTACCTATTTACCTTTTCAATTACAACTTGTCCATATAAAACATCAAACATGTCAGTTTTATAAACAAAATATATTTAACAAATCAATTCATTCGAATTTTTAGTTCAAGATCAAATCGTATGGATCAAATAAAAAATCAGTTTAAAGTTGTTGACGGTTTAAAGATAAATGCTTTCCAATTTGAAGTTGATTAGATATAAATCAACAATCACTTGTCTAATGCTCATATAATCATAAACAAAATTATATAAATCTGACGTCTAACCATTTAAAATAAAAGTCAAATTTAGCTGAAAATGGTTAAAATAATGAAGATGGAATAAGAAATTAAACTAAACTTAACTTAAAAATGTAACTTTAACTGAATGAATGGATAGAGTTGTGAAAACCACACACTTTGATGTTCTGTTCAGAAATCTAGATGTAACAATAGCTGAAGTTACTTGAAACATTTACAACACGATTGCACTGAATAATTTCAATAAAGGAATTACTCAAATCCATTTGTTTTAGAATTATTTAAACCCAATTTTTAATTTTCGTACTTGCGTCGTACTTCGTTTCGTACTTCGTCGAAGGTGTCAACGTAGTTGGTATTTTTTATATTTTAGTCTAAAATGTTGTCATGGGCGGTACGTTGTACCATCACTTTCGAATTCGAAAAAAGTCGAATCGAAAAAGTGAAAGTTGTATCATTTTTGCTTTTCGAAAATGGTACAACATACCGCCATTCGACTTTTTTCGACTTTCGATTCGAAGTGATGGTTCCAATACATTATCGATATGTATACGAAATTGAAACCGAACTAGTCCTCTACATTCGATTAAATCAAACCAAGTTACGTTTCGAAGAGTATACATTCATTAACGTGATGCAGTAGTTAATGATGGTTAATGATCCGAATGAATAGGATTTTCATCATGTTTTTGGAAAGACATCCTATTGACTGTATTCATTTGAATGGCAAAAAAGGGGATTGCCACTTGACCACATTTTGATTATAGGATGATCGAAAAAGCCATATACCAGTTCAAATTGACCAAGTCATTTCAGCAAAAATAACAGATTCTGAAATTACAGCCTGGATTATGACTCAATATCATTGAAGTGTATAAAGGATGAGAGTGAATTGATAACAATATAGATAAAAGCTAACTTTATTAGTTTGAATGAAAACCGTCACTAAGCCAACAATATTTTTTTAGTGTAAACAATGACATTCAAAACCACTCGACATTAAATGTGACATTGAATGAAAGCAATTAAAATGTTTTGTCACGCGGTATAAAATTTTAGAATATCTGTCTGCTGCTGCCAACAATTACAAACAACTTGTTTATCGCTTCGTCACCAAATAAGATATAAAGATTTTTCCTCCAGTTATGGAAAAACTAAATACTAAAACTACTTTCTTCAATTAAATATTCTACACATATAATTGTTACCTTCAATTTAGTTTTGAATGTATTTTTGCCTCCAGTCCACAACCATTATCATATTACAGCTAATATTATATAACAGCAATATGTAAGATAACACTAATTCTTTTCGAAATACTGTTTATATAAAAAGGCATTGGTGGTAGTCTATTAAGAACAATTAGATTGAACTCTAATTAAATTGTAATAATAATATGGAGACATAAATTAAAAGTAAAAGTCTTAGATCACGTTTCTGATATAAATTATAGCGCGGCCAGTTTTTGTACGTTGCCAACGGGTGCGCAAGGCGATAAGGTACTAACAAGTTCTACCTACAGGTAGCGCTGCGAGCTTGATATCTGATATGTTAATCTTGTATACGAGCTCCGTAACAAATTGTTCAACGGAACCAAGGAGTATTATTCGAGTATATTAAGTGTTCTAATCCTCTTACCTTTAATTGATTTGTCACCATAATCATTTTAAGTTTTTTAATTGATTTCAGTTAAATTGATTTCTTGTCAAATTGTTGAACAATTGCCCAAAACACTTTTAATTAAAATTACTTTAGGTTCAACTAGAAAATTAATTAAATATTTTATAAGCAATTCGGTTCTACTATACCGAGGTTTAATTAATATTTTGAAGTCGATTCCAATTCATGAACAACCAATCAGATTTAACTAACTGCTACTATAACAAAACACACAATTAAATTTTCAAGGTGAATTCAAAATAATACATCGAACTTTTTGATTAAACTCCAAAGAAAATAACTGCAGTAAATTCCTTTTAACGATCATATAATTGTGTTGATATATGCTCGTATCTAACGGCAATTAAATTTCAAATTTACTTAATTGACATTATTACATAATTAAATGTAAATAATTAATTAAGATTTTTAAGAAATCGTGAAGGCGTCTGCACTAAGCAATAAAGTTGTTGTGAGAAAATGTCTTGCTAAATATTATTTATGGCGGAACACGAGTTCATTATCTGCTACTTATAAGAGTATCGGTTAATTGGCACGCGCCACCCTCTTTGCGCAGTTCACATTTAACCTTTTGGGAAAAATTAATTGAAATTGAATTCAGTTCGGCGAGATTTTATATAATCTGAAGGAAATAGAGTTATTCTCCCAATTATATCCACATCAACTCGCTAAAAGTAGCAGCACCACTACAAAAAATATCTGTTGTTATTTTATACCCAGAGAACATCATTTTACTTTCTTTCCAGATTTACTATTTACTATATCGCCGAAATAAAAAAAGTGGTAAAAAAATAAACCGTTTAACCATAATGAGTTCATTTGCAGTCCGAATACAAAAATGTTTTTGACATTTTAAAATAATTGGAATAATTGTAATTGTAATTGTAAAAAGAAAATAAGATAACTGAAGCTTATTTTGGTTTAAATATTAAATTAACTGTGTTAATTCAGTTTAAAAATTAATCATTGGTTGAATTCATAACAATAGCAATTCAAAATATGGTGCATTCCAAACGTGAACAAAATATCATTCAAAAATTGTTTCGGTTGTGTCAAAAATTATAACACATACTATGTGCTGTTGTACTAATTTGATTGCATTTAGCACAATCTCAAAATTATTACAGTAGAAATATTGTAAGTATCACGGTATTCGGATGGATTCTAAATAAAAAAACTAGTACAACATTATTAAAAGTAACAAAATCCAGAACCATTGGATCAAATAGAGCACGTGACTAGTTTCATGATTCTAAACTAAAGAAAAATATTTAACTACACATGAATATATTAAAACCTCCTACAATACATTTAGATTTTTGTATTAAGTTAATGGATCCGAAATACTGTGATAATTATTTCTATTGTAATACTTTTAACAGTGTTCTGAATGCAACCACATTATTACACCCTAGGCGTAATAATTTTTGACATAACTGAAATATTTTTTGCATTATTCCATTGTTATTGTTGGAAATGCGCCATTTTTGAATTACGAAATTATATTTTCTATAGTTATGAATTTAACAAATTGTCGCTTGTTCAACTAAATTAATACAACTAATGAAATATTGGATCTAAAATAAGCTTCAGTTATCTTATTTTTTGTATGCAATAACGTTTATTACAATTGTTTAGTGTTAATTTTTTAATGTCAAAAATTATCAGAGTTCCCAAGTATAACAAAATTCGACTTGTTGTCATTTTTCGAAGTAAAAACTTATATTTAGTTTCGACTTTGACTTAGTTTTGCTTTCGACTTAGAATAAGATCCTGTATGAAAAGTGTCGCGATTATTCGAAACTGGACGAAACTCAATAAAGGAGAATTGTATACATGTATGTGTAGAAAAGACAAAAAACAAAATGGCGGGAGTGAGGTTGTGCATGATTGTAAAAGGCTATATCTGAAAATGTTAGAAAAAAAAGATGGCGGCATCCAAATGTTACAGAGCAAAATAAAAATTTAGGTTTAAAATGAATATTTTTATTTTATTAAATTTGCGGTAGGTATAAAAATATAAATCCATATATACATATATACGAATCTAAATTATATTTTAGTTAATTTTTAATTATTTTTTATTATTACACAAAGTAAAGTAAACTTTAAAAGTTTAAACAATTTTCCAAATAACTACTATGATTATTGCACATCGTTTAATATTTTCACATTTGTTTTCTACCTAAAAATGTAAAACTGAATTAGAAATTTATGAAAACAGTTTTTGAATAGATATAAAATATATTTTGATGTAATTTTATTTAAATTAACTAACATCTTTAAATTTTTTTAACAAAATCTCTTTTATAAAATTACCAAACTCATGTCGTGAACATGAAAAATAAAACAAACCATGTACATGCTATACACATTACTACGAAAGAAAAATTGCGATAACACAGTATACAGTAGTAACAACACAGTATACATATACGCACCACTACTAAAATATTAATTCTTCGACTTTTTTCTAATATTTCGAAGGCAAATACGATAGCTCAATTTTGAGTTTCGTCTTGTTATACTTGGGAATCGAAAGTAGTCGGGCATACATCTTTTTGCATTGTAATTTTTGCATTTACTCAAAAAGTGGAAAATTTCCCTTATTTTATATAAGGAAATTTTCAACCCTGCGTAAAACACAGCAAAATTGACAGCCATTTTTTTCGTTTTGCACAGCAATTTCTTTGTTTTGAAAACAAACATTACTTTGTAATGTTAAAATGTGCTAATAAATAGCCGTAGGGTGATTTTAATTGATTTAAATAGCATTTTTTCAATTATTCATTTTTATTTAATATAGGAAATTGTTTTAATTGGTTTAAATTGTTACTCCCAGAAAATAATGAATATTTTTAATAGCGAAACTCGTTGCGTCGTGCTTTTCCTTTGTAGATTTTAGTTTTGTGTCGTTCTTAAATTGTATTCTGGTCATTAACCAAAAATCTCTTGCAAATTAGTTTTATTTATGTTGTTATTAAAAGATTTGTTTTGCAAAACGTCACATATACAAATGAAAATAACACGCAAATACTACTAAATGATACAAAAATTTCCCTTTGCAAATAATTGCAATGCGATGAGAACCAATAAAAAAATAACAAAACTGAAAAAGGGCGAAAACGTAGAACGTGAAATGACGTGAAATTTTCTGTTTTTGACATTAATAGCAATATATGGTATGAACACAGAATAGAATATATATTATTACAGAATAGAATATATATAACATAGAATATATATTCTGTGATATGAACGCAAGCTAAATAATATTGGCATCTGTAGCATTGCTATTTTAGCTGCGGTATAAACGCAGCAAATGTGAAGTAAAAATTGAGCGCTCTAATTATGAGCGTTTATGCGCTCACTGTGCGATAATTTGTACTACTGGGTAGTGGTTAAAGCTTTGGAGTTTGCATCGAGAGGTACCGGGTTCAAACCTCGAAAAAGAAAAAAAAAATTTTTTCATACTTTTCTGTAAGGAAAAAGTTAAAGGAATTCCATTGGGGATGTTATGTAATATTTATATTCAGCAAAAGGCAATTACGTATTTTAACAGATATGTACATTTTTGTTGTATTTTTTTTAAATATTTTATGCATGGAAAGTTTGTGCTTTAATTTTTCTGACACTACTAATTTAATACAAATTTTCAGAAAGACAGAAATTAAAAAAACAACAAAGTAAATTACCCTAAAGTTACTCTACATGTTCGGAAAATTTGGTAATTTTTTGTCAGCAAGTTACCCAAAACTTACCATGGGATATTTCCGAAAACGCCTAATGTAGCGTACAGTTGGTTCAGCAAACATAGTTTTGAAACGCTACAAATAATATTGAAGCAAAACAAAAATCTACAAAATTTGTTACAGCCCATAAGTTTGTTTGAAAATAAAAATTTAAATATTAGCTTATTCGCTTATGTATTGATACAGAATCATAGTTTGATTATAAATATAGGTATTTCCAATAAAAGAAATCAAATATTTTTTAATTTCAATAGAAAAATTTAAATTTAAAGAAATTATATTGAATGAAGTTGATTCTGACGTGGCATCATTAAATTCCACATCCATCAGCTTCAACTTGCTGCTCTTTGCTCTTAGTCATAACCTCGATAAAATTGACACGACGTTTTTACTACTAAAGCCTAGTACTCAGTTCGATTTCACGTGAAATTTCCATACGATTTTACCAAAGTGAAATTAGAAATGAAAAATTTCATTTCTGTTTTCGTTTTGTAGTACTCAGTTCTCCAACGAAAAAACCAAGTGTGTTCAATACATCAAAGATGGCGCGCATAAACTCTCCAAACTATTTTCATGTGAAAATAATGTCTCGGCACATTATTTTCACGCGAAATTTTGACATTTGTTTGTTTTTGGCAAAAAACAATTTTTTTAATACCACAAATTCATAAATTTTAATTAAAGTCAATTTAATTTAAATTACTTACGTAAAATAAAGAAATCAATTTATGCATGTTTACAAATTTATACGTTAAAATTAAAAATTCTCCAAATAAAATTTCATTTCTATTTCACGCGAAAATAAATAGATTTTTGGAGACCGCGTTAAAATTTCATTTGACTTTGAACTGAGTACTAAGCTTAAAACAAAACAAACTGCTGCGGTGCTTCATGTGCACGTCTGTCGCCCATACGCAGCCGTTAGAGTGGATTGTTTGAAATATGTTGCGCTGCTCTTGGTGTGTTTCATCCTTGAAACACACCAAGAGCAGCGCAACATATTTCAAACAATCCACATTAACGGCTCCTGACGGGCGTGCACATCAAACAGCGCAGCAGTTTGTTTTGTTTTACTAGTAAAATTGAATTGTGTAAATTTAACGTTATAGGACTATACACACCAAGCGTCGACGGCGAGCGGCGAACTTAAATATGCATGATTTCAGGCTTTTGCAACAAATTTTGATCTTCTAGGTGTACTGTGCCATTATCACTCTAATTTGGATGTCCGTTATAACAAAAATAATTTTTTGTTTTATTTATAATTTATTTTATTAAATTATATTTTAATTTAATTTTTAATTTAATATGAGTGGCTTGTGTGCGGCGTGGTGTGGGCGAGCGCAAGTGGTGTAGCGACTTGCTTTGATCGGCTTGTATGAACGAACTCCAATCAGTTATGCGATAATTTATTATTTTCATTCGTACGCACAATTTTTTCCGACAAGAGATGATTTCTTGTGAAAAAATGAAGAAGAAAAATCGTCATTTTGGAGCAATGTGATTGGTTGGAAAAATTGTTTGATTAATGAACGAAGAAGTATGATTCGGCCTTAATCGGCCTTCTTTGTTTCATATATGTTATTTTTGTTGTGTTGCTTTTGTTTTCGTTTTGGAATGCTTCCCTCTTTGTGTGTATACGTACATCTGTTGATGCATTTACTCTGTTTGCACGTACAGAGTGATGAGTGATGAGTTTGCGAGATGTTATGTTTGCGATATGTACGGTTAGAATATTATATAGTAGTTAGGTTAGTAGTATACGTACATGTAGTGCGACATTAAGTCACTTAACTGAAACCACCTACATAGTGCTAACAATGCACCTCTTCCGGTTTTGTGTTTCGAATTTTGATCGTTTAGGTATCAGAACACCTCATTTTGCCTCAAATTTCGATGGCCATTATCGTCGATTAGCGCAGATTCTGAAACTACCTATTGATAATAACGCATGACATCAGTTTTTGTGCAAAGTTTTATTTTCTAGGTTGTTCTTATATTATTTCAACTAACTTGTTTTATACATTTCCACTTAGCAGCCCCTACATTAAGACGTTAAATTAACAGGGGTCGTAAATAAAAACCTCCACGTTCTAAAGGAATATTACTAAATATAATTCTCGTTCATGGCTCATGTTGAAATATATAAACACCTGCATATAATATCAGCTCATACTAATCAATAATTTTACTGGTTTACCATAATCTTTATTTATTCATCCGGAACTACCTTACTAATGATAACGTAATATTATTAGACCAGTGATATTTATATACAAGAATGTAAACGAGTTGAGGGCGCTACCGGGGCAATTTCATATCCACACAAATATAAAATATTTTTATATACGGAACTAATTAATTAATTTAGCCTTAAGCTCTCCGCAGCTCTATAAATTGTACACGAGTAAGATTATGGTAATTGATAATCGATTAAAATTGAACCGCCACAATGTTATATCCCCGCAATATTTTCACACCTCATGTAATATTATACAAATAATAAACTTTGAGACTTGGAATGAATTGGAGTAATAATAAGTATTTGTGGGCAGTTGAAAGAAGTATAACGGAATTGAAACATAATATAGGTGCTTTTAAGTTTATATAGACACAAAGAAATATTATATGCTAACCCTGAATATGTCATAGCCGTAAATAATTGACATGTTGCATATCGTATATGTATGATCAATTGTAGGCGGAATCTTGTCCTTTCTCTTGAAATTGAATACTTTTAATAAATGTATCGATATTTTGCGATGATGTTTAAAATATAAAATACAAAATGTTAAAGTTTTAATTTTTTAAATTTATTTGTTTTTACAAAAATTTCGTTTTTTTTTAAATAAATTCCAATTTACAGGCAATGTGGTCCAACTCTTTTCAATGTAACATTTTTTTGAGGTTTTAAATTTTTTTTTTTATCTTAAGGCAGTGTTCTTGCGTATTTACAAAATATTAAAATTAATTTTCTTAAATAATTATGATATATTACTATTTAGAGAAAATATATAACAAGGCGAAAAAGAGACGAATATATAAATGTATATAAAATAGGGACAGGAATGTGCGTATATAGACGGATATTGAAGAAGACGAAAGTTAATTAAGAGATGAATGAGGTGTATGACATAAGTTAATTTAGTCAGTCCTAATTCCTTAACTTAATGACAGTATGGGAAATTTGGGCACGATTGTGCTGAAACACCAGCTGGATAAAGACGTTCGGTCCAACCGGGGAGTGGTGCAACTTGTGGAGCTGAATGCCCAGCAGCATTATCACAGTATGGATAGTTTGGACACGATTGTGGATTTACGCCAGCTGGATATTTATCACCACCGGTCGATGGAGCTGGTGCACTGTTCCATTGTGGGGCAGCTGGTGCGCTGTTCCATTGTGGTTGAGCTGGTTTATCCCATTGGTTCCAATCTTGTTGTGGTTGATGATCCCATTGGTTCCATTGTTGTGGGGCTGGTTGTTGGTTCCATGATGGAGCTGGGGTTGGATTCCATTGGTTATGTTGGTTCCATTGGTTCTGTGGTTGTGGATTGTGTAGAGCAGCATTATCACAGTTTGGATATGATGGGCATGCGGATGGGTCTACTCCAGCTGGGAAGCGGGCAGCTTCTTGGTGTTGGGCTGAGGCCAATGCAACAGCTGCTAAGATTGTTACCTGTAAAAATTCATTATAAATTAATCCATTCTGATCGTGTATCCATTGCTTATCCAAACGGGTTAATCCTTACCACTTTAACGAACATTTTTGTAATTTTTATTTTTCGATTTAGATTTTAAATTAATAAAATTATTGGACTATCTGTTGTATATTCAACACAAAACTTCCAACTGTGTATGATCTACTGATACAAAAATTAATTATTATCGAGCTTTTATAAGACTACCACACCCATAAGACAATATTCGATTGCCATTACAATAACACACTATACTTTTATGACAACAACAATGTTTAATAAAAAGAAAAGAAACAAATCTTACGTACATTGAGTAGTAAAATAGAGTACAGCGATAAAAGAAAAGAAATAAAATAACAAGTTGCCCTTGGTCAGTGGTCCGGAAAAATCTATATACTGCCATACACATTTTTCATTGCTTTTTTAATTTTCTGTTATTGGATCACAAATTTAAATAATTTATCAATGAGGGACTTCGGCGCACGCCATGACATCATCATCACGGATCAATCATCTTTTGTGCACGAGAACTTCCCTCTCTTTCGTTTGCCGCTTAATTTTTATGATATGGTAATTTATTAAATTAATTCCCTTGATCTGTCATTTGGATTCGTACTCGTTTATAAGAAAGTGAAATTAAAATTTTGCGTTTAAAAAGAATTTTATTTATTGTGTCATGTGTCTTATGCGCGATTGTCTATATAGATTTGCGATGGAATGTGTTCCGAGTTGGGGGTGTAGGTTATTACTTATTATTGTGGTATATTACAAAATTATAGATTATATCTGCGCGCATAAAATGATCAATATGAGAATATGATGATGAAATATGTGGCTTGGTTTAGTGGAATTTGTGGTAAGATTTATCAATTTTAAATCATTTCATGATGTAGCAATCGACCGTTTTCCATTTAAATAACGATTAAGTCGAATGCAGATTTGCGATGTTTCCGTTAAAATCTCTGATTGTTTATCACCGGTAGTCAGGTATTATGATTCCAATTTTATTTAAATAATTATTGAAATAATTTCTTAAATCGAACCACACAAATGGCCTAACTCCTCTTTAATGAATTATAATTAATTCGTTAACTAAGTGACAAATCATACAACAGCAGTTACCAAATAACAATGGAATACCAAGCCAAATTTAAGATCAGGTTTAATCATTAAGCTAATAAGATCTCTTACTCGTGAAACTCAGCGCGAAATCCACGTCATCAATGAAGTAACAATGGCGAAGCAATGCTGGAGATTTTAAAATGTTCGATGATTCAACAGACATGTTTGATAATAACTAACTGAGAATATGTGGCCCGAGAGTCATTACCAAATGTTTAAATGTATGGAGTAAGGACGTGTCATGCTGGCTTTGAAATGTCCCAATAACGTAGAACTAAATTAAGCAGCAGCATTTTAGTAAGGGAATAAAGGAATAAAATGAAATTTTTTATTGAGGATATGTTCTTATACATCGCAAACCAAACAGAAAGGTTTTCAAGGCGGAAATACCATCGTTCTAGGTGAATAGATAATAATTGGATCTTACTTCAGTGCTCGGTTGGAGTTCAAATAAGAAAAATGGAAAGCATTCATTTTTTACGCTTATTCGGATATGGAAAGTCAACTATAATAGGTAGGTGCTCTCTTTCATTGTTGTCACGAGCATCTTTCATCGCTTCTTGTAACTTTCACAAGTACGGAGAAATCTGCGGCACGAAGTTCTCCGATTGCATAATTCGAATGTTAGAAACGCGAGAGTGTTCGTAGTGAATCTAATGCTTGATAAATACTTCGACACTCAGTATGAAGATCTTTAACCAAAATTCCTAATTGAGTTTTCAGGTCCCGATTGCGGCGTTTCATTGATGATACAATGGGGTTAGATTTTGCTCATTTCCATACATAACGTAGTATGTAACGTACGAACATCTCGTTAATCAAAGTTTTTTAAAATTCAGAGCAGTTACCGAGGCGAGCGTAAACAGTTTCACCCACCGTGTGGCAACATTCTCCACTATCAGCATGTGTGGACACATGCACCATCAACCTCACTAACTTCCATTTGTTGGGCCATTATCTGGGTTTTCAAGAGCCCGCAGGTTTCAAATTTACTTTATGCATCTGACAGTTCAAACAATTACGACACAACTCAGTAACCGAACGGCGCACTTACAGCCAGAAATATTTCACCTCATTCTTCGACAGAGGTTGGTTAACCCCATAATGTGCGTCTTTCGGATTGGAATGATAACGTAGTAAAATGTTGTTGAAACTAGATGTGGGTACTACTAGCTAAGCTTCTTCGACTGATTCGTTTAGCGGAAATATCCTAATTCCTCAATAAGTTATCTTCGAGAAACATAATTTTTGAGGTTTAGGCCATATCAGGCTTCACTAGGCTATTAATAATCTTTGATAACACTTTCTTGTTTCATCTGAATTCGTTTTAACTCGGGTTGGTCCTCGTTGGGAAATCAAACTCAAAGGCAATGGATTCAAAAATCAGCTCGTATTTTGTAGGTGGTCGAGACTGAGTATAACAGCCACCACATTCACCTTTCCACATTCAACATGGTTGATTTCATTGTCAGTAGCCATTTCAGCGGTTGATGGTCAGTCCGGTCTATGATTTTAGCACCCTCTATGTAGCCTAGGAATTTGTTCAATGCTCATACTAGGAGTGCTTCTCTTTCAAAAGTGATGGAGTTTCTTTCCGGCTTGCGTATTCTATTGGCCTTTCATCATTCCATTACCTTGTAATATACAGGAAGAAGCATAGTTAATAAACGCTTTAAATTTTCAAAAGCAGAATTCTTTCCAGGACCACGGTGCTTTTTTCTTTGTCAAATTGGTTTATGGAGGAGCGACTACCGAAAAATGGGTGACATGTTTTCGATACCACGAACAAGTTTGTAAAAAAGTGCGAACTTGTGATACGTTGATCGGTGGTGACATGTCCAAAATCGCAACCACATTATTCGTCAGTTTTATCTCTTCGTGGGTTATTTCAAGTCTCAGGATCAGAACAGCCCCCCCCCCCCATTTGTGAACAATTGGAATTCCTGATTTGGAGTAAAGAACTATACTCAGATCAAAGTAGAAATTTCAAGTCATCCGTATTTCAAGAGCTTTACATCCGTAACTCGCTTTAACCGGACACTGAACGAACATCTGTGGAAAGAAGTCAATGCAAACCAAGAGAACTGGGTTCGATGTATACCCTTATACATGTGGGAGTATCGCAGTGCAACTAGGCCTAAGAACTAAGATGAAAGTGGTCCACATTATTGTAATCTATCAATACGATACAATATGAGGGAAATGGACGATTTTGTTCGACGAACAGATTTGAGGTGAGGGTAGTGTTACGAATTTTACTCTACACGAGCGTATCACTCGGTGGTCGAGTGGTAAAGTTATACACCGCCAACTGTTATTAACCCAAAGTCCGCGGGTTTCGAACCCAGTTGATGACTATAATTTTATTAAGCGATCACTTCAACGATGTTATTGAATCAAATATTCTTCAAATACTGATTGAGAATTAGATTTTAAAGATTGCAATTGTAAACGGCGGTGTGAATCATAAAGATAGGGAATTTGTTAAGTAGTAATGTTCGCGAATACTGAAAATGACTTACGTAATAATCTCGAATAGCGATAGACAAATATATAAGCACAAACAATTTGGGACCCAGGGCAGTTTTAATTTAATCAGTGAACAGTGCAAGTTAAAAAGTGAAAAGTAAATAGTGCGAAAAGTAGTGAACAGTTAAAGTGGATTAGTGAGCAGTAGTGAACGAGTGCAGCAAAAATTAAAAGTGTTGGAAAATAAAGTTTGTAACTTAAATCGCTGAGTGTTTTGTTTGCAAAATCGTGTACGAATCCATATCGAACGATGATTCTAAGAAATTTTATATCCCAATATTTTCACCGATTGGCGAATTTGTCACTGTGATATTTTGGTAAATCCATATGTGTGCTCAACTTATGCAAAATTTCTAATGGAACTTGTTTATCTAAAACGATATACTTGCGAAGAACGGCATTTCTTAGAAATTTTGATATTGGGGGTAAGTAAAATAAGTTTTTCAGAGATTTACAAAAGATCGCGAAACTGGTATCAAATCGCATCGGGCCATTTTGTAACGATATTCATGTTAAAGCGTCATTATTAATTTCCCTCTAAAAATTAGTATGTGTCATTTGTGCTCTAACCACGTCACCCTTTGTGCCAACAAAACACAATTGCGGGAAGCGCTGTTTTTTTGTTTTAATTTGAAGAAAATTGTAGCTGATGGACATCGATTGCTGTGTGAAGCAGATGGGGAACATGCTCCATCAATAAAAACATGTGAGTACTGTTTCCGCCGTTTTAAAATTTGGCGATTTTGACACCAGTGACAAAGAACGCGAAGGGCACCAGTAAAGTTTGAAGTCGCAGAGTTCGCGGCTTTTTTATACTTACGTCAGATTTACGTCAAACTCAAGAGAACCTCGTTGAAATTTTGGGAGCTAATCAACTAGCGATTTAAAACCGTCTCAAGAACATGGGTATATGGTGCAAAACCATGGAACTTAGGTTCCGTATGAACTCAAGCCAAGAGACCTCCAAAGACAAAATAGAAAGGGTTTTTTGCATCAAATTGTGAAGGCGGAGGATCGAAAAAAGGATCGAATACGATAACCCAAAGCTCAGTAAATCGTTGAGTAAGCCCGGTCAGGCATCAACTTCAACCGTCAAACCGAATATTCATGGCAAGAAGCTAATGCTGTGCATCTGACCGCCCGCCGTATTCACCAGACAATGGATTGCCTCAAAAATGGAAAAAAGTCGTAGCAAACGTATTGTACATCATACTTTGAATAAAATATTTTGTACTAAAATTTCTAAGAAATGCCGTTGTTCACCAGAATATCGGTTAAGATATGCGAGCTCGATGCGAGATATGCGACAAAATATCATAGTGACAAGTTTTCTAATCGCCTAAAATTTTGTGATTCGGAAAACCAGTATGTGTAATTAAATATAAGTAAGATTTAAAGTTAAATTGTTAATTTTTTAATTGTTTTAGACATTCATAAATATCTATATATTTTTTTTTTAATATTGAAACTCCGAATTAAATAACTAAATAAATATTTAATAAATAAACAATTAATTGAATTGAAATGCAGAGTGCACCCGAAAAAATTAAAAAAAAAAATTGCCGCCATTTAGGCGTCTATTAATTTTGACAGTTCATACTTGATAGTCGTGAACTACACGTGTCAAATTAATCATGGAAAATATTCGAATGCGTTTTAATAGTGATTTTTTTTTACATGAGTCAAACCCGATTTCTTTGAAAAATTACTTATGAGCGATGAAGTTCATTCTCACTTATGTGGGCATGTTAACAAAAAAACAACCGATTCTAGGCAGTATAGAGATTCCACAAATAATTCATCAATCACAAATCCCATGAAAGTGACAATTTGTCGAATTCATGTGCAATTTGTTCAGCTGTTACAACCACTGGAGAACGTTATCGTGATATGATAAGGAACTATTTTAGACCAGAAGTTCATGCCAATGGACTGTGCCAAATGCCATACTGTTAGAGAAACCATGGAATTGTTACGAGAAATGTTTCTACAACAGTTAATTTCAAAGTCTGGTGATGTGGATTGGCCTCCACGGTCACCCAATTTAATTGCTCCCAACTTCTTTTTATGGGATTATCTTAACAGTAAGGTAAATAAATAACTCAGTTAATGGGGCACATGCTCGATCAGCTAGCAAGCAAGTAATATGCTAGCACAACACCTGGCTACTCAATCAATTTTACTAAGCAAATTTGAATTTGAATTAATTTTTTTATACGTTTTTTATTTATTTTTGCGATTACACAGTAAATCAATATAAAAATTTGCTGGATAGTTTTCTAAGCCGCAAAGTTTACTGTGCAATCGCAAAAAAACAAAAAAAAAATATAAAAAAAGTAAATCCAAATTCAAATTTGCTTGGTAAAATTGATTGAGTAGCCAGTTTTTGCGCTAGCATATTGCTTGCTTGCTAGCTGATCATATTGCTTGCTTGCTAGCTGATGGAGCATGTGCCCCAATATTGAACACTTAAAAGGAACATTGGAGAAGAAAATAATACATGGTGAAATGTGTGGAACATGGTGAAATGTGTGATACATGGTGAAATGTGTGGAAAACTAATGCAAAATGTGGCAGAATAGCAGAAACTTGAAATTTAGCAGACTTTTCAAACATAATTCCAAACATGAAATAACTGACCTATAAACATTAAATCTGTTTTCGTTCATTTAAAAATCTTTTAAAGGCAAAATAACTAGTAAACCTTTCAGGTGGACACCCTTTATATATTCCGCTGCGATTTCGCCTAAATGCAGGCTTTAAACCAATACTCTATCATTTTTGTTTTAGTTGGTTTAGGATTAAGGGGCACATGCTCGATCAGCTAGCAAGCAAGCAATATGCTAGCGCAAAACCTGGCTACTCAATCAATTTTACCAAAATGGTAAAATTGATTGAGTTGCCAGGTTTTGCGCTAGCATATTGCTTGCTTGCTAGCTGATCGAGCATGTGCCCCTAAGTTAAGAAAAATTTCAATTGAGGGATTCACTACTTTTTAGAACCGTTTCAGTAAAGGAATACTTGCACACTACTTCAAAATCGCAAATTTGAAAATAACACTTTAATTTGATGTAAGAGTAACGACACCGCCCCCTTCCCCGGATGGATCTGATACATTCGCGCCTTCTTCGCGTTTCTCAGTTGCCAATATAGCCTGACCTTCCTCTTCACTTTTCAATACACAAAGAAATTAATCGTAAAAAGTTGGCAGCAACTCATTAAGATAAAAACTGCTAACTGCTTACAGAACAAAATAATATTCCTGTCAATCAAACGACCAATTAACTTTCTTTTTATAAAATTATATCAAGTAATTGTATCTCTTATATAAATGTAAGACTTGTTTTTCAAGGTCAGGACCAAATAATTTAAGAGTGAGTAACTTTATTAAAATAATAAACGAGGTTTACTTTGAACATATCTACAGAGCTGTCACAAAGGTATATGGGCTTGTGTGTAGTGTAAATTTATTATACGGTTAGTAATGATCTTGATCTATTATATACTTACACGTACAATCATAATTCGATAAGTTATTTTTTGTTGATTTTGTTGTTCAACCCATTTATGTTTGTTGCATAAAACCGATATTTTCTATAAGCACAACGTGAGCGCTTGTAAAATTTGTTAACAAATTTTTTACAATGTCAATTTATGGTTTTTTGTGTTTATGATTAATAATTGTAATTTATGAATTAATCTAATTTATAAGATATTAACTATCTGCGGTATATTGAACACCCACTTAAAATTATTGGCTGTCATATGAATTGTATGTGGCTTTCATAATTTACAGAAATACATATTTATGAACCCTTTTGGAAAATGTTTGAATTGAACAAACCAGGAAATGTATAAGTATCGCACTAATAATTACTCCAATCAATTATCACATTGATTTAGTGCTTCCTTATAACAATAACTGTATTATTGGTGTATAGACATTTAAATCAAACAAAGATTAATTTGACCGGCCGGAATATCCGTAAAGTAATAATTAAGCAAAATAAGCGGGTGTAGGAAATTTTTTTTTAATCCGTTGTTACTTTGTAAATTGGTTTTATAAGTACAAAATATAAGTGACAATCACTTTATCTTTCGAGTACCATTACACTTCAAGCAGCATATTGAATTCATTGAGGTGAGAATAGTTATAATCAAATTTAAATTAGTAACAGCTATTTAGATTTACTCTTAGATTTAGGGTGTGGCAACAAAGATATTATTACGCGAGTATTTATTGTCCATGTTTTCGATATACATAACGTGGGGTAACGTATATTGTCTCATAAAAGTACGAATTGTTGCAAATCATAAAAATACTTGACTCTAAAGAGTAATTAATTATAACAATTTACGTTTGGAAAGTGGATTTATGTCCAATGTACAAATAAATAAATATTATACTGAAACATTTTAATAGGAGTTCATTTGTCAATTCAATTTTGTGGGGTCAAACGGGAGTCAACGGTTTAGGCAAACAGAGGTGTCTGATTTAATTATAGTGTTGCATCATTGATATAAATTGACCATAAGCTTAATACCCAAATAAGGTACTTCTTCTAAAACCATTTTATACCAAAAGTGAAGGGTTACCAATCAGCCAAAGAAACTAATAAGTGTTGTAATAAACATAACAAAACCTATGTACAGCACGATAAGACAGACATGACAAAACAATGAAAAAACGTTATGCAAAATTTAAAAATAAATTTCTAGTTATTCATTACCATGACTTTGAACACAAAGTAATTGATTTAAACAATTTTTGAATGAACATAAATTCCAGTTTAGTTTTACATAACAATACAGCATAATAATTGTCGATCGTATACGGATAAGAAATTTTTGTTATGCCAGTATGTTTAACGAATGTTAGATACAAGTATGCATCGCTGAAGGGCTACGCAACTGTCGCAATCGAATAGGATATACACGAAATCTGGAAATTGTTGCCGTGTAAATATAACTTGGCAAAGTAATGAGTACAACAAATACGGAATGTAATACCATAGTGTCCGAGTTCTCTAAGCAGCAATTGAAATTGTAAACGTGTAAACGAAAATGTACGAAAATGTTTTACAGTATTTGGATTCTCTAATTGCATATCAAGATAAAATTTTAATCGTTTATCATAAACACGTAGATTCATATTTAGACTTTGAAGACCAACACTTCACAACCGCTCGACCATTCATTATAATTTTTGCGTATATAAGATATTCGAAATGTAGTAGCGAATGTGGTACAGATAATTTTACAGCTGAAAATTTTAACCTCTATGAATTTTGACCGGAAAAAATCTCGAAAAATGGTTATATATAGAGATGAAACTATCTGGAAAAACCCGATCCAAATTGCATATCCGATATTTTCACGATAAAAAATTAGAATCAATGAAATTAAACAAAAAAAATATACTATTATGCAAAAAAGGCTGCTGCACGACCGTGAGATTTTATCCGCACTCACAGTCTGAAGTTAGTAACTTATACTTTTTGCTCAATAAAACTCATCTACTTTTTTGACGTTTGCTTCATTCGATTAAAATTTTCGTCATTGTGTATTGTAAATTATCTTGTTTTATTTTAAAACAGAATAATCCTTTTTCGCACAAATCACATTTATACGGTTTCTCACCGATATGACGCCTCATATGCGCTATTAAATTTGAAGTGTTCCAGAAACTTCGACCACAGTACACACAAAGATATATATCTGTATCTTCTTTATCATCTTTGTGCACCACATGCGATCGTAAATTATCCTTACAATTACATTTTTTGAAGGATTTTAGTATGTCGATTAAAATGTTCCTGTCGATAGGACGATTTATTACAATGTAGCATGGATTTGTGATTAAAATACAAAATATTCTATTTATTTTGTCAACAAAAAATAAAGTATTTACCGCTCATGTTTGCTCTTTATGCTTGAATGATGTTTATTTGAAACTTTTTTGAAGTTTTTTATTTTACTAACTATATTTTATGGCAATATTCTCAATTTTATGCCAACATTTGTTCAAATTAAAAAGAATAAAATCCAATTTTATTTTACTGGATTTTTTGATACGATTTCTATGATTTCAAGCACAATGGATTCTAGTAAACTGTTACGGTATTCGCGATCCAACCACTTGCTTAAACATTCCCTGCAGGTTTTCTAACTTCAGAATAAATTGAAAAATTATTTTCAAACCCTCTTCTAAAAGACAAAATACAATTTTAAATTAGTTTACATATTTTTTATGTTTTGTTAGTTGAATTATATCAAAACATTCCAAACACAAACATTTAAGTTATAATCTCACTTTTTGATTACTCATTATGCTTATTATCAATATGCTTATTTATACGATTATTTATTAACATTTTAAAATTATTTATATAAAAATAAACCAAACTCACAAAAAAAAACCGAACATAATTCAAACACAAAAAAAATTGAATGACATATAAATGTTTGTCATAAAATGGCAAAACGCTTGCTCATTTTCTTTTTAAGCAAAATTTTTGATCTCTGTAGGTTGGTCGTCTGCACAAAGACAAAAATATTTTAACTCGCAGGGGAATTTTTAAATGGAAGAAAATGAAGGAGAAATATTTTCAAGCGTTTTTGTTGGTTCCGCATGCTAAGATCAAAAATTATAGATTTTCGCTCGCACTCGTGCAGTCACTGCGAGTTCATACGACGGATAAAAATCTCGGATTTTTCTATCCCAGATTTTTTTTTCAATATTTTCAACTTTTTTTTATGAAAAGAGGCGTGCCCGTTGTATAATTTACGTGATGTAATTGGTTAAAACGATGGGATAGTAAAATCCGAGATTCCGTCGTATGAACTCGCAGTTAATTTAACACAAAAAAAATAATTGAATAAAAACATAAAGTTAGTAAACAAGTTAGTCAAAGACCAATTTTTTGCAGTTAGAAAGACATTTTTTGTGGTTAGCCTAGATAATGACTCCAACTATGAAATGGCAAAGAATTTATGCGGTGTAATTCGATAATGAATCGCACTATGAAACAGCAAAGTACGAAAAAATTATATTAGCAGTTGGCCCTGAAGTCGGTCTAGATATCATAAGAAAAAAATTGATTAGCTCGAAAAGCGTATACAATCGTGATCGTTTATTGATATCTAGACCGGCTTGAGGGCACACATATGACACAATAGGCTAACATAACCGCATAAACCTATCTGTGGAGCCATTTACTAAACAAAGAGCGTGAAATAATGCCTGGTTATTAGAAATAATTTTTCAAAAGCCAAATTTTTCAATTTGACATTTATATTTTTTGTTTGTGATGTGAATTATTGTGACATATTATTTCGCGATGAATTTTTTATCTATTACGAAAATAATTTTCTTGCCGATATAAAAAAAATTCACGATACAGTGACATTTTTTCAGGATTATATGAACGGTTAGTGATAGTGTCGGATTTTTCGGGATGCCATTGAAAACTGACGTGATATTAGAATTTTAGTGCTACCATCGCCTTTTACATTTCAGAGTCGTAAAAGGTAGGAAAATGGTCGGTAGATCATTTTTTCTTGGTTTACCCAATGTCGCTTCTGGATAATATCTATTCTGTGCTACCGCTATCAAAATAATATTTTTTTAATTGGAAAATACAAAACCAACAGATTTCCATGAAAAAAATTCTTATGGTGTTTTTTGACATTAGTTATGGGTTTTTTTTCTCAGTCAGCAATCGCTTTTCGGGGTTTTTATACCAATTGCATTTTTTTGACTAATAAAAACCATAATGGTGAATTTACCAGCGAACCGGAATTTGCCCAATGGTGATGATTAAGGTATCTTTATTTCTTTTTGAGGTTTTTTTTATTTATTGTTTTACTTCTTTAGCATTAGTTAATTGCATTTGTTGTTGTTAAATTAGGCTGAAAGACGTTCAAGGTAATCAGCGAAACTTTTTGCTTTTTCTTCTTTGGTTTTAGCCAGACGACAATTATTTGTTCTGATTAGTGGTATGTGCGTAATTGGTATTTTCAGATATTTGGTTGCTTTGTACAATAAATAATCAGTGCCTTTGTCATAGGTGAGTGATTCTAGGTATGAATTTATTGATTTATTTTTAAATTACCGTATTTCTCTGCGTATTCGTTGTGTTAAATTATTTAATCTATTTTTGACGGGTGGATCTTGCGTACATTGCCATTCCCTTCGGGTACCTTTCTCTCTACTAGTGATTTTATTTCCATTGGGTAGCATTTACCAGTTATTTTTTTGTTTGTTGGTTTAGTACTATTACACGCTGCTTGTTATCTTTGACGATAATAACATTTAATCAATCGAGGATTTTCTTGTTCTAAAGGAATCAATTAGGTCTGGTGTTTTATTTTGATCGCTGGGCTAATAAGTTGGTTTTTCTATAGCAAGCCAGTTACTGTTGTGTTTAATTATCGCTTCATGAAACTCTTCCCTTTTGTTGATGTTAGTCTTGATCTGTGTGTTTAGTGGTGAAGTCACCCCCGATTATGATTTTTTCACCTAGATTGAACAACAAATAGAGTCCTGTTATTCTGTTATTCGTAATGAATAGTCTTAGTGTCAGTTATCAACTTAAGTTTCAAGAATAACCTTGTTTAGGTACATTTAGCCGAATCTTTAAAGAGCCGATGACGCAGCATTTAGAACCCGCTGTTTTCTCACATACAGTCATATCACGATATTGTCTAGGACTAGGTGGCAACCATCTACATGGGATGCAGTACTTGCAATACTCCATCACATGCACCACAGCACACAAACTTCGTAAATACCACAAGTCGTTACTTAATCCACTAAACCAGAATACTCTCAGTCATGATTATCACCTGCACAGATAAAACTAATCTAAAGAGTCTTACGTATTAATAATTACTTGTCAACATTGAACTTGAAAATACCTATAGGTGAACACATAAGCAAATTGATTAAGAACTGCATTCACTTTTTCGTGTTTAGTTTTAAATTAAGCTCGAGTGTGCGCGCTTTTTATTTTGTGTGCAAACCACAATAATATAATTTAAAACTAAAAATTTATAACAAAAAACGGAATGACAACAATAAATAATAGTAATAATAATAATAAAAGTAAATAGTTTTGATTGGGAAGTAAAAATAAATATTATTAAATAATGTGCTTGCATATAACAACCGAAACAAGTTTCTTTATAACGACAAAATAAGCGCGCGCGAAATAATTTAGGTTGTTGTTGTTGTTGTCAGTCGGAAAAGTATAATTTACAAACTTTCAATTCTATTAAATTTTAATAACTAGTTTTTGGTGCACCCTCCATTAAGGTTATTTTAGATGTTAAAGATATATAGAATATGGCTTTAAAGGACGATACGGTACACATAAACTCGCGAAAGGGTTAATCGGCAAATTACTTCTTTTAAGGTAGGCGAAGGTGACATAAGAGAAATAAATGTTAATATTTTCGCGGTCGTTTAACTTGACTTAAATTTATAAATATTATTGTAAATCGTGTTTATGAATAATTAAATTAATTAATGAAAATTTTATTGGAAACAGCTGAAAATGACATTGGGATTGTTCATTGTATATTTGTCTGATGTGTGGTATTACAGCTTGTTTAGAAAGTACATATGTACAAATTCGTATTTTAATATTCACAAGAAGATTTAAAACAATCTACCGTGATGAGTATATGAATGAATAACGGTAAACGTTTACTTAAACAGAATTAGTTACAGTAAACTACAAGTTCAATTCAAAAAATTCAATGTGTTGTAGTATTCACTTACGACTTAAGCAACATAAAATTAGATATGTTTAGTTCCTTAAAAATTAATTCATTCATTATTGTTTGATAATTAAAATAATTAAACTCATCTTAAATCTCAAGATACCCAAAAATGTCTGCCCTTTCCCCGGATTGTAACTAACCAGTATCCACCTAAAATAAATTAGCCAACTAATTAATTTAATTTTAAAACTTGTATGAAAATTATGATTTGTCTAAAAAAAAAACAAAATTATTGTGATTCGCAAACGTCACACAGAAATATTGTTTAGTGTAAAGTAATTCTACCTTAAGGCTGTAAGAGTACTGGGAAAACAAATTCCTTGTTCGATCGATATTTAAATGTCCCTAAAATGTATGCAAAGGTTTGTTTCTTTGATAATTTTGAGTACCACAATTTAGTATAATTTGTTTGCTCAACTTTACTTATATTGTTTATTTGTGTAAAATTAATTAATAATTTTGTTATTTTTCATTATTGCTGAGCTAAACCTTGCATATTATAATAAATTAATAACCACTTATCTTGGACAGATTTTTATTTCTTGATTAGACAGTAAATTGACCAAAAATATTCGTCATTGCGGCCATAAAAACAAATAAACATCGTTGGTCGTAATTTTCCGGAAATTTTTAACATTTTTAAATTAAATTTTACATTTTCTACGTCAATTCAAGACTTATCTTGATAACTATTTCGATTTTATGTTTCTTAACACCTTGATGTAAATATTTTTCGCTATTTAGAGGTAATATATCGAGAAAATTGATTAGTACGTTTTATGAAAACGATTAACTTTGTAATGCCTCAATTATATATTTAACTTCATGCTAAAGAACGAATTAGGTAAACTGGAAATTATTTGTGTTTACAGCTTCAACGTCTATCATTAGTAATTCCGCTTTACCCTAGAGTTATGCTTGACGCGGCCGACGTGACTAAGTAAAAAGAAAGTGTTAAACTTTGAGAATTTATAATAAAGCAATTAACTCGATGCGACTCAGACGTGATACAAAAAAAGTTGGTTTAACTTTAACTTATTGTTGTTGTTTAGTACTAAAGTGACATCTTACAGAAATTTTATGAAATAATTAACGATTTTTTTTTACTATTTTTTGACATTTTGAAAAATCAACTGAACGTTTTTCTTCCAATTGCTCACCTTTAATACTTTAAATTTTTATTATTTCACAATAAATGAAAGAAATTAAAAAAATAAAAACAAATTCAAAAGTTAAATAAATGTCAAAAACGTGAATTCATATAATCAATTTTTCTTGGGTATTACTCGTAGTGCGTTTTTGACATGACTTATGATAAATCAGACAAAAAATTAAATTTTTTTTTAGTACCTTCATGTAATAATAGTACTTATGTTTATAATTCAATTTACTAACTGCAATGGATCAACCAATATACGTATATAAACCCGATAAATCACATAAAAGTCTACTGCTGGTTATAAAGGAAATATATTTTTAATACCAATGAAACGGACTTTATTGAATAGAAAATTTTATGACATTACGTCACGTCTGGTGCGTATACAAGGCGCAATCTGGAACACCAATTTTCACAAAATTTTCGCAGCATTTGCGGCCGTATTTCGCCAATGACTCTTCGAATGTTGATTTCAAGGTGTTCAATTGTCTCTGGTTTATCGACGTAGACAAGTGACTCTACATAACCCCAAAGAAAATTATCCAATGGGGTTAAATCACACGATCTTGGTGGCCAATTAATTGGACCAGTACGCGAAATTATTCTTTCATCAAAAGTTTCTTTGATTAAATCAATTGTAGCGCGCGCTGTGTTGCATGTGGCTCCGTCCTGTTGGAGCCACATGTCAGCAAGATTGATGCTAATCGAGGTAGGAAAAAATTTCTAATCATGATCCTATACCGCTCACCATTGACAGTAGCATTCTGACCATCATCGTTTTTGAACACATATGGACCTATGACTCCGCCAACCCATAAAGCGCACCAAACAGTAATTTTCTGTGGATGTAATGGTGTTTCGACAAAAGCTTGTGGATTATCTTACTAAATAATTAAATTTTGGAGAACAAAATTTTGAATGGAAATTCAACGTCAATACCGATTTGTGCTTCAGCCCATTCGTCGAATTCGCTCTGATGTAAGTCTATACATAATGAAATGTCAAACCAAACTAAACAAAAAACAACTATCAGCTGCCACATGGGTTTTTAGATAAAGCAGTGTTGCCAACTCAAAGTTGTGAACATCTAAAAAAAAAACACCCTTTATATTGTTCAGGACGTATGCGATATAAAAATGGAAATCGCATATTAAAAATAAATAATAAGGGTTTTCCAATAAGAGTGATATGGTTTCTTTAAAAAAAACACACTAATTGTTAAGGAAATTGAAATGTTTTTTATTTAATGTGAAGTACAATCGATACAAGTAAGTCCTGAATAAAACGTCATTCAAATGGCCTCCACGACTTCTTCTGCAGGAACCCAATTTTCGAGCACTTTTTCCACTAAATCAAGTCGTATGTCATAAATAGCACGTTCAATATTGACTTGTAAATCTTGAAGAGAGTTTGTTTATTGATAAAGACCAATGACTAACCCCACAAAAAATAGTCTAATGGTGTTAAATCACAACTTCTTGAAATAATCGAATCTCCAAACTTTTCTCACAATAATTCAATCGATGGTTATCATCGATCTATACCGATCTCCATTGACAGTAAAGGTGTTACCAGCTTCATTTCGAAAAAAATACGGACCGATGATTCCACCAGACCAAAAACCACACCAAACTGTCAATTTAGGTGAATGTAATGGTTTTTCATGAATAATTTGTGGATTTTCTTCGCACCAGAATCGACAGTTTTGTTTATTTAACGCACCACTCAGATGAAAGTGAGCCTCATCAGAGAAAATGATTTTCTTAAACAATCGTTATCGTTTTCAAGTTGTCCCAAGCCAAAATCAGCAAATCCATTACGTTTACGGTGGCCCAATGGCTTCAGTTCTTGAGTGAGAAAAATTTTATACGGATGCAAACCCAAATCCTTTCTCAAAATCTCCCAGGTTGTGGTTTGAGACAGTCCCAATTCTTGAGAACGTCTTGGAATCGACAAATTGCGGTCTTCAGCAACACTTGCCTGAACGGCAGCAATATTTGCATTACTTCGAGCGTTTCTTTGTCTTATTGCCACTTTAACATTATATAAAGAAAATGTACGCTCAAAATTTTCAACAATTCGACGAATAGCGAGCACGCTTGGACAATTATTACGACTATAAAATGGCAAAAGCGCACGAAAAGTTGCAATTGGAGAACGATTATTTTGATAATAAAAATGAATAATTTGTAAACGTTGTTCTTGCGTATATGAAATGAAATTGCAATTACATGAAATTGTAAACATTACTGAATACAATGAAACAAAAAATGACAGATCATGACATATTACAAATGGCCGAAACGTCACTTAAAAATCATATCATTCCTATTGGAAAACCTTATATTAAAGACAAAAGGAACTAAAATAATTTAGAAAACAGAAATATTTCTTTTTGCATTTTTAAAAATTAGTGAATCTATACATTTCTTTTATTAAAATATAGATAAACGGACTCGTGCTACACTTACTTTATATAACAAAAATTAACCGTTATAGAACAGTTGCAGTCGCAGGGGTGTCGATTAAAAACGAAATGCTGTTAGTCACAAATTTACAATAGCGATCGGTTTCATCGCGTTTGTACTGGCGCCTCCAAACACGCAAGCATCAAGACACGAAGACACAATACGCGGAAAGAAAATCAGTAAGGAGAGAATCTAACGCCGATGGATATCGATTGTCACCTGTCATTGTTGGTAGAGCACGCAATCCTAAAGTTTTAAAAGGAATAATGCATCGCTTGCCTGTATTACATTATAATTCTAGGAAAGCATGGTTCACAGGAGCATTTTTCCAAGATTGATTTCTACAAAATTTGTTCCTGCTGTCCGAACTTTTCAAGGAACTGAGCTTGGAATACCACCAGAAGAAACAAAATGTTTATTGCTTCTAGACAAAGAATCTACCGATCCATCGGCAATAACAGTTTTAACAACATATTATTTTTATATAACGGGCAATCGGTTATAACGGGGGTCGTCCGAATTAGTCCGTTATATCGAGTTTTTAAAAAAAGAGACAGAAATCCCATTTTATAAATCCCACGGTTTTCTTATTTTGTCGAGTAGTATTTGATTGGGCAATTTTGTGCGTTTAACGGTAAAATTTGTGCATAATGTATTTTGGGTGATATTGTGGGATTTTTAATCAGTAACGTAAATGTTTTACTTTAGTTTCATTGTGCCAAACTGTGCATTAAAAAAACAATTTAATTCTCCTCCAGAATGAAACCCACCTTTTATTAATGAAATCACTTTAACTGCTTGTACTGAACACATTCACCAAGTTTCATGATTGTGCCTACTCCCCGTCAGCCAGAATCACCCATAGGAAACCCATGGTACATCACTCCTAATACAGTGAGCTTCTCTTAAATTGTATGAACCTGACATAAAATCGTTTACATAAAAATCATGCAATGTTTTTTCGACAACTAGTGAATTTATTTTTAGGGTACTATTACCGATGATCTGTACATAAACGATACCGATTTGAGTGCTCAGAGCGATTCGATTTTCACAAAATTCTGTGATAGTCTCCGCCATCGGGATAGAGAATTAGTTGTCTGATCATTTTCTCTATATCCGCTGTAAAGACATGTTTATACAAGCGGAATTTGATTAGAATATCATAAACATAGAAGGTCCAACCATAATAGTATTATTTAGAGAAACGCCATCTTGTGGCTAAAACGAAGCGTCGAAGACGTCGTTGAACTGGATTTTTGAATAACCACTTGATGTGGGTTATAATACACTTCTTTAGTACGATGTAATTCAGAAGGTGGTATGTTTCGGTTGCAAATATTCTTCCATAAACGATTGGTCCTTGATCTTGAAATCGGGTTCTCTGCGGAATTTCCTTTCGATTGTTTGTGATCTTCTGGAGGCTCCATTGATGGTGTTGGATAATCGTAGTTGATAATAAAAGTTTTACTATGGACTGATCTTTATCGGATCGAGTGTTATATTTGGTAAAGTGATCCTTGCTCGCTATTTCTACCTCTGTATGCTTTTTCAGTTGGTTTGATGAAGTCTCCTTTAATGTCCCAAAACCTCGTAGTAGAACATTCCTTCATTTGGTTAGTACATTGGACAAAAATTGCTTCCTATCTACAAATCTATTAGTTTTTTGTTTGTTAAAGTTGGGATCAGCTAACGATCGTGACTGCTTGATATATTGTCAATTTAGATACGATTAGACACTCGATGTTTAAGATGCTCCTAGATGTTCCTGCTTTTGTTGGGTCTATTGGCTGAAGAGTTGGCTGAAAGGCGTAAAGTAAGTACGGCAAAAGCAAAACCGCGAAAGAGTAGGGAGTGTCTTGTGTCCCAAAACAGATTGGATTGATAAGAAAAAAAAGACTTGAAAATTAAAATATTAAAAAAGTTTTAAAAACACAATAATTTATACAATACAGCATTAAAATAAACACAAACAAAAAATAAAAATTATTTCAGGTTGTGCAAAACAGATGTGCAAACACATGAGCATAATTTTTTGACACTTGTGTGCGGCATTGTTATTTAAAGTTAGAGCAAGCTATGAGTGTTGTGATTTTTTCTGTGTATTTTGTGTGTTAACAAATCTGTCTTTATTAAACTAAATTAAACTTTTTGTCACGCAAAAAAACAGGTTTGTACTTGAAATGTCTTTTATCGTATAAAAATCGTTTTTTTTTATAAATCCTATGATTGTCTTCTCCATCTTAGCAACATTTAGTGTAGGTATAAACAGAACCAGAGATACAGCGACAAGATACAACGCCTGTCAAATTAAAATACACATAAACCCTAGGATGCTAACACAACCAATGTTGCTGGCGACGACGAAATTGTCGCCAAATTTTTTTTAGAATCGATTCTAATTTTGCTGCCGGCGCCGCAGTACTACCAATATAAGTTTCAGATTATTATGTTGGTAAACATTTTTTACAACTGTTTTTAAATGAATTTCAACCAAATCTGAATGTTGTACACAATGTTTTGTGTAAAAAAATTTAAACAGAGTCGATAACAAAATAAATGAAATACATATTTTAGAGTTAATTTGTTATTATTTTCCTTGTTTTGTCGCTTCAACGCTGACGCGCTGTTGTGTTTACCAAAGCGACATCACCAGCAGACAAATATATTTTGTCGATGTATCTTGTCGTTGTATTTCTGGTTATGTTTATACCTTTAAAAGTAGGCGAAGATTTTTAGTTTTTTTTTTATTGTTTCATGTCAACACCGACAGATGCTCAGTCAAATTAGAAATAGAGGCGACGTGCGGAATTCTGCGTGACCTGTGTCATTCATGTATTTTAATCCATATACACGGACTAGTGTATTCTAATTTTGATGCGCAGCATTAACCTAAGTGCGGAGCTGTCCTTACTAATACAAAAATCAAATAAATGGTCAATGCTGTTAAAGGCCTTCGACATCATTTTGATTGGTTCATGTGTACCGTAGTTGGTGTTGCTATATGTTGATCTAGTTGAAGAAACTCTCATTTTCTTAGGTTCCTACTTGGCGGTGAGTTAATACTAAATTCCCTTAGCCGTATCACTTCATACGACGTGACTATGGATTTTCCTGGTTACTAGATTTTAAAATCAAAATTTACTAAATAGTTTTGTGCAAAACTCTGAAAGAAAATTTTTTAAATCTTAGTTGGCTGCATTAGTTTGAATTATTTTTTATTTATTTGTCACATCAAAATTCCAAGTGATAGAAATTGTCATTTGAAGTGATAGCAGTCCATAGGAAATATTTATTAAATTAAATGCAATTAAATTGAGCTTGTGCTGAGATGCCTGATCGAAGAATTGGTAGAGGCTCTCCGGTTTGGTCATTGTCCTGTTTTCGAATTCGAGGTCGTTATTTAAATCCGAGTTAATTATCCGAGGCTTTTGTTTAAGGTTTGCAACAATTGATTTGTCCTGGTTGGATTGTCAGCTCAACATAAACTCCGTGTAGAAGGACCACAGCCCTCACACATTTAGCCTACCTCAGTTACGGGGCAGGTACTAATGGCCGCCACGAGTACTTGCTGAAGTGCTTGAGGAACACTAACGTGTTTTATGTAACCACACAGCATAAATCCAGATAAAATTTTTGTATAAACTATAACCCTGAATATATCACCAAGAACCATGAACATATTATTAGACGACAACCGATTTATATTCCACAATATAAAGAGCTACTGTAAAAATAGTCTGTATAAAATAGAACAACACCTTTCTCACTTCGACTAATAAACCATAAATAATTTACAATTTTTTTTAATAAACTACACAGCAAAAAATTGAACCGAATTGTTAGAATTTTTTCACGACTTCACACAGCATAAACTACATAACTATTCTCGGTACCAAAAGCACACGATCTACGAGTATTTACTAATGTACCGTATAGACAAAGAATAAATTAATAAACTTAATAGATATATCGGAATTCTAATCAATAAAATCATTCAACTTGTGTTCGTACATATATACGCGACTGTTCAATAACAATAATTGTGACACCTAAAATTGAAAATATAAAAATAATTAATAAATAAAAAAATTGTAGAAAGGTAATTTGACATTGAAATGCAGTATTACTTCTTTGGTTTTATGTACGAATAAGGAATTCGGTTTTATTAATCCATTAACAAAAAATTTTAAACGAAATCGAAAAATCGAAACCTTTTATCATTCCAATCCACATAATTGAATTTCGGTGGCATTTTTAAGATAATCGATTTCTGCAATGTGATACCGCAAAATGGTCGAGTCGCAGTCAATGTAAATTAATTACGCTGTGCGATTCGCCATGGGTGATTTTAACACAACAACAATTTATGGGGGAACAATACCGGCGTTGAACAGCGAAATTAAATTAAGATTTTAATTATTCGCGGTCGTAAATTTTTTGTTTTGCTGTCTGTCTCCAAACTCTCGATTAAAAGTAATAAAAACAATAACGATATATCAATGCGATTTGCGCGGGTAATGTGGGTGTTTGCTTCAATTCACTTTCGATTTTTGATCTAAAAATAAAAAATCGGTAACAATCGCGGTTAAATCAATTTTGGAAAATTTTTCATTGATAAAAAATTTATTGTGTACATGAGATGCCGATCGATTGAGTATTGCTACTTTTATATAGAACGCCCACTAAATTATGACAAATTTTTATAGTGTGAAAAATGACTGTAGATAATTGCTTGTTGAAGTTTGATAAAGGCACTTCTATACACAACGTACAATTGATGAAGTAAGTGCTCTAATGTTGCATCAACCTTAATCCTGTTAATTTCCCGACCTTCACTCCAATACGCAGTGGAATGAATGGAATAAATGATGGCGTGTGTAAAACTAACGTTTTAGTTTAATAAAGAAAAATATTTCGGCGTGTTTCCAAAAATACAACAAAACTCTTGCAATTGAGTACCTACACGGCCGAATCTAAAACTACGGCTCATTCTTTCATAAACAAAATGTGCCAAACCTGTCACAATTTTAAGTAAATTACACCAGAGTGTGGTCAGACTTCAGTAATTGGTTATGGCACTGGCTTAAAAAATACAATAGAAAAGTAAATGGTAACTAGGACAGAAACAACAAAAAAGAGAGAGACAACACAATTTTCCAAATTTTTTCAATACGGCCACCTGCAATCTGAATACTATTGAAAGCTACTTTCTCTTTCTATCAAAATTTGCCAAGATGGAGGTGGTGTGGTAAACTTGCTATAACTTGACGTTTATAAATCATTTTTTGTCGATAGTCTAGACTACTAGTCATTTGAACTTAAAATGTCAGTAGACGCCATATAGAAATAGAAGAAACGCTATAAACATGCTATCTAGTTCTGCCGACATAGCATGCATTCACAGCATACAGATAGCATATAAATATTATTACGAGTCTCCACTAGCCATTTGATCGAAATTTTCTAGCATAACAAGATAGCAATAGCAGGCGGAGAGTCCATGCTACATTTTGTTGATAAACAAACATTATGTGTCAAAAAAATGTTAAAAATTATTTAAATCTGTTGCAAACCATTTCAAATAGTTATAGAATAAAAGATTTTGGTTGAATTCCCATAAAATATTAGTTTTGCCTATTTTTGATAAAAAGAAGTGTTGTAGGTAGATGAAAAAAATATTACGACGTAATTCTAAATCGCTAGAATTGCTCGTTGGGCAGCTACCTAGTGTGTGTTATTGGTGTCTTGTTGTGAAAGTGTAAAGTTTCTGACAAAAGCGAAAAGTGTATAGCTATACAAATTAACAAAAAGCGTAGGATTCCCAAATTTTTTTAGTTTGAATTGAATTTGTAAGAAAAATATATGTACTAACAATACTTAATAAACACATTTTTATTAATCACTTGTTTTTGTTTCGCAGAATATTTTTCAAAAAGATTAAAAAATCACTCGATCGATTTCGACTTGTTAGGTCATCATCAGGAGTATCTACTGCGCGTAAAGCAGTAGATACTCCTGATGATGACCTAACAAGTCGAAATCGATCGAGTGATTTTTTAAACTTTTTGAAAAATATTCTGCGAAACAAAAACAAGTGATTAATAAAAATGTGTTTATTAAGTATAAGTGTGTTTCGCCAAGTGCCTACGGCAAATAGCGTAAAAAGTACTAACAATAGTAAAAAACGTTCAGATTAAAAGAAAAGTTGATTGCAAAGCCAAATTCAACACGATCAGAGACGGTTTATTTAATAAAATTCTTTAAAAAACGTTGACACAGATTTGTGCAAATTATGTACACTACATTGCCATTTTTATCAGTTTGTGTAGCTACACTTTTTGAGTTTTATCAGAAACTTCACAGCGGTTAATTTTTGTTTTAAATATAGATTATTTCCATACACTTTTGTGTACACTACTTTTTTGCTAATTAGTTTATTTTTTTAAAGGTTATCGTCGAAATGGTAAGGCTCACATTAACTAGAATAGTTCAAACCTCGCGATCTATGTATCATGGATCTCAGCAGAAATGGACACATATATTTCTCTGCACTACACGTGAGCCATATTATGGATCTTAAATAAACAAACTAAGATGAAGAACAGTTATAGATCTAAAAACGCGCGAATGAAGTTATATACAATTACGGAAAGTGTGCAGGGTGGTCCATCTGGTAGTCCATTGTCCAGGAGGCTGAGATCTCAAATAAGATAGCCTACGTCTACAAAAAGGATCAGATTGCAGCTAATTACCACTAAACTTTTCAATGAGGTACTCTTGGTGTCATTGGACGACATGACAGTGTCGATTGAGCGGTAAACTAATGTATCAGTGGGTATTTCTCCCAGGATTTTTTTTTAGTTCTGAAAGTAACTCGTTTTTGGGCGCCCGAATGGTTCTTTATTATCAATGGTCATCATGAATGTTACGTTGTAAGCCCACAGAAACGGTAGGTGAAATGAACCTGTTTGCCTGTCTCCAATTCAATCTTCCTCTATCTCGTGTAGTTTCTCTACACCCGTTCTACACTGTCAGTTTGCACTGCTGCGACAGGGCGCCGCGTCGATCAAGAGGAATGAATTCTCAACGGCTACATTGAGGAAGTACTAGAGGAGTACGTCGTACCTTTTACCGGGTTTATTGCTGAGAATTTTCTGTTTATGCAGGATAATGCGAGACCGCGCATACAACTGGTGTGGTATACCAGTACCTTCAAGAGGTGGATGTGTATGTTATGGAGTGGCCAGCTCGATGTCCGAACCTCAATCCCATCGAACATTTATGGGACGAGTTGAAAAGAAGGGCTCGAGCCAGAGATGTTGCTCAAACGAGTATCCAGGAGCTGCAACAGGCGATCGTAGAGGAATGGGAGGCAATACCTCAAGATTTTGTGAAAACTTTGGTGAAATCAATACAGCATCGAATATAAACTGTCATTCGGGCCAGGGGAGGGATTACTTCTTATTAATAAAACTGTTTTTCTTTGTTTATTTCCATGTTTTAATTCGATTTTTACTCCTAACTTTCATGCTGATAAATTCACAAAAATGCGTACTTCAGATGTTTACCCCCAAAAATCAGTTTGATGGCACGTATAAATATAAAAAGGTACCACTGGATAGGTATTGAAATAGACTTTGAATCTATAGGGTTTTCCAATAGAAATGATATGATTTTTAAGTTTGGTCTGGTGGAATTATAGGTCCGTATTTTTTTCGAAATGAAGCTGGTAACACCATTACTGTCAATGAAGATCGGTATAGATCGATGATAACCAACATTTTATAGCCGAAATTGGAAGGAGTTGATTTTGACAACATTTGGTTCCTACGTGCCACACAGCAAGTGCAACAATTGAATTATTGCGAGAAAAGTTTGAAGATTCGATTATTTCAAAGTTGAGATTTAACACCATTAGACTATTTCTTGTGGGGTTATTGGAAGTCATTGTTCTTTATCAATAAACCAGACTCTGTTCAAGCTTTACAAGTCCATATTGAACGTGCTATTCATGATATACGACTTGATTTATTGGAAAAAGTGCTCGAAAATTGGGTTCATCGAATTCCTTCCTGCAGAAGAAGTCGTGGAGGTCATTTGAATGACGTTTTATTCAGAACTAAATTGTATCGATTGTATTTCACATTAAATAAAAAACATTTCAATTTCCTTAACATTTAGTGTGTTTTTTTTTTAAGAAATCATATCACTCGTATTGGAAAACCCTATTCATTAAAAAAAAATTGAACAAATATTGGATTTGTTTTTGATATATTTGAACTTTTATGGAATATTGAGGAATGTGCGATTTTTTTTGCACCCAAGTGTACATTGATTTATTAATTTTGCGGGATAATGATTAGTTAGTACTGTTTCTTTTAATATTTTAAAATTTTTATTGTGAAATTTGAGATCTGAAAGTTCTAAAATTTTTTGAGCCAAAATGTTTACTGTATTAATTTTATAGGAAGTAGGAAGCCAAGAATGAAAATTTAGATATCTACCAGACTAACTATCTTTGCGATACCATTCAAAAGAAATTTTGCTATCAAACTCGTGGATCAAAAGTAAATCTAAAAATGGAATTTTATTGTCAACTTCCTTTTCCAAAGTAAATTTTATTCGATTGAAAATTTTGTTAAAAATCTGGCCATTTCTAAACAACCATTGGATACTCCAGTGCGTCATAAAACCTGTGTACGTCCGATGAATGTGCCGTCATGCACCTGCAGTGCTAATTCCCAAAACGTAGTTTAGCTGCCGCACCGCAGCAGCTATATCGTTAATAGTCGGAGCGTTAAAGCGTCTTTCATGTTGCCCAAGTAGTACACAAGCTGCGTGGATACCGGGTTTTTAGCTTTCCTTTGGCTTTCTATGCCACCTTGAATTCGTGCACGAATAAACGAAAGTTTAATGGCAAAATTGTATTCGACAACTATTTCACTATCGAGCAATATTAAACGGAAATGTTTTACCAGTAGAAATTAAATTTCGAAAATCTTTCATTACATTAGGCATTGCTCTTAAAATATTATAAAAATGGCATTTATGCGTGTTCCCACATTCAGTAGGGCAAATTTTAATAGATTTAATATTTAAAATTATTTTTCAATCCGTTTCAATTTTCCAGTCGTATTTTCCAGTCATATGATCTCGTTCCAGAACTCGATGTGTTATTTGCACGGTGTCTCTTTCTATACCTTGCACGTATTCTGAAACACAAAAAATAGCCAATTTTGTAATAAACTTGTACAAAAAAGTTATTGTACTTTCTGATTCCATCTTCGCGTCAGCGGTTTCTGTGCCTTCCTGCGACGTCTCATAGTCCGTTTGATGTTGATGTTGAAACCAGGACTATTCCGGTGTCTCAGTAGATCGTTGAGATGAAAAATATTATGCATGATGTCAACTCCCGAACTTGGGACTGTTCTGGTGCCTCAGCTTATGGATTGGTGTCCTGGCTTCTAGCTACTTTTTTATAGCTCGAGCTTTTAGAGCTCTGTGAAAAATTAGACTTTGTGCTTTCATATCATATCTTTAAATAGTGAAATATTTTAAATAGTCTAGAACTAGATGTATGGAAAATGTCAGCTCAACCCAAATCCCAAAGTGGGATTACACTAAAATTTAAAACCAAGCTATGAATAATCAAATCAACCTTTGTTACATCCTTTGGAAATTACCAATAATTGCATATTTTTTCAACATCAAACCACTATGAAACGGAAGATGTACATACATACTTAGTTACCTATATATTCATGTCACAAATGATTCACCTAATTTCTATTCATTGTCATCCAAACTACTCGAGCGAAACCCTATTTTGATTCACGATAATTCCAACGAAACTAAAAAAAAACGTCTATAGAAACTTGTAATCATCAGCCCATCCATAGTACTTTATAAAAGGCATAAAAACGTAATTAATTTCAATCATGTCGCGCGCATCTTTAAGATTAGCTTTAATAGATAATTTTTGCTTGTTGCATAATCCAAAGTCAGATTTAATTGTTTTGTAGTACAATAATTGTACTCGCAGAGGATATACCCTAAAATTTAACGAATTCCTTGAAACAATTTTTGATACGGTTACGGTGTTGTAAGGAAGTAAAAATTAATTTGAATTTTGCTTTTAGGCAAACGCATAACTCTATGTAAATGTATTACTTACTGCTTAACGATGGATAAATCGGTAAACCGTAAACTTTTATTAAATTGTTACATATTTTGTAGTACATATGTATATTGTTTTGCTGCTGATGGTACAGACTACCAGAGTCGTAGTTTTTATGTAGATTAGTTATGGTTTAGTGGCTACCACTATTTTTGTTTTATGTTATGTAACCTCTTTAATGCAGCCCCATATAGTTCATTGTAGAAGTGCTAGGATGCTTTGCCCAAATTTTGTTTTTATAAATTTTACAGTGCGTCCTCAATAGTACCATCCAAAAACTGGCAGGGTGGCTCCTGTTATAATCTTAAGTTATAAAAATAAATTTTGATTTTTTATCTGACAGACTGTATTTACTTTTTTTCAAAACCAAAAATTTTCTTTTTTGTGATGTCTTCTGTTATTATTATTAAGTTGTTGTTGTACAGTTTTTTTTATTTTTTTCGTTCCATTGACTAATCTTTAAGATTTGATGTAAGACACAAGTTTGAATAGAATTTTCAATTCAGTTTACATTTTTTAACCGACGCGATAAATTATCACGGCGCACTTTACTGGAAAATAAAATATTTAAAAAAAAAATTTAAAGTTGAGAGTTAAAGATGAAAACCTTAAAAATTGTTATAATATTCTGTTTTAAAGTGGTTTTTTCACAAATTACTAATTTGCAATATCCAATTGTAAGTGAAGGTGTTTATTAATTTGATCCATAAATAAATTAAATAGTTTTAGTGATTATTTATAATAAAAAGTGTTTAAGTTTCTTCATGTCTTTAAGTTACGTTTGATCAAAAATAATGTATCACACAAGAATGTAACGGTTTTATCACAGTATTCAGTGAATTGATAAATTCGTTCTACAATATACTGTCTCAGCTAGTTAACAAATAATTGTTAAATTTCTGCGAGTGATTATAGTTTAAACTATTATTAAAAATAAATAAATGTCAACAACAATAAAAATTATTAATTTAGTTTTTACAAGAAAATTGCTGATCATAGATTAACGTATTGTAGAGCAATCAAAAATCAAATTTTCTACATTCTTTAAAATCTGTACATTAAGTACGTGTACTGCACACTTTCTAAATAGCTTATACTGTTGAATTGGGGTTAAATTTTTAGCAAGTAAAATATTTAAATAATTTTATTGTGTTGCACTCATGCATGCTCCCAAAAATGTATGTCTGTGTCTTCCTAACGAAAACAAACATCCAACCAAACGGCACAGTGCGATTGAAGTTTTTTCATTTGGATCGGGCGGCACCGAGTTCGAAAACCGATAGGAGCAAGATAAAGTGGGCTTTATCACTTGTAGGAATGTAAAACTCATGAGCCAATCCATCCTCCATATTAGTACTATGGACTGGCAGTGTACATAAATTGGACCTATACCACAAACAATGCGTCAAGCCTAATATAAAGTTGATAGAATCCTATCCGTTTTATTAAATGAGAAAATTAGCGCCAAGATTTCACTCTCATAAGCTGGAAGATGGAAACGTTTTCAATCCTGCGTAAGGATGATTGCTATAAGAATTGTTATTAAATATTACATATTTAGTTTAGTTAAATCGGTTTATTACTATTGGTGCGAACGCGTCGCATTCCGTGGTGTATTACAACTATTACACTAAATACCCAATAGACCGCCTAGTATTTCCTATCCGTATTGCCACCTCAACATATACATATTAGTGTTACATCACAACACTCCTCCTCCAGTAAAAATCAAAGTTAATCATCATAGCGCAGCGGGGGTCTTCGGGGATTCAGTTTCCAGTTCTGGCTTCTGGTAGAACCCCCGTTCTGCTGGTTGTTTAGCTTTCACTTTACATAACTCCAATTTCGTTTTCATCGGTCGTCCGATTATCACTTGACAGAGCAACTTCATACCAAGAGCAAATGAAGGTGTATAACGGTATAACACATCAAAAATTTGCATAAAATTGGACAGGACCTTCCCGTTCTTTATTTTGATGGCTACCAGCGATGCAGCGAAATCTGTGTATTCGGCTGAACTGATTACTTCCAATAATTATAATCTCTTGAGATAATTTTTCATCACTTCATCGACACCGGACGAGTAATTGGAAAGGTTGGCTTTTTTACGGCTTTCAGTGTTAGAGATTCACTTTGTTGCACAAACCAAGTGAGTCAATGAAGATCGGCGGCAATTTTCGCGATTTTCTTTACTCAATTTTATTGCAGACGCACAAAAGTTGAGAACATTCAAATTTGAATTTGCTACGTAACACGTACCAACGTCTTTTCGATCGTGCAATTGAAACGCTCATTGCTTGCTTTTCGCACTCGGCTAATGCCAGCGATCCTAGCTGCCTCGAGTTGCTTTTGCAAACACTGTAAATATGAATTGCTTTTATGTTCCTTACCGTTCTGTTTCGCTTTTTGTTTGCTACTGTACCACTGAGGTTTCCGGTGCGTTACCAACACTTCACTAATCTTCAGCAGCTTCTTTTTCATCTTTAAACACTTATATCGCAGCGAAAATTGTGATTTTGAAACAGTTTTTCGGTCAGTAATTCATTTTCTGTACTGTCACCGTAGCTGCCTCGGCGATAAAGATAGTTGTGGATCGGCCTTACGACAAATCGAACGTTAAATTGCCTTTAGCACAGTAAACAAATTTCTCCATGCGGTCTGATAGATTTTTATGCAGCGGCATTACTTGTACATTTGACACATTTGCTTGTTGTTGCTGCTGTCCTTGCTGTAACGCTAATCGCCAATATGGGGGTCGATTTTGTTCAAAATTGGGCAAGTTGACGAAATAACCGTAATTATATAGTAGTGGTATGTGTGTTTGTGTTAATGCTTGTAAGTGAGTTAGTAAGTAAGTTTGTAAATGCAATGCAAATATGCTTTAAATAAAATTAAATTTATTTAATTATTTAATTTAAGTTTTTAAACAATTAATTTTTCTTTTTCTTAACATATTGACGCACACTTTCTCAATGTGTGTCCCACTCAGAAACACATTTGATAACTTTTATAATTGCAATGATATTTCGTCGCGGAAAGGAATGTATTGTGACAATTGAAAAATATGTCGAGTCATTTCTTAAAAAATGAAAGATGTTTGCAACGAAAACAGTTGTATGACTGCTATAACAGTCATTTGCGCGAACGTGTTAACTCGCCTCTCAAATACTTGGTGAGATGTGAAAAAAGTGAGACGACGAAAGGACATAAGCACCAAAAGTATTAACCGATTTATAGTTTTTGATGCTTACATTCGCAGAATATAAACAAACATAACCACAGAAAAATTACACACACTAATATAAAATTGTATACTATACTCCTTGTACGTATACGAAAACATCATGTTTCGTCTGTCGAATTTTGAACAAAATTTAGCTTGTTTCACCGGTTTTAGCTTATCTTTCTTCAGATTTTACCTGTCTTTCGTTGGCTTTAGCCTGTCTTTCATGCGTGGTGTATTACAACTGTCACACTCATGTACCCAATAGACCGCCTGCTCTTTCCGAGTTGCCACCTCCCAACATACATTTTAGTGTTACATCACAAAACTTTCCTTCTATTACAAATTAAAAATCAAAGTTAACATAACAGTAATTCAATATCACGTAAACAAACAAAGCCTAATGTCTATAATTGCGCTTATCGTATTAATCAATTGTGTTCGGCTACCACAAGATAGATTAACAACATAATAATTCCAGGTCACCATTTGCACTTGTTATTGCTGAAAATTTGGACCAACACGTCTTCACCAGCCGCGAACTCTTTCCACTTTGCGTCATGATCCTGATTGAATTGTTACTCCATTTTCGAATCGCATTCCATCATCACTTGAAAGAGTGACTTTTTATCAAGAGTATATGAAGGTATATAACGATAGCACATCAAGAATTGGCATTATCTTCCCCTTTTAGCTTCTTTAATCCGGAAAACCGGACGATTCGACGAATTTTCAGCCTGTTTATTTGACAGTGCATGAAACGGTTCAATTCTGATGTACTCTATGCTGTTTTCACTGCAAAACGACTCAAATCCTTCTCACTCAAATTTAGGACCGATTGTCTGATACAATGATGTCGCAGAGTCCCTGGCGGGGAAAAACAGCCTATAAAAGCGGAAAAGACGAATTACGCGGTTGTTGATTGCAGTTTAAAACTTCTGGCTGTTTGCTAAACGCGTCAATGACCACCAGCTTGTGGAATAGCGGGTCCTGCAAAATCGGGTCCTGCAAAATCGATGTTGCACTCCTCACTACGAACTTTTTCGCATTGGACATGACTGCAACGTGCACTTGGTTGGGTTTTGCATTTGTAGCACACTTTTCACAGAGCCTTACCAGCCTTGATGCAGCTCGAAAAGAATGTGGTTACGGTAGCGACTCGGAACGACCTGCGCTCACCAAGGATTATCATTAGTTCTTCTCGTCCAGTGAAAAATTTTGCAACCTGTGGCTCCCTTATCTGTTGAGGTCCTCGCAACCAACCGCTCGTGATAATGGCGGAGACCTTTAACAATGTTTCGCATATACTGGATTCGTACTGTAGGACCTCAAATGTCATTGCAGTTTTGCTGTATCAATTGCGAGACACCCATCGATGCAGTTTGCGGTTCCTCTCGGGCGGGTTCTTTTTTATTTATTTATTTATTTATTTATATTGAAATAAGTCTACAAATTTGACTTAAAAAATATTAAATTGAAACTACAAAATAAAATAAATCCGCGTTGCATCAGTAAAAGGAAAAGCACCTTTAGCTTTGCTCATCGTTGTGTCGATTAATTGTTGAAAAATGCCAGGTGCTGTCTTTACGTCCGATTGTGAACGATTTAGTTCCATCTCCACCCGCAAGCAGGGGTCGAACAGGTCGTTTTCCTGAACACTCGGTATTGACCCAAAGGTAAAAACGATTTTTTTTTTTTAAGTTTTATTTTCAAACAAGCTTGTAAGGCAAAAGGAAAAGTTTTTCTATTGTGAGGGCTCTGTAAAGCCTGTATTCCACAATGAAACATACTTTTTCAGTAAAAATGGGGCGAGATAAAAATATAATTTCACCACGTACCAAAACGAAACAAAAAAAAATTTCAGTAAAATTTACTGGCAGTAAGCGGGGAAAATGTTGCCATAAAAAGTATGAAACTCAATGCTTTTTATGGCAACATTTGTTTGTCTTTATCACTCTAACGTGATTTTAATATGTATACTCTCTTCTTTTCGGTTTCCCAGTATTTTTTACTGAAAAAATATGTTTCATTGTGGAATAAAGGCTTAAGTGGGGAAAATGTTGCCATAAAAAGTATGAAACTCAATACTTTTTATGGTAACAGTTTTAACACACCTTCAAAAAATAGTATGCGATGAGAAATATTTTTCGCATTCTACGACAGTTTTATGGTTGAAAAAATATTATAGGGAAATGTCAAGAAAAAAATGGAAGGTGGGATTATTTTTTTGGTTGAATAAATTTTTGAAAATTTTGTGCTTCGTTAAAATTGTTTATTTTCAAACTTTTTAGGTTATGTTGCCCCCATCGGTCACTATTTTGACTATAAATTTTCCTATAAAAAACAAACAAAAGTTGCTGACTTTGCCGCTCTAACGTAATTTAAATATATTCTTCTCTTTCCGGTTTCCCAGTATTTTATTACTGAAACAGTTTATTTCATTGTGGAATCCACGCATACTACGCACCAGTGGAAGGTGACCAACTATATCATTTTTACGTTCGGCAAGTAAAGCACATTTTCAGAATCTGCAACATATCATTATGAAATCCAGAGTGACTAAAGCTAGTTACGATGAAACTGTTATTATCACACATGAGCAGAGTTAAATTGATTCCACAAACCAAAGAGAAAATTCCACAAATTGCAGCGGAAGATATACATCACGCTCTAGAAACGTTTCAACATGATGCGGCCCGGATGGTATACCAGTCTCGTTATTAAAAGACTTCAAAAGTTTGGTAATTCCTCTGTGTTTTTTTTTTCAATCAATCACTGAAACAAGGCATTTTTCCTCAGAAGTTGAAAATATCAAGAGTAACACCTATATTTAAAACTGGCACACGGCATGATGTTTCATGTTATAGAGGTATAACCACGATACATATCACAAAGTCAACATGGTTTTATGCCAAAAAGATCAACTGGAACCAACCTTACAGAATTCACCAGCAGTACGATACAAGAAATAGAAAATCACAAGCAGGTTGGTGTGGTATACTCAGACTTTGCCTTTGACTCCGACAGTCATTATAAAACCTTAAAATTGCGAAATTGAGAACAAAGGGTCTGAATTAATCTCAGCCACCTCTGGCATGTTTTAAAGCTTCCATAGTGGCCCTTGGATCTTCATCATTTTCATTAATGGAATCATCGAAGTATTTCATTATTCAAAAGTCCTAAAGTTTACAGATGATGTTAAAATCGTGAAAAACATTAACGACACGAGTTAATTTTATTAAAGGGACGACATTCTAACAAAATGAGATAATTTTGCCGTTAGGCATTATAGTAAATTAAATTCCGTAATGAACTTTAAAACTAGCAACGCATGTAATTATGCTCTAAAACAAAACATAGTGGTATGCGATTCTTAACCTTTGCACAATAGAATTACCGCGATTATTTAACAGCTGTGTAACAAGTATTTACTTACCCAAAACAATTTGAATAAATAATCTTGTTAATCTGTCAAAATATATCTGTAAAAATGTATCCGTTATACAAAGCTAAAATTTAGCATTTTATGAGGTGAAACGAAATTTGCACAATTTAATGAACTCTGCACAGCTTCTCGACCCCGTTCGATCTAATCTTTGCTTATTTATTAAATATTACGTGACTTTCGTTTTCATTACAAGGGGAGATTATTTACTGGTTGTTTGTAAATTATATACAAATTTCGATTCAACTGTCAATGTTACATAAATAAAATGTACAGAATTGTTTTAATTTTACCATTAAACCATGACAATTCAATTTCTTGAGGGAGGAAGTTACGTATGTACGTAAACACAGGAATTAAATACAATTTTGTTTTTTATTGTCAAAGGTGTGCCCGACTATTACTGTTTATGAATGAATATTGTGTGGTTTAAATTTGATATAACTTTGTGGTATTTAAATGGTCATGTATATATAGCCTAGATAATAGACACGATATAGAAAATTAAGCAACATTATTCATTGTTAATCGTTTTAAATTATAGACCAACAATCCACAAGATGCCCTTCAATTTCTACAAGAGTTTGATCGAGAAGCGGCCGAAATGTGTAACAGGGTCGCAACCAGTGAATGGCGATTTGCTACAAATTCAACCGATTACAATAAGCGACGGATGAAGGAAGAGCAATCACTTGCTACAAAATTTGAATGCTTGAGTTGGAAACGAGCTGCAAATTTTGATATAAATCAATTTGCCGATACGAATTCAATGCGACAATTAAATCGAATTCGACGACAAGGCCGATGTGGCCTAATGGATGATAAATATTCGGAAATATCTCATATTATCGGGCAAATGAAAGAGAATTACAACAATGCAAAAATATGTCCATATCGCGGTGATAATCAAGCGATACTAGGCCAAATGCCCGAACTTGCAAAGAGCGCTAACTATGTATCAACCTATTCCGGATACTGTGATTTAAAACTAGAACCTGATCTGCTGCGAATTATAGAACGGAGTCGGCATGAACCTGAATTGCGATACACATGGACTGCATGGCGGGAAAAAATCGGGCCTCCTATCAAAAATACATTCATGCGATATATTGATCTTGCTAATCAAGCAGCACAATTACACGGGTTTCTAGATGCTGGCGAACAACTGCGATCCGTGTATGAAGATCAGGATTTTTTCTTTACTGTGCAAGACTTATGGAGCAAAATTCAACCACTCTACAAACAACTATTTACTTTCGTGCGTCGTGGTCTCGTTAAAAAATATGGGGAGCATATTATCCGACCGGATGGGCCGATACCGGCTCATTTACTGGGAAACATGTGGGGACAAAATTGGAGAAATATTTTAGATTTAATTCGGGTCGATGAACCAGAAACACCGGATGTAACAGGCGAAATGATTCGACAGGGATATACTCCGCTTAGAATTTTTCAAGCTGCTGAGGAATTCTTCACATCACTCGGAATGCCACCAATGTCTCCAGAATTTTGGCGTAATTCAATGCTGCAAAAACCGAATGACGTGTATACCCAGTGCACTGCATCTGCTTGGGATTTCTGCAATAATATCGACTTTCGAATTAAACAGTGTACCCAAGTATCGGTCGAGGATTTTATAAATTCTCACCACGAAATGGCCCACATTCAGTACTATATGCAGTATTCATCGCAACCATTTGTATATCGTGAAGGACCGAATCCAGGTAAATATTACATCATAAATCAAATGAAACATATTTAATACAATTCTCAATTTTTTAGCATTTCATGAAGCAATCGCACATGCCATTGGATTAAGTGTTGGTGGTCCGGTGCATTTACAAAAAGTAGGTTTACTACCCCAGCCGATCACCATCATGTCAGGAAATTCAAAAATTAACATCGAATATTTATTAAATGTTGCTCTGGATAAACTGCCCTTTATGGCATTCAGTTTGACCCTTGAAAAATGGAGATGGTATGTTTTTGAAAAAGGTCCCATTGGTATGAATTCACGGTGGTGGGAACTACGTCTACGTTATCAAGGTATCATACCACCTGTATATCGAACCAACGATCATTTCGACCCTGGATCGAAATATCACATAATTTCGGATCAGGATTACATTAAATATTTTGTTGCCACAATACTACAATTTCAAATACATTCGGAACTTTGTTCCGCCGCCAATCATATAGGTCCATCACACACATGCGATTTTTATAGATCACGCGAGGCTGGCCGAATACTAATCGATCTGATGCAAAAGGGTGCCTCATTGAATCCAGCCCAATTATTAAAAATACTAACGCGTGGTAAAACTTCGAGAATATCAGCGGATCCGCTGCTACTGTTTTTCCGGCCGCTGGAAGCATGGTTAGAGGTTCAAAACCGCAATGAACTAGTTATCGGATGGAATTCAAACATCGAAGATGTATCATTATTTCAACCGTTGATTGGGAGTACAACCGATTTAGTCCCGAGTCTTCGAACAATGTACAGTATTTTAATTTTGTTGTTTGCAGTTAATATCTATAATAGGTTTAAGTTATAGTTAAAATTCAAATTTGATCATTAGTCAAAGTTTTGATAAGACACCAAATATTTAAAAATAAAGTTATTAATTTTACTAAAGTAGAATGTTAATATATGAATAACCGTAAACGCGTTTGGATCTTGAAAATTGAAAACAAATAATGTGATGAATTAAAATTGAAATTGCGTTAAAGTTCATCGACACTTTTCTTGAGTTAATTGTTTCTGCTACTCGCCATTTAAACAAATTTGTTTGTGAGTGGTAAGGGAAACATATGTCGTTCGATTTTATGAAATTATTTATAACCTGCCCGCTATGGCGCTATCAGATTGTTTTAACTGTTCAATTAATAGTTCAGTAGCTAACGCTAGTGATTTATTTGACTGAATTTATAGTCAGAAATTCAAGGTTTAGGAAAATTTTGGTTTTGGTGGCGCTATTTAAATTTAAGCCAGATCTGCTGGGGACCCACCCCGGTGTTGAAGTTGTTTACTTTCCTGTTCTACTAGAATGATTTGGTTCACAGAAACGACAGAACTCGTTTAAACATCGAATTTCCAATTGATTTTGTGATTTATGTGATTCTGTTTTGTGTGTATTTGGTAAGCACCGTATAACAAGAGTCGGCTAATGACCGGAAATACTGTTAAACACAATTTAATTTCTGCGTGTTGTGCATCTGCGAAGTTTTGAGAATTTATTGAATCTATCACAGCAAGTCCGTTGGGTCAAGATTGATGTAGACTGTATAAAACAATCTTTAAAAATTCAGAAATGTACAAATCACAATTCTCTCAAAAAAATAATGGGGGAAAATTAACGCCAAAATTGCTATAAAATGGAATTATTTTTCCTCAAAAAAAAATCCCAAACGACCAGAATACACTTTGGAGAGTAAAAAATTCCCAGCTGTTAGAAAAGCGTTACTAATTCCCAATTCCTGGGGGAAACCCAGAATAGGACCAGGTGGCAAAATTGAGTGTGGTGCCATCTACCAAATTATGTCAGTAATATATAGACTACATAGCAGCATATACAGTAGACACAATAGTGGAAGAATCTCAAAATAATTCAAGTCCGAGGTAGTAATAAACAGGGTATTAGGCCTGTCCCAGGAAAATTATCGGCAATCATTAATATGCCACCTCTTGTACTCGTATCATCTTTACAATCAATCTTAGAAAGCATAAAATACTACGGTAAATTCATTACGAGCATATTTCCCATTCGCCCCGGTAGATAAATTATTTTGTAAAAGAACTCAATGGATTTAAGGTGGTAGTATACTACATCTCTTCCCAGTTAAAATTAAGGCAATTTTTCAAGCTTGGCATAACTCACCAAAATTCTGCCCTGATAACCCCTGCCAAATCGAGAAAGAGACCTTGAAGGAAAGCAATTACAACTAAACCAATTACCTAGGTAGTTTATATTTTGCTCGTTAGCACGAAGAAAGAAAGAATTGTGTTCAATTTCATTTGTTACAAAGAATTTTGCAATATAAATGGAAATGAACACATTTTCACTACCTCCCCCCCCCCCCTATCCCCAGAACCGAACTCTCTATTATTGAGGTTAGGAAATATAAAACCAACACAAACAATTCAACGGCAAGTACGTTTCTGTTAAAAAATATTGAATCATTCATTCATCAGTAACTGTTTATTTTTTACTGCATCACAGCAACGGTTTTAAGTGGCATATTGGAATTTTTCGGAGAAATAATATGAGCATGTACGGTTGGAGACTATTCAAGTCCAAGCAAATCAGTTACATTGAGGGTATAAGACTCGTGAACAATTGTTCTGGACGTATTATACAAATGAGGGTTATCAGCATATAATAAAACTTCTACTCTTTAACCTATCAGCAAATACTAAAAACAACTATCTGAAACACCCTTATTACGCAAATTAGCTACATTCGTTTTAAGGAGGCAGGCATTCGAAACCACTGTAACAAAATATATTTGGCTTATAGTGGGTGCAAATAATCTCAAGGGTTCAAATTAATTTGGTTTAAAACCTACATATCAAACCGAGAACCCCTCTATTTAGCATTACAGCTAAATATACAAATAGTGGATTTATATTTAATAATCATTTATTGAGCAGATTTTCCAAGCGACATACATATGTGGGGTAATTTTTAAATTTTTGGGGCAAATTACTTTGGGCGATTTTACAATGACTCTTTTAGTTCCACCAGTTTACTCCATACATATGTATGTACAATACGCGGTTTGCATGCAACTTTTGTTGCGCAGCACTGCAATTTGTCGCTAAACGTTTTATTTTCGGATTGGAAACACTTGCATCATATTTTCCACTCGCGTCCCGTTTAAAATATCTTGCTTCCTTGTCTAAAAACGTCCAATTAGATCGAATTTAGTGATTTGAAAAATGTTTCACAACTAAAATTACAACAACGGTTAAAAAAATTTCAATCAAAACCATTTCAAACCAACAAGTATGAGCCATCTGTTGATCAGCACGAATACAACAAATCTCATTATATTTTTCTCTGTCTACTTTTGCTATCCAGTTCAAAAGTGTAAAAGAGCCAATCATATAAAAAAAGATAAAGAAACCAAAACAATTAAATAACAAATTAGAAAATGTCAAACGCAAGCGAGCGAAGTGTTGTCATCAAAAAAGTTAAAGCAAACGTCAATTCATTTTGTTGGTTGAGCCAAAATTAAAATATTATAAATTAAATTAATTATATTCCGTGAATTATTTATTTCATTTATAATTTTTGATTAAACAGCAAAATGTTATTTGATTTGAATCTACGAAAAAGTCGTAATGTGATAATATAATACAGAAAATAATTTTGAGGTTAGAGAAAAGTAGCTCGGTACATTTTTATTTTCGTTTTTTTTTATCGCAAGACAAAATTCGCGTTTTAGCCCCTTGTAAATATAAAAAATATAAAAAAAAGTGGCTATATTTTCAAATTTCTATAAATAAATTATGCAAATTATAAATATACATTTTAAATTATTTTAGTTTTCTTGTTTTGTTTTTTTTTTTTTGGTCGAGCAGTAGGAAGTTTTTTTTTGGTGTTATACCGCGCGAGAAATAATTTATTTTATACGGGGACAACAATACAGAGTACAGAGATGGGTATTATAATTTCAAGATTTCGGGTAAGTTGAGATTAAAAATTATACACACGGTGATTACACGAAGTTTACAGTTTTATTTTCTATCTGATTCCATAGAAAGAAAAGTCAACATATCAAAAATTGGAGAACTTGGAATTGAAAATCAAAAATATAGAAACCTATACGATAAACACGCAACGAAAGCAGAAGCGATGGGTTGGTGCGATAAGGGTCTTCTGTGTTGGATTCAGTATTATCGCCGTTATAATATATTTTCTAATTTTTCCACTGACCTGGCGAGATCGAGTCATTCAAGCATCACCATCCTTTATATCTCTATTCGTGTAAGTTGATATTGTGCAAGTGACCACAAAACAACATCCTTGAACGGTAATCTTACATTACATCTTGTTTTTATTCATTTCCAGAATGGTTTTATCAAAAAATTTAGTTGCTTGGTATTTTGAACGTAAGGTATCTCGAAATTCTAGTAAATTAAGTGATTTAAGAGAGGAGAAAAAGAATCTGTTAGAAAAGGTGATGGAGAACGAAACCTATAAGGTAAGGCCATACTAGTTTTATACCTTTTGAATAAATTGAACCGAGGAAATAAATGTACGTCAATAAATAATTCATAAGTACAAACCGAATATGCAGTACAGTGTTGAACTAATTAAATAAAATAACAGCATTTATGAAAATAATTTCGTTTTCGACACAGAGAAAGCGAACAATTTTTAAATTATTCAATTTCAGTATGTATGCAATTTTCCATTTTAGTTTATGGATTATTTTTTATCTTTCCAAGAACCACAAATAAGTCAGTACCTATCAGCGATCATAAACCAAAATAAGATATGGAATGACCTCATCGTTAAAAAATTATTTGGTTTTAGATCATTGTTATTGTCGTTTGCTTTGTGATTCAGCAAATTTTGGAAAATTGACTGATAATGTGGATGTACTAGAGGTCGATTCCTAGCCGCACTGACTGACAAAGAATATTTGGTTACCTCGGGAAAACCCGGATACGATATAGTTGAAGGTTTCGTGATAATGTTGTTCATTGACCTTTACAAGAGAATTAATTCGAAACAAATTACCAGTAGCAATGATATTACTGGATTAATCTCATTAGTTGGTAGAGAATGTAACGAATAATTGCTGGATTACACTTCATAATTGGACAAGGCTAATGTTTTTGGACCTGGCAATACTTTTTCAACTCTTCCATAAAAGCGTAATGACATGAATTCCACTTGGCCGTTTTTTTTTTTGTTTTGATTATACTACACCAACGTGAAATGCGTCAAATTTCAAGGACAATCTAAAATTTTACATTGTTTGCTTAAGTCGTTTGCACTCTCTCTTAATCTTTCCCACCATTATGATGACCCGATTGAGAACCACCATCACTCAAAAGTAACTTTGTATTATGAGGGACCTTATCATTGACCTTTTATCGGAGTTTATGGTTCTATGAATTACCTCTGCTCGTTGTTTAAAATCCCTTGTATCAGATTCAACGTTTAACGAAACCTGAGATAATCTATTTTTTGTTATGAACGTTTGAGAGATTATTTTTTTTATTTACAATTCTATTTTTTCTTTTACGATTTATAAACATTTCTTTATCTAATCTTACTATGATTCTACGTTACAGTAACCCTTTTTGTTTTATAGGCACTATGTCACATTGTATTTATCAATCAAGCGAAAGATTTATTAACACACTTATAAATTTTTATTCTTGAAATAAATTATTACTCTTTTTTTTTAATTTTAAAGCTCTCAGTAATAGTTAGAAACACTTAAGGTTTGGGTAGATTTTTTATACCATTTATATTTCAGGTTTCTTAAGTTTTATTAAAGAGACGAGAATAATTCAATTAGGTAATTTAGCACTGCTACGTTTTAGAATTTTTGAAGATAAGCCACCAACTTCATTGGCGACTCTAATTTTGGATTGTCCAATTATGTTACTAACTTCAGTTTGCTCTACATAGTCATACGTAAATGAAAGGTTATGACGAGGGTCAGACTTGATTGCGCGACACTGCTCGCAATTTGCGTTATCACGATCCACATTCTAAACAAATGTTTGTTTAGAGTTCAGTAGTCAGTGAGAACGCCATGTAAAAATTCCTATTTTTTGGAAGTTTAAAATGTTCCAACCTCAGGTTTTGAACCATATTTCAGTTTTTTAGGATTATAGTAAAATCGATTGTACTTTTACTAGACTAGCAATGAATTGACGACAAAACACCATTTCTTTTTTGGAGAGATCTTTTCCGAGCAATCACAATAGATGTAGTACTACTACCTAAGTCCGTCCATGTTCAGAAGTCCTAACAAATTGTTTGTTGTACGATTTTTCAATTTGTTCGAAAATTTGTTAAAACTCTGAATCTACAGGTGTTTCGTTTTGGTAGGTGTACGAGAATTATTTCTGAAAATCCGAAAAGTTTTCGTAAGATGATACTTTGGATACCCCTTTCCATCGGACGATGTAAAAGGTTTTTGGTTTGGTTTTGGTTCCATCCTTAGGATTAAAAACCATCTTTACTTTTCTACATTATTCAGAGCCCGTGATCTTTAAGAAGGTCAGTTTTATCTTTATGGTACTGCTTACCTGGACCACAATAGTCATGCACTTACGTTTGTTTTATGTTTTCTTGAGTTTCGAATGTTTTCACCAAATTGGTGTTTTCCGGTACCTCCAAGTTTTCCAAACCTGGTTCACCTAAAATAGCCTTATAAATGCTTAAATACCAGTCTCAGACTCTTAAGTACAAAGTTTCTTCATTTGAGTAACAGTAGATAAGTTGGGTACTGAATTGAGCGTTACTCAAAATCACTATGAAAGCAGAAACTAATGCATTCATCGACATCGCCTTCAACATACGTAATTCGCGATTATTTTTGTATTTCGAAATCCGGTTAATTTCAACCTTTTTTATTTTTTTAGGTTGCTGTAGAGATTTTAAATCGATTCGGAGATAAACCTAATTTTAGACCACAACAACAACCTGCAACAACACCAACATCGACAAAATTAAATCAAATTGGGTCAAGGGCACCCCCCAATGTGCCACGAATAATGCCCGCCCAGGGTTATACACCATTGGGCCAACCGCTTACGCTACAAAATCGAATGATTCAATCGGGTCGAATGGGATCGGTTAGCGGATCACCCGGCATGAATCAATCGATGATGAATCGATCAAACCTTAGTAATTCGGGCCGAATGATTACACCTGGATCTAGTCCAGCACCGCCCGGGTTTATTCAACGATACGATAGTATGAGACGCGATTCTCCTGGACCAAACCTAAACAACAGCCAAATAACATCATACAATCTATCACAGAAACGTACACCATTCCCCATAATCGATTTTGAGAATAAAGGAGTTTTTGAAAAAATAATCGATCGTCTAATCGGCGACGGACCATCCGATCGGTTTGCCCTCATATGCAAAGAATGTCACAAGCATAATGGCATGGCACTCGAAGATGAATTTTACTATAGTGCATTTTACTGCATTTTCTGCAATACGCTCAATCCAGCGAAAAAATTACGGCCCATCGCGCCAGCACTTCCAACACTTCAACCATCGTTTTCGGCCGGCAGTGGTGTGGACGGTACTTCTAATTTACAGCGAAATTATTCATCGTCGTCATCAACATCAGACTCTGCCGATGATGCTGTGGCAAACGAGTCGAACACTAATGACATTGTCAACCAACAATTAAAAGAACAACAGCGAAACATTGGTTTCAGCGAGGATATTTTGCCGCCAAAAGAAGACGATCAAGATGTCGATGAAACGTCCCAAGAAGTAACTGCAGAACCGACTGAGCAGTTACCACCCGACGAGGAGAAATATGAAAACGAGGGAGACAATATAATTAGGGATAATGTAAATAACGAGGATGAAAATATAGGCGCGGCATCGCCCGAAATTGACAACGACGATGAAGAAACTGGTGATAGTAAACTAAATGTAAGTAATGATAGGATAATTGAAGATAAGGAACCGATCGAGAAGAAGAACGACTAAATAAATATAAGGTTTTGAAATTGTGGACGACTTCGCGATACGTCAGCTGGTATTATATTTACAGAAAAAAAAACACAAATTGGCCAATATTTCTAAAAAAAAAGGGATTTATCATTACGACACTTTTTTTGTTTGTTGATTTTTTACTTTACATAAAAAGCATTTACATAGTTTACTGTTATAACATTCTAGTCCCTCTAAAAACAAAGTCATTTTATTGTTACTTTCATAACATTCTTAATCTTCCTGGTATCCTTAGTATTTATGCTTATATGTAGGTTGACATATTTTTCTGATTTTCTTGACTTCGCTTTCGATTTAGTTTAATATGCTTTATCTATTCTATCCTATTTGCAAATTATGATAAACTCAAATTATATTAGCTATTTATTTATGATTATTATTATTTTTATATTATGTTATTAATTAATTATTATTACGTAAACAAAGAAATTTAAATAAAAATGCCTTTAAAACAAATTTATTTTAAAATACAAGTTAAAAATAAAGATTTTGGTTTTGATGAAATTCAGAAAAGTTTTGTGTAAATTTTTTATTCTTGCTGGTGAAATGTGGATCAAATGTAGAACTTGTAAATGGTTTCACTTCGCTAATTGAAAGGAAACAGACTTGGTTACATCGGTAAAATTTGGTTTATCAATTTCAACTCCAATTTGAAAAAATTACCTTGATAAAACGGAACTATAATTGGTAATAAAATAAATCTATTTACTTTAATAAAATATTGCGTTACGACACGAATCAACCCAATAAATTTCTCTTAATTTCAACATAGCGGCTCAACCATAAAAAATACATCCACTTGTCATAACCATAAAAAATAAATCGACTTGTCGGCTGAGAACGCAGGTTTCCAAGTTTTCGTTTACCACAGGTTTAGATACATTTTTAAGATGAATATTATCGAAGAAACAAACCATTTTAATTACTTAAATAATTAAACAATTTTTAAGTAAAACATTATAAATGTGAGGGTTGCGATTTAATAAGGAGAAATATCGTAGAGTAAAGTATATACAAGAGGAGTCATAGTGTCAAGTGGTTTATGCCGAGGTTAATTTTTTTTTAATGGAATTCTACATTAAACTCGTTTCAAGATCTGTGAACGAATTGTGTTTTGTTTAAAATGAATCTTCGGCGCACTACATGTTCTTGCAGTAACCATTTTGTTTTAGCATTGTCACTACGAATCTCAATTTATTGGACTGTTGTATCGAATTGAAGAGGACGTCTTTCATGGATATGTATTAAAATTCATTCAGAAGTCACTAGTGGGTGCTTGTTTACAGAATAAACAAAGTCATAACGAAAACTATTTTTAATTAAATAGTATATAGGTAATTTCATCAGATCTGAATCTGTCAATTACTCGAAGATATTGCGTGTGAATTAATCTTTCCATAGATCAAGAAGTGTGATCCGAAAGGAAGATAGGTGGAACACCTGCTGATACAGCACGCGCCAATTAGAAAAACAGACACACTAACGTTCTTACAGTTAGAGAAGGCACTAAAATCAAACCAAGAGTTAAAAGGTGATATTTCATGCACCTCATCACGCTGGCCGATATTACTTACTTCTAACATGTCGTATTGAAATGTTACTTATTTTAATGTTACATATAAACGATAAATTCGTTTAAAATACCGACCCTTTTTCCAAAATCACTCGCATAGGAAATTTGTTTATCGATTTGGAAGGACTCTTAGAGTCGCGAGCAAATTAAGTCAAGTATCTATAATTACAGACCAAGTACCAAACTATCGTGAATTCCTAAACTGTTCGAAAGCATAGTTATGATTTGTTGTACTTTTACTGGAAACCACTGTTTTCTCACCAATCTTGTGAAATTCACGTGGGCCACTATGAGCAGCATTGTGAACGGAAATGTAACACTTTTGACAGGATTTCCCACTTAATTATTGTATATAAGTTCAGGGCCCATGGCTTTGCAGCTCGGTTCTATTGAAAATTGAATGGAATCTGGTCTGTCAATATCGTTGAAAGAGAGTTAAATGGTTTAAGATCTCAATTATTTCTGTTTTCGCTGACCACATGGAAATATACCAGAACATCTCAACTGAAAGTGACACTAATCTGCTACATTCCGACTGTTATAAGGTAGGTACATGCTTTAAAACGCATAATTACATATAAGGTTTTACTATTTCAACATTCCCACTAAAATACAATTTTACTTAAGCTGTTTAAATTTCATTCCCAATTTTCGCGGTAATACAAATGAGATGCTGTGGTCCATTAAGGGCGTTCATCAGCATTCATTTTATTCGTTCACTATGCTGAAATTTTATTTATAGAAGACTTGATGTCAAATAAATTGCATTTTTATTGTCGAAATATATTGGGGCTACAAACGGTGTTTAATATGTCAGGTTTTCTGATATCTAAACAGCATTTGCGGGAAGTGTTAATTTTTTGTTTTAATTGGAAAAAATGGCAGCTGAAGCCTCGAATCCTTGTGGAAGTTTACGGTGACAATGTGTAACGGCACTTTGGTTGCGGTTGCACATGCTTGCCCTTCCTTAATCCGCGAGTACTGAATCCAGGGGGGTGTATTAGGCAACCAACTAACCCGTCACAAAACTTCGTTCATGTGCAAACTGGTAAACGTATTTTTTTATTATCTCACCCTTCATCTCACTTTTCAAGGTTCACACCTCGATTCACTTCCCCCAAAATCCGAACATCTTAACACATCATTATTAGTTATTACTACGTATAAACACGATTATTTAGTGGTTTCATTAAATAATTATTAATCATCAAAAAAAAACATCAATACAACAAAAAAACAATTATAAACAAAATGTATAAATATTGGGTACAATCGTCGGAAAATTGGAAAATTTCTTCACTAATTTCTTCACTTCTCAACCACGAATACAATACTCGTATATATTACCATATATTATAAAGTATATACATATATATACGCTATTAAGGGGACCAAAAAAAAATTTGACTATACCCTTATTGAATGTAAAAAAGTTCAGTGCACAATTTGTTCACTACTATATTCTACCTTTTTCCATACAAATCAAGGATAAAAAAAACAGTCGACATTTTTTCATAGGAAAATCGGGTTATGTCTCTTCTGTTTGTATTCTATATTCTGTGATATTACCGTCTTACTGCTCATTTAAGAAAAGAGATCGATCTAAACAAAAATTTGACAATCGCGGGCCAGCGGAATATGTAGGCACAACTATAACACAATATAGTGAACGAACAAAATTTTGATACATATAAAACAAAACACTCACCTGACCTCCAGAGCTCTGTGGCGAAGTGGGGCACCGGTATATTTTTACAGTAAAAATATACGTATTTATTTTTTTTTATTTTTTTGAGTTTCACCGAAATGTCACACATGTGCAATCAGATTGCCTGTTCACGAAACACCCAATTGCGTTCACTGTTGTTATATTTTTTTTTGATCTTTTCTTAAATTTTTCAAAGCTTTTCACAACTTTTCTCTTTTTTTATATTTAAATTTTCCTTTTTTCCATATTTTTCCCACATTTTTTTTCCTTTTTTTTTTTAACTTTAAGAATAGAATTAGATTTAGTATAACAAAACTAACAACTATATTTTTATGAACTATAAATAAAAAAATAGTGGGCGGTCGAAACACGCGCGCGAAGCGCCCAACACACTATTATTTAGCATGCACGAACTAACTGATTAATCGCTAATCCCGCGCGCACTCGCATGTCCGTTAATCGCGCTCTTAGAAATGCGGCCACCCAACCTTCCCGTCTTGGACGTGGTCAATCACCAGGCCAACTCATGGTTTCACCGTTTAATCAAACCTGCGCGTTTCAAGTTTACCGGGATCCGTGATCGTATAACGCGGACACAGTGGTAACGGTAATATTTTCACCTTGGGCTTACCGTACGTGCTCGACTAGCCCACCTTGATTGGGCAAATTTCGGAATTAAAATTATTTAAATAGAATGATTATTTATAACAGCTTACTCGGATGGTAATTTTATCTAATTTTGTTTTATTACAAAATTCTTGTTAATCCCAAATTTATTTTTTGTTTTGTCTATATGTGTCGCTTCGCTAACTTTACCGGTTTTTCCTTTGCTCTCTTGTACAAGCAGTTCGTAACTGATTGCAAAAAAAAAACAAAAACGAAAAAAACCGTTTGTAAACAAAAATGACACCAACCAGGGTAATCGTATGTCTTTACCTTCGCTTTGTTGTGATCGTCAATGTTAAGCGACCGAGCTTTGAATGAACGAATGCATAAAAATTATTGGAGAAGGTGTTGTTGGTGTAATGTAGTACTAAACGAATGCGTTCCACAGTTTAGGTTCATCAAGGTACTGTCAATCATCTATTACAACATTAATAGATATTTTGACCAACGATTTTGGTGCAAGCGTTTAAACAGGCGGACGTTACAAATGCTCCAACCGATAAATCATGTAGAAGGGTTTCGACGCTTCAAAGATGATGATTTCAGTGTTGAAGATAAGCCTCGTTTAGGACAGTAAAAAAAATTAATTAGAGGCATTGCATGATTCAAAAGTAAGGCAATTGGGTCCCTTATGAATTGAAACCAAGAGACGAGAGAAGGCGATTTTTTTCTTGTGAGCAGCTGCTTCACTAGGGATGAGAAGTGAATCTTCTACGATAATCCCAAGAGGAACAAATACTACGCTTTGCCCGGCCAATCGTTGCCAGTTGCCATTGACCTCAACATCAACAACAAAGACGAACATTCATGGTTCGAAGGTTATCCTGTTTATCTGGTTGGGCCAAAGAGGCGTTGTGTACTACGAGCTGCTACAACCTGTCGATTCCATTACGGTCGAGCGGTAAGACTACAATTAATTTGTTTGAGCCGTGCACTACGAGAAACCCGACCGGAATATGAGGAAAGGCATGATAAAGTTATTCTTCTGCATGACAACGCTCGTCCTCGCGTAGCAAAATTCGTAAACAAACGTTCAAATTTGATATTTTACCACATCTGCTTTGTTCTCCGGACATTGCATCTTCTGTTTGCTGGTTGTTTCGATACATGCAACACGATTTAGCAGGTCACCGGTCCACTTCTACAGGAGAAATTGAAAATTGGCTTCAAAAAGACGAAACGTTTTATGAGCTGCAAAAGCCGAAATCAATTTATGAGCTGCATTGATTATGATGGTCACGTACACCTCAAACATTTCTCCAGCTTTCCAATTTTGTTCAAAATTAATGAGTGCAACAAGCCAACTCTTCTCGGCAAACCTGAGTCTTCAAACGCGATTGCCAATGATTTGACATATTTGTCAAAAACAATATTTTGAAGTGGGTATGGAATTTCTGAAATTTCAAATTTTCTGAAAACAGGAATTACAGACCGCACAATTTTGGCATACAACATTATGCTCCGATCCAATCCTTACGGAAGTATTGTGTTCTCGCGCCATTTATGGCATGCTGTTTGAGTTACCCTGACAATCCTGAAATTCTAAATCCCGTACATCAAAATTTCAAATTTTAACATCCCGAAGTTTAGTAATAAATTGCGGTTAGTCATAATCTTGATTTTTGAAACTCCTTAGTTTTCTAAGGAAATTTTTTATTTTTTAATTTTAATTACCCAGTGGATTTAACGTCCTTTGAAGGTCAATTAATACCCCCCTTTTTCATTCACGCACACACCCATCCATTTGCCCACTCACACAAATACAGTATACTACATACCACCTGTACATTACAAGCTCCATGTCACCCTGTACATTGGCATGGACTTAGTTGTGTTTATTAACATTACCGATCGTAATCGACAGCCTCTGGTGGGATTCGAACCCAGTACCTCCCTGTCCAAGTGCCAAAGCTTTAACCACTGCACCACTTGTCCGGTAAATTCATAACAAATTATGGTCAAACTAGATTTGTACAGCGGGCTTACTGAATATTCTACGTTATGGGATTTTCCCATGCACTATTTTGTTTTCTAACTAAGACAATGGTCGAATTTTGCATTTACGAACAGAACTGGTGAGAAGTAGAACTATGCGAGTGGGACCAAAAATTTTAAACGGCATTTTGGAATTTGTCCTTGCTGAATGGAATTCGGCCATTTCTTATTAACCAATGAAATGCGGTTTTTAGATTGGGATTACGAGTTAAAAATTATTTAAGAACCGAGTTCATCAGAATTTACTGAGAAAATCGGGAGAAAATCAGATATTTTTAATTATCGATTGCCAAACTTTTGGTTTCAATAACGATTTTTTGCAATTTCCCATGCTGAGTAAAATTCCACTATTTCTTAACGCACTTTAATCTAATTCGGTGTTTAGGACACAGGATTGGAAATATAACTTGAATTTTAGATAACCTTAAGGAATTTGGTCATGATGTACGGCTTTTGCAATTTCTTAACCAATTGTGGTCTAAATGGGATTGATAGTCGATTTCGCAGAAATTTTAGGCGAATAATCGATGTGTGGGTCAGTACGCGTATTGCTTTACATGAAATTTAGATTGGCTAATGGACCTAGCCATTTCAAAATCAATTTTGTCAAATTAGGCATGGAGGTTGTAATTAAGATTATAATATGAACTTTGGACAGTTATAAATTATTAAGGATAATTTCGTTTTTATGGTCGAATGTGGGTTTTAAACAGAATTATGGATGACATTCTAAAATTCGCCTTGTTGTTTGAAATATTGTCAATTATTAACCAATTATCGAAAACAATTTTTAGGAAATTTTTTATATTCTAACATAAATTTTGGAAGAAGTTGTGAAACTAGGCCGCGCTAAATCGAACTCGACTGAGAATTTTGATAAAGCTTCTGGAATCTGGCCATGCTCAAACAAAACTCGGCTAGGCATGGATTAATTTCGTTTAAATCGGGTATTTTCAAGAACGACAACATTCATTCATTCTTCTAGAATTTGTTAAGGTTAAACAATGAAGCTTTCCTATGGGAAAACTGACAAACTGTATTTACACTTAATAAACACATTTTATTAAACACTTGTTTTGTATTTCGCAAAAATTAGATTTTGAATATTTTAAAAAATCACTCGATCGATTTCGACGTGTTAGGTCATCATCAGGAGTATCTACTGATTTGTAAAAGTAATAATTTAGTAATATCAAATATTAAATAGTATCAATATTGGACACTTCCTTGTAAAATCGTGTTCCAATTTTTTTTTTCTATAAGACAAGTGTGAAGTTAGGCGTTTTAGTACAAGTTCGAAAAAAAATCGAAAATCAGCTAATGAAAAAAAAACTGTGTAGGTTATTTATCAAAATACAAAAGTAAATAAGTACGACTGTCATGTTTAGTCAAAACATATCCTCAATTAATTTTTAGTGTAATTTGTTAAAATGCAAGAAACGTTGTATGGTTCATCGTTCTCAATATTGGAAATTCCTAATTAAAAATCCAAAGTTCATCATGGTTTCATCAGCCATCCACAATAAAAATATTTACATGTTACTGTTCTCATATTTTTTGGTTACCGGTGGTAAGTACATGCCGACCCGTTTAAGTATATAGACCATGTCATTATGTTCGATTGTAATCCATAGGAATTATTTACGATACCCCTCAAGTGGTGAATCAACTACAGACGAGGAAGACGGACAATACATTATGGAAGGTTTGGCAAGTAGTTTTCTATATACGGTCGACTGACTGGACAATTTGAGACGGAATTTTCACGTTTCGAAAATTATCGTGTCCGTGCTGTGCTGTTCATAATACATGTGGTTTTAACGAACTGTATATGTTAGGAGGGGCACGTAATGTCCAGGAACCATTATGTAATTTAATTGATCCGTTGTTTTAAATAATTCTCAATAAATTTTGTTTTGTTTTATTGGAGTATTGCTTGCCACATTAGAAGGGAAATGTGAGAAACCTAACCGACATATTAGCTCGAAACATGAAATATAAATTAAAATTCAATGTAAAGGTAATGTCCAGAAACACCATTATTTAATTTCATGAATAAATGACAAAATTTGATTTTACTTCGAATATTTTTTCGAAGATCGAAAAAACGACAAAAGCGACACCGTACCAAAAAATCTAGTTACGGTAAATGCGAGAGGATAAGAGAAAAAAAGAACACTAACGTCCTATATATAAGTTATTTAATATATGGTTATATATAGTAGAAAAAAACAAAAAAGGTAAAAAGGAGACAAAAAATAAGCAATAAAAATTAATCTATTGGTCGTCCCAGCCAACTGTTGTTTAAACGGAAAAATAATAATAGAAAAGGGGGAGGAGTATTACATGTAAGCGAATAAATATCGGCTAAATACCCGACGTATTTGCCATAATATTACGAATGTGAGAATAGAACAGGGCAGGATCCGTAATTGGTGAGAAACGGATTTCTCTCTGTTCATTAGGGATTAAGGATTATGGATTTTCGAATTTCGTAAGCTTCTAAGGTATCTAAACGTCTGCTTTTGAGTTATATATGTAATATGTCTAAATTGTTCAAGCTGAATAATACAGCTGATTTTCTAAAGTTAACTAGTACCATTTATCGTTTTTTAATCTTACAATCCTTTTTCTAGAATGAAATGTCAGCTACATTTATTTATTATTACTTTGGTTTTAAATGATGAAACTTTATCATTTCTCGCGATTCGAAAATGATACAACATACCGCCATTCGACTATTTTCGAATTTCGATTCGAAGTGATGGTACAACATACCGCCCCAGGATTGGGATTTTGCACACAGCGAGTCGCCTGTTTTGAGCGACTTGTAGCTAAAAGCGAGTAAAAAAGCGATTATGCGCTATGCGAGTAGACACTCGCTCTCGCTTTTATTTCCGTCCATGTATATTGCATAGTGAGAAGAAAGGCGAAAAGATTTTTAGATTATATTTTCATACTAAACGTAAAAGAACAAAGATTGTTTGAATTGGATGTCGATAATATAATACATACTGCCAATGTATATTTTTATTATCTTTTATTTTGTCATTTTCATTTTTATATTTTTCATTATTTGCATACATCTTCTTTTCAGTATTGCGGTATGATACATATGGGTTGGAAAATATTCCTCGATACAATTAATTAATAAACTTACCAGAAGTCGATATCGTTCCTGGAATCTTTAGGATCAAATATTACGTCAATTAAATACATAAATAAAATTTATAAGATTAATTTACCTTGTACCATCGATGTCAAAAGGGTGTAAATCAAAAAAAATTGAACACAACACTAAACCGCAAACTGACACAAATAATTTTAAACACAAAATGACATTTTGACAGCTAAATCCATAGTTGCTCAATTTTCTCGCCTTTTACTTTTGTCGATTTGTGCGTAATCGATATAAAACTGTCGGACAAAACTAAAAGGCGAGAAATCAAATGTAAACTCGCTTCTCGCCTTTTGTGCAAAATCCCACTCCAGTGGCACTATTCTGGTAATTCCCTGGGAATAGGGAATTGGGGAAAGATTTTATATGTAATTTCATTTCAAATATTTTTTTTCCGGCCTACTAAGGAAAAAAGTTTGATGTAAATATTTATAAATTGGGAATATTTTTTCCATATCTAAATTGGCAGGGAAAATTATTCCCAATTTTATTTTGTTTTCAAAAAAATTACCACCAGATTTTTACCTCAGTATGCCAGAAAAAAAAATTTAAAATTGAAATTACATATAAAATCTTTCCCCAATTCCCTATTCCCAGGGAATTACCAGAATAGTGCCACAGGAGATAAATGTTCTTTATAGCTCTAACTATAAAATTGCGCCCAGTCTGTCCAATATAGGAGAAACTACAATCATTGCAATTAATCCTACAAGTCGAAATCGATCGTGATATTTCAAAATTTTTGAAAAAAGTTTTTAATTAAAATATTCAAAATCTAATTTTTACGAAATAAAAAAACAAGTGTTTAATAAAATGTGTTTATTAAGTGTAAGTGTGTATCACCAAGTGCCTATGGCAAATAGTGTAGATCGAATGCGCTTTGTTTCTGTTCTACGAAACTCACTTACCTATTCTCATCCGACCAGCCAAAATTTCAAGCATCCAAATGTGCACCAAAAACATTTTCATTTTTTAAATTTATTTAATAATAACATTTTGTTTTATTTAATTTTTATTTATAAGAGTGCATTTTACTATTTAATATTTATATTTTGAGAATGAAAATTAAATCAACCGAATATAGTAATAAAACTTAAAATACTTAAATAACAAAATATATTTGAGCGTAGAATTAATTTAATTTTAATGGAAAAAAATGTTAATTAATTATAATATTAATAAGAAAAACATCTGTAACAAAAATATAAATAAAAAATAAATGTTTTTATTTGGTTCATGGTCTCATCGATCAATTGTGCAAAATCTAATAATTTTTCCTAATTTTTGTTACGGAACTCGCCCGGGATTCTAGAATACTGAAACAAACTAAATGCTGTACCCTTAACCGGTATCGGTTCAAAATTCAATTACTACTACGTGTGTGCATGTGTGTGTCTCTGTGCAATTAACATAAAACTTTTTTGTTTTAATTTTGTTTAAATTTTTATTACAGTAACAATTTTTTTTCCTCTAATTTTTGTTATTTATTTAGACTTTTAACTCTTATTTATTTATATGTTTAAACATGATCTATTATTTATAGTTGTGTGTGTAGTTTTTATTGAAATAAATAATTTCTAATGTAAAATTATATTTTGTGAATGGAACGATATTTCTATTGGCCTCTTTAATATCTCACTGAGTTTCTTTTAAAGATGCGGATGATGATATAAATAGGAAGCATCGCAGTTTCTTTTAAAATTTTAAATTATTTTAAATAATTTTGTAAATGTGTTTAGTTTTTTTTTTAAATCAACTGAGGTTTGCGGAATTAATCGTAAGCTTAATTAAAATTTAAATGCTCCGGAATAACGTAAGAGATATCGTCCCACGGATGACGATATAATCCTTGTTTGAGACGTTTCTGGTCCATGTAGTGGCCGATGAAACCTATCGAACGACCAAGCACGAATAATGAATTTATTGCACCAATGTTAATGTACTCCTGAGCTTCCTCACTGTAAAAAATTTGAATAAATTAAATCCCGAATTTTAAAAAAAAAGTGGGACGGCATACCTGGTAAAAGATCCACAACTTCTCAACATGTCAACAAACGATGTCGCAATCACACCATCGACGTTTAATATTAGATTTGGTTTTTTGCTTGTTGTGATTTTCTCAACTTCGAGCGCGTACTGCAATAGTGGTGTGGCCGGGAAATTCTCGAGCACAAATTCCTTTATAATTTTGACACGCACATCCGGATTGTTAATGGATTTGACCCGATGCCCAATACCCATAATTAGTTGCCCCTTTTTTCGCATTTGATTTACAAACTCCATTGGATGCAAATTACCATCATAGGCCTCTGAAAATTGGCGCGCCGATGCATCGAGTGCACCACCAAATCGATCACCAATTGTTAACAATCCACTCACCAGTGATGAGACTAAATCTTTACCGGCACGCGCGCACACAATGGTATTGTGTGCCCCGGATACAGCTGGGCCATGGTCTGCCGTCACCATTAAACAGATCTCAATAAATTTACATACATATGGTGGAAGGCATTTTTGGAACCACAACAATGAAATAACGCCCCCGATTCCTACGTTTTTATTTAAAACGTCACTGATTGGCATACCCGCGTATAAAAGCTCCTGTCCCCGTTCGTCACAAATTGAAGTCATAAATGAGGCTGGTTTACGAATTAAACCGAGTTCGCGAGCCCATGAATAATCCATGGGGACGGTTGGTGGTGGTACCTCCTCGCTCGGCACAATAAATCCACTCGCTACTAATTTATTATAGACGGATTCGATTAAGTCGCCTAAATTATCAAACGAGTCTGGTACATAGGCACCTGCATCGGCTAATGCTTTATTTTTAGCTAAAGCTGTTTCACGATCACTATTTGCACATGAGCCAGCATGTCCAAATTGCACCTCAGCGGTAAACATACCAGCACACGTACCAATGCACCAAGCTATCAATGGTTTTGTGATCCGGCTATCTTTTAATGCTTCACATACTTCATACTCCTCGGTGCCACCAACCTCACCCAACAAAACAATTAATTTAGCCTCTGGATCATTCTGATAACGGAGTATGTGATCCATAAATGTTGTGGCCGGATAACGATCGCCACCGATCGCAACACCTTCATAAACACCGTTCGTTGCTTTCGACACAATGTTGTTTAATTCGTTTGACATACCACCCGATCGTGATACGTACGCAACGCTGCCGGGTCGATAGAGTTTCGAATGTAAAATATTATCAAGCATGCCACCTGTATTTCCAATTTTAAAGCAACCTGGTTTAACACCACCAACGGTCGCTGGTCCAATAATTGATACACTCTTTTCGTTTGCCATTTTAATTAATTTTCGTGTCATATTCTCGGGTATACCTTCGGCAATAATAGCAACCGTACGTATTTGTGGATATTCCAAAACTTCGATTGTGCTCTCGTAGGCGGAACGAAGCGAGGCGAAATTAACTAAAACATCGGCACTCTTGAATTTGTTCATGGCGTCCGACATTTTTTTGTATACCGGAATAAGTACTTCCTTATGCCCCCAGTAGAATTTCTGTTGATGATCACCAGTAAACGGATAGATCATAGCGACAACTGATGGTTCATCGCGTCTAAAAATACATTTCACGTTGATTTATTCCGCCTTTGGTAATTAAAAAAAAAACTTACCGGCAAATAAAATCAAAATCAAGCATCGATTGCACAGCCCGGGTTTGCATTCCCCAAACAATTGCTTTTGTACGTTTTGAGAATAATTGCTTGTATTGTACTGCATTAATGGCTGGTTGTTGGAATGAAATTGAATCCTCTGGAGAGATAGGTGTTTTTAATTCAATTGTTTTAGTAGCTTGACTAGTTGAGGATGCTAATTTTGTATTTTAATAAACCACCAATTTGCAAAGGGTTACAACATAATTTTTATGCAATAATTTTATATTTTTTTTGGACAATACACACACAAATGAAAATTCCAATTTCACAGAGTATATCACCATAAACAGTGTTCAAGCAATTTTATCGAATAAAAAAAGATAAAAAAAATAGATTTAATGAAAATAATATAAGTTTTATTTACTTTACCAAAATGCATTTTTGTGTTTTCGGAATGATGATAGAATAAGCAGGATTCTGATGATTTCAAAAATTCTGAAATATTTCTTTGTAATACTAATTTACTACATACTAGCCAAAATATCAAAAAACATTTTATGATTTTGTTAGCCACAAGCTTTATATAATTTAGAAGAGCTTCGAACCTCATTAATCACCTTAACCGCAAAACACTTAAAGCGTATATCGATTCGAAGCTCCAAATCACCTAGCAATAATATTCCAGCTTATCATAAAAGCATTCCATACTTGAAAACCATGGTGCAATATTGTATTTTAAATCAGTGGTATCCATTTCATAGCATGAAAAGTTATCCATCAGTTTTTCATCCCAGAATAAATAAAAAAAAAAGCTCGCTAGGCCCAGTATTTTTATTAGAAGTTGTTTTGCAGGGTTCATGTTACGTAATTAAGTTATGAAAGGTTACGGCCCCAAATTATAGACGTTTAAAACTCAAAACTCTAGTTAATTCTTTATCGAACTTTTTGTAGAATATTAAATTCGCTAAAAACTTCGTAAATCGCATTGCTTTAAATTTCTCTTTATTTTTAATAGCTTAAACAAGAATAAAGTTTTTAAAAATAATCTCTGTTCATATTAAAAACACATAGAAATATAGTTTTTGGATAAGAAAAATGTTTATCAAACAAAAAGTTTACTTGATGTAAAACCCGCGTTACATTATTGGAAGTTTCATAATCGACCACAAATCGCTCCTGGCACAGATACTATTGTCCACAGACCAAAGTATTCTAGTTGAACATAATATATCTATTGAGACCAACATGCACCAACAAACATAAACATACAAATACGTACAACAACCTGTATCATTCATTAATTTTGAACACACGCGGCTCGAATAATTCTTTTCTTACGTACTTTTCTGATACACTGCTTAAAGTTTTTATTGTTTCTGGAATGAAGTACAGGAATAACTTCACATGCTAAATGAACGATTTTAACCAAACGGACACCACCGACAGAAAAATATAAGATAATAATTTTTACGAACATACCTGAATCACTACCACTTCCAGAATTTTTACTAATTTCCTGTTGCCCGCCAGGCAACAAAAAGTTGGCCGTGGCAAAATCAACATTGTTACATTGTGGTATCGGTTTTTTACCCAAGGCCATACCACAAATGGCCGTCATGTGCGTTTCCGGTCCAAATACATACAACGGAATATTAAGTAGGCCACCAATCTCCCGCATTCGTCGCAAACCCTCTTGATAATTTGGTCCCGCCCTTCGCACGTATATCGCAATATTGTGCTCAATCAATTTCGAATGGAATTCATTTAGCGCCGTAATAATACCTTTAAATGTAGCCGCCACATTTGTGAAATTCGCAATACCACCTCCGGTAATCAATACTTTGCCGTCGGGATGTTTCGGCGACGATGTCATTAAATTCAATATTGTTTTTGCGTATTCGTAAGTTTGCTGTTCAGATGGCGCCCCACTGTATTCACCGTAGTTGGCCAATTCGGATGCACCGCCCAAATCGCAAATTGTATCCGAATAGATGACACTGGCACCGCCACCCGCAACCATTGTCCAAATACGTCCGTTACGATTTAAAATCGTAAGCTTGAGAGATGCACCACTTTTCGCATCCAAATCGGCGATATATGCCTCCTCGGGATAGGCATCTCGACCGAATGGTGGCGGATAATCAATTTCACCCCATTTCGGCCGGCATATAAAATCGGCTGTAGCATCAATTTTTGCGGCCAAATCTAATATAAAGATTTGTTCGTCTGTCACTACAAGTGGATTAATTTCTAAATATGTAAAGTACAAATTTACATAGAGCTCGTACAATCCAAATATAAAATTTGCGATTCTCCTACAAAACAAATAAAAAAAATTTATTTTGAATAACATTTAATTTCCCGCCCAGAAATGTGTTACTTTTTCTTCTTATCACTAACTGCGCCTAAAAGAACTTTTTCAATTTGTTCGACGCTTGTTTGGTCACCGATTGGAATTTCTAATTTTACAGCTTTAGCGTCAACATCACCAATATCAACACCACCTTGGTGGTAGAATAGTATTGTGTCGGCTGTCCGATGTGAATATATGCATACGTATGCTTCTTCATTCTACAACAAAAACAACATTTACAAAATATGTGTACATGTGTTAAGATTTTAAAGTATGTATATTACATAATCAAAAAGCCAAAAAGCTAAATAGATAGACTTACATCTTTATGTGGTATAAATGGTTCAATAATAAAACTTCGTAGCTTGCCAACAGCAGTACCAACTTTTTGCTCTTTACCGATTCGTTCGGTGACCCATTGTTTCACCTCTTTTGCATTTTTATTTACTGCGATTAGACCTAATTTTCCACGTCGTTTAATTAACTGATCTGGCTTTACGACCAAAGGCTGCAAAATAGAAACAAAAAGTAGTATTAGTTAAGTGTCGTGTACAACATTTCTGTAAAGCAAAAATTTATTATAAGTAAACAGTACACTATGTAATCTTAATCTAAGGTTAAGCATTAGGTAAAGATGATTACATATACGATTATTGTAAGTTTTATTTTAAAAAGCAACTAAACATATTTATTATTTTAATGACGTCAAAACGTTGTATTTGCTAGTTTATCAAGGTTAGAAATACATATTTTAAAATTGATGAGATGATTTGCTTTCTATAGGCATGCGCTTGCTTGCAGTTGTAAATTCACGAAAACGAACATAGTGAAAAATTTAATTTAGGAAAACCACAAAATATAAAACAAAATTGGGGTTAGTTACACAATATGTACACATCGCATTTCTTATTTATACGACAGCTTGATTGTGTAACAAAATCTAATCAACAATTTTTACATAAAAAATTTGTGTGAAACGTAAAACTATTCCTTGGAATAAACCGATAAAACTTGTTAAACTTAATTCTAACTTTGCTTTAGAAATATATTGTATTTTTTAACAACCTTGCGTAAATTAAATTTGTAAATTTTAGACTGTTAGAACTAAATCATAATAATAACTCTTTAGATTGCAAATAAATGCAAAAAAATCCAAAAAATAGAATTTAAAACTATGAATGGGGCTTTTACTCTACACTTTGGTGACTTTCTTGAAGATGATGTTGACTGCGATCACTTTGCTGGTCTTGGCTTGTACCATGGCCCCATTGTGATGATGAGTGTGAAGCTTCTTGGATTACGGCCTACTTCAATAAAAATAATTTCTAAAATTCCACTTAAAAAGCACAACTATGTTTTTGGTTATTTTGATAAAATTTCGCCAAATTATCGATAACTGAAAACTGATTGCTGGTCTTGTACACTAGAAGGCTAGTATAGCTCAATCTGTCCAACGTGTAATTGATTGCAGCTACCTTCGTTAATCGAGGAAGTAACCTAGTTGGATTTTAACTGAGTAGCCGGTTAGTTTTTTGTGTGAAATGGCATGCTAAAATGAATAACAAAGCCTGAGATTCATATTCGCTCGCGGTGCTCTCTGGTTAACTCTAAACTAACACGTAAGCAGTTACGTGGCAGGCTATCACAGTTGAGTTGTAGTTTCACAACCTTCTCCAATAAAAACAACTAAGTTATGAACCCTACACGGCCTGGGATTAGAGGACACATCGAACGTGCTTAATCTCTTAAGGCCTGACATCTCCAAACCTTACTTACATTACAAGATCTTAGATGGTCTGGGAGTGAGGTCGTTAACACAACTAATGGTTACTCATCGTTATAGCTGTCATCAAAATGGAAGAGAATTTAGAGTTGGCTTTCTCATATATCAGCGGTGAAGCAATATATCGACTTCCCCTCTATCGATATGCGGATATGCATGGTCAGACTCCGCAATAAGTAATTTAATATCACAATCGCTAATGTACAAGCATGAAAAAAAAATTTATGAAAAATTTATTCTTTGCCGAGTAGAAGTAGGTCATCATTAACGTACCGCTCCACGACCCACCATCATGAATGTTTAATACAAAAATTGGTAGGAGTACAGAAACACATCGAATATCAGCCCTAACAGCTTGCACCTCACCAGTAATAACAACGGCCAACGCTTGAAGAACCATTTAATAGTACCAAATACGTAGTGGGCCACTTTACTATCAGACGGATACCTAACACCACCGTTTCAAATTGTCTTAACTTTGTACTGCGAATCTCTACATAGATGGATATTTCTTTCTCCGCTACAGAAACTAATGCTTGTGAGATTTTCTCTTTAAGGCCTGGTCAGCAATGGTTAGGTAACTAACGTGGGACTTAAGTCATTAGACCCGTCCACAAGACGTATGAATAACGTAGGACCTTTGATCATCTGGCTGAGACAGAACAGAACACAAGCACGAATAATGCCAGTTCCCGAATGTAATCGCTTGGTACATGAGTACAAGCAAGGATGGTTCCCTCAACTTACAAAACAGGAAAGCTCTAGTAAAGCTCATTAAGATTTCATTGGCGTAGAGAACGAACAGGGATAACCAGACACGCTCAAGGGTTAAAAGAGTATTGAAATGAAGCAGGAAGGTTCATCTGAAAGCTGTCTACCCAAAAAGCAGAAACGGGAGGAGGAATCACAGAAGAATACAAAGAGCACTAGAATGCAGGAAACTGTTAATAGGCCTTTCAATGAGGTGCTAAAAGAGCACTTTGTGGTGGCTATTATTGATAAAGCTCACGAAGATGGATATATATCGTCAAGCAATAGGAGGAAGGTGAAGACGACCTTTTTTTAATATTTCATTTGCTAAGGTCTGAATCGAAACCCACAAGACCAATATTTTTAATTAATGTTTCCATGTTTGAAATTCAATAAATAAAAATAATAATAAAATTATCATTAACTTGTTAAATTTGTAGTTTGCTCTTCACATTGATCATCCGTGAAGAACTGTATGTTTGTTGTCCGTTGTATTTATGATTTGTTATTATAAGTTGCTTCCTAGTTCTTTTAGGTAGTCGCATAGCATCTTGTAGTGATTGGCATTCTCTGATTTTAGCATATCTATTAATTTGGTGTTTAGTAATAATGTATATTTACTTCTCGTCTGGTCCTATTTTGTGCATTTTTCTACTATGTGCTCGTTATCTTCCAGTGTGTTGCATACTTCACATATATTATTGTCTTCTATTTTCATTAGGTGTTTAAATTTTTTATTTTTAGCGTGTCCCGATCTCAGTTTATTTATTTGTCTTATATTGTATGCGCTTGAGTTATGATAAGATGGTTTAGTTGGAGGTGATATATTGATAATTCTGTTGTATTTTGCAACTGTTGTCCATTCGTTGTCTTTTATTTGCCATTCTTTGTTTATTGTTTCTTTTATTATTTGATATGACTCCTTTATGGTTATTGGGTTGTTTATTATTTCGTTGGGATCATCTATTGCTTCTGTAGCTAGATTATCTACTCTCTCATTTTCTTTTATTCCTAAGTGTTCCGGTATCCATTGTATAATTATTTTTAAATTGTTCCCCTTATCATGTCAAATATTTGTTGTTCGTAAAATTTGTATTTTCTCTCTTTGTTAGCTCGTTTTATTGAGGTGCAGCTGCTCTTTGAGTCTGTGAATATTATCATACCCATTACTATAGCTTTCTCGATTGCGGTTTTAATTGCTAAAGTTTCTATCGTTTTGATTGATGCTTGGTTTTTTAGTTGTAGTTTTATCTCTATTCCTGAGTTTTTGAAATAATTTCCAATTCCTCCTTGTTCTCTTGTTAGTGACCCATCTGTATATATTTCTACACATTCTTTGTATTTGTTCCGTATTTCGTTTCGTTGTGGTGCGATCTTGCAATCATTTCGTTTAGGGTATCTTTTCTTATTTCTTTTGTTAGTACTTTCTGAACTAAGATGTTTTCGGTTTTTTCCATAACCTTGCTTTGTGGTTGTTTTATGTCACGTAGAAAATCATACTCCAGATATAGGGTTGACAGTTTTTTTATGGAGCAGTTGTTTTTTATTCTTTTTCCGATATCACTATTCTTTTGTAGATGTTTGGCTATATACTTTAGTGTTGTGGCCTTATTGTCAAGTTCTGCTGGTAGTGTTGCCATTTCCACCAGTAAGGTATGGGATTGGTGGTTTTTAGCATACCTGTACAGATACGCGGGTTTTGGTTTATTATTTTTTGTTTTATTTTTATGTTGTGTTTTATGTTTGTGGGGGTTACTATATCTGCATACTTTGTTCTCGTTTGTATTATAGCTTTATATACATTGGCAACTAGGTGTGGGTGTGCTCCATCATTTTTTTATGTTATTGTTTTTAATAGATTTGTTGCGTTGATTATTTCTTTTTCAATTATTTTATAATATGGCAGTAGTGATATTTTATTACTTATTGTTATACCCAATAGTTTCATAGTTCTTTCCTCTTTGATGGTTATGTTGTTGAGGATCGGTTGAAAATTCGTAGGTTTGTTCTTGAATAATCTCATGAAAAAGCATTTGTTTGGGTTTAATTTTAGATCTATTTTGTTTAGACCTTCCTTTAGATCTCTTAGCGATTTGTTAGCTGTTGTTTGTGCTTCTATTTCAGTTTTCCCTGTTATTAGCATCACTATATCGTCTGCGAATTGATAGATGTTGTTGTTATTGTTTTCTATATCATGGAGTTCCTTGGTGTAGATGTGGAAAGGCCTTAGCCGCTATTTTCCTAAAAATTATGACGGAAAATCCTGGACTCGCCCGACTTGCCGACCAACGGTCATTCTGTCATTGACCCTGTACACAAAAAGGCAATAGAGAGCCAAGAGACCTCTATCGCCAAGAGCAGAGGAGCTAGACTAGAAGTAAGCACTAGAAAGGATATCCCTTGCAGACCTAGCTAGAGTGAGAGCTTGGAATCCAGCGGAACCCAGCGACCCGCAGTCACATTCAAGATTTATAAGAAAGATGAGATTGACATCTTGAGGGCGCCGATACCTGTAGAGGCCACGCCTGACAACCTGAACCACAAGAACATGGGTGAGAAGGTAGAAACACTCATAGACACGGTGATGTCCACTTCGACCGGATTACCTTGTGGATCCTTCCATTATTCTAAGCCAACTTCGGTTAAACGCATGCTCAAACTAGAAGCAGAGGAGATAGACATTGTCCTAGTCCAAGAACCTTGGGTCAATGGAGGTAGGTAAAATTCTTTCATGATGTGGTTCAGTGAAATTCAAAGTACTAGCCTCCTTATGTATACGCAATATTGGCTGTAAACCTACGTTTATAACTAGAAATAAACAAATAGTAGTTTAGGGAACTGGCAGGTGTCGGAGGATCATTCCTTTTATGATGATTATCTCCAATTTGAATTGGAGACAAAACCCATCCAAAAACCTAGTTATATAAACAGGAGGGAAACCTGCTGGAATATTTTTAGAACTATTCTAATTAATTCACTACCGGTACCGGTTCCGAGCGGAAAGCTGCCCTAAGATTTTACTTAAATGTAGATATCATAGCCGAAACAAATGCCTATTTTGAGGGACTACTGAGCGCCGTGTACTAAGGGTGCCTCTACAAGAGCGCCGGATTTAATTTTGGCGCCATTTTGTTAATACGAGTTGTGCGGTGATTTGTTTAACATTTGTCATGTACAGATTACGCGATTTAAGAATATGGAGAAGTATTCAAACCAACAACGTTTAATTATTGTAAAAAAAAAAATTACAAAAATGGTGAGTTTTGCGAAAACAGTTCGCCAATTATGTCAAGTTTTCGGTTGCAATAATGCCCCAAATGAATCGACAGTGAGGCGTTTAATTACAAAATTTGAGACCAAATTTACGCTTTTCGGTCACTCGAAAATATAGCCACAGTAAGGGAATCTGTGGCCGTGAATCCAGGAACTTCCATTCAACATCGTGATCAAGAATCAAACATTTCCACAACATGCAATGAATTTTGGTAAAAGATCTGCATTTGCACGCGTACAAGGTTCAATTGGTGCAAGAAATCAAGCCAAGGGACCATGCGCAGCGCCGCGAATTTGCTGATTGGGTGTTGGAACATCATTAAAATAATGCGAATTTTTCGATGAGGCACATTTTCAACTCGACGAATTCGTAAATAAGCAAAACTGTTGGATTTGGGGTGCTGAAAATCTTCGTGTGATACTCAAACAACCAATGCTTCCACCGCGAGTAACTGTTTGGTGTGCATTTTGGGCTGGCGGAATAATTGAGCCGCATTTCTTTGAAAATGCGGCTGGAAATGCGCTAACTTTCAATGGAGTGCGGTATCGCAAATGTTAACGGAGTTTTTGTGGCTCCAATTGGATGTAATTGATGTGGAGGACATGTTTTTCCTACAAGACGGTGCGACCTGCCACACAGCACGTGATAAAATGGTGTTACTTTAGACTAAGTTTTCAGGCCGTGTCATTCCTCGATTTGGCGATTAACAATTGGCCACCAAGATCGTGCGATTTAACACCGAAGGACGTTTTTCTTTGGGGCTATGTGAAGAAAAACGTGTATGCGAATAAGCCTGAAATAGTTGAACATCTTAAAGAGTAAATATGACACTTTATTGGTGAAATATAGCCACATTTATGCGAAAAAGTTATTGAAAATTTCAACAAAATAATAACCCTGTGCAAGCCTGATGTTGTATTTCACGTTTAATCGGAACTATTTTTCTTTATGTTGAAATAAAAATTTTTGCTTAATTCAAAAATAAATGTGTTTTTTTTCTTTAAAATTAAATCCGGCGCTCTTGTTGGGACACCCTTTATAAGAAAAGGCATGGAGCTATTAGAAACTCATTGGAATAAGTGTATTGAGCTGGAAGGAAACTATGCTGAAAAATGTGTCTCAAAAATATACCGCGATATTATTATTCAGCACAACTACAAATAACTATCATAATTACTTTTAAAGTTCTATGATCAGATTATATGAGTAGCTAAGCCATTATTAACCGGGGAAAACGGTAACGAAATTGATGATTCAACTGACATGAGCTCGACACTACTATCACTATTTAGGTACATCGGAAGAATGAAAATATTAAATAAAATCTAAATCTAGGCTTAAAACTCGAATAGGCATTACATTACTTATACCGAATCCGAAATTACAAACATTAATTCAGAAATTCTAAGAAGAAAGGAGCGAGTCTCGATATGAAAAAATCTGAATATGAAAGAAGTGAGAAATGTCACATAGAGGAAAAATCACTAAAGCTTAAAATTACTAGATTTCGACAGAGGCTAATTAATTGATAAACCCAGATCATGATGCAAGCCTACACCAAGATAAAATTGTTTGAGGAAACATGTGGAATTTTTACAGGAACACATAACATGGTGAATAAGAAAATGATAGACATCGCAAACGGTTGGACACACAAGGGTTGCTTCAGTGTTATAAACTAATAAGATTATTTAAGAGTTTTAAATACATACTTACGAGAAGACAATACTGAAGAATACCAAAATTAAAAAAAGATTTTAGAAAATCTTGTAAACACTTTACCTACCTCAACAATATTATTTGACTTATGTATCAAGACTTGTATCAGAGTATTTTAGAAGGAATTTTAGTATTCTACATAATGAAGTACCAAATGTACTGAAAATATTTTATCTCACACAATATTGACATTAGTTAGATACATATTGCTACATATTGACATTACATAAAAAAATATTTTGCTATACAAATATTTAAATTTATTAAAATATCAAGTGAAAGTCAGATTACATTGACCATTTAAGCAAAATTTCAGTAATATTTAACCTGCTTATGAAATTGTTATCTTAATTCAAAATTTATATTTGAATAAACTCCGTTGTATAATCAAGCTGATACAGTGGTGTAAATAAAAATAGATGCACGCATCCAAAGTACTCACAGAAATGAACAACGTACTAATATTTTTTATCTTTCATCAATTTTATTTGATTGAAACTTAATTTTTTTTAAAGTGTTCCAACCAAAATGAGCCATGAACAACATTGTAAATTTTAACCCGGAGGAACGTCGAATGATTGTACAACATCGACGAAAAAAGAAAAAATCTATGTACTTAGAAATTGTTGACGTCATGAGCTACTCTCAAAATATGGTTACAAACGCACTGAAATATTGCCAGAGAGTAAAAAATAGAGGATGGAAAAGAAAAAAATCGAAAAATAAGGGGGGGGGGGGTTAGCCAAGGCAACCGCTGAGGAATGAGACGGCACACTGTCTTGGTTGAGCAACCGATTTACCGCAATTTCTGCCTTCAGCTTGTCAAGTAATGATGTGTAGTACGCTCTTGTAATGGTTTTCCCTTTTTGAAGATAATCGATTAAAATAACTCCATGACTGTCCCAGAAAACAGTCGCCATCACTTTCCCAGCCGTATGAACATAACAGCCTTTACATTTTTAGGAGCCGCGTCCTCCTTGAAAAGCCACTGTTTTGATTATATTTTTGATTCTAGAGTGTAATGGTGTATCCATGTTTTATAACACTAATTAGCCGGCGCCAACTCTGATTCATTGCGCCTAAACTGCACGAACAGAGAAAATTTTCATTCGAACACGTTTCTGGTCCAAAGTGACCAAACGAACCCAACGCGTGAACAGCTTTCTCATGCCTAAATCTTGACTCTATGGGTGACAAATACGTTCTTTGGACATACATATACCGCTATGTCAAAAAAGTAACGGGAATTGTTCAATAAAACATAAAATATTTATAATTCATTCAAACTTATTGTATCGCCTTCAAAGTAGGCCCCTTCCGAAATAATACAGTTAAGCCAGCGAATAATCCAATCATCAAAACATTTCCCGCGAATTCTCTTTTATGTCTTCTATCGACTGAAAACGAATGCTTCGAAGTGATAATTTGAATACGGTGGCTCACAATTTACTTCACTGGTCACAATTTACTTCACTTTATTGATGTTAACTTCAGTTAGGACGTTGATAGCCGACCAGAGAGAGGAAAATTTCCCACTACATCTCGACCTAGTCGAATCACCGTAAGCCATCTTTAACATTTTCAGCGATTCAACAAGCGATAAATTTTTTGTTCGATATTTTTATTCATTATAAAAACTGACAAAATAGAGCACTGTAAACAAATTAAATGAAAGATCACGCTCAAACTTCACATCATTTTTGACAGAATGTACATAGCCTCCACTATCGCTCTCTAACTTTAATTCGACGGTTGTCTAGCACCATTTGGGGAATTTGAGCGATGTTATCGTCAGTGGTTGCAGTTTTTGGACGTCCCGAACATTCATCGTCACCCAAGCTGGTACCGTCACGTTTAAATTCAGCTGTCCAACAGTTCACGGTGGTAAATGATGACAACCCGATACTCGATTTTCTCCATTTTCACAAAACTCACATTTCACTCAACTTCGACTCACCCAAACGATTTTTAAACAATAACTACTCGTCCAAAATGGTTGATATTTCGGTATCTTTCAACAAAAATGCACAAACACATTCCCCACTTTTGTCGAAGAGTGGTGCCATCTTCATGTTGAGATCGGAAACTTTCCAGACCACTCTTGTACTAACACAGCGGCACGTAAAGAACGGCTTAAAATCTGCGCGTGAGCGTTATATTGACCGATAACGAAATGGAGAAATATTTTATAGACAGATGAATCTAAGATTAATTTATTTGGTCCCGAAAACACTTAAAAAGCAATATGTAAGAAGGTCGTAGGAACCAAGAATTTCTCGACAAATTGACAGTAAAAACTGTGAAACATGGAAGTATTGAAATATTAGTGTGGGCATGCTTTTTATTTGAAGGTCTGGACTCATTTTTTTTTTGAATCATGAACACCCTATGCAGAAGTGGAATGCCACATAGATGGGTGTTTCAACTGGACAATCCTAGCACACATCTAGACCTTAACAGACCTTAACACAGACCTTAACACGGGTTAGTACTTGTGGCATGACCTTAAGCTGGCTATGCCCCGACGCTGTGCAGCTGTCCTGCAAAATCATGGGCATAGTAGTATACAAAATATTAAGTAAACATACACCTTAGAAATCTGTTGAAGTAAATCGGAAATTTAAAAAAAAAACTGTGTTTTTCTACCGGAACTGCATTTTTACAATGATAGGCAGCCTCATTAAAACCAATTTAACCCGCACCCGTATCTTAAAAATACTAATTACACTCCTTTCAATAAGCAAAAAGAAAAAATGGTTGAACTTTTGGACTTGTATTTGAAAATAATTTGATTTTTAAATTTTGAAATGAATATTCCATACATTTTGTATAAAATACGTACTGAATACAATCTTTGATATGTAAAATTTCAAAAGAGCGCAAACTTATAAATCTTAAGGTGATGCCAAACAACAATAGGAACAAATTGCCTACGCAATATATTCACATACTTATACCATGTACTTGAAATTGCCTGATTATATATTGGTGTAAATAATAGGCATCGTCATAGTAATAGTTTTAATAAAATAATACTCGTGTGGTTTCAATGACCTATACCTTATAGTTTATAGTAAATCAAAAAATTCATTCAAAACTATTTGCAGTGAATATTAATTTAATGAAATTCATTGCGATTCGAATTTTTTTTTTATTTTTTCCAATCTGTTTTTAGCGGGTGGTTGATACAAAATAAGCAATTTATCTCATTGTATGCTGCAACTAGTTACTGTATACATAAATTATATTTTTATGCATATATTAATAAGTCAACTGAGGCGAGATTTAATTACCTATTAAATTTTAATATATTTAGCATATATCGCAATCTCGTGGACATCCATAAAATTTAAAAATTTAAAGGCTTTTTCAAGAAATGTGTAGCTGCTTTTCAAGGTTGGCTGTAAGAACAGGTAAAATTATTTTAAGTTTAATTTGCTTACGTAATGTGAAACGTGACTTCAACACGTGCTGTCAAATGTTTTGTTTTGATTTGTTACAATATTGTTAATGGCTTTGTTTGATTATTTTGCTTAGGAAAATAGTGGACTTTAAAAAACACAATTTTAATTAATTTTTCGAAACATTTGGCCTGCTCAATAAAGGTGATTCAAATAAAGTTTGCAGAACCATTAGGTTTGTCCCCTAACTGGAAACGTTCCCACTTCATTCGAATTTTACTTCTAAGATGTTTATCGTAAACGCTTTTCGAATAGGAATATTCGTATTCTAGATTTGATTACGTTTAATCAAATTTTACAACTTCATTTTTTAGGCGGGAACAGCAAGCTATGTAATTAATCGGGGTTTCATTTAGCTATCTATACGAATATTCCCACCCCACAGCAATTTAATAACCAAAAAGCATATTTCAAATTAATTAATATTCATTGATTTTCAAAAGGTTGATATTAAAATTGGCCGACAAGCTATACCCACCATCATAGACATCAAAGCAGGCAACAACAAAAAAAATTAATTATACTGGCGGTAATCGTCCCTGTTATCAGAAAAACACATCGTACAAGATAATAAAATAGAAAAATTGTTATTTTCGATTATTAGCACATTATCAAATTTATAAACTTGACAAAATGTCATAAATTAAAATATAAAAAAAAATTAATAAGCAATCAATTGTTATCAAGTATAATTCCGTTTATATTCTAAAATTACTTCACAAGCATACGCGCAACGTTATTGGCGAGGAAGACATGAGAAGTTCAGTTTATAGTTTAAAGCTAGCAACTTACAACACACTAATTCAGGCCAGACCGCAAAAACAGTGGTTTAATGACTATATAATATAATCACCTATGTAATGGGTAGCTCCTAATAAAAATAGTTAAAGACATTTGTATTGCAAGAGGTTAAATTCGTTGCCCAAACTCATCGGGGGAAGATTTTGATCATGTTGCTTTTAAATTACATTTTGTAAAACACAAAGGATTTATTGAAGACAAGTGAGTGGTACGAAGCAAACCAGAATGTTTTATCATGGAAGAGAGTCCATTAAACAAAGATTCAAGGGATGCATTACATTTAGTGTTTGTTAATTAATTTCTAGAAAATGGTTAGAAAAAGAGTTTGTTGAAAAATCAGCGACGGTTATGCATCGAATCCAATGCGACTGTTTATTTTGAAGGAAGGAGCAAATAGAAGAGCTTTTACATTCAATATGCATTGCTGTGTATTAAACTACATATCGTCGATTTGATACAACAGTGAAACAACTCAAAAATTTTAATTTTTCAGTAGAGCGATTTGAAAAAATCACTCAAAATTGTATGTAAAACGGCGTTTTTCAAAAGTAAATAAAAATACATTCTGACTAGTAAAATATTTTTTTTTTCTGTTTGACTAGTAAAATATTTTCATCCTCTATCGGATCTTAATTTTTATAATTCTTTAATTTTTTCCAAATTTTCTTCGGATAGGTTCCAATATCGTAAAATGTTAATTTCTTTCGCGAATTGAGTGATTTTTTATATGGAAGTTTACCTAATTTGCTACAAATAACTACATAAGAGAGTATGTTTTGATATAAAATAATAAAAATATGAATTATTGGGTATCCTATGATTCGAATATCTTAGAAATGAGTGAAATTTAGGTTGTCACTATTGCACCAAATCGACGATATATATACTACGTTAGTGTGAGTTTGACTACTTTGGTAGAACTGATCGAGAGATCTTAATCTAATGACGTCATCAATATCTTTTACATTACATAGACATTCTGCTTTAGCTCTACATGTAGAACCTGTTCAGCAAGTCTCATTTATACAGGAATCCGAAGAAGTGAAACTAAAATCTATATCCCTTTTAAGTTTTTCAAATTCATAAACTAAGAGTGTAAAAATACAATATCCCTCCATTTTCAATAATCTATTTTATAATAAATTATTTTATTAATTTCAAGATGCATACTTCACAAGAGTTGATTAATGCAATTCTCAAATACATTGGAAACGGCTCACTTTTATCACAACTACGTTGCAAAACAGGTTGTGCATCACATTCTTCAAGTGTTCGGGTAGTTACCTTGCTTATAGGAAAGGATAAATTTTTGAGTCAATATTGAAGCAGTCACGGCAACCTCCTTCAATATTCGAACTGGAATTCCGTCGAGTGGTCCCTCGACAGGTTTCTGAATACAATTTTTTGCGAGATGTTGATGGGTTCATTTTGGAACCACAACAGAATTGACGAATGCGTAACTACTGCGGGGACAACTAAGGTCGAGTCCGATGTAAAGGCATGTGCCAGTAAGTCGGCCGCAAATATGGATGCAAAAATTGATATTTTAGAAATTTTGGCAACCAACGCGACCACCTGTTAAAATTTTCGATTGGATATTTTCAACTCAGAAATCTTGGCGACGTTCTTTTTGTCGACTCTTTTCGCTTCCTTAGCACAGATTTATTTTATAGGTGTTTCGTGTGGCCTTATATTCAGCATCGGCAGTTTTTCTTTGTATGGCAGCTTTAACGGCTTCTTTTGAAAAGATCTTAAAATTTGGATTTGGATTGAAAAATGATGTTAGGATATATTTATTCATTCCATGTAACACGGTCTCAGTGAAATTGGAAACGGCCTGGAAATCTATTTGATTGCTATAAAAACGATGGCTTTCATAAGGGCCTTCATAGTCAGCCTCGTTAAAACACCAAAAAGACCTTGGCTGCTGAGTTCCGGCTATGTTTAAATAGATATTTTTGCGCCTATCAGGTTTTACGGTCAGAATTTCTAACTCCAGCCTCGAAACGTGCTTCCGTGGAATGGGATTGTTGTGAGACAAAGATCCAGAATATGGACTCTTGTGCAATTTTGACATTCAACTGTGGAATCACTAACAATCTGTGAGGTTATTCGAGGTGGCAGTTTAAGGTCTTTGTGAAAATTTTGCACTTCTGATTTCTAGCATACGATAAGTAGTCTGTAACGAACATGCACACTTCAGGTTGCAACTCGAATGCTTGTTATAACTGGTAGCACTTGAAGTAGAATTCGTTATAGATATTATGATGTTTGTTTCCGTTTGTACTAAAATATCGGTTCTGCGTGATTCGATGCGCGTAATAATCGTTAGTCACGAGTCCTCCTCGGACATTGGAAAAATAGACGGTAATGCTATCAATTTTATCTTTACGAAGATAACTGCTCTGCGTTCCGAAGAGGTATATTTTGGGGGATTTTCGATAACACGCCCTCGTTAGCTTAGTAAGTAGAGTGCTTGCTCTGTTATTCGGGGGTCCCGGGTTCGATTCCTGGTGGTGACCAGTAAAAAAGTTGCGACTGGGTGTTTTTAACGTGTCATATGTTATTTATATATGTTCGTCCACTTTCAAATTTTCAGATTTACAGCCATAGTAGTTACGGCTTTGTCCTTAATATTTAAATATTTAACACTGTGCTAGTTGAAAAAAGTGACAAGCTGGCACCCAGGGGGTAAACCTAATTCGAGTACGCTGAATTCAATGGTGCTAATCCCATTTCAAATTTAGTCCGCATTTCTGAGATATCGCTTTCGACATGTTTTGGCTGAGTCAAAAATTTGTCAAAATATACACTCATGTTCACGTTGATAGCACTTGGACCATTAAGATTTTTGTTTAGCTTTTGTCAGCGTACTTGTTCGCCGATAATTCCAGCCAAATAGTACCCAGTGGGTTTTTTTAATACAAAATGTTGTAAAAAAACAGGCATTTTTTCGTTGTTCACCAATAGTAGTCGAACCATTAAGATATTCTTTAAGCTTTCTTCAGCAAAGTTGTTGCGCAAGTCAAGTCAAACAACTTTGCCGAACATATCAAGACCGAAAAACCATATCCACCATATATGTGTTTTACTTAGGCCAAGATAAGGTTAGGTTAGGTTGGAGTGGCTGCTTCCTCACACTTAGACCAGTAGTGGCCCGTTGTGATACCACAGGATCTTATTTCCCCTTTACCCCTGTTCAAAACCATTCGGAGTTACGTACGTAGCGCAAAATATCTCGCACTCCTCAGTCTGCGAGATCTGAAAGGCTGATCATACTGTACAGTACACTCTCAAATATGCTGACCGCTTTCCATAATACAAACGTTCGAATGTCATTGAAAATAAATTCTTTGCAATCTCATGTAGAAGAAATCGCCTTACAATCACCAGCCGAATCCGATGAGCACGGCGAACATTTTCACCAATCGACGGCAAGGCTCGAACATTGGTACAGCAGCAAAAAGCTACATTTGTTGCAATTTGCAAGAGGAAGAAGATCGCAAGGACGACACGAACGAATCAGAAAATTAAAATTAAAAAAGTTAAGAAAAATGTTAATTTTTTAGGAAAAAATTAAGAAAAATCATCATAAAATCAACTGAATCGATTTAATTTTCTTTTAAATAGTTTCTATTGTATCTATATTATTGTCAATGCGATGTTTATTCGATCGATTTCAATCGATTTAAATTCATTAAATGAACAAAAAATTATAAAAAAGTGTTTTTCGTCGAAATCAAAAGAAAAAACAAAATAATACAAAAATGTGAATGTAGATGTGGTTTTCCGGTCTTGATATGTTCGGCAAAGTTGTTTGTCTAGGCTTGCGCAACAACTTTGCTGAAGAAAGCAAAATGAAAATCTTAATGGTTCAAGAGATATCAACGTGAAAATGAGTGTATGTTATATGTTGACAAATTTTTGACTCAGAGGAAAAACATGTCGAAAACGATATCGCAAAACTCGGGACTAACTTTGAAATGCGCCTAGCATCATTCACGCTGAATTCGCGTACTCGAATTAGGTTTACTCCCTGGTTCCCCAGCTTGTCACAAAAAAAGTTTGCGATTCAAGCACAGTGTAATTATTCATTATTAAGTAAAAATACATTTTGAGCGTAAAAATGCAGAAAACCCGTAATTAACTTATATCGAGCTACTTTCGCACACTTTGGAGCATTGTTATTTATCTTATAGCCAGTAATAGGTTCATCAGAGCTATTAAGACTCTGGATGAAAAATTAGTCTCATATAAAGACCTTATTATAGACCTATTAGCATAATACATTTCTAGCATATTTATTACATCTCAATCAGCTTTTAAAGTACTGAAAACATAAATAATGGAGGAAACTATTTTTTGTTGATGAAGCAACATCGCCATAGTTTTAACAAATGTTACTTGAGTGAATAATATTAATTTTGGGTTGTTTGTTATTATTGGTTGCACGATTATGAAAGACGAGACACAAGCTTGTCCGGCGCTAATGTTCGCGCAAAGGTAGGTTCGACGTCATGGATCTAAAGTATTTCAAAACTTCAGTCATAAAAATATGAAGATTTCGTCTGCAAGACAACATAAAAATCAGATGAAAGGTAGCTTTGCTCCAGCTTCAAAAGTGCATTACAATTTGAATGATACTTAATACTAACAAGCGATCCATATATATTTGCAAAACGTACCCCATCAAAAAGTATTGCGTGAAAACAAATTAAAAAGTATCCGTGTTTAACGACTCATAACGCAACTGATGCAAAATTTGTATACTATCGCTTAACGTCTTCTTTTGAATGACACTTGCCAAAATTTTTCGCAGAGTTACCAAGTAGTGTTGCTTTGATAGTAGATGAAAGTGATAGAATTTGTGTTTGTTAGGGACCATGGATTGTGGAGGACCCACAAAATTCATAACGTCGTGCACCCTGATGACTATCGGAGAGATGCCTGTAAATATCTTAAAAGCAACCCACGGGGTAAGTGCTGCGTTTAACCACAATGGAAGAAAACGGAAAAATCACAAGACAACTTTTGGATTTATTCTTCAGTAAAAAAGTTGTGGCACAAAACTGGACTAAATATATCGAGATGTTGAGTAACACTTTTAAAGAATGTGTTTCATTTCTAACTCATCGGCCCCACCCCCCACTACTACTCATTTAATATTAGTTTAAAATCATACTCGGACCAATTAATTAAATAAATCACGAGATTCACCTAATGATCTCCATAAAAATTATATAGCTTTTAAATCTCGTTACTATAATGAGCCAAACCTAAACTCACCCATCCAAAGTAGGACGAAAACAAACTTTTAACCAATTTCAAAGAGCAAAAATATTAGAATAAATTTGCTCGATTCTTAAATTGAACTTTCCGCATTACGTTTGATACCTATTCACATTTAAACAATAATCTTAATCACAAAATACCTCGGAAATAATACATAAATGGCATTTATTTAAAATAGATTACAATACAACCAATAATCGGATTTTCCTAAAGCACATACAGATTTTCTTTACTTTCTAACACTTTTCAGATTAAAAATCCATTTAATAAATATATCCGCATATTATGTATATGAATTAAGTGTTGATAATAAAACCAAAAAAAAAATGCAACATACTCGAATAAATCAATTTCCCTGCCTTATCTTATCACATGACCATTTCGAATATGTACACAAAATAAAATTATTGAGTAACACATATCCCCATTTATGTTTATTAACTGATTTTAATATTAGGTACTCACCACATTCTGTAACCATGGATTACTTGCAAACAACTGATTCCAATCGGTTGTTTCATCTACTGAGGCAAAACAACATTTTGCTGCTTGACTTTCGGCGCTTAAATGACGATTTATTATATCTTTACCCGTGGCTTCTCTAATTGCTTTAGCTGACATATTTGACTAAATATTAAATCTAAACGAAACGAAAAGAAAAAAAAAGAAACAATTAAATTTAAATCATATAAGTGCCGTTTAATTAGAATAAAAATAATTTCAATCGATTCCAAATCAATTTAATTCGCCGGCAACAAATAAATAATAAAGACATTACTCATCACCAAGCCAAAAAATGTGCGCGCACGATTATTGACTGAAAGGTGAAGAGGGGATTCAAAACCAAAAAAAAAAACACACGATAATTTTTAATTTAATGTTGATGTATTAGTGTTTATACTAGTAGCAGTGTATGAAGAGAAAGTTTTATCTTGAAAATTATTGGAATTAAAAGACATGTGATTTTATAGGCCTGACATGCTTTAAATGTTAATCATATTTTTTTATATTTATTGCGGGCGTACTAGCAATTCTCAAGTATGTGTCTCTTTCAATCCACTCGCTTTTATCAAATTTAGTGATTGATGGTAAGTTGATGTGGGAAAAATAAATTATCATGTCATTTCGTACAATGTGTAATAAGTCAGTCCAGTCCGAACTAAGAAGTGCCAGTTAAACATGACGAAATAGTTCAAACTTCAAATATTTTAAGCGAAGTCTAAATTTCGTATATAACAGAATGATCAATTCAATTTGTAACTGAGAGTCAAGGTTACGTGAAGCCGATAGATATAAATATTGTCCCCTTTGCCAAAATGTTGCAGTGCAGCATTTAAATTCAAATATGGATTCGATCAAAAATTACTAACAAATATTATTCCACGTTCATTTCATGGTTCTTAGCTGCAAGTCCATAATTATGTACTTCAATCTGAGTCGTTTTATCACGAATTCTGGCTCATTGCCTTATTACTCTTTGGCGTATAATGATTCCAATTGCAGCAAAGTTTACTCAAATAGAACTAAAACAAAATATTTTTTTTTTGTTTGTGACATTTAACAATAGTCAGAAAATATAAGTATGTCAGAAACGATTGGGGGACAAAACAGAAATAGGAAGGCGGATGCCTATTGAATAATAATGCGACAACAACTTTACTATCAACGCCGGGCGACGGTTATTTTGGTCGGTACAGATTTGAGTGAATTCAATGGAGTAATCAATTATTAATTCGAATATAAATTGATTACGGTCACACCGGTTACTCAGGAGGATTGGGGGGGAGGGGCGGTAGTTAATCCATCTATGGAATGGAGCGCAAGCGAAAAAATTACAAATAGAACTGATCAACGATGGTTAATGAAAATATGCTCCTGAATGAATTATTGCTCAGCCATGTAACCAAGCACTACCTAAAGGTATTTTTAAATATTATACGAAAACTAGAATACTAGATTTCTATTTACATAAAGAATCATAAAAATAATTCCTAGTTTGCGTTAGGTTGGAGTTTCTATGCACCATATGAAACGAATAACCAGTCTAGTGCCTTAATATGGTATTTCGAAAATCTTCAACCTATAGCAAACTAGGAATATGTCACACAATAGTCGTAACTTATTGTCTTTGTAACAGAATACTAAACTTTGTAAAAGTGAAATGAATATAAAGGGTGCTTTTTATGTTCCAGGGTACTTTTTATGTTCCAGGTCGATTTTGTTTGGCCGCCATTTTATTTTGAATGACTTTTGTCAGTGGTAGAGAGTTCGTGAAGAAAATTACGTGACTTTTTTTTGGCGATGGGATGAATAATTTTGAAGATTTGCATACACTGGGAGATAAAGTAAAGGCTGGCGACAATTCGTCCAACGAACACCAGAAAAGATTCATGCCATGAGGCTGGGTGTTGCTGAATGTCCAGGCACCTAATAAAACCTGTGCTAAATTTCGGATGTGAGAGTTGGACGGATGTGAAAGCTAGAGAGAGAAATTGTTTAGTGTAAAGATAAGATTATTGTTAAGTATTTCTGGAAGTCGCATAAGATCGGTATGAAATCCTTCTTTTCAAACGCCCAATTTATAAAAATTACACTTGATAATACGGTATTTTTAAAATCTTGCTTTATCAAAATTCAGCCTTCTAAAATACCGTTTATGTCACAATCTTTTAAGAATTCCACCAAAAAGCGGGATCTTTTGTTTTTATTTTTATGAACTTGACCATTTGTTCACCGATCATTTCAAATTTGGATTTTGTGATGCGATTTGTATTACCAGAGACAGACAACCTATATCTCTTTTTTATCCTATGTAAACGTAAAAATGTAAACTGCGATTTCATTTTCTGTAAATAGCCGTATTCAATCAAAAATATTTTGTTTTTTTGCATATACGTATACGCAGTTTAACGAAAAATCACAGATACAGCGATGACATTGGAGTTATCAGAAATATATTTTGTTTTCATTTTCTAGTTCAAATGAAAAATCTAATTTGATTGTCTGTGGTATTACAAACATGAATACTCCAAGCATTTTTTTTCTAACTTCCATTTTGAATGAAGTTCTGGAAATCTACTCTGTTTAATCGAACTGGGCCATTTCTTGACAAATTATGGTTAATTTGGTATCTAAAACTGGGTTGAACGTAGTTGTTGGGTATATCATCTTACGAAGTTTTGAAATAGATTGGAATTTAAAATGAAGTTTGGATGAAATTATTGAATTCGATCTAGCCCATTTCTTATTAATTATAGCAAATTTAGTTTGTATATCTGGATCAATTCATTCAACATCAATTTTGAATAAAGTTCTGGATCTGGTCATGTTGAAATTTAATTAATGATGTAAATATTACACTTCGTACAGTCCGGTTAAATAGATTACCGCCACTCAATCAAAAGAAGCAAAAGTCAATTTCCAGCCGGTGTGTGTGCGGGACAGAAAAGATTGTGAAATAGAGAAACAAGAGTATTTAGTACTGAACACAATAGCAAAAAGCAAAAATCGCAGGCATCAACATCAAGATAACTGAATTTTTTGTTTTGTTTTGAAAAATGAGTCAGAAATTCTTGACTTTTTTCGGTTCATTTGATTATCACCACTAAACATATTATCGTTGTTCATGAATCTGAAGTTTATTTTGTAACAATTTGAAAGTGAAGTTAAATCTCTCTCTCTCTCTCTCTCCCTTTCTCTGGCACTATATCCCATCAAGGAATTTGGCCGCCTCAAATGAGGTTTCAAAATCATATTTTCATTTTCGGATAATGAGTGATTAATTCATTGATCCTAAAACCAGCCGTGCAATTTTTTCCTTGTCACTACCGGGAATCGAACCCGGGACCTCCGGTCGCTGGAACAAGCATGCTGACCACCGGGGCGGTTAAAAATGTTACTCAGTTATTAATCAATAGGTGAGAAAAAATGGTTTCAGTTTATTAGAAATTACCAAAATAGATGTGTATCATCCGGAAGGGCATTCAGGCCGTGCTATAAGTCGTAGGATCGGACGAGGTCCACAGGTTGCAAAAGTCGTAATAAATATTTGGAAACGCTTAAGTGGGATATTGTACCGCAACCACTGTATTCTCCGGGCATTGCTCCTTCTGATTACTGGTCGTTCCGACGGATGCAACACGATTTGGTAGGTTGCCGGTTCACTTCTTTCGAAAAAATTGAAAAATGGCTTCAAACTTGGATCGCCTCAAAAGATAAAACGTTTTTCCGGGATTGGATTCGAAAATTGTCTGAGAGCGATGGACAATATTTTAATTATTCTGTTCAATCATTTTATTTAAAAAAAAATGCATTTTTAAAATTAAAAATCGGATCGAATTTGTACTACCAATATATTTTACTAAGATGATATATTTATTCTTTAATCTAAAAGATAAAGGGTGCTAATTTAAAAAGCGGTGGCTTTTATTGATTTCAAATTATTTTCTATTTTATTATTGTTCCATTCAGCAAGGTCACTTCCGTGGCCAACACACTAAAACTTTATCAAAAATTCATGACAAAATCCCACTCCACCACTACAAACTCTTTCAAATTTGAAAATAAATCGGTTGAATAATTTGTTAAATGGCCTATAGTTCCATTTAGTTGGGTCAAAACCCAAAATATATTCAAATGTTGATACTCGAATTGCAGTGAATGAAAACAATTTCAAAAGACAGATTTTGAAAAGTCGAATTTTAAAAAGCGGGATCGGGTAAACGACCCCAACCCATGTCAATTGTATAGACCTTAGTCGGATTATTTATTGGCTTTGACGACGATTTTTGATTGTCAGCTTCTACGTTAAATTTAATTTTCAGACACAATTTCGCACGTAAGTATTACATTAGTCAAGTGCATTTTTAAAGAATTAAGAAGATTTCCAAATTAAACCCGACTATCTCAAACTTCTCGCGTACAATTTATACATTTGTCCCAAATTAAGACTGAGAAATAATATTATTGGTCACACATCAAGTAAAAGAGTAAAGCATTTTAACCCGTTGCCGAACACTTTTAAATTGACAACCGTGAACACACACACTTTTTTTCAACTGTTTATGCCTGCCATATGAAATTGAGCGTCATTTATGTTTGGAAGTGAAGGTTTTCACATTTCCTCTCAGTTTTTCCATGTAAACTCTCGACGGTCATAGCCAAAGACAGTCATTTGCGCGAAGTGGTAGGACTACAGGCTATAGCCGTCATTTGTCTCTGTAGGCGGAAATATATCGAATTGTTAAACATGAAAAATCAAAACAATTGATGTTATCTGGAATGTTACATCTTTTTTTCTTCGATGTACTACTGAGTAATTAACAAATAAATGCATTACACTTCGTACGAACGATGCTCCTTTTTTATTTATTAAAATATGCAGGACGGCTATAGCCGCATTTTGCCTACATATCACCAAAAATCCGACGACTATAGCCGTCATTTGCGTCAACGGGTTAAGCAAACTTGAGATCGATTAATCCACTCAAATACGCAGCTTATAGCTCTTTAATTTCCAATATTGATCAAATATGTATTATATTCAGCTAAGAGGAAGTAATTTAATATAATATTATAGAGTAATATAATATTTTTAAATGCTATGTTATCTACTTGTTTCATGGATTTCCTGGGCGACCCGGTTCCTTGGATAAATGCCCTCGAATAAAAATTAAATTTAAGGATGATACTCATACTCGGCATCACTGTTTTCAAAAGGTTCATTATTTACTACATACACAAACTCATTACTCGTAAATGAGCGTTTTTGTTGTAATGGTTTGATAAAAAATTAGTGCTTTGTAATTTAATTTCGTGCTAGATTTAGGCAGAATTAAAAAATACCTGAAATCGAAATACTTATCTTATTTATTAGTTAGGTAATATTTATATTAATAGAAAAAGAAAACCTAATTTTGAAATAGTTTGAAATTTAAGCCATTTGTATAATTATCATCCCTTAAGAATCATGGCACACTGATCGGTCATTTTTTATTTCATTTTGAAATACATAACACAAACTCAAAATTTCCGACCAAAAACGGCACAATGGTACTATATAGGCTGTAGTCAGTAGTTCGCTCTTCTGACGTATTAAACGGATTAGAATAATATTAATCAGATTATTATTCAATGACCTTGTTGTTTTAACGCGATCCGTTTTGCGGAAAAGACACTAATTTACGAATTACTTATGAAAAATAAATTAAATATTCATTATCACATTAAATATCGGTAATTGATTTATTAGAAATAATTTATTGTTTAGATAAAGTTATAGTTGTTCATAAAAACGAACCCGTTTTTTACTGAGGTCCGTTTACAATATGAAATATGTACAAACTAAATTCACGTTTTGCTCGATATACATGTAGATTACTTTCATTTTACAATAAAATTAAAGTTAACATGAATAATGTAATCCATATTCTCAAAACAGTAAAAAAATGAAACAACCAAAAGAAAAATGTTAATTGGATTGGAATTAACATTTTTCTTTAAATGTATAACCAACCCATCGCGCACACCCAATAGCCACTCGATTTGAGCGCAGTGAAAGTTGTTTATTACTTATCATTTTCTCGTTACATTTCGATTTAAGCGAATTTCGATTTTTAAAAAATAATTTTTAAAACAACCAAAAATTGTTGTCGAACTTCACGAGATCAACCAACAAAAAACTAACATGACAGTAAGTTAAGTTATACTCCCACAATACATTTATAATAAAACACTAGTAACAAACTAGCTCGTGGCTACTAAAAAACATACTAATTCCAGAAAGTAATGCGTCTTTAATAATAAAGTATTGGCGAGAGCATGTTAATATAAACTGCAAATTCACAAAATTGTTGGAAATCCAACGCCTAACGTAAATAACAATTAGTTTCTCTGAGTTTACGCACTCAGATTTTAATGGTAATTTATGCGACATGGCTTTAAACTGTTTGTAGTGTACTCGTCGTAAGTGGTGTTATTAAAAATTATATCAAACCTAAATATTTTAATAATATTTGGTATTATTGTTGGTCTCGTAAAATTTTAGAAGGTCACTTGATACCATATACAGTTGCCAACTAAATATGCCAAATTTTATTATTGATTTAAAATATAATGGTGAGAATATTGGCGCCTTTCATCATGCTTTTAAAAATATCACTAAACAGTTATGTAAGCTATTTGCGAGAATTTAACATCTTATTCTGAGCGGAAGTTGCAAAAACTGTCGGCTTATCAATCACTGCGGTATGACATAATAAAAAATTTCCCGACTGAAAAAAGTTTCTCTTAGACCTAACCTATAAAGAACTACCAACCTTTTGTGCTGAAGGGGCCGGCCGATATTCGGTTTACTTGCGAGCAAGTAAATAAATAAATTTTCCTTGATTATTCAGCAGGGTTGGAAGTTAATAAATTTATTACATATTTTAAATAAGAAAATTAAATCTGCAATTTTCGACTAGAGGGTTTTTCTGAATCTTCTTTTGTATAGATAGATTCCTCATTTAAGCAACGAGGCATCAAACAAACTTTATGCCAAACGTGGTTTATAGAATTATACTCAGCTGCTTGAATCATACCTCTCTGATCGCCAATTCAGAGTCATTCATGAAGAAACATGTTCTGACTTTTATCCAGCGATTGCGGGAGTTCCGCAATGAAGCATATTGGATCCCCTCCTCTACCTTCTTTATACTGCGGACATACCTACAATGAACAAAACATTAATCGGCACGTTATCTGACGACACTGTAATTATGTCAGTAGACGAATCTCAACCAAGAACAGTGGAAAATCTTCAACGAGCAATGGACAACGTTACTAAATGGACAATTGACTGGAAAATCGCACTGAATGAGCTCAAATCAACCTATGTGACATTTACGCTCCGACATAAAAATAATACTCTTCATATATACCTCAAAGGGGTGCAAGTGCCGCAGGCTGAATCGGCAAAATACCTTGGTCTGCATTTAGATTCAAGGCTCAACTGGAAACATCACGTGAGACAAAAAACTGAACAGATACGATTGAAACAACGTCAAATGTACTGGTTAATTGGACATCATTCCAAAATGAACCTGTATTGCAAAAGACTGGTATGCCAGACTATCTTCAAACCAATATGGATGTATGGTGCGCAGCTATGGGGTTGTACACATAAATCCAATAGAGACATTATACAACGAAGCCAAAATAAATTTCTTCGAGTGGTCACCAACGCCTACCGATTTGTGACTAACAAGGAAACCCACAATGATTTAGAAATACAATTGATAGACGACATTATCCGCGAATGTGCCATAAAACATTAAAAGAGACTTCTTACCCACACCAATCTTGAGGCCGTACAACTACTGGACAGTACAAACGAAGTAAGGCGGCTCAAACGAATCAAACCACATGAGCTAACCATATGAAAATTATAAACCAAGGGAACTGGACACTGGTCCAGCAGACCCACACAAGTTTATGCTTATCTCATAAGTACTAATGTCAACCTTACTATTGAATTAATATTCAAATTGTAATACGTGAAGAGAAGTTCCACTTAAGGATATTATGAAACCAATACAGGTAGTTATAGTTACTCTCCAATCGAATTTTATACAATAAATATTATTCGCTAAATGTTACTTCCACTTCTCGAAGTTTACTTAAAATTTATTGTGTAATAAAATGTGATTTTAATCGGAATATTAAGAAAAATAAAATATTCAGCATGTTTCGGGGGAAGTAGGTCATATTATCGCTTTAATAAACGGAAATTTAGAATAATTGTGTTAGGCCGATATATACATATATATATATAAACTAGGTCATCTTTCCAAAAAAGAAATCAGAAAACAACAATTGCATTCAAAATTGTATTTAACAGTTTTATATCTTAAGTCATGAGCTGGGACTGTTTAAGAGCTATAGAGGTGCCGCATGCTAGTTATCTTCACAACTCATGTTATTATTAAACGCTTGTAGATTACGAACGCATCCTCTTTGTATGAAAAGGCCATTTCCGAATCGAAATTATTAGACACGAAACCCGCCCGCCAAAGAAAGAACCTTGAAACCCAAATAGTTGTTATTTGGTATATTTGTTGAAGTTATTTGTATTCTGTTCACTGACATAATTTAAATCAATGGTTTGAAGCGATTTATTTTCTATTACGATGCAGAGTTGAGTCTCAAGATGTTGATTTACTGAACAATTGCCTAAAACTGATGATCCGTAAAGATGATGAATTTGACAGGTATAATACCATAATCCTTTGGCATGATAGAACCATCCAGGTTTAGCGTATTCTAAAAAGTTTTCTCAATGATCTTGATTTGCACTAATATTTCAAGGATCATTGAACAAGGTGCCAGCTTTTCAAAAAAAAAAATATATTTTCTGATGAAGCTCATTTGCATTTGTGTCGCTATTGCTACGTAAACAAACAAAATTATCGCATTTGGACTTCTGAAAATCCAAAGGCAGTTGTTGAGCAGCCTTTCATTGTTTTCGTGTTACTGTATAGTGCGCTTTATGAGCTGGAGGTATCATTAATCCGCATTATTTCGAAAAAGAAGCTGGTAACGCTGTCATTATGAAAGGTGTTCACTACAGAGACATGGGAACACATTTTTATGGATATGATGATATGAACGATATAACACCATTAGATTGGTGGTGACAATAACCACCATATTTATCGAAGACCTCAAAACCAATATCGAATGCGTCATCGTGAGATAGAGTCCCAGTTACGTAGAAATGTGATCGAAAATTTTGACCAAAGGATCAACTTCTACAAACGTGCTCATAGTGGGCCTTTGCCAGATGCTATTTTTCATCCATAAATGGTCAAGTGTCTAGCATTTCCAGGAGCGAAAACCTATAAATACATTAATATTTACCGGTAAATTAATCAACAATAGCCATATTTTTTACTAGCACCCAATTTTCAATGTCAATAATACAACATATGATTAATTGCATATAATTAATTTATTTAACTCTAATTTATTTTTAATTTTTATAGTACAGCGACACCAGTGAATAATAGCTGCAGTTTCAGTAGAAATTTCCCGTACGGCTAATATTTTACTTCATTATGTAACACTGCTTAATGCTAGAAGCATTTTTTTATTTCTTTTTTCTAGAACAATTTGGTTAAAATAAATTTTAATTATGCCTTTTTTCAATAAATAGATTTTATGAAAAAAAATCCATACAAAAAGTTGGTTTATCAATCATTGTTCTATAAGTTGGGATTAATTCTAATCACCGGTTCATGTAATTCAATTACTACATAAAATATTGTTGAAGATTATTTGAATTCAGATTATCTTTTGAAGCATACACCATAATAGGCGTAACAAATGATGGAGCTTCAATTATGGTTAAGTTTGGGTGGAACCGTCCTTTGGAAAGTTAACTGTTTTTTCGAAAATCACCTCTTCGAAATGGACTGTTACAAAACTATTCAAAATTTGGGAAAAAAAGAGAAATTAGCTTATTACTCGATTGTAACACTGGGCGGAACTAAAATGCACCGACGATAGAATGTTTTCTGCTCCTGAAACATTGCATCAAAAATGGTTTAAGTGAATTGAATTCTCGAGATGTTCTGGATGCACTTAAGCCAATTAAAGTGGCCGTTGAAGCACTAAGTAGAAGAGATGCTACTATTCTTAGAATGAAGCCATCATGAAATTTTTGTTCAATCTTAATGAATCTTTTAAAAATAAAGTCAGACTGTCGCAACAAAAAATTCTTTTCATTAACAAAATATTTAGTTAAGATAATAGAGAGAAATATTTGATTAAGATAATATTGATGAGTTTTTTTCAAAATGTTTTCAATTCAAAATGTTAATGCTAATAGCAATTCCAGTTGATGACCTAATTTAGCATCATCGTCACAATCAGTTTCATTAATAACTGAAATCAACCAGGAAATTCTATTATCTTTAGTAAAACCAAGTCAACTATGTAACTATTTCAGCAATACTTTGCAAAGAGAATTTAATCTGTTTGAAGCCACTGGAAAACGAACAAACAATCTAGATCTACTTTATAAATCTTTACTTTCGATGAAGCATATATCGACTGCAAGCGAAATAGTGTTTTCTATTTCAGGCAATTTTGCCACTAAAATTAAATCAAGATTGAGTGACAAATCTTTAAACTCTCTTGTTTATTTGAAATCATGTTTCCAACAAAAAAAAAACCACAATGGCACTAAAAAATGAGACTGATTTTTTTTGTATTAAGTGTACTTGTTTATTTTCTGTATATTTATGTTTGTTATTTATTTTTATAAATCAACAATTTTAATTGTAAACAATATATTTTTAACTGAAATTTCGCTTTGATTGATTAGCACATGCTTTTTACATCAGTATGTTTTACTGGGTTTACTGGTAAATACTGGAAAATTTACCGCCATTTACCGTTTATCAGTAATTCGAAAATCACGGTGACTCAGAAACCCTTATGTCTACACTAAATTTCAATAAAGAATAACATACATATTTTCAACAAAACATGTGTTTTTAACAACGGCTAAAACGCGTCAGTCACAATAATGTACAATTTATCAAATCACCAAATGATCACGCCATGGCCTTTAAGAGACACTCCACCAGCATATATCCGACGTTACATCAACGAACATTTGCTAGTCATTTTCAAATTAAAGTGTAAACTGTTATCTACGTTTAACAGAGAAGCAGAATATCAACACGCAGGAGCAGTGGCACGTTATACAGTCAGCAATAACTACCGCGGCGGAAAATACTATCGGAAGAAGGCTACCGAGATCCCGCAATGATTGGTTCGATAACCGCCGCGTGCCGCCTGCTCGTTGAAAATAAACAAAAGCTTCGTGAAAAATGGTTGGCTCGCAACACTGAACCACTCTAGCACAATAAATCAGTAGCAGGAAAGCTACGACCAAATACCATAGTCATACCTTAGAAGCGCGAACATAGAGATTGTAAACATCAGCTTTCAAGCAGAACAAGGAAATTGAAGGGACCGTTTTGCTAACGCCAGGAATCTCACTAAAGACTATCAACCGAGCCATCAAAGATGGGACTGGAGAGCTGAGAACAAACATGGCTGATGTTCTCAGTATGCAAACCTACTTCTAAATTTTGCTAAATAGGAATGACGAAGTGACCCTCGTTAGAGCAATTACTCCACCACGTGAAGAGGTTTCGATCGAATATCCAACAGTGGCGGAAGTAGACGCAGCTATTCGTATAATGAAAAATTGAAAGGCAGGTCTCGGCGAAATCGCTGCAGAATTGATTAAGCTCGGAGGCGCTTTAATCAATATTTTTCCATTCTGTGACAATGGATTTAGGTAGTTGGGTAACCATTTCAAATTGGCAGCAATTATGGTAAAATCTGGACTAATCGCAGGCCACTGTAAAACATCAATACCACGTTCTGCAAAAAATGATTTTGTATGTCGAGCTGAATGTATTGCAGTATTATCTTGCTGGAATACCCAATTTTGACCAAGCGTATTATCCCCAAAATCAACTAAAACGTTTTCTAACAAATTTACATACTTAGCAGCATTCATTTTAGTTGATACAAAACACATTGGAGCACGTTCTGTGTAACAAAATGCTCCATCAGCGAGCCACCCCCAAATTTCGTGATTAAGCCTGTTCTGACGAGTATCCTCCCAATACCATTGCCAATCATCAAGGCCGTCAAGAGAAAACTTTTTCTCATCGTAAAATATAGCATTATGCCACTCCTCATTCCAAAATTGGTAAACCTCAGCAAATCTCAACCGAGTGATTTTATGCCTTGGTAAGTCGCCGACGAGCATCTCGTTACATGTATTTTAGATGTTCCGATTCTTTTAAAATTTGCCGAATACGCCTTTTTTTAATTGGAAACTGAAGATACTGCCCTATCTGTGCAGGAGACATTGAATCTTTAACTGCAAGTCTTTTAATCTCTCGTTTGTCACGATCAGTTATCGTTGATTTACGACCACAACGCTTTTTATTACCATAATTATCTCGTAATGTTACGTAATTATGCACAAGGGTTTTACTTCATCAATTTTACCGCGCTCCGCCAAGATTAATTGTTTTCCTCGTGGCATTGTGTAATTATAATCTACAAAAAATATATTAGCCATTTATAAAAATTTTGACCTAATTTGCAATAATAACACATATTACGAAATTTTTCACTTCTTTTACCTCAAAATTAAAAAAAATTTGTTAAATTTCACTTTTGTCCTTATAATTATTGCCTTTTAACGTTTGTTTGGTAAGGAAAAGAAACATTAAAACCTCGCGCTGTATATTTAATAATTCAGGGCCCTTATTTGGAAATTCAAATTCGAATAAACGAAAGACGTTTTCGAATGATCGGTATTTGTGATAGATATTTGAAAACGTATTGATCTAATCGAATAACACAAAATAAAAACCGAAAACGAATAATCATAAAACGAACGAAAATTGCCCTTATCGCGCAATCCGTTTTCGATCAAGAATTATAATAACTCTCGAATCTCTCATCATCCGGTAACATTATTTTATTTATTAAATATCTAATAATAGAACTGGCAATGACAGGTTATAGAGTAAGGTAAGAACTTGACGTTTTAAAATTATTTCCTAAATTGTAAGTAACGTTACGATTTTTTTTCTTTTGATAAGGTTTGGGGGAATTTCGTACACCTTCGATTATCGCTATTCAATTTTAACTTCGTGTTAGCGTAAATTTGATCGTTAAACATAATGTTATGATCAACGCTTAATTATTTGTGCTGCGGTAAATTAGGTTGATTGGTAACAGTTGAAATAGATTATGCTTGGCAGCAGTTCTTTCTTGAATCTTTAGCTTTTTAAAGCTTTTTTATCGCGCCGTTCTGAATTATTTGTAAATCCTTATTCTACTTTTTTTAGATCACATAAAATATCATCCTTATTGTGAAACTTTTACTGGAACTAGCCAGGAAATTCTAGATCTTTTATTGGACGCACATTTGCTTGAAAATAGGGATCCAAGAACAGTTTCTGGCAGACACTGGCAACTGGCTGCTAAAGTGCTGAATTCAGAACGATTAAGAGAAGCAATCTTTTCCAAGTTCAAAACACTACCTAGGCCACATGTTTTTTTCCTATCCATCTACAGGATGAACTGGAATTTGTATGATACCACCTTTTACTTATATTCGGAGCTGTGTGTTTGGCTTTATGGTAAGTTCACAATCGTAATTGAAAGTAAGGTAGTCTTTATCTTAAGGACGGAAAGCCGAGCTATAATAATGATAAAAGTTTGCGAGCTATAAATATGACCTCGATCTGGAACGTTTAGAATGCCTAGTAGATGTGTACTTTATAGATTACAAAGAATTTGCCCTAAGAGCATTTCTGAACATTAGAACGCATCCTTCAATGCCATGGTCTTAGAAAGTTTAAGATTTATAAATCCCACTGTTCCGAAGTAGGGAATTCTGTCTCCTACGATGTAGATTCTTTCGTGAACTCATGTTAGCAATAAATGAAATCAAAATATTAACACAAAATTAAGCAAAATCAAGTTGGCCTTTGATAAATTAAAGTCAAATAATCATCGATGAAGTTTCACAAGGATGATATTTTATAATACGATCTGTGAACAAAAGTAGGAATTTAAAAATGGATTTACAAATAATTCAGTACGGGACGATAATAAGATTAAAAAGCGAAAGATTCAAGAAAGAACTGCTGCCATACATAATCTACTTCAACTGTTACCAATCAACCTAATCTACCGCAGCATAAATAATTAAACATTGATCATAACATTATATTTAACGATAAAATTTACGCTAGCACGAAGTTAAAATTCAATAGCGATAATCGAAGGTGTGCGACAACAACGGGATCCCATCATTATGTCCGCATCCCATCATTATGGTCGCTGCCAAAGACGAGTATACTCGGCATATAATTTAGGCTTGGCAGCAAATGGGTTAAAATATTTTTATTTTTGCGCTACTTGGTCCGCCGACGACCAACCTACAGATATAAAAAATTTTGTTTAAAAAAGAAAACTAGCACGCGTTTTGCTATTTTATAACAAGAATTTGTCATTCAATTTTTTTTGTGTTTCGCTTGTTCGCAAATTTATATAAATGGAGGAGAGAAGGGGGTGGGAGAGGAGCGGAGGATGGTGGAGAGGAGAGAAGGATTGGGAGAGGAGGGGAGGATGGGAAGAGGAGGGGAGGATGGGAAGAGGAGGGGAGGATGAGAAGAGGAGGGGAGGATGAGGGAGAGGGGAGGAAGGGCGTTTACGAGCCAGCTTTGGTAGGAGTAATACCGGGATCTCAATCGAAGAATACAACACGCAAAAAGTCTTTAGTTGGTAATAAAAACACACAATGACAACAATTTCAATCGAATGAAGTCAAATAATGTAAGACGAATTTTATTGAGCAAAAACTATTAGTTAACAACTTCAGACTGTGAGTGCGAGTAAAATCTCACAGTCGTCCAGCAACCTTAACTGCTTTCGCTATATTTGCCGTGTTTCATGGCACCCATTGAACCGGATCAGTTCAAATGTCATATGGAAAACCTGTTCACCTACACGATGCGGAATATAAATTTGTCGACCGGAACCACAATAAATGAATTTAGATTCCTTTGTAGAAATGACTGCTCATTGCACATGTTCTTTATGGGTTTGCTCGGTGGCACACGTCCTCTTAGCACAAGCTTAAACTGGCGATGCACTTACTGTGGTAAGGTTACTTATGCCAACCTCTATTTCGGGGATTTTGCACTGTGTATCAAACGTTTTCTTGAATTAGACTATACAGAGAGACGATATTTTATGCAATCTAGAAATATTTCAAATTTAAATTCGTTCTTTGTAAGCAAACAATGAGTTTTCGCTATTCTGGCGTTTTGTGCATCATCACCCATTTCCAAGAACAAAATTTATATTTTGATATGAAACACAACCAAATAGGAAATAATAACTAAAATACCGGATTACAAATGTATGATCATTTTTTCATACCAAAACATAATGGTGATTTTCCTACTTACAAGCTCACTATACATCGTCACTGCGATTTTCTATTTTAATTGATTTCGAACCTAACGCAAATAAACACTTCAAATCTAAAATTTTATTAAGTCAACATTTAGTCTAAGGCTGTGGTCCAATTCATAAATTATTTTGTGGAGAGTTACAATAAGGCTCCTGACGAATAGACTTTCAAATAAGTCAATCTTCACAAAATAAGTCTTGAATTGGACCGCAAATCCATTGCTCCGAGCAAAACAATTCAATTATAACAAAAATGATAAAAACTTTAGGAAAACAAAGTATACGAATAAAATTAACCGTATTTGTATAATGTCAAATATCGAAGCTTGACGTTATATATTTGAGAAAAGAAGAGTCGGATTGATCTTAACAAATAAAATTTTATTTAAGAACCCCATGAAATTTACTTATTACACCCTTTTTTTATTACCCTATTAAAAGTCATATAATGTAGTCTATAATGAAAGGTAATAATTTAACATTAAAAGTGAAAGTATCCTTGTTCGAAATTTAATCTAGAATGTAAGGTTTGGTTGAATTTAATCAATAGTCGAAATAGCTAAATAAAGGGCAGATATTATTACCAAAAATACATGGTGATATATTTTTATACTCAGTACCTACATAAACAATTCCAAAACAGCCTTGACTATTAGCGTAATTCTAAAAAAAAAAAATATTTATTTACCCTTTACGACATTTTTATGATTAGAAAGTGTTCACCAACCACAATTTACATTATATAAATATAAAACGATTGAGTGATAAGCAAAATTAATATCGCGTTACTAAAGTCGTGTCAGATAGGCTATTTTAACTAAATCGACATAAATAAAAATCTGGCTTGATCCAGTTTACCCATCACAAAAATTAACGCCAAATTATCCACTGCTACGCTTCCAAATATAAACGAGACTTTGTCATATCTATTTTGTAGACAAATTATTTTGTTATTAGTTCAGTGACACAAATATTCTTCTTTCATTCATTTCAATTTTATACCTAACCTAGTTAATTTCAAACTGAAAATTCCATGTATACACGAATCTTATCAATGGTATTCGATAAGTTGGCTTAACTATATTCGTATACATATTTGAAGATTATAATCAGAATTCCCGAATACATATATAATGAATAATTTAATTTACATAATTTTGTGAATCGTTGGCATTGACTTTCGTTAATTTAGTATGCGAAATTTGAAACAATTAAAACTCATGTAATCAAAACTTACGTTTCTTATTTCCCGCTCAATTTTTGTTTACGTTTCACAAGCACGGCTGCACTCTTTCAATTTTTTTAAATCATTCGATATTTTACGCCAACGCCATTAATAATCTGAAAAGATAATTTATTGCATACATAGTATCTGAGTGTAAATGTTTACTCTATACTTTTTAATTTGCAATAAAGTCTTATCGATTTTCCACTTTGTAAACAGCCGACGATATGCCAATGTTCTTGTGTATGTGTGGCTGACCTAACCATCGATAATCAGCGCGTAATATGGCCACACTATGTATGGGCTGATAGAAATGTGATGGAAAGCACGTGATTAGATTTCCTTTGTTTTATTACAAGGCGTTTTTATGTAAATTCAAATTTACAGTAATTGATGTAATACTGGCCATGAAAGATTTTAATTGCAATGTAATCAGAACTTAAAAAAATATATAATTAGAATACGACCTTGCAGGTATAAAACTAATCTATTTGCTGTTTCAATAGCATTTCAATTTATTGTCGTTTATGGTTCGGTCCCTCTAATTGGGAAGATTTTCGACTGTATCACCAACAGCACTTTCTTCGAGTTGAAAAAGAAAAAGAATATTTTCCCTCAAATGCTGTTTTGGTGGTACGTAAATCAACATATTTAATGCTTAAAAACTGATGTGTAAAATTATTGTAAGAATAAACCCCAAGGCGATATAGTACAAATTACACCCTCTCTTAAATATCCTTCAAAATACGTCGTCTCAATAAAAACAGAAGGTTATTTAAAATCCCACCGAATCCTCTAAATTTACATAAAACCTTGATTTTCTACCAAGCTTGGAAAATGATTGTCATGTGTGAGGAGGAGCGTCTCTAAATTAATAATTTTTGAGATAAAACTAGTATAGTAAAATCCCTAATTTATAATAAATGTGTCGGAGCCACAATTCTAAATACAATTACCTAAACATTATTACTAAACTTAGAATTGTGTACAATTTATTAAAATCAAATTGTATTTATTATAATTTAATTTATTAAATTAAAACAGATATAAATTATACTGTCAAAATTTAAAAAAAGCTCTTTTTTAGTTTTATTGCACTGAGGAATTTTCGTTTTTCTCTCGGTAACTAAGCGGCAACTTATGTAACAATCTCATCGATTGTAAGGGTTCTGCTATAAAGGCAAATAAGCGAATAAAGAAAATTCCAAACAGCCACGAAATTAGTAATAGATGATGTCTGGTTTGTGGTGCTTTTACATTAATTTTGGAAATGAAACTAGCCTGGACAGACTGCGGATTAGTTAAGGGCCAACCATAAAAAAAAAAAATTGACGACACTAATTTTTAATGACAGTCGTAACGAGTATGCCGTAAATTTTGTCGAATATTGAATGACAGCTAAATGCACAAATGTCCGTAGCTTTTTTTTGTCCGTAGCTTTTTTCAACTCGAGAAGAATAGTAGGTAGAAAGTTGATATTTAGCTAGCTTTTAGGGTTCGGTGAGAAAATTTCATAGCCGTTGGAATTACACCGATAGGTTCTTCCTGGGCTGAGCTATTAATTTTTTTATTTTGAATATCTTTTTATTTTTTTTAATTTTTATTTTAATTCATCTTGTATTTCTAATCAAATCATAAATTCTGACCCATGCTTTCATGGGTCGCACGGGTCTAGTTTGTTATAATGACAGCTATTTATTGTTGTTTGTTTTAAATAGCACGAGTTTGGACGCAAAATTTCGGTCCAATAATTTTTATTAAGTGTAAATCGCATATTTAACGAAGCTTCTGGGCGAAAGCACAGAAACGGCGTTTAACACAAACAAAATTTTTTTAAAGTTACGTTTATATTTTTATTTTTGTATGGTTCCCACTGCGGATTAGTTAAACAGATTTAACAAAATTTAATCAAGCACTCTATAGAAAAACTAGAATTTGCTAGTATATTTTTGAATTTTTCGTAGTATGTCGATCTGACTTGAATTTTAATTCCTAGAGCACAGTCTGTCCAGGGCGCGTATTCTTGAAATCGGTGGATATTTTCGCATGCGGATTATAATTTGTATTAAAATTCCTTATATTATTCGAAGTTTTCGTCGGCGTATGGGTCAGGTCACTCACGCATCCCATTTTTGCAAACATATTGCCTCTTTCATCCTTTTCGATTTACCTACACATTGCCTTTTCTGGCACCACCTTACATATTAGCATTCCGCTTTCGGAAAATATTACTATTTTTATTGTAACTATTTTTATTGTTACTATTGGTATTGCCAAGTTAATACCCTCCAGCACACTATCAATTCTGCAATTATTATACAAATTCTTGGGTGAGGTAAACGAAGAAATTACATTAAAACTTTCTATTAGAAAATCCGATTTCAGCATCGGTTATGCACAATGCATCTTAGTATCGGCCTAGGGTGGACCATCATATGTAGGGTAGCACCACATCCTACTCGAAGTAACCCTGTTTTTGCTGAATATGATGGATCTACGATAGGCTGACGGCCCATTTGAAAGCCTATTTGTGATCGGAGCCCTCTAGATATCTCGCGCTCTGGAAAACCTTTTATTCCCCCGACACTCAAGATGGAAAACAATAATTTAAAGCTAAATAAAACTACAGGACTAGCTCATTCTAGTTCTAGGAAGTTGGAAGATCTTAAGGCATCCATGCTGAAAGCTCCTCTGTTGAAATGACATTATAAGATTCGGCTCTCAGGGTTTATAATCCTAGACGCATAGGTGCTACCCCGGAGGGACAATTAACCAAAGAGCTGTAGCATGGGTTACGACGTTGAACAGAAAGAGCGCCAGAATGAATAGAAGCACTAGACAGTAAGCGTGCCTGATGCAAGAGGAACTCGCGTCGGTTGCGGCCAGGTCACATAATCAGTGGTAAAAAGTGTTCGCTGACGTAATAAAAGAAAGTGTTTTGACCCTAGCTATCATTTGCGTGTCATGAAGATCAGATCACTATTGAAAAATGGTGATTAGTATAATATACCACTAAATTTCATCTTTATGAAGGTACTGAGAGAAAATCTGGGATCTTCCCACCACCAACCAGAGCACGGACATTAATGAAAGAGATCCCATTTTATGATTACTTATTCAATACTAACAACTTAGTTTGCAATATCGGGCACGAACCAACATTTGTCACAAAAACATGCGGGAACAGCTAGATGTGAATTTCGTCTTTGCCAATATCACTAACTTTCATGTGGTTTAGGGCTAAGGAGTTTCGACGTAGCATTCCTTTCCGGTTCACCTATGTATAATCTAGACATTCTCCGTGCTTCCCAAATGGCCTTTAGTAACAAACTGGAGCATAAATAAGGAAATGCTGGGACAAATCTTATACATGGAGGCCCCTAAGCCTCCGAAGAGGAGACAGTGGAAGAACTGGAGTTCAAGAGTTCTGAGAAGGATGATCAGTCTTGGAGACTTCTCTAATAAAATGAAATGAGTTTCCGAGATATCCCGCCTGAGTAAGAGTCTCTCTACAAATCCAACCACTCCCAGTTATTTGAACAACTAGATGGTTCAGGAAACTCTGTTTCAATGAAGCTCCGCACTCATCAGTATATCCCAGCGTATGGGACTTCATTGAAACGTATTGCAGAGTTTGCAAGTAAGCAGAGTTTGGAGTAAGATTTTAACACTCAGTGAACCATTTCATTTTCGTTGGAATGATTGTATCACTTTTGAAAGAAACTACGCCACTCCACTAAATAAAAACATTTTAGTTGTCCCCAAAAATTATTAAGAGAAATGCTTGAAGTATTTTGCCTCGCAGTTTTTACATTTGATTAAATTGGAGGCACAATCCTTTGTCCACAGGCCTTAAATCAGCTATTTGCTGGAATAACTTTTTAGAGCCCTTGGATAAACAGCCTGGCCTTATCTCTTTAATTCCGGTGATGGCATAGGCACTATACTACTTCTTCCTCCAGGCGAAGGAATCCCTCTTTATTTGACATCTTACCGCGAGAATTTTTATAGGATATACCAACCTTTACTGCGCTGTATATGATTAATTTTCCTTTTAACATCCTCTTTTGCAATATCACAGGTATGAGCATGCTCCGGTTTAACATTCATATCTCCATTTTTACTGGTTCGATATTATCAAGCTTTGCACTTTCGGAACATAACTTTGAGTTTATTTTAATTCGTCTTAAATTCTGTTCTCATCACTCTCATAGAATAAATTTTTGAGAAAATAATTTGTTCTTGAAATTTTCTATATGAATTGAAATCAAAGGTAGATACTACATACATGGTAACAACTAAACCACTTAACTTTGAACTTTAGCCGCAAGCAAAGTTTTTGTAATCTTTTTTTATTTTAAAAAATCAATAAGACCAGTCATCTATCTCATCACTTCAAATTGGTATTTCTGTTCAAATAAACCAAAAACCCGTTTACCGTGTGTAATTGGATAATCCAACGTGACATAAATTACGTAATATTAGGGTTTGATGCACGAATATCACCCCACCACATTCAATCTAATTTACAACACCTGTCCGTCATTGAAGAGACCGAGCGATAAACCGTTTTCAGCTGATTTTACAGAAGTGCTGTTATCAACTGAATTATAAATGTCATCCAATACATTAAAAAAAACACGTTGACAATATTTAGCAAAAAAAAAATCGGATGATGCATTTATTATGCAACCGATTTAAATACAACATGATAAACCGACAACAAAATCAATACCCAGTGAGTACTTTATTCAAGAAACTCCTATTTTTCTTGCATCACTATCAAAATTGATTTCTTGATGTTGAAAATTGTACAACAATAACAAACCGTTATTTTTTTTCGATAACGTAAATGTGTGTCGCGAGCAATGACGTCGACCAATTAACCATATCTTTATCAACAAAACGCCGTAAACGTGTAAATCATCCAACAAACTTAATTCATTTATTAAATTATAAAAGCATAACAAATTTGTAAATTAAATAACAAATAAATTAGAGAAATAACACAAATTCTTATAAGAAAAATGATTATGAATGAAGCAAATAAAAAAAACAAAAATGACGTGATAATTTCGAGCCAACCAAATGAAGCATTTTGATTATCAAGGTCACGTATTATTTACACAAACCAGAGAAAATTTTTTATAAAAAACATATTTATATTACTTACCGCAAATGAATATATCCAAATTAATAATTTATCCGAACTAAATTTTATCTAGGAATATAAAAAGAAAACAGAAATTCACTAAAGTTTATTTTGACATTTTTTGGCTTCCCGGCTTATTTTTATTATGTACATACAAAAAATAGTTAGGGCCTTTCTTTTGCTCTCGCATACATTTATATTTTGTTTGTGCAAAAACCTATACAATCCAAATAAAAAGTAAATTAAAAATGGAAAATTTAATTCACAATTTCTACCACAATTGATTATAAAATCAAAATTGAAATTCTAATTTATTCGTATATAGGTAGTAAATAGCGTTTTACTTATATGCGAGGAAACCATTTAATTATGCAAAAATAGTAAATAAGTCAAGAGAAAATTGAAAAAATGTATGTATTAAAATAAAATTCTTTACATTTTATTATACAAAAAAAAACGCACACAACTTATTATGATTTAAGTATAAAGCAAAAAAAAACGTGAAGTGTATAGAGTTCACCACGTAAGTGTTAATTCAATATTTAATTAATTATTTTAAACTTTTTCGCAAGAACTTTAATAATACGAAACAATCCACTACTAACAACTATAACCGTGTAACACACAATAAAAACTGTTTCAGAAAATATTTTTATTTTTACCTCGTATAAAAAATAAGGCTATGTTTTTAGACCAAAAGTTGGGCCACTCTACCCTACAAACCTAGAAGAAATAATTACAGGGTTGATCGAAATAGTTTGAGTACAAATTATTTTATTGCTCAATATTGTTTTAGTATTCATGCTGTACATACTTGCCGATTCATATCTGCGGCAAGAGTACATAACACTCGCTGCGCAGGTAAACATATATACCTGCGAGAGTCCGCCTTCACGAAGCGGGAGTATTATTAATCCAAGACTTTAGCCAATTAAATCTTTATATTTCTTTTCCGGTCAGAAACAATTTTTTTTGCTCCAATTTAAGTCCACCATACACAATTCTGTATCTAAAAAATGACAGGTAGTAATGTCTTCCGGATTTTAAATCGGAATTCATTTTTAAAAAAGCATAATTATTTGATAACATAAATTATATAACATATTAATTATTTGTTTTTGATAACATATTAATTATTTTATTACTATTATAGTTGTAGTGTCATTTTTCTGATGAAAACGATTTAAGTGGTATGCACAAATGTGTATTTTGGTCCAAAATAAATACAAAAAAAATGTTTTGCCATGATTCTTTATTCACCCACACAATTGTGATGACATACCGGAAAAAGCATATTCTACTATAAATATTTCTAACTTTTGAGCAAATAATCTTTGTCGTACCAACATAATAACAAAAATAAACTGAAATATGAGCAATAAAAGATAAATTTAAGTTAATTTTTTTCTCACAATCCAACTTTTATTTTGCCACAACGGTTGGGTTACAATTACAACCTTACTTATTAGGATAAGCCTAAAGGACTAGACACACCAAGCGTCGGCGGCGAGCGGCGAATTTAAATATGCATTAATTTATTTATGTATTGTATAGAAACGATAGTATAAACAATTATATACCAATTATTTATAAAAAAACATTACAAATTTTGGATTTTCAAAAGAAAAATTGTATTGAATGAACTTGCATCCGCCGCCGCGAAATTATGTCCCACACCAAGCGGCCAAAAAAGTTCGTCCATCGCCGCCGAACATTACCTAAAAATAATGATCTTCGATTGTGGTTCATACATTTCTCATTCGTCATTCAAGTAAGCACTCTTATTATTTACCAAATGAATGATTATTAAAACAAAAGTATAAAATTCTCAAAATTATCTAAAACAAAAAAGTTGCCGCGCCGCCCTTTGTGTAATCGGATATGCGCGTCGAGTTGTATGGAACTTTTGGAATTTGACGCGCCACGCTTGGTGTGTCTTGTCCTTAAGGCTGTTTTCCAAACGAATACTTATTTGTGGAACCTAACTTATTCAAATAAGTAAGCTAGCGAGGTGACTTATTTTCTGTCCTTTTCTAGCTGAAAAATCAAAATTGGTTGTCAATTTTATGTTATTTTTATCAATTTATGACTTTTAGAATTTGGTTAATGACTATTTCTAGATAACGAATGGATCTTTGTGGGTTAAAATCCAAATTAAGATAAAAAAATTGATTATCATAAAGATATAGTATCCTAATATCCTAATTACGTAATGTGTGCATGTCTTACACAAATGAATTGGGGTCAGCTACAGAACAAGCAAGACCACACGGCGTATTAATATATTCTATCTTTACGAAACAATTAATACTGATTAGACAGACATAAAATATATATTTACATAAAATATATCTTTTCCTATTAACTGGGGCCCATTCGTACTTCTTTGATTGTCTAAACGAATTGAAATATATAAATACCCACCAGCCGAATCGTACCTAAAAATCATATAAACATTTTTGTAGATTTAAACATTATTTCTAAGTTTTTCTTTTTTAAATTGTCGCCAATCCTTTTAATTGCAGAAATATAATTTTTAATTTATTAAAATAATTAGTTAAATTAATTGTACGCGAAAATATTATGCCTCGAAGAATTTTGCGATAAAAACAATCAATGTTTTCATGTCGATGTCAAAATAAGTATGCAAACACAATTGGAATGGGTTTACTTACTTATTCAAGATGGCGTCAAATAAGTCAATAAGTCTGAAATAAGTATCCGTTTCGAAAACAGCCTAGGAATTGTTCAGCTCTTCCAATATAAGGCGTGCTCGAATGGAATGAATTATCTAAAGTAGTAGCTACATCAGAACTAACTGAAGAAAAGAGAAGGATCGAATAACAATCCTTAATTTCAGCTAAAAATTCAGCAACTGTAGAGGTATTTTGTTCGTTTAGATATTTCAGATGAAGTATGTATTACCAAATATTAAATAGTATCAATATAAGACATTACCTTGTAAAATCGTGTTCCAAAATTTTTTTCTATAAGACAAGACTGAAGTTAGCTGTTTTAGTAAACGTTCCGTAAATGCGATAAGCTAAGAGAAAAAAAGAACTCGAACGTCCTATATATAAGTTATTTAATATATGGTATTACCTTTAACATTTATAATTTGGAAATCTTCTGTTGGTCGGTAATTTTATTAATAAAAATTGTTTTTATGTATAACGTGAAACGAATATCTGCCATTTCTTCAGTTCAAATTAAAAGTAGCTCAATTTTTGAAGTGAGGAGTTAGTTCTCTCAGTTGAAACAAACGCACCATTAAGGCGGTGATACATGTACAGATTTTGCCTTTAAGGCAAGAAAAATTGCCTTATACAAAATTGAGAAATGTTCAATTTAAAATTTTTGCCTATAAGGCGAATCAAGATGGCCGAATTTTAACCAATCAGCGCGCATAATTTTTATGCCTTAAAGGCAAAATCTGTGCATGTATCACCACCTTTACCGTTGGGCATAAATGCCACTTGGATTGGTTACGTGCCATGACAACAAAAAACAAAATCAAAATTGGTGTTAGTGTGTCAGGCATACTCGATTATACTTTTCCATAGTAAAAAAATCCAATTATATGGGATTTTCTAACAGGCATTTTAAATCGCGTTTATATTTGTTTAAATGCCTCAGCTTTGATTTCTTAATGATCAAATCATAATTTATTCAAATACATTTTCAGACGATTTTTAATCGAAGTTTTAAAACTAAACTTATTTCAAAATTTTACTTTTTCTAAATTTTACTATTTTTTTGAGATTTTTATTATTTTTCTTTTGTTTTGTTTTGTTTTGTTTTGATTTTTTTGCTAGGATTTGGTGGTTTGTGCAGCTCTAGTCAGGTGACAGGGTTTACGTTTTCGCAAATTTTATTTTCACACTTTTCTGTAAAGGTTCAAACAGAATGCATCCGTTCCGTCCGCTCCGTTTTATGAGAACAGTCAAGTTATATGAAAAACGAAAATGTGAACACAATGAACGGAGGAGAAAAAAAACGGAGCGGACACTAAACCCAAATTCAAATTTTTACGGACGACATAACCTCACATAGTATTTGACATATTAGAAACAATTTTAAACGAGTATTGTTTGCAGTAAAAGAAGTACGAATTTGTATTAATTCTATTAACCTCTTCTAATAATCTCACACACAAATTAAAATTTCCAAAATATAATATATAATTATTATTATTAATATCTATTTTTGACAATCGGAACGGATGTATTGTGTTTCAGAAAATTGAACGGACGGAGCGGAAACGAAATGAACGGACCGGAGCGGATCTATTCTGTTTGAACCTTAAGGAAAAAGTCATAAGAAATTGTATTGGGGATGCTGGTTTAACTAGAACCTGAAGATAACTACAACTTGACTCGACTCGAATGTAAACCGTATAAAAGCCTTTCATAATGCGTTTTCTTCGTCTGTTTATTAACATAATGCGTTTTCTTCGTCTCTTACCACTTCGCCAATAAAGTAAATTTTAAAGTGGGGGTATTTTGCAGCACTTTTGCAGCAAAAATTTCAAGTGCAGCACGTGTTGTACACTCAGTAACACAAACAAAAAAACAAAACAAACATTAGTGTCAGAATTTTTGTTTTTGGATTTACGCGTTTAGTATAAATGCAGTGTGGGGAAAGTTTAATAGAAAACATGTCTAAACCCACCCGATTTGGCATGTGATGTGCATCCCCAATAGAATTCCTTATGACATTTTCCTTACAGAAAAGTATGAAAAAAAAACTTGAGAAAAAAAAATTCTCAAGTTTTTTTCGTACTTTTCTGTAAGGGAAAAGTCATAAGGAATTCTATTGGGGATGCGTTGTGATACGAATCAACTCCAGGGGCGGTATTTTGTACCATCACTTCAAATCGAAATTTGGAAAAACTCGAATGGCGGTATGTTACATCATCGCGATAAATGATACAGTTTCATCATTTAAAACCAAAGTAATAATAAATGTAGCTGACATTTCATTCTAGAAAAAGTATTGCAAGATTAAAAAACGATAAAAGTCTCAAATGATATAACCGACTTTTTCGAATATCGATTCAAAGTGATGGTAAAACCATATATTAGCCGTTTTCAGAAATATCCCATGGTAACTTTTGAGTAATTTTAATTTTTTTATTGTTGGTAACAAAAATTACTCAAGTTACCCTGGCTATAGAAGATTACATTCCGCGTGGTAATATTTATATTCAGCAAAATGCAATTACGTAGTTTAACAGATATGTACATTTTTGTTCTATTTTTTAATAGTTTATGCTTGGAAAGTTTGTGTATTAATTTTTCTGACACTACTAATTTAATACAAATTGTCAGAAAGACAGGAATTAAAAAAACAACTAAAAGTAAATTACCCTAAAGTTATTCTACATGTTCGGAAATAGATTTGGTAACTTTTTGGCAGCAAGTTACCCAAAAGTGACCATGGGATATTTCCGAAAACGCCTATTAAATAGCTTATATATAGGACAGACGCGTTTTTTTTTAAATCAAGCCAAATTTCTTATCAAAAACGCCATTACATACTATGATTTTTTAGTCACACATTTGTGTGGTTTGGACTCTAATTTAGCGTTTTTTTTATTTTTTTGGGTTGAAAAAGGGATATATCGCTCAGAAAAGTTGAACGGAAAATCGTCAAGCGAAAATTTGTTGAACCAACTGTACGCTACATTTTATACCATTTAAAGTTGCTCCATAAAGTCATGCTGCCAAAGTGCCAACATAAAAATCATATTGTTTTTATTTTGACGCCTGTTTGTTCATTCTTAAGGGAGAAATAAATAAAATCGTTTAAAAACATTGTAAGGTAAATAATTAAAATAAATTTTCGTAGCAATGGATTCACAAATAATTCCACACCCACCAAAAGCATTTTTGCTGAACGGTTTTGATGCAACACCAGAAAATGGATTTCTGTACGTCTCAAAATTTTCGATTGTTTATATTTCGGGAATTCAAAGCCGAGCGGATAAACCACGCGTTAAAATATTCCATGCTAAAAATTTTATTAGAGGACTGAGCTGCGATCCGGATTGGAGCGAGTCTCGCTACTTTGCAGCTTTTACCCACCAGAATATCATATTGGTCTTCGATGTGACCAAAAATGACCCGGTGTTGGGGCACAAAGCCCATCTAGATCACAAAGGTAGTGGAGATGATAAAACCCAGTCTAAAACGACGCCTTTTGTTGAAAACCAACTGGGTGTTTTATGTTTCACAACTAATAAACGAGTGTATTCGATACATAACGGAGTTTTCATTAATTACTGTGTGCGATCGAATACTTGGGTAGAGGAGAAGGGTAATTTCAAGTTGAATAAAAACGAGCCAAGTATAATGAAAGCATCGCCGTATGATCCAAATATCGTAGCATTAGGCACCCGAAACGGATTGATAATGATTGTTGAACTTCGAAAGAAAACACTGTTGTACACACTTCGGGGGCATGATACGGAGATAACTTCAATTGACTGGATGATGGTGCAAACGCCAAAACCCAAGGAAAAACCGATATTTTTTCGTAAAGAACCAACAAATTTAAAACCACTACATGATGACACAACCGATCTATTCGATATTTATTCGTACGATGATCTCGAGAATGAGTTTGGCGTCGAAACTGATAGTCAAGACACGGTTAACGTGACAGAGGAAGATAACTACTCCAAAGAGGTTATCACTGAGAATGAGAATTTTAATTTTGTTGAGGCTTGCCAGACACTCAAAGAAGATATCCTCGCTAAACCAGAATATGATGGCGACGAAACTTTTAGTCGGCCGACTGCCGATGAAATCAAGGATGCATATAATTTGGATTGCGACCGATCGAACCGTACAATGGACGACAGTAATCGATCCGTTTCTACGCGTGAGTCGATTTCGAGCGGTGAAATATGTGAATTTAAACCAGAGCCCGAAGCCATCTCAGACGAGAATGCCAAAGACTTTATAATGGTTGATACGTTCGTTCCTCAAGCAGTTGATGGCAAAGTATATCTTGTATCGGCTGCCCACGAAAACATTCTGTGGTTCTGGGACATCGATAATGGGACTGGGGTAGATAAAATCGTCATGAATACACCGCGTCAATCAAAATCTTTTAAAAATCCTGCAATAATCGTGTCATGGATAAATGAATCCACTGTAATATCAACAAATCCTAATGGCGATCTATGCGAATGGAAAATAAATTTCGTGTCTGGTGATAAAATTAAGATAAAAATGATTGAAATGCCATTCATTGAACATTCGGTTTTCGCATTTTCGATAAATAAAATAAATCGGGAATCTCAAACATGTCCCTTAATTTGGTCGCAATCATTTAACTGGCATAGTTATTGTACTCGGCTCAGAGACCATGAGAATATTTTTGTGTTTGGCTCGACCGGAACGCCGATTCAATATATTGCCGAGTGTCCAATGGATTTAAATAAAATTGCAATTGGTTGCTGCGATAAACGAATATGCATTATAAACGTATCGAATTTAAAGCCGAATTCGATCCCAATCATAACGCTATCAAACAAAATACAAAACAAAGTGTTAGCGCTAGCGTGGCATCCAGCCAAGGAGCATATATTGGCTTATTCCACGGCTGAGGGACAAGTTGGATTATACGACACAACCAAACCGACTAATGTCCCAGTACGGATCAAAACATTTACGGGTGCATCTGTCTATACATTGAGTTGGGGCGAAATCTTCACAGATACCAAAAAATCTATGTACGCCCTATTCGCATCGGATAAAGTTGGTAAATTTGTTTATATTCCGGATAGCGGAGACCGAAAGCACCGTAAGTAGGCCTGGAATATAAAATTAGCGTCCAAATATAAAACGTTTTTCGTATTTTCAGAGCCCATCCCAATTAAGGATATTACTAAAGTGGCCGAGGTTTCCTGTTCCAATCATTTATTGGCGGCCGGTACAACAACCGGAGGAATCTTAGTTTTAAATTTAAAGAACAACTTCGAGGTGATATACTCCGAAGATAATTTGGCGAAAAAGTACGTTTCGTGCATATCATGGAATCCCATAAATAAAAATCTTCTCGCAATTTCATCGGATGATGGCAGTATCACGATTCTGGATATAACAAAACCACTCGAGAAGCGTAAACTAATTGGGCATGCACTCGGTGTTGCTACTGTTAAATGGAGTAACAATTCCTTGAATAAACTGGTTTCAGCATCGTTTGATTCCACCGTCCGTGTCTGGGATATAAACACCTTAACCGCCACCTCAATTAATTCATTCTATGATTCCATGTTTTCGGCAATATTTTCACCGCTTGACGATAATTTCATTATATGTGCGGGGTATCGTGATCCTATAACGATTTATGATTCGCGTGAAACCACAAATAAAACGAATGATATACTCGAAAAAAGAAGTAAACCAAAAACGGGCAGCGAAGATATCGCCATAAAATGGGCGACCCAATTGGACACGGTAAATTCTAGTAAGCGTAAGGAGAATCGACAAAATTTAAAATTAGATGAACTATCGACTAAACTCGAAACAATTACAGTTGGTGATAAGGCAACTGTATCGAAATCGGAGGCGACAGTGCCACTGGGTCAAGAGGTTAATGCAACCCTATGTTATTTAACGAATGTTGAACTAAATCGTGATGCGTTAAAATCATTGCAATATTTATTGCGTGAAAAATGCGAGTTTGGCGATGGGGATCATACCCGGTTTGAGCATCACCAAAAGCTATTCGGAACCCGGCAGGAAATTAACGAGTTACTGCAAAATGAGTGTAAGAAATATTCAAAATAAATTACAAAATTGAATTTTAACTTAATTCTATTTTCAGTGAAAAATTTAAAAAGTTCCGTATCTAATACAATCGGAAATATTCTGCTACCACAAATTATGGGTGAATTAAAATCCGAAATTCTCGATAAAATCGAAAGGAAGCAGTTGACTGAATATCACGTCGCCGTTTCGCCGCATATATCGCATGAATTTTGGAGAATCACCTGTAAAGCATACGGTTACCAGTGCATCGAAAAGGGACATGCATTAAGCGCGGTTCAATATCTCTTAGCGACACACGAAGTTAACGATGCCATTGAATCACTATGTAAAGGGAATTATTATCGCGAGGCCTGGATTGTTGCCAAATTATACAAGGAATGGGATGATCCGTGCCTAGCTGGAATTTTTGATAAGTGGTCGGAATATTTAATGTTTTGTGGAAATTTTGTGGGATTAGCTTTGCTGTAAGTGATTTGGCATCGTGGTCTCCGCTTATGTTTTAATCGTAAAATTTTGTTTTTTAGGAATGTTAGTAATCGACGTTTTAAATCAGCCTTCGAATCGTTGCATAGAATAAAAAACCCGACTGAAGATATTTTAAATGTGATGGAGATACTTAAAACGAAGTTATAAATTTTTTAATTAATGAATTACTGTTTAAATGAATATGTAATTAAATTTTTAAGTGTTGAAGACTGCATTTTAATTTTTATTTGGCGTAACGTGGGTCGGGTAGGTAAGGTTCTCATAATCTTGGCTTTGAAAATCCTGTTTTTTTGGAAACCGATTCATTTTGATTATTCGGGCCGGCCCAAAAAATTAAAAATTATTTGTTTTTTCTATTTTACATTTGCACTCGATTTAAAGTTGTTGCTCGATGGCAGACGAGGTTTCACAGAAACCATTACTTTCGTTCTGTTTATTTTCCCGTTTACCTATGATACCGGTTTTAGTTGTGACTTAAACAAATTTTCGGTGAAACTGCACTAACATACATGAAAAAAAAATTTTCAAGGCCATTTTGGACATCTCTATACCTGCCTGCCCACACAAATGTGTGGGTAAGGCAAAAAACTCACGTCAAAAATTTATTTTACGTGAAGTTCTTTCGGAAAAAAATATTTGATGTAAATCAAAAATATTTGATTGAAATCAATTTTTTACGTTCTTTGGAACACAAAAATGACAGATAGATTTGATTTAAATCAAATTGTAATTTTTTGAAGGATTTGATATTTTTTCGATTTGATCGACACTACCACCACCAAACATATTAGTGCGCAATTTTTATAATTTACTATTTAATTATTTTTTTTGCTGTGTCCAAATGTGTTTTGTGTAAATTAATATATTATACAAATTAAATAATAATATTTAGTATTAATTGTTACATATAAACTTGTTTATGCCATAATTTTTTTTTTCAAGAAACACGTTGCCTGTGTTGCACAAGTGCGTTTAAACAAAATATGCATAAGAAAACCAACAACAAAAGATGATCGTGTACGCGCTATTAACCTACACACCGCCAACAAGAACAACAACAAAAAATTTTACGTTCTTTGGCAACCGGAAAAATTTGATTTATTTTTTTTCCGAAAGAATTTCACATTAGTATGGGTTTTGAACCATCTTACACATTCGTGTATTCCTTTTAAACTTAATTTCGTCCGAAAAAAACACTAAACTATATATACACACAATTGTGTTAGTTGTACTTTAAAACAAACGAAATTTTTTATTAACGCCATTACATACATTCTATGTTTTCTTACTCACACATTTGTGTGGCTTGGACTTTAATTAAGCCCAATTTTTTTTCGTACAAAAAGGGTTATCCCTTTTTCTGCCTGGTAACACAATTGTGTGGGTAAGGCAAAAGTACCATGTCAAAAATTTGTTTTTGTGTTTTTAACCAACTTACACATTTGTACATTCCTTTTAAACTTATTTTCGCCCGAAAAAAACACTAAACTATACACAATTATGCTGGTTGTACATACGTCAAATCAAGCGAAATTTTTTATCAAAAACGTCATTACAACATAGTATGTATACTATGTTTTTTTACTCACACATTTGTGTGGTTTGGACTTAAATAGAGTCTTTTTTTGGTGGAAAAAGAGATACATATATTGAAATTTCAAACCGGGTTCAATCCGGATTGAATTCAAGTATACTAACATCATATACAATCCGTGGTTCCACACTTTGATTCTTTGGTCGTAATTCTTTCCTCGTCCCTTCCCCTTCACCTCTCTCTCTCTCTCTCTGGCTTTCACATCCCATGAAGGGATTTCGCCGCCCGCACAATGGCCCTCCATCCATCCCGATCCATTGCTCTTGTCCTCCAGTTTCGACATCCTAATGCTTGCAGATCTTGTTCAATGTCGTCACGCCAGCGTAGTCGGGGTCTTCCTCTACGACGTACTCCGGCTGGTTGTTGGTGAAACACTTTATTTATCATCCGTTGTTGTGGGGACCTTGTAACGTGGCCGAGCCATCTCACTCGATTGGATTTAATGAATCCGATGATATCGCTGCCTCCGAGGAGTTGCTTTATTTCGTGATTCATACGAATCCGATATTCGTTGTTCGCAACTTTTATTGGACCAAAAATTGAACGGATGACCTTCCTTTCGAATGTAGATAACAATCTACAATCGTTAGAGGTCATGGTCCAGCTCTCGCTTCCGAAAGTCAGCACAGGTCTTATTAGTGCTTTATAAAGTGCGAGCTTGCACGACTGCGATAGATGTTTCGAACGCAATAATCTTGATTGGGCGTAGAAAACTCGTTGTCCGGCAGCGATTCGGGCTTTTATTTCTGCCTGCATTTCATTCAGTGATGTTATAACTGACCCGAGGTATTTAAAGTTTTCGACACCATCAAAATTGTGGTCGCCAATTCCGAGATTTGCACTAGAGATGTTCCTGGGTGTTGTTAGATATTTGGTTTTACTGCTGTTCACCTCCAAACCAAGTCTTCTTGCGCAGCGATCGAGCGGTATGAAACTGTCTTTGATATCGCTTGGTCTTCGGCCAAGAAGCACGATATCATCTGCATATCCAAGAATTTGGCCGGATTTATTAAATATACAGCGCGAAGTTTCGATGTTGCTTTTTCTCACTACGTACTCAAGCGCCAAATTGAACAGCAAAGGCGCGAGTGCATCACCTTGTCGAACGCCAGATGTTATTTCAAAGGAGTCTGACACAGTTCCTTCAATTACGATTCTACATACAGACCCAGACGTTGTTAATTTACACAGCGAAACGAGTTTCTCTGGGATTCCTAGGCATATGAGCGCGGCCCATAGGTTGTCGCGGTTTATACTGTCATATGCCTGCCGGAAGTCTATATATAGTTGATGTATGGTTATGTTGTACTCCCAACATTTTTCCAAGATCATCCTCATGGTAAAACACTGGTCCGTGGTTGATCGGTTGGGTCGAAAACCACATTGATAGTCGCCAATGATGTTTTCGGCGAAAGGGATGAGTCAGGCAAGTACAACATTAGCCAACACTTTGTAAGCAGCGTTCAATAAAGCTATGCCACGATAGTTTTCACATTTGAGACGGTCGCCTTTTTTATGCAGCGGACATATGAGCGCGGTCTTCCAATTCTCAGGCAGCTCTTCTTGGTCCCAAATACAGACGACGAGGTCGTATAGACTTGTTGCAAGAGTAGCGCCTCCGAGTTTAATCAATTCTGCGGGGATTCCATCGAGACCGGGTGCCTTTCCGTTTTTCAATCGACTAATAGCTGCGTCTACTTCCTCCACTGTGGGATATTCGACAAAGACCTCGTCACCTGGAGGAGCTATTGCTCTAATGGGGGTCACGTCGTCATTCCGATTTAGCAGATTTTGAAAGTAGGTTTGCCATACTGAGAGAACATCAGCCACGCTTGTTCTCAACTCTCCATTCCCGTCTTTGATGGCTGTACTTCTTGGGTGGAAGTCTTTAGTGAGATTCCTGGCGTTGGCAAAACAGTCCCTTGAGTTTCCTAGTTCCGCTTGGAAGCTGATGTTTTCGATGCATAGTCTCATATGTTCGCGCTTTTTTTGTCGAAGGTATTTAGTCGTGGCTTTCCTAGCGCGGAGATATTCTGCTAGAGTGCTTCTAGTATTGCGAGCCAACCATTTTTCACGAAGCGTTCGTTTATTTTCGACGACCCTACGGCATTGGTCATCGAACCAATCATTGCGGGCTCTCGGAGGTCTTCTTCCGATGGTATTTTGCGCCGCGGTGGTTATGGCTGACTGTATAGCGTGCCACTGCTCCTCGATGTTAGAGGGAGCTTCTTCGTTGTTGCTGGGCCGCTCTAAATAGTTAGTGACAGCTGATTGGTAACTCTGCAATGGCGCTTGGTCTTTTAGAGCATTGATATTCCATCGAACGGTCTTTTGTGCTTGTCTGTTAAACGTAGATGACAGTTTGCACTTATATTTAAATATGACAAGCATATGATCGCTGTCCATGTCTGCACCTCTGTAAGATCTAACGTCAGATATGCTGGTGGAGTGCCTCTTTGACACCATGACGTGATCGATTTGATTTTCCGTTCTCCCATCATTCGATCTCCACGTTACTTTGTGGATTCTCTTATGTGGGAAAAACGTACTTGATACAACTAAGCTGTACGTTATTGCCAGGTCGGTGACTCGTTGGCCGTTGTTATTACTAGTTAGGTGCAGGCTGTTAGGACCGATGTGCGATGTATTTTCTGCACTCCTACCGATTTTTGCATTAAAGTCGCCCACGATGATTTTAATGTCGTGGTGCGGTATGTTATTGATAACTTCCTCCAGTTCGACAAAGAAAAGATCTTTGATGTCATCTGATTTATCTTCGGTGGGTGCATGCACATTAACGATCGTGATGTTAAATTTCTTAGTGCGAAGTCTGACCGTACATATCCGCATGTTGATAGGGCGGAAATCGATGATATGATGCTTCACGCGCCGATGGATGAGGAAGCCAACTCCAAATTCTCCTCCGTTCTGATGGCCGCTGTAATGAAGAGTGTAACCATTGGTGATGCCATGGATCCCACTCCCAGACCATCTAAGCTCTTGTAGTGCAAGTACGTCTAATGTGTAACTCTTTGCTTGGTTCGATAGGTTCTGGAGATCTCCAGGTCTTAAGAGGCTAAGCACGTTCCATGTTCCCATTTTTAAAGCGTTGTCCGTGTACAATTTCCGAGGTCGAGTTTGTAATGAATCCGATATGGTTATCCGAGGCCTTTGTTTAGGGTTCATAACTTGGTGTGTTTTTATGAGGGGAGGTTGTTGGCCTTCCGCTCAACCCGCTTGTTACGTGTGTGGGTCACGTACTGGTGAGAATCTTGAGGCATCCAGTCCTACCTTGAACACATTTATATAGCGAGCCGCTTGATACAAGACAGACGCCCGCTTCAGCCGCTCCTAACCTGGAAAACAGACGCTGGTTTGGCATTGGTTTTAAGGCGCCAATGGCTCGCCCTGACATGTAGTGTCCATGACTATAAACAGGATTTAGCTGCTCGTCTCCACTACACCGCCTGATTCATTTAGCGTTACCCAGAGAGCACCGCGAGGAGGTATGAATCTCGGACTACTTCCCCTTCCCCCACAAACTAATTTTTTGGCGGGGAAATTCTTGATTCTTTTTTCAGCAAAAATTTTTTTTGATTTAGCTGATTCTCGCACAACAACAAAAATAAAATTTTTCAAGGACACCTTGTTTATTTGTCGTTTTTGGGTTGATTTTACTTTAATTTTCACTTCGAGTGCAAAAAATATATTTTTTCAACCAAGGAAGCAGTTTTCGCAGCAAATAATAAACATTTTTTACAATACGAATAAATCAAAAAACATAATTTTACGCACATACATAAAAAAAGAAACGCGCAAAGAAAGCAAATGTGAACGGCGATTGATTTTCTGAAATCATTGAATCACGTCGAAACAATTATGCACGATTTACATGTTCTAATTTTTTATCCCAACAAATTTTTTACAGAAAAATAGAGCTGCACGCAAATAACAAAAAATTACTAGTTAAAAAGAGACAGCCATATGTAAACAACATTTCCCCAAATTAAAAAGAAAAAAAAGACGGGAAAGGTTCGGAGCCGAACCCTATAAGCATTTTTGTTGCCTATAAAATAAAAGAAAATAGTTTTATCACAAAAAAGATCACAAACCACCACACCTAAACATTATTACCACCCTCACCCACCATCCAAAACCCCCAAAACCTATCTCACCCGCACCACCCTATACCGCACCACCCATATTATCACCCTTTAACACCTCCATACCCACTTCCACACACACACAAACCACCCACACAAACCCTCATCCACCAAATCCCAAATTCCCACACCAAACCCAAAATGCCTCATCCCAACCCCTCCACCTCCCATACCACCACTCCTACCACCCCCATAATCACACCACCCACATAAAACCACATCCAAACGAGATATATTTTGATTCCACATTCACATGCTCTGTGAAACCAAAATAGAATAAAAAATGAAAAAAAAATCTAACAATTTTAAGGAGGGGGGTTAACAAAACCCTACTTACCTCCGAACACCCTAAGCACAGAAATGTCCAAATCAATAGGGATCATTCCCAAGAATTGCTTGAACTTTTAGTGAAGAAATTAAGCTGATATCTCCATTCGTTCTCAAGTTATCGTGCACACAGACGGACAGACGGCAAACCGAAACCATATAGCATTTTTTTAACAAAAATGCTTAAAAAAACCCAATTTTATTTTACTGGAATTTGTTTCGTGCTCCTCTCGCAAACGAAAATCGTAATATACTTAACCCTTCATTTTTTACTGGAAAAAAAATTGGAACATGTAAATCGTGCATTAAAGTGTGGCGAGGCTCAATGAGCTCCTTAACACTTAAATTTTAATTCCGTATCAAATCATCTAAAGCCATCTACTAATATTGACAATCCCACCGCTCTCACCAATTGTTACGAGTTTGCCCTGTTAAATCCAGTTTGTATTACTATAGATTGTGAATAGCCAGTCATAAATTTGACGGTTACAAGAAAAATTTCTTTAATTTATACCACTTCCGGGATATTCTCGAAAATACCGGAAACAATCTCTCACAAACTTACATCAATACTGTAGATTTACACCACTGAATATTCCCGAAATATTCATACCACAATAATTTTCGGTCGAGTAACCACTAACCCTAAAACGCACCACAAAAAATAATTTCCACAATTATTTATTAATTCACCATTTGCCATTTTAATTATGTATTTTTAATCACACCAGTAATTTCACTTTTACACACTTATCTTTTACTCGCTATTCTTTTACGCTAGTATTTATACAATTGTACAATCTGAAATGATCAAACATGCCTCGTTTGTACAATCTACTACAATCTGCAATACCACTAAATTGCTATAAAATACATCTGTGCCGACATGTTGCAACTATACATATCACATTTTTCGCTTCGATACATTTTCGATAGAATAACGGTATTTTAGAAGTAAAAATATTTTTTGTTTCATGTAAATTTTTACATTTTCATCAAAGTAGCCCGGTTTTTTCGTCGAAGCGAAAAAGTGATAGTTACAACATGTCGGCCCTGATACTACTAATTAAACCTAGATGTCACTTATCTTACCTTACAGGAAACTGTTATTAAACCAATTTACGCTGAATTACGATCGATAGGCGAAATCGTAACGTTAATGTCACACGATCACGCATATTTTGCTAAAATACTAATTAGCGTAGATTGGTCATTTGAGCTTGTTAATCCGTAAGTTATAGGTTATGAAATTGATGACGTGTATTTATGTTTGAGATTAGTGATATCTATGTTTATGTATTTTTATATCAGTTAAATTTTCAACAAGATTACTTTTATGATAGTATAATAGCCTAGAACAGAACCAGTGTGAAAGTCCTTGTGACATATAGAACGTTCACCGCCCCCAAGTATTTTTACTTTCAATTTTTCTGGCGATATTCGTACTTAAGTACTAAACTTAGTCTAGTATTTTTCTAAGTTTGAGTTGCAATTTATTAAAATAAAACGTATGAGGCGTTGGAGGGCGAAGTCCGAGATTCATACCTCCTCGCAGTGCTCTCTGGGTAACTCTAAATGAATCAGGCGGTGTAGTGGAGACGAGCAGCTAAATCCTGTTTATAGTCATGGACACTACATGTCAGGGCGAGCCATTGGCGCCTCAAAACCAATGCCAAACCAGCGTCTGCTTTCCAGGTTAGGAGCGGCTGAAGCGGGCGTCTGTCTTGTATCAAGCGGCTCGCTATATAAATGTGTTCAAGGTAGGACTGGATGCCTCAAGATTCTCACCAGTACGTGACCCACACACGTAACAAGCGGGTTGAGCGGAAGGCCAACAACCTCCCCTCATAAAAACTCACCAAGTTATGAACCCTAAACAAAGGCCTCGGATAACCATATCGGATTCATTACAAACTCGACCCCGGAAATTGTACACGGACAACGCTTTAAAAATGGGAACATGGAACGTGCTTAGCCTCATAAGACCTGGAGATCTCCAGAACCTATCGAACCAAGCAAAGAGTTACACATTAGACGTACTTGCACTACAAGAGCTTAGATGACAGGGGAGTGGGATCCATGACACCACCAATGGTTACACTCTTCATTACAGCGGCCATCAGAACGGAGGAGAATTTGGAGTTGGCTTCCTCATCCATCGGCGCGTGAAGCATCATATCATCGATTTCCGGCCTATCAACATGCGGATATGCACGGTCAGACTTCGCACTAGGAAATTTAACATCACGATCGTCAATGTGCATGCACCCACCGAAGATAAATCAGATGACATCAAAGATCTTTTCTTTGTCGAACTGGAGGAAGTCATCAATAACATACCGCACCACGACATTAAAATCATCGTGGGCGACTTTAATGCAAAAATCGGTAGGAGTGCAGAAAATACATCGCACATCGGTCCTAACAGCCTGCACCTAACTAGTAATAACAACGGCCAACGAGTCACCGACCTGGCAATAACGTACAGCTTAGTTGTATCAAGTACGTTTTTCCCACATAAGAGAATCCACAAAGTAACATGGAGATCGAATGATGGGAGAACGGAAAATCAAATCGATCACGTCATGGTGTCTAAGAGGCACTCCACCAGCATATCTGACGTTAGATCTTACAGAGGTGCAGACATGGACAGCGATCATATGCTTGTCATATTTAAATATAAGTGCAAACTGTCATCTACGTTTAACAGACAAGCACAAAAGACCGTTCGATGGAATATCAATGCTCTAAAAGACCAAGCGTCATTGCAGAGTTACCAATCAGCTGTCACTAACTATTTAGAGCGGCCCAGCAACAACGAAGAAGCTCCCTCTAACATCGAGGAGCAGTGGCACGCTATACAGTCAGCCATAACCACCGCGGCGCAAAATACCATCGGAAGAAGACCTCCGAGGCCCCGCAATGATTGGTTCGATGACCAATGCCGTAGGATCGTCGAACGCTTCGTGAAAAATGGTTGGCTCGCAACACTAGAAGCACTCTAGCAGAATATCTCCGCGCTAGGAAAGCCACGACTAAATACCTTCGACAAAAAAAGCGCGAACATATGAGATTATGCATCGAAAACATCAGCTTCCAAGCGGAACTGGGAAACTCAAGGGACTGTTTTGCCAACGCCAGGAATCTCACTAAAGACTTCCACCCAAGAAGTACAGCCATCAAAGACGGGAATGGAGAGTTGAGAACAAACGTGGCTGATGTTCTCTCAGTATGGCAAACCTACTTTAAAAATCTGCTAAATCGGAATGACGACGTGACCCCCATTAGAGCAATAGCTCCTCCAGGTGACGAGGTCTTTGTCGAATATCCCACAGTGGAGGAAGTAGACGCAGCTATTAGTCGATTGAAAAACGGAAAGGCACCCGGTCTCGATGGAATCCCCGCAGAATTGATTAAACTCGGAGGCGCTACTCTTGCAACAAGTCTATACGATCTCGTCGTCTGTATTTGGGACCAAGAAGAGCTGCCTGAGAATTGGAAGACCGCGCTCATATGTCCGCTGCATAAAAAAAGCCGTCTTAAATGTGAAAACTATCGTGGCATAGCCCTATTGAACGCTGCTTACAAAGTGTTGGCTAATGTTGTACTTGCCAGACTCATCCCTTTCGCCGAAAACATCATTGGCGACTATCAATGTGGTTTTCGACCCAACCGATCAACCACGGACCAGTGTTTTACCATGAGGATGATCTTGGAAAAATGTTGGGAGTACAACATAACCATACATCAACTATATATAGACTTCCGGCAGGCATATGACAGTATAAACCGCGACAACTTATGGGCCGCGCTCATATGCCTAGGTATCCCAGAGAAACTCGTTTCGCTGTGTAAATTAACAACGTATGGGTCTGTATGTAGAATCGTAATTGAAGGAACTGTGTCAGACTCCTTTGAAATAACATCTGGCGTTCGACAGGGTGATGCACTCGCGCCTTTGCTGTTCAATTTGGCGCTTGAGTACGTAGTGAGAAAAAGCAACATCGAAACTTCGCGCTGTATATTTAATAAATCCGGCCAAATTCTTGGATATGCAGATGATATCGTGCTTCTTGGCCGAAGACCTAGCGATATCAAAGACAATTTCATACCGCTCGATCGCTGCGCAAGAAGACTTGGTTTGGAGGTGAACAGCAGTAAAACCAAATATCTAACAACACCCAGGAACATCTCTAGTGCAAATCTCGGAATTGGCGACCACAATTTTGATGGTGTCGAAAACTTTAAATACCTCGGGTCAGTTATAACATCACTGAATGAAATGCAGGCAGAAATAAAAGCCCGAATCGCTGCCGGACAACGAGTTTTCTACGCCCAATCAAGATTATTGCGTTCGAAACATCTATCGCAGTCGTGCAAGCTCGCACTTTACAAAGCACTAATAAGACCTGTGCTGACTTTCGGAAGCTAGAGCTGGACCATGACCTCTAATGATTGTAGATTGTTATCTACATTCGAAAGGAAGGTCATCCGTTCAATTTTTGGTCCAATTAAAGTTGCGAACAACGAATATCGGATTCGTATGAATCACGAAATAAAGCAACTCCTCGGAGGCAGCGATATCATCGGATTCATTAAATCCAATCAAGTGAGATGGCTCGGCCACGTTACAAGGTCCCCACAACAACGGATGATATATAAAGTGTTTCACCAACAACCAGCCGGAGTACGTCGTAGAGGAAGACCCCGACTACGCTGGCGTGACGACATTGAACAAGATCTGCAAGCATTAGGATGTCGAAACTGGAGGACGAGAACAATGGATCGGGATGGATGGAGGGCCATTGTGCAGGCGGCGAAATCCCTTCATGGGATGTGAAAGCCAGAGAGAGAGAGAGTATGAAGCGTGTCGCGAAAATTCCAAACTGGACGAAACTCATTATAAACATTTTATTGTATGTGTATGCGCATTGAGAAATATTTGGCGGGAACAATTGTGCTTGTGTTTGTTTAAACGGCAATTTCAAATTTTGGTTGTAAAATTAAATGTTTTTAAAGAAATATTTTTGTTTTTGTAATATAAAATGATTTATTAAATTTATTATTTTAATTCATTATTGATTACTTTGGACATACATATATATACATTTCGATTAAATTATTCAGTTTTTTAATTTCTAATATTTACACTAGATTTTTTTTTAAAATAATTTTCCTTGTTTGTCTTTTATATAATAAAAGTAATTTGTGGATATTAAATCGGTTTCGATAGAGTTCGTAAATTTTTCCATAGTACAATCTAAAATGTTGAAAATAATATTATAATTATTAAATTTAACACGGAGTAACGTAAACCATACCTGATACCTTATCTTTATTGACCGTTAAACGTAAACTTGCAGCTAAGCTCTTTGGTGAACAGCTCTGTAAAGTTTGCCCTAATGCACTTTTTTAGTTCGTGGCCATCTTGCTTCATAAATAATGATTTCTAAATATAAAATAGGAGAACAAAATATAATAGATTGTACCAAATTATCTCGAATGAATCTTTACATTACCAATTGTTTTACAGCCTTCCTATCTTCAATTAAATTAATATCAAAGTTGACAAATGTATCCGCATCGTTAAAAGTTACTATAAACTTAGCGTTCTCACAATAAACTAAATAACGCCATTTGCATACGCATTATGTATATAATACGTATATACGAATGTGAAGTTTAACTTTGGTTAATTTTGGATGAAAACGAAGGAAAATACTGTGCTCAATTTTTACTTTCGTTTTGTTATACTTGGGCCGCGATGAACGCAAGAGGAGTTTAAGTTAAGACGCGATACGCGATACTTTAAAATTAGAAGTAAATAGTCAAAATAATTCTGGAACACGTTTTGTTTTAGTAGATATTAGGAAATTATTGATAGAATATTTTCGGTATTTTCGGTAAGATTCACATAAGATAAAACATTGTTGTTATAAATCGTAAAATTTTATAGCTGTATTCCCGCAGTGCTCTACACATATGGCAATGGGAGGTGTCAAGTAGTAGTAATAAAACAATTTTCTTTTCAGTTTAATCGTATTTGGCAGTTTTTATATTCATGTCAACATAAATCGCATCACAGATTGTGAATACCATTATAGAATTTGACGGTATCAACACCAATTCTCATAGTTCAAACCGTCTCCGCAATATCCACCGGAAATATTAAATAAATTCCTAATATTTACTTATCAATATCATTTACCCTTTACTCTCTCTCTCTCTCTCTATCTATCTATCTCTAGATTATCACATCACATGAACAGATTCGTGCATACAATCCATCTCGATCCATTGCTCGCCCTTTCTAATTTGGACATTACTATACGCAGGTCTTGTCGGGCGTCGTCTCGCCAGCACAGTCGCGGTCTTCCTTACTTCCCAGATTACTTTCTTCAGTCGTTAGAAGTGACGGTCTAGCTCTTGCTTACGAAAATCAGTACTGGGGTGGGATCATGAACTCCGGACTCAAATTTTAGATGGAAGTGAAATTGTATATATGGAACAAAAAATTTACGGTTTTGTTTCGACCGATTCACAAAAAAAAATACATTTAGCAGCACTTGCCTCGCCACACAAAACTGAAGTGTTTTCACGTGTCTATGGATGTGTAAAACATAGAAATCAATTATAATTATAGAATGAATGTAAACAGCTGCTGTCAAGTGAGTCAAACTAGGAGGGTGAAAGAGAAAGCATATAAATTAACGGGCCGTATTTAGAACTTGTTCGATTGAAATTAAAAACTACACAAATTCAAAATTATTTTTATTTCAATATAGCACGCATTAATTGTTTTTATTTTCGGTACAAAATTGTACTAATACATGATCCAGTGTTAGTGTTTTATTTAATATTTTATTTATTTTAATTAATAATATCGAGATTTTTTAAGAATCAAAATTTAGTGCGTCACTTTTTACAAAAAACAAAAACTGGTTTAGTTGGTGGTTTCTTTGACATATGAGATCGCCATATGCATTTTTTATATAACCATTCTGCTCAGGATTGTGACACATGAAATAGCAAATTTTATATGGCAAAAAATTAACATTTATTCTATAGTATAATTTATTTCTATGGTGTAAAATTATTTTCATTTTATATTGCATGCTTGAGCGAGACGGATAGAAAAAAACCAAAAAAAGATCTCGGGTTTTACATTCCATCGTTTTAACCAATTAAATCACGCAAATTATACAAAAGACACGCCTTTTTTCATGAAAAAGAGTTGAAAAAAATCGCGGACGTGGGATTTTGGGGTTTTTATCCATATAGAAAGCCCCAGTATTGAGAGCAGGCACGGAGAGGTGGATTATTATATTACTCCCGGCAAAACAGCGGCGAAGGAATGCTCCTATCGCCCAGGCGCTGCAGACGATGCAAAACATACATTTTGTGAGTGCGAGAATTGGGCACAACAAAGAAGGGAAATAGACAGCGAAGTGGAAATTGGACCCCCGAGACTGCAATATGATAGTTGTCGAAAAGGAAGATAAATAAACTGGCCTCCTCGATAGACGTGCAACGTATAGAAGCTCTTCTATGCGAGAGAAAGAACAAGAGGCTACTTTGAAGTAATGTGGCAAACAATCCCAGAGTAGCTTAGAAGAAGGGAAGGTGTTTTTAGTCGGTAGTTTGGAAACAAAAGCCCGACACACTGTGCGCGTAAATGCATTTCCACCTACCCCGCACCAAAAATAAAGCACCGTTCATTTAAAGGGTTATTATTATTTCTATATATGCGCGAATACATTTCATAAACAGCTGAGTAAACCGCAAGAAATAAAAAAATTGTTATAAACAAAACGCCAACAAACAGTAGTAAACGAAAACGAATCACTACTTCGGTTTGAAAACTATGTATATACATTTAGTGGAAATCACCACAAGAAAAAAAAATTATTTAGTACAACGAAAGAAACGAATTGAAACGGTTCGTCGCTTACTCCACTCGATACGTTTGCATCAAAATCGAAGTCTTTTGATTGTGTTGTTCGCGACGCGAATTTTTTATTTTATTTTAATATCATATTTATGTATCTGTAGATAACTAAACAAATGAATAAGTGCGTATACATATATAGTTTTAAATATAGTTTGGTATATTGTTTTAAGTGTAAAGTTTATTTATATTTTAGTGAACGATTTAAAAGTTTTAGTGAATTTATTTCTTTTACCATATTTCTTGTTTAAAATTTTAATTAAAAAAAAAAAAAATAATAATAAAGTTAAAACTATATAAAGTGTTGATTGTGTTGTCATAGCTATTTATATACAAATACATGTACAAAAATATATTATTTAAAACTATATATACATAGTTTGGATATATTCGAATACTAAATTAAATCAAAACAAACAACTTTAATAATTTTTAATGGTAACAACATATTTTTGTTTATTATTTAAATAAAGTTCAATAATTTGTTTTATGCGTTCGCTCTATACAATATTAAAGAAAAGTATAGAAATATATAATATCTTGAAGAATTAAAACTTTTAAAAATATTTTTTATTAGTTTAAAATAGTGAGTCATATACTAAAAATTGCGACTGGAAATTTATGTTGGAATTGTTGAATTTTTAATTAGTTTATAACAGAATATCGTATATTCATACGACTACAACAATTATGTATTGTTTATATCTCGTTACGTATGGTTTGAAGAGTCATGCTTGATGTGAAGAATCTACATTTTATACATAAATAGGGTGGTAGTGTCGCACTTAGCCTTTGGGGGGTCAAATCCGGGTGAATGTGATTTTGGTTTAAAAACTAACACATTGCAGATATTGATCCGTTTATATATTTTGTTTTTATACTGACCATGACATTTTAAATCATCACCGTATACCGTTACATAATTATGGCCAATTAATGAAAATTCAAATTTATATAAAATGTTTTAGGTTGATAAGTTATATAATTACTTGTAAATTTGTTGAAATAAATCTTTTCTATACAGTCAGCACTATTGCTCAAAATGCTGATCAATAACGGGGTGTTGGAGTCTTGACTTTGCTTTCACAAAGTATTTGAATCGAGTACATTATTATAAACTATACAGTTAATTTAATTATTCATGACTGTCTACTATATACATACGATTTTGGGCACGTAAAACATGTCCGAGCCATCTAAGCCATGATGATGAAAATGGCGCGATTTTAGCTTTCATCTGTCGTTAGGGTCTGTGACTTGCTAAGACTTAAAAATGTTAGTATATTAGCGTATAGGATGCTCGATAATCCAATGCGTTGCATTTGCCATCGATCCCAACTATTTAAATTTCGTCACCTTTTCGTATTGTGTGTCGCCTGTTGAAAGTTACAGTATGCATTTGGTTTATTCATTGTTGATGTGGTGGCCGGCTTGTTCTTTCGAACGGTGATCCTCCAACTGTTTCGGTTTATAACGTACTTCTTCCAGTTTATTATTCGAAGATCTTGTGCAACTTTCTCGCCAGCATAGTCTAGAACGCCTTCAATGATGTATGCCAATAAGGATTCCTTTTCATATATCATTCGTTCTGATCGAATCTTTCAACGGGGCGCAGCCATCGAACTCGATTGGATTTAATAAGTCCGACAATAACGCATTCTAAAACCAAATATTTAATTTCATAATTCACTCGAATCCCTTCTTTCAAAAGTCGACAGTATTTTATAATCATTGGCTGTCAAGGTCCAACTCTCATATCCGAAAATTTGCACAACAGCGAAAGCTATTTTGATAAAAACAATTTTGATTGTGTGTAGAAGAGAAATGCTCCTTGATATTGATTTTGTGTTGCTGCTGTGTATATTCAAACCAAGACGTGAGGAACAAGCCGTATTAAACAACACTTGATTTAGTTTGGTCTTCGGTTTTTGACTTATTGAATATGCAATGCGAGTTCAATACAACTTTTTCGGCTCGGGCGCCATATTGAATAGCACATTCAAGTACATCGTCCTGTCGCAAACCAGATATGATTTTGAAGGAGTCGGATACCGTCAGTAGACCCCCCCCCCCCCTAGTCCTAGACCATCAATATACGATGCAAAAGTAGCTCGTTTATTCATGCTTCTCCGATTATTAATCTACTAATATAAGAGCGTCTATACCTCGACTAGTGAAGGAATAGCTAATAGGAGGTGATGTCATCAGATAGACTTTTGATTTTGGAAGTAACATCCAACACGTTTGTTCCGAGCTCTCCATTTGTGTTTTTGATTGCTGTAGATCTTGGATGGAAGTTTTCAGTAAGATATTTGGCCTAGGATTTTGTCCTTGGTTGTATTTTGATCATCGTCAATGATCATTGTCAATGACCGATTTCTTCGAGATCATAACGTGATCAATTTGATTTTTTGTTCTTCCATTATTCGATCCCTATATTGATTTTCTTATGTTTTCGAGGGGATTGACGGAGGAATGAGGGAGGAGGTAGTGTACGGAAAGAGGTAATAATCGGGGGGTAGTGGATGGGGGTAATGGGCCGGGCTCATGGTGGGGAGACAATTGCTGCACGTGTTTACCTACATGTTGCTTTATTTCCTCTCCCTATGAAGGTTGTCCTTTCTAATAAATACATCATATTGGACGTTTCAATCCGTCTCAACACGGTATTTTGAAAGCATTGCATCATTTGAACATTGGCCTTCTTGGCGCAACTTCATAGTTGGTTTTAGCTTTTGCATGTACAGTAGCAATTTTTTATGTATTGTGAGCTTAGAATTTCTACCCATGAGCCAGTACATTTTCCTATATTTGATGTTAAACTCTTCCTTGTTTTTCTTGATGTGCTCTTTCCATTTTAGTTTAGCATCGAGGGTCATGTTATGACCTGTAATGTAGGATTTAAGAATTTGATAAAATTGCTTAGGTAGGCCTCGATGCAGCTTAAATTCAAACCCTTGGGGCCAAACTTTGCCGAAAGCTTGGGCTACTTCTAAGAAAATACTGGAGCATATTTTCTTATTCTCATGTGCATCCTCAATGCCATCCGTTATTCTGTGAACTTGTTCAACAGATTGATTTTCTCTAAACTCAGATTAGTTTGATAGAAATTAAAATCCTTCTTCTTTTATGGGTTTGAGCTTCTTGAGCTGAAAATCTGTTGATATGAAATATTTTTGATATGACTTTAGTAGTACTGATATCGGTATTATGATTTTTTTGTCATTTCCTGCATTTGCGGTTTAGGAACCATATATAATAACTTCAGCCATCTTCTATTGCCATGGAACATGTTTAAGTCTGAAGGCTGCATTAATTATTTGTACTAATTTACGACCTGGAGCTTTTGTGGTACTTCTCTTCCAAATCGGCGGCAAATAGAGAAACTTTCTGCTTTCCATTTTTAGTCCAGGACTGGTCCTTCTTAACCTCATCGTTGCTTTCCAAAGTGACTAATCATCATCGTTTAGTTCAGAAAGAAATCGGAGTCGCTTATTTATACTTTGTTGTTTTATTTCTTTGCGGGTCACTCGTCTGCTGCCAGATTTACCGACCGATAGTTCACCGACTTCAAGAGATTAATTATGTTTCCTTAATGAGTTAGTATAAGAAAATGATAAACTTTCCAATGCTGCTTGCTGGGTATTATTATTGACTGCTTCTGTTCAGCTTACAGCTTCTATTCTAATTGGTACTCCGAGATTTGTTCGCTGTTCCACTAATTTCTTGAATAAATCCCAAGCGGTTTTATTGTTCGTTAAATTAGGAATTTTTTATCATTATCATTTTACTCAGTCATGATGATAGTGATCAGATGATAGTGCTAAAGCTAATTTTATTACAAAGAACTAAGGAAGAACTGGTATTTTATGTATGTAAAAATTTGGTTTATCGCCAGAGAATTCACAGTTGTTCTCGCTAGCTGCATTAAATAACTCTTTTCCTTTTGAGGTTGTAAGTCTAGATCTCTAATAGGTATTCTCTGCATTAAAATCACCACCTATGATAAAATTTTTCCCAGGATGACGTGATGTTATCTCATTCGTGACTTCTTGTCTTTCTAGTCGCTTATATATAGCGTCTAAGCCACGTTATTGGTTTGCTGAGCACACATTTATGTTTTCTATACTTCGGAATATGGATTTTTTTAGCAGCATTAGGTAAAGGATGGCTTATTTGCGAGTAGCACGACTACAGTTGTAGATGGAAGCCTTTATCTTGCAACGTTGCAGTTTTCAGTCAGTGGCCCGCATTTTATTTCTTAATATTTGCAGTTGTACCACTACTTCGCATCCTCTATAGTTGGCCGGGCGTTGACAATTACAGTTTATACACTTTGCAGGTTCATTTCGGCTACCAGATCATTCTTTTGGGGTATCTACGTAATATCCCGCCCGTTATATCTTTGGGTGTGGGTAAAGCCAAATGTACAAAATTGAACAAATAAAACATAAATGTTAGTTAGAAACACGTATTATTTTTAATTTTGTACATAACTTTGCGAAAATACGCTAAATGGGCGTTCTCGTGTAACTGTTGGGAGCCGCATTCAGGGGTAAACGTTTACACCAATTTTATACGCATTTTTTTAGAGAACAATAAATTCAAAAAATATTAGCAAGAGAGAGCGAGATAAAAATATTTCGAAGAAACTAGTGTTGGACAGTACATTTTTGACGATTGGTTTCCAGGCCCGCGTCCCCTGAAGAATTGGCTCTAAATAATTGGCACTGCCATTATTTTGTTTTGTTGACCCTCGATAGGAACTCCAGCAGTGCCGAGGGCAGTACAGGATCGGATATTCTGGATTGTATATCTAAGTTCATCCAATGTTGGAAGTGATCTCAATGCTGCTGGCCATTGCCCACTAATGCTGGCCATTGCCTCTCTGACAATTATAAGGTACTAAACCAACTAGAGATATCGTCCGCAGTTTCGATTTGTGGCTCGCCGATGTTGCTTCAAATATGGATATGTTTTAGTCTCCGTTCATTCGAATTGCAGCATGACATATTTTGGAAAAACTGAAGACAATCATGTGATTTCTGGATAGATATTGCATTATTATATCGCTCTCTGGTAGTTTTTAACCCATATTAGCCCAGCGATCTATTTATAGATCAATACAAAAAAATCTCTTAAAAAGAGAATTGGAGAAATTATAACGGAATATATTTACTGCAATGTTCTGTTTAAATAAAAATCCTTTCGAAAAAATATTTAGTATGGTTTTGCAATCGCAGCGGTGCACAGGTGAATTATTCAAATACCATAATTTTACAGAACACATTTACAATTATATTTTGTTACACAATTTCAAGGAGTTTGAAGGTTAAGTTGGTATTTTTTTGCATTTTTCGAACCAGTTCCCTAACTGTTGTTTTTTATTTTACCAACAATTTTTGGTTTTCCAACTTCATCATTCGAAATATTTACTAAGTAGTTTATCTTTTTTACAAAGAAAATTAATTTGGGCTAATATGGGTTGATAAGGAATGGAATCTTGTGCGGATGTGTCCAGAAATGAAGATGATAGTGTGATGGATGATAATACAGATGGTATTTTTCTTTCAGCTTTAGCTGTTTTTCGAATCAAACAACTTATCAGTATCGATGATTACTTATTTTGTGATGGAAGAGCTCAGCTCTCACATACTTTACAAATATTAACTAATTCTTCTTTCTTTCTAAAATATGGCCCACTTAGGAGGAAGAGTTATCATTGGTCCGAGTTTAGTATGAATAATTTACTGGATTAATACCTTTCGCAATATGGATCTAATATTTTAATGTAAACTTGGGCAATCGTCAAGGATTCATAAAGGACATATAATGTTTAAGAATCTTAATCTTACAAAGTGCCATAACATCCGGATGAAATGACCTGGTTCCATAATTTCAAAATTCAGTTAAAAATCCCAAGTTGATCCTATACGAACCGAAATGCGTAAGTTCTGTTTATCACGGCCACCTTCCCGATCTTGTCCAAAACTCGACTGGATTGAAAAATAACCATGGTCATATTTCAAAACTTCAATCAAAACTCGCTTTAGAAGTTCAATTCCATGGAACATGCCAAGATTTTAATTAATTTGAGGATTTAAATTTTCAGTGCAATCGCCAAATCTTAAAATAATATTTTTATTTTTTAAATTTTTTCTTACAACCTTTTTACTTTAAAATAATGAACTGTATTTGCTTTTTGGTTTCTCTGGTACCACTCTTGTAATGGTATTATGACACTGGATTGGAAAAAGTTCAATAGAGAAATGAACGGTGTCTATAGGGCAGAAATAACAAAAGAGAAAAAAAAACTAGGACAGAAACAACAAAAGAGAAATTGTTTGAAACTGTTATCAAATCACTTCGTACAATTTTAGAATAAAATATTATTGTTGAATTCGCATAAAAATATTCGTTTTGCCAGTATTTGATAAAAAATTTGGAGATGTCAAAAAAAAAAATATTGTAATAGGCCCCTTACACGTTCAATATTATTGTGCTAAATAATGCACAAAAAAATTTTTACCGTAAAAACTGCTCAATATTATTGCACTATTTTTCCTTATTACGCATTTAAATATGTAATAATAGCTGCATTTCATGACACCACCATGATCCAGATCAGATCAAATTTTACATGTGAAACAACAACAACACGTGGTCGTGTTGTTGTTGTTTCACATGTAAAATTTGATCTGAACTGGATCATGGTGGTGTCATGAAATGCAGCTAATATCTCTTACTTCGATGCATTTTATTATAAATTCCTTTTCTTCCGCTTTATTAGAATTATAATTTTTCCTTTCAGACATTTTAATGTATAGAAATTAAAAAAATAAAACGAATTTTTGACAACCGATATAATATATTGCACAATATTGGCTTCACACTGCACAATATATTGCACAAACTTCAATAAATATTAAAAAAATTTAATTTTACACAATACATTGTGCAAACCTACAATATTATTCTTACATGATCAATTTTATTGTGCAATGCTCATTATTGCGCAATAATATTGAACGTGTAAGGGGCCTATAACATAATTCTAAACTGCTAGAATTGCTCGTTGGGCGGCTTTCTTGCGCAATTTTTGTACAAAATTTTTGATATATTCTATTCTCGCGAATTTCCAACAAAGTAGCTGACATCTGGTGAACAAAATGTGAATCATAGTTTACTATGAAGCAAGGGTGATTAAAACTGTCATAACAATGGATTTGACAATTCTCATCCCCCTTAGTAGACGTAGAAATCAACGCTATACCTACATTCAATGAAAACCGCCAATACACTCACTCGCATTAATATTGTATACATATGTATACGCATTATTTTGCTCATTTCATTTGGATTTTTCACACGCTGAAAAATTTCATAACTATTACGGCTACTCCCCACATGCCATTAACATCAAGTTATAACATTAATTTTCGAACAGTTGCACATATTATGTCGTACAATCATTTTCTACCAAGATGTCCAACCTATTTTGTTTACCACATATTGACTATGATGACAATGAGTTCAAAACGAGAAGTATTAAAACTCATAGAACTGTATAGAGCATTTTCACAATAGATTTTTAATATAACAAAACGAGCGAAGCTTTTGAATACCAAAACACAAATGATTTTTAAATATCAAATCTATGGTACCTTTACCACACACGACGCCATTTTTATTATTTTGTATACCAGTTTTGTCAATGTTATGTCAGTTGGAGTGGCCGTGTTATTACAACTCGCCATTTACATTTGTTTTTTATGTGTTAGACCTATGTACCAAAACTAGTATAACTACGAGAATGTATTTCTGCCCCATACACAAAAAATGTACTATACTAAGTACTCTGAACATTGTTGGATGAAGTTCTTGTAAATTTGACATTTTTTATTATTGATGCAGTTTTTTCCCATTTAAGTTCGCGCTTCATTTGCACACCAAGAAATTATAACAGGGCTTTATTATAAATATAATTCTTTATTAAAATATTTTGTGGTTAGTATTTGAATCTGTCTATAAAAGTTTGCCACTGTCTCATGGGGGAGTGCAGTAGGGCATCATCTGCTGGCTTCCAATATCATATTAAAATCATTAATTTGCATTTCACCCGGGACATTTAAAAGGTTGAAAAATCGAAATTTCAAAAAATACCATTTTCAGCTGCGACTCACCATATGCATAAATAGCCCTAAGCTTATTTTATATGTAACATATCAGGGTTCCCATTTAAAAAATAAACAGTTACCAAAGTGTCAATAAAATATAGTGCAGAGAACCAAATGCTGTACCGTTTGATGTTTCTATTAAAAGTCGCGAAGTTTTCGTATATTAATATTCGACCAATATGAACGCATAATATTGTAACATATTCGACATTCGGTTTACCGATTTTCAGTAACATCTTTTGTTATTTTTAATTTTTGTTTTCTCCTGTCATACCGCTTGACAAATTGGCTTGTGACAAATAAACAATCGAACGTATTTAGGTTCAGGTTTACCAATACAAGAAATATAAATCAAAAAACAAAAGTGTTATAAATAGCAGAGCGCGTTCAGTTTAATTAACATAAATGACGTTTCGATATGTATACAACATTTAACTCATTTGTTATGATTTATATAAATATGTATACATTGTTATAAATTAAAGCTATTATAATACGGTAATAATAGTACAAGAAAAAAAAATATGAAAGTTGTAAGTTATTTTGGTAAGTTTGAAATCTTCTCCATATTTATCTTCAACGCATAACAAATTGGCAGCATGCGTTTTGACACAAATGTTAAGCGAATTGGATTTTGTTTTTCTATTTCGATATGTTAAACTATCTCGAGAGAGTTTATTTCGAATTAACAAAAATGATATAGCTATTAAACTATTAACTAGATAAATTATAGTGTAACTGTAATAAGATTGTTTATTATTGGTTTAGCAGTTAGATGAAGAGCAATCATAATTGAAGGGGGCCAAATTCATTTTTTATGTATAATTTTGACATACATTTCGATAAAAGTTTGAAATACACTACCAAATTCCAATTATTGCAATTAATAAAAAAGAAATTTACATTAATTACTATCTTTAATGTGATAATTTGTTGAAATATACTTTACTGTTATTATAATTTTTTTAATCGCGTTTTAATTATTTATTACGGCCTCACGCCATTCAATATGAATATTAGATACGTGAAACCAATGTCGCGATTAATCATTAGGACTGTCAAGATCCTGTATAAATAAATCGATTAAATTATTTCTAAATTAGATATTCAATATTTTAACATCAATAGTTAATGAACAATTAAACATTATTTTATTAGTCCGTAGTGTAATTTATATTTAAAATCTCTTTATTTCCGTAAAAAGTAGTTTGAAGTTTTCAATAACAATTGCGTGCGAAATTTTTTTTTTATTTACATAAAGATAAAATTTAAATTTTCTCAATTAATTATGTGTAAATTAGATATAGTATGTACGAGTATGTATAGCTATAATAATCGTAAAAATATTTTTTAATGATTCTCTGTCATTTGCCCCACTATTCACGCCAATGAATGCATCTAGATTTTACTTCCACTATAGAAATCATTGTTGGCGGAAGCATTGCGCAAGAAACGCGATGTATATGAACAACTACAAAACAATGGAGGAAGTGTTTATTGCTTTTATTCTCATATCATAATATTCAATAATCAGTGTACTGAATTCTACAGTATACATGTCTGCCATCTGTGGTTTGAAAAACAATTCGAAATTGTATAAAGGTGCATACACAATCGCTTCAAACGAAAAAAACATCGTTCTAATAAAACTCTGAATGGCATACGGGGAATGATTGATTCATTGATTTAAAACAGGAGACACGTGAATTGTTTGGGCTGGTTTAGATGAGCTTTCTTACTTTGATTAATTTTGCCTAACTTGATTGGTTGTTTACTCATCACTTGTTTGAACAAAACCAATCCAGCCTTGAGAAATCAATTTCTTGAAAGCACGTCTATTTGACTCTTTTGAAGGTGATGTAGATCAATTCACCTAGGGTATGTAATACTGTGGCCACGTCATCTGTCTCATTCCTGTACGTTAAAATCATTAAGGCATTAAAACCATTATCGCATTAAATAAGAATAACCTAGTTCGCGGTTCAAACGGTCGAGCGCTGCTAACAAGTCAGCGCGACTCATAAATTTTTGCAGATTGGGTTATGCGCAACCAGTACGAAATAATCAGTCAAAGCGAGTGGATTTGTTTATATTATTTTAACCAATTAGTTATTATAAGTTTTTTATATATATACGGATGCAAAGTTTAATTTGAAATATAAATATTCGTCAATATAATATTATAACTATGTATTATGTTCTGTGTTTAGCACAGTTACACAAAACACTGAGGATATCCACTTACTGAACATTATTTAGCAAAAACAATCCCTCACCATTAGCTAAAACTGGTGACCCCGACGTGATAAAATATATTCCAGAAATAAAAATGTCTGCTCATTTCGGTTCACTTTAAAATTTAATCTCAAAATTCAACGCACACTAAATTTTCGGTGAATAAAACCTAACCTTAAATACACGTGCATATTCACAAGGCGGAGCAACATTAAACTTTTAAGCAACTATTACATCCATTGTGAAACTTATTTTTGTCAGATTTTTGTTCAATTTGATGCAAAACTAATTCAATATTTGTAAAAAATCTCGACTATTAGGTACGGGTGAGTAAATTTATTTTACAATGAATTTTTGACCCAGAAATTAGGTAACGTTAAATGATCGTAATGACCCGCACGGTGATTCTGCAATCTACGAAAGAGTCGACTTTGTAGTCGGCATGGACCGAAAAATAATATATGAGGCTTAATTTCCAATAGGAACTTATCAACAATCAATTATCGTCACTCAGTTGGTCCCTACGCTATCTACTAAAAAATAATTAAAATACCTTTTTGCATGTGACTTCAGCATTTGAAGCTATTCTCTTTCCTTGGAAACTTTAAGGCGTTCCTGAAAAGTACATGAAATTTTTAGTAAAAAGTATTTTCCAGAAACGCCTAAATTCTACTACAAGCAATACAAATTTTGAGCTAATCTTGTATTTCTCTCTCTCTCTGGCACTATATTCCATCAAGGGATTTGGCCGCCTCAAATGAGGTTTCATAATCATATTTTCATTTCGGATAATGAATGATTAATTCATTGTTCCTAAACCAGCCGTGAAATTTTTTCCTTGTCACCACCGGGAATCGAACCCGAGACCCCCGGTCGCTGGCGCAAACATGCTGACCACTTTGCCACCGGGACCGCCATCTTGTATTGGTGTAGATAAATATACGTCACATGCGCACACTACAAAATAAAGCAGGATTAGTGCGCATTAACTTAATCTAGATCATAATCTGAAGCCTATACACACACATAAACTACATACGATCGAATATCGTTCAATTCTTTATAATTCGCAAATCTATCTTCAAACTGCAATCTCTTGACAATCAAATCATCACATCAACAGTGTTATGTGCAAACATTCAAGATTTTAAAAACAGAACAAATTAATTCTAAACCTATAAATTATCACTTAAATCAATAACATTAAAATTGTAACGGAAAGCGTAGAAAAGCTTATCATAATGATTACGCGTACTCTACAGGCAATTCCAATCTAACATGTTTTCAGTTTAATTAATAAACTATAAATTATAAGTAAAATTAAAAACTGTAAGATGAATACTCAAACGAAGAAGAACTCCTATACATAGATACATAACTATAGCATAAATCGAAATGAATATTGAATGACGCGCTGTTGATATAAGAAGCGGATGGCAAAAAGAAAACAAATCAAGATGAAACGGTTTTGGTTTTCTTAGTTCTCGCTTACTATAATTTATTAAGAATACGGTCCAGAATTTAGGTTACACTAGAATTTGTGTATAACTCTATGGGTCAGTAAGACCAAGGTTATACAGTATACAAGATCGATTACTTATGTTCGCGAATCAAATTGGAATTTCATTATGTTGGGTATGAGTGTTTCTGTTTATACCTCGAGTGTTTAGAAATTTGAAACATTACCGTTAAATTTGTTTTTTTTTATTAGTTTTGTGTTTCTATAATGAGTTTTCTGTTTGCGGTTTTAATTTTATTAGACACAGGTGGTATGATGTAATATTGCCGGTCGAAAGAATGTTGATATATAGAAAAGTAATTTCATCGTGAATTAATATTTTTATATGCTAAATACGTTCGGCATTTTTTGCTTACATTTAAGACTCGTATTGATTGACAGGAAAAGTGTTTAAATAGTATGATGCCAAAAATGCACATTGGTGAACAAACCTCTATGTTTTCGCCTGGTCGAAGCGTTTTACGTAAATTGTGGATCAGGGTTGGAGTAAGTCTGAAGAGGCATCTTCATTATCAATTTGATTTCTCTCATTCTTTAATGATAAAACGATTCTACTTTTGAGATTTTTACGCAGTGAGTCATTAACCTCACTTATGACTATTTGATTTTAGTTGGAAACATGCTAAGTAAAATCGTAGCCAACGCTCTGAAATGTTAAGCACTATGTAATTTTCAAATCGAAATGGCGATGATTTTACTAATCATGATAGGAGATCTGAAACCGCCCGATATTAATTTTACGTGTGTTTTCCCGTAAGTTGGCCAAGAACCTCGGTTATATGGCATTTACTGTATATTTTGGTTATTTTTATGTTAATGACCGAAACATAACTTTCATAAAATGGCAGCCACTCGGGACTTGGTAGTAATTGTATTCGTTTTCTGTTAAATTTATATCTTCACCAACGCATGCCAAACTTATTACTCTTATGATTATGGGGGGCCAACTAACCTATTAGATCAAAATTGAAACTGGCGTCAGGAAATGATAATGCGAACATATAACCGCTCTTCTCAAACAATTCTCACAAAACTCTGAATATCCGTAAGCTTAAACTATATAGCAAGAGCCTCTTCTGAGGCGGATTTTTCTCCAGTACTACCGTGGATATCCAAGCAAAGCGCCCAGCACGTACCAATATGCGAAGACACATGTCCACCACAAGTACAACCTCCTTTAGAGATATACTGACAAGTTTAGAAGTGGAAAATAAGAAGATCAAACTAATCGGATTCTTGCGTTTCTAAAACCATCGGGCCTTTCTTGCAACACAAGCCTTGGAACAAAGACCAATTAAAATCAGGAGCAGGACTATCTGGATACATGGCAATTGAAGCCGATCTACAACTACAGCTCTAAAACTCCAACTAAATGAGATAAGAAAAATCACGAGTAGTTCGGGTCTTTCTTCTTGAACAATGGCAATGCACCAGTTGAATTGTTCATCATTTTCCAGCTGGCTCAGATTCTTCATATGTATACTGTTTCCTCGTCACCACTCGATTCCACAAAGCCCAATGGTTCTTCCCGACCAATAACACCCACTCCATGATCTTCATCACCCGGTTCCACCTTTATTACCAACAGCCTTTTCCAACATCTATTCCCCTCCATTATTCGAATGATCGACCTTCTGCTGCTGTGCTGACCCACGTCATCATCCCATGTGCCCATCGTTATGTCTCTTGATTTCTTTCATTACTCGCTTCAAATTTTTACTTTACTCAAATCTTGTAATATTTGTTACGTTCGAACACTTTGCTCAACATCTTTTGTTGCATAGAAAACAACATTTGCGCAATATCGGGATTTTGAAATGGTCCAGGAGGAGTTTCCACCATCTCACGTTTATCATCTAGTTTTTCCTCCATCACATCTTTGAACTCATAATTATCCGGATCTAATCCTTGCCACTCCATAGCTTCACGTAGTCGCAATATTAATTCATTTTTGCAATCAGACGTCGGGAAATTACGCTGTTTTGATTGCAATTTTTTACTTCGCAACCATTAAATCCTTAGCACCCATCCCCTAACATTCACAATCTCACCGCGCTATTACTAATTGTTACGAATTTGCCATATCAAAACCGATAACTATCACTAGATTGTGAATATCGTTATAGAATTTGATGGTTACAACAACAATTTTCGTAACTTATACACTTCTAGAATATTCTCGAAAATACCGGATAATCTTTAAATAATTTCCAAATATTTACCTAATTATACGCCACTACTGGAAATATTCCAACAGTAATTTTCCCACTATTATTTTACAAACACTAAATCACAACTACAAATAATTTCCAAAATTACTTATCAATTTACTTTTTACACCATTTACAATTTTTAAATACACTTTAATTTTCACTTAACACAACTTATTATTTTCCCGTTCCTTATACGGAACGTTGTTAATCTTTCGCACACCGAATCTCCCAAATGTCACAACAAGACTGCTTCATTCTACGTGTCGTTCCACACTTTAATTCTTTCGTCGTGATTCTTTTCTCGTTTCCTTCCCCTGCACCTACAAACTGTTGTTAGTTTGTGTGAAATGGCGCATTGTGTTTGTTGCACTCGTATTTATACACCGATCGAATATTCTAGATTCGCTTAGATGTTCTGTTCTAGAATATTATAATCTGCTACACAATAAACTGATATAAAATTCTTTAGTACTACTACGAAATCCCAGATGCCACCAATCTCACATACAAGTTAAATGACGTTAATTGTCGTTTCGCCAATGCCGAATTAATATAACCCATCAACTCAATAGGCGAGATCGTACAATATGTGTGTTGCCACTAGAAAATATAGTGGCCGAATTTTTGCTAATCCAGAACTGGCGCAAATCCATAGAACAGCAAAGACAGTTGAATGAACGATTTTTGAATGAACGACAGTTGAATGAACGACCCAATAAACATACCTGACAGGTATATGCTATCTGAATTGCTTGTTCTTGGGTTTCTAGAACATTTTATTTCTATTGTTTAATTTGTTGCATTATTGTTTGTATTATTGTTTTTGTTTAATATACATAGTATCTGTTAGGGGCTAATTTGATTTTCCTAGATTTATGAATGAAAATTTATGAAAATAATATTTCTACGATAAGCACAAATTTCATCAATTTAGCCGCCTTTAGAAAGTGTTAAAATTGGGCTTAAATTATTTCTGTTTTTATTTCTAGAAATCGAGTTTTATTTGTTTCGTCTTTAAGGCGAAATTTAAAATTGTCTTTCCCCGTTTTTTCAGCTCTTGGACTAGCACTAATTTTTCTCGTGAGCACTATTTAACCAAAATAGGGCTTAATCGGTATGCAAAGTTTCATTTTAAAGCACCAGTTACCCACACAACAATTTACATCTATAAATTCTAGGCTAGACTATAGGGAAAATGATAAATACATTGTAAAACAATGGCAAATTGTGAAGGGCCAAAATAATTTCATACTTGACACGAATGAACTATAAAAATTTAAGGGCGGTACTCACAGTAATTTGTTCGAAAAGAATAAAAGGTTCGGCGAGCACAAGTACAAATATTTTGAATTTCACTTGATCAATGATCTTAAAAAAAATTTTCCCATGTTCTTAACGAGTAAATAACATAAAAATACCTAGATATTTTGAATTAGATTTAAAAAACAACCTCAAGGATAAATCAACATACATACATAATACAAAAATTATCTGGGGTATAAACAAACACTGTGTAATGGCTTTCAATAGATTTTCTTATACTTTTCAGTTTCTTTTTATTTACTTTCAATTCAAACCGTTTTATACATTCGTGTGTATGGTACAATAACTTATACAGTTTAGTTCATTCACTTATGCTAATTCAATTATGCAAAATATAGCTTAGCCATTTACAAATTTTGTGTAATAAATATGATGGTAGTATAATGGTCACATGACTTTTAATCGCGAGCCCCAAGGTTAGTCGCTCAATAATTTATACAAAATTATGGTCGACAGTGCAAATAAATTGTATTTGCTTTATCGCATACCGCGTCTTATAATTATTTAGTTATCAGCATTTCATTTCATTAATATCGTATCGAAAACGGGCCAATCATATATCTCAGAAATAGCATTTTAAACGTAGTTTTTGAATTGTGCGGGGTGTGGCTTATAACGTCTAATGTCGATTACAAAATAATATTATTTGCGCTTTATATGATATTTGTAATCTAAGCTTGGATGCTAAATAGTTGTACGATTCTTTATATTATCTTAGTCAAGGCTGTATAGCGAAATTTATCACACAATTGCGATATACATATATAAAAAATTTGACGGGCGCAGCTCTATGTGGATTATATTTTCCAAATTAACAGTGAAGTAGCTAACATTTCGGATCTTTTAAGCTATGCCTCTCCAATGTGTTGTCTCGTCTTTCTGTTTTTCAGAAGCCACCAACTGAACCGGATCAGATCATGCGTCAAGAAATACGGCTAATATCGCTATCAAAATACAGAAAAAGCTCAACACCACTAATGCAGTGAGAAGACTGTAAGTCTGAAATTTAAAATTTTAGACCAGTTTAGATAATGTTAGAACAAAAACTACTATTTCAGCGTGTTTCTTGTTTGTTGTCAAAAATACAACAAGACTCTTACAATTGAGTACACTGGCCGTAAAAATTGTAGATCTCATAACAAGATTTGTATGCACCATCTATTGAATAAAACTAGAAGTATTGTTAATACTCCCATCACAGTTTATATTTTCATTATAAACAACTCCAGTAAAATATTCGAAAATAAAATCAATCCTGCAAAATCCCTTTAGGTCGGTGTCGTTTACATCACATTTTCCTATTCAGTTAGGTCACATAAAGTGTATAGTCCGTGGACTAAATATGACGGTGTAACCACCTCAATGTATCAAACATGTCACAACTTTAAGTAGATTACATCAAAGAGTGCGTTCACTAATTTAAATACTCCAACTTCGACTTACAAGTTACTTTTATTGAAAATGCCATAAAAACTACGTTAATAAAATAAAACAATTTAAAAAATATTATTAATTCTTCTTTGGCAGCAATTTACCTTTAGGCAACGCTGTGAACATTATGTGAGCTGACTGTTCATCCATGGCCACATAATTTTCATACCTCTCTCAGATTGTTCCCTTTATGTATGTCATAATAGGTTTCACTATGTCTGATCGCGTTACCACGGCCAAAACCGATCACTTCACGAAACAAAAAATTGATTTCTCCATCCCCTTCAAAATCACCAAGACCCTCTACACTGTCCAATGGACTTGTCATTGCCACTTTATTGCATTCCGCCATGCAAAAACGGTACTCATGGATTTACCACTTAACCATTAAAAATTTTTCAGGTCGTGGTACCACCCCGGCGGCCATTCTTGACGCGGTAAAACTTAATACTTTCCGTAACGCACTACACCGAAGTATTTATATTGAAGACTGTCAAATCGATAAATTTTATATCGCAATTGCTGGGATGCGAACTGTCTGAGAATCCGCCGTTCCACACGGTGCTTCTTTGAAACAACATCTTTATCTCTTCCCTCGCTTACCAATGGAACCGGTTTTAATTGAGACTCATTTTTCAGCCAAATTTTTTTCAGTGAAGCAGAACCATCACAAACAAAAATGAAATAAAAAAAATTCGAGGCCATATTTGGCATGTAGATTTTAGTTTAAATCTTATTTTAGAGAGAGCAGAATAAAACAATACAAAAAAATTTTGTGTCTAAATATAAAATAAGGTTTTAAAGTAGCAATAAAAAATCTATGACGACTTTTTTTGAAGCGTGAAGCAGTCCTTCAAAGAAGCAGAGTGTGGAACGGGTCAATCTCTTCATATGCAAATGTGTTAATGAACTTATAAATGGTTTTGTGATGAAATCTCCAAAATCACTGATATCTGAAAGAATTGCAAACTGGTGGTCGGCGATCCTCAGAGCCTCTTCTAGTACGCTCCAAAAAATTGGAATTTTGATAATTCGGGCCTTCGTAAGGATCCAGTATAAACCAGATCAACTAGCAGCACCACAAAAAGTCTGCTGGAAATTGCTTTTTGCATAGCAAACAAATAAATTTTTAATTCAGGAACTATACCTTCTGCATGGTGTGGTTTCCGGTTTAAAAACTATTAACAAAATTTCCTACAAGAATAATGTAGCGAAACGGCGTGCCTTGCCAGACAATCTCCGTTCTCATTTATGTGTGCAGTACTTCAGATTTCCCAGCTGCAATCATTACTTTCGATTCTCCGTAAGGTTACATGCAGTTACACGAAACTAAAGAATGTGGCTAGAAAAACTAATCTTTAGGCTGATTGTGAGAATAGATCTTCGATCACCAGGCTCAACAAAATTTTTGGTCCAAACTATCTACTGTTGACTAGAAGCTCTTCGTCTACCTAATGGAAAGTTAACTTCTTCAAAAAAGGAGGTTGGTGAACTCGTTCTTATAGTGCTCATTTTTCTGGTTGCAATATCTTAGGTTTCGATACTGCTGCTACTACACAATCTAGTACTTGTGGTCCTTTGCTTCATTTAAAATGGATAGTTCTGAGATGGGATTTTCCCCACTGAATTACAGTATGGCTATTTTATAATCAAAGACCATGTGCTTCTTCGCTTCCAAGCTTGCGTTGCCTTTTATTTCATTCCCAGTTTGTGAATAAGGAGTCGATCGTTTTTATACCTAAATCTGGCAAGTCTGATTACATTGACAGTAAACAACCTTGAAATGTTCGGAATGAATCTTGGATAGAGTGATAAGGGTCCACCTCTTGTCTATTTCTTCCCTCAGTAATATACAGCATGTTCAGTTTTGGCAGATCCTTTGAAAAGGCGCTATATGAGCTATTTACTAGGATTAAAAAATTCCAGAAAAACAAAGAATTTATTTTGGGTGCCTTTCTGGACCATCCATTGCTACTATTATAAATTCATGCGTCCAAAGTATCGGCAACGCACAATCACCAGGTTAAGTTGGATGGTTTCTCAGTTACTGTAAAAGTTACCGAAGGATGTCCACAAGATGGTATATTTTCTCCATTGGTGTGATTTCTGGTGATCGATGACCTTTAGGTCAAAATTGAACAGTCCAGGTTTTGTGCCCAGGGTTATGCTGACAACCTTGGTATAAGCATCTCAGGGAAGCATCTGAATGTCATATGTGACCTGATGCAACAAGCTCTGAATAGTGTGGATTCTTGGTGCGATATGGTGGGGTTCACCAAACGCAGACAATTGGATGGCCTAACATTGTTCACTCTTTTTTGGTAGCGTGATCACTAATTCAGATCTTGGAAATAAACATAAGCTATACAACAAGCGACTGATATTTGTAATGCCGCAGATGTTTTAGCACTTCCTTTTCATATCTACACAATATTGCGTGTAGGGCTGTTACCGAACCATTATTTTCCTTTGTCTGCTGCAACCTTTATTTTGGGAATAGCTTGCTTGCTGCGAAGCGTTAAGTTTTGATGTTGGAAACCTCAACATCGTGTTGTGCACTGACTGCAGGGCAGCGCTTAATGCTTCGAGTAACGCATTGGTTGACTCTAAGCTCATCAGAGAGTCTATACATCTAATATATCTCAGTACAGTTAATAATAAAGCTACAGTCAAGTGGGTTGAGGGCAACAAGATTGCAGATTCTCTGGCAAAAGCTTGTTCACGCTCTGTTTTTACAGGGTCGGAACCTGTCATTCCGTTGTCATTTAATAAGAGTCACAATCAAACATTTCTTCCTGTCACAGAGCGAAACTATTTTTTGCTGAGCCAAATTCCGTCTTAGACAAATATGCGCATAGCCTCAAGAAGAAAAAACTATGAATTCCCGTTGCAATTTTGCATGGCCGTTTCAAAGAATATCTGAATTGCGTGCATTCATTATGTCTGTAGTTGTCCTGCTTTTAATAGGATCAGATTCAAGATTGCGACGCGCACTGCGTTTTCTGATGGATTCCTTACGGCTTTCACCAAACGTTCCCTTCATATTTCGTTCGTTGTCCCTTTTGATTGGTAATTATTAAGATTAATATCAGCTAACTTCATCTTAAATTGTGGTAAATTTTTAAGAACAGTTTTAACTCACTTAACAAAAATTCGGCTTAAAACCTAAACCAACTCAAAACCGCTTTTACTACAATGTAAATACTTTTAATGGAGGGCTAAAAAATCCCCACTACTGGCAACAAATGGATTTTTACACCACCACAATTGATGGCGAACGGAAAAATTGCAGATTGACTTCAATTAATTTGTGCAGCAATTCCTCACAATTCGGCACTGAAATCAACATATCAGAGTACTATACATACTCAAACTTTGCAGCTGAGTTACTAAACAGCAGCGATATGCGGTAAAGAAATATTTTTTGGCAATAACACTTCTTGGCGACGTCATCTTGAATGATTAAGACAATTTGTTAAAATTCAAGAACAATGTGAACGATACGTTAATTTAATTAGCAAAGTTAGCAGAGAATGCAGTCATATGATGAAAAATGGTTTACATGCACAATTATTATTCCGAGAAATCGATTCAACCTAAGCAGTTTCAATAACATCAAAATCATTCAAGTTGAGTTTATTGATTAGAAATTTATTCGATATCGCAATGCTCGCGCACACCCATTACACGAAAGCAATTTACGCATATATAAACTGCATTGTTGTACATGAATCCATGCCCTGATTCCATTTTTAATTTATAATGTATGTACTTGCATACAATTGTTTTACATATGTATATACGAGTATGTACACAACATAATTACTTTTCTCGTCGTTTTACTCTCTAGAAAATTAAAACAAAAACCAATTATCTATACCTGGATGTAATTACAATATTCTGTACCCCATAGGTATTTTAAATGTATCTTCGAAGACACCTAAGCATACATTATGTTGTAATCATACATATGTGTACAATGTATATAGATAATGTATGTATGTCACTATATACGGTTTAATTATGTTTTACAATTAGTAATTTTCTTTTAGATGGTAAAAGATGACTCGAGTTGGGTGTGTACTATACCACCCACTCATATGCAAAACAAGACATTGAAAATTGTATATATGATCTCTTGACAATATTCTTTGGGGTTACATCACGATGCGCGCGCACGGCTTAGTCATCGTTTGGATAATGTTTTACAAATCATCTTCACTTCATGTATCTTTAATAAGTATAAAGATACAAGAGAGTTTTGTAGGTTGTTTGACGAGGTTGAATATTTTGTAATTTGAATCAGTAAAAAAACAATTCTGCACAATCAAGTCGAATTATGTTAATTTGATCTTGCTAATTTTATTGCTGTATATGATTTGAATTTTGAATTTTTAACCTTTTCGTGTGACAAACGATATTTACATAAGAATTAGTTTCTTAGTGTTTTTTTTTATATTTAATCAAGGTTAACAAGCGTCTCGAGATGATTCAGTGGCATTTTTTCTTATAACATAAAGTATATGAATTTTCAGGTTTTGGCCTATCGAGTGAAAACAGAAATTGTTTGTTCATAAACGCATATCATAACATCACCTAGCTGAGTCCTAGATTGCAAGTTTAATATGGAGCCATGCAGATATACTAAGACTGTAAATGTTGCTGTAGCCAGAAAACCAGATGCAAAGGCTGTATTGCTGGGGAGAACACAATCTACCAAAATGTAAGAAGTTCCAAAATTTACCACAACCCGAAAGAAGTAAGGCAGTGTATTGTAAACCAGTGTGTCGACGATGCTTGCTTCCAGCACACCAACTCCCATGCAATAAAAGTTGTGAATTGCAAAGATTCACATCACAGCCTGCTGCATAGTAACAATAGTTCGCGATCTGCACCAGAAAATATAAAACCAGCCAATACAAACGTACAAGTAACACATGCATGGGATCGCAAATGCATTTTACTAGGAATCGCCTTAGTGAAAGCGTTTTCTGGTACTCGCAATGAACTGATTCGTGTGCTAATAGATCCTGGGTATCAAGCAACCTTCATCACAGAAGAAGCCTGCCAGAGATTAAAATTACGTAAACCGCAGCAAAACCCGCGGCTGGAGTGGCGAACTCAAAAGTTGAATTTACCTTTAAGCCAAGATTTCCATCCAAATTTTGCTTAGCCATAACAGCATTACTATTCAAAAACATTACGCCGAATATGCCAGAAACACAGCCTCTAGACCCATGGAATTGGAAACACACCAAAAATCTGATCTGGGCTGATCCAACATTTTACAGTCATGGCCCAATCGACTTATTATTGGGTGCGGACTATTATGGAGAAATTTTAATGAGTAATATAGCAAAGGCCTCATCCGACGAACCGATAGCCCAACAAACCATACTAGGCTGGATACTCCTAGGCCGTGCTTCAGTCGATTGTCACAATTCAACAGTAATACAATTAATGACAACAAGAAAAGTTTTATATAGATAAACAGCTGAGAAGCTTTTGGGAAATAGAGGAGATGCCTAGAGCGTGAAAAAATATTCGCGACCAGTCACAAACGTCTCAAACCTGGCCGCTACGTAGTCAAGATTCCTTTTGACATTGAATTATATTCTGCCAGCCCACTGGGATGCTCAAAAAGGAACGCCATGGCGCGTTTGATATAAGTAGAAAAACGACTTGCTAAAAATCCAAACCTTGGCATTTAATATAAGAAGTTCATGGATGAATATATCGCTTTGGGGCACATCTAAGTTGCTGAAACAGCTACTGAAACTGGCTCCTTTTACCTGCCGTATCATGTAGTTCTAAAGGATTTGAGCAGAATTACGAAATTTAGGGTAGTTTTCGATGGCTCTGCCAAAACCACAAGAGGAACATCGCTCGTCCTACTCTTCAACAGGATTTATTATCCATACTGTTAAGGTGGCGGAAGCATAAATACGTCCATACGGCTGATATCGAAAAAATGTTCAGACAAATCGCCGTGGATGAAGACGATCAGAACTATCAACGTATTTTTTGGAGAGGGTCTCCGCAACAAGAAATTCAGGAGTTTAAGCTGATCACCGTCACATACGGAACAGCCCCAGCAAATTATTTTGCGGTGAAGTCATTACGACAGCTGGCCATCGATGAACAACCAAACTATCCTATAGCGTCCAACGTAGTTTTAAATGATTTCTATACGTGGATGATCTAATTTCAAGACTACTAAACGAAATCTACTTTCGGATAGTGCTAAACTTTTTGACCCATTAGGCTGGCTGGCACCAATAACAGTTGTAGCTAAACTGATGATGCAAGAAACCTAGCTAGCAGACCTACCTTGGGACGAAGAACTTCCGTCACACATTTCAACAAAATGGTAGGAATTTAAAGATTCTTTACCTCTCCTGGAAGAAACTTTTATTTCACGTTGGATCCATTTTGAGGAGAACAATATAACAGAATTTCATGGTTTCTGCGACGCCTCCGAAAAGGCGTATTCTGCTGCCGTTTACTTCAAATCTACAAATTCAGAAGGCATTCTCGCATCGAAAACAAAGGTTGATCCGATTAAAAACTTACTTTCACTACCTCGTCTTGAACTTTGTGGAGCGTTGCTGCTCTGTCGACGTTTTATAAATAAATGTTTGAAAAAACAGGTTACCGGATCGCCAACTATACTTTCTGCTGAAGAACTTAATGAATCCTACAATGAGCTGGTTAGAATAAATCAATACGCGGAGTTCCAGAATTATATCATGTAGATTAACAAAGAAGGCTCAGTATCAAGAAAAAGCAAGCTCCTCTCGCTTAATCCGTTTATTGATGAACATAAAATACTAAGAGTAGGGTGAAGAATAACTAATTGTAACCTGAACTATGTTACCGGACATCCAAAGATACTGCCTCCAAAACAAAGTTTCACAAAGCTACTAATCAAAGATGCTCATGTAAAAACATTGCATGGGGGGATTCAGTTAACTTGTTACGGGCGGCTCAGCAGCCGACCAGCAGGTTTCATCTGATATACCCCGCAGAGGCCTCACACGGTGATTTTGTCGGCTAAATTTCAGGGAGGCCTGCGATGGGTCGTGAGGTTAGATGCTTGCGGATATCCTGGCCTACACCGTGATTACAGAAAATTGAAAAAAAAATAAAAAAAAAACGCAAATAATAAATAAAACCTGGAGTTCCGCCGAAATTCGTCGTCCGGAACTTGAGGAACGAACGAAATAATTATAACTGAGTGAAGTGCCTTGGTGCGGTCGTCCATTTGAATTCAAACGGCGCGAGCGCTGGTTTCGAAATCGGATGCGGGCACCAAGGGACCGCAAACAACACGCCGACACAAAATGAGAGTCCCCTCCCCCCTCATCATACCAAACCGAAAGAGAAATTTAATAATTCATTTTATAACTGAGAAAACTCAAAACGAAAAACAACGAAAGAAATAATCGCCGAACCAAATAAGGGAGCGAGACCAATGCACATCCCGGTAGCGTGTACAACCACCGTTGTGTGATGATTGATTACAATTTTATCGCAGAATCAATATTTAAAAATTTTAAAGAATTTAAAAAAATAAAAATAAAATGAAGCAAAAAATCGTACCTTAATAATTAATGTAAAAACAAATTACTGTTGCAGCCTTGGGCGACCGTCATGCCACAAGTGCGTCGCACCCGGACCGTTGCGGCTTGATTATGCCGTTACTCCGTGTATTCCACCGGTGCGGCCCAACGGCCGGTGAACTCCTAATTATACGGCTAGCCTCAACTGGCCGCCGGATCCGTCGTCTGTAGAGTGGCCTCAACTGGCGACCAAAATACGTTGGGCGTAGGCTCGCGCAACCGAAGTCCCCAAAAAAACGTGACCTGGATCGGCCACCCACAAAAACTGTGAAGCGTTATCTTACCTAAAACCATAATTACGAAAAAGTTGGGCGTCTCGCCTTCGATGCTGTAGATCCACCACCGTAATATAAATGGCTCCAACGCGCCACCCGTCTGTTAACCTTAAGCAAATTGGTTGGGCGTTGTCCGCTTCAACTTGTTCGAAAATTATTCGGCGTTAGCTCGCCAACTGAAAATATTGCAGCCCACTTAATATTACAACCACACAACTACAATTGCAATTCACTTATGTATGATTAAAACTGCTTGAATTATTTTCGTTACAAATTTTCCTTTTCTTGAATCGAACGCAATGAATGCCACACCACACTTGTCTCCATTTAACTCAAAAAAATCACCATCTCCTTTTCTCACCTTTTTTGCTTCTTCTTTTTCGTGTGAGCTTGGATATTTTTATTTCAATAAAATTTTTTTTCTGGCTTTCGTATTTTATATTTTAAATCATAACCGAATACAGGAAATACAGATGTTTATGATTTAAATTTACACCAATAATATATTCAATTTTTATTACTTTCTGTAATTTATATTTTAAATTATACAATAATAGAAAAATCTAAATTACTCCTTGTTTTTTATTTTAATGTCAAATGACTCACGACGACTCTTTAAATTACAGAACAAGATTTAAAAAAAAAAATCTCCCACCGCACAACGAATGCCAAAACGTTCTAGAAGAATCTTTATTCTTCTCTGTCTTTAATAATAAGAAACATACAACAAAAAATATTCAGCTAGACCGCATTGCTTCGCACACACACCCGATGCACATTGGTCTCGCTCTTTAATTTTACCCGACGATCGCGCGGTCTCATGATAGTGGGAAAAACGAGGATTAAAAAAAACCTTTCACACGATGTAAAATATTTTAGTACAACACATGACACGTGTTCGTACACAGGTAGCATTGCTATCAGATGCAACACGAGATTCGCCATAGAAATAAAATACCAAGAATGTTCGTGGGCAAGGAAATGATTGTTATGACAAAAAAAAAATTCGTAACAAACTCTGTCACATCTTAGAAACAAATATTGGATCACGAACTGCAGAAGCAGCATACGTATACGGAGATAGAAAAATGCATCACGTGTATTCGGTTCAATGCTTCAACAAGGCACGCATTAATGGCAAGCTTAAGCTTACACAAAGAACGAGTCATGTAATCACGTTCATTTACTAACACTGGAGTTGACTACGCCGGACCAATCTCAGTAAGAGTTGCTAAAGGACGTAGGGATAAGTCATACAAAGGATTCATAGCTTTGCTACTAAAGCAGAGCACATAGAGATTGTCAGCGATATGACCAGTGCAGGATTTATCGCGGCCCTTAAGAGATTTATGGTTCGAAGAGGTCTTTGCAAACGGATTTACAGCGATAATGGAAACAATTTTATTGGAGCCCGGACACTGCTTGAAAATTATAAACAAAAAGCTGTACAACAATCAAATTTTGACCTCCAGAAAATGCTAGCTGACATTGGGATTCAGTGGTACTACATACTACCGTCTGCACCACACTTTGGGGGGCTTTGGAAAGCAGCAGTGAATAATCTCTAAAAATCCATCTTAAACGGGTAATTGGAGACACAACCCTCACATATGAAGAGTTAGCAACGGTTACATCACAGATAGAAGCATGCCTCAATTCAAGGCCACTTACACCAGTTTCATCTGGTCCAAATGCGTTGAAATTAACACCGGCACATTTTTTAGTTGGTGATTCACTAATAACTATCCCAGAATCGAACATGCTGAATGAAAACATTCATGTCAATCATCGGTGGAGGCTACTACAAAAAATGGTTCAAGCTTTGAAACGCTGGTCAAATGACTACCTTACCGAACTACAACAAAGAACAAAATGGACCAGCAAACAACCAATGGTTAAAGTAGACGACATTGTCTTAATAAAAGGCAACAACTTACCGCCAACAAACTAGCACATCATTTCGTCCAGCCTTCTAGATCGTCATCTCTTTCAGCCTGATCAACTCTATTGCCCGTCCTCATCCAAACCCTCAACACTTGTACCTGCTCCAACTGTTGTTTTATTGTCCAATGCTGGTCTACCTTTGGTCTTGGTCAATTGTTGAATCCTCTGTGGTTTTCAATTCTTGATTCCAGTTCTTGTTTCTGATTTTCATGTTGTCCTATACTATTGGGTTTGACTGTCTCAGGTGGTGGTTGCCGTGGCCTACGCCCCATTATAATTCTAGTCCTTCTTGTATAACTGGCTTCCTCCTCCGTAGGTACTCCATTCATTCAATCTTTCTCCCTTTTTTAGAAAACGTGGAAGTGATGTATTATTGTGCTGTGCAGTTGCATAGAAATGACATTTATCGCGTCAAGACAAGTATTAGTTAAAATAACACTTACACATAGAAATCTTAATGAGTTAAAACAAATGTAAGTAAAACATGCTGTTCATCAATATAACCAATTAAAAATTAGCAAACCAATTACAACAAAACATAAAACCACCATAAAAATTTAAATTCGTAAACTAATTTTCTAAATATTAATTTTAATTTACATTTATATAATTTCAGACATATAAACGACAGCGGCAAACATGAAATTTTGTATTTTTGGAAGGTTTTAATTAAGAAAACGACAAAATCGCAAAATAAACCAATAAAAATGTGCGCTAAAATGTGAAAGTGAAATTAATAAAAATTACGAGATGTGATCTTAAACGGAGAAAAGAAAAATTTCGATTTAGTTCTTTTTTTTATTATTATTACGACAAAAATCGCAGATGACCAACTGATGATACCGTCATTTTAATTAGTTAATTTAATTAATTTACTGTGCAATATTTATCAAAATTAGAGTATAACGTTTCACGATAAAAACAAAATGGATGGAACACAAGGCTCGAACGGGTTCCATTTAAAATCGGTTAAAATTGATAGTGCGAGCGCGAACGGAGAGGAAAAACAAGGCTGGAATAATTTTTGGATAACGTGGAAAAGTCGATTTTGTGGTGGCAATGATTCCTGCATGGATTATTTTTCAAAAGCTAATTTATTTATATTGTGCTGTGTGGCAGCATGTTTCACACTGGTAAGTTAAATAATTATATTTTAAAAGTACTGTTCATAATACCAGTTTTTTTTTAAAGAAACATTAGTTCAGAACTTTGAATTATTGCTTTTTTAATTTTAAAAACCAACTTCATTAAAATAATCATTTAACATCCCTCTTCTCTTAGTCGTGTCACCTGCCGGTTCTTACGACAAATATTTTTTCATACTCTCATAGTCGATTGAAGCGAAAATCGGCGATTGAAGTAAGAAGAATGGTATTTCGTTAGTCGTTTAAAAAGTTACATGTCACCTGATGTGACATGTGTAGCCGTGCGAATTTTTTAGGCGATACAAGCATGGAGAGGAACAAAATGTAGGTTTAAGATTATTTATTTTGATACGATTTAACGACTAAGAGAATAACGTGTTATAGACAAATTGACACGGCAATTGTCGCGTGGAATGAAACGACACGACTAAGATAATAGGGGTGTAAATTTCCTGGAGGCTTCCAATACTTAGTGCATATGACTTATAAACACTCCAAAACTTGTTTTGGAATTCAAACCCATCTTATTATAAGATTTCTTCGTTGACTTAGTAATTAAGCCCAAGAGATCGATGGTCGTTTGATTGTAATTTGTAAATTTTGTGTTAAATAGTACGTACTAACGAGTAGAGCGGTACGGGACAACAATGATCCGTTGGCGAAGATAAACATAAACGAGTAAATATAAGTTTTTCAAAACTTATTTTTGTTCCACACTTTTCCCACAACATTTAGATTGCCACTGAAGATTTTATGCGTGTTACGAATTTGGTCTGACAAACTCGATTCGTATCACTGAATTATGAATACACAACTTCCGGATAATTCCCGATAATACCAATAATTCGGTTAACACTACAATAATAATATTCACAATTATTATTAATTCACTTTACACAATTCACAATAAACCAGGGGTCGATACGAGATCCCGAAATACAAAAGACCGAATTATCAAAATCTCGACAAAAAAAAAATTCCGACTTCCAAAATCCCGACTTTCATAATCGCGACTTTCAAAACCCTGACTTCCAAAATCCCAGCTTTTAAAATCCCAACTGCCGAAATCTTGATTTTCAAAATCCCGACTTTCAAAACACCGCCGGATTTTTTTTAAGACATTAAATATTAAATTTTATTTTTTTATCTTAACTTTTATTAAGAACCCGGTTTTTTTTTGGTCGATCTTGGTCAAATTTGGGTTATCGGATATACAGTCAAACCTATTGTTTTGCGACATTTTTTTGTGTGATTTTTTTATGCGGTATGAAAAAATTTATTCAGTACAATTATTTCAAATTAGAACACAATTAAATGGGATTAATCGGATTAGTTAATTGTCGTTGGCCATTTTATTTTTTCGATTTTTGATATTTGATCACATTGCGTAAGTATTACGTCAGGTTGTGTAATGTTTTAAGTTATTTTTAAGTTATTGGGGGGTCCCTAAACACCGCATAAAAAATACTTTTAAATGTGTTGCGACAACTATTTTTTGTACCTACTCGTGAAGTTTCGGAAAAAAAATTTATTGGTTTTTTATGCGGTCTCTATTACCGCAGAAAAACAGGTTTGACGGTAATTTGTATTTTAATGTGATTTTTTCTAGAGTTTCTGGAAATGGGCCTGCTCAATTGAACTTGGCCATTCCTTAACCAATAAATATAAAATTTAGTTTACATTATTGGATTTGTTTATTTATTTATTTAAAGAAATCTATTTTGTGACTAGCATGCTTGATTTCAGATTATTTAGTATAAAACAAAAATAAAAAAACATAAAAAAATTTAACCTAAAAATTTTAAAATACAAACAAAAAATATAAATCAAATTTTGATTTAACATTTAAAAATTTTTAAAATATTTTTTCAGGATATTTTTGAAGTTGTCCTTTGAAAAATTAAAGTCAATTAGGTCGTCGATGATTTAAACATCCTATTGGGTTGTTTTCTCCATAGTTTGTAGAAGGCGTCGGTACGAAATCCCGAATTATCAAAATCCCGAATTTCTAAATCTCGAGTTTGCTGAAACCTTAAAAATCCCGACAAAAGTCGGGATTTTTTTAAAATATTAAATTTTCTTCATTTTTATTAAGAACTCGGTCTTTTTTTGAATTAGTGAATTTTTCTGGAATTTCTGGAAGTGGGCTTGCTCAATTGAATTTAGCCATTCCTCAACCAATAATAGTATTGTAAAATTTAATTTACAAAATGGATTTGCATAAATATCTTCTTTTAATAAATTATATTATTGGTCGTCCTGAAAAGAACGTTATATTACTTTATCAGCATTGAACAACATTTAAAATTGTCATCAGATATACGGTTATACCAAAACATCCGGTGTATTTAAATCCTTTTCAACGCCGGACCCCGGACGTCCGAATTCATAAAAAAATAGTTAAAAATTCTGTTTCTGAAAATCGGGATTTTGAAAATCGGTCTTCTTGTTTCGGGATATGGATTTCGAAATTTTGAAATGCAGACAAACGACTCCAACCCCAGACTCGAATATTTTCTTTCTCTTCTGCCAAATTCTTTTTATATTGTTTCGTATCACGGACACATCCATACAACAGGGCTGGCTACTTGAAACAATCCGGTAAGTTGACTCACATCCCTCAATGATGTCGGCTTGCACATCTTTTTCAGTTGCACATTTAACAACCAGTTTCACGGCCAGCCTTACTTCTCACCTGCCCATCCTTGGCAAGGTTCATTTCAATTACCAATCCCATCGGCCATATTGCGTGGTAAATTGTTATTAACGATAATGACCGATAAGATTTGAAGCATTAAGCCCCCCTTTCATCTATTGAAAGCGATTGGTTGCGTAGCAGGATTTCTACCTCCTTTTGATAGGCATCGAACTAGGCTCGATGATAGAGCTCAGGGGCCCTATTTCTGAATACGATACGAAAATGTATTCGACACGAAAATGATATCCGTTACGAAAATACTTTGGTATTTCTGAATACGATCGTACGTAATTGTTTGGTGTGTGTCCTTGCTATAAGGGAAATTTATTTTAAATCGTTTTACCTGCAATAAAATTGTACGACTTGGACACTATTTTGAGTTTTGACGTTTTGGTTTGTACTTGAAATGGATGTACATAATAATATTATTTTTCTTCTAGGTTTTCAAATAAGCATCACTTTTGATTTGGAGATTCTTTTAAGTTGTAATACACAAATAAATAGTGAAATAAAATTAGAGTTTTGTGGAAGCAAAATATTTTGTAGTTTTGTGTGGCCGACAAAATTGTTAGGATGGAATATAAAATTCAACCACCAAATAATTTCTTATTGTGTGATAGTGCCCCATTATAATTGGTTTTATAATGGTTTTAAATATAAATTAATATTAGGTTAGGTTTTGGTTTTAAATATAAATTAATTGTGTTATTAAATATTTCAATATCATTTTTGGATTATGGTCTCGGGTTTTTTAACAGTGCCCTTGACCCCGTTCTATATTCGGTCATTTACTGTAGCACATGCTAAATACTGACAACGAAAAATTCATGTATGTATTTATACTCTCATTTAAATTGGCGTAAACAAGTTATAAGGCCATGTTTACGTTTTAAAATAAAAGATTTTCTTTGATTTTGAAAGAAATTTTTGATTTTTCTATGGAGTCGTTAACAAATATTCGTCGTACAAAAATTCGTTCATGAACGTACAAAAATTGTTCGAATTCGTATTGTCAAATAAGGGAAATTTGTGCACGTATCAAGTAGGTACGAATTCGTCTTACAATTGCACGAATTCGTATTCAAAAATACCAATCATACGAATTCGTACAGTTTTTGTTCGTATTCGTATTCAGAAATAGGGGCCCAGTATTTGCTTTAACAAGCTCGGTTTGAGTGATGGGAATATTAGGGATTCTGTATTTTAGGTTATTTACATACCTCGCAACATAAGGTTGCATTCGAAGAAGGTGTTGCCAGCTGAAAAATCGTTCTATCTTAATTGCAGATGAATAATATTTGACTGTAAGTATTTAGTGAGCCCCCCGTTTCTCAATGAGAGCTTAGTAGAAGTCTTGGGATTGGTTGGGCCACCATGGTTCAGGTAGTCGAAAAAATTCATACCCGTTTAGTCATCGACTCGATGAGTTCTAATCTGGAAGTTTCTTTCATTTTGTGCCAACATATTCGCTACATTATTTTTGGTGGGAAGCCATCTCCTTTCCTTCAATTTCGTGGTTTCCATTATTTCGCCGACACAATGTGCCACGAACTGATGATATTTACGCTGGTCGGATTGTAGTCAGCAGAGGACCGTTCTTCAATCGGACCAGAATATTAAGTGTTAAATTTCTTAATTTAAAGTGTGGAAAATCTCTTCTTGTAATAGATTTTCAAATTAAAATTGGTTTTGTATACGGGAGATTGTTTTTATTTTCTCGGGATGGAATTTGATTTTCTCCGAAATTAGCGGGGAAATACACCTACATTTTAAAGACGTTTTGCGGGATGGTTTTCGGGCCAGCTTCACATAAGTACCACAGATGGCCATTCTTCTCTTCCTTAATCTTTGAATCATTCATAGTAACGCTGCACGTTGATCTGGGCCGTTCATGAGAACTGAATTCAACGAAATTCCGTTGACTTTGCGGGCTGTAGGTACCATATTCTTGGAGATGGCTCGACCAATTCATTTGGTGACAACTTACGTGCATCTCCGCGTTTATGATCGGAATTGTACTTTCGCGTTTGTCGGTGTTCTATCCAATTTGCATCAGCATATCCAATAAGTTCTTTGCTGATTGCCACACTTCCTCATTTTAGATGTAGTTTTGATGTACCTTTGAGGTATCGAAAACCTCATGCAATTTCTTATTCCAGACACGTGCTGATTGTTTCAGACCATAAATACCTTTGTTTAATAAACATCCTTGTCTTTGAGGTGGCTGGTTTTGCGCAAGAAAATGATAAACTATCTTTTCTGCTTACTGCAATCCAAATTTTTGATTAAAGCCTTATGTTACAAGCCTGTAGCATAGAATACAAACAGAATGGACATAACCCGATTGTTCTATGGAAAAATGTTGACCGTTTTTTTATCCATGATTTGTATTGAAAAGGGTAGAATATAGTAGACGTTCTGGTGGCTCTAGCATCATGCATTATAAGATAGTAGAAAACAAGAGATTACGCTACTCGCCACAAGTGGAAGCACTATCACAAAGGTGAATTTATTTGTTAATTACCAGCGGACATTTTGTACTCATTTTGTATCTCTTTTTCACAACATCCCAGCGGAATAAAATAACCAAAGTGATCCTTAAAATGACAAATTGACTGACCGTCGAAGTGAAGGAACTCGGTATGTGAAATCTTGAAATTTAACAATATTCCGTCTTTTTGCCATTTGTTAACGAATTACGATAATTTGGATAGTAGTATTGGTTAGGGATTTTAAAGTGAGTTTTTGGACAATATGCTGGGATTTGTTCATGCTCGGCTAAATGGTTTCATAACCAATTCTTATAAAATTTGGTTTCTAGATTGATTTTTGATTGAAACATAAATTTTAAATGAAAATATGGAATCTGTATATTTTACACGATTAAAACGGATTTTGAGCTGGAGAGACCTTGGCTATTTCTTAATTAATAATTGAAAAATTTGCATCGCAAAATGGGGATAATTCAGACAAAATTTATTGATTAGAATATTCACTGTAATTTTTTGATTTTCTGCTGTTTTATAAAAAAGTGTCGCCCTCGTTCGCTTAGTAAGTATGGAGTGCTTGCTAGCTGTTAATCGGGGGTACCGGGTTCGATTTCTGGTGGTGACTATAGTAAAAAAAAAGGTTCGACTGGGTGTTTTTAACGTGTTATTTATATATGTTCGTCCATTTTCTAATTTTCAGATTTACAGCCATAGTAGTTACGGCTTTCTCCTTAATATTTTTAATATTTTTAAAAATAAGTTTTTTTCAATTTTTGGCTAATACCTCAAAAATCCCCACAAGTAACAAATACTTTCGGTTGTTTTTCTATAGCTAAGTTCATACTGAGATTAGAATGTTCGCTATAATTTTTTAATACATGCCATATAAGTAAGTTCTTGGCTGCAGAAAATCAAAAAATTACAGTGAAAATTCTAATCAATAAATTTTTTCCGAATGCGATGTAATTTTTTCAATTATTAATTAAGAAATAGCCAAGGTCTCTCTACCAAAAAATCGATTTTAATCGTGTAGTTTCAACCAAAAGTCAATCTAGAAACTAAATTTTATAAGGATTGGTTATGAAATGGGCAGCATGAACAGATCCTAGCATTTTGTCCAAAACTCACATTAAAATCCCTAACCAATACTAATATCCAAATTATCGTAATTCGTTAAGAAATGATGGCGGAATATTGGTAAATTTCAAGAGTTCACACACTGAGTTCCTTTACTTCGGCGGTCAGAGTCAATATGTCATTTTAAGGATCACTTTGGTTATTTTATTCCGCTGGGATGTTGTGAAAAATAGATACAAAATGTCCGCTGGTAATTAACAAATAAATTCACCTTTGTGATAGTGCTTCCACTTGTGGCGAGCATGGTTTACTAACAACAGCATCTTTCTCTACGTTCTTGTCGATCGTCGAAATCAACGTAAATATTGGGCCTGTCTTTACCCTTCTTAACAGCTTCACTACATGATTGCGAGTTTTCATTGTCGACCTGTAGTATCATCTAGGATTTAAAGTTTAGATGAATGATGTTCTTCTGTTTTGATGGCTGGAAACATTAACATTCTTTCGATCTGGAATTAAAACCCAACCAAATTGCCTCTTCTGCTTTTGAATCAAATTTCCGACTCTGCACGTCTTGAACTTGTACGAATCATTTTGCGCCAGGTCCTCTAGATTTCTAATGTTCTCTATAAATGCATAGTTAAACATTATTGAAAGCAATACGATCCGTACCTAGAAACCACGCCTCTCTGTGCTTTACACGTTCTCAAGTCATTTTGAAAGTTAATACATAAAAAAAAATTCACACATAAACTAAACGATTACCACCGTAATTTAACCTAAATAATTACAATAGTAATTTAACTAAAGCTAATCTTATTTTATTGACGGACTTCCATACAATAAATTTGAACATGCATTATGTATTATACATACATATATGTAATAAACGTTGCAATAAAATAATTATGCTGTATATCCATAAAATTAAATTATAAATCTTACTTCTGTTCACGTTGGATTATTTCGCGCAATATAAAATTTGCCAATGCATTGATGTCTATATGACTAATTCAATGAACCCATAAAGCTACAATAACAATTTACGTAAACACTTTGGGCTATTATAAAGGTGCGAACAAATAATAATTAATTAAATGAAATCCGAATTTTATTACAGATTGTTTCACACGAAATACCTGCACAGTGCCAATTTGTTACACCGGTGCGCAGCAACCACGGTATATCATAATGTATATCACGAAGGAGTGTAAGCAGGATGCAACCGTAACTAGTGTACTGCGGCTGTACGACATACATGGTTCACAACCAAATATTGTATGCATACTATATGCACTCCTATAAAAATGCGGCCCTGACTCACGGTTCCCAAATTACTATAAGCTTTATACGTTAAATTTACAAACCAAAAGTCGTTACTCGTTTTTATTGTTTCCTAAATAATACATAATAGAATTTTTAATATGTTTTTCTAGTACTTATTGTCATAATAAAATTTAAAACTAAAGATGACGATGTCGAAATGTCTTAATTTACCATGTTGAACAAAAAGAAACCAACAAAAGCGTACAGAATATGTAATTTACCTTGGACTCTTGGAAAGATTTGTAGGGTTTAATGGACGAAATGAATAGTGTCTCGTGTGAGTATTAATTAAATTTGGAATGCAATCTTAAGTCAGCGTTTGATAAACTAAGCCGCATGTCCGAAAAAATAATACAGGTATATAGCATTTGTTATAGCTTATACGCAAATGAATTTCGAGCTTCATGAACTTGTAAATATCAGTACGATGAATGGCGTTTTCGTTTTCGGTTTTCGGAAATGTTGATAAACCGGAACTGTCACTTTTATCATTTCCAGTATTTTGCGTGTGAAAAGTAATATTTAACGTTGCTGCATAAGACTGCGGATGTTTGCAAGTGGAACATAAGAGATTACACTACTCGCTACAAGTGGCAGCACATTTCATCATAGTATCTCTTTTTTCCAAAGTTAAGATACTAGCGAGTAAACTCTTAAAAGTGTTCCTTAAAATGACAAATTGTGGGGGTGGAAAGGGATTCTAAAGTAGGGTTTGGATAAAATTGTAGGATCTGTTCATTCTACTTTGATAAAATTAGCCGAAATTTACCAGCCGAAAGAGGAAAAACTGATAATGCAGATAGTGCCTCGACTACTTCAGCCGAGAGTTAAAAAAATTATAATAAATTGAAATGTTCTAACCGGAAGTGACTAATCTACAAAATCAGCCAAAAATATATGTATAATACAATAACAGCAACAAATAAAATTGAAGTACCAATATTAAGTTAATATAACTCGAGAAAGGATAGTAATAAAAATGTCATATCTCTAAAAAATTTCATTTCATACAGCCGATAATTGTCGATAAAGAAGTTTAAAAATTATCTATCATTAAATGGCTTGTAGTTGGCGTTAAAATGGTTTGCAATTCAATGCCAGACAGACACCGATCTAACTACGCCAATTCGATGGCCCTTATAGGGTTACTAGTGAAATTTTGATTTGATAGCTCAAGATTTTAGGTAGATTTTGATCATAGGTTTGGGATGAACCTGTTGAGGTTACAGAGGGAAATTTGAATTTTCCCCTCCTTCTGTCGGTAAAGTCGTCCATCATTCGAGATTTTGCCAGATAGACTCCAATCTGACTATACCGATGTCTTAATGATAGATAGCTTTTGATTGTAGGTTAGGCGTCAGGGTGATGTATCACCTCATCGGGGGTGAAATTATTACTCTACCCACGTTTCGTCGATAATTCGTTCGTCATTCGAGATTTTGGCAGATAGACATCAATCTGACTATTTCAATTCGATGGCCGTTGATCATAAGTAGTATTTGATAGTAGATTTGGGGTGGGAATTAAGTGAATGAGGTTATAGGGTGAAATATCGTATTTGTTTCACACAGCTGGAAATTGTCGATAAAGAAGTTTAATAATTATCAAGCATTCGACGGTGTAGTTAAAATGATTTGCAGTTCAAGGTTATGCCAGGCAGACACCGATCTGACTGCGCCAATTTGATGGAGAAAGGCCATAGGTAGATTTTGATGATAGGTTTATTAGATGGGTCTGATGAGGTTATAGTGGTGAAATTTTAATTTCCTCCTTCTATGTATCTATAAAATCGTTCATCATTCGTGATCTTGACAGATAGACACCATTCTGAATATGCTGATTCGATTTCCCATAAGCATAGTAGATTTTGATTTTAGGTTTGGGTGAGTTTGATGAGGATATAGCGGTGAAATTTTGATTATTCCCAAGTTTTTTTTCGATAAAATCGTCCATTATTCATGCTAGTGAAGTTTATCCAAACTAATCCAAAAATACAACAACAACAAACTTATTGTAATATTATTGGTGTAAGTAAACATTCAGGCGAATTAATATTGTGTAATTTAGACGAGATGTGATTTTGTAATTGGCCTTAGATATAATCCAAAGTCATTCTTAGTATTTTCTAAGCATTTAGCATGACAATCAGTGACATTGGTACACGGTCTAAACGCAAACGAGTGTCCCTAGTAAATTATTTGATTTTTTATGAGTGGCAACTGACCTAACGGCCCAGTTGGAATCTTGACACATTGTCATTTGCACCCAAAGCAGTAATGCCGAACACTGTTAGGTCGCTCTTCACTTATTTGCAAACATATTTAATGGACTTAATGGAGTTATAGAACTCAATATTACAGTGTGTTGCGAATGTTTTCGATAGAAGCTTGAAATACGGAACGATATAGCGATTATCGACCACGGTCCACGACATCTTTTCCTTTAATTGTCAAAGTGACCGTTCTGCCATGACCTTTGGGTGAACGACGCCGTTATAGTAGATAACCATCGTTTCCACTAATTGTGTATGCCAGCAACGGACGAGGATCTTGTTTTGAGCATTTTTCATCTGCCATACACGATGAATCTGGATTGTGATCTCCGCACGGACTGTGAATCATGTTTGTGGAAACTACCGCGAACAACTCCGGGTCTGCTTTTGTATCTGGTATTTTGGCGCTGATGATTGAATTGTTTTGATCTGGTCTGATTTTCTCAATTAACCACAGCAGAATGTGTACATGTGGTAATCCACGCCTCTGCCACTCTACTGAGTACATCCAACAACGTATGGCTGTCCGAAAACCATCTGTTTAACGTTGAAGTCCATTAACGTTCTGAGTTTTTCTTTAAGCACACGTGCAGTGATACCATGGCGATCGCTGGAAGTTTGTCCTGGCAGTAGATTACCGGTAGTTTCATTTTTGATTGCTTGTGAACGTGATGAACAAATCTGACCCTCCGTAATGCCGCACATATGTACGTCATACCATCCTGCGCATATTCATGCATATGCCGCTGGCTGCCAACATATGTCGCTGGGAGAATGGTCAATTGACCGACGTTGGTTGCATCGCCGTCCGAAGCGATGTCATTGCGTAGATGAATGTACTGCTTGGATAGTAGTTTTGATTGATTAGAGCGGATGAATTTTAAACGTTCCGTTTTGATTTAGACATACATATCAACGCAACCTCTTGAAACAACCATCTCCTGGCAATTGCGAGTACAACAAAAAATGATTGAGCCAAATCGGTTCAGCCCGACTCAGATTATCCAATTTTTCTCTTCTAAATGACCATCTGGGCGAAATCCAGTACAAAAACATCATTTTTCGATTTTCCAAATTTTCCGGTGGTTTTCCCCAAAATTTTGCCAGATAGACATACAATCTGACTATACCGATGCGAGTACCCATAACCATAGGTAGATTTTAATTATAAGTTAGGGGTCGGTCTGACTATATAAATTTTACGGCCCATGGCCATAGGTATATTTTGATTATAGGTTTAAGGTGAGTCTGCTGAGGTTATAGGTGAAAAATATATAGTGAAATTTTTATTTTCCCCCTTCTCCTAACGATAAATTCGTCCAAGTGGGGAAAAAATTCCACCTATCTAACCTGATCAGAAGGTTACCTCCAAATGTACAAGCAAAATCAACCTTTGGTCATGGGCCATCGAATTGACATAATATGATTGAAGCCTATCTGAGAAAATCTCGAAATTATTTTATTGACTAAACACGGGGAAAAATAAAATTGTACCCATAACCTGTCAGCGCAAACTTAGAATTTAAATCTGTACCTACAGTCATATTTTATAAAGTTTTCATAGTCAGTTCATAGTCAGACAGACACCGGTTATTTGAAAAAATCTCGAATAGCGAACAATGTTATCGTCGAAACAACGGGAAAGAAACATTTCACCAATCTAACCTCATCAAACCCATTCCAAATATGTTATAAAATTCTACTTAGGGCCATGGTTTATCAAATTGATTGTCAAATCGGCGTTGATCTGTCAAATCTTGATAAGCAAACCTTTCATCAGCTGAAGTTTGAAATTAATCTTTTTTACCGATATAATCTACATTCTCGACATTTAACGGTTGGTGAAGCAATTTTGATTATTTGAACCTACGTTAGCGATGTTTCGTGTTGCGGTTCAATCACATCTGCATTGCCGACACTTTCGTCTAACTTTAACAGTATCTCAATAAACTTCGCCATTTCATAGCCAATTATTATTAAATTTTGTTTCAATGGCATTGATTTTGTTGAAACACACATTTTAGATGAGGTTCTTGTATCTGTGCGATTATACACGCTTCAATTGGATTCTAACCTTGCGAACCTAAGTAAAAAATTAAAGGAGATTATCATTTAGAATTTGCTAAGTAATATTTGATTTTTTGCAGCCAAATATTTAAGTTTCAGATTTTTGTTTGTGCTTCATTTGACAGACTGAATCGCATTCGAGTAAATTCGAAGAGGCGAAATGGAGTTGTGATTATCGCCTTAGAAATGTCTTTGGGGGCGACAGGAATTAAATGATACGCTCTGACTACTAGGCGATTGTACATCCATGGAGAAGTTTTGGATGTGTGGTATCGGGAAACGATTCCGTATTGTTACCAAATTAAGTCACTGAAAATCGCCTCAATGTGTCCAGTTACTTTTTTTTCATCATTTGGACAAAACATGAAAGATGTTAAAAATCGATGTTCGTCTTTTTGTGGAGTACTGCGGATCTGATAGTCTTGATCTAGATCTAGGAAAGTAATTTTTCGCAATACGTTACGATGAACCATGACATGTTTGATGGGTAAATTATAATTTTGCCATAATCGTTGTCGATTGTGAAGAGTAGAGGGGTGAGTGTACCAACCCTATAACAGTAATTTCATTGGTTGAGAGTTGAATTACTGTGTCAACAAGCAACTTTCGCTTGATATTGACTAAATATTGACTAAATGAACAAGATAGTTTACGAATGTATATATGTACATGTCGTAATTTCGTGGAGTTATTTCGTCGTCAGGCGGTTTTTTTTTGCTTAATAAACACATTTTTATTAATCACTTGTTTTTGTTTCGCAGAATATTTTTCAAAAAGTTTAAAAAATCACTCGATCGATTTGGACTTGTTAGGTCATCATCAGGAGTATCTACTGAATTGTATTAGTAAATTTTTTTTGTTATATAGTAGAAAAAAGCAAAATATAAATAAAAATAAAAGAAGGAGGGGAAAAAATAAGCAATAAAAATTAATCTACGGATCGCGCAGGTAGGCGATGAGTCATAGGTTGAGTAACAAAATTCAAGGTATATTATTGCGTACGTGAGAATAGAAAAGGGCGGGGTCTGTAATTGGTGAGGTTTTTTCTACTATATAACAAAAAAATTTTACTAATATAACAAAAAAATTTTACTAATACAATTCAGTAGATACTCCTGATGATGACCTAACAAGTCGAAATCGATCGAGTGATTTTTTAAACTTTTTGAAAAATATTCTGCGAAACAAAAACAAGTGATTAATAAAAATGTGTTTATTAAGTATAAGTGTGTTTCGCCAAGTGCCTACGGCAAATAGCGTAAAAGGTTTTTTTTGCCGTTTAAAAAAGGTGTCTCGACTTTTGTGTTCGTTAATATGATGACTGCGCAGTCCCAATTTCATCTTTTTTTGTATTCTTGTCGTTTTCAGATCATTATATCGATCGTTCCTGATTTACATGGAAGGTGATGCCTTGTGTTTCGGAGGTTGGCATGGTGCCACCAAAAGCATGGTGTCTTCATATCACGACTTATGTCGCGTAGGCGAAAATTGCTTTATCCTAAGGATTTAGGTCGTTTGTTGTAAAGTCTTTCCATAATATTATTTTTCTTACCAAAGTTGTTGTTACTGTTGTTCGATAACGTTTTTTTGATTTGCTGGACGCACTTTTTGTTGCCGGCACAGTTATGAAGTTGCTATATGTTACGCTGTGGTTCTATCCTTCTTCAGTTGCCCACACCCGCTTATATACACCTGACTATAGTATTCTATACTTAATAAACACATTTTTATTAATCACTTGTTTTTGTTTCGCAGAATATTTTTCAAAAAGTTTAAAAAATCACTCGATCGATTTCGGCTTGTTAGGTCATCATCAGGAGTATCTACTGACATCAGTAGATACTCCTGATGATGACCTAACAAGTCGAAATCGATCGAGTGATTTTTTAAACTTTTTGAAAAATATTCTGCGAAACAAAAACAAGTGATTAATAAAAATGTGTTTATTAAGTATAAGTGTGTTTCGTCAAGTGCCTACGGCAAATAGCGTAAAAAGTGACTATAGTATTGTAATTGCTGCAGCTTTATATCACTGAATCGTGAAATAAACAAAGGACTCGTCCACGAAGGTGTAGTGAATTGCTGCACTTCCAAAAAAATGTAGTCAGAGCCTCGAATTTCATCGATCGGGCCTATAATAGATCTTACGAACCAGTTTTAAATTTAAATATTAATCCAAAACAATTTTGATGATTTTCGATTAAGCTCAATAATTCACAATCCTGTACGTATGTACGATGATTACGCATTGCGTTTGGTTCTTTTTTGTTTTTGCTCGCTACAACAGAATTTTTTATTTTTTATTAATTTCGGCCACTTCAAACCCAAACCGAATCTTTTATTTTCATCTTCAATCACTGAATGAAACATATTTCTCTCGCATTTATCTTTTTGAAAACTCAAAAATAATTCGTAACCAACTGGCTCCGAAAACATTTTTTTTGTAAGAGGCAATTTTATTTAGCAGTCGTGAAACTCTAAGCAAATAATTTCGAAGTTGAAAATTCAAAGCATAAACTCAAATTGTCAACAGTTGTGTTTTTTAAATTTCCGTGCCGTAACTTGGTGTATGAAAATTTTGAAAGACTAATGATAGATCTAGGGTCAGGTTCCGTTAAAAATGTTTCTTGTTTTTTTTTTTTAAGAAAGTATTAATTATCCAGTGGATTTAATATCCTTTGAAGGTCAATTAATATCCCTTTTGCATTCACGCTCCCACTCACTATTCATTCACCTATTCACACAATTACATTATACCACCTGTACATTACAAGCTCCAGGTCAGGTTGTTCAATGACATGAATGCCGATGTGATTTCTGCAGTCCACAGAGAGTCCAATCGATGCACCCCACAGAGGCACTGCACCACTGGTCCGGTATTTAGGTTTTACTTTAGACATCAAAGTTTATAGACTCTTGCTTAAATTGAATTCTTCTGTTCTATAAATCGCACCTATTCTTCAATGTATTGCCTTCAAAGATGTGTCCGGAACTATGCTCTCAACTCCAATTTCTTTGTCCTCTGTCACCCTTCGTTATACAAACAGTTTGTTTGGCTATTTTAAATTAAATGCTTTGGATCGTGCAACAATTGTGGTTGTGTTGCTATGACTAATAACAAAATGTTTCCTGAGCTTGATTTTGGTAACTAATATTCTATTCTCAGAGAAGCTTGAAGCAAAAGACTTCACCAACCAGGAGTTAGAGTCACTCGCCTTTCTTCTGACGGCTCTTACACGCAATTATCTGTGAATATTGAAACCTTTTGCTTATCACGCTGCTAAAGGGTCACTTTTTGTGCTTTGCGTAAAGACTGCATCGAATAGGAGAACAGCTCGTTCGCATGCAATCCCAATTATCTAAATTTAGTACTCTTGTTATAGGTCAACTGTGTTCCCTGCAATGGTTAAAGATGATCTAGTTAGTAAAGCGGTCGCCAAAACAAACAACAAAATGTGAAGGCTACCCAAGAGCAGTATAAAAGTTTTAAAAAATATATCATTGCAGAGGGAGGTCTACTCCCGAACAACAAAAACTTGCCACGAATAAAATCAAAAAATTTGAAAAGAATATAAGAATGGAGGCTCAAAAAGAACATTAAAGAAGCGGGGTGTTATAGTTAGAGGTAAGACACGTACAGTCACACATTCGAGATGACGTTGCGGCTGTTTTAAACGATCAACACATTCAATAATACAATTATAAAAATAATTATCTGAAACTTATTTTAAATTTTGTCATTAACACCAGTTTATGTACTCTCTCATACGAAAATACCAGCGATCACGAATTTTGATACACGGTTTACTAGAGGTCAAGTACGACAAATCATGACCCAAATTAATCATATCGCACCGTATAATCCGGTATCAAGATTACTTGTTTAATATTGTTACATCATCTTGTTAAAATTCCCATTATTCATCAACACGTTAAAATTCATTTCGAGTCTGATATGTGCGTCTCACTTCAGTACCACCAACTTTATATTATAATCTTTCAATCAACATGTCAATTTTATCCATTTAACCATGATGTATAATTTTTTTATTACTCTTTTCTTTGCTGCCTTCTTAAAGCACGTTTTTGTTAATTTCATGTTATAACTTACATCTTACAAAACATCAAATCTGCTATTTGTCTATACACCTAATTATTAAGCTGAGGTGCAATCGTATATGATCAACGAATGAATCTTTCTTAACACATTAACATGTATCGTTTATAGATACGGTCATTTACATAATTTAACATATGTATTATGTAGAAAACTTTATTTATAGGTTTTTGTCTTCACAAATCTTCGGCCACCACAACTCAACTCGATACATTTTTATCGAAAGTGTTTACATTTATTTTCGGTTTCGAACAAATAAATAACCAAAGCTTAAACATTTTTTGTTACTTTCACTTGAATTTTTATGTACTTCGTGCACATACCAAGTACAAGTTGTCATGATTTAATTTAAATTTTAAATAGAATTATTGTAGTTAGCAATAGATAATTAGTGTCAATTAAGTGTATTTTGTGTGATAAATTTGAATATGTTTGCTCAGGCCAATTTACATACAAGGCCCGCGCCTGTATAATTTTAAAATTAATTTAAGCTAACAGGTTTTATTTTGGGTGGATTTAACTTGTTTTAGGCGTAATTAACGATTTACGTCCAAATCAACATTAAACGTTTAACTAAATCCAAATCTAAAAAGATGTCGTCTAACAAATAATGCAGAAAATCCTTTCAACAGATAAACTAACGAGCAGTGAGGCTACACTGACTGAGAATTCAGAAAAATGCTTGCAATATAATCTTTTCCGTTGTCATCAAAAATATGCCTGGCAACTATATTATGAAAAGCAAGCTGGAGTATCAAGATTTGAATTCAGATAATGTTCCAATAATGCCTTAAATAATTACAAAACTACTTCTCACCCCTCTTTAAAACACTAAATTTATCAATCCTAAAACGAATAAGTTTTATCACCTAAAGAAAAGCTTCAAATAGATATACATATAAAGATCCATAAATGAATTTTTAAATAATATTATTATAAAATGTTCCTACCACCCTTTGTAGTTAGTTTACGTTAAGCAGATTCAATTTGCCAATTAGACACTATTTCAAAAACTATAACACAACTCGACAGTTTATTGTGGATTATTTGTCGATTTTATTGTTGATCTATTCCAAATTTTTGTTTATTGGGTTGACTCACGAATTTTGTCTTATTGGGTACCGAATTAATAGCAGTGTTTTTTTATTAGCGCCTGATAGATTTATCCGGTGCTCACAATTGTTTATGTCAAAACTTATGTTTAGCAGTATAATATGTTTCAGGTCGATAAATGTTTGTTTTATAGATACATTTATTTTTGAATTTTTTGGTTTGGACACCAGTGAATAATATGGTTGTTGTTAAATAAATAATATAGAAAACAACAACGAATCTATTTTAACTGAAAAACCAACAAACAGGCACTGGCGCTGCATCCCATTAATTGATTTGGTCGCCTCTTAATGCTAATGAAGTTTAAATTAAATTACATCTAAATTACAAAAATGGCGGTTTGTACTATTTTAGGAAAAACTGAAAACGTCTTTTGGAAATAGGATGTTTATACTTCAAAATAAAATAGAATGTGAAGATGTATTAGTGAATTGAGAACAGGAGAATAAAAGATTTTTAGTACTGTAAATATGTTAATTTCATTCCAAAATCATATTTTAGAATATGAATTTGCTTAGAATCAACATTTCTAATAAATGTCGTTCTTCGTTAGAATTTGATTCAGGTTGGCATAGATAGGTCAATCAAAATATCATAAACCATGTAATTGAGCGCCACTTGGCACGTTATCCCTATTTTACATCGCATTTCAACTGCAGCAGGGCAGCCATTAGTCATTTTACGTGTTGTGAATTCTGAACCTAATTAACTGAACAAATTTGAAATTAGACGACAATTTTTCCTCTTGTCGTGGGCTATTTAGACATCGTTTGAGTGGTTTGATCTAAATATAACAAAGCTACTGACAATGTGAAAAAATATTTAGAAGTTTACTGGTACGTACTACCTTATATAAATTCAAGAAAATATGTATCAGACACAAGTATACTTGGAAAGTTCATCCCGAAAGAGCGAAAAAAACGCATTGACGTAAATGTTTGTCCCATTGGCTCGAAAGTTAAAGGACTTTTTGCTTTGCTCCTAATCATGTGGATTGTGGAGCTGAATGCTACTTATTCTGACTAATTTTTTCTGCCAAGATAGACTGTTAAAACTCCATTGAACATTGTTATAAGCCCGTAATTATTATTTGATATTGAAATATTCAAAAATTACGAGTTAACTCTAAAATTCTTGTGGTAGAGAGATAAGAGATAAAGTGAGATTTATGAGATAAAGTTCATTCGTGTGACGCGTTACATATATTGCATCTATACTTGTCGGTCGCCCTGCTAATGAAGTGATAAATGTTGTTCATTAAACCATCGATATTTAGCGGAGTTAAATCAAGGAAGGATCCAAATGGAGCGATAGCGCAATTGCTCCCTCCTTCATAGTATTAAAAATCTTATTGCCCAGTTGGTGCTTGAAAAGTTTTATTTAGTTAGAGTAAATACATTAAAACATAACAATATCCAACTGATAATTACAAATTCGCTCAAATTCAGCTTGACTGTGAAATTTGATCGCCCAAAAAGTATTTTGTCAAGTTTCTGCTACAATAAACAGCGGTTTCTTATGGATTTCCCATCAAATGCAGCCGTTATCTGATACACGGATGGAAAACGATATTTGTAATCGATTGTAGACTGTATTCGGTTTGTATAATGTAATTGAGATTCAGTCAAACAACTGAATAGAAAATGGCTGAACGACTCAGACAGATTGATTGAACGGGATGAAAATTATGCTTAAGATATTTCCACAAATTAGGAGATTCTAGTGAATTTTGATCGAAATCGGTCTGCCGGAAGTGACAGCCAACATTTTGAAAACAAGATACGACAACACGATTAAAATAAAAAGTTTGTGAATTAAATTTCCAACAAAATTAGTTGAAAAATTGAAGTTTTGGAAAAAAAATTATTTCACCAAAATTTGGCATCTCTACAGGTAAATTGGGAGAGCTGTGTGAAATGTGGAGGACATCTGCATACCAGATACGTACAAAAGGTTCCGTAGCCCTCTTTCAATATTAGCAATGAAGATTACATTTTTAACAAGGGTTGATCTTGTTGGTTTTCCGAAATTTAAGGTGAAATAATGATTTTTGATTATATGTACAAGACAGTTTTACAAAAATTCCAGTATAATTTTTCATTTTAAAAATCAAGAGTGGTGTATTCGAGATCTTTGTACATTCGTGCAGCTAAAAGAATGTCGAGTGTTAACCTAACCACCGAGTGTTAACCTATTTACCCCTCCATTTTTTTTATTATGGAATTAAATTTTGAATTTATGAACTTTTTAACCATTATTGATTAATCTATAGTTTGAAAATCAATAGTTCAAATTTTTGAGTTTCGGACCAAAACTTTCTAATTTTTTTCGGGATTGATTATAACCTTTTCGTTATTTTGTATTATTTTCCCCCCTGAGAGACCTATTACATATTTTAATTAGCGAGAACTCAACCCAGTTTATAACTAGATCCTTCGCTCTTTCGTTAACTTTCCTTGTTATCAACCACAATTTAACCAGGTTTACAGAAAACAAAACCAATTATCTAATGACGTCATAATTTTGAGAGCAGTGCACTTAAGTTTAAAAATAATATGAATAAATTAGGTAATAGATAACATTATTATTTATTATTATTACTATTATTAGATATCTTTAAGTAGATACAATTTCTTATTTAGACATTATACAACAACTATAACACATTCCGACAGCCTATTGAGGACATTTGCCGACTTTATTGCTAATTTACTACAGATTTACTTTGATGATAGGGTTAAATTACAAATTTCGGCTTTCGAAAAGCTACACAGTTGAAACAGTTAAATTTATTTTTACTTTTTCATCAGCTGTGTTGATTTTCGAGTTTTTTGCGAACTTATGTTAAAACAGCTAACTTCACTCATGTCTTATAGAAAAAATATTTGGAACACGATTTTACAAGGCAGTATCCTATATTGCGATACTATTTAATATTTGGTAATAGGGCGTAAGTGACCATCTTTTGTGTTGTTTGTCTTTTTATACATAGATCAAGTTTTGGCAATTCTCAAAACACGTGAAGAAATATATTTTGTTTAAACGCACTTGTATAACACCGGATCCGCTCGAAACGCGATATTTCAAAACGCGATATTTCAAAACGAGATATGACAAAACGAGATATGGTACAAAACGAAATATTTCAAAATGCGATATTTCAAAACGCGATATGGTACAAAACGCGATATGGTACAAAATGCGATATTTTGAAACGCGGTATTTATTTTATATGGTACAGAATATGCGTTGCGAAGCGACGGAGCGCAGCGACCCACCTGATATCGATCAGATGTACTATCGTTCCTATCGACTTTTAAATTCCTATAAACTGAAATTAAATTTCAACTTCACCCGCCTGATATAACCCGATCCTAAACTCCCGTTTTGTACCATATCGCGTTTTGTACTATATCGCGTTTTGAAATATCGCATTTTGAAATATCGCGTTTTGTACCGTATCGCGTTTTGAAATATCGCGTTTTGATAATTCGCGTTTTAAAATATCACGTTTCAAATGGGACCCGTGTAACACAGGCAACTGTTTTTTTGTTGAAAAAAAAATATGGCATAAACAAGTTAATAATTAATACTTAATAAACACATTTTTATTAATCACTTGTTTTTTGTTCCGCAGAATATTTTGAATGTCTTTCAAAAAGTTTAAAAAATCACTCTTTGAATCACTTTTTGAAAGACATTCAAAATATTCTGCGGAACAAAAAACAAGTGATTAATAAAAATGTGTTTATTAAGTATAAGTGTGTTTCGCCAAGTGCCTACGGCAAATAGCGTTAAAAGTAATAATTAATACTAAAAATGGTTATTAATTTGTTTAATATATTAATTTACACAAAACACATTTGGACACAGCAAAAAAAATACTTAAATAACAAATTATAAAAATTACGCACTTTCGTGGCTTGTAATTTGTCAAAAATTGACAATAATGTTTGGTGGTGGTAGTGTCGATCAAATCGAAAAAATATCAAATCTTTCAAAAAATATCAATTTGATTTAAATCAAATCTATCTGTCATTTTTGTGTCGAATAGAACGTAAAAAATTGATTTCGATCATTTTTTTTTGAAAAAACTTCACGTTTCATTTTTCTTTTTCTCGAAATTTGTTTTATTGTATTATTTTGTGAAGAGCTCCCATATTTCCAAAAATAAGAAAACTAACTCCGAAAATTGTCGATAGGAGGCCGGGTAATAGAGAGAAGTAATATAACAGAGATAAAGCTGCATACAAAATTTTGAAACAATTTTTTTAGATTTGCTTTGTTCCAATGGAGAAAGCAAACTACTCACAAGTACTTGTATCTACTCGCAGCTACTCATACTCAAACGATGGTGTAGATGTTGAAAGCTGTTACGCATAAATTTGCCGGCAGGTATATTAGTTTCAAAAAATCTAACAGATGGCTTTTTGATGGTTAGGTTATGTTGAAATGTTAATTTTTTACAATTTTTTGTTTGTTTATATTCGATTGATTGACAATAAGGGACTTTTGTGGAAAATGATTACAAAATTACAATAAAATTTGTATAAATATACGTAAATTAATTTTATTAACATTGTAACTATTAAAACCTCAATTAAAACCTCTTTCCTGCCAGCGTATGCACAGATTAAGGCTTCACCTTCATGGTATGTCCAATTTTTGACACCAAATTGTATACAAATATTCAAACAAATTTAATTTTGTATAACAAAATATGTTGCTGTCATAATTTTGCCCGTTCCTTTGGTTATTTACTCACAAGTACTTGTGAGTAGCAAATTGTTTCCATTGGAACACAGCTATTGTAACCCCAAAGTACAAACTCATTTTACGATTTTAATAATAAACTTAGAATGTCAAGCTCTTCGATTATACATTAAGCGTTTCTTTCACTTTTCATAAAGTTTTTGTTTCAATTTTTTTTCTTTCAGATTATACCGGTAATTTTAAATTTGGTCAGCATAAAACCGGATCATGACCCTATATTTTACTATGAAAATAAGCGAAAACATTTTGTATGCAGCTTTACTTCTGTTTATATTTATTTTTTGCTGTAGCCGGGGGTTGTTTCTATGCAAATACGGAATTTTTGTATTAGTTATGTCCGAAATTTAAAGAAAAATTGTTTAAATAGACACGATGAAATTTAATTTTTAGGTTTTTTTTTAGAAAGAATCATAAGAAACAGCAATGTTCAAACATATTTTAGCTCAAGGTGCAAATATCATAAGGCCGGGACACCGTGTAGCTTTACCAATTGCTCCATAGTAGATCATATTTCTTAATAAAGCCGGTTGGAAGTTAATAATTTTCTATTCTTCCGAAAAGCAATAACATGTAATATAATAAACACTCGTATGTGACTCATATTTCACAGTTTTCCAAAAAAATATAACAAACAAAAGAAAGTAATAAATTAAATATTTAAGTTGTTTGTAATTATTCTAAAGATTTTCAAGAACAATAAAAGTTTTTCTCATCACACATAACATGTTGTTGAAATCTCCGGGAGATGAAACACATACGAAACACCAACTGTATGTACAAAACAATGGTGTTTTAAAATTTGTATAGAGGTAAATATTTCTCAGCAACAACATCATCATCATCATCATCATCATCATTATTATTATTAATGCGTCTTCATTCAAATACTACCTAGTGTTAATTTGAAAATTTGAAAGTAAAATTGAAAATCTTAATAATGGAAATCGTTTTTCATTTTTTTGTTCCCTATCAACGATCAAAATATAAGATTTCTTATTTTATTGTTTTATTATTCAAATACTTCACATAATAATTAAGCCAGATAGATGTAAGAAATTATCGCTGTATGCATTGATTGAAAAGCCGTGCATCATTTAATTATAAATATATAGGGAAAGTTATGAGATTTTAATTAATATGCTTATATTAGGGCAGTACACCTTCCAATCCATTTCTAAACTCAAAATATCGCTTTATTATCAGATTAAGATTATTATAATTTTTTATCTTCCTGCAAACTTATTGCGTATCTTTAGCCTAAATTACTAATACCGACAGTGACATTGGTCCGAAATTAATTAATTTAATCGAGAAATGTAGTGTAATTAATTTATAGTTCGAATCGATTTCAACTCAATTTTGAAATAAAATATTTTGCCCTATCTCGCGCCATTTTAGCTTAGGAAACCTTCTTATATCGATCGAGGTTCAAAATAGCATCATTAAATATTGACATTCACATCAAGAGCACAACCGTTTTGGTTTTAACTATTTCATGCTATATCCCTTTTCCTGCCCGGTAAGACAATTGTGTGGGTACATTGATCATCAGATTACAGGATTTTTGGAATCTTTCGACACAATCAATTTGTTTCTCAAAAGAAACTGAAAGCCACTGTTTCTAGTTTCTGGTTCCTCCTTTCCTTTTTTCCGATCTCATTTTGAATAAATACCGTGAAATTCAGTAAAATCATATATTATTTTGCAAATCCTCAATTGTGAGGTGGAAGAATCGATCAAATTTTTTAATAAGATCCAATCCGACATCACATGTTTATAACTAATTTGGGTCGCGACCCATACTTTGAGAGTAGCTGTTATAACGACCATAAAATTTCTGTTTTGCGTTGTTTCTCAAATCAATGCAAAACCTATTTACGTTTAAAAGCGAAAAGTGATGACCGTTAAAACAAGATATGCAAATTAAGATGAAATCAATAATTTTTTTACTTAATCGTCTTACCCCAGTGAGAAGTGTTGATTGTTTAGCGCGCATATTGATATGCAGTTCATTGTATTTTGTGCACAGACTCTATATATGCAAAGTGAATGGTTTTCGTTTAACTTTTGACCCGTTTCGGACGTAAAAAGAAATCAAACAACAAATACTTGTTTTTTTTATTTATGAAGTCGTCCGTTTGCTGCATGATTTGGTATATGCCCCTCAGGGATATCCGAGTTGCATAATATCACGATAAAATTATATGTTTGGTTAATCGAAACAATTTATGTATTTAAATTCACCTGTATATGAATTATTTTTATATGCGGGATTACGAAACCTGAAGTTTTTAAGTGTTGAGTGACCTTAATTTATTTATTTTTTTTTCGTAAGGTTTCTCAATTTCCACTTACATACTTTACAAAACAAAATGCTACAGATCGAGATCTATCGAAGTCGTGTGTATATGAGTTGTCTTAATGAATTGGAATCTTTGTTTGATCGTATTTGTATCAAAGTTTTTGTTGGGATTCATGGGTCATAAATGATAAAAATCCAATTAAGAATTCAGCAGTTGCTAAATTAACGCCCCTATTAAAATTTCGGGCTGTTTTAAAAACACGATGCCAATCATGATTTCACCTGTAATTTTAAAGTAAAGCATTGGTGTTAACAACGATCACTTTCTGAATTTCAACCCCATTTAAATTGACTATTTTAAAAAGTAACTGTTCTTTGGCTTTCCTTCAGCCTTGCTGTGATATATTTTGATATTGTTCGTGGCTGCCGAATTTCAAGATTATCAGTCATCGATACATGTTTGTATGCTCATAAGGTTCATTTAACCGTCTAAACGTAGGTGCAGAAACAGTCGATGTTGTATATAACTTAAAATTAAGTGTCTTTACGAGAATGTGGTTTACGTTTAAGTATCCATACGATCAAAATGATCATAAGATTAGCGCATCTTACCATTAACTGGTCTTGCGATTAAGTGCTTATCAGTTGATGTGGCCTTCAGATTTAATGCGATTACGATTATGCGGTCTAAGATGATATGAACATAATTCGTCGGTTTAATAGGATCTTCGCATCAAACCATTCAAAAAATGCACAGGACCCGCACCACACGTAACATTCAACTTAAAATCACCAATTAATTACCACCACGTCTAAGGCGATAAATTACGCCAAAAAACACTTTGCCCAAGATTAATAAAGGGTGCGGCATCTTTTGGTTCTTTTTTGAACTAGCGGTTATTTCGCCGTTTATAGCTGTAATGCCATCTGTTAAGTGACAGAAATTCTGTATTATATTCCCGGTGAACGAAATGAGTAGATATATCCTTGACCAACGTTGAGAAATATTGAAAACTTATTTCCAAAGTATAGTGAGTTAGTTGCCGATATTTGCCGAAAATTGCGTACAAAATTCGGTAGACATGAAGCGCCAACTGAGAACAATGTGAGCAAATTTGTGAATAAAGTGCATTCGACTGGCATCTTAATAGTCAATACACATGTTCCGCATCGCCGTCCAGCTCGTTCGATGGAAAATTTTGCTGCTGTAACTGAAAGCGTGCGTAAACATCCGAGCACCTCAACCGTTAGCGGGTTGACAAGAATGAACACGAAAGGGAAATCCACGCGTGACAATTGAGAAGCCAATACACTCAAAACGAGTGACTGGTTGGAGTGGAACATGATCCGAAGGCATCAAGGGCCATTTTTCATCGAAAATAAGCAAGGAGCCGCACTAACAGTCAAAGGCGATCGTTATCGTTACATGTTAACTGCGATTGAAGAGGAAAACTTGGCCGATATTTGGTTTAAATGAAACAGCTCCACCACCCGCACCGCCAATGATACAATCGATGTTTTGCACCCTACCTTCGAAAAACGCATTATTAGCTGTAATAGCAATGTCAACTAGCTGCCTAGAAGCTGCGACTTGACTCCGTTGGAAAATTGTTTGTGGGGAGCCGTAAAACATAGGGTTAAACGATTGAAAATGCACTGAAAAATTAATCGACAGAATGGTGTACTTCAGGCCCAGCCGAGACAGTCATTTGAATGAAATAGTATTCCATTAGTAACCGGAAGGTCTACTCTCAAAAATAAAGTACTAATCATTTGAAAATGTTTGTTTTAATATACATTTTTAAACGAACTTAAAGTTGCCGAGCTCTGTAGGGTTTTCTGAATGAGCAATGGTAGTCAATGAGGGCAACTGCGGCCCTAGAAACATATAGTTTCCGCGACTCAATAAGTGTGTGTTGTTGAACAAAACTCAGCCATCGCCATCTCTTCACTGGAAATTAATGCTTTAACAATATGATTACCTAACTCGTCAATAAAATGCGTACAACAAACAATTTCCTTATTAAACGCAAGAATTGATTAGACTACTTTACACCTAACTAGTTTTGTGGTATCCATTTGTACAGATTTTATAATTTCGGCTTTCCGTTCATTAAAGATGTTACTCAACTTTCAGTTGTCCAGGTGGCCCAGCTTTCAACTGGGATACAGTTAATGGAGTTAATGATGGAGTATTAAGGCTAAACCTCGCGATTTTTCTTTTGTCTTTTAAAATTTCATTGAAAACCTTGAAAAACTTTTCAGAACGAAATTTCCGCAGATTTACCTTTCGCTGTAACACCGAAGTCAAAAAAGTGGTACCTCGGAAGTGGAATTCGACCCAATGGAAGAGGCAGCATAGGAGCATTTTTGATGTGTGCAAATATTTTTAAAAGTATATCTTCTATGAGAAAAACGACTGCAACAACTATTGTGGCAACCGGTGAACCAAGAAGCTTTTGAGAAGCTTAAAAATGTGTTTATGCCGAACTTTGTATTAATCCACTATGGGCCGAAGAACAAAATTACGGTAGCGGCGTGTGCATCGAGCTATATGACATGAAGATCTAGAAAACTAGAAGCAGATCCAGATAGAAATGTTTCATCGATACATTTACGGTTGTAAGTTCGAGCTTCAGACAGCTAGCCTTTTGCAACGATACTCACTCATTTTGATCATTTTGCTCACGCAGATTTTATCTCGCGATTAATTACCGATCACGAGAAAAAAAATGAAGAAATTGCCATTGAGAGTTTGGAAAATGCAAACTGCATCGACCAGCTGCCATCAATATTTGAGGCCTTGCAGTACAAACCCAGTCTATGAGAACATTGTTAAAGATCTCCACCCTCATCGAGAACGGTTGGCCGCGATCACCTAGGCAGATGATGGAGTCAGAGGTTGCAACATTTTTCGCTCGATGAGGAGAACTAATGATCGTCCAAGGTTGCATTTTCATCCTTCCCACCTGACCGTTGTCTGGTCTCCAATTTGTGTCAGAAGGATTCGAGCCGTTTTTCAGTGAAAACGTCACCGAACACATCAGAACGGTATAGTTTCACCCGTAGATACCAATGTCACTTGACCGTCGAAATAAAACTTTTAAATGTTCTTGATAGCGTATACAAAACGTATTGCATAAAGCGTTGGAATAATAATGTTTCGATTAACCAGACATATAATTGGGCTGCATTTCGAAGCCCCAATGTCATTCTCGTAAACTCAGAGTCCGAAAAATGCTGTAATAGACATTTTCAGAAAGCCACATTTCTTAATAGGAATTAAGTGTTATGTCCTTACAAGGTTAATTGTCGTAAATACTTCACAATCCTCCAAATGGAATAAAAAAACTATCAGCGAGCTATTTGATATTGATCAGACTGTATTTTATTATTAAAAGCACGGTAGTCCTATTAGAAGATTTGTAAATGCCTATGGTGCATGCAAATTTGTTTAGCTATGCTAAATACTCCTATGGAAAAGGCGGGTGTTGCATGAAGACTTTTCTACCGGAAAAGCATTCAGAGCACTGTGTAGCCTGCTGTTCCGGAAGCAGTTGGAAAGGCTAAAAATCGAATTCGAGCAGTTGATCAATCAGTCCTAGTCTTGTTATTAGTGCCTGTCACACTGGGTCATACTAGCGGTTATCTGGGAATTTACGAATCCAAATGGGTGGCGGTGTTACAGAAACTAAATGGATTTAAGGAAAATGCTGAAATTTATTCGTTGCCAGTTTGTGTTCATTCTGTCTACCTTCCTCCGAGAAACGCAGACTCGAATGTTCAGCTGTACTCTGGTCTTAGTATTACTCCGTTCACCGTTACCAGCCATATTTCAACTAAAGATTTCATTCAATGTGAACAAATCAAATTCGAAAAATTGTTTTAAATTTAAAACTAAATGAAATACCAGAGTACGATGTTCATTCGATATTACTTTAACAATTTTGCTCCCTGGCGTCCTTTTATGTCGATTGTTTGGTAAATTTTAATTAAACATAATGAGTGGAATGAGCTACTCGTAACTATCAAGTCGGAAATTTAGACAAAAAAAAATTGGCGCCAGGCATATTCGCCTTTAAAGCGCCGCTAGAGGTATCGTAGTCGCCCGAGCCAATGGTGGTGTAAATTCATTTATATGTCAAACTGCATAGTAAAATAATGTCTTACATCAGCAATTTGCAAATTAAATTAATTTGATAAAAATATATTTACCAAAACAGTTAGTGGTAGTTGTATTACAGTTGTTGTATTACAGTTGTTATTACATAATATGAAAAGGTGCAGATCTTGCGACTTCTCTGCAAATCTTTTCTTCTGACAAAAACGGTCATAGCCCAGAATCATGGCTGGCTCAAAACTAAATTATTTTTTGAGGTTTCCATGATTTTTCATTTTCAAGAAAACTGATTAAATCTGTTTTTCAGCTACACAACTCTTTTGAAAATTCATTTTAGAACTAGGTTTCAGTGGTTTGACACTTAGGCCTTTTTTGGCCCATTGTGATACCACGCATTTACGCCACATCATTAACCCAACCCATTCACCTATTCACCTACTCACACAACTACAGTATAACACCTGCACATTGCAAGCTCCATGTCAACCTGTACATTGACATGGACGGTGGGTCGGCGCTGAATTTTGCACTCCATCAGAGGGTTTTAGTTGTGTTTATTAACATCACCGATTGTAATCGATGATGAAAATTCAATTTGCATCTAGCCTCTGATGGGATTCGAACTCAGTACCTCCCGGTCCAAGTGCCGAAGCTTTAACCACTGCACCACTTGTCCGGTATTTTAGAACTAACTACTTATAAACAGTTACGAAATGTGTTCGAATAAAATATTTATCTAGCTTTTGCTATAGCTATAACCAAAAATGTTCTTGACGTCTTATCAGAAATGATTATATTTTACAAAATAAATAAATTGAAAATGTAGATTAAAAAAAACTTTCGCAGTTGAACCAATTGAACAAGCGGAAGCGTCACGTAATTAGTTAGCTGCTTATTAAATTTATAATAATATTGAAATTGTGCGTTTGATTAAGTTAATTCTAAAATATTGTACTCGTATAACTGAACCTACAATAATTTTTGAGATAAAGTAAAATTAAAATGGATCCCGTAGACCTGAATAATTCACCTGATTTAACAATGGAAGAAATCACCAAACAACTGTTCAACAACAAGGAATTAGCAGATATTCAATTTCATGTCGAGGGAAAAGTGCTCTTTGCCCACTCTTGGGAGCTCATGAAACGAAGTGTTGTGTTTAAAGATCAATTTAAAGGAACTTTGGGTGAAGCTAAACTTATCACCATTGAGAATACAAGTTATCGAGTGTTTTATGAATTTTTACGGTTTATTTACACCGATGAGTATAAAATTGACGTGAACATGAATTTTGAAATGTTAAAATTGGCTGTAACTTATAAAATTATCAGACTCGAGACAATAATTTTGAATGTGTTTGGTGGTGACTTAAAGTTATTTGAAGTTAGTGGTAGTGGTGCAAATAAATATGAATTAACTTTTAACGTAATGTTAAGCCAAATATTTGAGTGGAAGAAGGTGTCTTCATTAAATAAACGATTTTTAGAAATGAAACCAATGATTTTGGAGGAAATATTAAATTCTAACCTTATGCCTTCTGAGGTCACGGAACTTGAATTATTTAATACGCTGGTTAGATGGATGGACAGGGCATGCGAAATAAATAAAATTCCAATTGTGCGTCGCCGATCACATTTCGAAAAATTATTACGTACAATTCGTTTTCCGAACATGACAATTGACGAATTTAATGGCTGCGTGGAAAAATATCCGGACTTATTTCCTCGCGATGAACTTGCAACAATTTGTACACAAATTGTGCTTGGAGGAAGGAGTCAAAATCAGAAACCACCTGCAGAATCTCGTCGGACATCTGTTTATCCCGGCGAATTTCTAACAAATTCTTCTAATCGCAGGTTTACAACAAAATTTACAGTCTCAGATGATTTAATTCTGTACGGATTAATATTTGGCTCGAGAAATAGTGACTACGAAATGCAAATTAATCGAAAATATCGGAATACAAACGTTGGTGATGTATTGAATTTTAAGTTCCCGAAAGGGATGACTACGTATAATACGATCAGTTTAGGCGAATCAATAAAATTGCAGCCAAATATTGAATATACAATTGAGAGAAAATTCGTAGCCAAAGATAATAATTGTCTGGTTTGTCGAAAACCGAATGTTGATCTTATCGTTACCGGACCATCCCACTTAGTCAAGTTTACAGAGAAGAGCGATAATTTATTTGAAATTTTTCTCAAAGCACCGATGGCCAACTAATTAAAAATTGGGTGTAATATTGTAATGCTATGTAATTGTTTTATTTGCCTAAATAAAGTATTCTATAAACGTTATCTTTTTGATTGTGTTCTAATCTATTAACATGAACATAAAAATATCGGTGAAATAAATCGTATCTATAGTCTCTATATTTTAGAGATATGAAATTACTTGAATATTTAAAACTATAGTGAACAGCTGATAAGCGGCTAGATAGGCCGAGTAATTTCTAATACGTATAAAGAAATGTTAACAGTGTTTGTATGATGTCTACCAAAAATCGTTGGCTTTTGTTAAATCTTCGACTTTTCGCTTTATTTTGTGTTTGTTACCAGTGCCTTGGTCTGGTATAATTGAGAAACCGAGATTCATTTTTACCAGCTTGTAACTGGATGACCTGGGTCAGTTGTACCACGAGGTTGCACACAATTTTTTTCTAAAGGTCGCGCAAACCGGTCGGGAGGGTTCCATTAACCGGCGTATACAACGGCCATCTTACAAAAATTAACTCCATCATATGTGTGCCACAAATAAAAAATTTAAATCAAACAAAAATGAATCACATCATTTCGATGCATAACCAAGCCTTACAAAAAGCATATTTTAAACCGCAATTTAATTGGGTGTGGCAATTGTGCTTAATCAATTTTCACTAGATCACTTCCAAACTCAGATTGATTTACTTCAAAATGATATTTCTTAATAAATAATTTTAAGTCTTGCGCTATCCTCGCCCAATAAAATTGTCTTTGAATCATTTCTAACGTCTTGGATGCACCCATGTGAGCGCAAACTAAAGTGTTAAATGGGCCTCTTGAATTAGTGAATGGCTTAATACATCCGGTATCAACCATTTTCCAAACCGTTAGGTCAGTATCTTGATATCGCAAACCATAGGTGGGAGCGATGAAAACTTTTTCCTCTTGTACTCTGAGATTGCTATGAGCGTCCGGCATTGTTTCATCTTTCTGAACTAGATTCATATAATCAGTTTGCAAAAATTGCGGATCTGACGGATCTATATGTAAAGGTCCAAATTTAATTAGAGATCTCCAACCAATTTGCGAACCAACAGGCGATGTCAATAGGTTCTCAGCATTAGACTTTACAGGGTGATCACCGAATTTAATCCCATCACTGTACGCACGGGGCAAGGTATCCGGAACAACGTTCTGCGATCCCTTCCGATTGGCCATTTGAAAACTGAAACCTTGAAGCTTTAAGCTCCAACGAGATAATCGTTCAGAGAAATTCTTTTGGACCATTAACCATTGTAAGCTGGTGCGATCCATATAAATAATAAATGGTTACCCTTCAATATATGGCCAAAATTTCATCTTGGGCCGTCGGAATAGAGTTTGAATAGTACGCTGCCTACCTCTACTAAGCTGGCGTTACATTAAATGAAACAAGGTTTACTATATAATCCGGATTTGCCAGGACGTTTAGCTCTTTTTCAATAGTTCAGTCAATGCTGCAGATATAGTGTGGCATAGTTTTTAATGAATCTCCGGTACCAACCACATATTCCTAAAAATCGGTGGATCTCTTGAACTTTCTCATCCCTGCAGGGTCGGTTCTGAGTCAGCCATCACCCATAATATAACCAAAATCTCAATATTTATGGTGAGGCATGCTTCAAGCGCACTTCGCATATTTTGCATTAAGACCGCGATCAGTTTCTCCTCAGTATAAGGAGTTTTACATTTGGCCTGTTTTTTATTACATCGGAGTGATCAGAGAGATAAAAGAAAAGCCTTTTTCGTTTTTTTACTTTATCGGATCGATCAGACAATTTTTTCCCCGTTTTTTTATTTTCTCTGATCAATCTCAGATCGTCATTTTTCTATCTGAATTTGTTTTCAGACAGTTCAGAGAAAAAACGTATTTGAAAGATTTAAACAGAGAATATGGCGGACGTTATGGAAAATGGTAATTAAAAAATTAATTTGTAATTAAAAATAAATTAATTGTAAAATTAATAATACGCTAATTTATTATTTGTTCGTGTTAGACACTTAAATTAAATGGACAACAACAAATATATTATTTTTATTAAATGAAATAAAATCCGAGTTCAATAATCTTCAAAATGGTATAATATTGCATGTGTTTTTAACTATTTCTGTCAATACTAACATATTTTACTCCATTTTTAGTATAATTTGTACTTTTAAATATTACTCGTATAATTTGTTTTAATTATTTTGACGTTTCACAAGTCATAACTTCGGCTGAAATGTCAGTCGATTGTCTAATGTTCAGTGGTCTTTACCTATTTTCAGTACAGTGTATAAAAACCGGTAATAAGCCTTTTCATATCAAATATTATCAGATTTGTCAGATAACCTATCTCTCTGATTTATCTGATAACTCGGACACAATAAAAAAAACAGGCCTTTTGTAACGTTATACTCCATATTTGGTGATAGAATTCTACGACGTCCCTTAAGCTAGCAGAACTCATACGGCAGAACAGTACAAAATTTAATCCCTTCCAACTAAAACGCGGGTTCTGCTAGCTTTAGAAAAAGTTAGCAGAACCCTTATGAAAAAACGATTTAAAAACAATTGGAAAATTAAAGGTTAAATTTAGGCTAATTAAATACCCTATTTAATTCTTTTCATTATGCTTGCTCTAGAAAAAAGTAAGGCTTTATCACTTAAAAGGTAGCAGAACCCAAATCGAAAATCGCACCAAAACCGAAATTAGAACGCACAAAAAGATCCATTGACAAACAAATAATTTTAGGCTTATTATGGCCTAATCAAACGCCGCATTAAACAATTTTGGGCTCCAATTTTTCTTGACCAAACTACAGAAAATTCTAAAGCTAGCAGAACCGAATGGAAAATCAGACCAAAACCGAAATTAGAACGCACAAAAAAATCCTTTGACAAACAAATAATTTGGGTTCTGCAGCTTTAGATTAAATGATCTGAAGTTTGGTCAAAAACGAGTGGAGCCCAAAATTTTTTAATTTGACATTTGATTAGGCCATAATGAGCCTAAAATTATTTGAATGTCAATCGTTCTTGTTTTGCGATCTAATTTCTGTTTTGGTCCGATTTTCGATTACCCGAAAATAGAGCATTTAATTTTCTCAAAATTCACCTTTAACTTTCCAATTGTTTATAAACCGTTTTTTCATAAGGGTTCTGCTAACTTTTTCTAAAGCTAGCAGAACCCAATTTTTAGTTGGAAGGGATGTGACCCAAAATTTTTCAGTAGAGCACTTAATTAGCCTATAATTATCCATACTATCTTGTAGTGTTGTGCAGTATGGGTTCTGCTAGCTTAAGGGACGTATTCTACGAAAGATACGCCGGGTGATTGCTTCCTAGCCTCAATACACCTTTGAATTTCAAAATCAGACCGTCTATCTTGGAACCTTTCGATTAACTGCTGCGTAATTCCTTACCAGGTCTTACCAGTCTCTTTGTCTTTGAAAATGACTTCCATACTCGACTTGATCTAGCAACTCCTCTAATGTCGATCGTCTAGTCATAGAAGGAAAATTTAAGATACTTTCAACGTTTCGCTGTTATCTATAATAATCTTGATAGTAGTTGCTTATCTATAATAATCTTGATAGCCCTCCAAGCGTCCCTTTCATAAGTAGTAGACTTTGTTACCCGATGCAGCCGATGTAACACATGCAGTCATCGTGATTCGATCTGATAGGTTAAATTAAGCAATTCCTTGTCAGTCCTTATATTTAACTCAATAATCTCTCCTTTCATTACTTGTAGTTTCTTTCGACAAATATCAATTTCTAAATCGGGTCGCTTAGTGGCTTTACTATGCATTTTCAACGGTGTTTCGGATTTGTTGAATTCCTCGCGAAGAGAACTATAGTTGACATCGTCTCTGGAGAGTTCGTATTTCTGCGATCGTTTACTCGTTCTCCGTCATGTATTTATGCGATCGTTTACTCAGTTGGTGCTCCAATGTGCGGAGATTTCTTTTATCGGCATAATGTAATGACAGGCACTATTTAATTGTTCAAAATGTTGTAGGTAATTAACATTGAGTCGGCATTGCCTCGAATTTTTTGCAGTTCTTGACAGAATCGGGCAAGCGACTTATTTCCTTCAATTCCTCTTCTATTTTTGGAGTGATGACTGTTAATGCAGTTCAGTTAGAACTGCTCAAATTGTGATGCAATGTAATGTGCGTAGCTGCTACCAAAGTACGCCAAATTTTGGTCGTAAGATGATTATGATTGTTTTGGATAATCTTCGTCCCTCTGGTTTACTCTGGTTTAAACGCAGTAGACTACAGTTCCATTAGTTTCAAAATTGTCCGCCAATTTGATTTTCCATAAATCCGATTTTTTTTAAACAATTGCAGAAACCTCTACAGGTAATTTAATTTTCTACCAATTCACAATATAATTAGGAGAAAAAGATTTTACAGCATTGTTGTTGAATGAGGCATAACGAAATATGTCGCGTTGCGTTTATTTTTTTTTCGCTCAAGGTCATTTTGTATATCGCTTACATAGTTTCATTGTTTGCCAATAAAAAGCTGGAACAATTTGCTATTTATTATCTAGATTTAGTTTTGTCTTCAAAATATCTTAGACAAATTTTATATTAATCAAACGATTTATACGTACCCAGGTTCAAGGTGCGATAATCAATCATCGGCACGGTTTTTGAACTCGATGGTTATTTGTTATTAATTTCAAGATTTAATGGTTGATCTCATGATAAAATCGCCAATTGAAGGGAATTCGTTTGTATTCACTGTAAATGGAATTTATGCGGCCTTAATTAGATCTAATAAGTATATTAAAGATTTATTATGGACATGAATTATTTATATTAAACCAAAAATAGAGATATGGAGTTAATTTATGTAGTTTTACAGTTGAATCGTATATATTCTAATGCACAGCTGAGCATCGCGGCTTGTTTATATACCAACCTGCACAAGTAATATCGATGTACTTGCACTCTCTTATTTTTATAATCATAAATTAACAATGAATTTAAATTGTTAACTTTAACATTATTTTATTATTGTCATTGTGAACCGTTATAATTGTTCCTAATTAATTACTATTTATATTTTATTGTGATTATAATAAAATCATTGGATTGTGTACTTGCATATATATGCTTATTCATAGTGAGTATAACGCGGCTAATTTGTATTCTGTTTGGATGGCGCCTGAGTAAATAACCCAACCGGACGGAAATTCACCAAAAACTATTTTTAAACAACACTAACGATATTAGAGAAGTATACCTATATTGTACTCGCGCAGAGATGGATTTAATTACTAAACAGCTTTTTGAGTTTAAAGTTATTTATTCTGGACGATTTAGGTGCCTCCGAAAAAATTTGAGTTCGAATGAGTATTTTAATGCCAGACGAAACTATGTACACTTGTATGCAAAAATATTTGTCATATTTAGAAGATTTTCGCTCGATTTCCTTGAAACTTGAAATTGTGTAATGACGAATAGTCGTCTGAGTTAACTTATTGATGATCACCAGATCCATTAAGAAGTTGTTGTCAGGAATTGAAGCCTTACCTTGGTCCATATTCTATCTCATATAATAAAATTAATTTCATAATTCTTAAATTAAAAATTATTTAACAAACTTTAATATTGTGTCCCCTTGTTTATGGTGCACCGTATATTACACAGTTTCGCAATGTTATTAAATTTTGATTGATTGATTGGGTGTGCATGACCAAGCTTAATTAGGCAGTATTTCCCGGAAGGCTATTCTCGACCATGCATCCTTTTAACATTTAATAAAATTGAAGGATATATCCTATTCTATAGAATTGCAAAGTTAGTTATGACAGACTTATCCAATTTTAGCCATACAGAGTCCAGCTCGTTCAATTTAATATCGCTGACGCTCTTCTAACTTCCTGCAGGTCTCTTCTGCATCTTTTCCATAAATGGTCCTTCATGTCGAGCGTCTTCCTTATGGCTCTTGCTTGCCATTACTTCCTTTCATAAATCTCCCCTTCCACGGGCTGATACACACTACCCCCCCCCCCCTCCCCCCACTCGATAACCTTCCTGTGAATTGTAAAATGCCAATCACCGCTTCCGATAGTCTTGCCACCCTAGCGTTACAACTAATGGTGCAATTCTCACTCGCCTTGGCCGGTATCTCGTGAATAGGGAATAATTTTTGCTGTAGCAGCTATTCTCCAAATATTTTTCCCCAATTCCCCGTTTAATTGGTTTTTGTTAATATTTTAATCGAATTTTACTTAAAAAGTAAATTTTGTTAATTAAGTGAAAAATTGGATAATGATATTTCGAATTGATATTATCAGTTTTCTCCTTAGTATAAATTTACACCCTTAATGTAGCTATAAGTAATATAAATTTCTATTAAATTCTATTCTTTAAGTTAATTCTTTCCTAAAATAGGTATGGAATAATAAATGTCAAAACTGCTATCATGGAGAATAATTTTTTCCAAGAAAAATTCTTTCTCAAAAGCCAGAATACACTGGGTAAAAGGGAATAAAACTGCTACAAAATTTAAAATTTCCAATCCCCGAGAATTATCAGAATAGGGTCACATATACTTTTCAATCTTCAACCCAACGAATCTCATCAGATACCTAACTCCACTGGTTTTGGCCAGTATTCGTTCATCTAATGATGATCACTAGCCTGTCCAAACGTAGCGGCCACCATTGTTCTTTGACATCATCCGATAGCAACGCCACACCTGTAACGAGCTTCACATTTTCCTTTCAACCTCGAACATCAGTATTAACACTTTTCTCAAATTTACTACCGTTCTTCGTTACATAAATCGTTACATTCCAGGTGGCCCGAGAACTGTGTACACCATTTCACGTTTACAGTGTAGTGTTTCCTCTATCACTACTTTGAACTCATAATTTTCCGTGTCTATCCCTTGCTTCTCCATAGCCTCACGCAGTCGCAGTACAAATTGATTTTTGTAAATATCGTCGCTGCTTTAACTGTAATTTTAATTCCGCAACAGTCAAATCGTATACACCCATCTTCTGACATTTACAATCAGACTGCTGTCACCAATTGTTATGAATTTCCTCTGTCAAATGAAGTTCGTTTACCGTAATGGAATGTGACGGTTACAACACAAATTCCCATAATTTATACCGTTTCCGGAATACTCCCGAATATATCGAAAATAATCGTTGAATAATTTCCTAATATTTACTTACCACTACTAGAATATTCCTGAAAATACCAGTCCCACAATAATTTCCCAAAATCCACTAATCACTAAATTCAACAAAAAATAATTTCCACAATTTTTAATTCACTTTACTCACCATCCTCTAACCTAGATGTCAATAATTTGACAAAAAATGTCACTAAAGCAATTTGCGCTGGATTAACCACCCCAAATGACTAACCTACGCAAAATTACGTCCAATAGGCCAAATCGTGATAATATTGTCACGATCTCGCTTATTGGGCTAAAAAACGCCAATTCAGCGTAGATTAGTCACTTGGGCTGGAGGTTCATTTATGCTGTGTGCCTAACGCCGTTTTTTTTTTGATTAAATTTCCGACTAACCGAATTGATCGTTAGTTCACCCAGGTATTGTTGGATGTCTCTAATATTTATAAACCAAAATCTACCCGATATTTCGATCTAAACTGCAAAATTAGTTTCGATTTATCAATTATTGATTAGAAATGTTTTGTATAATTTAAATTTAAGTTTATATAACAGATTTAATTAAACATCAGATGCGGTTTGTTTTGTGCCATCTTTGGAACGATTTGTATGAACTAACCTTCAATTTAGTAAGTTGAAAATTTAGGCAAAAAATCGACGTGACGCACACAGCATTAGCGTAAATTGGTCAGTCCAGTCACTGATTATTAAATTAATGATATTTATGAAATTAGAGACATCTAGGTTTAAGTATTAGTAGCTAATGGTTTTATAACAGTGCTGACATGTTCTACCATCATAATTTTCGATACTTTATCGTACCCTCCCCCCTCTATCGTACGACTACCCATGTAAGTCTTCGTTATGACAAAAGTTTTCGCTAAGACTGAAAATACGTCTGTGACTGTACGTTAGAATCGGGGGGTAAGAGTCAGTAGAATAACTTGTATAAGAATTATTATATTAGAACTTAGAAGAATTACTAGATTATTATTATAAGAACACAATCACAAAATTTCTATTCAAATAATGTAATTGCAACCGACTGTAAAATGTTATCTTTTTTTAAAGGATTCGTCTCATCTTCGTTCCAATTAAAGTTGCGAATATCGGATTCGTATGATCTCATCTTTCTACTAATTTCGCCCAATTGACAATGCATTGGCGCTTCTTAAGTTTTACAAGATATAATTGTGTTTTATTTTAGGCTGTGTGCCAAACTTAAGGTAAATGTCCATTTTAAGTAAATTTTTCGGTAAATTCCTTGGCAAAGAGTTTTAGTTGTACAAAAATTACTTGTTAACCACGGTCATATCTTTCTTCGTACAATTACTACACACAAGAACCTAAGACAGTGATTATCATTCCAGCATCCCTTACATCTAAGTTTTTCTTGTTCCGCGATGTTTTGGACCTCATAGATCAAATACAAATTTTCGTATAGTTATTCGCACTGCTAGGGTTTTTGGATCGAAAGGACCATGTGATAAACTGAAATATCTGGCCTATGCTGTGCTGAAACATTTTTAGAACTTTTTAAAGTTATGAATATTTTATTGTAAGAGGCGATTCACTGGCTATTGTTCAAATAATAACTTTACTGTGCAACTAAAATAAGTCACAAAAATTGCAGAATGTGTCCTTTGGAGTTTAATTCGTTGAACTTCTATACACAGAAGCGTGAAGGCTATATTTGTAACGTCCCTCTATATAATAAAGCAGTCTTATGCCTTAATTTGAAAGATAAATCAAATTTTTCTTTTACGGCACGAACCTCATTCTGATTCAAGCTACGACAATAATTAGTTTGATGAGATCAGTTACGAAATCAAAACTATTAAATAAAGTTTTGTTAAATTAAGAATTCACACAACCAACTTATATAAACGTAATAAAAATTAAGCTCGTGACTTCGGCATTTCCCAACCAATGCGTATTTAGGGCTAGTAAATAAATCAACATACGAAATAATTTAAAAAAAACGTCATACCGATAAATCACAGTTTTATTTTTAAAAAAAGTTATCAAAGAATAAACAACTTTCTCTGATTGTAACAGCGCAATCTACTTATAGTTGGAAGTAAGTTAATGGAGTAAATGTTGGGGACCCATTAACTTAATCTTTTTTGCTTCACATATACATAATACGAACAAATAATTAATAAAAAAATTATAAAGAATTAATTTTAAATCTATTTTTTCGATTTACTCCGACAACCGTAACAAAACGGTTTTATATGAACCGCTTATTAAGAATTTTAGCTAAGAATTTTTGTAAATATGGGACACATAAAACAAACACATAATCAAGCCTTACATTCATTTTCAATATTGACCTAATCATGCAGTCCATCAACGTCATCATTCGTGATTATTCAATCTAACAATCATTTATGTAATTTGCGGTATCATAAAAATAATTACCACATGTTTCAGATATTTTAGTCAACATAAATCCATAAAATTGCAATTAATTTAAAATCGGCGCAGATAAATCTTGAAAATATGGTCATAAACACGATTATATGATGCGAGATCGTGCATCTTAAAAGAACCGGTTGATAAAAAAATAATTTCGATTTCAGTGGCAATTTATTTACAATCTTCGTTCAAAGAGTTTTACAAATACATATATCGGAACATGAAATATTTTCACACTTCGTAATTTACATAAATATTCTAGAGGTGATCACATAAAATACCGGAAACACTTAGTAATCAATTAATTGATTAATTTTGTATCCAAATTAGATTTTCGACTTGCTATTAAAAGTCTTTCCTATTATAAACTTTTATGATAAGATTTGCAGGGTTTGTACACCTAAAAATAAATATTGCTTTTTATTTGATTTCAGATTATTTATTTGGCGGCGTTTTCATGTGAAGTATCATGGATACTGGAGTCACGCGGTGATCTACCGACACCCGCATATTTATTATGTACATTTTATTTTATTTTATTTATCGCATCGACAATATTAATCCATGGCTTGGCAACCGGGCTATCGTGGGGACTATTTTGTTGGTCAATTATAATAGGATTATTTTCTGTACCAGAATTATGTCTCGTCATGTATATGACAATCCAATATTGGGTAAGCTAGTCTTCTTAACTAAACATAATATTTGTCATAATAATAATTATTTTTTGTCTATATACAGGGCCTCCAGTCAACTCATGGTCTTGTGGAGCTGATTGGATATCTCGTGCGGTTAGTAATAACCTGCTTAACATTAATATGCGTTATACCAACGGCGTTAAGATGGCGACGCGAAAAACAGGTGCTAAGTCAATTACAAACGTTGGCATCACGATTACAGCTGACGACTCCATCTGCAACACATGCAGCATTTACCAAAGGAAACGAATCGACACGCAATAGCGGTCGAAAAGTACGACACAGTCGACGTTCGAGTAACAGCGGCTTCGACAATCCAGGATTCATACCACACAATGAGCATACGATACAAATGATACCGTACGGATATAACCCGTACGGGTCACAAAACGAATTTAACGCGAGCATATTCGGTTTGAATCCATCCCAATACATTGGACCACCTTTCATACCGGAACAAACTTGTAAGCCTACTTACACCCTAATCACATAAGCATGCATTATAAATTATATTGTTTATTATATTTTGCAGCGAAACGAACTCAATCTTTACTAGATTTACGCTACATAATGGCATCACCACCACCCCTAATCCCGCAGCACAAAGATAAAACCCAAATATCAATTAGTTCACAGGATGAAACCGATCACAGTACAACTAGTGCACCTCTAAACAATGAAGTACAAAATATGAATAGAAAAAATACAAGAAAAAATCATTACCATGGTGGTGGTCAAGAAGATGATGGTGGTGGCCACGGCGGGCCCGACGAAATATTAAGTGACCCAATTTACTATACGATCGATTCGTATAAACCAGCCAAAGCATTAGGCCGAAATTGTGTATCACTAGAAAATCTGAATGGCATCACCACAATCAAAAATGATTTGAACGGTTACGGGAATAATTTACTACAAAATAATTATCATCAGCAACCACATCAATGGCCACCAATTATAGCATATCATCCAGCCGGGCATATGGGCTATGCGCAGCATCCGGCATTTTCATATTATCCACAACATTTTCAAATGCCGATTACATTTGGTTACGATAATAATCGACATAATCCATATTTAAATAGCAGTAATAATAGTCGACAGTCGCTCGGAAACGAATCAGATGACTATCGGAAATATCGGGATGTTGCATTGTAGAGTTTTAGATACCAAAACAGTAGATTTAATTACGCAAATCGCGTGCTAATTTTTAGCTCTTGTTAATTAATTATAAATATCTTAATTTTTTATTGAAATAGTAATGATCATATATATATTGTATTTGTTATTTTATTATAAATTAAATTTTATATTTTTGTAAATAAATTTAATTTAAAAACGAAAAAGTTTCAAAAAGAATGTGTACTAAAAGGTGGGTGGATTCTGTAGCTAGTGCTCAAAATTATTATGTAAAGTTTTATACGAACGGTTCGGAGATTTAATAAGTAGTTTTTGTACCGTCACTAGATGCCATTGTTAGTTCGTAAGTTAAGCTGCTAAAATTTCAATTGGATATCATAAAAAAAGAACAATTTCTTTTTTCGATGTGGATATTCAATTAAAAAGATTCATTTGTAATTATTTTTTATCGTTACCATTGACATCTATTTTGTGATTATCAAAGCTTGAAGCTGTATACGTACAAAAATGTACGATAAAACAGTGCACTGCTTTACCGAGACGTCTAACTGTCAGAAAAGTTCAAGTGCATAACTAAAATTGGTTATAAAAGTTTCGATTTGTCGTTAAAATGGATAATGTAGACCTAAGCAATTCGCCCGATTTAACTATGGAAGAAATTACAAAACAACTTTTTAACAACGAGTATTTATCGGATATCCATTTTCGTATCGAGGAAAAGGTGTTGTACGCACACTCTTGGGAGCTCATGAAGCGGAGCATCGTGTTTCGTGAACAGTTTAGAAATAATTTGGGTGTTATGAAGGAGATACCCATCGTAGATACTACGTACAATGTATTCTATCAGTTCCTGGCATTTATTTACATCGACGAGTGCAGTGTTACAGAGGAAATGATCTGTGATTTACTAAAATTGGCCGTAAAATATAAAATTGTGAAGTTGGAAAATAAATTATTGCGATTAGGAAGTACGGTGGAAACCGATTTAAAGCTGCTCGATTACAGTGTGGATAAAGATTATGAACTGGGCCATAGATATTTCTTTCATCAGGTTATTAAATCGCTGTATAAGATAAAGGAACCCGGTAAATTCCTAAATATAAATTCTGAAGCTGTTGAGGAAATTTTAAAATATAATTATATGCCCCCTAAAATGACCGAAATCAAATTGTTCAATGCTCTCGTGGCTTGGATAGAGTCCGAATGTAACAATCATCAAAGACCGCTTTCAGAACGACGATCCCGTTTCGATAAATTACTACAGTTAATACGCTTCTCGTGTATGACGTCCAATGAATTCCGGCTGTGCGCTACAAATCATCTAGATTTATTTACAAGCGAGGACATTTCAATAATCCGTAACCATATTACACTAGGAATCCAAAATCGAAATGATAAATGGTTTTCAGAACCTCGGTTAAAATATATAAATCCAGTTAGACAAGATACTTTTCAGGCCACGGACCATATCTGGACATCGGTATTTACAGTGTCTACTAATATAATTCTATATGGTTTAAGATTAGGTTCGGGTTACGATAATTTTGAAATTCACATTTCTGTGCAAAACTATACACCGTCAAACTGCCTGATTTTCAAGTTCGATGATTCGGAAACAGACTTCAACATTATAAGTTTAGGTGAGTCAATAAAGCTTCAGCCAAATTTGGAATATACGATAGATATAAAACTATTGAATGGAATGGATTATACAGACGCATATTATCGCAAAAAGGGTGTAAATCTGATAGTCACCGGACCATCGAATTTAATCAAGTTTTCAAAGAAAAGCCGCTGTCTGTTTGAAATTAATTTTAAATTGCCAATTAATTAAACTAAAACTTGCCCTATTGCTGAATGTAAATTAGCTAAATAATTTTTAATTTTAATAAAATCTATTATCTGTTAATATTTGTTCGTGTTGGACATAACGATTTAATTTGCGAGTACCATCATAATGTGCTTTAAAACAACGGTTTGCAGAAAAATGATGTAGAAAAAGTTAACCGCATTATCGACTATTACAATTTGTTTATTTACGATACAGTGTGACCACGAGATGCGTCGTTTACTTCCCAGTGGCCCTATTCTGGTCATTCCCCGGGAATAGGTAATAATCTCTTTTTGTAGCAGCTATTCCCTAGACATTTTCCCAAAGTTAATTCTGGCGATTGGGGAATAAATTGACGGGAAAATAATTTAATTATTTGTTGTCTATACGCGGACAATAAAAATTTTAAAATTCTAAATATACTCTAAATTTATTTCAACGAAAAAATCTTCGTCGCCTGCGTCGATAGTTGTGTTTGTATTACATGTTTTCCGTGTTTTGTAATATAACAGGCGATTTCGCTCGACGTCTTCGCTCTTGGCCTTTTTTGAGCTTTATAGTGTTATTTTTCAGACGAAAACGATGTAAGTGTATGATGGTGTAAAATGCATACAAAAATAATTTTTGACATGATTCTTTTTCGTTACCTAAACAATGGTGATGGCAGGCAGAAAAAAGGATACTCGCTTCTCGAAATCGAAATATACATACACAATTGTGTACACGGGTCGGAATGGGACTAACAATGCTAGCTGTACAATAAATACAAAATTAAGGTACTTTTTCCACCACTGTAAAATGTTGGTAATGCAGATTTGTTTGGGTATATCTATTTGCCAAAACGATGTCGGTGGAAAAATGCCAAAAATAAATTGTGTGTACTAAAATATTTATAGTACTAATAATTTGGTTTCTTTCCAATCAGCTGTTTTGTATCAATTCGCAATTTTATTTCAGTGGCTATTGCAAACGTCAAACAATCTCATGTCAATTACAAACAATTCGCGTACACAAAAATATTTGATAAAAAATTACTGTGCATTTTTATTACATTTACATATTATATTATTACAATATCGTTCATTAATTAAATTTTGTGCAATACTTAAATATATAATTATCGATAGTTTATATAAATTTGGTGGATTTAAGATTTCGTATGATAATTTACGGAATCGCAAGTTGTCTTCGAAATGGTATGTGTGTCCGTGTGTGCGTGCTATGTGATGGAATTTATTTTTAATAATAATTATGTGTATTATTAATTAGGCTGCATGGAGTCCGGATGATGTCCGAAAACAAGCTCCCAATTGGAGTCTTGAAGGTGATGGCAAATTACTCGAGTACATGGAATCAATATCCAAGGTAAAAACTTATCTTTTTTTAATTTCGCTCGATAGAATATGCAACCTTCAATCTACATTAAAAATTTTAATGTAATTACGATAACTGTTTATTTAACTAAAAATAAAACAATTATTATCGATTATTTATAGCACAAAGCACATAATAATTGTTTACAGTTCACAAAAAAAACAATATATTGTTTTCACCCGCGTGTCGTAACTTTTAATTTTATTTAGGCCGAGTATCGGCGTCACAGCATACATCATAATCTCAGCGCATAATAAACAAATCGTAATAATTGGAATAAAATGTAAATTAGTTTTTACTTTTTATTTTTATAAAATTAAGCGGTAAATAATATTCATATATGTATATTATGATCATCTCATTTTCTGTTTTTTGATCTAGTATGTCTGTGGAGTTTCTTTACGTTATCTTTGGTAATTTGGTTACGGTTTCCACCTCTTAACTAGTTGCGATTCGCAATTTTTGATTGCATGCACACCGCTACACCAGTAAATTTAATTCGATTCATAGCGGCACTTAATGTTTTTATTCTCATTTCAATCTTAATTGGAATACAAAAACAGTGCACGAATTGGTTACTGAGCAAATCAATACATATTATCAAGCGCTTCCGGTGCTGAACTAAGGATCTTACTTTGTTGTTATACTAACGTTTGAACTACGCGCAGTTTATCAATGTTGTGTGTTTTTATTATTATTTTATGTAGCAGGGGGCGTAAGGTCATAGAATGTCTGATAATGTTGAGTTTTAGTGAGACGGTGTTTTGGCACTATCGAGTATGTGTATCATCGTACTTTTCATATCAGTCAGGAGCATTAATGTATAAACCTTTTATATCCAAAACGTTGGGTTTGGGCCGATTTAATTAATTTCCAAAAAATAAACGATTCCGTCATTTAGTTTTTATTTTGAAATATTATCTGAAACTGCTAAGTGAAGAACAATTTTACTTTATCTTAAAGCCAATCTTCAATCAAAATTGTTTTATAATTCCTTTAATGAATAATCCATTTTGCACAATGTTCTATTTTGTGATGTTGTTTTTTGATGAGCCCTGTTCCATAACATGCACTGATATGTGATGTCCTGTTTTGAAATGTGCCATAGTAAGTGGCTTCAGTCCTGTTATACCAGTAGCCATGTCCTTTATGTGCTAAACTGCTATTTGATTTGATTTTTCATTAAAATTGGCTAAATATTAAAATACACAATTTGATTAGATTTGGACCTCGCCTTCTATCAAGGTGTGAGTAAAATTACCTTTTCATCAAAATTCTGCGAGGCTTGTTATCAAAATAAAAAATTTGGAGTCAAAATTTAAAGTTTATCATATTTTATTATATCAATAAAAGTGCCTACTTCTAGCACTGTACACTATTTTGTATGTATAACAATATTCAGCCAAAAATCATTCAAAACTCACAAAACTTTCGAATTATTTTTGTTATACGGTTTAATCGCAATATTTCTAATTATTTTCTTTAAGACACTTGATGAGAAATGTAACGCAACGTTAACAAACATAAATAAAATGCTGTTGAGTATCGATGAAACAAACGTTGCGCTTGGCAATACAACGAATAAATTGTTGGCACTGCAGCATGCCCAATTTGTGGAGAATCGGGTCTACGAAGAAGATGAGACAACAGTCGAGAGTTTAGTGGATAGCGGTTGTGATGTGAATGGTAATTCCGTTAAGGTAAGTAACCGTGATATTCTGTGTGCAATGAATGTAACGTTATTACATTTCTGTTTTTTTTTTGTTGTAGAAAAGTAAGATAGAAGTGTGGACCCCAATGGGGGCTATACAAGTGGCGGTCGATAATGGGATAACTATGTTACGTGATTGTTATGAAAAAGTGTCCTTAGATTTAGGTGATGAGAGTGACGATGACAATGATGAAGAAGTTGGCGTGACAAATATAGTATTTCAACCGAAAGATCCGTATCTTGATAAACCGCTGCCGTTTATTATCGGTAGTAAAGAGTGGAAAGAGAAATGGCACGTGGGTCTGCTGGAATCAGATCTCGAGTCAGATAACGAAAATGAAGTTGAACAATTCTCGGATACATCATCATCGAATCCATCGTTGTCAGCTTCGATACCAAGCAATGCGCCGACGATATCGGAATCCGAAGGATCGGTATGGGGGCTTACTACACCCGGAGCCACCCCATCAAATTCAAAACTGCAAAAGGATTTGTTTAATGATTCATCATCATCGGAAGAAGGTGATCGTGGTGTTAGTCGAAATGTTAATTTATTCGATCCGAACGATGTTATATCGAAACATAAGCAAATGAAAAAAGAACAAATTCCCGCGATACCTGAAAGACCAAGCGCGCATCCACCGGGAACAGTTGTCCAACCGCAGCAGACAATATTCCGAGAACAACAATCGGCACGTGTAATCGTAAATTTATTCGATGATGAACCGCCCGAATTAGATATTTCATCGAGCTCGTCCTCTCTATCAAAACCGGTTGCTGTTGCCCAGGCAAATCGCGAGAAACCATTAAATTTATTTGATGAATCCGATAATGATGAGGATATATTCCTAACCAAAAAACCTAGTCACATGTCATCGAAACCTAGCGTAAATTTGTTTAGCGATACGCCGCCTGTAGACGAACATAAAGAAGTTGCCAAGACTAAACAAGCCAGAACAGTTACAAATCTCTTCGATGATGATAACGATGATGATGATATTGGAGTAGTCACCGTTGTAAAACCACCGGCGCCCACTGTACGCTCCAAAATCACAAACCTTTTCGATGATGATGTACCAGACGATGATTTGGATTTATTCATCGAGTCGAAGAAAACTAAATCGAAGATTACTGCATCGTCGTCATCGTCCTCGGTGTCTGAAGCAAAACCGGTTGCCGCATCGCTAAAAATTACAAAATTATTTGATGATGATTACGGGGTAGATGAAGAAAATACTAAGTCGAAAATGACTGGATCATCATCATCGTCCTCGGTGTCTGAGATAAAGCCAGCCACCGCCTCATCAAAGATTACAAATTTGTTTGATGATGATTATGATGATGATAACGGGGCAAATGAGGCTATTAGTAAAATATTCCCAAAACCTACAAATGTTAAACCGACAGTGGTCCCCAATGAAATTAAAAAGCCGATGTTAAATTTGTTTTCGGGCGACGAAGAAACGTTAGAGGAAAAAGATGTGGCACCACCAGTTCCGGTCCCGGCTGCTAGGACCATTAAACCCGAAGTTACGAAACCAAAAACAATCAATTTATTCGATGATGATGATGACGATGATGATTTCAGTACATTACTGAGCAAAACGAAAGTAACGTCCATAAAACCTGAGCCAGTAAGGCCGCCCATATCAAATATACTCGAAAATAAGAATGATGTACCGCCCACATTCGAAAACGACGAAAATATTGAAGCGACTCCACCGTTAATCGTTGCAACTGATAAAGTGAAAACGGCATCAGTTAAAAAATTGCATCCGCATCATATTGATGATATAGAGGAAGAGTTTAAATCGACTTCAACCACCAAAGCCTCTGATGCACCAAATATACCGGAGGAATCTGTACCAATTGTGAATGAGGTTAAGAAAGAGGAGAATCCCGAACCCGAAGTAAAGAGCAAATTAATAAACTTATTTAGCGATGAGCCACCCGACGACGATTTCGATGAGCTTTTCACAACCAAAGCGCGAAAATCGTCAAATAAACCACCACCAGAAATTCCACCGCTTGATGATAATGATGATGAGGACTGGTTGGTCAGCTCAAATAAATCATTAAGTATTTTTGATAAATTTAACGATGTATCAACTGAGAGTGCTCCGCCACCGCCATCAGAATCTAAATCTTCCGTTACAACTAGTGCCTTACAATTTAGTTCGGTTCGACTTTTCGACGATATGCCACCTGATGATGAGGACGATGATATTCGGGAACCGCCACCCATATTATCCTCCTCGTCATCGTCCAAGTCACATATCTATTACGACGACACGGATACATTTAATGCGGTAGATTTAACAAAATCGCCGCTAGCAAGTGCTGGCTATGTCATAAATGAAGAACCCCCATTGGATAATTATCAAATCATCTCGAATAAAGATGAACCAGATCGAACAGCACCGACGAATACTAATTTTAAGGAAAAACTGAACGCATTTAAAAGTAGTAACAACAATAGTGGTAATAGTAGTAGTAGCGATAGTGAGAAAAAAATTAAAACTCAACCCAAAAAGTTAAACACAAATAATATTAGTATAAATGTGAGTGCGTTATTGCCCGGTGCAAAACGACCCTCCGCAAGTCAAATCATCAAACGGAATTCTACAACATCTTCCGACGAAAATATATCTTCGTCAGCTGAAGAGAAACACAATACAACACCAAAATATAATGAAGCCGTAACAAAGACGGTGGTAACTGAAGACGGTGATAAAAATGTTTTGCAAAGTTTGCAAAAGTCGCGGGCTAAAATCCAATTTAAAAGGCGGCCATCAACTCGTCAAGCAAGGTTTGACGTTTATCGAAAATCGATGGTCGAAGATGATGCTAAAGTTGAGAGTGGTACACCAAGTAAAACCGCCTCAAAATCAGAAGAACCAATTTCAATTACGCAGGCCCTTTTAAATCTTCGGAGCGATGTAAAAAAATCTGAATTTTTAGAACGGGCAGAAGTGTCTGAAATTCCGAAACCAAAGCAAACATCTCTATTTGAACCGAAAAAAAATTCATTGTTTGATGACGATGAATTTGAAATCCCGAAATCTATACCAATTGTCAAAAATGTTAAGGAACCGCCTAAAAAAATCTCGCTCTTCGATGATGACAATTTAATTACGGCTCCAACACCGATCGTCGCAGTACCCAAACATGTAGTGCAAGAGGTGGAGCCGCCTAAAAATATTGTTCCCGAGATCAGAAAAACAAAAAACGCCGAAATAGAACAGCGGGCGACGAAAAAAGTTTCATTATTTGATGATGATGAAGATGATGATCTGTTTAGCACGAAACCGAAGCAAAAGGGTCAAGGAAAACCACCAATCCCGACCCTTAAAGAATCTGTTAAGCCGGCGATCTTCGAAAATGATAAGTACACCGATGATTTATTTGCAAAGGGCTCGTCAATCCAGAAAATCGATACTAAACGAATCGCAACCCAGCAAAAGCAGCCACTTTTTAGTAGTGACGAAGATAACGATTTATTTGGAAACGAATCGTCAAAAAAACCGAATTCACAACCTCCATCCCAACAACAAAAAATCCAATCAACAACCACAAAAAAACCACCTCAAACCAAATCCAAGACTTCCAATGTGAAATTATTCGACAGTGATGATGACCATGAAGATGACCTCTTTGGTCCACCATCATCATCATCATTATCGTCTGCAACAATAAAAACAACAACGTCCGGGAAAAAATCCATATCACAAAGTTTGCTGTTTGCGAAATCAACAGCAAATAATAAACTCTTCGATGACTCGGACGGTGACGATGGTAACGATGAAGATTTATTCAAAAGTAAATTTATACCGACGGGTCGCGTCCCTATTTCGTCAAATAAATCAACCTCTAGTCTTAGCAAATCGGATAAGAAAGTGATCAAATCGACTGAAGTAACAAATAGCGATCCATTGGCTGATTTGCTCAAGTGAATATTGGGGGCCTAATTTATAATTTACTTGTTATATGTGTTATAATTTAGTATTGTTTCATCTCTATTATATCGAATTTTTTAATTTTGTTTAATTTACATTTTGGCCTTATTAAAATTACTTAGTAATTTTTTGTGGAATGTGAATAAAACAGATATTATTGTGTTACGCTATTTATATGAATTTACTACTAATGACTACCTACATACGTTTACTACATCATTTTATATATATAGATAAAAGTTATAAACACTAAAATTCATTCATTCCTTAATATTCATACATTTATAAAATAACAAAAGTGAATTCGTTATTATTTATTATTATTAATTAAAAAATTATATTTACATGTAATTACTATGAACAAAATCCATTATTATTATAAATAAAATATACAATTTGTATTATACAAAAAAAAATCATAAAATGCTTGTTAACTTTATAGTTATTATCACGTTGTGTAATGGCTTTCTGGGTTCGGTATATAACTGGCGCCCAACATGGGGCTATCAATTATAATTTTTCAAATCCGATTCGTATCACTGTGTTATAAATATCGCAATAAGTTTGACGGTTACAACAACAATTCCTGCCATCACACCACACTTCCAGAATATTCACACGAATATATCGGTAACAATTTTCTAATATTTACTGAATACTTACCCTACTACTGGAAAATTCCCATAAATACTAGAAATATTCCCACAATAGTTTCCTGCTATTTTCCACCAACACTAATATACAATAACAACAATTTTCACAATTATTTTTTAATTTAAGGATGAAAGACACCAAGCAGCATCAGCGAGCAGCAAATTTAAATATTATTGGTTTATTCGCTTATGTAACGATACAAAATCATAATTGAGTATAAATATAGGTAGGTATTTCCAATAAAATAAATCAAATATTTTCTAATTTTAATAGAAAAATTTAGATTTAAAGAAATTATATCGAGTGAAGTTGCATCTATCGCGGCATCAATAGGCTCCACACTCAGCAGCATAACTTTACTGCACTTAGCTGCTACTCATAACCTCGATAAATTTCACACAATTCTATTTACGCCCATATGCAGCTTTTAGTGTGGATTGCTTGGAATATGTTGAGCTGCTCTTGGTGTGTTTCATCCTTTAATCACACTGCAAATTTAAAGCTTAAAGCTAGATGTCACTATTTCATAAATGTCATTAAATTCATAACCTTTAATTGACCTGTGGACCTATTCTGGTTTTCCCAGGGAATTGGGAATTAGTGACGTTTTTCTAGCAGTTGGGAATTTTTATTCCCCAAAGTGTATTCTGGCGTTTGGGAATTTTTTTGTTGGGAAAAAATAATTCCATTTTATAGCAGTTTTGACGTTAATTTTTCCCCATTATTTTTTGGGGAGTTGTAATTCGTACCTTTTTGAATTTTGAAACATTATTTTTGCTAATAAATATATATTTAGAAATAAATTAAACATGTAATAAGGAAGGAATACATGTTTTAGTTTATAAGTATTTACATAAAAAAAAACCCAAAAACATTCCCTGTCTGCCAGAATACACATTTGGGAACGGGAAATATATATTTGGGAATTAGAGCAATCGGTAATTACAGCAAAATATTTTCCCAATTCCTAATTCCCCGGGAAAACCAGAATAGGGCCACAGCTATGTGACAATGCCGTAAGGGAAATAACCCCCATGAACTTAAGTGGTAACCAAACAAAAATTTAAAAAAATTATAAACATAACTTTAAAAAAATTAGGATTGCGATAAATGTCATTTCTGTGCTTTCGATCATAGACAAATTGAAATAGTGATTGCTGAAAATCGCAAATTGTTCAATGCCTTGATAAATAAATTGGGTGACGATAACACGATTAAACCACTTTCCGCAAAAGTTGTAGAGTCTATAGCTCCAACTCCTTTAACTGTGAATCGACGAGGTCAGCACAAGTTGTCGTGAGGACAGGTGCACCCGTCAATTCGATTAAAACCGTCTCTATACCTGATAATAAATATTTATATATCAGTCGTATTGATCCATTTGTATCATCTAACCATATTAATAACTATGTCTGTGAAAAACTGCAAAATTGCTCACCAGAGGGTCAATTGTAAACTGTTGCTGTCCAAAGACCGTATATCGGACAGTTTACTCAAGTTTGTTTCCTTTAAAATTGGATTGAAGGAGGCCCACTTCGACCTGCTCAATAACTCTAATGCTACGCCTCCTGTGGGTCGATTCTGGTGTCTTTAGGTAAACGGAATTTTTTTCCTATTTAGGAAAAAAATTTGATAGCAGGTTTTTCCTAAAAATTTTTTCCTATGGTTTATTCTTACACATAGGAATAAATTTTTCCCAAATTCCGAATCAGCTATGCTACACACAATTTTGGTTTCTGTATTTAAACTACTGCGCAATAGAATTTAATTTTTAATTTAAACCCTTATTTTAAATTAAATCATTAAATTTATTTGTCTTGTTTTATTCTGTTCTCTCGAAAATAAAATTTAAACAAAAATCTACATCTCAAAAATGTCCTAAAATTTTTTTATTTTCGTTTCAATTTTTTTCATTTCGGATTCACGGACAAAAATTTTATTACGCAGCTGCGACGTAAAAATTTTGACCGTGAATCCGAAATGAAAAAAACTGAAATGAAAATAAAAAAATTTACGGACATTTTTGAGATGTAGATTTTTGTTTAAATTTTATTTTCGAGAGAACAGAATAAAACAAGACAAAAAAATTTAATGATTTAATTTAAAATAAGGGTTTAAATTAAAAATTAAAATCTGTTGCGCAGTAGTTTGAATCCAGAAACCAAAATTGTGTGTAGCATAGCTGAATAAGTTGAATATTGAAAACCATGCTTTATAAGCGGTCAAGAAATTTCAAACATGCATTAATTGTATGTAATTATAATTTTTTTTGTCTAATTAAAAATTAAAAGAATATTGCATTTGTTGTAAAAGAATATCTTTCCGTACCCAAAGTAGGTGCGGAAAGATAAACGTCAAATCTGCGATAAATGAGCCTCGCCACACTTTGACTCTTTCGTCGTGATTCAATGATTTCAAAAAATCAATCGCCGTCCACATTTGATTTCTTTGCGCGTTTCTTTTTTTATGTATGTGCGTAAAATTATGTTTTTTGAATTATTCGTATTGTAAAAAATTTTTATTATTTGCTGCGAAAACTGCTTCCTTGGTTGAAAAAATATATTTTTTGCACTCGAAGTGCAAATTAAACTAAAATTAACAAATAAACAAGGTGTCCTTGAAAAATTTATTTTCGTTGTTGTGCGAGAATCAGTTGAATCAAAAAAAAATTTTGCTGAAAAAAAATCAAGAATTTCCCCGCCCAAAAATTAGTTTATTGGTGAAGGGGAAGGGAACGAGAAACGAATCACGACCAAAGAATCAAAGTGTGGAATCACGGAATAGGAAAGAAAACATTCCCATAAGGCATACTAGAATAAGCTTATAGGGGAAAAATACAAAACTGCTATAAAATTTAAAATTCTTTCGTATTTTCCTATTCCTGTAGGAAAACCAGAATCGACCCACTGGTGTAATAATCCGGCCATTCACAAATTATCCTCGCATAGCAAAAAACCGAGCAAGGACCATGTTTCAACATCTAAAGTAACTTGCCCGTTACTAAACACACCATTGTTTATCTCTTGTAATAGTGAAGCAGTTCTCCAGCCGCGGCCATTCTTAAATATATACTACCATAATTCAAATAGTATCCGAGCTAAATCAAAATCTTTGTATTTATCTATTCAAAGGAGGAAGATTTTTATGTCATTTGCATTGTTGAAACGTGGTTAACAATTCACTTCAAAACGGAGGTGTATTTTCCATCGTCTTATGCTGTTTTCCGGAGGGGTAGGCGCCTGCAAAGGGACACCTATGAAACGGGTGTCGGTATTGTAGTTGCAGTCTCCAACAAATATTCATGCAGTCCGATAACATTGGCCAATTGCTATGCCGAAATTTTTGCTGTACATATTCAGTTCCATTCATATTTGCTGATCGTATGTGTCCTATATATACCGTGTCATTCTTGTATGTCAGTTTATCAAAGTTTTGTGGAAACTGTAAAATCAAATATTGCTTCACTTCTTCAGCCGGAGGATCATCTATTTATTTTTGGAGATTTTAACATTCCTGATATTGTATGGGAGTATGTCGATCACAATTTGACTCCTAATTAACATGAACGATGTGATGGAAAATTTCATCTCTTAAATTTTTTCGTTTATCCCTAGACGAAAAGGTTTCCGCGTTAAGAAGGAACCGTGGTATAATAGTGAGTTGATAAATCTAAAAAATAGAAAGGACAAGAAATATAAATTGTATCCTAATGTTGTTAACTACAACAAGCTATTGTGGAAACACAATTCATTAGATTGTAACTACTTGCCAGTTGATTGGGTAAGATCTTATCTGGAATCCAGAACTCAAATTGTGAAAATTGGCAGTTTCACTTCAAGTGTGATTGATGTTTCTTCGGGAGTCCCTCAAGACAGCCATTTGGGTCCCATGCTCTTCATTCTTATCGTAAACGATGTGGTCAACTGTCTAACAATCCAGCAGACTGTTGTACATCAAGAGGTACCAGTCCAAAGGAACTAAAGAACAAAAATTTATGGCGGACGGGGATCCAGATTGGTCACAATTATCAACCGAACGTTGGCCACAACAAACTACTGTTTAAAGGGAAACTAAGCAATTGGATACACTTACAACATCAACAATAAATCCGTTTGTACAGATTATAGAACGATTTTAAAACATGAACAAAATAATTCGCGTTGTTGGCCTCTGAATAATCCCACAACGATAAGAACACCCATACCTTTTTTGATGAAAATGTTTCCTGTGTTTCGTTACTCTTTATAACATTAGATACTCTTTGGTTATGAAATTTTGTTCATTATTTTTATTTACTCTACGCGTATAAATAATGTTGGTGCAATTTTTAATAATAGTTTGTCATATATTAATTTCATATGCTACATTATGACCGCGAATTAAATTTTCAAAATCGAAACAATTTTTTATTCCGCTATTCAATACGAGATCATGCATTTAGACCCCAAAGATTTCAGACCGCGATTTTCGCACTCACTCGGCTTATAATGTCACGTACTTCTTTCGAAATTCCTTATGAGGATTTCGACAACCCCACACATTATGGTACAAATGTTCGCCGCTAGGATAGTGCCGTTCATCATTGTATATTTCTCAAAGTTAATAAAACCAAAATAGAATTTTTTTTTGCAAAATAAAAAATAAAAATAAATAACATTTATTGATTTCATATTTTCTTTTGTCAAAAAATAATAAAAAATCATATGGTTTCTTAATTCATGTATTTGTTGTATATAGGTACACAACTCAATAGAGTTGCGTGTAAGAAAATTTTATCCATTGAGTGTTTTTCACATCAACTCATCATCACATCTCGGATTTTATACATTCGGATCATATAAATTAAGTTTATTATTGTTTTTGTTTGTGTTTTCAGAAAAAAAAAATTCTTTTATGCAATTCACGTTATCGTCCTCAGATTAATTTTTTATTTTCGTTTTTAATAATAAAACAGAACATCAAAAATAATTTATTATTTAATTCAATTTTTCAATATTATTTTTATGTATATTGAGAGAATATTCATTATTTAAAAATTTAAAAGAAACAGAAAAAAAATTAAATTCAAAAATTCATTTTTAATTGTTGTTGTGTTGTTGATGGTTAGTATTAGGATTAGGGCGGGACCCATCAGAAGACGATGTCCATGAATCGGGCGGTGACCAAATTGAACTAAGCGATGTAAATGGATCGTATAGTGGGATTTGCTGTTGTTGCTGTTGTAATTGAGCTTGACCATTGTCCATAGTTTGATTGCGATCGCGGATTAATGACAGACCTGGCGGTGGCCGTAATGGTCCTTGTGGCCAACCAGTAGCACTCGGCGATACAGGATGGTCGACCGGTGCCCAGAGCCCACTTGAACCCCAACCAAGAGTTTCCGATTCATTATTAATGTTACCACGTTGCAATAGCGAAAGCAGCATAGCACCTGAATCCCAGTGCTGTTGATTAGCCGGATGATTGTTGTTATTAATATGAGCGCCACCGGTACTATTATTCATATAAGCCGGTTTTGGACGATTATTCGTTTGATAGTTTTGTGCGTTACGAGAGTAGTCCATGTACGAATTAACAAATATCGGATTTGATTGTGGGAACATACCGCCAAACAAACTATTTAATTGAGTTGGTGTTGGTCGTTTTATGGTCGACGGTGCCATTGGCTCCCAAACTGGAGTCGACGATGGCGATTTACGTGTACCAATTGGTCCCAAATCGATTGGTGCCCGTTTATCATCAATCAAATCGTCACAAAATTCATCTGGCTTCAGTGGGGGTGGTATAGCCGAATCCATTTTGCCAATGCGATTCCGTTCGCTTAGCAACGATTGTGCCACATTCACATTCACTACCGCATTCATTTTACTTCGTTTGCTGCTATTGTAGTTCGGTGGTATAGCAGGGTCTGGATTAACCACGGTACTTTTCGGATTTTGCGCGACAACATAACTAAATGATGCACGATTTGCATCCCAAATGCTGGCCGCGTTTGCGGGGTATGATGAAGTTGGCGCCATTAACGGATTAAAATCGAATGTAGACGATTCTTTTATATTCGAAGCGCCTTTAGTCATTGATTTTTTCAAATTTAATGCATTTTTTCGTTCTCGTCCTGGGGTTTTTCCACCTTTCCGTTGCGACCTGTTATTCTGTAAAATAGAAATCGATTATATTTTCACAATCAACTTGCAAAATATTGAACAACAAACCTTTTTATTTTCAGTCGAAATTGGGTAGCCCTTATTCGAAGTTGATATGCCCGAATTCGAATCTGATGAACTATGATTTGATGGCGATGATGCATTGTTACGAGTATTTTGCGTTTTGTTACTGCTACTAGTGCTACCGCTACTACAGAGATTTGATGTGTTTGTGCTCGACGACGACCGATCATTCGACTTATTTAATTTTTCTAATTTTCCATGCTCGCCGCCATGATGATGATGATGATGGTGGTGGTGATGATCTTTAGGCTCGTAATTGGTTGGCAAACTTCTTGTCTTTTTTACAGACACTTTGTTTTGCTTAATTTTGCCGGAATGACTGTCCATTGTAGAATTTATAAGGTTAAGATTATCCGTTTTGAACTCAGATAAGTTTAATTGGGCTGAGAGTGATGTGGTTGAAGAAGAAGATGAGGAGGACGACGATGAAATTTTACCATCCAGCGATGAAAGTGATTCTTCCGAATTAAATGAACTTTCTTCGGTAGTTGTGGAACTAGTTTCCTCCTCTGAATGATGATTAGAATCTCTATTTGGGTTGAATGATTTTTTGTTGAGGTCCTTTTTTTGATGCACGGGGGATTTATTGGGCGGTGTTGCCGATCGTCGTGATTTATCTGCCACCGTTGTTGAAGGTGTCGTAGAATTTCCAGTAAGATGATTTTTAACGTTTGCAAATTTATTCGATATATCTGTTGTCCATTTTGATTTGTACGTGATTTCGTCTCCGCCGCTGCTAACCATATTGTTATGTGCCTTACGTTTTATACAGTCTGTTGATTTTTTCTTATTACTACTTTGGTTACTGCTCCAACTATCGAGTTTTGTGGCTGTTGGTGCAGCATCTTCAATGACTGAGGGCTTAAAACTAATTTGTCGCAAGTCAAGTGGTGGCTGAATTGGACCACGCTCGCGTGACAAATTATTTACGTGCTCTTTGAGTACCCGATCTGAGTCGAGGAATGCACCAACCATCACAATGACTAGTACAACGGTTAAAACAACGGCGGAGAAAATTTTTAATTTAGCCTCCCATTCGGGGCGTATCAAAGCTCTTCCACACGGGCCCAGGGACTGTGGTGGGATCGTACTTAGAAGCGTATAATTGACAGAGTATCCCATACTGGTTTCCATTTCTAAAATTTGCTTCACCCGAGCAAGCGTAAAATCGGGAGTGAATGCTATTTCTAATTTTTTCGATCCATTCGGCTGTAGCTCGAATGGCGAACAGTCTATCACTTTAAAACCGTACCCTTCGCACAAATGTCCACCTATTCGTATCGCTCCAATAACGATTGGTACTTCGCCAGTATTTTTGGCGGTAAATGTCCGTTTCACCATCGGATTTAGCGAACTAAGCGTATTACTTCCATTATCTGGTACGCGCCGATCACAGTCTCGCAAATTTTTATCCGAAATTTCAAACTGCAGCGCTGTTGCTGAACCCGATTTGCGGTTAGCGAATTTAAATTGCGGTTGTACTGCTTTCGCGGTTATCCAAACCCCTTCGATAATTGTTAAATTATTCCGAATATATAGAACAGTTGAGTATGTGCCAGGATTCCTGGCTGAGAAGATTAATGCGATTTTGACGGAGGACCTCGGTTTAACATAATCATTGTATCGATCCTGCTTTTCCACGGGAAACGAAAACACCGAATCGGGACTCAGCGAACAATTACTGCACTCGGACAATATTTTCGCGGTCATTGCATTAAATTCTAGACCGTGTCGCGCATCATGCAGCACGTAGTGCAACACCAACAGCTGATCCGATGGATTTGTAAGCGTTATAAATTTTATAACTTCGTGGCCCACCTGTAGCACCGGAAAATTAACCGTGTCCACAATTAGTCGAGGCCACACAAAATTAACACTCGCATTAAAATCGTACCGTCGTATTTGATTTGTGATCAAACGGAACGATATATTCTTGATTTGCGATCGCATTCGATCGAAATTTTCTAATTTCATCGCCAATAGTTCATAATCTAGTTTTGAAGTTTTGTACTCGATCAATGATTGCTTCCACTCGTCGTTCGATAGTTTTAGTCCCGTGTAGCACATTTGCTCGGACTCGCACAGCTCTTTTGAATCGAGAAACAGCCGCCCAATATCGGTGATCACGTTTGGTGAAATCTCAGGGAAATTATTTGTGGCCATGTGCTCGTACGTTATCCCCGGTACATCCACAGAGATTTTTTCGACTTTCATTTTTTTAAGAAATGTCGAATGTGCACTCAAGTTGAGCGAACATTGTCGATCCTGGAAATATAAATAAAAGAAAATTGCATCATTTTTAAATCACCGTACAAGGAAATTTATAAATTTATTAATAAACATTATAAAATGAGATCAAGTGTTGTGAATCGTGATTTGACTTTTTATTTTGTAATTTTGAGGGCCAGCGTGATGTAATAGCGACATTTTTACCATTCTAAGAGTATGGAGACACATAAATTATTCTGATATATGAAATATGCTCAAGATTACCGACAACCGTATACATTATTTCATTGTGCGAATGTGAATAAAAGAAAAATATATATTTTCCATTGCGTAATCAAGTTGCGACTGGCCGATAGTTGTGATTTATGCAAAACAAAATTGATCGTCAACGATCTTGGATTGTTCGATATTTAGAATAAGAGAGATGTCCAGTTAAATCCGGTTTAAAGATTTATTTGATACAAAAGAAATTTTAATTATTATAACCAAACTATTTTCGTAGTTTTTAAACCTAATCCAAGATCAATGTAATTCCTCTGTCACTTTAGTCGATAGAATTGCACTTTCTCTTTAGCAACATTGTCACTTCATTACGGAAGAATCTCTCCACTTATTTAACAGATAATTTGATTAATATACAATTTGGAATCGAATTTATTTAATCCGCTTAAATTTATAATTGCGCAACAAACTTAAAATAATCTGAAGTGATTTGGCTCTGTTTAATGGTGACAATACAATTCTATCGCTTATTGTGATAAATTGGTTATTTAACGCTTTTAATATGCCTTATCATTTATATTAAAAAAAAAAAATAGGTCGCTTAAACTATTTGAAGAGCTTAGATGTAGTCAATTGAAAGGAACTGGAAGAATAAGAGAAAATAGACTGGCCGAAAATCATTAAAAAAGGAGAGAGGATTATATGATTATGCAACAGTCATTTAATAATTTAGTTCCCAAAATTACCGCTAAAAGCCTTGTTTGTTCTTATTCCGAAATATTCATGTGTCATATTATTTGAAAGGAATTAATTATGTATTAGGAACATTAGTTTACAAATCCACCGTTCTGGTGCTGGTGCAGTTTATTCGTTCTGAAGAATGGCATTAATTTAGCTAAACACCGTAGTATTTAAAAGTAACGTTTGAACGCCGATTGAAGCACCTGTGACAAGTGATAGAAGCACCGTTTTTACAGCTTTTGGACTACGCAACAATTTTGTTATCAGTTCTTACTTCACAAATCCACCATATTGGTCCTAGTGTAAAAATATTAGTTTAATCATTGCAAAAACCAGGACATAGCGCATATTTTCTCACCAAATTATTAATATTTCTAAACCAAAATAAAATTAGTGGTCTTAGGTCTCTCGTAATTTTTCCTACAAATAAATACTTTTTTATGTTGATATTTTATTTTATCGATACAATGTCTGCATGGTTAATATTCTGGCCTGTTCTTCCTGAAATATGTTTCCATAGATGGAGCAAAATATTCTAAGATATTTCTTTTTTAATAATAAAGGCTAGTATGCAACTGACGTGAAATGAAATTTTCGCTGGTCTCCAAAATTAAGCAGGAAAAAATATTAGCATGGAATATTTATCCATGAAAAATTAGTTTGTAAAATCTTAACGCACATTCTAAATATTCGAAATTAACAAAATTTTCGGAACAGCTTTATGCACGATTTACATGTTCCAATTTTTTCCCCAACAAATTTTTTACAGAAAAATAGAGCTGCACGCAAATAACAAAAACTTACTAGTTAAAAAGAGGCAGCCATATGTAAACAACATTTGCTCAAATTAAAAAGGAAAAAATCCAATTTTATTTTACTGGAATTTGTTTCGTGCTCCTCTCGCAAACGAAAATCGTAATATACTTAACCCTTCATTTTTTACTGGAAAAAAAATTGGTACATGTAAATCGTGCATTAGTATCGCATCGCAATTTTTTTGACAGTAAAACGACGGCGGCGCTACTTTGATCGACGTATGCCAAACTAGTGCCATCTATTGAAATATGAATGAACTAAAATTTAAAATTTTATTCTTTAACCGGTGGTAAAATAATTTTTAATCGGGTTACGTATTTGATTTGAATTTGTGTATCGCTCATATCGCTCCTTCTGATAGTTGTACCACAAATACCAAACGCATGTAACTTATTAAAATTTACAAACATTTTTTATTTTGTTCTAAATTAAGCATTTTAAATTATTTATGTTTCGCTAACTATACATTTTTGTTTTTTCAATTTATTTTTTTATAAAAATATCTCTAAGATGGCATTCATTTATCAAATTAAATCAACAATATTTTAGTTCATATTATAACCACGTTAAACAAAATTATAGTAAATTTTAATCCAAAAGCGGAAAAAATTATAAATAATATTTAAAAAATTGAAATATCTTGAATGGCGGTATGTTGTATCATTTTCGAAAAGCAAAAATGATACAACTTTAACTTTTTCGATTCGACTTTTTTCGAATTCGATTCGAAGTGATGGTACAACATACCGCCCGTGATAATGTTTACATTTTTAGTTAGTGTTATAGCCATTTTGACAAAACTGTCGCGACAGTCAATTTGCGATGCGATACTAAAGGCCAACGTTCCCTCTAACTATTCAAAATCATGCGCGGTATAACTGCATCGTGGGCAAGTATTTTAAATTTAGCAAATTTCGAGCAAAACTTAACAAAATTACAATACAATAATTTTTACATATAATTTTATTTAAAATTTACTGGCAAATAATAAAGTATGATAGTGAGGAAATGTTGCCATAAAAAGTATGAAACTCAATAATTTTTACTGCAACAGTTTTAACACACCTTCAAAAAAATATGAGAAATATTTTTCGCACACTACGCCAATTTTATGGTTGAAAAAATATTACTGTAAAATTTAATGTCAAGAGAAAAATGAAAAGTGGTATTATTTTTTTGAGCCACTACGTTCAAATTTTAAAAAAATTTCTATTTTGTTAAACTCGTTTATTTTCAAATTTTTTAGTTATGTTGCCCCCAATCTGTCACTATTTTGACTATAAATTATGCTATAAAAAAATAAACAAAAGTTGCTGTCTTTGTCGCTCTAACGTAATTTACATATACTCTTCTCTTTTCGATTTTTAGTATTTTTTACTGGAAAAATTTGTTTCACTGTGGAATCCACCGATTGTAATATAATTTCCGATTTTTCTCTTTTATAAAAATCACTGTCAGTTTTTGCTTGAATACATATTTTACAAAGTTCATCACTTGTTTCAATTTGATAACTAGAAATTTCTTATAACTTTTTGTTTAATTGATAACGACAGGACTTCTGTTTTAACGAGTTCATTTAATCATTCTACTCTAAATTTTGAAGCCGTCTTGTTTATTTGGGGGTCTGTTATTCGAGGGTCCCGGGTTCGATTCCTGGTGGTGACAAGTCAAGAAATTGCGACTGGGTGTTTTTTAACGGGTCATATGTTATTTATATGCTCATCCATTTTCAGATTTTCAAGCCATAGTAGTTACAGTGTTCTTAACAATATATTTGTGGAGCTTGAGCTAATTTTTGTTTTGTCATTTTTCTTTTGTTTTGTTTTATCTAATTTTTGTTTTGTCATTATACAGTAAATGGAGTAAATTTTTTATGAATTGTTTAAAAAAATCACATCAAATAAGTAAAAAAAAATTTTTAAATTTTGTAAGTAAAACGAAAAAAATTTTAGCAATATAGCAGATGGGCGGACTAAAAATTATGATGGGCAAAATACAATTTAAATCTGGGCGGCCGCCCGTGTGCCCAGCTTAGCGGGAACGTTGCTAAAGGCTAGCCAAATTTTCATTCGTCATAATTAAAACACTTGCTACACAGCAACAAATATAAATAATTATGAAACGTCAAAAATTTAGCTTACTTTTATCGTGCCTGCATATAAAAACGCACACAATTCTGTAGAGTTAAACAGAGACATCTATATTTTAATACGAAATTTCACTAGCTAAATTGTGTACCGCAAAATAAAATTTAGCAGCGGAATTTCCATTTTCGTTTTCGCGTGTGTCATTTTTGTATGAACAATTTCATTTCAAGTCAGCTGCGTACTAGGCATAAAGCAGGGTACCCACTCGCACTAAGATACATTTTAAGGCGGCCTCCGCAATTCTTCACTAAATTACAGATACATTAGGTAAGCTAAAAAGTTTATGTAGGGATACATTTTGACGTTTGTTTTATTTGTCCTACAACAAACAAAAATATAGTTTGAAAGTATTTTCATAGTCTAGAAAATTATTTTGTTCATCCATTCAAAAAATAATAATTTTCACGTTTTGATGTCAAAATGTTTCTAAATTTTATTGTTCTAGGGTAGAAGAATTGCTGCGAAAACGTTTGTAGAGTTTTCACTAGCGCAGTCTATACGTGAATGAGATAACTACGAACTTTTCACGTCAGCTGCGTACCGCATCTGCGAAATCGTAAGCTAAATATTTTGCCGTGATATGTGTTTAAATTTGCTTTCATAGGGACGCAATTCAAAAAATTGATGATAACGAAATCGGTAGATAGTAGACAGTTTGATGCTGCAGCTACATGTCTAACTACATCCAACATTTAATTACACCGCTCGATAGCTAAAGGATCAAAAAATTCGTTACGTTGAGTGATTACTGTAACGCATCGCATGTGATGAAGGGGGAAGCGCCGCCATTTCAATTTTCACTGTTTGAATTGAGCTCAATGGAAATAGGATTCGTAAATTATTTTTGGAAGAAGTTCCTGAATATGGCCACCTGGGGCGGAGCTCGGTAATTTCTTTACCGACTGTGATGGGATTGGATATGTTGGTCGAAAATGAGATTCTTAGATAATTTTTGGAAGAAGTTCTGGAATATGGCCACCTGGGAAGGAACCCGGCCATTTCCTACCCGAATATGATAGTATTGGGTATGTTAGATGGAAATGGAATTCTTAAATGATTTTTGGAAGAAGTTCTCTAATATGGCCACCTGGGGCGGAACTCGGTCATTTCTTAACCGATTATGATGGGATTGGGTATGTTAGATGGAAATGGGATTCGTAAATTATTTTTGGAAGAAGTTCTGGAATACGGCCATCTGGAGCGGAACTCGGCCATTTCCTAACCGATTATGATGAGATTGAGTATGTTGGATGGAAATGGGATTCTGCAATTATTTTTGGAAGAAGTTCTGGAATAGGGCTATCTGAAGCGTGCCATTTTTACACATGTTCTCATGTTTCATATGTTCCCGTTTACATGGTACAAACACGCACTTTTTTTCTTATTATTTTGTTAGCTTAATTTTACGTCAAATTTGTATGTAAAATGTATCTTAGAGCGAGCTGGATACCGACCTTAACCTGGGAAACCTACTGGAAATTATTATTGTTGTTTTTCTGAGTTGTGTCGGGAAGAATTGTGTGAGTGTAAAATCACGGGTTCCTGATCTCGATCATTACTTTTTAGTGAAGTTTTGTTTGTGGATCAATTTGCCTTGTATAGAAATGATCTACAAACAATTCAGGATCTTAAGAACAACATTTGAGCTGAAATTGAGGCCATTGCACTGCTTTTATTGGAAAATAAAAAATTTTGATGGACGGATGCAGGCCTATAAGAAGAGCCACAGTGGTCACATGAACGAAGTTCTATTCCATACGTAAATGGTATAGAACCAACCTTCCTTTATCAATAAAAAATTTTGAATTTCCAACATCCATTGTGTTTTTTTAATGTATTTAAAAAAAACTAACAGATAGACACCCTATATCTACACTAAACTTATCACACTTAGCAGACAAGAAACAAACAACAACTCAGACTAGCATGCTCTATAAATATTTCTCCAGATTCCCTATTCCAGGGAAAGCCAGACTATGGCCACAGATTTGATTCTGGCCAAGCAGCAAGTAATTTCTTTGTATTTTTTAAGAAATTTATTTGATTTCTCATAGCAAGGGAAGCAAGTAAGTGTTTAGATTTTTGTGACACAGAAAGTTCGTTTGTTCGTCAAGAGTAACACGGAACAATTGTCGGTCTTTATAGCAAATTTTCGATGAACAACTTGAGGACATTGCCCTGCAAGGTGCAAACAGTTCATCGACTATTGTCAGCAGAAGGTCACTCGGCTAAAAATTTTAATCTTTCGTTTCGACAACTTACACTTTATAATATTTCATAAAAATAAATGGGGCAATATTTCAAACATTTAATGATAATTTTTTGTTGAACAAAGACAAGCTAATGGACCAGTAGAAAGCATTTGGAAATATTTAAGCCTATCCTCCGCCTAATAAACAGAATTTATCCATTTTCAATGCCACACTTTTTTAATTGTTCCATTTTTCGTTAAAAAATTCATCTCGATCACAAAATCAGCTAATTGACCGTCCCTCCGAGCGTTGACCGAGCTATCTTCCTTTTTCATTTTTTCAAATCTTAAAATATTCAAGAAGTAGAGAGTTACTCGCTGGAAGTTTTAAGAGAGTTTTCGAAAAGATCTATGTGAAACTCCACGAAAGCTTTATTAAATATGACCAATTTTCAGAAATGCAATCGGAACGCGATTAGGATCTCATATTCATCACATCCTCTCGAGTTTCATGATAATCGGTAAAAATGGTTAAATTCTATTTACAAATTGGCCATTTTGTGAAACCTATGCCGATTTTCTTCAAACAGGCAATTCAGAAAATTGAATTTTTAGTTTGAATCTAAAGGGGGTTTCAATAGGGACGCTTGAAATATTTTAGGTTATAGCAGACATGCTCAAATTTGTTGTGAATTGTTCGGTAGTGTATCTCAAGATCATCAAGGAAGGTTATAGCATTGAACAACGTGCGCAAATCACTAAATTTTATTCTCTCTGTTCAAGCAACGTTCCACGCATTACGTAATTTTTATCCCCGCCATAATCGTTGTCGTGTCGACTATTCGACGTTTGGATCGATACATAATCAACTAATGTACGGGAAAACCCAAGGCAGTTAATTTCTCGTCCTTCACTAGAACTTGGCCTTTCTGCGACTTCAACTTGTGTGGACTAGTATAAAATCCAACTGACCCAGGAACTTAAGGTAAACGACCATAAAACGTGTGTTCGCTGATTGAGCTTTGGAGCAGTTGGACCCAAATTTCTCCAAAAAAAAACATCTTTAGCAACGAGGCTCATTTTTGGGGGGATACGAACCCACACGAAATACACCAAGCATTAAATGCATCCCGAGAAAAATTATATCTTTTGCTGCGGATTTTGGCCTGGCGAAATCATCGGTCCGTACTTCTTCTAAAATTAAACTGGTATTGCCATAACCGTCTACAGCGAGCGCCTCAGATCGATGATAAGCATTTTCTTGTAGCCATAGCGCATGCCACGATGGACATTCTGCACTGGCGATTTGAGAGCATGGTTATCTCGCGCGGCGGCGATGTGAAATAGCCACCAAGATCGTGCGATTTAACGCCTTTAGCCTTTTTACTGCTTCCTTTGGGGCTATCTTAAATAAACCACAAAATATTTAAGCCGTCAAAGCCAACATAACGAATACCGTCCAGCAAATAAAGCTAGATTTACGCGACAAAGTTATCGAACATTGGACCTCCCGAATACGCGCAACCTAGACCAATGTCAGAAAACTTAAATTTGAATCATATTTTTATCCAACAATCCGTCTTTCATCCCCAACCAGTAGAGAAGTTGCTTAATATATAAGCAATTTCAACTGGTCTTGTCGGGAGTCGTGTAGAACCGTCCATGAATAAACACACTGAAATTGATAGATGTTTGCTAGTTGAATGGTGCGCCTCCTCAGTCAGACGTTTGCAATTTCTTACAAATTTAGAAGGAGCCGTTTATCAGGCAAATATCTATACACGGAAAGAACAAGTAGATGAAGTTTTAAATGTCATTATAAACTTCGCACCGAATGAGCACGAATGAGGTTGTATGCTCAAAAAGGGATGTGGGAAATTTTTAGTCAATTAATAAATAAAATCGATACCGGGAAGCGATAAGTAAATCCTATTTCCACCCCCAAAATCCGCTTTCTATCCCAATCGATTGAGGTATGGTTCCATTCCATTCATATTAAATTAGTCATTTTGGGTAATTAATTCTGAAACTCACCCAAAAATCTCACTTTGCTAGTACAAATCGAGTACCATCACAGACGATTAAGAAGTGACTTAATTTAATTCCTGGTCATTTTGCAGCGTCACAACTAGAAAACCTATCGGAATATTTTAATTTTCGATGAATTGTTGGCGTTTGATTACTTATTGTAGAGTTTGTTTGATATTTGTTTAAAACAACCAACAAACTTTGTAACTTATCGAAATAAATCAAACAAGTTTACTCAGGAGGATACATAGAATAAGCAAGTTTCCACAAATAAACTCTTATTGCGGAAAGAGAATAAGAATGTGGTGCAATTCATGACTTATTTTGCGGAGACCAATATGTGGAGACATATTTTACTTATTTGAAATAGTACCTTCTAAACTTAATAAGTAAGCTAAACAAGTCTATTGTAAACTTCCAGATAAGTCTCCACAAAATAAATCATGAATTGGACCAAAGTTTAAAGCCCAATTTTATTTAGAAACATTGGTCTTTTGCAACTAAATTCGTGATATAAATTACCAAAACACGTTTTGTGGAGACAATACTTATTCAAATCGGGCTGTGATCCAATTCATGACTTATTTTATGAAGACCGACTTTTTAAAAGTCTATAATAAAAAGTTTATAATAGAAATAAGTCTGCCTTAGTGACCTCACAATTATTCTTATTAGAATAAGTAAGTCTCCACAAATAACTATTCGTTTCAACTAGAGTCCAAGGTGTATGTTTCATGATTAATAAAGTAAAAGTGACTTATTTTGTGGAGACTAACTTATTTGAAACTCCACAAAAAGCCTCCTGTCAGCTAAACTTATTGTAGATTTGTTTGACTTTTATGCGTGGCTTCCGCTCAAACTGATAACTCATCAAAATAATTCTAGCAAGTTTCGCAATTATTCTTATTATAATAAATAAGTCTCCACAAATAAGTATTCGTTTCGGAAACAGTCCAAGGTATTTGTTAAGTTGATTAATAAAGTAAACGCGACGCATCAAATCATTAACTATATAAATTGCAAAATACAATCAACTATCGCACCTTTAGCTTTAAATTTAAATAGATGGTGATTACTTTGATCGCTTAATAAGCCGATAATACTCAATGAAAATAGCGTAACTATCAGCAATCCATTGTTCTTGCAGACGCACAGGTTTACACCACCAATTACCATAATAATTTGATATCTGGCCCGTTTTATTATTCGTTCCAACAAGGTTATCACATTTTTTACATTATAATGGGGTGGATGCCATAACAACAACAAATCATGGTTCATTTTAATATTCTAAAAATTTAGACAATGGAATGGTGTGCGCTAAACCAAAATTCTAACTCTAAAATCTAAGAATAAAAACTGTTGCTAGTTTCTGTTGCTAGTATGCTTATCAATTATTTCATACGTCGTCACTTCTAATCGTTAAAAGCTTTGTTTAATTGAAATCGAATTAGAGATGGGAAAGTTTGTGTAATCAACTTTGTTGGCGAAAATTTAGTTTCCAGTTTTCAATTTCCACCTTAATAGCCCTTTAGATGATTGTAAAAAAAAAATCGTTTGGAATGGAATATAATGTACGAGTATTATTTATTAAATTATTTTATAAACTTTTTTAATAAATAATTTGCTTTTGGCTATTTTCTAAAAAAAATAATAAATTTTCCTTTTTTTTCATTAAATTATGTGAAAAATTTTCAATCAAATCGTTTTTTTATAAATAGAAATTCTTGTATATATAGAGGTAAAACCAGCGATGGAATGAAGTAGCTGGTGGTATGAAGATTAGCTAAACTGTAAATTGTTGGTTTTGACTTTAGAAAATACACATAAAAGTTGTACACAAATTTTGTTTTGTTAAATATTAAAAGTACCCTGTATTTAGGTCGACATAGCATTCCTGTTTCTCAAGGACAGATTTATAAAATTATAAACTTGTTTCTGTTCAATAAATTTATTAATTTTCTACGGATATATTGATTTCTGAGAATCAACTCTGGGATTGTCGTTAATTTGCATGATGTATGAGCAATCCCATTAGCAATTCATCGGTATACGATTTCTAAATAATTTTCAGACGAGTCATCCCTTTGAGAGAGAGAGAGAAAGAGAAAGGGAGACAGAGAGAGAGCGAGAGAGAGGAAGAGTGAGAGAGAGAAAGAGAAAGAGAGAGTTAAAAGTAAGCGCACTTGGGGATGCTCGAATCTTTTTATAAACATTTTCAGGCTTAAACAAACACTTTTTTCAAGTGACAGGAAGTGATGAAACAAGAAGTGTGATGGAAAGTGATGCAACATGTTGGTGATTGATATCTGAATATGCATGTTGCGTGATATGCATGCATCATGACCCGCGATGTTGCACCGTGTTGCGTGATGTTACATTATGTTCCGTAGTAGTTTTTTGAACTGAGACATTTATAGCTTAGGGATTCGGAATTAATTTTAACGACGTTGCTGAAGGAAAAGGGATTTCAATATGACTACCGTGTCTGTTTCGTTTGGAAAATCTCTGACTTGACTAAGCTATTTCTTACCCAAATGAGCTGCAAATGGGCGTGTAATAAAAACTGGGACTGCAGCATGAGAATATTCGATGGATTAGGGTTAGAAAGTACAATAGGAAGGGATTTCAATGAGTTCTGATTTCGAGAATATTCGTTTATGTTGCACTCGGAAAGTTCACGAAAGATTATCACAATTGTTTAGGGGCTCTCCGACCGAAAATAATCAATCTATCGTACCACTAAAAACAAACAATTATTGGAATTATATTTAAAAATTAATAAATATTGTGAATGCAAAATATGCGATATAAAAAAAGATTCAAATGCAATTTCATTAAAAAAAATCGATTTCAACGGAATACTAATTGAGATTTTATGGTCATTATCAGGTTTTTATGTTAGATCTAGCAGGAGCACAGGTCATGATAATTTGTACTAATGATGATAACGCACTTATTTGAAACTAATAAGTGGAGCGAGTGTGGGTTTACAAGCAATCAATATTCTGCTCCCAATAATGAATCTTTATTTATTAGATGACCAGCTCATGCGGTTTAATTCTTTTAAGGCGTCTCAGTTCTTGTGTTATGTCAAGAAGTTGTATTGCTTCACTGTTGGTATGTTGCAGTAATCTTCTTTCATGTTTGATGGCAAATTCATGAATCACTTCATCAATCCATTTAACGTTTAGGTCGTTGTGTAATTCCTCGTTGGTTACGTAGCGGTAAGCATTCGTTATTGCTCGTAGAAATTTGTTTTGGCAACGTTGAATAATTAAACGATTTGATTGTTTAGTACAGCCCCAGAGTTGGATACCATACGTCCAAATTGGTTTAATTATCGATTCGTAGATCAGGCGTTTACAGTACAGGCTAAACTTAGAATGTTTTCCTATTAGCCAGTACATCTCACGTTGTTTTATTTCATTTGCTCTGCTTTTTGTCAATCCGAGGTATTTAGCAGATTCAGCTTGGGGAATTTGTACCCCATTGAGAAATGTATGGAGGTTGCTATTTTTGTGCCGCAACGTTTATGCTACATGTACTGATTTCAGTTCGTTAAGCTTTATTTTCCAATCCCTGATCCATTGGCTGATTCTATCGAGTGCTGGCTGTAAGTATTCTACTGCTTGGTTCTGCGATTCGCTTGATGCCAACACTGCGGTATCATCAGCAAAAGTTCCGATGAAGGTTGTTTCCGTTGTCGGTATATCAGAAGTGTAAAGTAGATATAGGATGGGTCCTAATACGCTACCCTGGGGCACCCCTGCTATGGCTGGGTAAAAGTTAGAGCATGTTTCTTCATGTGATACTCTAAATATTCGTTTGGAGAGATACGACTCGAGCAATTGGCAGTAATTTTCTGGCACTAATTTACTTATCTTGTACATAAGACCCTCATGCCACACTCTATCGAAAGGCTGTGATACATCTAGAAATACGGCAGGGCAATATTTCTTCTCTTTAAGTGCTTGTTCTATCTTTGCAGTCACACGATGAACTCGATCAATTGTCGAAGGTTTATTCCTGAATCCAAACTGGAAGTCAGGTATAATGATCATTGGTTTTAGTCGTTTCAATGACAACTTTTCAAACAATCCCATTTGCTCGGCTGGTTTGTCTGGTTTTTTTTATCATGCTTATTTGTGCAACCTTGAAGCACTCAGGCACATATTTAAGTCGAAAGCAAGCATTATATATTAACATATACACTCACTATGTATATAACATATACATAGTGACTGCTCTCTTTGATAACTCCTTAAACATCCTTGGCGAAATTTCATCAATTCCAGGTGACTTTTTGGGATTCAAATTCATGTCTGTTTCTTGTGCAATTTTTAGTGGGGTAACACTTCTGATATTTGATGGAGATCTATAGACTGGCTTAGGGTCAATTCTAGATTGTATGTCGTGTGGTTGAAATACTGATGCCAGATGTTGTGCAAACAGTTCTGCTTTGTCTTCATTACATCGCACCCATTCTCCATTTGTGTTCCTTATAGGTGGCACTTGGATTATTGGTCTCTTGTATCTTTTAGTAGCTTTCCAAAGAGAAGCATTTTTGTCAGCTTCAGGACCCAGTCCTTTCAAATAATTTTCAGTACAAGCTTCTTTATGTGTTTTAATTAATCGGTTAACTTTATTACTTACCAGATTAAATTCTCTTTTGTCAATAATATTTCTGGTTCTATGCCATATGCGTCTTTTCTTACTCCTTTCTTTTATCAGTTCTCGAATCGCCAGGGGGTAGTTGATCTCTTGTACGACTTTCTCACCTAATACTGGTGTAGCCTCTTTAGCTGCTCAACGCATAGAGTTAATAAAATATTTAGTTTGTAATTCAAGTTCTTCTTTAGTTTTAAGACTAACTTTTATCTCAACTAGATTGTCCAGTTTCTCTCTAAATAAATCCCAATCAGTAAATTTATTAGTAAGGTTAAGTTTGGTTTTCTTTTTTATGACTAATGTACTCACAGTCATTAAGACCGGTGTGTGAGTAAGGTCGTCAATGCCTTCGACTTAAATGTAATTTGAGGCTATTCCTTTCGAGATATAAAAGTCAATCAAATCAGGAACTTTGTTGATGTTTGTAGGCCAATAGGTAGGTTTACGCGATGAGTGAGATTCACAACCTGACATTTTAATTGCACTTAGGAGTTCTTTTCATTTTCCTGGTGTTATGAGTTGAGATCCCCACGCAGTATGTTTGACGTTGTAGTCACCTCCTATGATAAACCTTGGTCCAAGTTTATTAAAAATGTTAACATATTCATTTCTTACGATATTATGTCTTGGTCATGGCCAAATATGGTTCAGAAGCATATCATTACTACTATTTCCAAGATTTTTTTTTAGTTTCAAAGGACTATATTGGTGGTGGTTGATCTGGCTCTGATAAAACAACGATGGAATTCAGAGAACAATTCACAATAAATGTACCATTACTACCACTATGCTCTATTACAACAGTTTAAAAATAAACGATAGTGTGGCATTGACCTTTAATTATAGAATCACCATTATCAACTTTTTATGGATTGGATAAAAGAGTCCTTAACGATGGAAAAATTCCTAAGGGCCATGTTTTTTAAAAAAATAAGCATGAGTGGTGGATGGATGTTGGACCGAGACGTTTCGAGATGTTGGACCGAAACGTTTGGGATAATCTATAAACAGGCAACATCTAGAAACAGGTTCAGAATTGCCATCCTTCTGGAAAACGTTGCAGTGCATATCACTGCAATATGTTTTGGAGCCAAGGCTCTTCCAACTGTTTCGCAGTTTGCTTTTTCCATCCATACTTTTACGCTGTTGGCTGACATTCGAGGACGTACGGCTATAGGACCGATTTTAAGACCATCTGCACATTGCAAGCTCCATCATGCCAGCCTATACTGACATAGAAGAAGGGTCGGCCCATGAGTTTTGCACTCCGACATGAGGTCATAAATGTGTTACATTTCATCACAAATCGAAATCTGTGATGAAATTTCACTTTTGCATCCTGCCCCTATCGGAATTCGGACCCGGTACCTCCCGATCCAAATGCCAAAGCTTTAACCACTGTGCCATTTGGTCGTTAAATTACCTTTTCTGTATTCTTTTTTTTGTATACAAGGGCAATTCTATTTTTTTGATATTTTTAATTGCTCAATAAAACCATAAACTCATAAAATCTTTACTTGTTTTAAAATAAATGATATTCAATAATTTTGTTTGATTGTGCGATAATTCGAGAGACAGTGAAATAAATCAATAAAAGTGTTGTGTTCTTATTGTGATCGGAAACTTGGTGCTATATTTTTCATTCCGCACGTAACAAATTGGTGGCAGCGGTGATCCCGCGATCGAAAAACTCCAAAGGGTCTCTACCAAATTAAAACAATTGTGGTTGTGCAAAAAAAAAAAAAATTAAATTAGAAAAAAATAATTTGGGAATGAAAATAAAATGTTAACCACGTTTTTCTACAAGATAAACCTTTACAAATTTCATTGTTAGTAATCGAATTTTTAATTATTGAAGGTCTATTTTAATTTTAATTTCTATAAAACATTTTTTTTTTTAAATTCTTTTGTGTCACTAAACGTTGAATCAAAATTTTCAAGTACTTATTTAAATTATGCTGACCTACTGCAAATACTCGATATTTTAAACGAATCCCAAGTGGATGGTGATTGGGTAATGACAATCAACTTAAGTGACCGTAAAAAAAGTACCAGCCTCTTGTACCAGCTTTACGCATACTTGCATTTCTACCAATTAAATGCACAAAAAATACAATCCAACTACATATTTACAAAAAATAAACCAATCCTGACTTACAGCAGGCACTGGACAGCTTATCATAGTTTCGTCCTTACCATTATCAAATCAAAATATAAAGAACCGTTGCCGGCCACAGTAGATTATTTCCTTATTTTTGATTTTGTTTTTCAATAAAACAAATTAAAGAAAACTGGGATGGGATATTTTGTTAATGTGCATTTTTCTATTTTTACTTTTACAATACAACCAGTAATTGGTCCGTACATTTAGCATATTTCAGTATTATAGATGAAATGCACAATCCAACGGACCCACCTTTCATGGCACCTATGTTTCTGGATTGCGGATTCATTTTTAATTATTTGATTCTACTACTTATACAGATCGGATCGAAACTGATTGTTGTGATTTTTCCAGATTTTCCATCTATATACTAGAGCCAAATTATTAAAAAAACATGTTGCAGTATATTTAAAAACAAATTGTCTTATAGAGGTATAAAATCAAAAAACTGGGCCGAAATGGAAGAGCTTCTTGTAAATAATTTTTTTTCCTGGGTTTTCCTGAAAAAACTGGAATAACTTCATAAATGCTTAACTTTCATCTGGAATTAGAGATGGCCACACTGTTAAGCTGAAGAAAAGCCACCACTGACAGATTTTGATCAGCAGGTGTTTTCTGATTCACCATGGAGTTCATTACTTTACTCTTCACTACTCTAATCCACTGTCAAGGTCGCTAGTTGATAATTTGTATAGAGAGCAGACACTGGACATTCATGATATATGAACGCCTTGCAAATCATACAACAGACACAAACATTCGAAACGTGCGTTAAACCCAAAATTAACAAAATTCATAAAGAATAACATCTGGTTAGCTACGAGTACTGCTCGGATGTTTGTATCAAAAAGAAATTCGAGAGGCTCTAACAGCTGCATAACTACTAACAGAGTGATCTTCGAGAGGAATATTCGCTTTAGAAGTTTGAAACTTGAAATCCAATTGAGATTGCATAACTGAGTGGAAAGTTGGTTAAAATAGGATAGAAAGGACGACGTATAAGAAGTTAGCCCAGAATTTTAATCCAGAAAATAAAAAAATTTAATCAGGTAACACTATTAAATTAAAACCTCATTTACTCTTATGTGAAGTTATCCCAGCCAGGAATTTATAAAATTTACTTGTATTATATAAGTTGTTGGAATTTATCCCAGCCCACAAAATAAAAAAAAATCATTTTATTATGAAATTAGTTTTAGACCAGAAATTTAAAAATTTTACATTATTAATGAGAAGTTAGCCCAGCCGAGGAATAAATCAAAACAAATAAGTAGTTTAAATATAAACGCAAAAAGTTCAATTTAATCAAAAATACTTTTTTTTAATAAATTCTTAATAGTATATAGAATAAATGATAATAAACATAATTATTCACAGATTTAGGCAAAATAAAGTGCACAACACTTCAAATCAATACAAATTAAAAAATAAAATATTAATACCACAATTATTTACAAGATTAATATGGAAAATGGCCGCCATTTTGTTAATGATCATTTGCAACCGTTCCGAGATACTTTTAACTAAATTAAATAAAGTATTTGAGGGTATAGCATTCCACTCCTTCTGAAGGCGATTCTAAGACTTCTTCTTGTTTGACCGATCCTCAAAAGAAATTCTATTCATACCATAAGGTTTCCTCCACCGTGCTTCACGGTGTGCTGAGTAAACTTTGAATCAATGCGCTGAAAAGACTTGCACCACACTCTTTGGGTCCGTTTTGTATTCCTTATCTCAAATTTTGATTCATCAGTCCATACAACACGAGTCCAAAATGGTTTCTTTTGGCATATATAGCTGTTCAAACCCATGAAATGTATTTCTCGTCGCACTGTGGACTCGGATACATTCAAATTCAATGCTTCCTGGATGCGTATGGCTGAAGTTTTAGGATTCTTGTTAACCTCTCGCTTAATTTTATGCCTATCATTCTCGGTTAGGATCCGTTTCCGCCCACTTTTCTTCATATTTTCAAGGCTTCCGGTAGTTTTGTACCGATCAAAAATAGCACCACTCGATGAAATATGAAAAATGTTTGCTATGTCGCGGTAACTTATCCCCGATAATTTTGCTTCTACAAGAAGCTGTTTGGAATGTAGCGGTAGATTTTTCTAATTTCCCTATTTATTCAATTTAAAAGAAATTTGCTATTTGAATTTTAAGGCCATTTTTAACTCATTTTAGTTTAAATTTTATTTTCGAGAGAGCAGAACAAACCAAAATAAAAGACACATACATATACATTATCTATTACGACTAGTTGGCCTTGAAAAAATAATCAAAAAATCAAAAATCTCGTGTGGCATCAGCCATCCACACATAAACATTTTACCCTAGCTTTATTTAGAACGCAATGCACAAAAATATTTTTGTTTTTCTGCCAAAGTGACAGCTGTGCACTTTGTGCCGTATTTTCGTTTTCGTATCGTATTCAGGAATAGGGCAACAGTTTTCCTTCCCGTGTGTCGAAAGTAAAAATCTCTCGGATTGACACTATACAGATTTAGAAAGGGTATGCAAGCAGCTTATTTGGGTAAAAATTTTAAGATGATCGGTATGTTGCAACATGCCGAAATATGGCTCTGGCCTGGGTACTCCTAAGCATTTTCCTAAGCGATTTCGAAAATGCTTAAGAGTACCCAGCCCAGAGCCATATTTCGGCAAGTTGCAACATACCGATCATTTTGATTTTTTTTATAAATAAACTGGTTGCATACCCATTCTAAATCTATATAGCCTCAATCCGAGAGATTTGTAGTTTCGACACACGGAAAGAAAACCTGATTTATTTCTCGAAAATGCTTAGGAGTATCCAACCTGATCCATATTTAGGCAAGCTGCAACATACCGATCCGATCATCTTCAAATTTTTACCCAAATAAGCTGTTTGCATACCCATTCTAAATCTGTAGTCTCAATCCGAGAACTTCTCATTAATAATCTAATATTTTTAAATTTCTGGGTTAATGCCATAGACATGCTACTGGTTTCATAACCATAATTTTGTGATTATGATTTCTTAATTGAGAACTAAAGACACACAATTTCTTTTATCTTCTCGTTTAGTTTTAAACAGCAATGGAGTAGGCATTGACAAAATTGTGAAATTTAATTTGTCAGAAATAACTTTTCTATTGACAGAACAGAACCAAATTTGTTCCCGCCAACCAAATATCTCAATGAGAAATAGAAAACTCAAAGGAAACTGATTTGCTTTGTAAACTATTAATGTTCCGAATCTTTATTTTTGATGCATTCAGCGTTGTGAGCACTAAAAGGCATCGAAATGAGAAAAAATATCTCATTTCGAAACTGAGTTCAAATTTAGTTTGAAACTATGGTTAAACATGGCACACTATAGTACGAAATCATGATTTCGAGTTGATCATAACAGTGCGTCTATGACATTAGACTAATTTCATAGTAAAATTTTTTTTTATTTTGTGGGCTAACTTCTTATACGTGAAAGGAGGCTCATTAAATATATACGTGCAGAATGCTGAAGATGTATACCAATCCGACTTAGTGGCCTATTACATGCGTCAGTTCATTTTACCAAGTTGATGATAAATAAAAGTAAAAACATGCGACTAAAATGTTTCATAGATTTTTTTTTTAAAATAATGTAAAATGTTATCCACTCCTCTTTTTCACTTTTAAAATCTAGCAGAATATCACCGATGGTATAGAGCTACAATTCTGCAATGAATCGAAGAAGAGACGGTACTACTTATATCACCAATCAATTTTAGCACACCAAACATTAATTGCATCTTCTGGCTACTTTCATTAATTTTTGATTGTTTAAAATCTAAAACCAATTATATTTTTTCCATAAACTGTTCGGAGGCGCATCTCCACTTACTGATCTTTCATAAATCTTTCACTTTTTATTTGCTTTTATGTAAAAAATTTTTTTTTTGTGCCCAAAGTTACATCAACAAAGTGAATGTTGTCTTGGTATTCCAGTTAGAAGAATCAATCAAACACAAAACTACCTTACGCGTGTACTATACAGCACACAAAAGTCCAATCCAGAGAGAGTTACACTTTTATTTCTTATCTCAACACACAGTGAAATTTAGAAAGTAGTAACTTCAGTCTTTGGATTTTTTTTTATCTCTTAACATTTTAATTAAGATCAAGTACTTAATTTAATATACATACATTGTATTCATGTATCATGTTATTTTATATAGAATTTATTTTATTACCCGTACAGTTTGCACTTACAAAGAAAAAATTTTGTAATCTCACAAAATAGCGTAATCAAATTTGTGTGGCCCCAAATAAGGTAAATAAAAACACGATGTACTTTCAGCGCAGTTTATAACACAAAAACAAAAATTGTATGGTTACAACTTCGAATTTATTGAGGAAGGTCATTTGATCTTTAAAATGTTTTTTTTTGTTTTTTTATTATTGAGTAGATCTTAGATCATAATATAACGAAGCGGGTGAGCACGCGCTTCGCTTTAAATGTCAAACCGGATGGGTGATGAGCGCGCTACAACTTAAAATCTTGTTCCATAAAATATTCGCACGCAAATGCTAAAAAATACGAAACTATCAAAATCCGGAAGTTTTTCGCTTCGCACATACATCTTATATAATTTGTTTTGTTTCTTATGTAATCTAGTTTGTTGAAGTTACCTTGAATATTTATGTTTATTTTCTTTTTTGTGTTTTTTTTTATTATTTTATTATTGTTGTACGATTTGCGTTTGTCGCGTAAATACATAATTCGCGAATACAATAAATTTTGTGGTTAAACGTTTTATACAATTACTTTCTCTATATGCCCTATGGGGTACTATAAAAACGTAAGTCATCCCACTAATATACCACTGTATTAAAACAGGTACATCCAGTTTAACGTTCGTTGTCTTATTGTATAGTAGACACATATTTAAAGAAGGGGCCAATATTTTCCCCACTTTGGCCATTTCACAAATAAAATACGCTTTACGAGGTGCACCTGTTCTATTTCAGTGACTTCGAGTAATCAGCTAATTTCGATCATATACACACTCATAATAATTTGGTAGTCACGTTGGATTGCGTTAGCAGTGATTATGATGGAATAAACATTTATGAATATAATTGTTAATAATTTAAATAAACCTGATAATAAATTTTAGTAATTCGTTTGTGTACATGTTGTTATGATTTCTAAAAATTACGTGAATTTATTGAAACACAAAGAGATTTTGTTAAGCATGCGCTTATCCACGCGCAACACATTTAAAATTGCGAGCAGGTGCAGGCGAGCTAATCAATTTTTGGAATCGTGGTGATTATAATTCGTACATTTTGTTTAAATGTTATACGACTGAAATTTCTATCGCCTATATTCAATCAAATTATTTTGTCGTGAAACTATATTTAGTTAATGATTGTTACTTAATAGATACTTTATCTTGCAAAAATATTGACTTGCTAAACTAGCGATCAATCAGTAAAATAAAAGAGATCGTTTAATTTATAATGCTTATTAGTTGGTTGGAATAAAATTGCATAATGTGGTCTCGCATCTACACAAACTGAGGAAAAAGCTGAATCAGAATCGATGATCATAACGTTGGCGAATTATGTCCTAAAATAACAACAACACTACATTTGCACTGCAATTTGTATTATTGTAAAAACTACAAAGTTTCCTATGCCATCTGTTTTGGGGCCGACGCACTCCCAAATCTTTTTTCACGCCCTACCTTACGCATTGCTTGCCAAATCGAGAACGTGCGGCTATAGATCCGAATATTGTAATAGGAAAAAATACAATTTACAGTTTGACACAACAATCTGACACGATAGCAACCCTTAAGCCCGTTGCACACTTGAGCTATGTTTTTTTAACAAAGTGAGCTATGTTTTGAGGTCACAGGTTCTCGGTTTACTTTGTAAAGCGTAAACAAGTGAAACCGAAATCATGATGATTAAATTTCAAAACTTCATTCAATCCCTATTCACAACCATATCCAGTCTTGTTATAATTGGTTAAGAAAGGGCTGAGCTCAATTCGGATTCCATAATTTTGCGTGTTTCGGATCTATATAAAATACTACAAATCAAATTTCAGAATAATTTATTAAAAAATGAGCCCCAACTATGTAGCATTCCCTAAACAAATAAAATGCCCGGTAGGTCAACCAATTTGATAACTGAAACTTTTGAGATTTTATTGAGCTTGAATCATTTTATTTAAGGAGACATAGCACCTTCAAATTTTCAAAAAATCGAAATTTTTTTTATGATAGAATATGTTAGAATGAACATTTAAAAACATGGTTTTAATGATATAAACATGAACATTTTTCTTTTATTTATTGCGAAGCGCGCCTTATTTAAAGCGCAATAATTTAAACGCGATTATCTCGACATTTCCAAGTTGGCGTGCAAGATTGAGAAAAAACTACTTATCCAATCGTTCTAAAATTTTAACACGTTGATCTACATATATTTCTGCTCAGAATGAACTACGGAGGGAATAATCGGCTTTCAATTTTTTGAGTTACAACTAATTGGCGGGGACAAAAAATCTGCATTTTCGAAAAAATGCCGCCATTTTTTTATTTTCCAACCAATTTTTTTCATTTTAGTTCATTCCAAGGGCGATTTAATGCTGAATAAAACCCCGTTTTTTTAGACGTTTCTGAGAGCAGTTATATGATGCACGCCGCGAATTTTCAGTGTTTTTGGAAAACCTTTGTAGCAGACGACAGTGGGCTAAAAAAATCTAAATTTTTTTCTTGTGTACTTTCAGTTAAATAAAATGTCAATGGAAAGTTTCATTCAGATATCTCTTTTTATTCCAAAAAAAAAAATCTTTGAAAAACTTTTTTTTCAATTTTGGAGGTGCTATGTCCCCTTAATTAAAATTGAGATACCTACAAAATGAATTAAACACTTCCTCTACGTATGTGAAGTTATCCCACGATTCTATCCCAGAAAATAAAAAAAACATCATTAATAAAAAAAACCCATTTGCACTTGTATGAAGTTACCCCAGCCCGGAATTTATTAAAATTCACGTGAAATACAAAAATTAAATTCGTTCCATTTAAACTCATTTCCATTCTTAAAACAATTATCTGTAATATTCCGTTCTCAGGAATTGGGATTTTATTCTTTTGCGAATGGAACCGAAAAGGTCCCGAAAGTAATAAAGATAAAAAAATGTTTGAGCTAAATTTAACTGTTATCTAAATTTCAAAATTACATTAGACATGATAAAGGTACTTGGCACGTTAAAGGTATAAACTAGTCGGATTAAAGATGTCCCTAATGCTGCACCAGCACTTGTAGCACAATCCAATGAAAATGGCACTTGATTTTTTTACAAATTAGTTACAAATTTGTTACACAATTAGAAAAATTTTTACATGTCCCGTTATCCTGCAATTCGTGTATGGTTTGGCGTTAGACAAAGCTACACCACACTTTTCGTATTTTTGTTAATATTTATCGTATCGTACTGGGGTGGTACTGGAATTTTTTACAAATTAATTACAACATATCGGTATAGTTCAACCCCCAAAAACCTACCCACAAGAGGTGCAATTCTTCAAAAACCATATTTTTCGTTACATGCTTATCGCATTTCTGTTAATATTTATTGTATCGTGCTGAGGGTGGTACTGAATTTTTTTTACAATTTAATTACAACATATTGACATAGTTCAGCCCCCAAAAGACTTTCCCTAAGGGGTGCAATTCTTCAAAACCAATATTTTTGGTTCAACCATGCTTTTGGCATTTCAGTTAATATTTCTTGTATCCACTAGGAGTGGTATTGTAATTTTTTATAAATTAACTACAACATATGGACATAGTTCAACCCCCAAAAACTTCCCCTAAGAGGCACAATTTTGCATTTTTGTGAAATTTTGTTGTATAGTGCTGGGGTAATTCTACAAACCTAATTCATCGAACTTCCTTCCATCCCTGAATTTATTACAATAGCCCATATCCACAAAAATCGATCATAATGCATCGATTAACATTCCTATGCAAGAAATAGGTAACCCTGAATTTATTACAACAGCCCACACCCACAAACATCGATCCAAAAGTAACGAACTTCCATCCTATGCAAGAAATAGATACACATTCATGGTACCTATTTCACGCATAGGAAGGTAATTCAATTCATTTTGATCGATTTTTGTGGCATTTTGATCGATTGTTGTAATAAATTCAGGGTTACCTGTTTCTTGCATAGGAAGGAAGTTCGATGCATTATGATTGATTTTTGTGGGTGTGGGCTGTTGTAATAAACTCATGGGTACCTGTTTCTTGCATAGGAGGGAAGCTCGATGCATTTTGATGGATTTTTGTGGGTGTGGGCTGTTGTAATAAATTTAGGGGTACCTATTTCTTTCATACGAAGGAAGTTCGATGCATTTTGATGTATTTTTGTGGGTGTGGGCTGTTGTAATAAATTCAGGGTTACCTATTTCTTGCATAGGAAGGAAGTTCGATTCATATAATCGATTTTTGTGGGTGTGGGCTGTTGTAATAAATTTGTGGTTTACCTATTTCTTGCAAACGAATTTAATTCGGTTCAAAATGATCGATTTTTGCGGTTGTTGGCTGTTGTAATAAATTTATTGGTACCTATTTTTCGCATAGGAATGTAATTCGATGCATTATGATCGATTTTTGCAGGTGTGGGCTGTTGTACTAAATTCGTGGGTACCTATTCCTTGCATAAGAAGGTAATTCGATGCAGATTGATCGATCTTTGTGGGGGTGGGCTATTATAATAAATTCAAGTGCATAGCTGCACTTTTTAGCTGCAGTTTTTGGTAATTGAACTATTCCAATATATTGTAATTTATTTTTAGTAAAAACTTGTACCAACCAGTACGGTACAATGATTTTAAACGGTTGCTCCCATTTGGGGTAATTTTCTAGGGGTTTAATTTTGCCATTTTATTGTAGTTAGTTTGTAAAAAAAATCCAGTACCATCGCAGCACTAACAAAAATTCACAAAAATGAAAAATTGCACCCCTTAGGAGAAGTTTTTTGGGGGTTGAACTATACCGATATGTTGTAATTAATTTGTAAAAAATTCCAGTACCATTTTCATTGGATTGTGCTACAAGTGCTGGTGCAGTATTAGGGTCATGGATTAAAGCTAAGTAGTTTTGAGATGATGGCACTCGTGCCTTACTTTAGAAAAGTTAAAAAATAATCATTCCATGGTGGCAACTTTGCGAAATTGGGCCTCCGCAATATCTGGCCTAGGGCACAATTTCGCAAAGTTGCCACCGAACGATTTTTTCTAATTTTTCTAGAAGAAGGGCATTGCGTGTGTAGCTTTAATCCGATAAATTTATACCTTTAATGTTCGAAATTTAAATATAATATGTTACGACTTCTAGTGGGGTCATAACATTTTAAAAATTAAAATTTCAAAAAAAAAAAATAATAATTTTTCGTTACGATTGAATAATTGGCAATGCACATCTATCCTGCGGCATTGACATTGAAGTTTAAATGGGCATGGGTCTTAATATGCTGTTTTACTTTTTTACCTACCACTATTGCATTACGCAAACGGCGAGAAAGTTATGGAGCGAGAACAAGGTGTACCTTGTGCATGTGTGCGACGAGTAAACGCGCATCCCCAACAGAATTCCTTATGACTTATTCCTTACAGAAGTATGAAAAAAAAAAAAAATTGAGAAAAAAAAATTTGCTCTAGTTTTTTTTTCATTATTTCTGTAAGAAAAAAGACATAAGGAATTCTATTGGGGATGCATTGTAAAAGTATAGAAGAATAGTTTTGATAGCACGTTTTTCGTTTTGACGTGGGGAAATGGTGGGCAAGTGACGCGAATTTTTGTTTGCGGGCATCGAATATTTCAACGGGCGCATTTATCATTGGGTACCGTATTAAAAAGATACCACATTCTTTTCAACTGCTGCAGCACGGTTTAAGAGTGGCCAGTTGAGGTCATTTAAATTTTCGATTAACGGCGGGAGACCTCACAACAATATATACGGCCAACCGGTTATTCGTGTTTTGAGTTATCGATGTGGAACACCGCAACATACGGGTGGTCAACCAAAGCCATCATTTCTTCGGTCAAAGGCGGAAAGGCGCCCAACAAAATAATTTACGGGTTTAACGAAACAACGCCCAACATTAATACGGTTTTTACGCCCAACCTTTCGGCGGCCTTTAAGGCCAAATTTTCTGACAAAGGCGGGAAGACGCCCAACGTTATTTTTGTATTACCAAAGGCGGGAAGACGCCCTACGAAGGAAAATCTCCGGATAAAGGCGGGGAGAGGCCACAACCCTGTTGGGTGACCGTGGTTCAAGGAACCAATTTTTTATTTTTATTTAGTTCATTTTTATTTTTATTTCCTTGTATTTTAAAAGTTACTAGTTAAAAAGAGTCAGCCATATGTAAACAACATTTGCTCAAATTTAAAAGAAAAATCCAATTTTATTTTACTGGAATTTGTTTCGTGCTCCTCTCGTGTAAAATAAAATTTTATTTTATTTTACACGAGAGGAGCACGAAACAAATAATACTTAACCCTGCATTTTTTACTGGAAAAAAATTAGAACACGTAAATCATGCATTACTTGAGTTATTTTTTCTCTCGACAAGTTTTAGTTTGATTTTTTTATCCCTTCTTCCGCTTCTGATTTCTCTTCTCGTTGGATTTTTTTTTTGTTTGTTGTTTATTGAATAAATTGCCGGGCGATTCCTGGCGTTCTGTATTATTTGGGCATTTCTTCAGCAGACATTGTACTTTTCATATAAATTTATTACTGTTCCTTAAATTTTTTGCGACGGTTTTTGGTAGATTCAAGTTAATTTCAGTTTTTAGTTTGCTTTTTTTATTTTGTTCTATGGTGTTGGGCAGGAGCACGAAGACCTCAACTCCCCCACGACCCAAAACCCTGAGATCTGGTCGGCAAAATCACTGTGATTGAGCCCTCTGCGTGATTAGTTAAATCTGCGGGATGGTGCTGAACCATTCGGTAACAAATATTTGTTCAAATACGAATTGTATGGTTTTACTGGCTCAGGCCCTAATTTCGAAAAGTTGCCACGGAACGATTTTTTTCTAGAAGGCGGGACCGTGACCACCTCAAAAGCAGATAGCCGTAATCCGACAAATTTATACTTTTAGCGTGCCAAATTTAAATGAAATTTTTGTTCAAATCGGAGTTGTATGGATATATCTGGCCCAGAGCCCAATTTCTCGCAAAGTTGCCACGGAACGATCTTTTCTACCTTCTCTAAAAGTAAGGCACAAGTGTGACCACCTAAAAACTTTATGTGCCCATACATTTTTGATCGGAATGGCATTAAGTCACTGAGATGGCCAATCCAAATGTTGTGATGCTCTTTTTGAGTTTAAATTCCTAACAGAGTATGCTTAAAACTATTTCCAGGCAGTTGGTAACCAACCTCGGAATAAATTTTATTCATGAAAGGTGTGTTTAGGTTCCGTGTGAAAATGATTCATTTATCAAAACCTTGCATGGTGAAGCATCCCCATACATGGAGCTTGGCGGGTGCTTAACAGTTCGGACAATCCTTTTTTTTTTGCTTAGTTTGCCAAACATGCTTTTGTACATTAAAACTTCAAAAGGATGACACATCGGTAAACACAAGATTCGTCCAATTTTTTTTTATATGTTCATTCGCCCACTGTATAGTCGTTTTTAAATGTGATTTTTCATTTCGATATGCGTAGCCATGTTTCATAATTCTATCTCGTATACTTGTTTTTGATATATGCATCATTCTCCTTTATTGTAGTGGCTCGGATTTCGCCTCTATCCTGCCAATCGTGTTTTCGACTTTTATATATACATATTTTACTGTACTTGCAACTGACATTTTTGTTCCTTTCGGATGTACATTTAAAAACTCCGCTTGAAATCGTTTTTTTTTGTAATTCGCACTCATTTCTTTCATATATGTATCCGTTGAACAATTGCGGTTAATTTTTGTTTTAGAGCGTCAAAGAGGAATCATTAGAAAACCGGTTTAAGCTCCGCCCATGTTTGTTCCTATAGTTTTAAGTACAGTTAAGCCGTACACGCGTGCTTGTTGCACCTCCTGTATGGATTTCCTCCCATTATAAAATTCTAGTAGAAATTCTTTTTCGCGATAGGGCTGCTTGGGCGGTGATTAGCGTGAAATTGTTATTTTCTGCTGACAAATTTTCTCTATTTTGACAGCATTATCCACAAGCATTTGTAAGAAGGGACATTGCGAGGTGGAATATTATACTCCTTCTTTGGAACCCAGCTATTAATGATTTGGTGTACTAAACCTGGAAGGTTTTTGATGAAAGTGGTCTTGGCTAAAAAATTTTTTGATATTGACATTATAGGACGAGTGCAGCAGTTCTGAAACTTGAACGTGATAACACTTAACGAATTGAGAGTGGGTTGTTCCATGATTAGCTAATGGTAAACTTAACTTCTGTAATGATTACAGTCATGGCTGGAAATATAAACAGAAGGAAGGAACTATTTGTAAGAATTTACAATTTCTGGGTAAGCTCCTCCTAAATGACCAGACGAACTTCGCTTCGTTGAAACCAGGGACATTTTTCAACGTTAGAGGCGCGATAAACAAATGAATATTACTTCAACGCAACAGGTATTTCCACTAGCCAAATAACTCTCAAAAAATATTACGAGTACAAAATCCTATAAACAACAACGAAACCTCTCGAATTAGCACACAACACAAATTTAATTAAATTATTCGCGAATTTTTAACCGGAAACACAAAAAAAAATGCGATCGCTGATGTTATTTTTGATTTACTGACGTCTTTTTCAAATACCTTACGATAATCTTAAATTTATCTTATTTTTAAATTTTGACGTTGACTGATAATAATATAATTTACATAAATTATATATATTATATTTGTATGTCGAGTCTTACGACTCTGATCGTCTGTTAATGTGTTATTCAATCATTTGTGTCAATAAATTATTTTGTTTGATTTCTTTAAAAAATGAAAAGAAAAAAAAACTTTTTGCACACAAGGACATAAGATACACAATAAAAAAAATATAATTATATTGGCAGATGAAATGTGATAATTTGTCTCTTATAATTTAAGACATATAAACACATTGTTCATTTAATCACATCTTTATAATTTTAGCTGAGGTTACGTATGCAAATATTACATATCGCCTTTTAAAGAGGTGTAAAATTTTACACCCGATAAGCGTACGTAAGACAAATTGCAAAAAAAAAAAATGGATATTAGATAATTTGCTTATACATAACTATTTAAGGTAAATGCAACAAGTCGTATTGCATTCTTATGTGTAGAGCTGCTGATATAGAAAAGTTATATAAATTTGAGCACGTATCTATTTTGTTATCTCTGTTATACGAATTAATTTGCATATACGAAATTTTTTGTAATACCCAGCAGAAGAAAAATGTCAGGGTGAAATATGGAATAGCTTGGCTACGTCTGTTACAATAAATTTGCATTATTAGGATTATGTCTATCAGATGGGTTTGTTAACCTCATTTTTATATCCGGATGTCATACAAACATATTTTTTTTTTATATAAAAAACCAACCATTTGAAAATGTTTAGAAACATTTTAACTTAACCATATCAACCACATAACTAAATAGATTATTATACGACCGAAATATATAATACAAAAGTTATCAGCTGATTTGAACAAATAAACAAAAATTTGGTTGCTTCTAATCTTATCAAAGCGCTAAACAAAATAAAAAATACGATTTGTCCCCTCAATGCCATCATACACGCACACACATGATTTATTTTAGGCTAAAATGCTTGTTTTTTTAACTCACTAATTTAATTATCATGTGTAGTACATTAAAAATACATGTACACTATTCATCGCGCGTATATAAGTTACTATTTCTAAGATTAGAAAAGACACACAAAAATCAGAACAAACGCGAGCGGTTGGCACGCCACAATACATTGTTGTGATGTTTTATTTTATTTTCGTTATTGACACTTTCGATTGGATGGTTTTTTTATGAGTGCTAAAATACCCGAAAGATATTTCAAGAATGCTGTCATTAGAAATTTAACAAAAATAAAAAAATTAAAACTAATTCAAAATGTCACTAGAAATGTTGCGCATTAATGATGCAAAATATTCGTCGAAGTGGTGTGAACGTTTGTGCTAAATGGATAAGCTAAATAACAAAAAAATTATTTATTGTTAGCAAGGTATAAGCGGTTCATAGCATTAGAACATGTAGTAAATAATTTAAATTTTAGTACACGGTATAAAACGTCATCAATCACACATCATCATAAGGCCTACGATCAAATTAATAGTAAATATCTCAAAATATTCACTATTTTAACGCGCAATACATCACTAAATTTACACTTACTGTTTTTTAGTACATTTAGTACAAATCTCGATAACATCACTGTAGGTGCTTACCTAAAATGAAAAATTAGAAAATAGAATTACTACAAAATGTTTTTATTAAGTATTTAAAAGTTTTAGAACTAAAATAAACTGGCCAAAAATTTTAACTTTGTACGTTTTAGCATTTTAGAACCAAATACTAAACTCAGCCGCATAAGCTACACTACTTATACATTTCGATGATTAGAAAGTACGCTGTTTGATGTAGTTATTATTATGATATAATTATTGATAAGTTATCATTAATATTTTATCGATAAACCCGATAAAAATTAACCTAATTCGAACCCTAAATTTATGAAAATAAACAAAAAATGAAAATTTGTGTAATCTGCGTACGTGAAAACTATTAGAATTTTGAAGTCCTATGGTCTAATTCATAAACTGTATATGTAAAAACTGTAACTGTAAAATTCCGATAAGTATTAAAATGATATTCCTAAAATATAACTCGGCTCTATAAACGAAAGAATTGTCCTGTAACTTTGCAGCACCAAATTTGATGACGTAAAGTTACATATCAAGATTTCGATAGCGAATAGCTCGAAAAAACTGTGATTTTCTGAAATGGTTATCACTTATATACGAGCGTTGTCTGAAAAGTTTCCGACCTTAAATTTTAAAAGTTTCCGTCCAATGGTATTCGGCGTCTTTCTCTGTGAAAGTTACTGGTGAAGGTGATGGCCTCCTCATTCGATGAAAACCATTGTCCTCGGAGCGCAACTTTTAGCATAGGGTGCAAAAAAAGTCGCTTGGTTTTAGATCTGGTAGGTAAGGAGGATGGTCAAGCAGTCCAAACCTTAATTCGTGGACTTTCAGCATGTTAACCGCTGAGGTGTGAAACGGCGCATTGTTTTGGTGGAGCAAGATTTTACCGTAAGTTCTGGCTTAAGCAAGTAATGATGCGTAGTTTGCTCCTGTAATGGTTAACCCCAAAAAAAAGTCGCCATCACTTCCTTCTCCACTGATTCCTTCTTGGCAGTCCACTGTTTTGAATACATTTTTGAATCTGGAGTGTAATGGTGTATCCAAATTTGATCAACAGTAATTACCCGATGCCAAAACAACAATTTATTGCGCTTAAACTGTGAAATAGAGCGTTGCAAATGTTCATTAGATTACGTTTCTGGTTCAAAGTGATCTAACGCGGCACGCAATGCCCGGACAACTTTGTCATGTCTAAATATTAATATGTGACAAACACGTTCCTTGGACTTCGTCTATCTCTCTAACTTTAATTTGATGGTTGACTAGCACCTTTTGGTGAAATTGAGCGATGTTATCCTCAGTGGTTCCAGTTTTCGACGTCAGAACGTTCATTGTCACTTCCGCAGGCGTATTCCCTTTCAAAAATAAATATTTAATGACAACTCGATATTTTTCATTTTCACAAAAACACATCGACTCCAAACGATTCTTAAACAACAACGCATCGAAAATGGTTAATATTTCGATAAGTTTTCAACGCGTTCAGTTGTGTGTGTTGACGAGTGCCGCCATCTTCATGTTGAGGTCGAAAACTTTTCAGAAAATTCTCATATGTTGGTACCTATATCAACAAAAAGCTAATGTCAATTGTAGTTTTTAAGCTTTTAGACGCCTAAAGGTTGATAATGAAATACATACACGAACAGTCGAAACAAATAGTTTGCGATCTACACAGAAAAAATATTGTTCTTATACAAACGAATGTCGCCAACTGTACAATAGATCCTTATTTTTATTTATTTCTTAATTAATTTACATAAAATTCAATATTTGTATGATACACAAACATAGCAAATATTATTTAGAGAGCGATTTTGTAAGGGTTGCAAAACCATTGTACCTCGTATTCGGTTAGATTATAACATTATGAAAACCTAAGTTGGGGTTTTAATTTTTTATACAGTGTGCCCATATTCCAAATTCATCTACGACAAGGATATGTTTAGCCAGGGATCGGTGAAGCAGGTTTCACTAATTTAACCTGTGGCACTATTCTAGCTTTCGCTGGGAATAGGGAATTGGGAACAATATTTTCATAGCTTTTTTGTCTAAATTGTATTTTTCTGGCCTACTAAGGGAATAAGTTTGGTATAAATATTTTCGAAACAAAATTAAATGGGAAAATATTTTCCCGAAAAAAGTTTTGTGGAACAAGAGTTTCCCAATTAAGTCATAAGTATGACTACGAGGAACGGAACGGACGTCTGCGGCGTATACTCCCAACAAAATGCTCCTCAGTATTCCAATTAACCTTCGTCGTACGGAAAAGCAATTTAAATGCCGAATTTAGCGGTCGAATTGGAAATTAGTGCCATTAAAATTTGACTAGTATCAAGCTTATACGAACTGGGATAATAACGCTCGACTGGATATCTAGTGCGATTTACTAGGTTACTCTGAAATTTTGTCGTTCGATAAGAGATAGCGCTATTAGTTTAGTTGCTTTATTTTTCTAAAAATGGTACTACTTTTTTATAAAAACCTGTGAAGTTTCATGTAATCTGTCAACTCATTCATATATTAACAGCTGTTCAAAGTTGGCGTATCACATCATTTTTTTACAATGGAAAAAGTTGAATATCTGTGATAAAATTCTTGAAAGGTGAAGCACCAAAACAAATTCATAAACGATTGTTAAAAGTTGTTATTCAAGACAGAACGAGATTTTTGTTATTCAAGACAGAACGTCATAAATTATTTCAAATGACATTCTGTCTCGAATAACAAAAATCTCAGAGATTTCCGAGCATGTTGATAAATAAGATTGGTTTCTTACATCAATTACTAGTTCAGAACAACTTCGACCGTATATGGGCAATCCGTAGGGGCCGAGATAAATAATTTCAAATGTTTAAGAATTTTCATATTTCACTCAATGACGTTTTGTCTCGAATAACAAAAATCTCAGAGATTTCCGAGCATGTCGATAAATAAGATTGATTTCTTACAATTACTAGTTCATAACAACTTCGACCGTATCTGAGCAATCCGTAGGGGCCGAGATAAATAATTTCAAATGTTTAAGAATTTTCATATTTCACTCAATGACGTTTTGTCTCGAATAACAAAAATCTCAGAGATTTCCGAGCATGTTTATAAATAAGATTGGTTTCTTACATTAATTACTAGCTCAGAACCACTTCGAACGTATCTGGGCAATCCGTAGGGACCGAGATAAATAATTTCAAATGTTTAAGAATTTTCTTATTTCACTCAATGACGTTCTGTCTCGAATAACAAAAATCTCATAGATTTCCGAGTTTGTGGATAAATAAAATTGGGTTCTTACATCAATTACTAGTTCAGAACAACTTCGATCATCTCTATGCAATCTGTAGGGGCAGTTCAGAACAACTTCGATCATCTCTGTGCAATTCATAGTGTGTTTGTTGTAAAAAATTTCATTTTTTATAAAGCACTCAAAATTTTCCACAAAAGTTAAATGTTTGCTACGTATAGTGTAAACATATTTGTGTTTATTAAAAAAATTCAGATATTATTATGAAAGTTCAATATTTGAGTGTTTTTTCAATTCTTAGTACTTATAGGCCACAGTGTATATTTTGTTATTTTGGCATAAACTTCACTCCGATATCAATAATAACCTATTTGTCAATGTATATCGTGGCATGGTAACCGTATTTTTGTGTGTGTGTTATTAAAATTGGATGAGATTTATTTAAATGATCTTTGGTTTCAACAAGACGGTACCATATGCCACACTCGTCTGGTCACCAAGAACATACGGTTTGACACCGGGAGATTTTCTCTGGGGTTTTTTGAAAAGTAATATATAAAAATGTATGTTTCTATGTGTGTCCTATATGAGTCTCTATATACCATTCATCGGATTGCTGTGAAATTTTAGTGAGTTGTTGTGTGCACGGCCGCGAAGGTTTCTTAGTTTATACAATCAGGGCTCCCGGTACAAGTTTGTTCAAAACTTAATTTTTTTTTTAACTTTTCCATGGGAATGAGTTTAGAAAGGGGCGTTATAAGTAATTAGTGACTTGCTCTAATCTGAGGGTTCTGTCCCCTGGATCAAGAGGACTCATATATGTTTCCACTCTAGTCATCTAATCGAATTCTAATTTTGCATAGGTATTTTATATCAAAATTAGCAGTTTTTCGTAATATTTTTGAAAGTATCTGCCCCCTGGGTCTAGATACTCCAATACAATTTTTTTCCCAAAAAAGTCTGTTTCGAAAGAATGTTTCAGCTGCTCAATCGATAGTCATGAAATTTTTACCAGGTGTAAGTTAAATGTCCAGAACCAACCTTACGATATTTTTGAAGGGGTTGGACCCCGAATCAAGATGATCCTTTTTATAAGTTACCACATCATTCATACAATCGGATTCAAATTTCTCAAAGGGGTTTACACTAAAATAAACAGGTTTTCATAATATTTTTGAAGAGGTCGATCCCCTAGGTCTAGGTGGAACAGCCTCAGCGAACATAAGATAATACTGTTGGCTCTTTGTAGGAAACCAATTAGGTTTTAGACCAATTTAATCGACCCGTTAAAGAACGTCTTCTTCTAGAGCTACCGAAACAAGTCGCTCTACTGAGACACTCGGCTGGAAAACAATCGTTTATGGTAGTCGATTAATAGAAAAGATCAAATCTTTAAAATCAGAGCTGGTTTAAAGTTAGCAGCATTCAATTTCTAATTTCTTCCGTGCAACGCCGGAGAGTAGCTCAGCTTAGATATAGTGTATTAAATTTATGTGTAAAGAGCGAAGCTTGTTTTTCTATGGTAGAGTAATACTTCTGTATCCCTTATGTGGCGAATAATAAATGTCGCATTAAGAAAATTTATAGCTCTATTATGCACGATTTACATGTTCCAATTTTTTTCCCAACAAATTTTTTACAGAAAAATAGAGCTGCACGCAAATAACAAAAAATTACTAGTTAAAAAGAGACAGCCATATGTAAACAACATTTCCCCAAATTAAAAAGCAGAAAACCCAATTTTATTTTACTGGAATTTGTTTCGTGCTCCTCTCGCAAACGAAAATCGTAATATACTTAACTCTTCATTTTTTACTGGAAAAAAAATTGGAACATGTAAATCGTGCATTATGATTTTCCCCCTCCGACTGCTTCGACATAAATCTAGTCACATTTGCATCGTAATTTTAGGTGAGGTAGAATTTTATTAGGGGCTTTAATGTTGTGTACAAAATTTACCAGCTGAAATTTAAAAAATTAACATAATCTATTTAACCCAAATATTTTTAAAGGCTCACTCACCATTCTAATGCTGTATTTAATATTCCGGATTTGAAAATGTTCTGCACATTACGTAAACGGAATATTTATGATATATGAATAAGTTATTTTGGTTTTTCTGGGGTTTACTGGGGAAATGGAGATTAATTCCCGGGAATAAATGCTCCCGGAGGTAGTATCTGCGATAGTATTTTCGGTTAATATACGGGGGGATAATTGGCTGGTGGGAAGGGGGGGTTAATGGAGGGGTATTGGTCAACGCGGTAAGCAAGACACTGCCTTTTAAGGGAATTTGCAACAAGGCTGGTCTGAAATCTAATGATTTCTGTATTTTGTTGAATTGCCACTAGAACCTAACCTAACCTAATGCTCTTCTGAATTATAAAATGCAAATGAAAAATTACAAAAGCGATTAACTAAATTAACTCACCATACAAAATTTCGTTTTGTATGTAGATATGTCTTGAAACTCATAAACCTTTCTTGAGACCAATGAAACAATAGAGAAAACAAATACTGATTTACATGACATTGATATCGAGATATAAGTAAATAAAAAAAAAATTAAATAGATTAATCACAAACAACTGTTATACATACAATTTGAAGGTTAATAAATTTTACAATCAATTAATTGTTATTCAACCGTCAAAATAGATAAGTAATAGGATAAGACAATACACTAATAAATTACAAACGAATTATAATCTACAATCTAAACGGCTTTAAAGAGTGAGAGACCGAGATATGTGATATTTGTATTTGTAATCTTAAAGCAAATATAGTTCTGGTATACTTGTTCGGTATACGAGGATACTTGTAAATAAAGCGCACAAGATAAATAATTTCTTTGGTTTCCTGTTACGCTTTCCCCTTGATTCAAACTTGATTTCAAGAGAAAAAGGATGTAAGAGGAATTTTAGGTTTAGGCAGAAAATTGTTTTCATTTCGATAAACGAGCATAAAACCAAAAACTTTTTTTTATTCAAATATTTACATACGCGTCGTTGTTATCTACGAACTATTCAAGTAGATATAATTTATATCCAAGGATTTTTGGTTTTATATATATAAATATATCGTAACAGATAATTAACCAACTGTTAAAATATCGAATCTGACTTTGGATATTTTTGGATGAAATTTACTTGCTCTCTCGTGTATATTACCAAATTGTTGGACGTTAATTACAATTTTGCGATTTACATCGCTAGTTTTGACCTTATTTTCAGCTACACCGCACGATCGTTACTGTACAATACAATTTATTACCTTTTTTTTACAAGAGAAGCGTTATATTCATTAATGTAATAAAAAAAAAAACTAAGTACAAAATTGAACTAAGCGCAATACAACAAACAGTGCTTTTGTGTGTTTTAATTGATGAATCATGTTAAGTTAAGAAATAGCATAATTGCAATTTTTGCGCTATGCTGCTTATGTGAAAATGGAAAATTTGATGAAATACATATAATTTTAAGAGAACTGAAATACTTATGGTTAACACAAAACACTAATTGTTATTTTTCCACGAGTTTATTTGTTTATGGTTGTAAAATGTCATTTTACATCGGACGATATGATACTTCCGTGAAAATTTGCTGTATGGTTAAAGTTTACACAGAATTAATCGCGTTTATTTATATTTATTTTAGCAAGCATTACCGAAATATTTATTCAAGTCGAAGATATTTATTTAACATGTTAAATTCTAAGAAATATGGTAATGTAAATTAGAGCACAATAATTTATAATTTTTAAAGAATCAAGTGAATGGGGAAGTATTTTTTATAGCTTTTATATAGCTTTTATATTTATATATAGCTCTTTTATAAAATTGCCAAGCACAGCGCAAAATATTCAAACAATCAATTTTGTTGTTAAATATACCGTACTCGAATTCAGTAAATCAACGTGAAAGCAAGATAACGCTCATCATCCGTATATTTCATTATCAAGAGCAGGATTTTTCACGACGCGAATATACGCATGGATCTATCAATTCAGAAGTAGAGTAATGATTATTACACGATCGATAAATTTATTAGAGGTTTCCAAGAAACATATAAGTTTAGCAAATTAAAGGTGAGCGAGGTGGCTTGCCCTCTTCGAAAATGCTTGTGGAACGCACCCATAATAGAAAAGTTATTTTGCCAAAACAAAGTAATATATGATGACGATGTAAGATGTGATTGGGAACCCGATAACATGTGATGAGAAACCATTGATCTGCTTGGATAAAATACATTTCTCATGGATAAATGTCTGCACCATAAGTAACGTTTTAGCATATCCTATTAGTGGATTCTAGATCTACGAAAATTATTGCACCTAAAACTAAATCTAAAAAAATTTCTTGACTCTAGCCAATGCCTTCTAAACTACTGGCCGCTTACACCAAATGATGACGACACGCTAAGTCGACGTTGTTGTTGCTTTCTCTAGTTGCTTTGTTAATCTCGGTATAGACTTAAATCTCGGTATAGACTTAAATTGACGTCATGTGCGAAAAATGAGAGTAGTAAAAGGCCAGTAGTATAGAAGGCATTGCTCTAGCGAACCTGGTTTAACTGCGAGTTCATACGACGGATAAAAATCTCGGATTTTTCTATCCCAGATTTTTTTTTCAGTATTTTCAACTTTTTTATATGAAAGAGGCGTGCCTGTTGTATAATTTACGTGATGTAATTGGTTAAAACGATTGGTTAGTAAAATCCGAGATTTTTATCCGTCGTATGAACTCGCAGTAACTGTGTTGTTGCTATGTTTGCGAAGTTATCAGTTACAGTCAAAGTTTTTGGTCGATAAAAGAGAACATGAAAACGGCTACCCGAATTAAGAAAAGTTGAATTAAGAAAACTGAATTAAAAAATGTGGTATTTGTATGAAAAATTTCCACTTATGTATTTTAATTCGTATTTTAAAAAATTTCCTGAATTTAGAAAAGTAAGTACAACAAAAAACGAAACTCAATTTAAAATGAATTAAAAAATGCACATTTTATTTCATTTTTTAGAAAATTTATCTTAATTCATTTCCAAATTCATTTATTTTATTTCATGTTTTGTCCACTTTTCTTTATTCATTTTCAAAATGAATAGAAGATTATTAGGCTAAAGTTTACATTACGTATAAATGGAGAAAATCAAGTAAGGAGTATACATTTTTAAAATTTTTAAATGCAGGATTGTTTTTTAACAGTTTTAGGAGAGAGAGAAGCTAAGTTTTTCCAGAAAATTTGGAAAATTTTTTGATTTTCTGGAAAATGTTTCACTATTTTATTTTTTCAATAGTTTTTTTAATTTTATTTATTTCTATTAATAATAATTGCTTCAACTTTGCAGACACAGATCAGAGTTTTTAACGCTCTTATTGCTTCTTCTGATAGTGCCACAAATGTAAAAAAAATCAACTTTCGTAAATATAATTTTTTTTTTAATGTAATTTTAATCGTTGTATACCTTAGCTTGGGGAATGGAATGAAAACCCTCGCTTTTCTAAAATTTATACAATTTTTCAAGTGTCAAATTTTATTTATAATTTAAAAGCTAAGTAAAAATAAAAAATTTCAAAATTTTCTGGAAAAATTTAATTCATATCATTGAAAATGAATTAAGAATTGCACATATTAAATCAACTTTTATTATTTCATTTCTATCAACTTTTCTTAAATCATTTTCATAATGAATTAAACAATTTTCTTAATTCAACTTTTCTTATTTCGGGTAGCCCATGCAAACATCATCAAAATCGAAGTAAGAAATATTGGAGAGGTTAAAGTTAGTTAGGTAGTACCAATATTAAAACATATCATCATGGACTTGGCACGCAATGTTAAAAATTATTCGGAGCCGACATTTTTTGTAAACCGCGTTTAGCATCATAATCGTTGTCGAGGATGCCCAGCAAACATAATTTTGCTTTACCACGAATACTGGAGGTATTGTGATAGTAAATTGAAGCAACTGCAGGGTGAAAATTCCGGCTTAGGAATGATTTAATACATACGTCAGTGGGCTACGTTTCGACATTCCCAATAAGCAAAGATAATCAATAGAGTTTTTGCTTTAAGGATGATTTTAACCACTTTGTACGGATTGGTACCAAAACATCTGTTCCCAAGATTCGATATATGGTTTTCAGTAGTTTTGCTGTTTTTTGAAGAATAGTTGACTAATTTATGACAAGTCCAATTAATTTCTCAAATGAAGCATCCCAAGACTGTCCACGATCAAAGACTAGTGTGAGACATGTCACATACATTTCTTCTTTCACAACATTGTCGTAAGTAAAACATGTATGATCATCTTCTTCGACGATTTTCAGCTATCAAGGGTTTTTTATGTGAATTGCCATAGCATTGTTAAAAATAACGGGGTAGATTGGCTAGCAAGCAAGCAATTTTCTAGCCAAAATCCTGGCTACTCAATCAATTTTCAAATTTTGTTTTTTATAAAATTTTTGTTTATGAATTTCAAATTTTGTTTTTTTATAAAATTTTTGTTTATTTTTGCAATTGCACAGTAAAACAACAAAAAAATTTGCTGTTCATTTTTTGAAGCAGCAAAATTTACTGTCCAATCGCAAAAAACAAAATTGGAAATTCAAATTTCCTTGGTAAAATTAATTAGCCAGGACTTCGGCTAGCAAATTGCTTGCTCCGATCGAGTATCTACCCCAACATCTCACAAATAATTCATTTAAGACATGTCATAAACGATTCATCTCAGACATGTCATACATGAAAATCAATCCCATTTACCGATAAATGTCTATATACATATATATGTGCCATACCTTACGGACTCTAATTTCTTATCGTTGACCTTCTCGCTGGTACCTTTCGAACTAGTATACGAAACTGATGGTCCATCGTTCTGGTAGCTTTAGTTACAGTTAACAGAACATATATGAAAAAAAATAGAGTAAAAGAAAAATTAAAAACTATGTAATTTTAAGCTAATTAAATTAAATTCCCCATTAAAATGAAAAAACCTAATGTTTAATGAAAAATGATAGACTTATCAAGTTTTACATTCTAAATTTACGTTTGAACCGTTTCTTGATTTCGATTCTGCCGGCTTTAGTGGAAAATATCTAATGCTTGGTTAAAAACGAATGGAGCCCAAAACGTTTTAATGCCTCAATTAATTAGACCATAATAAGCCTTAAATTATTTGGAAAAGCCCACGGTTTTATCGAAAATGAGTGGGCCTACCATTCTTTAATGAGTCATTTGGTAAGCCTTTCATCAGCCCTCTGCCAACTTTAGATAGACATATTTAACGCTTGGTTAAGAACGAGTGGAGCCTAAAATGTAACGACTTCACGGTCATAAATAACATTGCTCGTTTTCCGTTTTCATTTCGATTTTTTTTTACTTGCAAATTTTAGTCGTTTGATTGATGCATTTGTAGTATGACATTGGTGTTGAATGAATTTGTTGTGTAGTATGACCGGTAGAAATTTAGAGGATTTTTTTTTGTGTTTCTCGTTTTGGTGTGTTAGGTTAGTGACGCGCACTTGTATCATATGTGATGCATGAGACTGGCAAAGGGTTAAATTTCCATTTAATTTTCAAAATTTCAATTTTTTCTTATTTTTTTTTTTTAAATTTTCATTTAATTTTCAAAATTTCAAATTTTTTATTCTTATTAAAATATGATACTGTGATCGAACGCCAATAACGGTCGTGGTGCACGTCACGACCAGTGCGTTGGTCTCGTCTAGCAATTTTGGGGCATTTTTTGTGATATTTTTGCTTTCTCCTCTGATTTCTAATTTTGTTTGCTTTTATTATTTAACCCGGTCATTCTTATTTTCTCTCTAGCTTGGTGATGTTTTTTTCTTTAAAAATAAACATAGCACGGTGCTTCCCGTCATTTGGTTTATTTAGGACCTCCTTGGTTGGTCTTTTTCATTTTGTTATGATTTCGTCGTTATCCTTACTTTCTTCGTTTCTTTATTTCACTTTTGACAATAAAATGAATTACTAAATTTTTTACGGGTCGGTATGGTGGGAGCGGAGATTCCATTCTGTGCCGGTCCCTTATTTACTGGCTGGGCTTGTCACTCCCCATCATCCCCTTGGCAGGACATACACAGGGTTGGAGTGGCGAGTCCAGCATGTGCCGTCCGTTCAGGGACAACCGTAAAATCCACACGGTTCCCCCGTCGCACTTCGGCGGTCTCATGCTGTCGAAGTATGAATTGCGGGGGGATTAGCTGGAGGTCTCTCTGAGTAAAGAGGCCTGGTCTGTTGAAGAGATGCCGCTACCCCCTAATGCTGCTTCGTAGTGGCTGGGCATCGACCTTTCAGAATCGATACGTCATTCGGGAGGGAGGGGGTCTCTTCAACAGACTGGGTACTTGTCACCCGACAAGATCCGGTCAAGCAAAACCCTGAGATCTAGATAGCCGGCAAAATATCACCATGTGTGAGGCCTCTGCGTGCTTAGTTGAAATCCGCGGGTTGGCTGCGAGCCATCCGTAACAAATGTTTTAAAGGATATTTTAATAAGGTCATAATTTGCCTTTATTTGTATGTCAAAAAATTGTGAAAGGGAGAGAGGGACTCACATCCTGTTCTGTCTCTGTATGCAACTTCAGCAAGTGCTCACTCCGTCTCCTCGCGGTGGTCACTGGTAACTGCCCCGTATCTGGGGTAGAAGGGGTTGCGTTGGGCTAACAAGGCCACCAGGGAATGACAAATATTACGAAACTTCAACAAAAGAATCAGACAATTAGCTCGAATTTACAACAACGACTTCGAACTCGAAATAAGGATAACGGTTTCAAATTTGGAATATATAATCTCAGTACACGCTATATGGAATTGCTCTACAAGAAGTCACTACTGATTTCTTTCTGTCAAAGCAGCAACTTCGATAGGTATGAGTTTCGAGTCTCAAATTGCACACACGTCACCAACATCTCATTTATGAACGTATTTGACCAACGGAGGTGAAATCAGAACATGATGTTTTAAACAAAATTCATGATGTTATGATTGTTTTAGATAACTTCAATGCACAAATCGGAAATGCAAACAGTATTCATCAAACACGGTACTCACCACTGAGCTGGCCCTCCTTTATAATCTGGTGGTAGCCAGCCCATACTTCCCACGTAAGCAAATACACGCGAAATACGGCGCTAACAACGATTCTAACCGTTTTCTGGTAGTTGCGAAATATTCCGTCTGTCTATCAACCACGTATAACCGAAACAAAAAAGTTGGCCGGTTCAGCAACGAAGCTAGCATATCAAAAACCTAGACAACCAACCACTACCTCATTACGTTAAAGAACAGTGGAACAAAATTGGAGATACCAAATGCTTCAACAGCAAATCTATATAAAACTACATTAAAACCTAGAAACACATGCCTGGATGAGAATTTTTACCTTCAATTCAAGTAAAGGATCGCGCACAATAACGGAACCTCTTTCAATCAACAATGCAATCACACAACACATGATCGCGAGAAAATACATCAATTGTCTTCCATCCCATCTGGAGTGTCGCACACAAACACCGTTCTAACAGTATGGCGAAATTATTTGTTGTCACTCTTGCGTGTATGGCGCCCTTTTGTTGCGGATCTAGTTATCTGAAAGGCCATTGTAGAGATGGCCAAATTACTTCATGGGATGTCGTGCCAGCGAAGATGAAATTCTGCTAGCTTTAGATGAAAATACATAATGTTTCGTTAAGAACGAGTGGAGCCCAAATATGTTTAATGAGGCATTTAATTAGGCTATAATGAGCCTTTGAATATTTGTGTGTCAATGCCTTGCTTTGCACTATAAATTGTATTTCGGACATGTTTTCGGTTCGGGTTCTGCTAGCTTTAAAATGGAAATGCCGAATGATAGGTTCTGCAGCCTAAAATTTTGGATAGAGTGTTTAATTAGCCTGTTGATATTGATATTTTTTATTTGCTTATTTAAGCTGACTGAAGCACAAAAGATCTCTCAGTAAACCGAGGATTATATTCCAATTCGCAGTTGCGCTCTGATAAATTCCGTGGACTTGAAACGGAGGATAACTGACCTAAGTTCAAAAATCTTTACAATTGCAAGCAATGTGAATGCAGTTGCCATCCTCTCCAAGACAGTTATCACACAAGAAATTTTTTCTAAAGACAGTTTGTTGTCAATAAACATTTCGAACAATCGGGATGTCTAGTAATTTTAACCATGGATAATTTCTTACATTTTCTGTAATAAAAATAAATGTTCATTATACAAACATTATACATACATTATACATAAATTAAAATTCTTATCTCGTTTGCTATATCCGATGTCGGATTTTATCTTTTTTCCCATGTTATCACACAAAGATTTATTATTTTCCATGTACCCCGTTTAACTCTAGAAAAATATGGGGTAAGGTTAATATTCGATGTCTAATCGTTCATCCATTTGAATAAATCTGCTGAACCAGTTTTAGATAGTAATTCGCCACGCATCGCGCGAACGAAATCGAAAGACTCCGCACCAACAAAAAATGAGTCACGTTTCCGCCTTATATATTCCAATCAATGTCACAAATATAAAACGCTTGGATAAATTTTAAGGTTTAAGCTTCACTTTTAATTAAAGCAAAACTCAACAAAAAATATTTTTTTTTATTGGTTAAATTTGTGTTTAGCTCATTTCTTAATAATTTAATATTATAGCAAAGTCATCAGTTTTAAGACGTGAAATATAATAAATTTTTTTCTATACTATTCCCAATCATCTAAATTTAGCTGAATATAATTTACAGCGTTAGTAAGCGCATTGAGACAATAAAAAATAACAATCAAATCACTTTCACTTGACTAACTACTTATCCATCATCATCGAAACGAAATTAATCGAAATAAAATTGGCTTTGTGCAATAAATTATCTTACCCTACTACACACACATAGACGTAAACTGTCAAAATAAATTTTAATTAGTTTTTTTATTGATCAAAATAATAAATCGATTGATAAGAAATCTTGTGATAACGTATTAAGTGTGCGATGATGTAATATCGAGTGGCGTACGCTCAATGATCATGACACACGAATTTATGATATTATGAAATACATAAGATGGAAAATATTTAGTTCTCCATATTTTAACATCTTACGAGTATGTATATACAATGACATTTTCAGTTAATAAAATATAATGCAACAACACGCTCGAGCACTTTCATTTCTTTTGTATGCTTAAAAACAATATATAACATCTTAGAAAGTAAAATACGATATATTCTTAAGATTTAAATAATTTTTAATCTCAAGCTATATACAGAACGCAACCAAGACACCATACAGTTATAATGTGCATAAAACTGTACGATTATGGCTGAATTGGAACACAAGACATAAAAATAAGAACATTAACAAAAATAACACCAAATCTATGTCACCAGGTAAGAAATATCAATTGTCAAATTTGTTTAGTGTATCGGATTTAACCCCGTTTCGCGATTTAATTGTTTCGCGAATTTTTGTGTATACACTTGAATTGTGTATGTACATATCGCGATTTGAAAATCAAATAAATACATCATTCAGTCCATAAATTTATAAGTACGAACAATATAAGACAGAACAACACCGTTTTATGTACATAAGCTGCAATTGAAATTGTTTTTGATTTTTCTTCTCTGGCGAGTGTGGCGGGGCAACTTGTTAATGTTGGTCATGCGGATTTTGACGTGGGTGAGAATTTTATTTTGTTATTTGCCATTCTATTTTTAAACAGAATTGATTTGTATATAATTTTCTATTTGATATTCATCTGTGAAAAATTGAGGTCTGCTAATTTGTTATATGGTTTAGCACCTTCTTTGTTTTAGCATCAATTTGGTATCAAAGCATTAGTAAGGCTAATTAAATTTGAGTATTTTTAATTATCAAAATTGGGGAAGCGCCAGATTGTGAATTTAATTGTTTGAATATTATGTACGCCAGAACTAACATTTCGCCAGATTCTGCAGAAATTTTCGTAATATAGAAATTAGATTGTTAAAATCGACTAGCACTGAAAGTATTTGAAGAAGTTATAGGCTAAGCGGCTTGGTCCTAACTTATGCAAGGGCTGAGTAATTAAGAAACATGATATTTTCAAATGACGCATTCAAATGAGTTAGAAGTAAGCTTACTGCCAAGATAAAATCAAAACTGAAATACACCGAAAAACAATTCATCGAAAAACAATTTATCGAAAACGACAATTTCCCGAAAAAATAATTCACTGAAAAGAAATTGGAAAACGACAATTCATCGAAAACGATAGTTGGCCGAAAATATTTCCAATTCACTAATTGGAAGGGTTCTATTAAATTAATTAAAATTGTATAAAAAACAATGAGCGAAATTTCGAGGTTATTTCAATATTTTGCAAAATATTTTTTTCAAGATATTTAGTTTTCTTCGTTTTTGGGATTTAAGGTTTCTGGTTTTCGGTACCATCCCATATTCCCATTATTAAAGCGAATAATTTCTAATACACCAATCCTTCGCTTAACGAATTAATTCGTTCCTACGTAATTCGAAATTTCGTTAACCGAATTTTTAGTCTTAACTAAGACAATTGAATATTACAAATAAATATTATTCAATATAAATTATTTACATATTTATTAAGAACAAAAATAAAATTCGAAAATCGATTTTTTTTTCGTAAACAGAGACTTTTCGTAAAAAGAGACTTCGTTAAGGGTATTGATGTTGTTGTGCGAATTATTTTCTCTGTTTGAATTTATTATTAAAAATCATTTAAATTCAATCTTTAAATTTGTTTTTTTTTTGTGAATTGTCGTTTTCGGTGAATTGCTTTTTCTGGTAAACGAATTGTCGTTTTCGATGAAATGTTTTTTGGGTGAATTTTCGTTTGCGATGAATTGTTTTTCGGCGAACTGTCGTTTTTGATTAATTGATGGTTTCGATGAATTGTTGATTGCGGTGAATTGTAGTTTTTGGTCAAATGTCGTTTTCGGTAAACTGTTGAAATCAGTTAATTGCTATTTCGGTGAATTGCTTTTCAATAAGTTGTCGTTGTCAATGAATTCCTTTTCGGTGATGTCGTTTAATTGTCCTGTTACCAAAATTATGTACATACATATTGGGCGCATTCAGGCTTGCCAACTGTTGGCATCATGATTAGGGAAATCATCGCTAATTTGATTTGAAATTTTCATATAACTCAAAATTTTCTTAACGTTGGCCGTGATTTTACTCAACATGTTGTCAACTGTTGGGGGACTTGAATGCGCCCGCCTATTCGCCGCTACAAACATTTGGTATAATAACAATGGTTTTGTGATGAATTTGGTATGGTGGATGGAAATGGGACTTTAAAAGTATTTTTGAAGAAAGTTCTGGAATATCGAAACTGGGACGGAACTAAGCCGTTTCGTAATTGATTATGATGAAATTGGGTATGGTGGATGGAAATGGAATTCTAACATAAGTTTTGGAAGAAATTCCGGGATATGGTAATCTGAGACGAAGATTTAGAATACGGCAATCTGGAACGAATTTTTATGTTTGATGAAATTGCATTCTAAAACGGTTTTTGCAAGAAGTTTTGATATATATGGCCAACTGGGACGAAAATAAACCATTTCTAAATCATTTTTAGAAAAAGTTCTGAAATAGTGTCATCTGGGACGGAATTAAATGTTTTATGAACATATTATAATGATTATAATTTCGTATGGTGTATGGAAATTGAATTCTATAATAATTCTGAGAAGAAGATATGGCCAATTATGACGGAGCTAAGCCGTCTTAACCGAACATGGTGAAATTGGGTTGGTAAATAAAAATGGGATTCTAAAATCATTTTTACAAGAAATTCTGGAATTTGCGGCCATCTGGGACGGAACTAAGTTATTTCTGAATAAATTATAAAGAAGTTTTTAATGCTGGATGAAATGGGATTCTAAATTGAAAAGAAGTTCTTATACGTGGAGGAAAATTGGTTCTAAAATGATTTTTGGAAGTTGGCCATCTGGGCCGGGTCTATGTTATTTCGGAACAGATTAGGATGACATTGTGTATGCTTGTTAGAAATGGGGAAATGGGATATTTAAATCATTTTTGGAACAATTGATACAATGACATCTCGGAAGGAATCAGTTTATTTCTGAACAGATTATGGTGAAATTTTTGGTGCTGGAACCTAAAATGAGTTTTAGAAGAGGTTGCGTTGTGATACGTTACGAGGGACGGAAGTAAGCCATTTCTTAACTGATCATGATTAAATTGGGTATGACGGATGGAAATGGTATTCTAACATAATTTTTAGAAGAAGTTCTGGTCCGGATGGCCAAATGGAATGGAACTAGGTGATTTCAGACCCATAGGTGAATAGAAATAGCATTCTACCATGATTTCTGAAAGTTCCACGAATGAAAATGGGATTCCCAAATTATTTTTGAATTTTTTTTTTGGAATAGTGCCATCTGAGACGAAAGTAGGTTATTTCGGAAGGAGGATGCTGAATGGAAATTGAATTCTAAAATGAATTTTAGAAGAGGCTCGAAAATTTGGCTAACTAGAATGGAACTAGCTCATTCCTTAGCCGACCATGACGAAGTTTGGTGCGCCGGATAGGAATTAAACTCTAAAATGATTTTGCAGTAATTTTAGAAAAAAATTTTTATGCTGGATGCAAACGGGATCCACGTGGTCAATTGGGACAGAACTCTCTTATGAAAACGCGCGTTATTATCGTCAACGAGGTGCAGGGCGTCGTGAAGACAGTTGAGTGTGCAGTCAGAGAAAAAAATTCTCATTCTTTGTCCGGGAGTAACTTCCTCACACTATTCAACCGATTTTGATCAAATCTTCGCCATTGTCATTGTTGGTTTTAGACTACACGGAATTTCATTATTATTTCAATACAACAAAAATTCACAATCTTTCCCTGATGGAAACATTGAAACCGTTCTTAGCGTAATTTTTAATTTGATGAACATTTCACGCCATTGAAATGGATAACTAACTAATCGACTCCCAGGTTTTAAAAGAAACAAAGGCATTTTGCAGATGCAGCTACATATTATTTAAACAGGGTTTCAGAGTCTAGAATCGTGTGATACTCAGCTAACTTCATGATGTATAATTAATAATGTCCGAAAATATTTCAACACTATAGTCACCCAGATTGCGCACAGAATATTATCTTACCCTCTGCGGAGACCTTGGCTTGGATGATTCTGAAGTATCATGGCCCATGTCAAACTTCTTTATTGCCGCGAGGACACTGAAAAATGGGGCAGACAATGTTAAGTGTATGCTGGAAGTAAGAGGACCGCAAACTTGGACGAATGGGAGAACGAATAGTAATGGATATCACCGGCCCCTTTCCAGAAACAAAAGATAGTAATCGATACATATTGGTGTGTATTGACTAGTTCAGCAAGTGGGTCGAAGCCTATCCGATTGTGAATCAAGAAGTCCGAACAGTAGCCAACATATTTGTGAATGATTGCCGACTAACGACCGACTAACAGGCAGGGTTCCTTTACCAAGTGTATTTTCCACAAAATCTTGGGAATAATCGATATTTCGTAAATGACATCGATACAAAATTCTGCAAGACATTCCTATCTTTCTAAATTGAGCAAAGATAAATCAATTTTTTACCATATTCAGTATGCATCTCACAATTAAATATAATTTAACAATAATTAATCAATTTGTTTTACAAATAATTAACAAACATATTTATTTCAATTCAACAAATTAATCATAATTAAATTTCAAAATCGTATAATACAAACAAGATTTCATTTCTCTTAAACTACATACTTGATATGTTGTATATAGTTTTTATGTCATAATTAAATTCTTACGTTTTAATTTACAAATACAAGTACGAGTACGTAAACTCATTTTTTTTTTTCGTTTAGTTTTGTAAATTAATAAGCATCGTAAATTTAAATTTATTTCTATTGTAGCGCAAGTTTCTTCAAGAAGATAAACTTAAGTATTAAATCGATAAATTTAATTGATGAAGAGAGTTGTGTAAATGAAAATATAAAAAAAAATCTTACGATTTTGCAAAAAATTTAAGTGCCAAAATAAATCTGAAATGAGATGTGTACATATTGAAAAATTACTTGTTGCCGCCTTACGGTCTCTTTGTATGCGCGCATAAGCACAACCGAATGCCTAATGTGTTAAGTAATTGCATTTTAATGGTATTTTTTTTTAATGTGTTAAACAGCTGTTTACTAAAAACGTTTATATTGAGTGAAATTATATGTTTAAGCTGTTTAATCAAATCGATTAATTAGGAAACGGATTAGATATGTGATTTGAGATAGTTTTTCTTTTTCATTAAAACCGGTTAGTATATTCTGGTGGCCTAATTTCCAGCAAAAGATATTCTCAATAGCACAAAATCCAAAACTTGTATTTATTGTATAAGAAAGCATTACCCTACACATAAACATCCTGTCACATGCATAAATAATACTATTATTTAGGATAAATTAGGGAAATTGTTTCACCATCACAATGACACAACCACCGTAGAATAAAAAACCGAAAATAAAAGCAGGGAACTAAATTATTTATAAAGCAATCACGTTTCGACGCCACATTTCTAAATTATTAAATCACGGCTGGAAACCCCGATTAAAGCAAAACATTTCGTATACCTGCATAAGAAAATTACTTAACCAAAAAAAAAACTCATTTCCTTCCGAAATTTAAATTTTCACTACTCTACAGTTGTACCGCAATCAAAAATAGACTTGCGATTTCGTTCCAATGCAACAAAATATTTTCGATTTGGGTAAATGACCCGAAAACTACAATATGTTCGCAAGTACACCTTGATCTAATTGGATCAATAAACACGAAATCAGAGTTAACGTATATATAAGCCAAGCCATACATAACGAACACGAAGTACCAAAAATTGCATGAAATAATTTTATTATTTCAAAGGATTCAAAGTTCATAAAAAAAATAAAATATTTCATCTCATTGAGATGATGTATTTTAGGAGGGGAATTAATCGGATCAAACTTTAAAAGCCATGAATAATAAATAGACAAAACTGCGCGATGTAACTGTAAAATATTCAATATTTATTTTAAAATAGAAAATGGGAAAAATTTATTGTAAAAAAAAAATCTTAAAAGAAAATACCGAGAAGATAAAATTATTATAAGAATCGATTTTTCTTTATTGTTGTTGTTGTTGTATGTATGATGAATTGTATCTTGCCAGTAAACGAACGGACGGATATACATAAGGAAAAAGCCTTTAAATATACGAGACAACATATATCGTGTTTTTTATTAAAAATATCAAATGTTTAATAAGCCATTTACGAAGGATGGAAGCTATAATTGTTGTGGCTTTATATGGGATAATAATTATATTAACGACTTTCCTACTGTTGGGGGAGATATGTTTTCTCATTAGTGACAGATAGATACATTCACATTGGATCGTTTAATATTTTTATTTTTATTTTATGGGATTTTTACTACTGTTTCGTTCGTCCCTTCTTTCGAAATTCAATTTGGAAATTTTCCGAGGCTTTTTACTGTTTATACATGTAACTATTTTGAAATATGATTTCTATTTTTATTTTGGGTAATTTTTAAGGGCTGGAATGTATAATAATAATGTTTAAAAGGTGCAATTATATTGTCGTATTATATCAAAACATAATGTGTCTTTCATAATTTTCAACGTCCAGGAACCACCGCTTAGATTGGGAACGGCTTGAACACCCCTATTTCGGAATCCCGGAAATTAAAAAAACGGAAATAAAAATTCCGGATTCTGATAAAATTTCGGATTTCAAGACACTCATTTAATTTAGATCGATTTCTTAGCCGATACGGATGAAATTAAATACCTATTTACAATGAAAATGGTATTTCAGTTTGAGTTCTTGAGTTCTAAAAAGCATAAATAGTACGTCTTTAGCTTAGGCAACAAGGTAATATATGGGTCTGCCACTTCTGCACAAAGTCAGGCAAAACAAAATGACGGAGAAGGTGTAAAGAATATGTAATTTTAACATCCAGTAAGTATTGGTCCCTCGGCAATCGCCGTAGACAATGTAGGGGAAACAAATTTGCTAGGTACGGTGCGACTCTCCGCTTAAAAGTGTTTAAAGTGTTTAAACTTAAACGTTTAGAAAATTAACGGATGCTTTGGCAAATCAAGAGTGGACAGACACCTTTACGATGTGACAAGGCCCTACAAATTTTACTACGTAAATCCCAGTTCTTATATCGTCAGAGACCCAAATACTGTTTTCTTATACAGGTTTTCATATAAAGATAATACGATAAAGTTAGGGTAACTGTAATTTTTAAAATGGGTATATTTAGGGGGTTCCATTTTGACCTACAATGGTTTAATATTCGACAAATCTACTTTAGAAATATCAAGTTAAAAATGTTATTTGATCTGCGGAACTTTTACAGAAAAACGTAAATCTGTTACCGGTACCAATCCACACTCTTCAAAGACTAGCCCAATGGATTCTGGAGTAGGTCAATTTTGCTAAACGCTTTTGGACATAGCACCGAATTGTCAAGATCATTAAATCTTCTACTGAGAATATCTTTAAAGAAATAAAGGAATTTACAGCTAAGTTAAAAGAAAAATGAAGAACTCAAAATTCCAAACGGATCAAGAAGAATTAGAAAGAGAAACAAATTGAAATGAAATAAAAAAATGTAAAGCCATTTTGGAGATGTAGATTTTATTTTAAATTGTATTTTCGAGCGGGCAAAATAAAACAATACAAAAAAAAATTTTGTGTTTAAATATAAAATAAGGTTTTAAATTAGCAATAAAAAATCTATTACGACTTATTTTGAAGCGTGAAGCAGTGCTTCATTTTACATCCAGTGTGGAACGGCTCAATGAATATCAAATTTATTTTTCTTAAAATAAATTTGTACAACACTCAATTGAACAACACTCATCAGGAATGACAGAAACTTTACATATTATTCTTATTCCATTTGACTTAGAAACTCGTACGTGCAATCATATGGCCATTCCCATTCAAAATTTATGAACACTTCAACCGATTCGTCAAGTGTGTCAGATATGCATCATGATATAGCGATTAGGTTTAACACCTCGCAATCTCAACGCAATTAGTAGCACTACTCTAAATCGCCAGCTTGGCTAGTAAAATGTGGCTAGTTTTCAAATCGCCACCCATGTTGTTTACCACGATTCTTGATAAACAACATGTTTAGAAAAATGAACAAACACGTAAATTACGGGAACAATACGACGAGTACATATTCCAAAACGAAACCAAAAAAGCGGCACGACGAATACAAGCAAAGCAAAACGAACAAATTTAAGAAAAATAAATTTTACACATTGAGCCGTTCCACACTGGATGTCAAATGAAGCACTGCTTCCCGCTTCAAAATAAGTCGGTAATAGATTTTTTATTGCTAATTTAAAACCTAATTTTATATTTAAACACAAAATTTTTTTGTATTGTTTTATTTTGCTCTCTCGAAAATACAATTTAAAATAAAATCTACATCTCCAAAATGGCCTAACATTTTTTTTATTTCATTTCTATTTGAGTTGAAGCTGCTTAACAGCAACAACTTTTGTTGAAAAATGAGTCGCAATTAAAACCGGCATCATAGGTAAACGGAGGAATAAACCAAGATGAAGCCGCTTCTTGACATCCCGTGTGGAACGGCCGATTCAGTTCGCTCAGCGGTCGAATAAAGTCGCCACTTTGGCACGTAACTTGTGCTCGCCACCCAAAGAGTGATCGAACCCAGAGTCCGCTCCCAAAGCCGTCCGGATTCGTATCCAATCCCCATTATTGTCAAAAGAAAACATAGAGTTTATAGTCCTGTTCGGGCTCTGCAACGCTACTCTGATAGCTCTGACGCTTAATGTACCGTGTGATTTCAATGGAACTGCACGAACAAATATTAATCTATCATTTTGGTAATATCTCCAACGTATTATGAACATCTTAAGCTCTTAGAAATTGTCAACGTGGGAAAGCTATTTTTGCACGATGGAGATACGTGGCTTAGCTTTTATAATTGGGGAGGATGAACTTCGAACCGTTGCAGCTAAAGTTGAAGTTATACAAACATTTTCAGGGTCTAAATCGACCAAGCAACCGAGAGGCTTCTTTGACTCAGTACCGATACCAAATTTCTAAAAAAAATTAAAATTCTCTCACAAATCTTGACTGCGCCAATCACTACTTTATCCGTTGCGATGCGAGTACATTCGTCATCGTACATCGGAAATGAACATCAGCTGGTCTTCCATGCAACGAATTCTGCGTAAAGATCTTGGTTTGTGGCATTATAAAGTTCAATTGGTCCAGCAATTCGATTCGCTGTGTGGGCCTGCGACAAACTCGACATTGATAAGGATTTTGTTCAAAAAATCATTTTTTCGAACGAGGCGCATTACCATCTCGGTGGGTTCGTAAAAAAACCAAATTGCCGCATTTGGGCATCGGAAACTCCACAAGAATATGTGGAGAAGCCAATGCATCCATTGCGTGTTAATGTTTGGTGCGGCTTGTGGCGTGGCGGCATTATTGGGCCGTATTTCTTCGAAGATGAGGCCGGAGCGACCGTTATGGTCAACGGAATCTACTACCGCCACATGCTATAACATCTTTTTTGTGGCCATAATTTGAAGATACTGGTTTGGACTACCTTTGGTTCCAGCAAGATAGTGCGCCATGCCACACATCAGGCGTTACAATAGCGAAACTACGTCAAAAATTCGATGACCGCATTATCAGTCGAAATAGTGACGCGAATTGGTCGACAAGGGGCTGTGATTTGACGCCTTTGGATTTTTATTTGTAGGGTGCTGTGAAGGACAAGTATTATATGGACAATTCACAAACAATTGAGCATTTGAAAGCCAATATTGAAGCAACCATTGCCGAAATAGATCCGCACACAATCCAAAATGAACTTAGTGGACCGACCGAATGGAGTACGCCAAGACCAAGGAGGATAAATAACCAGGAGGATTTTATTACATTTTTAAATCTGAACTTTTTATTGAGGCACTCTTTACATTCTTGAGAAAAGCTTCAAATTTTGTATTACGTATTTTTGTATGTCAACTTGTTTAGCGGCGATAATCTCCCAAAAGTTGTTGAATTGATGTCGTTTATGTATTCTTAAGGTTTTTATGTCCACTAATACTGCCAGATTGCTTTAGTTTAGGTACTTACGATTTAATATACGGAAGTTACTGATCTTATTTTGACTTACCTAAAATAAAAACGAGAAAAAAAAACAATTTATTAGAATACAAATTGTGAAATTAAAATTTTGTATTATTCGTACGGAACTTGACAAATTCACAAATTCTAGAAATCCCTCGATATTTTTTTTTATTAGAAAGAGGTTTGAGTGAACTAAACCTACATAAAATAAATGAAATGAACCTTCCTTATCGAACCAGAATTTTCCCCTAGGTTTTTCTCAATTTTGAATTTCCACGAGGTTGCCCGAGCACGCCCCAATACGAAAACATTTAATACACATATAGATAAACAGCGAATTGAGAGTGTCAATGCCACCAAAATCATTTCAGGCATTGTACACCAAAAGATACGACAAATTAATATAAATAAAATTGTAACGTTTTTATTTACAAACAAATTTAACATACACGTGTTTTTACGGTAAGGGGTTAATAATCAAAATTAGCCCACCTCCAACTTGAAATAAAAATTAATGTTTAAACAAGCACCACGTATTCCACGGTAATGTGATACAAATTCATTACACGTAAACGTGTAGTTTTGTAGTCCTGCGGTGACAGTAATTCATTTTGCCACAGAACAATATTTTTACATTAATATAATATTTTTAATGTTTCATGCGATTACATAAAATAAAAATTAAATTTATCAATTTAAAAATAAATAATTGACCTCAACCGTATTATTTGATAGGCCGCGCGGCTGGATGTTGGTGATATCGCGCGCTCGTCATAATCATGTCATACAGGTTTTATTTTTTTTTGTAAATAAACTAATTACATATTTGATTAATTTTTAAATATTTATTTATTTACATATAAATATGTATTTAAATTAAATCGCTGTTTCGTGATAATTGGTATATGGAATTAAACCAGATAAAACTATTATAGATATTTATAGTTTTTTATGATACAGGGCGCGGGACTCGGAAGTACACAAATATTTATTGGATGATTTGTTTGTTTGGAAAGTTTTGTAAACAAGCATGTCATATTGAACAACATTTTTTTTTTTGTAATGTTGATATTATCACGCAAAGCTTTGGAAAAATTGTTGGTCTAATTACCTTATTACCCTTATTTATATGGAGGAAAGCATTCCTCCACTATATGAGTGATTGATTGGTTCAAATTAAAATTTATTTGGAGCTTTTATCAAAGTTTGATGCGATAACTCGATTTTAATTTGGCTGTCTATAGCTTTTATTTATACGTACATCGGTAGAAAATTTATTTTAAGAATTTTCGTTTCCATACTTACTTAATATTCTTTCTATCAAACTCAAAATTAAAGACCTATCAGTATATAGGTTATTAAAACCTACTAAATCTATTATTAGTCCGAAACCTGTAAAAAGTAAATCATATATTCTCGAAATGATTCACCCTTCACCCTACGGACTACTTTTTATGGTATCGGTCATTTTTTGAGTGTTTGCCAAATTATGTGGGATCCAAAGCAAACAAATCTTTTTGTCGGCCAAATGTTCATGCAATATTTAATGCTGATTCCACTAATGTCGAAGAATGCCTCAATTTGTTACGACACCTTGAGAGGTCATAACATTATTTGATTTATTTTATTTTTTTGAACTTTACTTTCTAAAAATTTCGTTATAATCGAATAATTGGTGCCATCTACCCTATGGCATTAACAGTAAAGTTTAATTGGGCATGGGTCTTAATATGCTGTAATATGTTTTACCCACCCCTATTGTATTACGTAAACGTCGAGAAAATTATGGAGCGAGACCAAAAAAATCCAAAAATACCGAAAAAGTCCAAAAAAATCCAAAAAACTAAATTATACTCCCAATATTTTATAAAATGCGACGAGAGAGACGAGTTTGTAAAATTTTCTTGTAATTTGGGAGTCAGGTGGTGCAATTCCGACGGGTGCCAATTATTAACTATTACCACAAATCAACAAGTGCCAAATCTTTTCTGTTTAACGGCACCAAAAATTTTCGGCAAACCAACGCCCAACAGTAATTGTTGAGATAAAGGTGGGAAGACGCCCAACAAAATATTTACGGGTTTGGCGAAACAACGCCCAACAGTTTACGGTTTTCGGCGAGGCAATGCCCAACGGTGTCTTCGGTCAAAGGCGGGAAGACGCTCAACGGTTATTATTTTGGTCTAACGCGGGAAGACGCCCAACCGAATTCGGCCATTGTAGACGCCGCGATCTCAATGCGGGCAGAAGGTACAATATTTTTGTTTATTTTTTTTAATTTTTAAGTAAATTTATTTAAATTCATATTTTTTCTCAATTTTTAATTTCATTTTATTTTTAAATTTTCATTTTTTTCTATTAATTTATACTGTGTAAAGCAAGTGCCGAATACAATTGCTTGACGCGCACTTGATGGACGTTGGTCTCGCCTCACAATTTTGGGTAGCTCATCATATTTTATTTTTGATTTTGTACTTTTATTTACTTGTACATATTTTATTTCTCTATTAGCTCGGTCATTCAGTCATTTCTTCTTTTCCCTCTTTTCTCCTTCTATCTTTGTGAAATTTTCTTTATTAAATAAAAAATTGAAAGGCGATTCCTGGCATTCGGTTTTATTTCTCTTTCTCCTTGTTCAGTTATTATTTGGGCCCATTTACTTATTTTTTATTTGTTTTTTTTTATATAAAATGAAGTACAAAAATCTTTTCGGGTCGGTATGATGGGAAGGAGGGCGATTCTCATTCAATGTCGGTTCCATATTTTGCAGGCTGGACTTGTCACTCCCCGTCATCCCCTTGACAAGACATCTAAAGGGTCAAAGTAGTGAGTCCAGCATATGTGTCGTCCTTTCGGTGGCGACCGTAAAATCTACACGGTCTTCCCGTGGCACTCCGGTAGTTTCAGGCTGTTGGAGGCTGTGTTTGTTGGAGAAACGTTCCTACCCTAGTATGCTTGCCACTGCGGGCATCGGCCTCTAGAGGTCGATGGGTCATTCGGGGGTTTTCTTCAGCAGACATTGTACTTGTATGGTGTGGGCCAGAAACATGCAAGCCTAAACTTTTCCTCACGACCCACGCCCAAGAGATCTAGTCGGCAAAATCACCGTGAGAGGCCTCTGCATGTTTAGATGAAATCTGCGGGTTGGCTTCGTGCCATATCGTAAAAAATTTCACGATAAGTCACAAAACGATCTTGCAGTATCAGTTCATGCACAGCACCAATGTTTTTCGGAACAACAACCGATTTAGGGCGACCTTCACGAAATTCGTCGTTGAGCGAACTGTGGCCACGATTGAATTTTGTAAACCATCCATAAACACTGGTGCTTCATGGTGTTTTATCGACAAAAGCCGAATTAAGTTCATCAATACACAGTTGAGTTAATCCACGTCGAAATGAAATTAAATTTTGAAATCACTATAGCAAAACAAAAAAAAAATAGCAGCGGTAATTAAAAAAGTTCTGAGTAAATAAACCGTCTAAAATGTCAAACTATAAGATAGAGACGTCAGTTACCAGATGGAAGCACTAGGGTTGCCCAAGCCCGATTTAAAAAATGCAACCCTCGTAATGCTCCGATATACGATCGAGTAAATTTAGTGTGGCAAAAGAATTCATCTAACTATTTCGTTTTACAATTTTCTAAGTGTTCTGAGAACATCTTCCCCAATTCTTTTTGATTCTACATTTGAATAATATTCCAATAGATGGCGAACCATTTATGAAAGATGATTTCTGCCCTAAACGATCATTACCGCAAATGTTCGAATTAGATATTTATTTAGGTTTTATTGATTTTTGTTCTAGTTTATTAATTATCTCAATTAAAATCTATTAATCGTTGTTTAATTCTAGACTCTCTTCTAGCCACTCTATAAAACTAATAATTAAAATTTTGTCTTTTACTAATCAACCTGCCCTATCTTCTTTGTCTTATGTTTAAAGAGGGTGTAAAGCGAGACCGGCGTCATCCGAAATACAAGTTTAGGTTAAGCTGTACATTCCAAACAATCAATCAATCAATTTATGAGCTTGAACAACCCGAAACAAAAAATTATCCGCTTGTTAGAAGAATAAATTTAAATTAATAAAGTTCAGTAAAATCAACGTTGGCCCAAGGAGGTACCTTCTCCCCACAACCAAACACGGAATATTTTGAATAAATTTGCTCACCCTTAAAAGCAAAAGAACCTTTATTTGGTGCTAGTATAACGAAAAAATCGCATTTTGGAAAAATTAAATATTTCGATGTCTCTCTCTCTCTCTCTCTGGCACTATATCCCATCAAGGGATTTGGCCGCCTCAAATGAGGTTTCATAATCATACTTTCATTTCGGATAATGAGTGATTAATTCATTGATCATAAACCAGCCGTGAAATTTTTTCACCACCAGGAATCGAACCCGGGACCTCCGGTCGCTGTAGCAAGCATGCTGACCACTTTGCCACCGGGGCGGTTTCGATGTCAGATGGATATAAATTTAAGAGTTAACGATACGCGTGTAGTTTGCTTATGGAATGGCAGTACACCTTTAGCACGAAAACCATCCCAAATTTCTAAGGTGAAAACGATATCTAAATTTAAACATTTCGATGTTGAGTATGCTTAATCGATGAAAGAGTACACGATATACATACGCGATTACTACCCCTTAATTAAGATGAAAACAATCCCTTGTCACTTCGAAATCGGTGAAATGTGGGAAAATCAATAATTTTAACTCAAACGTTTTACCACGAAACGACTCTGCAAAACATGCTGATTGTTTTTTAATTAACTTTTGTATTAAAATGTATGAAACTGTCAAAAATGAATGAAATGCGTTTATTACAGAGTTCGTTCATTATGTTTCATCACAATATATTCTTAGATCACGTGATCAGTTTTCTATTCGTTCTATTCCTTTTGTGGACTGAATTAAAAAATATTCATTGATTTCAGCACCAAAACGGTGGATTTGCGAACTAAATTGCTGGTTACAGAATTGTTCTTTGGTCCAAGCCCTTTCAAACCACATACCTCATGATTTTATCGGAATAAAAGAAGCAAGAAGTGTTGATGATTTGATATTTATTTATGTATTCGTATTTTTTAACCCTCCCGACCCAAAATCTGACTATCCGTTTCCACCAAACACAAGCAAACAGGCTTATTTGTCTATGTAGCGACAGGAGAGTGGGCGGGGTGCTTGCTTTGTTAGTCATGGATTCAATTCCCGGTGGTGACCAGTAAAAAAGTTACTTCCAATATCTCAAACCATAGTTGTCGGGTTTGTCCATAACATAATTTTTTTAAACTTTTTTGCATCCTATTGGTCTCCATTTTCTTTCTCTCATTTCTTCCTTCTGATTTTTGCTTCTTCTTCAAATAGATGTCAGATCACTCGTTTTATTATATTAGTACCAAATTTTGGCGCTGGTTGTCACTAGCCACAATAATTTGACCCTTATTATTATAGATGGAAGTACTACACTAATTGATAGATTTTGAAACGACAATGATGCAACCCAAGTATGTATTTGTTTATAAGATTTTTTGATTGTTAATACTTCAACAATGAAAATTACCAACACGACCGTTTCAGTAGTATCAACTAGAGACACCTGGCGTCAATTAACTATAATCTTAAATATTTTTATTTCCGAAAGATGGTTGTACTGCCGATTTATGTATATTTTGACAGTGTGGTGGTTCAATTTTAAAATAAGGCCCATTGTAATTTTTTTTAAATAAACAAGAAATAGATAATCTAACCTTAAATAAATTTAAAGAAATGTCGAAAACAGCAAAGTGATAAGGACGTGTATCCTCTATATGAAGCAAAATGGTGTATGTTCTTAAGGAAACACAAGAATGGTTGTCGAGATCGAAATGTTTGAATTCACATTAAAAATTTTGGGTTGGAGCGCAGACGTTATTCATCATAGCCCAGTAAATAAAGTGGAGCGTTAAATGCCAACCAAGTTGGTGTGGAACTCAGCGCCAAACTATATTCTATGTATGTGGGCTACAGATTGACCTGAACCGTCTGTAAACTGCAGCTGTGTGTATTGGTCACGTGTGTGAATGAAAATAATAGCTTCACCATCTACTCGATATAAATTAATTTCGACTAACACATTTAAACTGACATAAGGAATTATTCTGTTGTGCGCTTTTGTCACGAGATTTAATTTTAAATTCAAATATGTAAAAAGTGAGAATATCGTTTTTTTATGTGATAATTTTTTTATTTTTTATTTTCATTTCAATCAAGTTCATTGCATAATTATACCAAGTACCCTCATTTATGGCACTACCTGTCATTGTATATGATTCTTGGAAGCTGTGATTTTAGAAATGTTAACTGTATAAGTTTGTACTGGATTACGAGTACGTTAGGTTTCGAATACTAATTCCATAAAAAAATGTATAACATTTTATTGTGAGGGAAAATTTGCTAGAATACAAACTCCAACCTCCCTTCTGCACTCGTTGTAGATGTCTAACGTGATTTACATATACAGCGTATACAGATTAAAATATGTATGTATCAAAAATATTTTACTGACGCAGTAAAGTTTTAATTATTTTCCATAATTTGTATAAACTGACTATGGGAAAGGTGTAAATATCCAGATTACATTATTGGTAAATATCAACATGACATATGAGTGTGTAACTAACACTACTAACTAACAAAAATCTAAAATAGATGTACATATAATTTATATCAACCACACCTAAATGAGGCCTGCGTATCCGTACTCTTCCCCTAATCAATTAATAATATTTTATGTATGTAGGCACAAAGTTCAATATTTATTTGGATATATATCTACAGAAATAACCCAATATAAATCAACAGGAAATTTAATTCTTATATTGATAAATTTTTCTCCCCCTAATCAATAACTAAACGTGTGGACAATCTCTAAAAATGACATGTTTTGTGTACATGGGCGTATTAGTAATTAGTAAGTAACTGGTAACCATATATAATCTTAAAATAAAAGAAGAATCGTGCTCCATCTATAATTTCCATGTAGCCGCATTTAATGTTAAAAAGCGCGTCTCATACAATTGATTTATAAGTGTATCAAATTGCTCAAAGGTGTATCAAATTGCACCAGTAATCGAATTACAAAATACAGCAACATAATTAATTTATCGCGCGTATACGCAATCTTGTTTCTTATCGCCATAATTACTGATTGGTGATATACAAGCTCAAGCTACTTATAACACAAATACGTATGAGCGAAATGTCCTACCGGATATATTGATAAAAATGTAAACATCTCAAAAAACAAAAACATTTCTTACATCTAAAATCATTTGATTCAGGCGCGTATTCGCATTTAATTAAACAATTAATGATGCAAATTCTAATTACTGGTAACGACGTGTCAAATCGATTTTGGCAGTTGAATTTATCAGAAAAAATTATTTGTGTTATAGCGTTACTTACATTTATGCTTGCTTAAATTTATGAGACGAAGTCTTTGCCCTTACATTTAAGATAGGGCAATTCAAAAGATTTTTGTCACAGTGAATTTATATTGTGTCTAGTTGCGTATTGTAGCTAATACAAACCAACCAAGTAAATTATTTTAAATATTTGGTAGACCTTATTTGATATTGTGATTATGGTAAGCTGGGCCGTTTTTTAATTATTTACTTGTTTAAAGTCTTAATTCCACGGAAAAAATTTACTGACAGCAATTACTGATAAAAATCAAAACAAAATTTTAAAATTCCATAAGAGTGACAAAGAACAGAATTATTTTTTATTTCAATTTTATAGTAAAATTTTATGGTATAACCTAACCTAAAAATTAACCTAAAAATTTTATAAAAGTTTTAATATTTTAATTTTTATATATGTACCACAAAAAACTACTAATGTTAACAAATTTCAACAAAAAAAAAATCGACATTTGACTATAAAAATGGCGAACGACTTATTTTGTATGAGTGTGAGAAAAATTTCTTATCTTTACATATATTATTTGTAGATGTGTGAACAATGCTGCCATAAAAAATACTTCAGTTAACATTTTTATAGCAACATTATGGCAGCACACTAACACCATCACAGCTATTCTCTCAGTAAAATTTTACTGAAAACATTTTTTGTTTCGTACACAACCAGTAAAATCTATATTTTTTTCTCGCTCTTATTTTTACTGACAGCAGATTTTTCCCATGGAAGAGGGCCTTTAACCAAATACGTATACAGTCAAGATTTCAAAATGCAAAGAGGAATAATAAACAAATATTGTTATACAAACAAATGGAGGGGTTTTATGTTGTGGCCACACCCAAATTACTTTTACCACAAATTTGCATAGGTCTCAAATACACCACATCACATTTCTGAAGCAAAAAACTAAGCCTACCGTAGTTTTCTGTGGTTGACACTTAGGCCATTTTTGGCCATTCACGCCACATCATTAACCCATTCACCTACTCACACAACTACAGTATACCACCTGTACATTGCAAGCTCCATGTCAACCTGTAGTACATTGGCATGTACGGTGGTTCGGTGCTGAATTCTGCACTCCTGCACGGGTCTTAGTTGTGTTTATTAATATCACCGATTGTAATCGATGATGGAAATTCGATTTGCGTCTAGCCTCTGATGGGATTCGAACCTAGTACCTGCCGGTCCAAGTGCCGAAGCTTTAAACACTGCACCACTTGTCCGGTAAACCTGCCGTAAAAGACCTACCAAAATTTCAGAAAACCAACAAGATGAACCCGAAAATTTAATCTTTAAATTTATTTGAATGATTAATACTTTGTTGCTTTTTTATAAATGCTATACTTTACAACTTATCTTTACAAAATCTCCTACTAGAAAAAAAAAACTTTAGTATCAAATTTCTTCCCAAATTATCAATCAGCTTGGACTGTGGAAATTCCGAATTTCGGAGATACAAAGTGTTTTTTATGAAAACATCAATTCTGAAAAACTTGTCAAAAAAACATATAACAATGATGATGGCAATTATAGTTGACCGACCTGAAAGCGTACAATATTTTTGATTTAGATCGCTTTTTTCGAAAATGTTATATACTGTTCAAAATAATTGTAAAACACCAAAAATCTCCTAGAAAGCTGCTACGTCCGGTAGATCGAGTTCGGTCAAACATCACTGAGACTTTCAAATTTGTGGAAAAGCTTAAGTGTGAAATTTTATCCTAATTAATCAATTCAGAAAAGTACCGTGGACCGATATTGTTGCAAATAAAATTTAGAAACTTTCAGTTATTAGTAATTTAGTAAAAAAGGAAACGCTTATATGGAACTGTCACTTCCAGTAGACCGATTTCGGTCAAAAATCACTGGGATCTCCCAATTTATAAAAAAGCTTTTGTAACGAAGTTTCGCTTTGATCAGACAAACCGTCTGGGCTGTAGAGAGGACACAGACGTTTAGTCGATTAGGAGCGAGATATTTAGCCTTATCTCCACCAGTTAATTATGGTGGGATATGCATATACACTGGGCAGCAAAACAATGGGAACTTTTTAGCAATATTAAAAATAAACAAACTTTTTAACTATATTTTTTCTTCCAGAAATTACATATTGTTTATAAATTTTTATTTCAAATTATACTAAGTTGGAAAAAAACAAATAATTTTTTAGGCAAATTTACGTCAAATCTAATAAATTTACTAAATGGCGACACCAAATAAAAATGAACTAAAAATTTAAATACTAAACAGAAAAAAAATATTCAATTAACGGCAACATGAAAATTAGTAACCAATGGCATAACCATTATTTTTGATAACCTCCCGACATTTCCCATTTATATCATCAAATTTTTTAGTAGATATCCATGATTCAACATACTTGGAGGTATGTTTGGGACCTTGCTGAAACAACCATTTTAATCTTTAATGACATATTTTCTTCGACATAAGGCCACATTTGGTGCTCTAAAATGTCTCGATATACAAACTGGCCCATAATAACGTTAATGCTATGTAGTGGTGCCAGCTCAGAGAATCCCGAAAAACAACCCCAAACCATCAAACTTTTGTCTCCACCATGTTTTACAGTTCCTACTGTATATCAAGGATTTAAACGCTTTCGGAATGGTCTACGTGTACTGTCCAGTTTAAATTTGATGCTGTTTAAATTGAATTTACTTTCGTCAGACCACAAAACTGGGTTCCATTGTTGAATGGTCCAGTCTTTATGCACCTTAGCAAATTTGATTCTGGCTTTTCTATTTTTCACCGAGATGGAGGGTTTCTCGGCTGCTCTGAAATATTTCAATTCCGCATCGGAGAGGCGATGACGAAATGGCCGATCTAGCGATTGTATATTTTTCGCACAACTCTTTTTGTGATAATGATAACCCATTTTTATAATCCAAATATAATTTTATTTTTGAAAATTAAATTATTCGTCGTCGGAGCCATAATTGTAACATGGCAATACTATCAATTGAGCTAAAATTAAATTTTTAATATTTGTAGTTGATAATCTTCTACTCTTAAATTTAAACATGTATAAACATGAACTAAAGATTTTTTTAATAATTGGGCGCTTTCAGGTCCCCTATCATGATCAGTAAAATCATCGCCAATTTGATTTAAAAATTTCATAGTGCTAAACATTTTCATAGCGTTGGCCGCGATTTTACTGAACATGTTCCCAACTGTTGGGTGCCCTGAAAGCGCCCATTGTTTCCGTTTGTTCCTATTGTTTGTTCCTGTGTGCATTTAATATTTTTTTGTGTTATCATTTGTTTTTTTATTGTTTTGTATGTGTTAATTAGTTTTTTTTCTTTTCTGGTTTTATTAAATGACATTGTGAAATTATTTATGCATATTTATTTTGCGTATAACACATTATTATTGCGACTGCGAGTACCTAAAGTTTTGCTGCCCATTGTATATTAGTGTCGGTACCCCTCAATTTATCAAAGGCTCGTGTCTGACTTTCTTTTTATAAATGTATTCGTCAATAAGAGGAAAATGATGGTTCTGTCGTTTGTGGTTCTCATCATGATGTCATTGTTTTGTCTGTTAACTATTACTCTCGACCTAACCCTAAAGTTTTAGTTTAATGGGACAATATTTTTTCTCTTAGTTCTTCTACTAAAAAAAATAGACTATTTTAATTTCTCTATTAATTATGTATTTAATAATTGCGTTCCATTCAGTGGAACCCAATTCTTTTTCGTAATCCACTGATCTAGATATGGTTAGTTTAAAAGTAGTTAAGAGAACTTTCCCTATTGTGCCAAAGTACTTGTTACATATTTTCGATTTCATTTTAACGACCTTTTGCTAACCCGCTCAGTGGAAGCTGAGTAAAATTTCTATTCCTAAAATTAGCAATTCTTCTGAGCTTTTCCATTTCCGCCCTATCAACATTTAAAGTTTTCTGTCCAAGGCGTTTGAAATGGTAGTAAAAAAACAAATTCAATCTCATATCGATAGCCTTAATTTGCTTAGTCTTTTTCAATCGGAGTTTAGAAGGTTCCACGCTACTAATTATCTATCTCTGCTGCTAATCTAATTTAAGAGAAAATTTTGCTAGATAAATTAAAAATCATCATAGATCCTATTCGCAACATACATAGGATTTTGACTGAGCTTTTCGGTCATTTATATGAGAATATAAGGACATTTTAAGTCGTGTTTAGCATAAATAATATTATCATAACTGAGATACTGCATAAATAATATTATCATTTCAGTGATAAAAATTTCTTTATTTTTTATTTCTTAAGAAAGTTTTCTTCCTTTTTCTATCCTAATATACATCCAACAATCTGTGAAAGGAGGAACTCCGTGGACGTCTCTAGAATCGGTGGTATAAAATTTCAAAAATTCAAAGAAAAACGAATAAGAATTATTAATTTATTTTGCAACAATATCGGCACAGATTAGTTTTCCAAAAACTGTTTTTAAACAAAAATTCGACCCCAAGATTGTAAATTTAATTTCAAACATAAGTAGGTCAGATCATTTATTAAATTTTAACGGAAATGATGAGTTTTGATCTGCACTTCAGGCGGATTGACGATATCTGTGTGCCGGAAGTTGCAGCTCCGAGTTTTTCCAATTTTTGCAATGTTGTTGAAAAGTTTAGCATTTACAGAAAATGACATAGAATTAAAAGATTTAAATAAATTTTTTGACCTTGTTGCTTTACTGAAATTTAAGCAGAGATAATGTTCTTTGATTATCCACGACAGTTTTACCAAAAGTTTTGTAAGTTTAATTTTTCATTTTGGAAGTCAATAGTGGTGTATTCGATATTTATGCATAGTCGTGATAAAAAAGAAAGGAGATTAGTAGTAAGAAAATTAAATGAAACGGAGTAGCTGTATCGCACTTAATTAACTTGTAAGGAAAGTGTTAAGAGTTAGCTAAAGATTAACAAACATATAAACATTGTTTCTCTTTTGTTAACAAATTGGCCAAGAGTTAATCGATGATTTCTTAATTTTGGAATAATTTTAGCAAACCAACTTCAGAGAAATCTGAAGTCAGTTCATGGACTCTTCTGCCGCGAGTTAAACGAGATACGGTACCTGGAAATTGTAATTTTTTAAAATAATTACACATTGTTATGGTTCCTGAAGTTTAAGGCATGGAAAGTTATTAATTATATAGTTTAGGAATTAGAAGACTGTTTATTTTGAAGTCTGACTTTGTGAATGTGGCTTTAAAAATATTTTGAAACACAAACTACTTTATATTATGAATGTGTTTTAAAAATACGTAGCACAAAAAAAGCTTTTATCAAATGTTTACAAAAAATTTGTCATCACCTGTTTATGGAAATTGCCATTGTACCTAGTTTATATTAATGCCTGACGTGTACTAGAAACCATATAATATTGGGTAAATTTACAATACATATATAATTTTTTTATAAAGTCATAACACAATTGAACAATTTGGTGAAAAAAATGTAATATGGTTATACTGGAGAGCAGTGTGGTGGTTTACGATTAAACCACACCACAAATTGCACAATAAAATGATTAACTTTATGATGTGTGTACTCATACGTATAAACGTGCATATAAGATAAATGAAACACGCACTTAGATTTACAGAATTATGACGTATTTAACACGGTGATAACACAATTTACGATTGTTCTTTTGAATTGAACGAAAAATATTTGCAAATAATTCGCGCGCACAAAACCCTCAAAGACACACAAGGCAATTGGAATAAACCACCTTCGGTTATTTATGCATCCTCGCTTTTAATCCATAAATTCTACGTGACTACTCATTTAAATAACTTCATTTGCGATTTGAGTTCAAAATTCGACCCTGCGTATATTTTAGTCCTTGTGCCGGGCGTCGCGCCATTCGCAACATTACATTAATTCTTTAAACAATATATAATTTTTTTTTTTTTTTATGTTTATTTAGTTTTGAAGTGTATCAAAAAAACATAAATATTTAACGAACGCAAACAAGAAATGAGTTAAGTCGTTCGTCTCAATGAATCTTTTTAATTTGCATATTTTTATATTTTATGGCCCTCCTCGTCGCGTTGTTGCTTTGCTTGTTTGTCACACAAAACGAAAAGAGGAAAATAAATGGTATTGTATACGAGCGTATGAAAATTTAAATATAGAAAATTTATTTTTATTTCGTTTTGTTTATACGCTTCTGGAAAATATGGAAAATGCAAATAAAATTGTACCAAACCAACGCAAAGTTTTTCGGTTTATAATGCAATTTTTATGTTTATTTCGCTATTAATAAAGCATCTCGGTTTGCTGAATAAATAATAGGAGTAGTTAGGTGACTCTTTACTTGCAAGATATTGGTACATGTACTCGCCAATTATTTCTGTAAATTATTACAAGTTTAACTTTACTTACATAACATTTTCATTATGTGAAGGACCAGATCGAACTTACCTAGAAAGAAATAAAACACACAGTAATTAATTTATGTTCAATAATAAATATTTTAATTTCTGAAAAGCTTGCTGAAAGATGGTGGTATCTGCCGAAATGATATAAGAAAATGACGCACTATATACCCACGTATAAATTCAATATAACAAGTTTTAGAATGACTGACAATAATGATCGATTTTAAGTTGAACTTAAAATTTAAGAGTGATAGAAGTTTACCGTAATTTGATATTTGTAGAGCTAAATGCCATTTCGACGAGTTTTCAAATCCAAGATACGAGCGGCTACATTTGTCAATGTCGTGACACAATAAGGAATAACACAAGTTTATACCAAAAATTTTTAAAATGTATCTAAAACACCAACCGGAAGGCGAGCATAATCGAACAAATTGACAATGGAAAAGAAACAAATTGGCGAAAATGAAAAATTTTTCTTTTGAAAGTGGAAATAATGGCTATGACATATTTTTCTTAAAACAGATAATAGGCACCACGAATAGCTAAAACAGTAATATTATATACGCCAATGGAATTTTGCTAGAAAGAGACAAACGTTTTTGTAGTAGCCGAAATGCCTGTAATTTTGTGATGATCATCACAGATTTTATATAAATTTGCAATCTTAAAAATTAGTTCAGTTTTAACCGACTTTCAAGAAACCCCCAATTGTCGGGAAATTAAAACGGTTCTATTTACATGAAATTTGGTGAAGAAAATCTTTTTTAAAAATGTAATTACATTTGAACCCACCACAAAAATGTACGGGAAATTCGACAATTTTTACACATCAAAATAAGCTGATCATCCATCATTGATTTGAAAAACTGAACAAAATTGTTGCTTAGTCCACGAACTTTCGGCGAGATGCCACATGATTTTATCAGAATGAGAGAAAAGGAATCTTCCTCCAGTGTAGTTTTGAGTACTAAGGCGCTTCAGCTAAATTTATGGCATTGTTCAATAACATATGCGACACGTATTTATTCTATAATAAATGAATAATTTACCACTAGCACCAAAACGGTGGATTTGTGAATTATATTGCTGATAACAAAATTTTTGCCTGCTCCATAACGAAATGCCATATGATTATATCGAAATGAGAGTATCAGCGCCATAGCTGTGATTTAGAGTACTATAAGGTGCTTTAACTATCTGTAACGTTTGAATTAAATGGCTGAAAACAAAATTGTTGCTTTTTCCAAAACCTTTGGGAATGAGAAATGTAATTTCGTTCAGCGCCACAACGGCTGCTTTCAGTACTAAGGTATTTCAACTAACTTTGTTACATTCTTCACGATCTCTTCAATTATATACAACAAGTATATATTCTATAAGAAACTAATAATTTGCCACCAACGCCAAAACGGTGAACTTATGAACTAAAATGGTGTTATCAAAATTGTCGCCTGATCCAAGACCTTTTAAACGATTTATTACACGCGTTTATCAGAATAATAAAGACTGTAAAGCCATATCGAGGTGTTGGGTGGTACTGTTTTAGCGGTTTCCTATGGCAAGTACTCAACCTACTTGACCTACAGATCCCAAAAGCTTTTTAGTTCTCCAAATTTCAAAAAGCAAGAATAGGAATTATATTACGAATTTTCGTAGTTGTTGGTTAATTTCGGTTTTAGAACAATTGACATAGAATGCGATGTTCAATTATTTTCCATTAGTCTTTTCTTCGTTTTGCAAAGATAGTCAGCACAGAGGAAAATAAGAATACACAGAGATAAAAATAAGAATAATTTAACCATGTTCATCGTAATACCTAATATTTATTTATGGTACACTGCGATTTAACGGTAGAGATCAAAATATGTATTTATACTATTCCTAAACTAAATGGTTTGATGGGCATCAATTCAACAGTGAATTGGTTTCTTGGGCAGGACATTAATTCAGGGTAGATTGATGAAGCAAGAGTTATGAATTTAGTAACATTTATAAAATAGTGACATCTAGATTTAAGCATTAGAAGTATGTTATAGCAATATAGTCTAGAACAGTACCGGTGCGATTGTTAGCAGTGTATAGTAGTGTAATATTAATGCATTGCGTAGACTTAAGTTAGTCTTTGAAGAGCTTTAGTTAAGACGCGATACGCGATAGTTTAAAAGTGTTTAAAGTGAAATTACTGGTGTTTTTAATCAAATTTTAAAAATTGTAAACGATTGGAGCAAACAATTTCGGATAAGAGATTTTTCCGGTTAAAGGTTTTTTTTAATAATTTCATAGTAAAACCAGTAAAAAAGCATATTTGAATATTTTTTAAACTTCAGTGCCATTTATTAAGATTTTAAATTTATTTTCGTTAATTACATCATAAAAAAAAATATTTCATTTTTGAAAAATAAGGTAAATAAAACAGAAAATGAAAGAATACGAAGAAAACGTTCTCCGTATAATAGATGTTGTTCCGGATAATAGATTTCCGGATAAAAGAGGTTTGAATTTAATTGTGGAAATATTAGTAGTGGTGAAAGTATTCAGTAAATATTAGGAAATTGTTGTTGTAACCGTCAAATTTTCAAACATTCACAATCCACTGATATGAACCGGATTTGACAGGACAAACTCGTAACATTATGTACTTGTTTTGGGGTCTCTCCTTGACGCTCCAAAAATTGTTTCTATCTTAAATGGCTAACCGCTGGGATCGGTCACTTAGTCATTTTCAGCATGAAACACACATCAACGGAGGTCTTTCAATGTTTTAGAATAATTTTTATCATTTATGTTTTGTATGGCAATTGTTCCAAATGTTTCCGGTTATTTATAAGGTTGTCTCCTGGGATCAATCATTTTGTACTTTTCGAACAAAATTTATATCAAGACCTTTAAGAAATCACAGCCTATATAAGGGACTTTTGATTATTACAACAAAATTTTTCATTGATGCTTTGTGCAACAATGACGCCAAATATTGCGTTTTATATATTTTGCTGACTACCGAAGTCTATACCTTGTCACTTTCGGCATAAAGTACTACTTATCATGACCTTTTTAGAAACCAGCAGGGGTTTTTTTTTGATATTTTAGGACATAATTTTTCATTAAAGCGTCTTGCAATAATCTTTCAAAATATCGACTATTATTTATATAGTTGACACTTTAATTTGCTTTCTTGCCAAAGGTTAGTATACAATTTACGATGCAAAGGTTCATACCGACAAGATGTTCGGAAATCATAAAAATTTCGATTAAAAAAAAAAAGGTATTGTATTGACTCAGCGAGAATTTCGCAGAATATATTATAACCACTCAGCTTCAACTGCGCAGGCAATTCGGCGTTAACCACTGAATTTGAAAATTGTGGTCAATATGTCAGTTACTTTGTTAGATCCAGACCAGTCCGTTCACCGGAGAACATAGGCCGCGTTCGTCAAAATGTGACGGAAGACCCAGAAACTTCAACAAGTAGGCATGCCATACAATAGAACATTTCACATCGTAATCTGCGGCGAATTTTAAAGCACAATACATCTTTTCCCCTACGGGGGTAATGCAACCCGGGGAAAAGACCATTACGTTAAGAAAATACCGATTTTTATGAAAAAATCATAGGAGGCATTTACAATAAAGGCAAATGCCTTTCAAGAAAATATCAAAATGTAGTAATTTCTCTGCAATAGTGGGAGCGTGATGCTTCCGTTACTGAATTCAGCACCTTATGAATCCTGTCTTATATTTAGATTGCAACTACAGCGACGTCGAGAGGTTTCCTCCAAAATATCCGAAGGTAAAATAAATAATTTCTCCCGCGCCGGGATGGTTCAGCTAGTAACCTAATGAGACTCAAATATATTTTTGAAGTGTTTTAGTACAAATTCTTATCAAATTTTATTACCTAAATTTCAAAATAGTGAGTGCACTTGTACGTACCTCGCTAAGTGTAAATAAAATGGATGCGAATTACTTATGCGTATATATTTTGAAAGACGACAATATAGCACAAAGATAATTATTTTATGTAGTAAAATTTCGCACTGACGCGCCAATTAAGTGCGAATAAGTGTCACAATCAATTTATAATTGGCACAGTTAAAAATTATCGGTGCGTTATATTCTAACACAATAAGCTTTCTTTCCATTTAGATTTTCCCTTATTGATAAAAAAAATTACATGGCGTAGTAAATAGTAAATCACACGCACACACCTTTGTATAGATAAAATTTACAATAAAACAAACAGCAACTGTACAAAATAAAATTATCGATATGAATGAAATGTTTTTAATTGGCGTTGAAAAATAAAAATAAATAAACAACAAAAGCTACAAAGAAATATTAATACGTATTCAAACATGAAATACAAGACAATTTTCTTTATTTATAATTACGAAAAAAAATGTGTATAAATTTAAATATTTTTTTTATTTTTGTTTATAAAAATAGATTTAGCAAATAAAAAAAAATGATTTAACTCACTATCCCACGATTTTAGCAACGTCATAATTAGAATTTTTTCTTAGCAATAAACAATAATAAACGAATGTTATTATTTTAAGATACAAATGTTTAAACTCAAAGATGGAAACTCTTTACTATTTTTATAAAAAAAAATATGATGGAACTAGGTACTTAATAAAAATTAGTTCAGGTGTAAACATATTTTGTGAGTAATGTGGGTTTTTGTACGGGTAGCATAATAGTTTTGAATCATCGTCAGTGACTAAAAAACGGATTTGTTTGTTTATTTATGTTAGGTCTGACTATTTGACTGACGGGAATATAAAATTGGCTTTGTTTATTTTAAGCATCTATAATAAATAGCCGTAGGCGAATCGTCACACGAATAAAAGTGAATTGGCAGCTACTATTTATTTTTGTCTGTATGTGAGTGGAATCATGCATAATACTCTTGTCGTAGAAAATCAATGACAAAACTAATCTAATTTTTTAGATGACCGTAGCTTTTGAGTCCGCAACGACGGTTCCATGAAATTTGAAAAATTAGAGAAAATCAGATTTTTCTCCAATACTTTAGATTATCAATAAGATCTTATCTTTCTTCTAATAAAAATTTCATTATTAGAAATATATTCAATTTAGTAGTTTTAAGCTTTTTCAAAGAACCATTGGTTTATTTTACGTACAACAAGGTGCAGTCATAACCGTTGACTCACTGATTTGAGAACAGCTGTAAAATCGAACAAATAAGTTGATAGATCTTGATACTGTTATTTAAATTTTCTTATTATTGAATCACTAACAATTTAATCTGGATGACCAATACATTCAAAGATGCATGAGGCTCTTAGTAAAGAATAGTAAAGTAAAGCCAAATATCAGAGAGAACTCGTATTCATCCGTGGTGATTTAAATGCTTCAATTAATTTATCCTTTGTGTCGTATTGATTGGCAATATGAATCTTCCTCCATCTACTGAAAATTGTGAAAAACCTTGCATCAGAATGATGATTATGTTGAATTTTTCTAGCAGCTTTTTTGCATATGTTATATGGCTACTTCGTTAAACACACGAATTTGGTATTTTTCTCCTAAATTCAAAAACTTTCCGTTAGTTATAATTGTGCACATGTGGGGAAATAGTTGCACACACAAATGCGATGCGTGGCGCATCTGAAAATACCAGATTTGATGTGCCCGTAATTTAGAAAAAAAAACAATGAATTATTTTTTTAAATTCCGATAAAATATACATTTTTGTCCTTATATTTTATCAATGCTTCAAAATAATGTCGGTCAAGTGGCCGCCTCTAGCCACATTGCAAAGGTGAGCTCTTTTTATTGCATTCTTCATCACATTCTGTAATAATTTAGCCGATAAATTTGGAATTTCATGGTAAATATTATCATTGAGCCGTTACGAAATCTGTGATTTATTGACGTATATTTAGCCTTTCAAATAACCATCTGGAGCAGATAAGTCTGGTTCTTGTTGGCCATGTACGCCTAAACGTATAATCACCCCAGCAGGCAACAATTATTTCAAAACTCCCATTATTTGTGTGGCTGCATATGATATTGCATCGACCTGTTGAAAACACATGCCAACTAATCTTTCTTCAATCTTCGAAACTAAATTTTTTTTTAATCATTTCTTGATACCGTTCACCAATACGGGTTTCCTTGTCACATTTTTGGGGCCAATCACCGGTATTATGAATATTCCATACAATACAGTACTTTAACTTGATTAAACGGCGACTGATGAGTTATTCTTGCATTTTCAGTACCCCAATGTCAACTGTTTTTTTTTATTAACACGCCCACTAAGACGAAAATTTGCCTCATCATAGAACATTCTATAATCATATTATTTGACATCCTATTTGTGAGGACAGGTTCGTTAGTTCATTGGTCTGCCAATGAAAAACAATTTCCAAGTCCATTCACACGAATACATTGCATTTTTCGAGGTGAAGCGATTTGATGACTATTTTGATGAGTTCGCCAGCAGGTGAGCTCTAGAAAGTTCTAGCTTAGATTACAATTCGTATCGTGGCTGTATGCGGTTACGTTCGATGGAAATTCTTCGTCCCATCCCAAATGCAATGCAATTAACTTAGCGGTTATCGTCGTCGGTACTGGATCGAATAGGTTAAAAGCATCTGAAAGTAGTCAACGTTTTATGAGAGTATTAGCTGGTGTAGGTAACCTGGCCTTGAATTTGAAAGAATCGTTATGCATTTCTTAGTGTAACTCATGATCTCGTAATCCGACCATTAAATAAATCAAATATAGTTTTTTGGTTTGGTAGATGTTGTTGAGAGAAACTAGATACAGTGATGAATTCGATGCCCATTTATCAAATACAACAATCCGCCAGATTTGATCAACTGAATGCTGTCCAGCTTGAATATTGCTTTGCCAGTTTGAATGCTGTCTACGTACAGATCAATCATTAGTGCCTCAGCAAAACATGAGTTATTCTCCAGCGTAAGTTGGGTTATATGTGTCTGTCAGAAACTGATCAGACACTCATCGCTGATACTTGCGGTAGTTTTTTGATAGACAACTGTTTTTCAACAAAAACTAGGCTTAAGGTTTTTTCACAAATTATTAAATTCCAGTGAGTTTTGGTCGAAGTCGGTTCGCCGAAAGTGACAGTTTCCATAGGATCTTTTTCGGTTTTTGCAAATTTTTTATGAGAAAAACGACTAACAACTAAAAAATTGTAAATTAATATTGCAACAATACCCGTCCAGTGGCACTATTCTGGATTTCCCTGGGAATAGGGAATTGCAAAAAAATATTTTCATAGCATGTTCCTCTAAATTATATTTTTCTGGAAGTTCCGTACGCAGGTGACGTGAAATGAAAATTTTCATTCAAAAATGACACAAGCGAAAACGAAAATGGAAATTCCGCTGCTACATTTTATTTTGCAGTAAGCAGTTTAGCTAGTGAAATTGGTACGTATCGTATTAAAATATAGATGTCTCTGTTTAACTCTACACTTTTTTCATTGCGTTTTTATCTGCAGGTACGTTAAAATTAAGCTAAATTTTTGCCGTTTCATAATTATTTGTATTTGTTGTTGCGCTATGTATCAAGTGGTTTTCAATATGGCGAATGAAAATTTTAATAATTTCGAATATTTAAAATGTGCGTTAAAATTTTACGAAATTCTACAAACAAATTTTTCATGAAATATTTATCTGCTTAATTTTGGAGACAAGCAAAAATTTCAGTTCACGTCAGCTGCATACTATAGCATTTACTGTTGGAATTTGTTGGGTGTAAATATGTTTGGAATTTTGTTTTCCCTTTATAAAGGTTTTATGGAACAAACGTTTCCCGATTCATTTTTGTGAAAAACTGTTTTTTAGCAAAAAAAAAAATAGTTCCTGTATAGCCCAGACGAATTGACTGAACCTCATGAAACTTCATACTTAAGCTTTTCCATAATTTGGTAGATCCCAAAAAGCTCATCGGATCGTATTTTAAATTTTACCAGAAATGACGAGTTTTGATACAAAAAAAAAACTATTTCATCGAAATTCCGGCATTCCGTAGGATAAACAAATATTTTGAACATTTCCAAGAATGACGTGATTTCCAACAAAATTTGGCGCCTCATCATAGAAACACCGATTAACAAGCATTGTACGAACATTTTTTGTTACTTGCATTGTTCCCTCGGTCTCGTACATTAAAAATTTCAATTTCTGTTGTATAAGCGAATTTGAATATTTGAAAGCAATGTTAACCTTGTGTGTATTGACGGCAGCACCACCCAAACAAATACATCTGGTTCCAGAACATAAAGGAATTATGTACATCTGTTTCTGTACAGTTCAGTTTCAGTTTAAAATTTTGAGACCTTTACATTAAAGTATTTTGCATTTATTTTCCATAGGCAAGTTATTTTACCAATCAAGCAAATGTGGAACATATTCGTACATTTACGGAATATAAAAAATTTATGATAAACGCAACTTAATTATGGGTTACATGTTTGTTTAATTTTTAATAGATTAAAAAAAAATTTGTAATTTTTATGAATTTTTAATTATTTATTTTATAAATACCACATTAATCCATATTATAACGATGTAGTACAGTGAAATCCTTGAAAAAATTGATTAAAGCAATTGAGTCACGGGTACGACAACTATATACAGTAAAATGTCCTTCCGCGTGTGATATCAACAAATTATGTCGTGTACACGTCATAATTGGAACCAATTTGTCGTAAGATTCGACAAAAAATAAAACAAATTTGATAAACTGATTTCCCTCCCTCCCATCATCATCATGATCGTACTTAATTGGTGTGACGGGCGCGACTTGAGTCACGTAAATATTTCTTAATGTTGCTTTTAGTTTTCATTTTCATTTGGATTACATTTTTACATACATATTTGTGTTTAAGAATGTTTAAGATTCACCGTTTTCTTGAAGATTTTGTTTTTTTTTTATAAAAGAAAAAGAAAACATTTACCTCTCTTCTCGTTTGGTTTGAGATGTGCGCGCGAGTTCAATCACACTTAATTCTGTACTGTATTTTGAACTTACATCGAATTGCATTCATTCAATAAATAAAATTGAGGAAATTTGTTTATTTTATTAGAGGCGCAGGTTGAGGCGGTCGAAGCAAAACTCGTGAATTTGCGCGGATTTTATTGTTTTTTCAGACATTTATTGATGTAGACCTGAAGTTTATTGGACAATTGATTCGCAACTTCCAAATCTCGCTGCCATACTGGAGAATAATATGAAACCGAAAACAATCCGTTTTTGGTGCAGATTCGATTAAGGTACGGGAGTGAACCTTTAACCAAAGAGTGTATTGTTAAACAGAGGAAGAAATTCCATCAAAAACTCGTGGATGACGCAACTATAATTTGTATGATTTTCTATACACAGTTACGCTGGCTACCAAAATCGCCTTTACGAAAGTTAAAACGAACGTGTGATCGTCCGTTTGTCCCAACGATAGATCAGGAATGTTCAAACCGCTGTCCACAAAAAGAAATGGTAGGTTCTGAACTATGCTCATAGTGGTGTTGGGTATGTTAGCTATCTGGTTAGGTGAATTTTATTTGTCATTTATGTCAATTTTCTTTCTTAGTTTGCGAGCTTACAAGACCCATTTCTTATGAGAATTTGAGCCACATGACCTCTTCGTACGTTCAGTGAATGGGTCGAAAACGAGATTATCTTTTTACCACTAAATTTTATTAGGAGGCTTATTGTTGGTTGAATGGCTACGTCAACAAGTGTTTATTAAAATACTGTTACGAATTCTGCTTTACACATACTTAACACTTGGTGGTGCAGTGGTTAAGATGTATATTACCAAATGTTATCATCCCAAAAGTCGTGGGTCGAATTTGAAATTTTTGAGTAGCCCAAATCCTAATTTTCACGAATTAATTTTTAAATTTTCTTTTAGTTACTTAATCTTAAAACCTGCCTCCGGCGCAAAACGGGGGTAAACTGTAAATATCTTATCATTATTATGCTGACATCTAGGGGTATAAATAAATGACGTCATATGCAAAAAATGAGAGTAGTATGAGGCCGTTTTACAGAGAGGTTTGCTGCATGAAGTAGTCCTAAAATGCTGATTGGAAATTGGGTTTTGGAATGTGGAGGAGAATATGGAAATAACAGAAGTAATTGTAAACGGCAGCGATAGTCATGGAAAACGGTAATTAACAAAAGTGTTAATCATCAAGGCAGAAGGGTTGACAACATAGAATGTTCGCGAATATGACTTCACACAAGTGATTTACAATTGCAATAAGCATACATCCTTTCAGAAATTACTAATTGTAAATTTGAAATTTTTAATTGTATCGAACGCCGAATTATGGGTTTTTTTCAAATACAAGCAATGGTTAAAATCATAAACACCTATACATCCCAGCAGTAAAAAGACAAGCGATGAGCAGAAATCCCAGGCTTGCGAGTAACAAGTAAAAATGTGGGATTTGGAGCGAGGATTCAAACAGAAACCACAATATTAGTACAGCCTTCTGTACATCTGAACAACAGAAATCAATCTTGAACATGGAGATGTGATGAAAGCTCTGCTGAATAACGCGTCCAACTGGCACATCTGTGAGTGGAGCAAGATGAACTCATTTTTTCGCAGAACGTGCAGAACGAAAAATTCGACAAAAATCAGCGTTCCTAAGAGCTTAAAACTACAGAGCTAAAAGAGAAATCAAGTCCCTCGACATAAAACTAGAATGCCATTTCAAGGACGTTGAGGGACATACCAGGCAGGAGCTAGAAAATCAGATAAAGCAGGTTTTATTTCGCTTGCCGCATTGTTAGATATGGCAAGCTAAATAAAACGTTTTCAATAGAACTAGTGGTCACAGGCTCAAAAGGAATTTTAAAGCCCCGAAATTCGATACGGCGAAATTTCATTTTCAGGGCTCGCTAAATCACAGTTCCAGTTTATCAGTGGTGTCAAAGAAGACAAAGTGAAAACCAATGCTAGAGTTTGAAAACCAATACTAGAGGAAAAACAAGTGCAGAGCCAAATAACATAATAAAAAGTATAAGGAGATGCTTCAGGTGCAGGAAGTTAGATCACTACTCCGAGACTGTTACCAGAAATGGAATGGTCGTTTTATTAGGCAGCTAGTTGCCCGAGATAGATAGAGTGAAAACTGCCGAGAGGAACACAGAGCGGGAATACGGAAAACCACAGTCGATAGTTGCGTGGCGATAGTTTACAACCGATGAAAACGAAGGAAGAATTGGCAGAGGAGAAATAGTCGCTGGAGAGAGAGAGAGAGCGATCCGGAAGGCCGCGATACAGGAATGTACTAAAGTAGCACGCATTGTGTTTGAGGAGTGCAGCAATGTGACGGGACGAATCTTGCCAACGGATTAGATAGGAAGATGCTGTAAATGCATCTTAAAATATTTACGAAGAATGCATAACGATTGATCCGCAGAACAGCACGAGCGCCAAAGATAAATGGGAGACGTAGTACGACCGGCGTGACATATATAGCAACTTTCGATGAGGTGTTTTAATGTGGCTGTACAATTCCAGAAAGCGGAAAAGCAGATATCATGATGCATAACGAGATTAGAAAGGTCCATACAAAATTGTTAAAAAGATCAACGATAATGCGTATCGGATACAAGAAAACCTCAAGAGATTCACGGAAAGTCATCAAATCATATTATGGACGAGTATGTTCAGGACCAACAAATTTAACACATCATCAAGTGTTTTCATTCCAACAATTGCGGGTTCAAGTCCAGTCAGAGCCCATAGTTTTGTTAAGCAATTATTATTCGTAGTATCATGCATCGATGTTGCTGCATTCGTAGTATTCTTTCAATACTAACCTTTCTTGAAAATGTACCAGTCTTTGCCGGCAACAGAACTGCTCAAATCCTATCGATCAATCTACAAATAATTCTGCAGATTGTGCTTCCAAGGGAATTCGTTCAACTGATCTTGTCAACCATAAGCTTGGAGGGAATGGATCTCCTTGGCTACTACAATCAAAAAGAACCTGGCCGCAAAAAATTTAAATTCTATCCGGCAAGAAGCGAGTTATTAGGGAAAAACGTCATCAATAGCTCCATTTTGAGTTTCAAATGTACTGCCCTCATTTTCATACACAAAAATCGAAATGTAGTCCTTGGCATATCTTGAGATGACGACACACTTTCAGTAGCCAGATGAACCTTCAATGGAATTGATGGATGGCCCTTCCAAAACATTTATCGGAGCTTTCGCACCCGTTTCGTACTCACCAGTACTCAGACAACGGGAACTAATTTCGTGTCGACCAAAAGGCAATTATTCGAGTCACTTCAGACCGAACGAAAATGTATTAGAGGCTACTAGTAAATTGATTCACAATATTAGATTACACCTTGATAACAGCTTAGCACAAACGTGTTGGCGTACCAACTAAATAAACATTTGAATGATTTATTGATCATATGGTTCAAGGTAAGCAATAATACACCTTTCTTATATAGGTACTTTATGTTCATAAATATTCGTTACATTTAACAATAAGAATTTTATATATTTGTATATACAATAAGAAAATCAAGGTACGAGTACAATAGTTTTGTAATCAAAAATTCATTTAGATAAATCAATATTTAACAATATAAGTTAACATCTGTCGAGCGCCAAATTCCTTCAAGCCCACTAAAATTCACTACCTCTAAACGTATTTCATATTATACAACAACCTACAAATCGTCATTCAACAAATTTCGATTGAAATCAAATTGAGTACAAAATCAAAGTCATTGATAAACATAAAATTAAAACTTCCGGAAACAACTAAATATTTCACCTACACTCGATAAATATGTATAGTTTTAAAATAAGATTAGTTTCTTACAGAAATATAGGTTTATCTTAAGACCAATTAAAAGAAACACAAAATTATATTATGATTCATTTCAATTATACTCGTAAATAGTAAATTTTTTTGCTTTTGATTACTTTATTAGGAATTCATATGCATATACATAAATAATATTTACATATGATATATATACATATAAATGTACATATTTATAAGAAAATGATAAGATATCTTATAAATAAATATACAAACATATTTATAACACGAGGGCTCGCTATTTCTATTTAATATTTATCCGTTTTATACGATCTAGACATAATTCTAATTATACGTTACATACTCGTATACATAAAAATATTATGTGTATACAATAAAAAAAATTGTATATGGAACATCTGCTCTCAAAACATGTGCGTGAAGACCTCGTATATTTGGAGAACGAAGAAAAGAAATATCATCGAAATGATATATGAACATGAGACCCCGGTTTATTTGTACTGAAACAAGACTATTTGCCTAGGCCGTTTTCTTACAAATATTTTGTATATCACCATTTTTTCGAGTTATCTCGTGATAACCATCGGTGACATTATCAGTATTAAAATGAAAGTACGTACAATGTTGAAGTGAATTGTTTGTTATTTAATTTACTAAGCAAGTAGTTGTGTCTATTGGAAGCAAAACCAAAACATACCCTTCCACCAAATTTTGTTTTCCTAGATTTATATGGCATTAGTTTCGGAATGTTGAATATTATCATCTAAAAACCAATATATATTATAAAATATGTCTTATCACTTTGAAAAGTGGCATTCAAAATTGTTATTGGAATCAAAAATTTATCTTATCCATCGAAAAAAAGTTACAACATAATATGTATACCTTATCCTTTATGTTATTTTTTCCTACTTTTTTATTTATGAAGCATAAATACGTTATCCAATTTTATCCCGTTGTAAAAACAATTCCTCGTTTTCTACAATTCATGCAGTTATAATCAGTATTAATCTAGGTGTTCTAAAATGTAGTTGCATTCCGCAATTCCACACTTTGATTATTTCGTCGGGATTCTTTCCTCGTTTCCTTTCCCTTCACTAACAAACAATCTTTTGTGGCGGGGAAATTTTTGATTCTTTCTTCAGCAAATTTTTTTTTTTTGTTCAACTGATTCTCGCACTACTACAAAAATAAATATTTCAAGGACACCTTGTTTATTTGTGTCCGTCACACCAGCAGGAACCATATCAGCTGGGAGCAAACAACAATGGCACAAGTAGCACGATGCATTGTGAATCATTGTGTACTATATGATTTTTCTGCCGGAACCTTATAATTCCAGCCGGAACCGAAAAAAGCAGACAGAACCATACAACAGCCAAACCGACTATGGCACTAGTATCACGATGCATTGTGTATCACTGTACACTATATTTTTTCAACCGGAGCCTTATAAATCCATAAATATACAATTTTTCGGAAAAGAACCTTACAAATTCAGCCAAAACCATATTCTCTACAGCCAAACTAAGTATGGCACAAGTAGCACGATGCATTGTGCACTATATTATATTTCAGCAGGAACATTATAATTCTGGCCAGAACCGTCTGAAAAATTATATAGTGCACAATGATGCACCATGCATCGTGCTACTTATGCCATACTTAGTTTGGCTGTAGAGGGTATGGTTCCGGCTGAATTTGCAAGGTTTTTCCCAGCAAATTGTATATTACTGAATTGATAAGGTTCCGGCTGAAAAATTATATAGTGCACAATGCATCATGCTTGTGCTTTGGCTGTAGTACGGTTCTGGCTGGCTTTATAAGGTTTTGATGACAATTATAAGGTTCTGGTCGGAATTATAAGGTTCCGGCCGAAAAAACATATAGTGCACAATGATACACAATCCATTGTGTTACTTGTGCCATAGTTAGTTTGGGTGGTTTTGGCTGAATTTGTAAGGTTATTTTCCGAAAAATCGTATATTTCTAGATTTATAAGGCTGTAAAGGTATATAGCGTACAATGATGCATAATGTATCCTGCTACTAGTGCCATAGTTCTTTTGGCTGTTGTATATTTCTGGCTGGCTTTATCAGGTTCCGGCTGGAATTATAAGGTTCGAGCTGAAAAGCATATATTGTGCATACAATGATGCACAATGCATCGTGCTACTTGTTCCATAGTTGTTTGGTTCCGAGCTTCCGGCTGACATGGTTTCAGCTGGCGTGACGGACACGTTTATTTGTCGTTTTTGGGTTAGTTTTTGTTTCGAGAGGAAAAATATTTTTTTTCAAACAAAGACGCAGTTTTCGCAACAAATAATAAACTTTCTTTGCTATATGAATAATGCCTCAACCAGTCAGACTTAAGAGCTTAAGTTGTGGTCCGTTTTGGACCACTAAGGAGAGCGGTACGAACACCAAAATTTTAGAGGTCAGTTGTTAATTTGACGAGAAGCCTATAAAATTTTGGTGATTGTAGCAATAACCGAAGTGGTGCAATCGGCGTGTAACTTAAGCTCTTAAGTCTGACTGGTTGAGGCATAAATCAAAATACGTAATTTTACACACATACATAAACAAAGAAACGTGCAAAGCAACGCGTAAAGAAACGTGCAAAGCATCAACTGATCTTTTCAAATGATAGAATCACGATGAAAGAATCAAAGTGTGGAATGACGGATTAATCGTAAAATTCACAAAACACTGAACACGATCCGAGCACAACTTGTGGAAAGTTTTTTTTCGAAAGACCCATTAGGCCTGTTTACTAATGGCCTGCTTTTTTATTACATCGGAGAGATCAAAGAGATAAAAGGAAAGCATTTTCCGTCTTTTTATTTTCTCTGATCAATCACAGACCGTCATTTTTCTATCTGAATTTGTTTTCAGACAGTTCAGAGAAAAAACACATTTGAAATATTTAAACGGAAAATATGGCGGACGTTATGGAAAATGGTAATTAATAAATTAATTTGTAATTATAAATAAATTAATTGTAAAATTAATAATACTCTAATTTATCATTTGTTCGTGGTAGACACCCAAATTAAATTAAAGTCATAACTTCGGCTGAAATGACAGTCGATTGTCTAATGATCAGTGGACTTTACCTATTTTCAGTACAGTGTACAAAAATCGGTAATAAGCCTTTTCATATAAAATATTATCAGATGTCAGATAAATTATCTCTCTGATTTATCTGATATCTCGGACACAATAAAAAAACAGGCCATATACAGGGTGTTTGGTAGGTGGACCGACTCAATTATTGGCAGATTTAAAAAGATTTAGTGTGCAATAACGGAAAACGGAATTCAAAATTATGGTTAGAATATGTCTAAGGGGGTAACCAAAAGACATTTCGAGCAAAATACGGCACCAGTAGAAAATCGTGCATCGCATTCCTAATAAATTCCACGGAAACGAGAAGCTATTATCGGATTTGTTAAGCGATTTCAGGTGTCCAATTTTCAAGATTTTAGAAAATCATTATTGTCGATGGCAAACACAAAGAAAATACATGTGTGGGGAACTGTCTATTAATAGACTTTACCGAATGTTTGTACACGATTTTCCAGATCTAGAAGTAAAAAAATGTTATTTCAGATACATGTTTAACCGAAATTTTGATATCGGATTTAAGTCCCCATCGTCTGATGTATGCTGTACGTGCCAATCTACAAAGGAACAACTAAAAGCTGAACCGGATCCCTAGAAAACAAATCCTAATGACACAGGGGTTAAAGCACAGGGGATCGGGAGATACCGGGTTCCAATCTAGATAGGATATGCAAAGTGAAATTACATCAACAAATTGCAATGTAACACATCTGTGACCCCCTGTCGCTGTGCAAACGCAAGGCTATCGTGCACTGAACTTGTAATTTATCTGTCAACTATATGTAGCGTTTGTGATTTGTGTTTGTGATATTTTACATTTTTAGTGCAAATACATAATTATAATATTAGTTTCAGATAGTTATTTCGAGTGTCAAAAGTAGCGTTTAAATATTTGTTGGGCAAATATCGGGAGGGAATACTTACATCTTTACATCAGAAAAAATATTTTCGCTTTCTTCTTCGCCATAAAATACTACGCGTTGAAAACATCGCTTTCGATCGTTCGTTTCTACTAGTAACCAAATTGTTTAAATTTACGCCTAAAGCGATAGAATTTTCGCTTTGCGATTTTTGTGGTACAAAAAATGTAAAAGCGAACCAGCAACGAACGCCGGCAGAGTCGGTAATAAGGCTCCAGGGTGAGCCTTGAGCCCCAAAACATATCACAATAAAAAAAAATAAAATAAAAAAATTAATAAAAGCTGAAACGGATCCGCAGAAAAAAAATCCTAATGACGACTTTAAGGGTGCACAAATTACGAGCAAAACCATTTTACGGGTTGGCGAAAAAGAAAAGGAAAATATGGAAACGTTTTCTTTTGATTGCCAAAAAAATATGTTATTGCCGAAAGTTGCTGACCAAGCTGCTTATTAAAGCAGACATTGTACAAGTGCACAATGTTGAAGTTGTTCAAGGAATTTCGTTAGACCACCTTAAAAGAGAAAATGCATTTCTCTGTCTTTGTACTGAAAACGAGCGGACCAAAGGGTCTAACGAAATTGCCTCATTTATCACAAACTTCAAAATTCCACTTTTAGCAGCAATATACCGAGTCTAGCTTATATGTGATGGTTGTGGCGCGTTAAAGCGAAAAGTTAAAGCAAAGAAGACAATAGTTAAACCGGAGGAATACTTCGAGCTTTACAAGGAGAATGGGACCATTATTAGATTAGGAAGTCTTGATAGTAAAATTAGGGTTTGAAAAAATGCAGCGGCTACAACACTAAAGCCGCCTGGTCAGTGGAATTGATAATAACACGGTAACTATTCGTGGGGACATACCTTACCTGTCGAATGTAGGTAAGGCCAAATTGGTTTTAAAGAAAGGAAAATTTTTACGAAATATGATAGTATTCTCCCTCTCCGAACACCGTAATTGTCCGCTGTAAAACTGTGACAGATACAATTTGAATTGCAGACGCGTAGAAGTGGGTCCGAATCCATGGGGGTTCAATGGAATATTATGGTGAATTCAAGATAAGGCATTTCGAGAAAAATGTTAAAGCATATTATCGATCGCCGTGGTGGTTTGTATAGGTGCGCGGCAAAGTTTCGGGCAACTTTGATGAAAAGGAGGCTATTATGAAATCTTCCGACTTTAGATATTTTCGATTGGCGAATTATCGCATAGCAATATTTTTAATACTTCTTCTATCAACTTGTAATAGGCTGGTTATTTTTTTGAACGGAAGAATCCGAAATTTCGCAAAAGGCTCACTGATTGCCGGAAAAACCATTTAGACAGGATGACTTTTTCTTTTTTTTTTATTAGCTTTTAGAGTTGCATTATCTTTTGTTTCTTTATATTTTGGGAATTTTGTGTTTCAAAGTTCAAGAGTACAAAAAAATAAAAAAATGTTGTAGTTCAAATAGTTGAATTAGTCGTAGTAAATTATCGATTTGATTATGATGAAAATGGGAATAACATTGTAACTTCTGAAAGTTGCTCTGAAAAATGGCTAAATTGAATATACCTTATTTGTTTAATTTGAATGGAACTAAACCATTTCTCAACCGAGTAGGGTAAAATTCGAGTTGATCAAATTTGATTGGAACACGGAGATTAGTTTTAGATTCGCTAAACTACCAGTTCTAAAAGAATTGAGGATTCCAGAGAATAAAATGGAATGTCTATAGTAATTTGGATTGTGCTCACAAAGTAAATTTAGACTTAAAAGTTAGAGATTAAAATGAAGAATTAAAACGGTAATAGCGTTCACATTTTCTAATCAAAAACTAAAAACAAAAAAAAAAACAAAAAATTATTTTTTTTAAACATTAAAAAACAGACTGGCAGAAAGAAGTGCTATATCTAATTACCTCTTGGTGGTGCACATCGGGCAACGACTAAAAATAGGCCACATTGGGCGCTTAAAAGTCCACCAACTGTTGACATCAAGATTAGTGCAAACATTTTGATAATGTTGGCATAGTAATTTTTACTCAACATGTTGCCAACTGTTGGGTGACCGTAAAGTGCCCATTCTATTAGCGACATGTCGAATTGGGACTATCTGTGCCAGTTATAGCTATTAAATAGCAGATGTATTTGTAACAGGCCCCAGATTTTGAGCTGTGGTTCAAATACACACACTGAAATAACAAGTTAAACAATTAGATTACGAAATTCAAACAGGATGGACTTCATTTAAATTAGTTTCAATTCATTCAAATTAGCAAGTTTCTAACCACATCTTGAACTCATAAGTAATGCGCTTTTTCGTTATACAAACTGAGTTTCAAGTCAATAATTTGAGAAAGAACCACATCCAATTCATATTGGTATCCCTCCCTCATTGTAAAATCTTAAGAAATGGCATAGTTCCTTTCAAATTGGACTTTTCCCAAACCACAGAATTGGCTTTGTTTTGTCATTCAAACAGAGTTGGCCAATGGCTTAGCCAACTTTCGGAACCCCAAGTCAGTTATAAAATAAACTTTGAAATTCTATAAGGATCACAACAGTCTCAAAACAATAAAGAAATTAAAAGCAACGCATCAACAAAAATTAATAAAAGAGTGAAAAATGCACTATAAACGGCAACCCATTGTAATGGCTTTCGTACTCTAAGATAACTTCTCTCCGACGATGTCTGTGAAGTTAGCCCAGGATTTCATCCCAGAAAAATAAAAAAATGTCATCAGGCAACACTAAAACTGCATTATCATCCCAGCCCAGGATTTGTTTATAATTTATGTTAAATATCATTAAATATCAACAGCATCGCAAAAAAAAATTTAATGTGATATATCCCAGAAAACAAAAAAAAAATCAGTAAATTATACATTAAAAAAAAATAAATAATATATGTGTAACTAAATAAAAGAAAAATTTAAAACTTTATAATATTCATACCGTTATAGCGCTAATCTCAACATACTGTTCGACTTGGGATTTTTATTGTGGGTAGTGGTCATATTTACGAGTCGATACGGCTTACTTCATTTTCCGGAACTCGTGGTTCCTGGGAACCATAAATTAAATTCTGCCATACTTGGGCCATACAGATAAGAGCCAATAGCGCCAATCTCAACATGCAAATCAACTCGGGATTTTTAGAATACGCAACAGTCATTATGACAAGTCGATACAGACTGGTTCGATTTCCGGAACTCGTGGTTCCTGGGAACCATTAATAAAAAACTGATTCTCGTACACTGGGCCATACACATATGGGCCTATAGCGCCAATCTCAACATACGGATCGACTTGTGATTTTTATTGTGAATAGTGGTCATAATTACGAGTCGATACGGCTTGCTTTATTTTCCGGAACTCGTGGTTCCTGAGAACCATAAATTAAATTCTGTCATACTTGGGCCATACAGATAAGAGCCAATAGCGCCAATCTCAACATGCAATTCAACTCGGGATTTTTAGGGTAAGCAACAGTCATTATGGCAAGTCGATACAGACTGGTTCGATTTCCGGAACTCGTGGTTCCTGGGAACCATTAATGAAAAACTGGTTCTCATACACTGGGCCATACACATATGGGCCTATAGCGCCAATCTCAACATACGGATCGACTTGTGATTTTTATTGTGAATAGTGGTCATAATTACGAGTCGATACGGCTTGCTTCATTTTCCGGAACTCGTGGTTCCTGGGAACCATAAATTAAATTCTGTCATACTTGGGCCATACAGATAAGAGCCAATAACGCAAATCTCAACATGCAAATCAACTCGGAATTTTTAGGGTACGCAACAGTCATTTTGGCAAGTCGATACAGACTGGTTCGATTTCCGGAACTCGTGGTTCCTGGGAACCATTAATGAAAAACTGGTTCTCATACACTGGGCCATACACATATGGGCCTATAGCGCCAATCTCAACATACGGATCGACTTGTGATTTTTATTGTGAATAGTGGTCATGATTACGAGTCGATACGGCTTGCTTCATTTTCCGGAACTCGTGGGTCCTGGGAACCATAAATTAAATTCTGTCATACTTGGGCCTTACAGATAAGAGCCAATAGCGCCAATCTCAACATGCAAATCAACTCGAGATTTTTAGGGTAAGCAACAGTCATTATGACAAGTCGATACAGACTGGTTCGATTTCCGAAACTCGTGGTTCCTGGCAACCATTAATGAAAAACTGGTTCTCATACACTGGGCCATACACATATGGGCCTATAGCGCCAATCTCAACATACGGATCGACTTGTGATTTTTATTGTGAATAGTGGTCATGATTACGAGTCGATACGGCTTATTTCATTTTCCGGAACTCGTGGTTCCTTGGAACCATAAATTAAATTCTGTCATACTTGGGCCATACAGATAAGAGCCAATAGCGCCAATCTCAACATGCAAATCAACTCGGGATTTTTAGAATACGCAACAGTCATTATGGCAAGTCGATACAGACTGGTTCGATTTCCGGAACTCGTGGTTCCTGGGAACCATTAATAAAAAACTGATTCTCGTACACTGGGCCATACACATATGGGCCTATAGCGCCAATCTCAACATACGGATCGACTTGTGATTTTTATTGTGAATAGTGGTCATAATTACGAGTCGATACGGCTTGCTTCATTTTCCGGAACTCGTGGTTCCTGGGAACCATAAATTAAATTCTGTCATACTTGGGCCATACAGATAAGAGCCAATAGCGCCAATCTCAACATGCAATTCAACTCGGGATTTTTAGGGTAAGCAACAGTCATTATGGCAAGTCGATACAGACTGGTTCGATTTCCGGAACTCGTGGTTCCTGGGAACCATTAATGAAAAACTGGTTCTCATACACTGGGCCATACACATATGGGCCTATAGCGCCAATCTCAACATACGGATCGACTTGTGATTTTTATTGTGAATAGTGGTCATAATTACGAGTCGATACGGCTTGCTTTATTTTCCGGAACTCGTGGTTCCTGAAAACCATAAATTAAATTCTGTCATACTTGGGCCATACAGATAAGAGCCAATAACGAAAACCTCAACATGCAAATCAACTCGGAATTTTTAGGGTACGCAACAGTCATTTTGGCAAGTCGATACAGACTGGTTCGATTTCCGGAACTCGTGGTTCCTGGGAACCATTAATGAAAAACTGGTTCTCATACACTGGGCCATACACATATGGGCCTATAGCGCCAATCTCAACATACGGATCGACTTGTGATTTTTATTGTGAATAGTGGTCATGATTACGAGTCGATACGGTTTGCTTCATTTTCCGGAACTCGTGGTTCCTGGGAACCATAAATTAAATTCTGTCATACTTGGGCCATACAGATAAGAGCCAATAGCGCCAATCTCAACATGCAAATCAACTCGGGATTTTTAGGGTAAGCAACAGTCATTATGACAAGTCGATACAGACTGGTTCGATTTCCGGAACTCGTGGTTCCTGGCAACCATTAATGAAAAACTGGTTCTCATACACTGGGCCATACACATATGGGCCTATAGCGCCAATCTCAACATACGGATCGACTTGTGATTTTTATTGTGAATAGTGGTCATGATTACGAGTCGATACGGCTTGCTTCATTTTCCGGAACTCGTGGTTCCTGAAAACCATAAATTAAATTCTGTCATACTTGGGCCATGCAGATAAGAGCCAATAGCGCCAATCTCAACATGCAAATCAACTCGGAATTTTTAGGGTAAGCAACAGTCATTATGGCAAGTCGATACAGACTGGTTCGATTTCCGGAACTCGTGGTTCCTGGGAACCATTAATGAAAAACTGGTTCTCATACACTGGGCCATACACATATGGGCCTATAGCGCCAATCTCAACATACGGATCGACTTGTGATTTTTATTGTGAATAGTGGTCATGATTACGAGTCGATAAGGCTTGCTTTATTTTCCGGAACTCGTGGTTCCTGGGAACCATAAATTAAATTCTGTCATACTTGGGCCATACAGATAAGAGCCAATAGCGCCAATCTCAACATGCAAATCAACTCGGGATTTTTAGGGTAAGCAACAGTCATTATGACAAGTCGATACAGACTGGTTCGATTTCCGGAACTCGTGGTTCCTGGGAACCATGAATGAAAAACTGGTTCTCATACACTGGGCCATACACATATGGGCCTATAGCGCCAATCTCAACATACGGATCGACTTGTGATTTTTATTGTGAGTAGTGGTCATAATTACGAGTCGATACGGCTTGCTTCATTTTCCGGAACTCGTGGTTCCTGGGAACCATAAATTAAATTCTGTCATACTTGGGCCATACAGATAAGAGCCAATAGCGCCAATCTCAACATGCAATTCAACTCGGGATTTTGAGGGTACGCAACAGTCAATATGGCAAGTCGATACAGACTGGTTCGATTTCCGGAACTCGTGGTTCCTGGGAACCATTAATGAAAAACTGGTTCTCATACACTGGGCCATGCACATATGTGCCTATAGCGCCAATCTCAACATACGGATCGACTTGTGATTTTTATTGTGGGTAGTGGTCATAATTACGAGTCGATACGGCTTGCTTCATTTTCCGGAACTCGTGGTTCCTGGGAAGCATGAATTAAATTCTGTCATACTTGGGCCATACAGATAAGAGCCAATAACGCAAATCTCAACATGCAAATCAACTCGGAATTTTTAGGGTACGCAACAGTCATTTTGGCAAGTCGATACAGACTGGTTCGATTTCCGGAACTCGTGGTTCCTGGGAACCATTAATGAAAAACTGGTTCTCATACACTGGGCCATACACATATGGGCCTATAGCGCCAATCTCAACATACGGATCGGCTTGTGATTTTTATTGTGAGTAGTGGTCATAATTACGAGTCGATACGGCTTGCTTCATTTTCCGGAACTCGTGGTTCCTGGGAACCATAAATTAAATTCTGTCATACTTGGGCCATACAGATAAGAGCCAATAGCGCCAATCTCAACATGCAAATCAACTCGGGATTTTTAGGGTAAGCAACAGTCATTATGACAAGTCGATACAGACTGGTTCGATTTCCGGAACTCGTGGTTCCTGGCAACCATTAATGAAAAACTGGTTCTCATACACTGGGCCATACACATATGGGCCTATAGCGCCAATCTCAACATACGGATCGACTTGTGATTTTTATTGTGCATAGTGGTCATGATTACGAGTCGATACGGCTTGCTTCATTTTCCGGAACTCGTGGTTCCTTGGAACCATAAATTAAATTCTGTCATACTTGGGCCATACAGATAAGAGCCAATAGCGCCAATCTCAACATGCAAATCAACTCGGAATTTTTAGGGTAAGCAACAGTCATTATGACAAGTCGATACAGACTGGTTCGATTTCCGGAACTCGTGGTTCCTGGGAACCATTAATAAAAACTGGTTCTCGTACACTGGGCCATACACATATGGGCCTATAGCGCCAATCTCAACATACGGATCGACTTGTGATTTTTATTGTGAATAGTGGTCATAATTACGAGTCGATACGGCTTGCTTCATTTTCCGGAACTCGTGGTTCCTGGGAACCATAAATTAAATTCTGTCATACTTGGGCCATACAGATAAGAGCCAATAGCGCCAATCTCAACATGCAAATCAACTCGGGATTTTTAGAATACGCAACAGTCATTATGGCAAGTCGATACAGACTGGTTCGATTTCCGGAACTCGTGGTTCCTGGCAACCATTAATAAAAAACTGATTCTCGTACACTGGGCCATACACATATGGGCCTATAGCGCCAATCTCAACATACGGATCGACTTGTGATTTTTATTGTGAATAGTGGTCATAATTACGAGTCGATACGGCTTGCTTCATTTTCCGGAACTCGTGGTTCCTGGGAAGCATAAATTAAATTCTGTCATACTTGGGCCATACAGATAAGAGCCAATAGCGCCAATCTCAACATGCAATTCAACTCGGGATTTTTAGGGTACGCAACAGTCATTATGGCAAGTCGATACAGACTGGTTCGATTTCCGGAACTCGTGGTTCCTGGGAACCATTAATGAAAAACTGGTTCTCATACACTGGGCCATACACATATGGGCCTATAGCGCCAATCTCAACATACGGATCGACTTGTGATTTTTATTGTGAATAGTGGTCATAATTACGAGTCGATACGGCTTGCTTTATTTTCCGGAACTCGTGGTTCCTGAGAACCATAAATTAAATTCTGTCATACTTGGGCCATACAGATAAGAGCCAATAGCGCCAATCTCAACATGCAATTCAACTCGGGATTTTTAGGGTAAGCAACAGTCATTATGGCAAGTCGATACAGACTGGTTCGATTTCCGGAACTCGTGGTTCCTGGGAACCATTAATGAAAAACTGGTTCTCATACACTGGGCCATACACATATGGGCCTATAGCGCCAATCTCAACATACGGATCGACTTGTGATTTTTATTGTGAATAGTGGTCATAATTACGAGTCGATACGGCTTGCTTCATTTTCCGGAACTCGTGGTTCCTGGGAACCATAAATTAAATTCTGTCATACTTGGGCCATACAGATAAGAGCCAATAGCGCCAATCTCAACATGCAAATCAACTCGGGATTTTTAGGGTAAGCAACAGTCATTATGGCAAGTCGATACAGACTGGTTCGATTTCCGGAACTCGTGGTTCCTGGCAACCATTAATGAAAAACTGGTTCTCATACACTGGGCCATACACATATGGGCCTATAGCGCCAATCTCAACATACGGATCGACTTGTGATTTTTATTGTGAATAGTGGTCATGATTACGAGTCGATACGGCTTGTTTCATTTTCCGGAACTCGTGGTTCCTTGGAACCATAAATTAAATTCTGTCATACTTGGGCCATACAGATAAGAGCCAATAGCGCCAATCTCAACATGCAATTCAACTCGGGATTTTTAGGGTAAGCAACAGTCATTATGGCAAGTCGATACAGACTGGTTCGATTTCCGGAACTCGTGGTTCCTGGGAACCATTAATGAAAAACTGGTTCTCATACACTGGGCCATACACATATGGGCCTATAGCGCCAATCTCAACATACGGATCGACTTGTGATTTTTATTGTGAATAGTGGTCATAATTACGAGTCGATAAGGCTTGCTTTATTTTCCGGAACTCGTGGTTCCTGAGAACCATAAATTAAATTCTGTCATACTTGGGCCATACAGATAAGAGCCAATAGCGCCAATCTCAACATGCAATTCAACTCGGGATTTTTTGGGTAAGCAACAGTCATTATGGCAAGTCGATACAGGGTTCGATTTCCGGAACTCGTGGTTCCTGGGAACCATTAATGAAAACTGGTTCTCATACACTGGGCCATACACATATGGGCCTATAGCGCCAATCTCAACATACGGATCGACTTGTGATTTTTATTGTGAATAGTGGTCATAATTACGAGTCGATACGGCTTGCTTCATTTTCCGGAACTCGTGGTTCCTGGGAACCATAAATTAAATTCTGTCATACTTGGGCCATACAGATAAGAGCCAATAACGCAAATCTCAACATGCAAATCAACTCGGAATTTTTAGGGTACGCAACAGTCATTATGGCAAGTCGATACAGACTGGTTCGATTTCCGGAACTCGTGGTTCCTGGGAACCATTAATGAAAAACTGGTTCTCATATACTGGGCCAAAAACTCTTTTGATTTTTATGGTATTAGTGAAGTGAAGACTTCAAGTCGATGGCGCTTGGTTCGGTTTCAAGAACTCGTACTTTTAATTTGTTAAATAATAATTTATTTTTTCGTTCATCCATATTTTTAATTGACTTTTTTTAATGTTTTTAGAATCAAAAATGAAGATATTTAAATTTTCAGATAAAGATCATTTATCCTTTTTGCGAAATGGATCAATTACGGGCGAAAATTATACTCATACATGCGCATTTGATTCCACAATACAATGTTTCTTACATTTAGAAAATATAATATTCTCCAATGATGAATATTTTGATTTAATTAATGCTCTTAAAGATGGGAATATGAAAATGGCTTATGAAAAACGATTTTCTATATTAACAAAATTATACGGCTTAAAAATAAATTGTTCATCGAACGTGACAGATGTGACAGAGTTTGTATTTAAAAAAACAAACATTTATAGTATTGAGGCTGAGACAAAATGTACTGTTTGTAATTTAACTTCAAAAACTGATTTTTTAAAATACATCCCTCTGAATTTAAACCAATTAGACGTTTTGGGACTAGAAAATCTTCAAGCTTGTATAGAATCAACCAACTTTTATTGTCAAAACTGCTATGAGATAATGTTTATTCAGAATCTTATCACTAGAAATGTAGTATTTCTTTATGTAGAACCATCCGTCAACCCGAATAAACAAATCACTATCTCCAACTTACCTATCAATATAAAAATTGAATCACAATATTATGAGTTGAAAAGTTTAGTTAGTTATGTCCCGGTTGCACAGCATTATATAAACTATTCGTATAGAAATGGGCATTGGGAAAAATACGATGATCTTTTAGAAAGTGCAATTAAAATTAAATTCCCAAAAAATCATTATGTAATACCTCATTTTCTTGTTTACGTAAAAAAAACTAATTCTATTCTTATCATAATCAAGATTATTATTTCTCATGTAGTCAAAATAATAATCGATTACAAAAGCGCCGTCAAATTCAAGACCTTAAGAAATAGTGGTCATGTAAACATTTTTCACAAAACCACCAAACGACCTCCATCTGCTCAAATCACATTACACATATTCATCGCAGATAGTCAATATGAAGACAAAAGCCAGTCAAATATACCGAGCGCCAGTAAAATCTCATTGAATTTATTTGTCGCGATAAATTCAATTGAAGATTCTCGAACGCCAAAAGTTTCATCAAAAGACTGCCATCTGATCGCACATATTCGTCGCGGTAGTCGAGTTATAGATAGACGCCAGTAAAATGTACCGAGCGCCTGTAAAATCTCATTGAATTTATTTGTCGCGATAAATTCAATTGAAGATTCGCAAACGCCAAAAGTTTCATCAAAAGACTGCCATCTGATCGCACATATTCGATAATTTAATTCCATAATTTAATTTATGGTTCCCAGGAACCACGAGTTCCGGAAAATGAAGCAAGCCGTATCGACTCGTAATTATGACCACTACCCACAATAAAAATCACAAGTCGATCCGTATGTTGAGATTGGCGCTATAGGCCCATATGTGTATGGCCCAGTGTACGAGAATCAGTTTTTTATTAATGGTTCCCAGGAACCACGAGTTCCGGAAATCGAACCAGTCTGTATCGACTTGTCATAATGACTGTTGCTTACCCTAAAAATCCCGAGTTGATTTGCATGTTGAGATTGGCGCTATTGGCTCTTATCTGTATGGCCAAGTATGACAGAATTTAATTTATGGTTCCCAGGAACCACGAGTTCCGGAAAATGAAGCAAGCCTTATCGACTCGTAATTATGACCACTACTCACAATAAAAATCACAAGTCGATCCGTATGTTGAGATTGGCGCTATAGGCCCATATGTGTATGGCCCAGTGTATGAGAACCAGTTTTTCATTAATGGTTCCCAGGAACCACGAGTTCCGGAAATCGAACCAGTCTGTATCGACTTGCCATAATGACTGTTGCGTATTCTAAAAATCCCGAGTTGATTTGCATGTTGAGATTGGCGCTATTGGCTCTTATCTGTATGGCCCAAGTATGACAGAATTTAATTTATGGTTCCCAGGAACCACGAGTTCCGGAAAATGAAGCAAGCCGTATCGACTCGTAATTATGACCACTATTCACAATAAAAATCACAAGTCGATCCGTATGTTGAGATTGGCGCTATAGGCCCATATGTGTATGGCCCAGTGTACGAGAACCAGTTTATTATTAATGGTTCCCAGGAACCACGAGTTCCGGAAATCGAACCAGTCTGTATCGACTTGCTATAATGACTGTTGCTTACTTAAAAAATCCCGAGTTGATTTGCATGTTGAGATTGGCGCTATTGGCTCTTATCTGTATGGCCCAAGTATGACAGAATTTAATTTATGGTTCCCAGGAACCACGAGTTCCGGAAAATGAAGCAAGCCGTATCGACTCGTAATTATGACCACTATTCACAATAAAAATCACAAGTCGATCCGTATGTTGAGATTGGCGCTATAGGCCCATATGTGTATGGCCCAGTGTACGAGAATCAGTTTTTTATTAATGGTTCCCAGGAACCACGAGTTCCGGAAATCGAACCAGTCTGTATCGACTTGCCATAATGACTGTTGCTTACCCTAAAAATCCCGAGTTGAATTGCATGTTGAGATTGGCGCTATTGGCTCTTATCTGTATGGCCCAAGTATGACAGAATTTAATTTATGGTTCCCAGGAACCACGAGTTCCGGAAAATGAAGCAAGCCGCATCGACTCGTAATTATGACCACTATTCACAATAAAAATCACAAGTCGATCCGTATGTTGAGATTGGCGCTATAGGCCCATATGTGTATGGCCCAGTGTATGAGAACCAGTTTTTCATTAATGGTTCCCAGGAACCACGAGTTCCGGAAATCGAACCAGTCTGTATCGACTTGCCATAATGACTGTTGCTTACCCTAAAAATCCCGAGTTGAATTGCATGTTGAGATTGGCGCTATTGGCTCTTATCTGTATGGCCCAAGTATGACAGAATTTAATTTATGGTTCCCAGGAACCACGAGTTCCGGAAAATGAAGCAAGCCGTATCGACTCGTAATTATGACCACTATTTACAATAAAAATCACAAGTCGATCCGTATGTTGAGATTGGCACTATAGACCCATATGTGTATGGCCCAGTGTATGAGAACCAGTTTTTCATTAATGGTTCCCAGGAACCACGAGTTCCGGAAATCGAACCAGTCTGTATCGACTTGCCATAATGACTGTTGCTTACCCTAAAAATCCCGAGTTGAATTGCATGTTGAGATTGGCGCTATTGGCTCTTATCTGTATGGCCCAAGTATGACAGAATTTAATTTATGGTTCCCAGGAACCACGAGTTCCGGAAAATGAAGCAAGCCGCATCGACTCGTAATTATGACCACTATTCACAATAAAAATCACAAGTCGATCCGTATGTTGAGATTGGCGCTATAGGCCCATATGTGTATGGCCCAGTGTACGAGAATCAGTTTTTTATTAATGGTTCCCAGGAACCACGAGTTCCGGAAATCGAACCAGTCTGTATCGACTTGCCATAATGACTGTTGCGTATTCTAAAAATCCCGAGTTGATTTGCATGTTGAGATTGGCGCTATTGGCTCTTATCTGTATGGCCCAAGTATGACAGAATTTAATTTATGGTTCCCAGGAACCACGAGTTCCGGAAAATGAAGCAAGCCGTATCGACTCGTAGCCGTATCGACTAATTATGACCACTATTTACAATAAAAATCACAAGTCGATCCGTATGTTGAGATTGGCACTATAGGCCCATATGTGTATGGCCCAGTGTATGAGAACCAGTTTTTCATTAATGGTTCCCAGGAACCACGAGTTCCGGAAATCGAACCAGTCTGTATCGACTTGCCATAATGACTGTTGCTTACCCTAAAAATCCCGAGTTGAATTGCATGTTGAGATTGGCGCTATTGGCTCTTATCTGTATGGCCCAAGTATGACAGAATTTAATTTATGGTTCCCAGGAACCACGAGTTCCGGAAAATGAAGCAAGCCGCATCGACTCGTAATTATGACCACTATTCACAATAAAAATCACAAGTCGATCCGTATGTTGAGATTGGCGCTATAGGCCCATATGTGTATGGCCCAGTGTATGAGAACCAGTTTTTCATTCATGGTTCCCAGGAACCACGAGTTCCGGAAATCGAACCAGTCTGTATCGACTTGCCATAATGACTGTTGCTTACCCTAAAAATCCCGAGTTGAATTGCATGTTGAGATTGGCGCTATTGGCTCTTATCTGTATGGCCCAAGTATGACAGAATTTAATTTATGGTTCTCAGGAACCACGAGTTCCGGAAAATAAAGCAAGCCGTATCGACTCGTAATTATGACCACTACTCACAATAAAAATCACAAGTCGATCCGTATGTTGAGATTGGCGCTATAGGCCCATATGTGTATGGCCCAGTGTACGAGAATCAGTTTTTTATTAATGGTTCCCAGGAACCACGAGTTCCGGAAATCGAACCAGTCTGTATCGACTTGTCATAATGACTGTTGCTTACCCTAAAAATCCCGAGTTGATTTGCATGTTGAGATTGGCGCTATTGGCTCTTATCTGTATGGCCCAAGTATGACAGAATTTAATTTATGGTTCCCAGGAACCACGAATTCCGGAAAATGAAGCAAGCCGTATCGACTCGTAATTATGACCACTATTCACAATAAAAATCACAAGTCGATCCGTATGTTGAGATTGGCGCTATAGGCCCATATGTGTATGGCCCAGTGTATGAGAACCAGTTTTTCATTAATGGTTGCCAGGAACCACGAGTTCCGGAAATCGAACCAGTCTGTATCGACTTGCCATAATGACTGTTGCGTATTCTAAAAATCCCGAGTTGATTTGCATGTTGAGATTGGCGCTATTGGCTCTTATCTGTATGGCCCAAGTATGGCAGAATTTAATTTATGGTTCCCAGGAACCACGAGTTCCGGAAAATGAAGTAAGCCGTATCGACTCGTAACTATGACCACTATTTACAATAAAAATCCCAAGTCGAACAGTATGTTGAGATTAGCGCTATAACGGTATGAATATTATAAAGTTTTAAATTTTTCTTTTATTTAGTTACACATATATTATTTATTTTTTTTTTAATGTATAATTTACTGATTTTTTTTTGTTTTCTGGGATATATCACATTAAATTTTTTTTGCGATGCTGTTGATATTTAACATAAATTATAAACAAATCCTGGGCTGGGATGATAATGCAGCTTTAGTGTTGCCTGATGACATTTTTTTATTTTTCTGGGATGAAATCCTGGGCTAACTTCACAGACATTCTCCGACGGAACTTTCTGGAAATCAGCGGGCCTTTTAGAAATTTTTGAATTTTTCGGATGGCAAAAAAACGATCTTGACACCTCGAAATATTCGAATATACTGATTTATGCTAAATATTTGGAAACCTTAGTGCGGCAACTATTTGTAAATAGACATAATAAGTATTAACAATTTTAAAAATAAGAAAGGGACCTTTCGAATTTCCAAAAAAATAAAATAAACTATCGAAACACGAAATTGTTATGTACGGAAAAATTTCGAACCAAGCAGCGGGCCTGTTTAAACCAATAGATTAGATTTTTGCTTGGTCAAATTTTAATTCTAAAACGTATATTAACTTTCATTTTATCTAAATAATACAATCATAATCACCAAAAACCCGTATCAAACACACATGCCATCGACAATGTCAAACAGATAGTTTTATCTATTTTTATTTTCAAAACCTCAACCGCACACCTCTATATTCAAAATTATGTATTCACCACAACAATATTTCAAAAGTAATTTAAAAACATAACATGTGCTAAGCCGTCTACTCCGTGCCACCCTTAGCATTAACAAAAAAATTCAAAACCACATGGTTTTTATAACAAAGAGCGGCGGCTGAATTTTTAACTGCGTATTCTGAATATGTTTCATGTCCTAATTTGTCATTTATATTGAGCCCCCCGTCACCATGCGTTTATAAATTTAAAACAAAGCCGAAGACACTTAATGTATAATTCTTTTGCAGATGTGTATGTGTGTGTGTGTGTAAACAAAGTATAGTTTCGCGAAATTATTTGACCCATTTGCGTGCGATTTCGTTTTCTCTAAATCGTCTTTATTATTGTGACCGACTTGTAGTCAATGACCCCATACACAATATTTATATTGTGACGCGCACCCTCTTCAAACTATATGTACTTAACTCTCCCCCGAAGCACATGATCTTATAGTACATAAAAACAATAAGACATAAATCTAAAAATACTAATTTATATGATTTTGACCTTCGTTGCTTTATTACAATCTCCCGCCAAGTATTCCTAATAGTTTTATTTAAATCATTTTTGGTTGTTGTTCTTAGAAAAATTAGATTTTCAAAACAATAATATTCTTAAATAGTTAAACAGATTTAATTGTAGTATTTTGGCATTCGGTCAAAGATCATATAAGTGTAAATAGTATTATGAATTTTTTGTCACGTTGACGTATACGAAATAAGATGCACGCGAACTTTTAACCTCATGCACCAGCGCTAACGACTTTGCCATACATAATTTGTTTCCTTGGTATACTTCCTGATCAGGTCAGGAATTCAAATAATTGTGGTGCGAAATGTGTAAATGCTAAAAATATTTGGCAACATTATCATTCATAAAAATAATAGTGACGTGATTGCTTCATTGTTGTTGTAGTCGTTTATAAGAATATTTGACATATTTAAATACATTTGTGCTTTATTATTGACTTACATGGATTTAAAAAAAATTTTTCAAAAAACCAGAATAATTCCGGTGAAATACAACAACAACAATAAGTGTACAGAGCAAATTTGCAAACATTGAGTCACGCAGTCTCCAAACGTATTTATAAAGCAACAATTAATTACGATTCCTGAAAAAGTGAACTTTTAAGTAGAATTCTTGTAGATGATGAACAAACGATTTCCAGATTAATCCGTACCCCGAAAACCATAAATAATATTTCATCTTTCAATAATATTGGCCCGCGGGCTAACGTAATATATTTGCGACGTTTTTAAGAAATTTTATTAATAAAAAATATATCTCCACACATCGTTTCAGAGCACACACACACGCACAAAAAAATGTAAACAAAATCTAGTGTGAGCTCACACCCAGAGTCATTCTAAAAATATATAATAGAAAAATATAAAACTGTTATCTCCGCGGTTTTAAAATAGCCTTTGAATTATCCAACGCACGCACACACACTGTCCGAGATCACAGCGCACACAGTATTTCTACGTGGTGTTTCAAAACTTGTCGAGATATATTTCGAATCGAATCGGGAAATTACGACTAAATATCGTACCGGCCCGACATTACAGTAAACAAAAATTGAGATTAGAAAAGGTTATCGCTGGTACGAGGAGAATTGCGCGGGTATGAAATTATTTTGCTTCAATATCTCCCTGTCTCGACTGTTTACAAATAATCGCATTTCAAAGGCAAACTAATTTAATCGTTGTACTGAAAGAAAATAAATAATTTCACGGTTGCATAGTTGATAAGGTAATTAAAAAAGAAATTTTATTTTTATTTAAAAAAATATTATCAATACATAATTTATAACTATCAATCATTCCAAGATTAATAAAGTATAATTGCAATTAGCAATTTCTCTAAATATACATTTTTGTACTCGAAAATAGTTTTATATTTGTATTTCTTTATACGATTCTAATTCAGTGTTCCGGAATACATAGTATGTTTACACAAAGTTCATACCAGTCATTCATAGATGGCACTAAACTAACTTCATCTATCGTTTAATTAAAATTTGGTAAATAAAATAAGTCAATTTGCAAAATACATTTAATCGGTGAATGATAAAATTGAATTAAGTTTTCTGTTTAGAAATAAATATTAAGCACATTTTGGGTTATAAACGTTAGCCGTGTTTCTTGACATTCATTGATCCGGATCAGTTCAAACTTTATATGGAAAACATGATACAAATTATATTTTATGCTGTGTGCCTCACGTCGATATTTTTGTCTAAATTTTCAACTAACTAAATTAATGGTTAGGTCATGCCAATCGTTCAAAGATGGCACAAAACAAACCGCACCTGTTGTTTAATTGAAATCTGCCATATAAACTTAAATTGAACATTCTACGAAAGATTTATAATCGGTAATTGATAAATTGAATCAAAGTTTGCAGTTTAGAACTAAATATCGGGTAGATTTTGGTTTATAAATATTAGAGACATCTAACAATAAATGGGTGAACTAACGATCAATTTAGTTAGTCGGAAATTTAGACAAAAAAAATCGGCGTCAGGCACACAGCATTAGATCACAAATTTTGATTTTAAATCTAGCAAGCGCCTTTGTGTTGTTTCATGAAACATGAACTGAACTGCATCAGATCAAGCGTCAAGAAACACAGCTATTAAGAGACCTTATTAAAATTAACCGGCTCCAGCCGAAAAATCTCGATAATGCAGATTTAAACTAATCAAACGAAAATGACAGCCGACTTTTGTCATCCCAGCCGAAAAATGTCGATAGTGCAGATACAAATTTTTTTGCCGGAAAGTAATTATTTATATTAGAAAATTTGAAGTTCTACCTAATAATTATCATTTAGAAACGTCAGGTCAATTTTCATGTGGAGCGGGAAAACCCGATTGAATATATCACACACACAAAATTCGAAAATTTCTAAAAATTGACGTTTAAAGTGTCATGGCTGGAAATAGATTTAAATGAAAGGCCTAAAAATTATTTTTCGACATAAAATTTGTATCTGCATTATCGACATTATTCGGGTGTCATTCGGTCTTTTATATATTTAATCTGCATTATCGGCATTTTTCGGCTGAGTATTTCTGTGCATTTTTTAACCATTTTATATATGTATTTTATTCAACCGAATTTTTGCAGACTCTCCACATGAAAATTGACCTGAATTTTATCCAGACGTGAGCATCAGTAAGACTTTTATTTGAATCTATTCTCAGCCAAACGGTCAATTTTTAGAAATTTTCGAATTTTGTGTGTGAAATATAAATATTCAATTGTTTTCCCGGTCCATGTTGGACATGGAAATCGACCTGATATGTTTTCCAGGTGCGCATCATTCAGACCATTACTTTGAATCTATTTCCAGCCATGGCACTTTAAACGATCAATTTTTAGAAATTTTAAATTTTGTGTGTGCGATATATACAATCGAGTTTTCCCGAACTCCCAACATGGAAATTGACCTGAAATTTTTTCCAGGTGTGAGGATCAATAAGACCTTTCAATTGAATCTATTCCAGCCATGACATTTTAAACGGTCATTTTTTAGAAATTTTCGAATTTCATGGTGAAATTCAATTGAGTTTTCACATGAATCTGTTTCCAGTGTGTGCGATATATTCAATCGAGTTTTCCCGGACTTCCAACATGTAAATCGAGCCGATTTTTTTTCCAGGTGTGAACATCATTAAGACCTTTCATTTGAACCTATTTCCAGGCATGACACTTTAAACGGTCAAGTTTTAGAAATTTTCAAATTTTGTGTGTGGATTCTACACAGTGGAAATTGACCTGAAATTTTTGAAGTTTTGCTTGATATATGCAATTGAGTTTTTTTAGTATTAAAATAGTTTTTTTTGTTGTTTTAATGCATTTAAGAAAAAGTTTAATTTTGAATAATATACATTGATGAACCGAAATAAACATTTTTGGTTTAAAAAGAAATTACTGTTTAACACCAAAATTATTTGTCTGCTTTATCGACATTTTTAGGCTGGCTATTTATTCGCATCTGCGTTGCCGACTTCATAGGCGGTAATATAAGTTGTTTTTGCATCTGCTTTATCGCCATTTTTCTGTTGATATGTTTTTGTTATTACATCCGAATCTGCGCTATCGACATTTTCCGCTGATACATTTTAGAAATTAAAGCCGAATCTACATTATCGACATTTTTCGGCTGAAGCAAGTCAGCTAACTTTAACAATATCATTAAGAGACATCTACCATTACCTGGAATGAACTAACCATCAATTTAGTGAGAAATATAGATAAAACAATTCACACTCAGATTTTTGGCCTAACTTTCCGACTAACTAAATTGACGATTAGTTCGTACCAGTCACAAATAGGTGGCACAAAAATACTTCTAAATAAAAGTACTACATAATTAGGGGCCTAATTTTGGGGGATAAATAATTAGGGAACTAAAAAATTGGGAGTTTTATCATTGTTTCACATACGTAAATTTAAAATTGTTCCACTGTGCGTATCAAACTATAATGCGATTTAATGTTGTACATCTAGTACGTAAATAAAACATCAGCAAAATTCCCAATTTCTAGTCTCAATTTTCGACCAAAATCCGTACCCAGCTACATTTTGGTTTATTTATTTTTATGAAACTATCATACGTGCTACGAATATGGAGAAAGGAAATACGTCTATACGCAAATTCAGAGATGGAAGCCCCTTACCAAGTCTCTGCAACAGCATTTATCAACGTGAAATAATATACTGGTGGTCTAGTCACTAATTGCAGTTTAATTTCATCAGATCATCAGATTCGGCCCTAGCCCCGAATTTTTCTATTATAAATTAAAAGATTGGCTCCGATTACAAAGAATTTTATGAAATTATGTCAACCATAGACACTTCTATTGCAAAGCAAGACGCTCACTACATTTTAGATGAGCTAAAGAGGTTTGTGTATTGCTGAAAGAAGTGTGGAATGTGGTTGGTTGTCGTGTGATTACAGTGAATCACCAAGTGTTATAATTGAAAAGGTCACCGGTTCCAGTTCAGTTGGAAGCTATAATTTTAATGGGTGACTGATGTTCTAAATATGCAACGATGTCATCGGATCAAGTATTTCTCCAATACAAAAACATTTTACAAGTGGAGTTCCATATGTAATAAATATTAGAGTAACGGAAGCAATTGCAAATGAGACATCAAGGAGAATACTAGAAATAAGAACGGTGTGAATCATCACGATAGGGAAGTTGTTAAAGTTGACGACCTGGAATGTTCCCGAATTCAACCAGGACTACATACAATTCCAACATGAAACTGCGACGAATGGAGTAAATGGAGTTGTGTTAGGAATGAAGATGCAAGTCTTTTAAATTTTTATTTTTCAACGTAATCTCGTTTTATGACGATACACTTTTCGAAACGTTTCTACCATTTCTTTAACCTTTCCAAAAAATACGATTTCTTAAACTCTTCAAAATATGCTTCTAGCTGGACGATAACTGCTTTCTCTCTAATTTTATTTAATATTCTTTCAACATTAACCCGAATGTCTTTTCTAATTAAAATTTTTTTTGCATTAATTGTATAATTTTTTGACGATATTAAAGCTTCACATATACAAAATATTTAGACTTCAGTAACGCTCAAAATTTGATATTTTATACCGAAATTGTGAGGCATTAAATCATACTGTTCCGGTGGTGATATCTAGGAGGAAATAGGCAAAGCAATAAAATACAATAGGCGTGTAATGAGACATCTTGTTTAAAAAATTGTAAAAGTATTCAGATCTTTGCCCGTTCGGAACAATATTTTACAAAACCATGCTAAACTCGAACATGGAACAAAACTCTCATTATTATTAGATTGCGCCATCAGATGGAATAGTTTGGAGTCATTGCTGTCCCGATTTTTATTTCTAAAAACAAAAAATACTATACGTGATTTACAAATAACGCAGCTTTTTAATGAAAAGCTCATAGCAGATATTGAGGCACGGTTTAATGGTAAAACCATTAAAATTGGCAATAGAAACATTGTCAGAATTTTGAATTTCCTCTTCCATTCATTGGAAGCCCTTTATTGCAATTTTTGCAAAATCCGCAATATTTCAAATCAACTACATTTGAATCGTTTCTTGCAAAATCTAGTAAAAAATTGTAAAAGTATTCAGATCTTTGCCCGTTCGGAACAATATTTTACAAAACCATGCTAAACTCGAACATGGAACAAAACTCTCATTATTATTAGATTGCGCCATCAGATGGAATAGTTTGGAGTCATTGCTGTCCCGATTTTTATTTCTAAAAACAAAAAATACTATACGTGATTTACAAATAACGCAGCTTTTTAATGAAAAGCTCATAGCAGATATTGAGGCACGGTTTAATGGTAAAACCATTAAAATTGGCAATAGAAACATTGTCAGAATTTTGATTCATTGGAAGCCCTTTATTGCAATTCTTGCAAAATCCGCAATATTTCAAATCAACTACATTTCAATCGTTTCTCGCAAAATCTAGTAAAACGCAGTTATCAAACTAGCGAAAGAGTTAATGTTAAAATACTTTGTAAACCAATCTTTGGATGTTGTTTCTGAAACACAAAACTTGAGCAACACTGGTGTACTGGAAAATGATCTGGAGACCTCTATTAACGACTTAAGCAAAAAATAATACCGCAATTAATATTAACAAACAAGGAATTACAAATATTTGAGGTAACTGGTGAGATTACAAAAAATCTAAAATTGCTGTTGGAGGCATTAAAAACGATTAAACCAACTTCAACTGAATGGATGTTCTCAACAGCGGGATCATTTTCCATTATGTTTTTTGAAAACGTATTTCATTAAATACTTATGACAAAAACGATTAATTTTTCTTTTTTTATTTTAATTTATGTTTTATATTATATTGAAAATGAATTCGTGGAATAAAAATAATTAACTTTTTATTTTAATTTTTTTTTCTTCAAATGAATGATTTACATTAATTCCCGGGAATCCTGGGATTCCCGGGATCATAGGATTCTAATTTTCCACCAATGAGTTCAAGAGCGTTTCTGGAACGTATGTTTATTTGTTTATTATCAATTTCAATTTTTGTTAACAAAAGTCCACTCCAAACAAACACGCTTCATTTTGAGCAAGCGCTGTTCATTTATAATGACGCGCAGTTTGATGAGACCACACAATTTAAACTATATGTGTTTGTGTCGGCCATGTTTTACGATTGTTTAAAACAATTTACAGCTATCACTATACCCTTGCATATAGCCTTCGGTGGTTCATATCCTCAGTAAGTTAATAATTTTTTATATGCTTGTGGTTCTGGGCTGGTGTTTATCACACTGGGAGCAGGTGACAGGTTCTTTATAGATTATATAACAAGAATTGAAGAGGGCAAAGAAGCACTTTTTTCTTATTTCCAATACTTCACCAACAATCACGACGAACAGCGTGCTTAGAACCTTCAATAAACTCAACAGGATTGTGTAGGAAAATTTAACATTAGACCCCTAAAAAGAAACTCTAGAAATTAACTAGACATCTGAACAAGGAACAAAGTCTTGCACTTCTCACTTAAAAAAAAAATCTTCAAATCCAACTACTCCCAGTTACTTTATTAAATCTAAGATGGTTCATAGAAAACCCCAAGCAGAAATTGGAGCGTCTTATCGGAATTCATTTTACAGGAAGCTTTCGAGGACAAGCTTACGAGCTAAGCGACGAAGCTTAGTAGTTAAGTCCAGAGCGTATCAGAAGCTATAAAAATAACCCGAATTACACTCCTGGAACTCCAGAATAAATGGACGACTATTTGAAATTGACGTATATTCCTAGAAAGTGGAAGAAATCAAGGTGGTCTTTATCTTTATGTCAGGCGTCAAACAAGTTGAAGGAATCAATTTCTCTGACATCAACGATGACGATGAGTTGTCATGAGCCACGACAGTGGCCACCAACGCGCTCGCTAAAGGCGCAAAAAAATTCAAATACATAATTTTTAGTTTAATTTTTGCCGAATTTGTAAATAATTTAAATTTGAATAAAATCACGTTTCTTAATTAATTTGTTCCAACTCTTTAAAAGACGTTTTATCATTCCCTATTTAGATTTAATCACGCACCGATATATCCAAATAACAACTGTACTCGCAGATGTACATATCTTTTCGAACTTATAAATAATTATCATAATGAGAATACTGCAATCGTGTCTTGAATAAACGTAATACATAATTTATATATATTTTTAAATTAAGAACATTTATGAGTAATTAAGTAGAAACATAAAATCTTAAATTATATCCATAATTAATACTGTACTTTTAGGTTAAGGCAGGTCATTTGAAACGTTCTTAATAAAAAGATACATAAAAATTGTCTTATATACGTTCGTAAAAACTGTTTTTATTCCTCAAAGCTGCAATGCATTGGCATGTAAGAAAAAAATTAACTGCAGCTGGTTACCAAATATATACCAAGCAGCACATGTTTATTTTATTTATTTTTCATTTTATGTATTTTTATGTTGAACGCGCTATGTACTCGTATATTGTATTGTGTGAGAAAAGAGAATAATACCCTTTATGGTATACACAATTTTCAATTTACCACCAAAAGGTTGTTTGAGTAAATACAACAAAAAAAAAACATTAATATTTAAGACGAACAAATAATCCGGTATTCCAGTGTAATACTAAACTGTGATCTTAATTAAATTAACAAATGAATGAAAATTAAGAGCAAAAAATGTTGTTGCTCCAAAAATCCTGCTGAGCCATAATGTGGTCTGTTGTTATGTTCAATGCATTTTATTTTTTCTATATATATCGAATACCCCTGCTGATTATTTTTTTATCTTGAATGACACAAATAATTATTACTGTGTTCTCTCAATTATAAAAATAAAAACATTAAATCAATAAACCAAAAAATTCATTAATTCAATAAATTATTGCGAGTTGCGCAGCCCAGTCGAACGGAAAATATTTTTCAATGCGGTTTTCAAATTCGCGCCAAACAGACATAATCGTATTTATACAGCATAAAGCATTACCATAAGTATTTGAACTTATTATTCATAACATTAAAATTAAATGCAGATTATATGTTATTAATGAAAATAAATAATTATTAGTACTCGTACATAAGCACTTTGTATGTTGTAATATGTGAATATGTTGCGTGACGTAAAACAATATTTTTTAATAAAAATGTTTGGTCTTGAAAATATAAACATTTCTAAATTTTAATTAGAAATGTAAGTTGCATATGAAATTTTTATTACTTTTATTATCCATGATGCTATGGACGTAAATAACGTATACTTGTAATTCTAGACAAGAGTTTCCGTTGAGTCGAATGTTGATTTATGGATATATCTCAGGGTTCCCAAAAATTCGATGAAAATTTTATTTCCCATCAGAAATTTTGATTTAAAATACAGTAAACATTTTTATGTCTTTTTCTGCATTACGAAAAATGGCTAACATTTTGGGAAGGGCCGCTTTAGTTTTCCTAGTTCAAATTACACTTTTTCATCTCATTCAAAACTGCTTTGAAAATATAATAACACTTTACATAAAACTTAATTCTAAAATAATTAAAACTATTCCATTTCAAATATGTAGTTTTATTTCCAATAAATATAAAATATTTTGCTTTGATAGCGATTTTGACGATCAATTTGGACAGATTTTGGAAAAACAGATTGCTTTAAAATACAGAAAATTAGGGCTGACTATTAGACTGTTCCTGCGAGCCCTAAAAGTCGAACTGGTATGCTTATATTTGTCATTTATAAATGCGTAGTACATTTAAATGGAGAACAACGTCCTTATAAACTGAAAAGTAAATAAAATAATAAGTGATTTTTGAAATATTATTTGAATTTAATAATGTTTTATTTTTTTTTTGACTTTTGTAACTCTGATATTTGTTTTCGAATATAATGGATTATAGGGGCCGGCTTCCCGAATGTCAAAATTCCAGTCAGTGATACGTTTTGGTGAAGGAAAATTTTATCAAGCAAATTCATTAATATTTATTTGATAAAAAAAATTACGAAATATTCCTTATAACAAATTAAAATAATTATATTTCCAAAAAGGAAAGGTAACTCCTTTGACACATTTGCCCTTCGACACATGCGGTGTGGCCCTTCGGGACATTCGGCCCTTATCCGCCTTTTTCCAGAACTTTATCAAAAACGCATTTAGGACCCCCCACATGTCGAATTTGAACTAAAACGGTTAAAAAATGGCCTAGTTCTATAGCGATGGTCATATTTCAGAATTTTATCAATAAATCGTTTTAGAAATCCATTTTCATCGCACGTGTAGAATTTCAACAAAATCTGTTAAGCAATGGCCAGATTCCGTCCCTATTAGCCATTTTCTAGAACTGGATCGCAAACTTATTTTGGAATTTTGACAAAAAATCTTTTAAGAGTCACATTTTCCCACATGTCAAATTTTAAAAATTTAAACCGGGATTTTCTAAAAATCGGCATTTCTTTATACAAAACCGCGATTTTGAAAACCGGGATTTTAAAACCAAGATTTTAAAAGCGGGATTTTGAAAACCGGGATTTCGTTACACACCTAATGATATAAGATAAGAGTGGTACAGGCCAACCACAATGGCGATCCTAGATATGTATCCTGAAGAAAGCGTAATCCAATATCAAAAGCATATTTGAACCGTACTCTAGAATTATGAGGGCCCAGGCCCTGCCTGCATCCCATATTAAAGGTAATGTAAGGAAAAAAATTGTAGCCGGTAGAATTTTGCAACAAAAATCTCTAATCGCAAGTATCGCAAATCTATCATTTCACAAACTCATCGCTAACTCATTACTCAGGGGGCCTATTATGATGTTTCGATAGTGTTTTTTTATTCGATATTATCGAAAATGAGCGATTATAAAATTTTTCGATAGTGTTTTTTCTCGACAATATCGTTAGTATATACGACTGCATTCAACGTGACGAGGTGTTTCTCATTATAGAATCAAATAAAAAGTATAAGTTTAGGAAATGTTACAATTAAAACTTAATTTAAACAATATTATTATAAAATTCATGTTAAATTAATTATTTGATTTCTAATGTTCCTAATAGAACGACAACAAATGTTGATCAATTCGAAAGTTTAGTCTCTTGAATAAAATTGAGTGAGGTATCAGTGTGCTTAAATTGTAATTCTGTACGACTTCAAGAGAAAACCGTGGATTGGAAAAAGTGAGGTAATGTTACAAAAGTTGTAATTTAAATATATTAACTACCCAACTATCACGTATAGCCATTTTCTTATAATGTAAGCTGGCGTTACTTCTTCTTCTTCTTCTGAGTCATCATCACTTTTACTTATAAAAACTCCGACGCTCCTTTACCAAAAAAATTTGACGGTTTTTCTCTGACATCTAAACAAAACTGCATCAGATGTACATATACAAGCAAAACGGCACAAAATGACAAGCATTCCGCTTGAAACGAAAGCAGAAAGCATCGGGACGAATACAAGCAAGAAGAACGAACGCTAACAAATTTATTTTAACACTTTAATGGTCGCACGTCTGCGCAGTTAAACTTCGCCAGGGGCCGGCAATATTTTTAAAGAATTAATTTTAAAAAAATTTTACAATCACATTTGCACAAAAAAAAACAAAAAAAAAATTGTAGTAGTTTTTTATATTTTAACTCTTTGCACTCGTATGTCACTCTGGAAGTGCCATTTTTACATTTACTCTAGAACTTGTATATTACGCTGGAGGTGACAATACTAATTTACTCTAAAACTCATATATCAGTATGTAGACCAAAAAAAATTACCACTCTGTAGAAGATTAGAAAAATTAAAACATTTTATAATAGTAATAAATGAAATAAATATAATACGTTCAATTCTACCACTGTAAATTATTTTAATTCATTTAGCTAAAAATAATACAAAGTCAAGTGCAAAGGGATAAAACATTCGGAGCATCACACACATGTTGTGTGAGCGGTTACTATCAGTTGTTAAAGCCTTTATTCCACAATGAAACATATTTTTTCAGTAAAAAAAGATCGAGGTAAAAATATAGTTTCACCACCTACCAAAACGAAACAAAAAAAAATTTCAGAAAAAATTTACTGGGGAAAATGTTGCCATAAAAAGTATGAAACTCAATACTTTTTATGGCAACATTTGTTGTCTTTGTCACTCTAACGTAATTTTAATATGTATACTCTCCTCTTTTCGGTTTCTCAGTACACCACGCATTATGCTATCACACACATGCTGTGTGAGTGGTCTTTAAAGTGTTAATAAAAAAATACATTTCTTTATTTCGCGTAAGCAAGACAACGCTTGTAAACACTACCACACACCACGAAGCTACCTTGACACACCGCCATTGTACATGGCGGATAATAAATTAAATTTAAATTTATTTAATTAATAATTTTATTAAAACTTAATTAAATAAAATAATAAATAAAATAAATGAATTAAATAAATATAAATTAAATTAATTAAAAACTAAATTAAAATTATTAAATTAAAATAAGTAATAAGTTAATAATAATTATAAGAATAAACATAAAAACTTTATATTGGTGATCTCATCGCAGGTTTTTACTAGTTAAACTAAATATAAAATAATTTTTATAAATAAATATAAAATAATTTTTTTTGTTAATTTAAAAATTGTTGCCATAAAAATATTCGGATTGAATATATTTCATGGCAACATTTTCATTTTTATAGTGGTTTAGGCGGTGTAGTTGCTCAAAAAGTCTTCTGCAAAATTTTTTTCGGATATATTTCTCTTCTTGTATCTCATGTGCAAAAAGTCAATGTTATATCTGTTTGATTTTGCAGAAGAAAAATGTAGGTCGTATGTAAATGGGGTAAAAGAGTAAAAATTCGCGGCAATAATAAATATTATATAGGCGAAATTTCGCCATAGTTAGCTAATACGTTAGTGACCCACGCGGACAAATAAACACGTCATCTCCAAGCAACAACAGCAAAAAACAGCATCTACAAACAAAACATACAGCCTACAGGTGTGGCACAACTGTGGCAGCAACAAAAACATCAAAAGCGAAGCAGCAACAATAACAACAGACGGCCACGCCTTTTGTTTCTTTTAAATTTATTCTTGTTGTAAATAAATAATTTTAGTTTAATTATGTTTTTTTAGATTTTAGTGTGTTACTCCATTTGGCGGGCAGGCTCTGGCTACTATTATGAATTTTTTCGATTTCGGTCTTTTCGATATCGAAAAAACTCGATTCGATGCGGATTTACCCTATTATGAAATTTTTCGATTTCGAATTTTTTACATATTGAGAAAATTCGATAAGGCGAGGATTTACCGAAGTAGAAACTAGTTTTGACAGTGAGTTTTTTATTTCGTTTTTACGTCATTAAAATAAATAAATATTTTCATTTCAACAATTCATAGATTGAATATTGGTTGTTCGTCCATTCGATTGATGAAGATTCTGAAGATGATGTGACGCCGATGTACATTCGCCGATGTGCGTTCGAATTTTTGTTTTAAGGTTCATAATAGGGCGAATTTTTTCGATACCGAAAAAAATCGAAATCGAAAAATTTCATAACCCCCCCGGGTATCGATTGCCTTTAGAACCAATCAGGCGACCGTTTTAGCTATTCACTCACCTTCTACATCTTTAAGCTCACATTGAAAAGGAACCCAGACAAGCGGTGCAGTGGTTAAGGCTTGGGTACTTGGACCGGGAGGTACGGGGTTCGAATCTCACCAGAGGCTGGATGCAAAGCAAATTTTCGATCGATGATGTTAATAAACACAACTAAGACCCTTGGTTGGAGTCAGAATTCAGCACGGATCCACCGTCCATGTCAATGTACAAGTTGACATGGAGCGTGCAATGTGCAGGTGGTATACTATTATTGTGTGGTGAATGTGAATGTGAATGTGAATCGGTGAATGTGTGCGTGAATTGAACGGGATTATTAATTGGCTTTCAAAGGAAATTTAATCAACTGGACAATTAATACTTTCTTTTCATAGAAAAAAAAATCGTGTCTAACACCAACAGGTAAGCAAATTACTATGAAAAGATAATTGTCTTAAAGAACGGATATCTTTCGGTATCTCAATTGATCAATCACGATCGCGCAATCATCACTAATATTAATTCGCAATGAATCGATCAGCTAATCCTACGATACTAAAAGATAAGATATGACATGAACAACGGTGCTGACGCCCAATCTTTACCGTGTTAAGCATATCAAGATATTCTTCGGTACCACGACTTTGTAACTCATCTGGGCGGGAGGTAATGTAGCGGTTAAAATATTTCAACCATGTTGAAAACTCATCACTCTGTACGTTCAAACAGAGTAAGTGCGTCAACAGGGGGTGGGCTGTTGTATCATCAATTTTTTCGAAAATATCCAAATTTACATATCTTTTATTTATTTGTACCTCCAATAAAAAAAAAGTATCTTGTCAATATGGCCTCAAAGAGCTTAGGGATTGATGATAAATATCATATTCAGTACTAATAACGTAATTATAAAAACAAGCTTTCTTCGATGACATTTCACCAACATTTTGATAAAATATAGTTAGATTTTTATCATAAGATGTTGAAGTCGAATTGGCATTTGTAGTTATTCCAGAAATTTCCACGATGACGGTGACAGTAAATTCTCCAATTCCGAGGCATCAACGGCGATTTTGGACTAAATGTAATCTCTGACAAAATGATCATTAGGTCAATTCTGTGACAGTTGGAACTCGATATTTGAAATATGCGTTAACAAAATTTTTAAACTGATCATCAGTAGTAGAATTTGATATTCTAATTCAAAAAAATAAAATTAATTTAAACGAGGAAAATTTTTATTTTAAAAACCGAAATAAAAACGCGAACGGCACTATGGAGTGCCACTCGATAAAAAAGTCGCCCAACGACTTAAAACAATTTTCAGCCGTAACATAAAAGCGTATCTCTTAACAGGGTTAGAAGGTCCAATATACTATAAACCGCATGCACCTAAATTGAAGATAAAGAGACATCCTAAAAGGTAAGATAAAGCATAAAAAGCAAGATATGCTACTTTCCACTGTTAATAAGCGGTCAAATGCGCGAAAATTATCTCTTCCCACGTTCTAACAAACCAAACATGGAAAGCATGTGAAGTTTTACATCCCAGGATCCCAGTTTTACATCCCAGGATATTTTTTATTATTATTTACACGAAACTATTCTATCCCATCCCAGATTTTATATGTTTGGAGTTGTTCATGATAAGGGCAAACTATGGTAAGCTCCCCAAGTCCCCAGTGCCAGCAGTATGTTTGGATTGGCACAATCTTCCAGCTTCGATATGGCCCCATATAAATTTATTTGTAAATCGTCTATAACTTCCAAGACCTTCTTGGGCCGGAAATAACGAATGATGTTTTGGGATGGTACGTAACTAAGTAACTGCCGACCAAGTGGCCAGCACCAGCCGTATGTTCAAATTTGAGGAAATGGCCAAGCTCCAAAATCTCAGGTTAAGTTGAATAAAAATTTATATCTCTTAAGAACTTCCTAGCCCGGAAATGATTTTTTATGTTTCGAGTTGTTCATGATAAGGGCAAACTATGGTAAGCTCCCCAGTGCCAGCCGTATGTTAGGATTGCCATAATCTTCCAGCTTCGATATGGCCCCATATAAATTTATTTGAAAATCGTCTATAACTTCCAAAAACTTCTTGGGCCGGATATAGCAAATGATGTTTTGGGATGGTAGGTAACTAAGTAACTGCTGACCAAGTGGCCAGCACCAGCCGTATGTTCAAATTTGATGAAATGGCCAAGTTCCAAACTCTCAAGTTAAGTTAAATAAAAATTTATATCTCTTAAGAACTTCCTAGCCCGGAAATGAGTTTTTATGTTTCGAGTTGTTAATGATAAGAGCAAACTATAGTAAGCTCCCAGTGCCAGCCGTATGTTAGGATTGGCACAATCTTCCAGCTTCGATATGGCCCCATATACATTTATTTGCAAATCGTCTATAACTTCCAAGACCTTCTTGGGCCGGAAATAGCGAATGATGTTTTGAGATGGAAGAACGTAATAAGCAAACTGCGAAATAGTTAGGAGTTTTTCGATACCAGAAAAGATTGCAAATATTCAAGAGAAAACAAATAATGGTGAGCGGAACAGTGCCACGCGTAGGTAATTTTGCACAACATTTACCTGTTTCGATATCGCCCCATACTGTATCGCTCAAAAGTCAGCAGTGCATTTTTCTAACTGTTTATGAATTTAAATTTGTTAATAGTTCCGATAAAGATTCATAATAATGAGCCAAACTAATTATTTCCTATTTCAAACATGATTCAAGCCAACATTTAAATACCAATGGAGAACTTAATCTAAGGATTTGGAACTTGTCCACTAACTCAAGTTTGAACATACAGCTGGTGCTGGCCACTTGGTCAGCAGTTACTTATTTACGTACCATCTCAAAACATCATTCGCTATTTCCGGCCCAAGAAGGTTTTGGAAGTTATAGACGTTTTCATATAAATATATATGGGGCCATATCGAAGCTGAAAGATTGTACCAATCCTAACATACGGTTGGTTTTGGGGCGCTCATTATAAGTTACCTTTATATTTTAAACTTATAATATGGCGCGTTATTATTTCGAACTTAAAATATACAGATTTACTATTTCCAAAACACAATACATTATTTCCAAGTATGTATTTGTTTTACATGACAAATAAACGAGAAAAACTGGGATGGGATATTTTGTTGTTGTGTTTATAATTTTAATCGTCTTATAGAGGTATAAAATTATAAAACTGGGATGGAATAGAATAGTTTCGTGTAAATAATAATAAAAAAAATCCTGGGATGAAAAACTGGGATAACTTCACATGCTTAACATGGAATCCATTTGGTAGAAAAGAACGCACTGAAATTGACTACTATCGTACTAGGCAAACAAAAAAATATTTTAAATATACGCCTGATACCTCACCGAGTCCCATAATGAGATTTGCAATAAATTAATTATGTCAAAATGAGTAAACCAGAGTATGTCTACTGTTAATATAACACAATCGTAGAGTTTATCGTGAATAATTTAGTTAAAATAAATTGATGTCTTGCCCTCAAACTCTACATATTATAAATGATCAGCACCAAGTGTTTCATACAGTCATTTATACGAATAATATCACACCATAATGAACTGAGTCACGTAACGAATTATCGTTATCTAAAACATTTACATGATCGTTTTAAATGTCACGAGTGCTTTATAGAGTTTAGGCACGATCGTTAAGCAAAATATGCTTAGGTACGCTTTATTGCTTATTTTATAAATCGCTTTAAATTACATCTAATTCAATTGAGATTTTTCATGCTTCGAAAACAATAACAATTTAATCAATTCGATCGAATATATGGATCACAAATACAATAAATAAATGCAGCATTTTTCTTTTTAATTTTAATTAAAGGAGTCTCGATGACTGAAGATGATAGATAAATGACAGCAATGTTTTGTATACTTTTATTTATTTATGTATATTGATTGGAATCTATGTATTTAAATAATATGATTGTTGCATAACATAAGACGATCGTATACGTCTAAGGTTTGAATCAATAATTTTATATACAAGTTTATTTAAATCGTTCATACATGCAGCTATAAAGAATATCAGGTCGTGGGCCACGCTTCGATCTTATTATAGCAATATTTTTATTCTTCTATATAGGTGCATGCGACGACTTAAGTTTGAGAAACGCTGTAAGCCGAAGCATTTAGTTTCATAAAATTCAAGAGAAATAAAAAGATCTATGTTTCCGGTATTGTTGTGTCTAGAATGGTATTTTATTTTCTTCTGTGGTATAAAAATAAAATCTTGAGTAACAAAATTCTTATGTACACTGTCGTATAGTTGGATGTATATTGTACACAATACTACAATGAAATGACGTATGCACAAGTGTGTTTATATTCATATATACATATTACATATTTTGATTAGACAGACGATCGTTTTTAAGATGTTTACAGACTATAACGTCTAGCCTATCTCTTACACAGGATGTCATCAAATTAATCAAATTACAAAAAAATTTCCTTTATATATTAAATTTTATTTTATTATTGAATTTGTACGGTTTATAATAAAAAGGACAATTAAATTACTTACGAAAGTACGCAAGATGATGTAATGAAATATTCTTACCTGAAACAAAAGAAAAAATTTGTAAAAATTAAAAAATTATTTTAAACCATTTCTAAACAAATTACACGGCAAATAATAAACACACAAAGAACTTTTTACTTCTAAAAATATCAAACGCACAGAAGAATAATGAGTCACATTACTCTTCTAAAGATGATTAAGTTACTTATAATTTACCGTAATCACGACGAAGATGACGACGACAGCATCAAAAATTATTGTCTGTTGTTAAAACACAAAAGTAGATTTTTGTGTTATGGTTAGTTGTAATCTTTCTCGAGGAAACGACGCTATAAAATCATATCGTTTTTCATTTTGTGAACAAAAAAACAAATTTCCCAACATTTTTCTCCATTGTATACGACAACGACTTTTACTTTTGATTCCTGTTTTTGTATAATATGCTGTGTTTTTACAAAACAGCGAACCATTTAATACGTATATGTACACTTTATATAGATAGACAGTTGAGTTTTGTAAATTTTTTTTTGCGATATACATTAGTATGTTGGCTATCAGGGCGAGAGACGGAAAGTAATTCAAATATTTGCTCGCCGTATAACCGGTATTCCTATCAAACTCAGAACCGAAGGCAATAAAGACAATGAATAAATTGAATGTTAAAAAAACTAGCCAGACTAAGTAGTGACTAGAAAAATAGGATGCCTGCGGCCCGAATAACTAAATATAGGTTATTAAGAAAGCTGTCAGGTGACGAATAAAAAAATCACATGTTACAACATACCGGCTGAGGAAAAAATATGCAAATCTTAAAAAGAGAAAAAAACGTCTGATCGACCGACCAGTATCTCTGAGAGTGGGGCGGTTAAAATTTTACCCATTGGTAATTGCCGTTTCGGATTTGAAGCCTCAAAATACGTAACTTTTGTTCGAAACTATATTGTTTTGATTCTTGAAAGATGGCACTGTGATCGTCTAAAAATCTGATCTAGGGGTCAAGTTTAGTGTCACTGGATATTTTTTCAAAAATATTGAGTACCTGTTATGCTAAATTGCCAAATCGCTTCGGAAAGAAGACAGAGTCCTCTGCGTTTGGTGGGACCAGAAAGAAATCGTGTACTTTGGGTTGCTGAAACATGGCGATACTAACAATGGGAAACCCTACCGTCAACAACTCATCGATCTAAACCATGCATTGCTCGAGAAACGGCCAGAATGGGACACGAGACACGAACGAGTGATATTGTAGCACAACAACGTTTCATACTATCGTACTCCCATCGTCCAGGACACCATCAAAACGCTGAGATGGGATCTGCTATCGCACCAGCCTTTTTCGCCAGACCTGGGATTATCACTTGTTCCGATCGATCGCGCATGGCTTGGCAGGGCTACACTTGGCACTTGTTTGAACAAGTGCAAAATTGGATGGATGAATGGTTTCGGTCCAAAGACGCGTCGTTTTATCGTCGTGGTATCAATGTATTAGGATAGCGAAGGACAATACTTTGAATAGACCATTTTTTATATTTCTATTGAAATTTTGCATTTTTCAAAAAAACCCGGTAATTTAGTTGCGCACCTAGTAGTTACTTTTCCCAAAATATAATGTTGACAAAAAATCCGAAATAGAAAATGTCAACATCCATATTGCATGTCTAATTGCTCTGACAAATACCGAAACACCGTCAGACGAAAAACCTCCAGATCATATCGACCGAAATTCGATGATAAGGAATCCGAAAAATAGGAGCTTCATCAAAAACATACCGAATTTATGCTGCACTTAAAATTGGTAACTTTTATTCGAAATCGAGGTACATTCGTAACGAGATCGAATAAAATGTTGGAATGCCTTTTCAAGGGTATCTCTGTAATCATAACGCTGCTGAGGCTACACAGAAAAAACTAAAATAGAATAGTTATCTAATCTAAATTAAATGATAATTTATTATATGATTTTATTTAATATTTTATTTGGTTTAACTATTCACTTAATAATATACGAAATGCAAATTCAATGATTTGCCGAAACGTAATTAGATGATTTTGTGCATTAGAAATTATATAATTAATAACTTACGGTAAATTTGTTAAAACATCTAAACATTGTTTGTTTTCTACTAAATTCATTACCAATTGTTATTTGAATTTACGAAACATGTTTATTAATCATCTAAATCAATAGCAAAATCATAGAATTAACATTTGTTAATTCATATAATTCAAATCAATGAATGGAGCAATAATTTGAGAGTTGTTTACCAAAATTATAATAATTCGCTAACTCAAAGTGTTTTTATTAAATATATATATTGTTAAAGTTTTTGCCATTTAATTATGTAGTTTGATTTTGATCACACTATTCACACTGCTGTTGCTGTTCGAAAGGATGATCGAATATTTCAACTAAAATATTTTGATATTTTTAGTCGAAAGCAAACTGCCAAAGGTGCTAAATGGTTGTATTGGTATGGTATGTAGTGTACTGATTTAATTATCTAATATTTAATATAAAAAAAATAATATATAAGAAACTATTTGGTATAATTTCTTTAGGTATGTTATACAAAACGTTTGATAAACATTAAAAAATTTAAGAAGATCATTGTCATTCAATCATTTTCAGAAAATTATAAATAAATGTTTTTTATAATTTTTTAGTTAATTTAGCTAATTAATTTCTTTAATCCAGTAACATTTTGATTAGAAATCAAACAAATTATTATGTGTTTTATTAAGTGTTTTCATTATTTTAAGGCTTGGTTAAAAACATCTAATTTAAATTAAATAAATCAACCAAACACATTCAATGGCTAAAAATCCATCCTCGACTTAAAATGAAATTGTTTAATCTTTATATGAAAATACTAACTATTTTTTTCTTTCTGTGTAAATTCTTATTGAAACCTCTTATTGGAAAACCCTTAACATAAAAATTAAAATATTAAGAAAAAATCGAAATGTATGAAAATGTACAAATTAAAACTTTTATGAAATTTTAAAGGTTATGCCAAAATGTAAAACCAAAAAATTTTACTATAAAAATGAAATAAAAAATATTTCTGTTCTTTGTCACTTTTATGGAATTTTAAAAATTTTTTGTTTTGCGTTTTATCAGTAAAAAAATTGCTGTAAGTAAATTTTTTCCATGCGGAAATAAGGCTTAATTTCTTTAAAAGTTTAAAATGTAGTTTTTCAGTGAGCAAAATTTTAAGCAGTTTCCTATGTAGCCAACCTGTACCTGTGCTCTTCGGGTAGAAGATTTATAGTCCTAACAAATGAATTACACACTGCAATTTATAAATTCACAAGAAATATCCCAAATTATTAAATATTCATCTTCTAGTCTTTCCTCAAAATTATATAAGCTTGAGTTAAATTGTTATTTTTAAAATTTTCTTTTGGTTTGAAAATGTCAACATAAAAATGCTATTTTTCAAGCGTTGTTACTCTTACTGGTGAGTAGCAAAAACACTTTTTTTCTCAAATAGAAAACTCTTGAAAATTTTCGGCTGCCTTATACAGCACTAGCGTTCAAAATGTTAAATTGATTTTTATGTGTTGACGTGTGATTTTAATAATGACAGATTCGTCTAAGTGTTATTTTGTCTTCCGTTTCGTTTTCGACTAGATTTACTATCCTATAACTCCAGAAACAGGAAACATAAAACCATCAGCATCGCTCCACTAGAAGTTCATTAACAACCAAGACTCACCGTAACGGTGCGATGAACGCACAACTCGGACAACCTTTGGAAATTTTAACGGAAACAGAGACGAGATCCACCTGAAACTTGTCTAGCTGTTTAAACAGATTCGATTCAACTCACAATAGTTTTGTCAATACCGAAATTATGACATGTGTTTGTGATCGTATGCAAAGCCTGACCTCAATAATCCCTCCGTGGATTTTAAAAAGATAGGAGATAGGTAATATTTCCCAAGTAACAACTTCCTAATCTCTTCTAGATTCAATAGAAAAAATCATTTCAATTACGGGCATTGAACTTGGACCAAACTAAAATCACGAAACAAACATTTTTGATGTTCCCATGTTTAAAAAACCTCAAGATTTAGTATTCAGTCTAAATGGATTTTCTGGCAGCACAAAAAGAATAATAAAAATGATCCGCTCATAGAACTTCATGGATTAAGTTCTGTGAAAACATTAATAGCCCAGCGAGCATTGCTAGATTAAACAGGACTCAGACGATTCGTACCGGCTTGAAGTCGTACGATATCCTAACGATTGATTTACCAACTCTAACAAGGCAGTAGTGGGACTGTTACTTTTGCACACTTTCCCGGTGGCGGTATTACTAACTATGATCTTGTCTCTCTCCTTCTCAAAATTATTTTAATTATAAAAAAAAATAACAAATTAAAAAACGATTGCGAAGAGTACAATCATCACCTGTCGTCAAGTTATAAAATCTCTTTTATTCAATTCGAGTTCGTTGATTTTATTTTTTCTCGTATTCAATTCGTCGCTTAAGATCAGCAGTTTTTATTCTCTTTTTATCTGTTTCTAATCCTTTTATGCGATCGATCATTTCTTTTTTTCTCATTTTGTATATGACTTAGAGGTTTATTCTGTTTGTACAGGTGAGCCTTATTTGGACTTCCGCTTTAGATAATAATTACTTTGAATCTACGTTGAAGCTTGTTCGCATTTGTGCCTTACAAATCTGGTGATTCGAGTGAATTTTTCCCGCTGAATTTCTAGGAACATATGCTCCAAATGTGGCAGGCATGTATGCTGGTAATTCAATCTTGGAGTAAAAGTAGGAATTAACTTACAGTTTACACCGAAAACTGGTCGGTCAAATTTGACTTTACTTAGTTAGAGATTACGCAATAACAAAGAATTTGCAGTCCCCACTTTCCTGGATATCGCCGTGCTTTTGAAAGCACCTCGTACTGTGCAATTCCTGTCACTTAGATCAAGCCTCAGTCTCCTATAGTCGAGGACAAGCTGGATGATCTTTTAGTTTCCGTTAGGGTTTGTCTTATGGACGAGCACTTTCCCCTCTTCTGTTTATGAGTCAATAATGACAATTTGTACCTACTCCACTAAAGCGTTCTGGCTTTGTAGCTCAAAACTAGGCTGATGACGTAGTCATATAATAGCTTCAAGCAGCTGCAGGAATCGCGCATCTAACTTAGTGTATACGCCATGCTCATTGTGGAACTTTGGTGTGTCGGGGCTGGACACCAGTTTATTAGTCTTTAATAAACAAAGACATATAGAAGAACCACCGGTCCCGTATCATTTAAACAGACAATTACTATACTTAGTAATCATGGGGATTAAATCCCAAAATCTTTACATTTATTTAGGTTGTACCTATGCAGTCTTACGCTTCAATTGTTTGGAGAATACGAAATGCTGTTAAGATAGACTTTCTCTAGTGTACTACGAAATCCCGATTTTCAAAATCAGGGTTTCAAAATCCCGGTTTTCAAAATTCAGGTGTTCTTTTCTAATAGTTAGAACTATTAAGTCTTGATTTTGAAAAAAATATTTTTAATTAATTCGGGCCGGCCGGACTAATAATATTTTAACAGAAAAATAACATTTCTTACCCAAAAATTTACTAGAAAATACCAAGTCTGCGAAGTCAGAGGCGGGAGTCGGTTTCGTGGAGTCGGTGCCATTTTATCGGAGTCGGAGTCGGAAAAAACTGATCTCCATTTTTTTTGTCAAATTACAACAACAGTATATTGACCGCCGCTCTGTCCGAAAGCCAAAATTCTACGTATCCAGTCAGTGACTTATTTTGGTGAAGGAAAATTTTATGAAGCAAATTCATTAATATTTGATAAAAGAAAATTAGGAAATATTCCAGAAAACAAATTAAAAAAATTATATTTCCAAAAACGAAATGTAACCCCTTTGAAACATTTGGCCCTTCGACACATGCGGCCCTTCAAGACATTCGGCCCTTCGACACATTTGGCCGCTTTATCGAAAAATCATTTTAGAATTCCATTTCCATCGCACGTTTCGAATTTCTACAAAATCTGTTATGAAATGGCCAAATTCCGTCCCTATTAGCCATTTTCTAGAACGTTTGCGATAACGTTAATTCAAAAATAGCCGTACGCCCTCGAGTTGGCAGAGAGGCGTAAAGTAAGGACGTAAAAAGCATAACTGCGGAAGAGCAGAATGAGCCTGGAGCCCCAAAACAGATCGCATAGTTATCAATAAAAAAAAAAAAAAAAAGCTGCCCGATTCCTTGAAAAATTCTCAGACCTAAGATGTATACATTTTATCGATCGTTTATCAAATTAATTGGTTAATTGGCATCGAACTAGGGCTGAGCGAAGCAATACAGTTCAGAATTGTTCTGACCTTATAGACGACTTAAAAGTGAAATAAGCGCCACTTTAGTGAAAACATATCGAATTATCCAAGTGTATTCGCCTTTCAAACGTTGTCTAGTTAGCGCCACTGTGATTTTTGTTTATATGTGATAAAGCCTCATACCATTTTATTATTAATTCATCATTTGTTATATTAATATAATATTAACGAAGTTAAAATAAATTTCACCTTTGGCACTAGTTCTAAAATATTCCGTCAGATATCAGTCACTTTGCGTTAAAATTGAGGATTGGAATATCACGGATTCCATCTAGCGGATTTTTAGTAAACTTTGATAACTACATATTTTGACATGTGGAAAGTAAACAATCAGCAGCATTTGCAATAATTTATTCTAGCACCTTTGCTTGGTTTAATTTTGTGAAAAATTATACATTAAAAAAAATAAGTTTTATCTAATTAATGATTTCATGGCATATGTAATAGAAAACACTTACTTTAAAGTATATTCTAGATTGTGTCCGCATATGGATCATGTACGTCATATTTTGTAGTTAAGTTAGTTGCAACCTGATCCACCGGCGGCGCTTTTATAACTTTTACAATCGTCCATAAAAACAAAATTATTCAATGTCAAAATAAATACAGCTGCCTCTAGAATGTCTGATGCTTCAATCGTCAACAGGGTTACCAATATCTATAAACTGAAAGTTGTGTAAACCAAATTGGCCTGAAGTCTAAAAGTATTTGTATAATACACAAGATGGATATATATTTTTGTTAAAGAAGGTCATTTGCGATAGGAAAATTTGGTCGAGCAATATCGAGTTCAAAATCATATTTTAACCAATAAACCTAAATTAATATTTTTCTTAATATTGCGAAATAGTTTGCAAAATTCTGCATATCATTTTTTATTAAAATTTATGATTATTGTATTTTTATTTAAATTTCGCACGCTTCATCGTTAATTTATTGTTATCTGTTCCGAATGCACAACAAATAGATGCAGGTCAGCATCACACCAGCACATTCAGTATACCGATAGCCTTACTCAAAGTCATCAGTAATGACGCAAAAGCGTATACGGTGTAAATTAAGTATACACGATTTCGATTCGAACATTTAAACGAAATGCATAAAATTTGCAAACAATTAATGTATTTAGCTTTTAAGACGGTATTGCATCATACACTATTAAACAAAGATAAAGAAATGAAGAAAGGTTTTCTTTATATAATTGTTATTGTCTTTTTTATTTTTGGGGTGATTTCACTTTTATTTCGTTTATTTATATTTGATATGTGTGGTGATTTATTTGTTTAAATTTTATGTTCATAACATTTATACAGCATATATCATTTCCATTTGTGTACGATTATAAAATACAATATTTTGATTAATCAAAATTCCTTATCACTTATTAATGATAGCTATATGAGCACAAAAAAACCACATCCTTGAATTTATAATGTATTTTCGGTTTTATGTGTGTTTTTTTGTATTTTGTGTCTGTCGCAGTTCATTTGAGGTTGAATCGCGATTGACTACCACTAGGTAGTCTCGTAAGCACTGTAGCGTGCAGAGGAATGGGTAAATCGGGCCATACGCTTCTATTAATATCTAAAGTACATTGTTTATGTTTTTTCTCATTTCGCCTGACGTAAATTACGCACCATAATGGGACATTCATAAATAGAAGTTAATTTTCATTTAATGTATAGTTGTTAGCCTTCGACTAATTAAGTTTACTTAATACTTAGCTCTGTAATTTACATCGTGTATGTGCACACTGCTTTGATTTGGAAAGAGAATTTTATTATGCGTGATTTTTATCGAAAGTGAAATATAAATTTTGTCGCTACAACCATGACGGGCAACGTGTTAAATTTACTCCTAAACAATTCCAACTTGTAAAATATGTAAATGGTTTTGCTTTATTTTCTCTTGTGTGTCAAAAAATATATATATAACGACTCTTGAGAACTATAATAAGAAAATTTATTTTAAGATGCCGATGAAAATCTCTGTGTGTTCTAAATATAACAACTAATTGAGAAAATTGAAAGTTGATTTTTAATTTAAATAAAAATTCGAAAAACTATTTAATGAAAATCTTTTTGAATGTGCATTTGCAATTCCTCTGTCGATAGTTTTATAATTTTAATTTTAGGTATTTTCAGCGGCGATGATTTTTTAATGTTTCATATCAAGTTTAGGTGTTTGGTTACCTAATATGAAATAATCTATCCATTAATGGCGTTTGATAAACGTAGAGCCCCTTTGGCTTTTATAGAAATTTGTTACCAGGCCGGCACTAACGAACACCATCGAAGCCGATGAGTTGATCGAGCTTCAGCTTCAAATTTATGAGCGGGCGTACCTATATACTTACGGCTCAAAGAAAATGTCCAAAACTAATTTTTGAGTTGCCAAAATTAAACTAATTTATTTTAAAATTTATTAAAATTCACTAACCGCTTTCTAGAAAATGATCATTGCGGTCTATGTAATTTAAACTACTATTAAATTTAAAACTTTAACACTGGCTTTATAGGAGGTGTACAAAACCAATTTGCGAATGCTTTATTAAACTAAATTTTCACTCATCGGTTTATTAATTTTAAGTGGTATCAAATTATTGGAGGTGGACAAAATCACTAAAAATACGATGATGATATCATGACATGTGTGAAATAAAACACATCGCTTATGGTTGTCATTTCATTAAGTACAACATCAAGAGACAAATTTATTGGTAGAAATGTTCACAAAACTGGGCAAAGTTGGACAATATTACGATAAAATATATCTGATTTCATTTGAAACTTGAGCTGAATTTAATTTAACATAACCAAAATTTATTCTTGATGGGCAAAATTATATTTTTTTTATAATTGATGGAGGCAAAAATTTAAAAGATTTTGCATAATGGATTTTAATTGGTGGACAAAATTGGTGAACTGTAGATGCAAACTCTAGTTTGAGGTGCTTTTACGAAAATATTAATATGTCAATCGTGAGTTGTTTAACATATTACTCACGATCTTCTATAGGTGTAAAGTTTGTGGTTGGACAACGTCCGCAAAACTAATTCATAAATGGACAAAATTAATTAAATTTAGGATGAATACATTTTTTCTTGAAGGACAAATTTATTATTTTTGATAATTTTAAATTAATCCATTTTATCAATTTTGAAGATGGGTAAAGTTTTGCTTACATTTTTTTTTATTAACTGTGCAATCTGTTATGGGGCCTAAGCACCCCCAACTCTTGGCATATAGTACTGATATGAAAGATGGGTCGACATGAATTCTGCATTCGAACTTGTATATCCCGACTCAAACGCCACAGCTCTCACCACATTGCCGTTTGGCCGGGATGGTTAATATACCAATCGTAAGTTGTTTAGAAAAAAAATTTATAAATTGAGCAAATAATTAGGCCAAATTAGATCATTTGCAGTAAAATTTTATTGGTGGACGAAATTAATTTATGGTTGATAGTAAAATTTTCCAATGGAGTTGGCAAGTGTACAAACAATTATTAATAAACACACTTATATTTTGCAAAAATTGAGTGTTTTTTTAAAATTCCAGCCATCGAAATCGGGGTTCACTCATCAGGTGTCCCAAAACAAATTTATGAGTGAGCAAAATTCAGAAATTTCAGACACAAATTTATAAGAGGTAAGAGATAGAATTCCAATTATTAGACGGCAAGAATATGGTACAACTAAATTGTTTAAATTTCACATTGAGGTACTTCTACAGAACATCACTCAAGATTCTAATGAAAGAAATGGCTGAAACTAATTTTTTAGTGGACAAAATTGAACTATTTCGAAGTTTTATTAAATCACTAACTAATTAATATTTAAATTAAATGGACAGCTGATTTCTCGATTAAATGTCAAAAAATTAAAATTTTATTCATATCTTATAAAATTAATCTTTGACTGGCAACATTGTGACTAAGATGGTGATTACTGCGGGACTATGTAATTTAAAATCGTATCAAATTTTAAGAAAGTGGACAAAATCACATAAAACAAGATGGCTTCTTGGCTTTTTCGCACATCGCTTATGGTTGTCATCTCATCAAGTAATTCCATTTTAATCTAGTCTCATAAACAGAGTATTTGGGAGAGAGGTAAGAATCTCCTCCTATTTCTACCTCTCTCAAAAGGTAGGTTTTTGATTTAGGTGTAAAATTTATGAGAAAAAAATGCCTAAAGGGTGAAATTGAGTGAGATACCTATCCTCTTTAATTCAAACTCCAATTATGTTTTTTACGTGAATGTTAATACATCAATTGTTAGCAATTTCTAAGAGGTAGAAACAACATCTATTGGTCGGTAAAATAATAATACAACTAATTTACTGAAATTGGCCGTCATAGGTGCTGCTCTGCAAATTTTAGAATTTTACTCATAGTTCTAAACAAGTAAGTGGACAAAATCAGTTTTCAGTGGACAAAACTTAATAATTCCGTATTTTTTAATTTCAATAATCAGAAACCGATTATACGCTAAAGTAAATCACTCATCTAAATATAAACAAAATAATGAACTAATTTTGGAGCTTTCAAAACTGAACCGGTAAAAAAACAATTTTTTATAAATTTATTTAAATTTTTTATATTTTTTTAAATATTAGGTATTTTGATGAAACACACACATACTAAATTTCAAGTGTGCTTGGAATTTTACCTTTTCACTATTCCGGAAGCCCGCAATATTCTGGTGGTTTATTCGCACCAGGTGGCCCACGACAAATTTATTAGTGGACAAAATTCAACAATTTGGAAAATATTTACTAAATTTCAGACACGAGGTAAGAGATAGGATTTCACTTATTTATTAGTCGGAAAAAGTATGATAAGTAATTCATTCATATCCGAAAGTTTTGGAATTTCACTCATGATTTTAAATAAAGAAAGTGGGCAAATTTATTTTTGAGTGGGCAAAATTTTCGCTAGCCTAATTTAATATTTCACATGTGTGAAGTGTCTTATTGTTGTCCACCTTTTCGCAATTTGGTACATCTTCTACAATTAAATTAAACGTACACACCGATGATGATTACAGGTTGAATCAAAATGAGGTGAACAAACTGTGAAAGGGGTGGACAACATTAGTACATCAGTTTCCACACATCGCTAAGCAGGTATCCGAAACCAAATAACACTATAATAATTTTAATTTCATTCTTAAGAGTTTTTCAATACGGTAAGAACCATTGTTGAAAATTTATGAGTGGACAATGTTCGGCAAACCTCAAACTATTTATTTACTGGGTAAAGTTGAATAAAATTTTGCTAAAACTCATTGATTAAAATTAATGGGCAAATTTATTTTTGTTTTTTGATTATTTGAGGGTAGCAAAATTTAAACAATTTTTATTTACTTCATACATCGCTTAGGAGGATGATTAAAGATGATGGGCGCAATTTCTGTTCATGATGGAAATAATTTATTTAAATCCCGATTAGGGGTGCTTTTATGAAAATTGTACATCAATAATGTGTTGTTTGGCAACAGGTAAAATTGCAGGTAAAATTTGCAAGAGTTTAGTATAACTAAGAACAAAACCATTATATTTAAATTCAAATCTGTCCGTACATTATCCTAAACATTTTAATTTCCAGTGAAGAAAAACGTTTTTGAGTCGGTAAAACTACAAGTTTCAATTTCATTCAAAAAGAGGCAACTGAGAAAGGAAAACATAATAAGTACATCAATTTAAATTTTTAAATTGCCACAGCGATTGGTCTAATCGTTTGAAAGGGGTTTAGGGTAATTTTATAAAAATATTTTCTAAACTCTTTTATCGACATTATTTCACATGATACTTTTGATATTTCACAAATCGTTTTAGAAGAAGTTTTCTTCCCAAAATATTTCAAAAAGGAACCAGCTTCTAAAGTTGATTTTAAAAAACGGAAATAAATGAAATTGAAATTTTATAGCAAAACTATGACAAATTCATATGTTTAAATTCCTAATTGATGGTCAACGCAAAATTTGGCCCCTACCTGAATAGAGTCAATTCATCAAAGTTTAACCCAGCACAGACTGTTGACTTATTTAAATAAAGTATTAATTTTAATCTCCACTCTCGTTGATTACTATTTATTTATACATGCGGAAATTGAATTTCAAATGCTTTTTACTCTGCCATCAACTAAAATAATTTAAAGCAAAAATGCTAATTAGTTATCATAAAATATCCCTCCAGCCCCCCCCCCCCCTCTCTCTCAATCATTACAAGACCATACATTTATTGCGCACATAATTTCTACGCCCACGAACCAACACCTCCACCCCTTATTGCCATCAACATCATTACAATATTTAAGTTGAATTAAAAAGTTAAATTTTCTTTAACTGTACATGAGAAAACTAAAAAGAAAAACAACAATAAAATAATGATGGTATGCATTTATGCAATATGCATAAAGTTAGTTATACATAATAGTACGAGCATTTTATCAATGAACTTCATTCATGTAACACTATATCGTTTCATATTTTGCAGCAATGGTAAACTGTTGGATATGCAAACTCTAAATGCAACATTTAGAAAACTATATGAATTTATATTTGTTTTCATTTTATATAAAAGTTTTGTTTTATGTATTTTTTATTGTTGTTACTTTAATTTCCTGTTTTATATTTAAACAACAATATGGTATGGAATTACTTATAGTGGCTATTTTTGTAAATTTTGTCTGTTTAAGAATAAGAACAAACAATTTCTTTGAGTGTTTTATTTGGATTTAAAATTATGCTCGAAGAGAAAGTTGATAAAAGTTTGCTTAAGTGTGAAATTTTCGTATTATAAGAGTCAAACGGTGCGTGGATCTTGCATTATTGCTCGTCTGGTATATTTTGAACAAGGAAAGATAATTTTTGATTCCAGATTTTAGGAAAATTCGAATCGAGTTTTGTTCAAAATTGGAAGGATATAATTCCATACTTCTTACTATTGCTGCTCATTACTGAAATTTTGTATTTTGGTGAAAAGTCTAATTTATAAAATTAAAAAAAATAATAATAAATGAAAGTTATATAAATGCGACAGGCCCACTCTGTATGTAAGCGCAAAATTTCGGCGAATTTTCGTATTGAGACTCATGAATCTCCCGTCGTGTTGTCAACATCAGCCTCGTGAAAATAATCATCATTATTTGATCGTTCAATAATATATGCCCTATTCTTCAATCAAAACAAGCTACAGAGAAGCCTCTTCAATCGAACCGCTTGCCGAACTATATGAAATTGGTACGATTTAGACGTAGTCAGTGAAATTAAAATATGAACAGATATAAAAATCATTTTTTTATAGTTTGTAAGAACATATTTCGAAACTATGCATATAAATGTTTTATCCAATTTATAACCTTGAGCATTTCATACATAAATTACTAGGGGACTAACAAAAGTTCGCTTATTTGGTGACTTAATTTTTTTTAAAAAAAACCAAAGATACCAAATCCTTTACAATTGTTTTATGAGACTTTTTTCAAAATTTCATAAATGGAGACGAGAAAACGCAAAATGTTGAGGATGGATCAGACGAAATTCCACCATCAACGCAAACAGAAATTCGTTATGTGAGATTCTCAATGAATGCCAAATTGCATATGGAACGATTACACCGTCTCTACAGACTATTTCCAAGTCGTTTCGAAAATTTCAGACGGGACATTTTTCTGTAGGGGACGAGACCGGAGAAGGTCGACCAAAATCTTCCACTAATGACGCCACTGTGGCGCTGGTGAAGTCCAAAGTTGACGAAGATCCACGATTGACACATGAAATTATTGCTGATGAGTGGGCCTTGAATGCCTTGGCTCACTGGCTGTATTGCGAATATTAAGTAATCATCTGGGATACACGAGGAAATCTGCTCGATGGGCTCCACGAATTTTAAAAGAAGCCCAAAAAGAGGCTCGAGTGCATTTTGCTAAATTTTTCCTAAATAAATTCGAAAATGGGCAGTCTCACATCTTTAGTAAAGTTACTGGTGACGAATCTTGGTACTATAAGTCCGATACGGAGACCAAACAACAGTCCATGGTATGGGGCCCAACAGGAGCAAACCCACTCGTAAAAGCTAAGCAATAAAAATCAGCAACAAGAGTAATGATGTCAGTTTACTCCACCCGATCAAAATTTGTAGTTGCTATTCCTCTGGAAAAGGGTCAGACGGTAACTGCAAAATGGTATACCGAACTCTGCTTACCAAAAGTTTTCAAACTTTTGTTGGGAAACCGGAAGAAAGAGGGTTTGCGCGCTAGCTCACACTGCTAAAATAACGAGTAACTTTATTTGCGATCCCTCGCATCGAAGAAATACGACCGGCACCATATTCCTCGGATCTAGCACCTTTCTGGTTATTTCCAAAAAAATTTGAGGGGAAAGGCCTTTAACAGTAACGCGGAGATAATTTATGCGGTTAATGCTGAACTTAATAAGCTTAAAAAGCAAGATTTTGAAGACTGTTTTGAGACGTGGATCTATAGGCAGGCTTAAGCAATGCATTGAAATCAATGGCGATTATGTAGAGAAGATAAAAAAGACGAAGATTAAGAATAAATACGAAAAAAAAATTTTGTTTTTTGTTTTGTACCAAACATAAAATAACAAATTTAAATTCAGTAATTCATATTGCAAGTATATGATTGTTAATTCTTGTAAAATCTATGTTGGCTTGGTACAGTAAGTTTTCGTATATTTTAATTGATATTTTCTCTATCTTTCTGTTCCTCTCTCTCTCTCTCTCTCTCTCTCTCTCTCTCTCTCTCTCTCTCTCTCTTTCTCTCTAGCTATCACATCCTATGAAGGGGTTTTTGCCTGCACGGTGATCCTCCAACCGTCTCAATCCAACGCTAACACCTTTCAATTTTGACATCCTAATATCCGTTTTGGGAGCAAAATCCTAGATTCATACCGCCTAGTTGAGACGAGCAGACGAAGTTATGTTTATAGTCACGAATGCTACATGTCAGGGCTAATCATTGGCGCCCTAAAACCTAAACCAAATCAGCGTCTGTACACCCGATTAAGGGCGTCTGTGTTGTATCAAGCGGCTGCCTACATAAACGTGTTCAAGGTAGGTGCATGACATTCAAATGATCATGGACAACTTTAATGCAAAAATCGGTAGGAATGTACGAAATACCACATAAGTCCTGACAGCTTGAACCTCACCAGTAACAATAATAGCCAACGCGTTACCGAACTAACTGCGGCAATAATGTGCAATTTAGTTGTATCAAATACGTTTATTCCTCATAAGAGAATTCACAAATACTTAATAAACACTTGTTTTTTATTTCGCAAAATTAGATTTGTTCAAAAAGTTTAAAAAATCACTCCATCGATTTCGACTTGTTAGGTCATCGTCAGGAGTATCTACTGATTTGTAAAAGTAAAAATTTGTTATATTCACGAAAAGAGTAATTACAAAATGGGGGATGGGAACAATTCAAAATAATCTCTACGCACAGGTTACAACCATTTAATATATCCGATCTTTGACTAAGGTTAGAAATGACTTTGGTGTCTACCAATTTCCGAAGACACATTGGCGGGTAGAACCTCGCGAATTTCATCATCATATAGGCCCAATTAATTGATGGCAAATTAAAATCACCCGTCATTTGAATAGTGCCGGATGGATTGGTTTGTTGTTTATTCTTATGATGGTCACAGCAAGCAATATAAGATGTTAATGAAGTCAGATGGAATATACGCAACATAGATAAATAATGATATTTCGTTGATCGTTGCTTTAACATATCCTTGCTCGATGGATAACTTGGATAGTTTAATCCATTCATTAGGAATTTATTTGGCAATAGCTATCAGTAAACCTCCGTCTGATTTCTGTTTTTGCACCTAACAAGCGAGCGATCACATCTGTGCACCACGTATTGGGATGGACAGAATTCGGAGCTGTGGATCTCTTTATTCAAGAACGTCTCTTACATGAGGTATTTATTTCCAAGAGCATGAGGTATTTATATCCAGTAACAACACGCAGACTACGTTGTTAGACCTTGTGCTTCATGTATAGTCAATGATTTGTTTGAATCTACTAACTTGAGTTTCAATACTAAGTGTTTTTTGTCGATTTTCGTGTATGTTAAATACAGTGTGTTCGGTAATACTGGAATATCAGCGATTAGTAGATTTTGATGGAACCTGACCGAGTTTGTAGAGGTATTGGTTGCAAAGAACACATTTTTAGAATTAGTTGTAAATTTATTTATTTTGCTATAAAACAGCGCATGTTGACGAAGTTTTAGTCAAGTGATGTAAGGTATTTGGTTCTTAATGCTCAGAATAAACATTTTGTGACACCCACTTAGCAGAGAGCTACCAGCCCTAATAGTCCAGGATGAACCAGAACGCGTCATATTTTTTGAGGTCGTTTAAAAGGCGCACATTGAGATTTTGTATACATACTACACAAAATAATTAAGCATTAAATTAAATAAACAAAAAGGTTCATCGTCCACTTATGTCCGTATATCCATTTTCAATAAGCAAGCATATTAAGGATATATTTTCAACATATGCATATACTCGTATACATATACGAATAACCATACTGGAAAATCTAATTAGATTTTTTACTCAATTTTTTTTTGTAAATTTAATTTCAATACAAGAGCATAAAAAATATTTGTTTTAAAATCCGTTTTCTTGGAAATTTGAAAAACTTGCCTTCTTTTTTGGTTAGGAATATAAAAAAATGTGGCTCAATTAGTGTATATGTGTAAAATACATTTTTCATTTCTAAATATAGCTTTTCTTCAATGAGCAATTTTTTATGAGTTGTTGATACATACTATTATTGATTAATTATTATTAAATTCACATATTTATATGAAATTGATAAATTACCCATAAAAATCTAGCTCTTTTCTAAAAATAAAAATTAATTTGTGCGTGGTAATTACGGGCGCATATAAATGGTAATTTTTATAATTCCTTAAATTATACATAATTTGCAACTTATTATAATTAGCAACTTATAGCTTCTCAAATGCCCCATATTTGTTTTCCAATAAACATTTCGTAATTTATGTATTCCGATGAAACCGGCATCTCCTTGTTGTGGGAACTCATTAAAATAAATTATTAAATTAATGACACTCCTAAGGATAAATGTAAATAATAATAATTGTTCTTACTTATATAAATAATTTTTAATGCTTTTACTTATTGTTTGTTTGAAATTGAAAGGAATTTTCTATTTTTCTAATAGATGGTTATCAAATTTTTTCCAAAAAATAATTAATTGTTCATCGATTAAATTGCGATTCAATACCTCTGACAATTTACATGCGACCAACCAATTTCTAGGAGTAATAAACTCGAGTAACCACAATATTTTATATTTAATATTTTTCAGAGGGAACTGCAACGTAATTTGCATCTTTCAAAAATGATTCAAATGAAACTCGTAACCTATAAACGGTAATCCTATGAATGAAGTGGGCCCTATATGTTTGGAATATCCATATGAATGGATGAATGAGTGAGTGAGTGTGGGAGGAGGGGGGCGGGTGCTCCGTGAGCCAATGAGCTGGATTAACGTGTCACGCGACCCCTGTTGCTGATAATCGGCTAGACTGGGGGCCCATTTAACAAAGCCCAGTCGTGAACGGAGCCCTCTGGATACCTGGCGACCTCCAGTTGTATTTAGCTTTGCCTGCGTACAAGAATCTCTGCGCAGATCGAAACTATATTTCTACGATACTCGTGGGAGAAACATGGAAAATAAAAAAAAACAAAAATAAAGAGGCCGGCACTCTTCAAAAACCGGAAGAAGGGAGCAACTCTAACCGTGAAGATGGGGCTCCATCATCAGGGGCAAGGTTAAGCGACACCTTGGCATCGAAGCCAGGTGGAAGAGGAACCGCCAAAGAAAAGAGCGGGGGATTGAGAGAGATCCCCCCCAGCGAAGCGACGGGTCCCAGGAGGAGCTTGAAGCGGGCGGAAGTAAGCGGGCCAAAGTGCAAGCAGACACAACGTCGGGTGCTCGTGTTGGTGCTAGCCGTCATTGACAGAAGTCAGGAAGATGGGAGCATCACGTCAGAGAAATGGAGGGTAGTGTATAATGCACTAAACTCCATTTTTCTGCGGATCCTGAGAAAACCCCCCATCCTGCAGAGATGCAGGATGGTACAAGGGGCGCGTGAAGTTGACTGCGTGCTCGGACCAGAGATCGGTCGACCTTTATAAAAGGGCAGTGGCCGAAGTAGGCGAACTTGGACTTCGAACGTCAACACTAACCAATATTTTGAATAAAAACTTGGATTTATTCCCGTATACAATTAAATTAAGACAAGAGCTGTTATCGGGAGATCATTTGCGGTGGCGTACATATGCACATACGCATGATGTTGTTTGGCATTTTCACTTAAGTGGACATGTAAACAAACAAAACAGCCCATTCTGGGCAGTAGAGAATCCACAAATAATTCATCAAACCCCATTACATCTCTTGAAAGTGATGGTGTGCAATTTGGGCTGCAGAGACTCATTGGACCATAGTTTTACGAAAATCCGAATGGATGCAGTTACGAACCTTTCGGGTGGACCCTTTATAATCAAAAATCATAGTTCCTGCTTAAATTTCGGAAAATCAAACCTTGTTGAAAATGTAAAGAAGTGGAAGCTACCACTTCTGGTACACAGATGGTCCACTACATTTCGCATGGATTTCTCAATTGATGGGAAAAGCTTTAGTATGAAGTTATATTTCGAATATTTTTTTTTTTATCAAAAATCATGATTGAGAAAAAATTCAAAAAATGATCTAAACAAATTTTTTTAAACTTATGCTGCGTGTCCAACTTTTACCTAAATTTCCGACTAACTAAATTGATCGTTAGTAGGTATTGTTAGATGTCTCTAATATTTGTAAATCAAAATCTACCCGATATTTAGTTCTAAACTGAAAACTTAGTTCCGATTTATCAATTACCGATTAGAAATGTTTAGTAGAATGTTACAATTTAAGTTTATATAGCAGATTTTAATTAAACATCAGATGCGGTTTGTTTTGTGCCATGTTTGAACGATTGGTATGAACTATATATTGGGCCCGATTCTCGTGACATTAAATTGCAGTTATGTTATTTATTCCCCCGCTTCCTATTGGAAATTGTATTGAAAAAACAAAAATAACATAACATAACATAAAATTTTGATCCCGGAATCGACCCCATTATTTTATATTACTTTTTTTTACACAAGTTTTTATTTCAATACCCAAAATGGAAAAAACAAATAATTTGTACAGGCTTTTAGCAGCTCTATCCGAAATCACTCCGAAAAAACGGAGTTTTTTTTTTGTTGCTGGAGTGAAGCAGTGCCGGCAGCAATATAACTTAGAAGTCCAATCAAACATTTTTACAGTTTTGATCCTCCGCTCCATAATAATGGATGATACATTTTGAGGTACTTTTTCAAAAATGAAAAAAAGAACCATTCCTTACAATAACTTTTTAAACATTATTTCTTTCAAATGTTGCCCGTAACTGCGGGGCTAACATGGCCCATTCTGCATGGCCCTGTTCTAGTTCCTCAATCGAAACCGACTTATCTATGTAGAATTTGGACTGTACGTAACCCCAAAGGAAAAACTTTAAAGGTGTGATATCACATGATCTAGATGACCAATCCACTGTTCCGCAGCGTGAAATTAACTGTTCACCCAATTGTTCTCGCAATAAAGCCATGGTTTCATGGGCTGTGTGGCAAGTAGCGCCGTCTTGTTGGAACCAAATGTCTTCGAGAATATGGGCTGTAATTTTAGACAGCAAATAGTCCGTTATCGTAGCGCGATGATATTTGAAAAAATATGGACCGATGATTCTGCCAGCCCATAAACCACACCAAACCAGCTCTTGAACCTATTCGGGTGGCTCTTTAGCCCAAATTATTTTGATTATTAATGCAGACATTAATCCAGAAATGGAGCTCATCGCCGAACAAAATTTTGGTCGAAAACAATGGATCTTCTTCAAGATTTTCAAGAGCCCAGACGGAAACGGTGTCGATTTGGAAGTTCGGCCGGCTTCAATTCTTGCACGAGTTGGATTTTGTTTGTTCCTGAATCGATTCGTCGCGGTCACCGCGTACCCTCTCAGCTATCGCCGCTATACTTTCTTCACTACGTGCTGGATGTGTCTATATTTGGTCGCGTATTATCCAATAATGAAAATTAGGTTTTCGATGGTATAGCGAATTGTGCGTTCGGTAGGCCGATTATGTGGACCGTAAGTTGCTCTAAGCGCCCGAAACACATTCCTCATAGAATGCTGATTTTCGTAATACAGCTGAATAATTTGTAAACGCTGTGCTGGGTTAAGTCTTTCCATGATGAAATGTCAAACAATACTGAACAAAAATATCATAACTGTTTGACACGACTCACGTCACGTGATGTCATAAGATCCCTACTAAAAAAGTACCTCTAAATGAATCACCCGTTAGACTGCAATTCGCATTTTGTTCAATAGATTTTATTTCTTCTTTGTTAGAAACGCTATAGGACTGACATGGAGGATGCGTCACCCCGTTGGGTTCTGTAGCCTGACCTAATAGTTATGTTCAGCCATATCACCGATCGAAACCAGATGTTGAAAAACACCATGTGCGTCCGGCCCCTATCGGGATTCAACGCCGGTACTTTTGATTTTTTCTGATTTCCTAAATTCCTCAACTGTGTACCATTTGGTCTGCAATGTCAAGTCGTTGTCACTAGATTTGATAATAAAAAGGGCATGTATTACATTTATTCGGAAAGGGTACAAAGGGCCGAATTACAAAGGGCCGAATGTCGAAGGGCCGAATGTGTCGAAAGGCCGAATTTGTCGAAGGGCCGAATGTCGAAGGGCCGAATGTGTCGAAGGGCCGAATGTGTCGAAGGGCCGAATGGGTCGAAGGGCCGAATGTGTCGAAGGGACGAATGGGTCGAAGGGCCGATTTTTTTTTTTTTAGAAATATAAATTTTAAATTTGTTGTTTTATGGAATATTTTGTGAATTTTTTTTTATTAAACATAAATGAATTTCTTATAAATCTTTGTATTTTACTATTTGTCATCTTTGGATATTCATGAAATTCCACGTATCCGTCAGCGATACATTTTGGTGAAGGAAAATTTTGGGGTTGGAGTCATGCTCTACTTTCAAAATTCCGAAATCAAAATCCCGGCGTTCAAAATCCCGATTTTGGAAATTCCGATTTTCAAAAGCCCGATTTAAAAAAAAAAATTATGAATTCGGGCGCCCGCAGGCCAGCATTTTAAAATGCAATAATTGTAGAAGCTAACGGCTTCCATAACTCTCACGGGAAAGTGGGAGGTCGCTGAACCAAAGTAATAAAGATTATTTATCATGTCATTAGATTGAATTTCCACCTTCATTCTAAAATCGAGCGAAATACGTTGGCCTAAGTCGACCAACCCATTGCATGTTATAATCGAAAAACGTCACCCTGATGGAAGACTAATCGAAATGCACATATTTAAATGATTGAAATCAATTCAGATTTAAATTTACACAGATTACTGTACTAATATACTTTCCGCTTATTTTAGATCGTTTCTGGCAGATTGTCAATAATATTAAAATGTAGAAATATCTCAAAGGTAATTTCCTTCAAGATTTTTATTACGGAAATGTATAAATAAACTTTAGAAAAGAAAAACAAATTTTATTTCAAGACATACCAAAAAATGCATAACGAAATTATTATTTTCTTATAGAGATACATAGACGAGTGGACTCCCGACATAATTCTCAGATGTTAATTGAGTTTGTCCGAAATTATTTAGTAACTGAAAATTTATGGCGACACGTTCGGTATTGGGCGCGTGTTGTAACAGATAAGTGTATCGATTTCACCATTATTTCTAAACAACTTGCGGAAAGATTTATATAAACAGTTTTTTTTTTTTTTTGTTCGTAATATTTATGTACTGTGTCAGGTGTAATGTATTAACCCGCGAGATATTTTCAGACATATTTCCGCAATGCTCTGCGATGAATATTTTATTTTGAAAAACTATTTTCGGTTAATCTTTTTAGTTTGCGGTTGAGACGCGTTTGTGTATTTGTATAAAAATGAAATGTAAATCTTAGATTTATGTAAACAAGACGGAAAATTAATCCAATTAATAAAGCAAAATCTCCCCACATTTATAGTATATTACAAAGGCATACATGATATTTATGTCATTTTCGGTTTTCTGATAAAGAGTATTTTATGCGATTCACTCTGGTAAATAACCAACAAAAAACGAATTACCATAATTTTTTGTAACCGTTGTTAGTTTTTTAACAAAACAGTTATAAATAGTTATTCAACATCATATGAAAAGTGCACGACCAACTAAAATTGTTACCGTATGTTGGTACACTATTCAAACACAATGTTGTGTACGACCGTGATGATTTTCATTTTATTTGCTGCATAAACCAAAACAATACATGATACATATATGTTTATTGTCTGGATAAATATCCAAAATTAAATTCGGCTTCCGAATAATATATTATAACAGGAACATAATTCATAATGAAATTGCCCCCAAGTTCAATGGCCCAAAATTATTGTTTTTCATTCTCATTAGCTTGATATCTAATTAATCTATTCAATTCTATATAAATACTTATACCAACATAATAAAGTAAGCTGACAGATGAGCAACCTAAAATCCATTAGAAATATATTTAAAATTTAATTAACCATCAAATGACGAACTACTAATTAAAGGTCTATCTATATTGCGCCATAACAACATAATATACTCGTATGGTTGACAGAAAAGCATAATGATTCAATAAATGCGGGGGGGATGTTACACACATATACATATAGGTATTCAATATTTGATTGATCAGTTGGCAATTAGTAGGTAAATATCGCTGCCCATAACTACCATTTATTGCTTAGTTATCATTCCGGTGAAAATATTGAACGCTAATTATTCGCAACTTTTTACGTTTCTACTGTGGAAAAAAACGTAATAATCTCATAAAATATGAGAACTTGTCTTTTATTTGAGTTCCCCTCGATTCCTCAATTTTCTTTTAAACCAAGGGCGGTATGTTGTACAAAAGTTTCATTTCATTCTAGAAAAAGTATTTCAAGTTTAAAAAACGATAAAAGTCGAAAATGATACAACTTTCACTTTTTCGATTCGACTTTTTTCGAGTTTCGACTTTTTTCGATTCGAAGTGATGGTACAACATACCGCCCCAAATCTTAATTTTTTTCTAGCCAAAATAGTAACAAACTCACAATACCAAGGGCGGTATGTTGTACCCATCACTTCGAATCGAAAAAAGTCGAATTCGAAAAAAAACGAATCGAAAAAGTGAAAGTTGTATCTTTTTTGCTTTTCGAAAATTATACAACATACCGCAATTCGACTTTTTTTGAATTTCGATTCGAAGTGATGGTACAACATACCGCCCCAAATTAATTTTGGTTGCGTAGATAAAATGGCAAAAACAAATGAAAAGAGTTACACTCGATACCCTAAACATTTTATAACCGAAAGGCAAAATACTAAAAACCAATCCCTTACCCTTTGGGATTTTATTTGCGCCCATTTTAATTTCAGTCAATAATTTTTTAGGGATTTAGATTTTCTGGCTTATTTCTATATGAAGTTTATTTTTTGAGATTGGCTGATGCCACACGGGGTATCACAGAAATCGTATTTTTCTTCGTTTCTTTCCCCGTTTACCTATGATACCGGTTTAAATTGTGACAAACAAATTTTCTGTCCAACCAGACTAACACAAACATAAATGAAATAAAAAATATTTCAAGGACATTTCTAACTCATTTTAGTTTACTTTTATTTTCGAGAGAGCAGAACAAAACAAAACAAAACACACATACATATACATTATCTATTACGACTAGTTGGCCTTGAAAATAATCAAAAAACCAAAAATCTCGTGTGGAATGGGGTCTTGGAAGTTGGAATATTGCTTTTCGGCTATAAAATGTTTGGCCTATATCCGAAACATTTGGGGTAACCCCACAAACATCAAAAAATTGTTTAAAGCTGTTCGAGGCGACACCAAGGGCGGTATGTTGTACCATCACCAAACCCGTGTTTTCTTGTCGGATTGGGTCTAGTTCAAAGTGAAAACAGCTACTCTCAAAGTTATAACCTCTTAGAAATATCTTAGGACAAAGGGTTTTTGCTTCGATTTTTACCTCTACAACTTTTGATTATTAGACCCAGTGTTCCCCTAATTTTTCCGGAAAACTTGTTTTTCCTTGTTGGATTGGGTTTAGTTCAAAGTGGAAACACTTACTCTCAACTTTTAAGCTTATAGAAGTATCTTAGGACAAAGGGTTTTTATTATTCCCGAAATAATATATTTTACACTGTTAAATTTTATTAGTAATATGAAACGTTGTTGTTGGGTTTAGGACAAGTTAGGACAAACTTCAAGTATGTTATTTACCGCAGTTTTCCGGATATTACGTTTCTTGCATTTTGATTGTTTCTACGGCGAAGTCATACCTAAATTGCGAAAACTCGAATATTGAGTGGCCCATTAGATATTAGAACATTTCTTAATCGCCGGAAGTGTTGAATTTTGGAGTTCTTCGTCGTTATCAACTCTATCCACAGGTATTCAAATTAAAAACCGATCTACTACCCAAAATAACTAATACCTCTAAAAAATGTGGCGTCTTTTGGTCACCAAATAATCAAATAATAATTTATATACAATAAAGAAAACTTACCGGAAAACAATCTCTAAAATGGAGCAGCTCACTATCCAATTCTAGCCGCCCCATGGCCACATTAAATTTAACCGGCGTCACAATTTCCTCATAATTCGTTTGCACTGTAAATTTCCCATGAAATTGTCCCACTTGAGTCGATTGAACCGACACTTGAAACAGAACCCATTCACCCGGATTAATCACATTACAAAATAATAATTCTTTCATATTTAATTCACTACATCCGCGTAACATAATTGTTAGTAGAGCGCCAGAGGATGCGCCCGATGGTGATGACGATGAAACTGATATAACACCTTTCCAGTTGGTGAGCTGTACAGGTACCGGATTTTCATTGACTAGAGCTATAATCATATCGGATGATTTTGAAACAGGCAAAGTACCAAAATTAAGAATTTTTTCATCCAACCCGTGACAACCCTCATTTTCAACGGGTACAATTCGTTTCAGGAGGCCGGTTGCCTTTACAACTGGTATCTCATAATCCGTGATATTTGTTTTGATTTTTACTTGTGATAAAATTGGCGATTGGGCTGCTTGCGAGGCAACCTGTTTTTTCTGTTTGGCGGTCTGCTGTTCGCTTATTTTAAATAATTTTCGCGAATCACCCGGTTTTATTGTGATATGGTGATTATTTGATTTAGACAGTACCAGCATATCGGATAACATAAAATAATCGGAAAAATCATCCGAAACCGTAATATTTGTCACCGCTAACGGAATATTAAAATTATTTTTTAGTATAAACTCGTTTGTTAATCGTGCCGTGTAACTTTTAGACGAGGTCACAAATTTTGTGGCTTGATCGCTAAATTCGATACCACCTTTTATTATGTTACCGATAAACGGTAATCGATATGAGTTAAGTGTTGAATTTATTAAAATACTTCCGTTTATGTAGGCGGCATTTTTTAATATTGACCAATCAGTCTTTAAGTGGATCAAATTATCGGCACTGTTGTACTTGAGGGTTATACATTTTATCACATTTTTATCGACACTTTCTACACTTAAATTATTTATGCGGTAATTCAGGTTGCCGGAATTCTCTAAATTAATACGATATTTGACCGAAGCATCACTGGAACCGATCAGGCCAAAATCAAGTAGTGACATAGCTGAATATATTCCCGTTTCTTGCACAATTTCAACTTCGATCGGTACGACTAGAATACGATCAGCTAGTGACGGATCATTCCCGGTGATTTTGATGCGCACGTAAGCCGTATGGTTTCCGACTAAGTTGGCCGTAAATTTTAATCTGATTATTGGTTTTGTGCAGTACGGTGGTATTTCCCAGAGTATTTGTGGCCCCTCTTGTCCCCCGCTCGGCAATTCAAGATGAAAATTTCCCCCGCTGCTAAATACTTCCACAATTTGGAGCGGGATATTATGTGGATTATACATTGAGATTTCAGGCGTTAGAGTAGCATTGAACGGTACCTTTAATCCAACTAGCGGTGTCAATCTGTATGGACACTCGATCCCTTCGCCTTTCAATTCATATTTTATTAATCCAAATGAAGTGTGAATCGAAAGGGCACCATCAATCGAACCATGGTGTCGCGGTAGAAATACAACATTAAAGGTTGTGTTACCACCGGGTAGGACAATTTTATCCTCGAAAAATGAACTATAAAAATCCGGTGTTTTCCCCGATATCAAACCAAGTGCAACACTTTGATTTTTATGATTATTGAATAGAGTCACTTGAATATTTTTTGGATCACCGACCGGATTTTCATGAAAATTAAGTAAGGTCGGATGAAATTTTAGGCTCTTTAAATTTGCCTCGTTTATAAGTTCACTGCCACCCGCGATACCGCCGTTATCACTCGCGTCCAACATTAGGTTGTTATCAACAATTAGGTGATATCGATGAATGTCATGTTGCTGTAAATTAAAGTCACGTGTGCTTCCACCAGCACCGTTTTTCGATGTTTGTGTTTTCACAACCACCTCGAGCAGTGTAAAAATTAGCAACAAACAAAATACTTTTTCTATTCCCATGATTTTGTGTCGTTCTTCTTTGATTTTTTCGTAGCTCCACTAAAAAAATTTTTTTTTGACAGATGTGAAAAAATTGAAAATTGTTTCTTGCTTTTTTATTTGCTTTTTTTTGTGTAATATAAACTATTTCACAGCAATTTATTTTAATTTTATAATTTTTAATATAAACATTTCATAAAAATTTATCAATTTTTTGATATTTTTATTAAATTTATGACACATTTACACAAAAACAATTTAATTTTATCACAAATCAAATGTAAACCAAAAAAAAAATTCACAAAATTTTATTCATATCAATATTATTTTATATATAGAGCAAAAATTTCACATAAATATTTTAATATCACTAATACAATAACTTAAATAAATTCATTATTTATTTTATTTATATATAATAATAACATAAAAAATAAAACCAAATCACTAATTTATTTTATGTTTATAGATTGGATAGGTTTCCTTCTATAATTTTTGCTTTTATTATTTTTTTAATTCAGTTTCATGCAACTACTAGATTCAGGAGATCAAATCGAATGATAGAAAACTACAGAGAAAAATAATAAACATACATACGCAATTTTTGTTTGGTTTTTTTGTCGTGTTTGGGGGACGGAGAGGGGGGTTTGAAAGTGATCGAATTATATCTGGCCGAAACAGAAAACTGCTATAAAATGGGTGAATGCGATAAGTTAATTTATATGTAGTGACATCTCAATGTAAAAACGAGAAATATACTACAGTAAAAGCCTCTAATGCGGAACTATATGGGACCGAAATGTTTACCGCCCTAGGTGATTCTTCCGTCTAGGTGGAGTTTTGATAGATTAAAATTAATTTCAATAAATAGATTGTTGCGTTACATATCAACATATGAATTACATATTTTCAAGTTCTGAGTGAACTAAGCTAATGAAAATCAACAAAATTTTTACATATTGCATGTAACGTACTTATTTATTTAAAAAAAAAAATAGTTAAATAATAAAAAAGTATAAATACATAGTAAAAATTTGTACATATTTGTGTATCTTTACACTTAAATGTTAATCAATCACTTCAGTTGCATTATCATATTATTTAAGATTTTAAACAATTAAACTGAAATCTAAAAAAAATTTAAAATGTACGTGCAGCTGTCTCTTTGTTTTAGGGTTGTTCAATAATCCTACCATATTATTGTTAAATTTCATCCACATTCTCAAGGATTTCTATTAAGCGCATACGCCTTTATAATTCTAAAACAGCCAATAACTTGTAAATTGATGTTGAAAGATTTTCAAAAGCTTGATTTTTTAATTTTTTTTTTATGAATTCGAGCGCGGCCGGCATTTTGAAATGCAATAATTGTAGAGGCTAACGACTTCGATAACTGTCACGGGCTCGCGGGAGTTCACTGCGCTCCCCCTCCCCCCCTGCTTAGCCCTCCGAGGGGCTTTGATTTCTACTTCGGGGGACGTAGGAGCCGGGATCAACAAAGATGTCGCACTGCGTGCAGCACATAGGACGGATTATGTAGAATCTATTAATGACACCTTGCTCTAGCAGGTAGGTATAAAAAATATTAAACTTTAATTTTTTCGCTTTAAAAAGCAAAATTTAATATTTAATATTTTTAAAAAAATCTCAACTTTTGTCAAAGATCATCAAATTAAAGACATCATAGCGTATTCTGCATGAAAACCAACTTAAAAATGAAAACCAATTTATCAAAAATAAAGGTAAATAAACATACTTCACGCTCAGGAAAATGACAATTTATTTTCCTACCACGCTTACGAGATATAATTAAAAAAATTAAAAAGAAATCTTAAAAAAAAAATATTTACATAGTAATATTTGTATGAAAGCATTTTTTCCGTGTTTACGTTATTTGGGCCTGCATACATACAAAGTCCATATTTGTGACATGGCCGTATCCATACACAGGTATTGCTCTACCCGTTTGAATTGAATTTAAAAAAGTTCAGTGCACAATTTGTTTTCACCACTATATTGTACCCTTTTCCAAAGGAAAAAAAAACGGTCGAAATGTTTCTGCCTGTTATGGTAAATCGAAGTCGTATTGCTTGCTTCATTCAGTGCCTATGATTTTCCATCATTTAATGAACTTATCAATAATTAGAAAAATAATATGATATTATAAACCTATTGAGGTGGCCAAATTCCAATATGGGATGAAGCGTCAGTGAAACAAAACATTTTTCCGAGATGTTCTTCCACAGTAGTAAAATTTCAAAACGCTAATTAGTCATGACATGATCATAATACACATAAATACGTCTGGTCGCGAGTGCACATGCTACTTTGCATTATATCCTACATTCCACTTATAGTGCGGGAAACAATTATTTAGTTCTAAATAGTGTTTGCGAACTCCTTGCACGAACTAGATTTGGGCGGTGAGAATACTTATAAAAAATAACGATAAACATTCTTTTGAATCCATTTATGGGGATATCTGAAAAATAATTTCAGCAGTATTTATTGGAAACTGAAATCACTCTGTAAAATGATACAATGCCAGTTATTCAATTTGTTCACCCCAAATTTATCTAAATATCAGATTCATTGAAAAATATGCATAAATCCATTTACATTAAACTAGTTCTTCTCATTATACTGTATGATTCCCTTCTCTATTAAATCTGGTATTTCAACGGCCAACCAAGGTGCCAATCCCAGTGCCATCGCCTGTGCTATACCAAATTTCGGGGCATTTCGTGCCCATAGTGGTTTAAAGTGATCGGTCAAACAAATTTTTCCACCTCGGTACATTTTTGCAGTTTTGCCATCGAGCTCGGGTAATGCAATTTCAGGTGCGGTTGTCGGGTAAGTGATCGGTATCTGAAAAAAAAATAATTCCTCATTATCTATTATGAATTACACCATATGTCGTAATTGATTACGGATGGCCTACATCAAATTCAACATCGAACTCATATTTCAGTAGATTATGCATGTACCAACATTTTCCAAACCATTTTGTGCCTTCTTTATTCGATTCAAGACGAAACCAATCTGTTCCGGAATCTTTATTATTTTGAACGTACTTAATCAATGCCATGTACTCCTCCTTCAAACGCTTTGGCCATAGCTCTTTTTCACGTGGTCCTGCTTTTGTCTGCAACAATGGTATACCACTTAATGTTTTGCGTGTGCTATCATCAACCATTATTTAAAATTGTATTAAATTAAAATTTTCAAAATAATGTTGAAATAAGACGTGTCAATATCACAAACAAATCACTTTCACACCAAACGTCACTTTGACAGAAGAAAATAACATAAAAAAACTACAATAAAAATGGTATCCCCTTATTTTCGGCCAGTTTTAGGTCGATTTGTGATGTGACAGCAGACATTTTTAACAGTCTCGGCATAGTTGTGTAGTTTTGCACGATGCACGTGCGTATTAATTAAAAATATATAAATTGTTTTTAATAAAAAATTGTACATAAAATAGCCTAATCATGGCGATGTTAGCAGAAGGTAAACGAAAGAATCAATCCTTTGCCTTACAGCCACGTGGTAAACCACTATACGAGAGCTCTAACAGTTTTGGATCCAAAATGATGACAAAAATGGGATGGGAGCCGGGAAAAGGACTTGGCGCTAATGAAGATGGGAAATTAGATTTTATCAAAGTGAAATACAAGAATGATATCGAGGGTATTGGGTTTGAGGCACGTGACGATCAGTGGACTCAGCATGAGGATGGTTTTAATAAATTATTGCAAACTCTGTCGAATTCAAATTCCCAACAAAATTCCGATGAAGAGGACACGCGGCCCATTAAAGGGTTCGCGACTACCGATAGCGTGAAAGTAAAGTCTAAATATAAACCGAGCGGCGAGTCTCTGGAACAAAAATCTAAAACATCCCGTACCCGGGTGCATTATAAGAAATTTACAAGAGGTAAGGATTTGTCACAGTACAGTGAAAAAGATTTGGCCAATATTTTTGGCAAAAAAGTGTCTGAGAAAGAGGAGGCGGTAGCGGTTACCCTTATTCCTCCTTCACAGGAGTCCGCATCAGCGGATGAAACTTTTGTCTCTTCGGTATTTACAACCACAAGTGCTTTGTCGTTAAGCGATTACTTCAAATTGAAGATGAAAAATAAAAATCAAATCGATACGATAGAAGCGGAAGCGGAGAGCACCATTGAAAAGCCCCAAAAGAAAAGGAAACTAAACAAAATTGATCAAGAATCAGAGGTTGTTATTGAGGAGGTCGAAGTTGTTGACAAAAATAAGAAAAGCAAAAAACGCAAAGAACGCCTTGAAATGTTGCCATCAGAAGGAGAAACGTCCACTGTTGAAATTGAAATTCAATTAAAGAAAAAACGAAAAGATAAATTGGTTGAGGCAATCGAACAGCCAGAACCAATAGAAATTCAATATAAGGAGTTGTCGAAAAAGCCCAAGAAGCGAAAAAAAGCCATTGGACTGGAAGAAGTGATCGTTAAAAAGAAAAATAGATCAAAATCCTCCAATCGAGAAGGTGAATCCTAACAAATTTTTATATCTTTAAGGTAATAAGGCTGCTTCATGCCACTTTAGATGATCAGCAACAAGTGGCTTTATTATCAAGCCATCATAAAAGTCAATTTTTTAATCGATTGTATTATTTTCAGAAGCAAGCCCGAGTGTAATGTCCATCCAGCCAAATTCGTTAAAACAATCCGAAATCGAATTTAATCGAGTGCGAGCGGAGCAAATCTGTAGCTATCTGCAGAGCTGCCAGAGACTGATGGCACAAACCACCCTTACGTTACATCCAATAACGGCCGAATTAATTCGCAACGCAAACATATCGAAATTCAGAAGCAGTAACATTAGCCAAATTATGGGATACGGATTAACCCATGACGTAGGTCTTGAAGTTCTTAAAGATGTAAAAGTTAATCTAGCTCAAATGCTTAAGGAAACTGTGACCGGAGAAAATCCCAATCTGATCATATTTTAATACATATATGTATAAATAAAAAATCGGTTAAGTTATAATTATTTTATTATGCTTTCACATTTAGTAAACATTTAAAAATTGAGCGGATTAAGTTTATAAATAAATACAGCTTCGAATTTTAAGCTTACACGTGTGTTCCTGTAACCCATCCTAGTAAAAATATTGTCGATAAATTAATCAGATCACCTCCTTGTCGAATAGCCTTCTGCTGCTGTAAATGATTAAACCAGCGGGAGACATTTAAATGTGTCTCTTTGTCGAGAGGGCCCAAATTCCAAATAGTCTCCTGTATCGTGTAGTAGACTGCTAAATCGGCCAAACTTAATTGATCAGCAACCAAATATGATCGAGTCATTAGATAGCTATTTAATTCCTTTAGCAGTACATGAGCAACATTTCGATCCCGGGCCGCATTGCTAACAAATAAATTGGCATAATCCAACCACTGTGCGACTTGACACTGATATTCAATTTCATTTATATGTTGCACAATATCTTGTTTACTTTCTCGTGCTAGTGATAAAAGTATTGTCGAGTAACCGGATAGCATTTCATCCGATTTGGTTGTACGCGTAACAATCTGATAATAATAAACTTTTATTCATAAAACTGATGAAATCGAAAATTACATACTACTTAGGCGCTCACCTTATCGGCATTATAGCCCAATTTGCCTGGATTTACACGTAAGTAATTTGCGATTTTATTAACATTCTCAACTGATGGCATTTTTATTTCGTTAAATTCAGGTTTTTTCTTACAACAACTAATTTATATACAAATACAAAAATAAATAGAAATCTATCGCCACGCGAGTTCAACACAATTTAGATAAATATTGACCTTTCTGTCAAACGATTGGTAAAAAATGGGAGGAAATACTACACCATGCTTCTTTTCATCACGGCTTCCCCACTGCCACTCGGTATGGTTAACTTGCTATAATTTGACGTTAAGAAATAATTATTTTAGTCTTTATTCCACAATGAACATATTTTTTGAGTAAAAAATAATGAGAAACCGAAAAGAGGAGAGTATACTATACATATTAAAATTACGTTAGAGTGACAAAGACAACAAATGCTGCCATAAAAAGTATTGAGTTTCATACTTTTTATGGCAACATTTTCCACAGTAAATTTTACTGAGATTTTTTTTTGTTTCGTTTTGGTACGTGGCGAAATTATATTTTTATCTCGCTATTTTTTTACTGAAAAAATATGTTTCATTGTGGTGGAATAAAGGCTTTTGTCATCATTTTTTGTATGAAAGCGGTTAAAAAATGTAGTAGACGGCATATTGAAATCATAGAGGTAAGTACTATAGAGTGAATGTTAGCAGCTGTCAAGTGAGTCAAATTCGGAGGGTAAAAGAGAAAGCATATAAATCAACGGGTCGTATTTAGAATTTGTTCAATCGAAATTAAAAACTACAGAAATTCACAATTATTTTTATTCCAATATAGTACGAATATATTTTTTTTTTATTTTCGGTAAAAAACTGTACTTATAGTATTCCAAAATAAAAAGTAATTATGAAAAGAAAAGCACGTAGAATATGTACGTAGAATAGGTAATAAAAAAAATGTGACACTGGAAATATAACATATGTTTACAAACACAAAATGAAAAACCCCACGCCGGCAATCAAAATTGTTTACTTAATTTTCTCTGATTTATAACTTAAATTAAGGATACCACAAATCACTTTCTTCTAAACATAATTTACATTTTATTTTATATAAACACTTAGTAAACTTACTGATGGTAAGATATGCCTTTTAGAATTTTGGTGTATTTTTGAATTTTTCACAATACACTTCATTTTACTTAAAAGTTTGTAATTTTTATTATCAAATGTTGCACTACTACAAACATAAACCACTAAATATCTGATAATGTTTTTATTATTTTAATGTATTTTAATTAATAATTTTAATACTTTTTACGCTATTTGCCGTAGGCAATAATTTTAAAAGCACAAAATTGAGTCGTCACTGCGCACATAAACAAATAGCTGATTTGGGGTTTTTCATTTTGAGATATAAGTAAGCCATATGCTTTTTATATAACCATCCTGCTCTGACGTGTCTCACATGAAATAGCAAATTTTATATAGGTAAAATTCTAACACCGATTCTAAGAGTATTAATTCTATTATTGAAATTCTTCTATCTACGTCAAAATATGCATGCTGTAGCCCTTTTCCCGCCAGTCAATTTTTTTACTCTACCTTAAGTCCATCGTACACAAATGTGTACATAGACATGAAAGGTTGTAATGTCTTCTGTAATGATTTTAACGGATCTCAGTTAAATCGGAATTTTTTTTGAAAAAACATTATAATTTGATAACAAATAAATTATATAACATTTTAATTATTTGTTTTTGATAAAATATTAATTATTTTATTATAGTTATAGTGTTATTTTTCGGACGAAAACGATTTAACGAAGTTTGATACCGGTATCATGATATCGTCCCGTATGCACGTGCAGATTGAAAATTTGACAGATAATGACCATATATGTACAAATATGGGGGAAAATAGGCATGACATTTATATTGTTGAGGTATTTCTTATTATTTTATTGCAATTGGATTACAAATTTTTTATTTTAGACAACTTACTAGCCCTTGCGCAATGGATTAATAAATTAAAGTTTATAAAATTTTTAATTTTAATCGAATACATAAGTAGAAAATTAGATTACAATATTGCGCCGTGAGCGCGTCTTTTCAACACATCGTGTTTACAAGATTTTTTTTTATAGAATCGTATTTTTTTTTATTTTATTGAAAATGAAAATTAATATAATTTTATGTATATTTAGTATTTTTATTAGTTGTAGAAACTTGTAATAATCAATCCTTTTTCTGTACTTTTATGTAAAACCCAATTGCTAGCTTTTTGAACCATTCAATTTTGAATGTTTGATTGTTTGTACACGTTTTGGTAAAGTTGATCGATCAACATTTAATGCTACAGCCAATTCTGATTGTGTTTGAGAAGAATTTTCAGCCAATAACGTTTCCAATTCAGCATCTTCAAATTTTTTGACTGGTTTTCCATGCTGTTATCTACAAAAATCATCATTTTTAAATCGTCGAAACCATTATTTGCACGTTGGATTCGATGGAGCATGTTCACCGTAAACTTCCACAAGCAAACGATAAGCTTCCGCTGCACTTTTCTTTGCAATAAAATAATGTAATAAAACTTCCCGGAAATGATGTTTATTTGGAATATAATTCGACATTTTCAAGGAGTTATAAATACTACTTGTTTAAATGTTTTACACTTCAAAAAATGTCGCATACTGCGTTTGACAGCTGGATCACAGAATAGATATTATCCGGAAGCGCCATTGAGTTGGCAGAAAAAATTACCTATCGACCATTATCTTACCTTTTTTTACGACTCTGGACTGTAATTATTTTAATATTTATTAATACATATTTATATTAAGATATTTAAATAGCAGCAAAGAGCAGTAAATTGATGCTGCTGGATGAGGAATCTATTAATGCCGCAGATGCAGCTTCATTCAATATAATTTCTTTAAATCAAACTTTTCTATTTAGATTACAAAATAGTAGATTTGTTTTATTAAAAAATTCTATATGTATTCTAAAATTGTGATTTTCCACCATTTAATAGCGAATCCACCGTTCCACACTTTGACTCTTTCGTCGCGATTCTTTCCTCGTTTCCTTCCCGTTCACCAACAAACTAGCAAGCGTTTGTTAGTTCTGCTTGGTGTGTTTCATCTTAAAAGACTATAGACACACCAAGCGTCGACGGCGAGCGGCGAATTTAAATATGCATTAATTTATTTATGTATTGTATAGAAACGATAGTATAAACAATTATATACCAAATATTTATAAAAAACATTAGAATTTTTGGATCTTTAATAGAAAAATTGTAATTTTAAGAAATTGTATGAAGTTGCATCCGCCGCCGCGAGATTATATCCCACCCACACTACGTGACCGCAAACAATTGTCCATCGCTGCCTAACTAACCTAAAAATAGTGATACTTCATTTGTGGTCCATACATTTCTCATTCGCCATTTACATATGCAGGCCTATTATTTACCTATATTAAAGATTTATAAAACAAACGTCTAAAATTCTCAAAATTATCCTAAACAAAATAGTCACCGCGCCGATCTTGGGGGAATGGATCTGCACGTCGAGTTGTATGGAACGTTTGGATTTTGACGCGCCAGCGCCACGCTTGGTGTGTCTACAGTCGTTTAAGGCCTAGACACATCGAGTGCGGCGCATCATATTTCAAATGATACATAGACCTACTACTCGATGCGCATATCCTTTCAAAACAAAAGCGGCGCGGCGATTTTTTGTTTTGATTAGTTTTGAGAATTTTGTTTTATTAATCTTTAATATTGATCAATATTTTTAGGTTATGTTTGGCAGCGATTGATGAATTTTTTGGGCCGCTTGGTGTGATATAATTTCGCAGCAGCAGATGCAACTTTCTTAAAATTACAATCACAAAACCAAAATTTGTAAAGTTGTTTTATGAATAATTGGTATATATTTGTTTATAGGTTATGATTGGTTTCTATATTTATGGTTTCTTTACAAAACATGACGCTTGGTGATGAATAACAATGCGTATATAAAATGTACCTTATGCAAATCGTGTACAATATTAAAAATAACAAAGCGGGTTTCTTTCAAGACACTTTAAAAACAAACTCGAGACTTGTTACAATTACATGTTTTTTCGACAGATAGGATCAAAATAAATTATGGACATCACGCATTTAACTTAAGTAACACAAGACAGAGACCAGTGATCAGTAAAATTTGTCTCTTTTTAGCAAGCACAATTTTATATATTTTCTCTCTCTCTCTCTCCCTCTCTCTCTAAGACACGTTCATTGCAAGGTTATTGAGAATTTATGCCACAACATTGACCAACGTATTAAAATTGACCGTCAACCAGATCTCTCAAGACGCCAAACAACGCAGCCGATTGGAACGAATATTGTTATTGGGACTGCTTCTGTCGAATCCGTTTCTAGCGAAATTATATCCGCTGTAACTCCGAAGGAATGGTTATTTGTACCCCGAAGATCAATGTCTACTACTGATTATCAGTTTAAAAATTTTGTTAATCAAAAATTTCAAATATCGAGTTCTAACTGCCATAGAATTGAACCAATACCTAATGATCATTTTGTCAGAGATTACATTTCGTACAAAATCGCTGTTGATGCAACTGAATTGGAGAATTGGACTCTCACCGTCATCCTGGTCACAAAATATTCTCGTTAAAGAGTACCAGGCTCGTCTTGAAAATTTTCGTCATCAAAATCGAGCACTTCTCTTTTTCGATTTTTTCGAATTTCAACTTTTTTCGATTCGAAGTGATGGTACAAGGTACAACCATGTGAGTACAAATTTTATCGTAACCAGAGATTTCAACCTACTAAATATTACATACATGATTTTTTATTACCAATTAACGTAACATCAGATATTGAGCATAATTTTGTAGACACTGTATCTACGTGTGCTTAAAATCAAATTAATTGTACCTATAAAAAATTATAGAGATAGGTATTTAGATTTAGTTTTTTTTCAAATTTTCATGATAGTCTATACAATTACTTTCCATTTGTTAATTCTGTTCTGATATTCCTATTTCTGAAAAAATTATATATATTATGACTATAGGAATGGTAATATTTCCGGGTTAAGTGAATCTTTATCTACATTGATTGGTGGTTACTTTTTGGTGATGATGATATTATGTAATCTTAATATTGATAAGTTTTGTGAAATTTTGTTCGCTATCATTTATGAATTTGTACCTAGAAACAGTTTTAAACCAATTTACCAAATTATCCACCTCATTTCACTAACGAAATGATTAAATTACGCAACTATAAAAATAGATATCGTGTGAAATTTAATTAATAATCCTTCCTTATATAATAAAACTGGAAAATTGGAATCACATACAGTTCATTAACAAAAACAGAGAGGATTATAATGAGTATTTACAGGTTATTGAATATAAAATATATTATGATCCTAATTGTTTTTGGAAATTTGTTAATTCCAAATATAAAGAGCTGCCTACAACTATGTATTTTGATCAAAAAAGTAGTTCCGATTTAAACGAAATTGTAGATTATTTTAGGAAGTTTTTTCAAAGTGTATACAAATTTTTTGACTGTTCTAACTGTTGATGTTCCATGTGTGCCCGAATCTAAAATTATTAATGTATTGAACTCTTTCAAAAATGGTTGTGGTCCGGACGGAGTTTCCTCGTATATTTTGAAATTCTTAAAATATCAACTTAGCTGATCCTTGAAAATATTATTTGAAAAATCTTTAAATACTTCAGTTTTTCCACAGAGATGGAAAATATCATAAATTATTCCAATTTATGAGGCAGGTGATCGTTTCAATATAGCCCATTACAGAGGTATCTCTATTTTATCATCAATCCCCAAGTTCTTTGAGGCCATATTAATATGATACACCAAATCATCAAACATCAACACCAAATCATCATACATAAACTCAAGTTGTTTGGACAGATAAAATAAAATAAACGTTGTTTCCGGTGTTCCGCAAGGCTCACACCTTGGTCCTCTATTATTTACAATATTTGAAAATGACTTGATGTATTTATTGCATTACTCAAAGAGACTTATGTATGCAGATAATCTGAAACTTCTCTGTCGCATTGTTGACCCCTCCGATGTCACTAAATTACAATCTGACCTGGATTCGGTATTCTTGTGGTGTAGCAGGAATCATTTAAAGTTAAATACTAAGAAGTGTGCTGTTATTCTTTTTCAAGAAAAAGAACTCTGATAAATTTTGATTATAATATTAATAACAAAACAATAGCTCGGGTTATCCAAATCACAGGCTTGGGAGTAACGTTTTACCCCACACAGAGTTTTATTCCGCATATTGATAAAATTATATCAAAATCGTCATTTTTGTTGGGTTTCATTCTGCGTCTCTCTAAAGATTTTAAAGAAAAGCGGACTATTCTAGTTATTTATATCCAATATATTATTAAAACAAAAATTTATATTTCTTTTTTATATATTTTTTAAATTTTTTAACGCTTTATATAATTTTTAAAATAATTATTTTAATAAATTTTCTACACTAAATATATATATATATATATATATATATATATATATATATATATATATATATATATATATATATATATATATATATATATATATATATATATATATATATATATATATATATATATATATATATATAAAATTCTGTTATATATAATTTTTAAATATTGCTACTCAAAAAATGCATCCTAAATATATACAATAAAAAATTTAATTAATATTTTTCATTTTAAAATATTAATATATATAATTTCTTTTTATATAATTGTTTTTTATTTAATTAATGTACGAGTATTTATGTACATATATAAAGACATTTATATATGCTTAAATATACATTTATAATGTTTATTATTTATTTTATTTAATTTCATCCTTTTTCTTTAAATTAATTTTTGTCATGATTTTAAATTATTATTGCTTGACTTATAAATGACTTTTTAAAAATAGTTAAAAATAAAACAAATGAATTAATAAAAACTTAACAAAACAAATTAATTATACATATTTTATTTTTACTTGTTGGAAGAATTTAAGTTTTATTTATATTATATATAATTTTAAATATAATATTATGTTTACATATTTTTGTTTGTTTTTCTTTAATTATATAAAATAAATAAAGCCATTATATAGTTTAATTAAAAATAAATAATTAATTTGATTATATTTTGTTTGTTTTTTCTTAAATAATTAAGTAACAAGTTTATTTATTATATTTTTTTTTGATTGATTCTATTATTAAATTTATTTTATTTATGGTTTAATCAATAAAAAAAAAAAATTTTAATTTGTTTAACAACAAAATTGTGTAATTATTGTGGCGGTAATTGAAAATTTTTGGTTCAAGCCATTTTTGTTTATTGTTATTAATATTATAAAGATGGATATTATTATTACATTTTTTTTATATAAATTAATAAATAAATAACGCACTTCTAATTTTATTATTTTATATTAATTCGTTCGGTTTTTAAATAGATTTTTTAAATTAATAAATTATAACAAATTTAAATAGGTACATACTTCATTTTTATTGAGCTTCTAGGTTTATTTGTAAAAATATTTACTATATAGAAATAAGAAAATTTATTAGAAATCGATATGTGAGATGGTTTTAGACTTTAAAGTACTTCAACATTAAAATTAAAACAAAATGCCTAAAAATGGTGGATGTCATTAAATAATGTCAGAATGTGCTTAAAAACAAATGCTTACTATAGGCTGATTTAGTAGTTTGACTTTATAAATATCATAGAAATTAAAATTATTGATTAATGTCGGCAGTCGTAGTTTAGCAATAAAGATTTTTGTTTTTTTGTTGGGAGGTAGGAAATGTTCAGGTGTGAAGCATCTTAATAATGGGATTCAGCTGTTTGAAAATAATTTCTTGTTTGGACCCAGGGAAAAAAATGTAAATAGAAAAAATGTTTTTGTACATGATTTGCTCATTTGTAAATATAATATTAATTAATATTTTGATTTGTTTAATTAAAACATTCTGACATTCTTTGTTTTTGTTTGAGCTATTAGTTTGTTAAATATTATATTTTGTTTTCTTTGTCTGTTTGTTGATCTACATTACTGAAGAATAACTAATTAGCCCGTAATTAATTAAATTATTACTGTTTTTATAATAATTAGTAAAATTTGTAATTTTTTTATAGAAAATTTATCTCATCACTTATATATTTTTGCATACAATTAATTATATAAATAAAAATGATTAAATATCCAAAGCCTTTTCAAAAAACTTACGTACGATTTAGGGAGGATAATCTTGATAATAGATCATGTTTTGATGGAAGATGGCAACCTCAGCCCTTCTATTAAAGAAACGCAATGACGTACATAATTACACATAAAAATAAATATTTAAAAAAATATTATGGATTAGTATATAAATAATAAAATGAATAAATACATTTTGATAACAATTCTAGCAATATCTAAATAATTATTAATATCTATAAAATAACAAACAATAAACTAAATTTCCATTCAAATTGTTTAAATTAACGAGGGACATTTTTCCAACAATTTTGTGCAACCATGATGTAGTTAGGTTATGTGTTAATTGACGATTGTAGAAGTAAGAAAAGCGCCGACATGCGTAAAAAATGTGACTAAATGAGTTATGCCTTGACCATAGATATATATATAACCAGAAGAGACATTGCGTAGACCAAGACATTTTTTTCTACCTTAAATTTTTTATAGGAAACATAACTTTTAAATATGAATATTAATAATCACAGTAATGATTTTATGGTAACTAACTGTTTTTTGTTGAAATATGCCGTCAAATATTCATTATGAGTCCATAATTGTTTATTTGAAATAAATTTATTCAAAAATAACGAATTTTTCCTACCTCACGGACCGAGTTCAAAAAAATGAGTCCAAATTTTTCCATAGTAAAATAACGTTATGTCTATTTTGCTGCGCGCAATACAAGGATTTTTGAAATAAATTAACTTTACCTTAACTTAAAATCGATTTAATTGTAATTGTACACATTTAATTCGGTTATTTAATGCATTTGGCATATTCTTTACGATTTACAGTTAAATAGAAATTTGTATTTGAATTAATTTAGCTAACGGAAAAACTTTTGAAAGCGTAATAGTTAATAGATATCCGACTTCCATGTAGTTTAATGCAGTTTACTTTTATTTTATGTTTTAAAGCTTCAGACGACGCCATTTTTTATTTTTATTTTTATTTTATTTTTTTATTTATTTTTATTTATCTTTAATCTATTCTGGGGCCTAGGCACTTCTGTTCTAATGTCTAAAAATGACTTTCTTATAATTTAGTAGTGTAGGTGATACAGCACAATTGATAGGCCTGCGCACAATAGTTTGTAGGTCATTAAGTTTCACAATCAAACACTTTAAGATAACTGTCGCCCAACCCACAATGGTGGCACAATTTAGCCTAGATAGAACTAGCCACTTACAAATAAAGTACGACATTATCGGAGACAATCCCCAATCCAAATTGCCTAAAACTCTGCAAATTTTGCGAGATGATTTTACGCATCAAGACTTAACAATGTGACGGTTTGTTGCATTAAATCAAATATGATATTCAGATATTTACTTTAGATAGTTATAATTAGGTCATCATTCTGAGTGCAAAACAAAGTACATAATCCTGTGGACAACGCTTGGCAATTTCAGAGTGACTGAGAGGAGGTCGTTAATACAAAATCTGATACAGAAATTTATTATTGTAGCAATATAAATGTCATAAAACACTTCCGCACTAACCCGGATGGTATCTAAATTGAAGTTGTGTCGCCCACACAATGCGCGAGTTCTGTAATCATGTTGCATGTTACTGATAGCGAAATAAAAGACATGGTCCTTAATAAATCGATTTACGATTCTCGACTTGCTGGGGTGAAACGCTTTGGGTCTTGGGTATAATCGGATTTGACGCTTTGGGTCAGTATAATCGGATTAGAACTAAACATACACCCACGCAAGTTGTAGGGAAAGTTGTACCTTGTTCTTCAATTATAATAACCCTTCTGTAATTGGCGAAAGAAAAATCTTGCCAGGACCACCATTTTAGTAAGATGCAAATGAAAACAAACGCCATTGTTGATTATCGTATGTAATTAGCCTATTAGTTAATTCGGTTTACTAATTTTTTTAGAAGTGGTTAATTTCCTCTCAGGTACGCGAAGTACTTCTTAATATTTATAATCAATATTTTATTAAGTGTATAGCGATCGCTGACATACTTTTGAGTTCCTCGCGGATTACATTTTCAGTTTCAAGCTACTAGGGCTTTCCTCAACATTTTAAACTTAGAGCACCGGATACGTTTGTTCTGAGCTTTAGGATTAGTAATCAGAATATAAAAATTTTCAAAGGCTTAATAAAAACTGCATTCGACCGAGAGCTTTTCAGGAAGTTAAAATGCTATATCGATTGAACTCGATGATGTGTGTTCGATCAAGCGAAACTCAATCATTTCACTGCGGACGGAATTGACAAATGCTGTTCCTGTTCCACCTCACTTTCATTATTTTGAATACATCTTGTTAGAGAGGTAATTATAAATTGACGGAAATTGTAATTATGGACTAAAGAAAATCTATATTTTTAGATGCCAGGCATGGGCAACTTAAAATTTTGTCCGATTACCCAGAGCTGTAGAAATAATTACACTCAAACATAATTCATTGAAAATTATATTTTTATGGCGTTCTTCGCCAATTGGTTTAAATTAAATTGGTCTAAATTTTATTCTCTGTAGTTTTCTACTTTGTGCAAAATTGTTTTTGTTGCGATATATTTATTGAATGGTATTGAATATCTCCAGCCACCGCGTGTTCCTTTTTGTAGGAGTCGTTGAGCTTTGTTAATCGCACTTAAAACTGTCACGTCACGTTCAAATACTATTTTAGGACTGCTATTATAAAATAAGACGCAAAAATCACTAACATTAACCATTCCAGAATTTTATCCAAGACAACATGAGTTCCCTACACTAATTTAGATCAACTAAGACTTGCCCAAGGCACAGGCGTTTTTTGCGAATTTGATAGTTTTATGGTGCACTTGATTATAACTTTTATTGACGCCACAAAGTTTCGCAAGATACACTGTTAGTAAGATTCTAAATTGGATGACTATTGAAAAGTAGGTTCCAAATACTATGTTCTTTAAGAAAACAGTTGAGACAGAGCAGGTATCTAAGTAAAATCAATAAGAGATTAACTGGACAAATTTCAAGTCATTACAATTTTCATTACAATTTTCTAAATATGAGCATAGTTGGTTAATACATGGCAAGTTCCATACAACATATCCAAAATCCAGAATTTTATTCAAAATTGATGTTAGGTTCCCAATCCAGCTAATTAGTTAAGAAATGGCGTAGTTTCATTAAGCATGGCCGAGGGGACTTAATGATGAAACACAACAAGCAGCAGCAGCGATCAGCAAATTTAAATATTGGCTTAATGTGTGTGTGTAATGATCTAAAATCGTAATTTATGTGTAAATATAGGCATTTTTTTTTTGTAGGCCACAGCATCAATAGGCTCCACATTCAGCAGCACCAAAAACCTGCCCGTCACTGCAACAATTCGATTTTCTAATTAAAATAAGACAAACACCTGCGCTGCTTGGTGTGTACGCTTATTGACATTCATTGGTGTGGATTGTTTGGAACATGCTACGCTGATTTTGGTGTGTTTCGTCCTTTATTTGAATAAGTACGTCTACACAGAAATATCTGCAAAATTGTGTCTTGACTAAATGTAATCATCGAGCAATAAATATATAAGAGAAATCAAGTAGTGCAAATTTTATAAGCCAATTTTTCCGAGGTTAATTTTATTTTATAATTTTAATATATTTATATACACAAATTTAATTTTTTTCTATATTTAATCCATATATACATATCTTATAAACATATCGGCATAGTTGTTTTATAGTTCATGGTTCTTGTTAGGCTTATACAGATTGCCAAAAGTAAAATAGATTAACCTCGGAATCTCTACATGAGTCCGTTTATGTATATTTTGCTTTATGATGTAATACATGTAGTTTCTATTTTCAAATCTAGTAACAACGACCAAGAAGTGTAGATTATTTTCTTTCAGATAATAGAAATTGCGTTTTGTTTGTTGTTACGTCGCAAATAAGTCAGTTCAATTGGTGCTTTCAGAACCCAACTTTTGGTATCATGGTTAGTGAACTCTTCGCCAATTTGATTTAATAATTTCATAAAGTATAAAATATCCATAAGGTCCATAAGGTTGGTTTTTTAGGGTTGGACTGACTGACTTATTTGGCGCCGTGGATGGTGCCAAATAAGTCAGTCAGTCTGTAAAAAGTCTGGAGCGTTCCATTTTGCCATTGTTCCATTTAGAAAGATTGAATATCAGAACTTCATTCGCTGGTATGTTAAAAGTAGTTAGTTCCATGCGGAATTCCAAATTCCAAAACTTTGTAAATAGATTATCTTGGAATCCCAGTCCAGTCCTCTACACACTAAATTTGGTATTAATCGGGTACGAATTGGCCTAGTTCTGTTATAGGCAAATCCCAGAAATTCGTCCAATCCAGATTTACCTCTCAAATTTGACTAAAATTTGTTAAGAAAGGGCCTAGTTTCATTTAGCATGGCTAAATTCTAGAACTTCGTTCAATGTTAATGATAGAATTCCAATCCAATTCACTATACCAATTTTGACAATAATTTGTTAAAAAGTGGCTAATTTCCATTGGTCTATGAGCAAATTCCCAAATAACTTCAACAATTCATGTTATACTATGTTCAGACTAGGGATTAGTACTCTAGATTTGTGAAGTAATGTGGCAAAGTGGCTGACATCTGACGGAATATTTTGGAACTAGAGCGAAATATGATCGACTTTTCAAAAAACTACTTTTAATGTAATATAAACTTCATAGATGACTATAATTCGACTGTATGTTATGTAAAATGTACAATTTGTTTAAATTAATAACAACAAATGATGAAATAATAATAAAATGGAATGAGGCTTTTTCCCGTATAAACAAATATCTCCTTTCGCTCCCATAGGTTATGGCGCCAACTATAGGCGGTGATTAAAATGCCAATAGTCTGTCAAGTTAGATTACACTAAGCCATATGAGTTAAGCTTTACCATATGAGTTAATTTAGAGGTTTGGTAGAAAATATAGATTAAGTGATTATAGGACCTCACTTTTAGCGATTAATGACCGAAATAACTTTCATTTCTTGTTTGGCAATTCAAATTTTTTATTTGACAATTTGATTAATAGATTAAAGTTACATAAAATTAAATGTTAATTTAAAAATGGAAATAGTGTTAAACTGTTTGGTGCAAATTAACTTATTTCGTTAAACGAATTTTCTTGTTTATCTTGTTTATTTTGTGTCATACAACCCAATTAAAAAAAATTCTGATAGCTTTGCAGTATGACCGCGAGGTGCAGTACAGCCTAGTTCTTAAACAATATTTGCCTTGAGCGAAAGATGAATTTGCTTACACGAGAAAAAGTCTCATTCCATTTTATTATTATTTCATCATTTGTTACATTAATTGTAAACTAATTGAACATTTTACATAAAATACAGTCGCATTATAGTCATCTATGAAGTTTATATTACATTAAAACTAGTTTTTTGAGAAGCCAATCACCTTTCGCTCTAGTTCCAAAATATTCCAGCAGATGGCAGCCACTTTTCGTTAAAATAAGGCGATTGTAGATAAAAGGGATTTTAATAAATCTGTTAAAGTAGGATTTTGAAAAGCGGGATTTCGTACGGATCTCCAAAAGATCACATTATCACATTAACATGGGGAAATCCACCAACATGGGGAGTGTAGCACCAATCTGATATGTAAATGGAAATCAAAATTTGGTACAACTATCCAATGTTTACGTATCGTTTTCGAATCGCAATGTTTAGAGGGTGGAAAACTAGGGGCGGTATGTTGTACCATCACTTCGAATCGAAATTCGAAAAAAGTCGAATGGCGGTATGTTGTATCATTTTCGAAAAGCAAAAATGATACAACTTTCACTTATTCGATTCGACTTTTTTCGAATTCGACTTTTTTCGATTCGATGTGATGGTACAACATACCGCCCCTCAGACACTTCGCGTTAAAAAGCAAATATCTAGTTATAAAATAGAGTATTGTAAAGAAAAATATTGTTACCTTTTTCAAAATCGCTGAATGCATACAAAGTGGACATTCAAAAACCTTTTACCTAATAAAGAAACTTTATATTGTATCAAAATCATAATTATTAATAAAATTTCTTCCCTATGATTTTCGCGATGGAGTGAAAAGTTTTTGAACTAAAAAAAATGTTTTATCATAATAATGATAAGGTGTTTAATTTTAATTAATATTAAATTAAAATATTTACTTTAATTTTTGTTGTTATTTGATTTACAGATTTTAATATAGGCCTTTATATTTTTATTTTATTTTATGTAAATATTTTTCTCTCATTTGAAAAACAATTAAAATACACATATTAATTTAATAATCAATTAATATTTACATTAAATAATTAATATTGTATTATATATATTTTTATTTATATTATATTGTATTTAAAATGTCTAAAACAATAATATTGTCAAAATTCGCGATTATTGGATTTTTCTTTAATTTTAATTTAATAATATACTATTATTTCTTAAATATAATTAATTAATTAATTATTTTTTATTTGGATTTTATCTTAAATTTTTTTTTAACATTTTTATATTTTATTTACAAAAACACAACCATTTCTGATGAATAATTTCTGTTTTTGAATTTATTATTATTTTTTATCTATTAAAAAATATTAATTTTATATATTTTTAGTACATAATATGATTATACAAAGTTTAAATTAGTTTTAATAGCAAAAAATTAAAAATAGAGTAAATTTATTGAAAGTATAATTAATAAATGTTGTAGAGTTCTATAATATTATTATATAACAAGAGAATTGACATTGATTTGTTAATTTAAGTTTTAAATTTATTATTTTAAGAATTAACAAAACTTAAAAACAAAAAACGAAATCTTACATTTATTTATTGGTGTTACTGTATATAAATTTAATTTATGATTATTTACTAGAGATTTTTATTACATTTGTGTATGTGAGTTTGAGCATTAGATTGTAGATTAGCTCCAGAAAAGCTGGATATGTTTATTGTATGTTTTTGTTTTAGAAAGAGATAGAAAACATTTTTTAGATTTGTGTTATGACGCGAACCTTGAAATAATCATAAATCACTTTTTGTTATTCTATAAATTTTATTTACACATTAATATTAATAATTTTATCCTAATTATTATTTATTTATATAATAGTTAATTTTCCCCTGAAAAAATATAAACAAAAATTTTAACAAACCAAAAATTAAAAAATTAATTAACAATTAATGTTAAATATTATATATTTATAATTATTTAATTGTTTTTTTTTAATTCATTCATTTATTAATTTACAAATAAATTAGAATATGCACTTTACCATTAATCTTATAATTTGTTTTTTTTTTAAATTTTGTTTTTATATAATTTCTTTAATTTCACTTTTTTCATAAATTCGTAATTTTGTAATTTAAAATAATGTAAAATTAATTTCATTTATTATGTACACATAAATATTTCAATTTGAAAATTAAAAATAATGGAATTAAAGATAAATTAATAATTTAATTTTAGTTAATGGAAGATAGAAATTTATATGTAATAATAATTATTTTTAATTATTTTTGTTTTGTTTGGAATGTTTCAATAATTTGGTTTTGAACGTAATTAAATTAATTTGTCGAGTGCTTAAATGTCAACGAATTGTAATCGTTTGAGTTATAATAAATTATTTTTAAGTGATAAAAGTGTGTATTCGAGAAAAATTTGTATTCTGAAAGTTTTATAAAATTTGTAGAAATAAAAAGTATTCGGGAACGACCTCATTCAAAATTTCAAAATATTAATTTTTTCTTAATTTCTTTTTTGGCATTATATACAATTTATTTGTTTACAAGTTTTAATCTTTAATTTATTTCTGTTTTTATGGTACAATTTATACAACAATTGTAATTTTTTAGTACGCTTATCTAACACGATATTAACGGTTGCTTATGAATCATCTGAGGGGTTTCAAATATCAAAATTCGACAATTATGCTTGTGAACATAATCACTGCCTCTGGGCCTAAATTGCCATGACCTACTTGGTAGATTTTATTATACATCTAAATTGTATTGCCCTGTGCATCATATGTAATGTGGATCACTTTTATAAATCTATCGATTCGCGAAAGATTAAATGGCAAAAATGCTTGGAAACCAGCAGCAGAAACAATTGGTTTTAATACCTCTAAGTCACTTCGGTTACCCACCTACTAGGCGCACCCTACTTTTGGTTAGTGCGAAACTTTTTGATCCGTTAGACTGCCTCGTTCAATAATAATCGTTGAAAAATTTATGATGAAAGAGCTTTGGTTAACCGTTCAGTTCTACAGGAGAAAGTTCTTTCACTATCTAGCAGAGAAAGAAATAATAAATCTACTGTTGCAAAATAAATTATGATGCGACCTATGGTCTAATAACATTGCAAACGATAAGCGTCGAATTAAATGCTGTCCCCAGTCAACAAATTTGATAGAATACAAGGAGAAAATTTTAACGGTTCAATACTTCAACAAAGCACATAGTAACGGCAAGTTTACTCAAAGAACGAGTAATCCCTTGACCGCCTCTTAAACGCACACTGGAGTAGACTACGCGGGGCCAGTCTCAAAACAACAACTACAGGACACGGCAACAAATCAGCTGTGTACATCGAAATTTTAAGTGACTAGAATTCTATAGCCTTTATTCTGGCTAGGAACATATTTATAACGATAACAGGGTTCCATTTCATTGGACGCTCTACGATTGGAAAAAGAAAAATACGAAGCTCTTCAACAGGCAGCTGCTGAACTTCAACGAATGATAGTCAATATTGTAATTGAACGTCAATTTTATGCCACCGTCTCCCGTCTCGTTTTTTTTTGGTGCTCTGTAGGAATCTGCCGTCAAGTAAATGAAGTTTCATTTAAATAGGGTAATTGAAAGCACAAGTCTTATCAAAGATTGCTTCAGTTCATGGCTTCTCACAACTGTCTCATCCGATCCAAATGCGTTAATGCAAACATCTGAACAAATTTTGGTTGTGGCTTCGCTAATTACAACTTTAGAAAACGGCACATTATTTCTAGAGATATTAGTCAAGCGGATCAGATCTCAGATTCAAACTCGCCAATTGTTGAACTAAACTCTAGAAGAAATAATCTAACAAGGAACTGGTATACTGTATTCAAAAGGCCTATTACAAAACTATAACGGCCCGATTCTGCAAATGCAAAAATTCTATAGCTGCAACTTTAAATAAATTGCTTACAGATAAAAAGATACAGTGTTCTAAAAAATGTATTAACCAAATTGTATTTCATTTTAAAATATTCTATCAAATTCTGTAATTTTATGTAAATTAATTAAAAAATAAATAAAAATAAGAATGTAATATACTGTTGTCAAACAACATATTAAAACACTTGGCGGCATTCGTTTGTATACATCAACAACTATATTTTTTCTGTGTATACCGTGGGAAAACTTTTGTTTTGACTGTAAGTGTGTATTTCATTAACAACATTTAGGCGTATATAAGAAAAAAAAATTGTATGTAAACTACAATTGGCATTCGCTTACACTTTTGTTGGTATAAAGATGCAGAAAATGACAATTTTTCGAGTTATTTTCTATCGAAATCTTGATATGTAACTTTACGTCATCAAATGTGGTGCCACAAAGTTACAGAATAAATCTTATGTTTGTAGGGCCGAGTTACATTTTATGAATACCATTTTAGTACATATCAGAAATTTTACAGTTACCGAGCCTACATATATGTGTCACACACAACGAATGCACAAATACGAATTTCAAATTACTGTTGTTTCTAACCTAAGTTTAGCTGCAATCTCAAGAATTATTCGAAAATACACAGAGTCGCCGTTTCACAAACGAATAACTTTTACACACACAAATTGAGATCGAAAAGATGAACCCAATAGTCTAAAAATAGGAAAATAATTTAGCAAGCGATTTGTTAGAGTTCTCGATGATCGTGATACACTATGAAAAATAAATAAGATGAAGCTAAATCAGGAATATCTTTTAATGATCTCAGAAAGAATTGAACCAAATAACAGACGCCATTGGTAAACTCTAATATAACAAATAATCTCTCAGCTGGCCAACAGAAATAATATTCAAAATCTGATGTTATTAGCACTACACCCGGTTCTCCTAGATTAAAGTTTTTGATTTTAAAGATAAGTAACAACAACTTCGAGACAAGATGCTTCCATATACATTGACAAATTGAGGTTTATGAACTGCTAACCTTTTGATGTCATACCTCAGATCTTGTGGGGGAAAGCTAAGCGGCCAATATTTGCATTTTGAATTGAAGTTCGCAATGCTCAACGCAGAGAAGGACCAGATTCATAAGCCAGAAACTGAAGGGACATTCATCCAACCGACAACGGACCTTTTTATGACATCCTTATAACGTGATGAGTTTGATCATTGTAAACAAAGCAACCAAGAAAGTATTTACACGTTACTACAACCAATTCTTTCATACAGAACAACCATTTAACTTCTCAATTAAATTTATTAGCTCTGTAAACTAATCAGCTGCCATATCAAACAGCAAGTAAAGCGTGGATTAAAATTGAGAACACTGATTGGATTTTTTTTAGCTCAACCGTAACGACGAGTTTGCGATAAGGAAGTGTTGTACCAAAATGTCGAAATGAAGAACGAATAATAAAATTTAGGGTTTCCAAAAGGATTAAGAGGTATAAAGCATTGTGACATTTTACAACGATATGGGATTGGGAGATATGGACTAGAGGAATTGTTATCTTCGTTAAAGAAGTTTTATTGGTTCCAATTCAGACAATTTGTGTCCATTTTTTAAAAGTAGTCGAGAAGAAAGCAAAACTTATACAAACTAAAAGAGGTTTTCAGTACCTAATTGCTGCGTCAAAAGGGATCGAACATATAAAGAAGGTCTTAAAGTTACAATCAATAGCCACTAGTGAGATCCAGTATTCACAACGGTTCTCCAAGTGGCAAAGTGTTGAGTGGAAGCAGAATGCAACACAACACTGATGTAAGACATAACGTTTTAGACGAATTCGATTATAAGAGAGTAAAAATAGTCGTACCTCTGAATGCGGAGAGTAACGGTAGCGATAATGAAGTAGATGCAATTGCAACAGAGTTGAGGGAATATTTATGCTATTTTTAGGTAAATAACCTTGCTTACCATTTTTCTAATATCAAAGAAAAACACAATATGGAGAAATTTTTAAATTGAAATGTTCAATGTGCTAGATTTTGCGCAACGTGTCTAATGTGCCTACAGCCTTTGGGCAAAACTTAAAATCCAGATTTGAGCTTTTCGTTTCAAAGGATGTCAAACATGTTTATGCTAAATGAAATTCTAGAATGTGACTACAACAGTATCAAACAATATTTTAACATTTCAGTAAATTTTAATTACCTTCTCTAACCGTAAAACTGGTTAGTTTGCCGTATATTTCTCATCACAAGTGACCTTTATTGTACACGGAATACAAGTTAAAATTATCAATCAACTACTAACGAATTTTATGAGACTACCTCCTCAGTCTTCGAACAAATAGATCCGCAACTCGATGCCAACTCGATTCAAATTGTAATGGAACCTATAACTAAAATGATTTTCTTAAGGAACTCGACGTTTCTTTAATATTCTGTAAGAAGTGTGCCAATCGGTGAAATAGAGTTATGGAAATCAAGAAATGCCGAGTTCCACATAAATGTCAATTTAGAAATGCTCACCTATGTACACACATAGTTTTAAAATACCTACGCTCACCTATGTACACACATAGGCATAAAACTTATTTCCTGACAAAAAATTTCGCTTCTAATTAAGTTCGGATTTATTTTTACAGTAATTTTTGCATTATTTTTTATAGATTTCCAACATTTTGTTGCCCAAGATACCTTTCATAAATTAATAGCCGTGTTCCATTGGCGTTAGCAAAGTACTTGCAAGTACTTGTGAGTAGATGTTCAATAGAACGCAAATTTGTTAGTTAGAAGTAAAACATAAGAAAACAAAAATTTGGTTGAGTAGTTATGAGTAGCTAGAAGTACTTGCGAATACTTTACTAACGCCAATGAAACGCGGCTAATAAAAAAATTTAAATCGCCTAAATGTTTACAATTAGTTATTCCTAATCATCGAAATTCGTATTTAGAATTATATGTTTTAGGTAGTAGGTTTTTTATTTAGGAAAAGTTAAAGATAAGCTTCACGTACATCGACATTTTAGAAAATCGGGTAATTTCGAGCAATTTCTATACGAAATTGGGAAGTCTACATTTACGTGGATGGTACCGTTTTTGATCAATATTTAATACTCTGCACCATATTACGTTTAATTTCTTACGAAATGTTTGTCTCCTCGTTTTCAAAGGGGTAAGTTAATGTGATTTCAGCTACACTCTAATTCCAAATGATTTAAAAGGTGGAAGCTTCATACCCGCTAAATGTATGAATTAGGTAGAAATAAATTTGACGGGCTTTTACCCATTTACGGTTTGTCAGTGGTTTAAGGTTATGTCTATTTCGCTTTCTTTGGGATAGTCTGACTATCGCCTAATAAACAATTTGTTGAATAAAACTAACCTGATTCATAAACCTTCAATATTTAATCACTTTAATAATTTTTTATCAACAGAGGTGAACTTTTTGTTAGACCCTGAAAATAAATTCAAAAGCTCTTTCAGCGAAAATTTTACAAAAAGACGGGGGTAGTAGAGGAGGGGAACTTGAGCTGTTATGTTAGTAGGCGAGAGTACTATGCAAAGGCATCAGTTTGTAAGAAGGAAGCGAGCGTTTTTGGCACCGTTGTTGAAATCTTTCCTTTTGAAGTCGAAACAGGTGATGGCTAGAGACAGTTCTGCACATTACATTCATAGATGACTTTTATTATACTGTTATATTCTTATTAAAGTCTAAGTGTGAGTTATAATATATTTAAAAGATATTACATAATGGTGAAGTTGAGAATATAGAACGGCGTATAGAGTTGAAAGGCACGGCCAAACTATATAATTAGACTGTGGGGAGAGAACTTAGTAAGTTTAAGCTTTGGAGAACAGATCGCCGATACTAAAAAAAAAATTTGTTCGATGAATTCATTATGAAGAATCTAGGTATCATCATGCGGTTCATGGGTCTGCATGTTAAACGATCCATCTCTTACACCAATAATCAAAAATTTAAAACTCACTAAGAACACTGAGCAACAAGCGAATCTGCTGTACTATGAATAGTTCAGTTACCTAAGTCGATTCTCGATCGGACTGTGCAACTGACGAACATTAGAAAAAGGTAGCACACTACAACATCGAGCTAAGCATTGTGGATAAAAATGGTAAATTGTGACATGAAATTGGATATCTCTTCCAATTAAAATATCCAAAAACAATTCGGACAAGATTGTCGCAGTAATCAAATCGACATCAACTTTCTTCGAGAATTAACATGGGATGGAAAACAACTACTTTTATTAATTTTACTTAAACCTGAAGAAAAATTACCAATAATTTTATTCATTTTTTTGGCACAATGCGATAGAAATGAGAAAATTGATTAAGCGATAAACAATTAAATTTTGTATTTATGGCCGTTCTCAAAATTCTCTGCGATACCAATCCGTATGATCGATTCCTCCGAATATTTCTACCAATTTATAAATTATTCATATATAGTTTTAAAAAACGTTTAACAGAAAAAAAAACGATTTGGTGCTTATAAATTACTTTAACGAATTATTCAGATGAGTCCATTTCAATTTTTTATATTTTCTACTTAAATAATTTAAAATATTAAAAATATATTTTATTTAAAAAAATTAACTAAATTTTCTAACAGACGAAATTTATATAATAATTATTCGAAATTCGTTTTAATTAAATTAATTTAATCTACGTTTCTGCTTATTAAATTTTGTTTAATTATTTTAAAAAATCACACTTTTTTATTAATTAATAATTTTTTTTTTATATTTTTTTAATTAAATTTTATTAGAAAAATATTTAGAAAAACGAAAAAGATTGTCAGCTATTTGGTGATTTATCATTATTTTGAGTATCATGATTTTGTGATGTTTCCGTAAACTGATCAGTAGAATTTGTTATAATCACAGCGTTATCCGTAGCCTCCTCGTCATACATACGTCAGCTACTGCCGTGCTGATCACTTTTTTCATTTTCATAATCAAGCTTGATTAATTCATTCGTATTTTGTGCTGCATTGGCCATTCCGTTTTCTGGGGCTTGTGGTTCACTGTACTCGTAATAAATATTCGATGTATCACGTTGTGCGTTAACATCTATCGGTTCGTGAGTTTCGATTTGATCGGTGCTATCAACTACGGTGGTTGGCGTAAAATCTCCACATGGTGGATCGGTTGGACTTTGTACACATATTGTTACAGTTGGCATCGGTTCTAATTGATTGGTAGAATGCCTTCGAGGCGGATAGTTATCTAATCCCGTTGAGATATTCATTTCGGGTGGTCGATTCGGAGTCTCTGGTTGATCGCCTAGAAGATTAAAACTTTTTTGTAAGTAAATGCAATTTTATATGCAGCTTTCATTTATGTACCATCTTCAACATCCGACTTATATTCATCACTTTCACGATGAACTAAAACATGAACTAGCGTGGTTTCACCTAATTTATTATAAGGTGAAGGTGGTGGTGCTTCAGGTGATGGTTCAGTTACTAAAATACTTACATCGGGTGAAGATGAGGCCGGCTCGTCAGCTTTGTGTGTAAAATATATATAATATGATATATACATTACATTATTTAATTACGTTAAATATAAATAAATCAAAATACAAAGAAAACAATTACTTACAGACAAAAGCATTTCGGTTAACACGCAATGCACTTTGAGCAGACAATCCTCTTTCAAGAGGTGGTTTTTTACGAACAAAACTAGTTGCACGCTTTGATTTCGGTGTAGCTGTTACTTGGGGTATTGCTGTTTTGTTGTCAGTCGAAGCAGTATTAAGTCCTATCATTGTCCCACTTTGAGTCATCGCTTTATATTGTACGTATAGTGCACATAATAATTATAAGCAAGATATCAAACATACACATTAAGATACAAATAAAAACATACATAGAATACAAAATTATACACTTACATCGTTTTTGGACAGATGGTGACGTTAAAGCATCATCAACAGCATCCTGGTGCCGTAGAAAAAAATTATAGAAACTTCTACGGCGTTGTGGTTTCATTTCACCACCGCCCGACTCTCCATTATGACTTTTGATTTCTTTGACTAAGTCACCGGTGCCTGGTATTATCATTAACGGTAAATTTAACCATGGCCCAGCAAGTTCGCTTATATCGGAGGCGTCAGATGCTCGGGATGATTTTCGCGATGATGCGCGACTTGATGTTGCTGTTCCACGCCGATGAACCTGTATATATATAGAAATTATTATGTCATTGTTTTATCGAGCGCACTCTAAAAAAAATTTACTTGTAAGTGTAGAAAATTTAGCGCGGATAATTTACTGTGCCATCCCCCAGGGCTAGAATTTTGCGTGTTATCATCTTCTAGCGACATTGGTGATCGTTCACGCTCTTTCTTTAGACGTAAAAATTCTTTCCAGGTGCCTTGAATAAGCCGAGCCGCCTTATCTTCCCGCTTCCAAATTCGAGTCGACGAAACAATTTCTAATTCTTTTCGGGTTGGGAATTGCTTCTTAAACTTAACATCCATTTGTTCTTGCAATTGCTTAAAATTGTCAGTTTCCTCGACATGTCCCAATACATGTTTTACTAGGGCATGCAAAATATCTAGGCAGTGAATTTTATTGCCTCGCGAAATTGGCAAATTAAATGACACCAGTGCAACAGTATTAGGCTTCCCTATACCAAGCGGCGGATCGAGGGATGCAATAAATTCCGACAACTGTGAAAAATGTATAAATTGTGACGCGTGCGGATCGTATTTCGACCAACGAATATAAAACATTTCCAGATCATCTTCAACAATTCCAATTTCTTCTTCTTGATGCGCTTGATTGAAATTCTCCAAAATTATAGCGATGTACATGTTGATCACGATCATATAGCTGATAATAATAAAACTGGTGAAATAAGTAATCGCAAGTAGTGGATGGCCACAATCACCGTTGGTTTGTGAATTAAATTCAATGTCACAATCGGGTGGTTGAATCATTAACGATTCTAGTACATCATTCCATCCGGCCGATGTCATTAAACGAAATAATAATTGCATACTTCGTCCAAAAGTTTGAAAATTAACCATATCGTCGAGGGCACCTTGCAATCGAACATGCCCAAAAAGGCTCATTCCCAGTATCGCATATATAAATGTGATCAGCGCAAGAAGTGCGCCAATGTTAAAGAGCGCCGGCAGTGAAACCACCAGGGCGAAAAGTAATTTTCTTATACCTTTAGCCGCTTTAATCAATCGTAATATGCGACCAATACGAAATACACGTACGACACGTAAAAGTGTCGGTGAAATTGGTAAATCGATCATAATATCCTCCATCAGTATGCCGAGTATCGAGGCGAGCACCAATAAAAAATCAAACACGTTCCATGGCACCGTAAAATAATGATATCGCAAACCGACAATTTTAACGATTGCTTCTAATCCGAAAACGGTTGTAAAAAATGCGTTACTAACTTCGAGTAGAAAAAATACCGCATGCGGTTGATTGTAATGTTCGATGCCCATCGATAGCATATTAAAAAAAATTAGTACGAATATTGCTATTTCGAATCTATATAGAGGGGAAATGGAATATTTGGGTTAGGATGTGATAATTGGCGATATATAATTTTGGTTCTTACCTTCTGGAATTTGATAAGTCGTAAAACATTGCTAAGCATTTATTAATTGGCCTCTTAATAACTTTCTGGGGTTTTTTGCGTCCCAACTTTTTCATTGCCGTATAGTAATGTTTTTGGGATTCGGTTAAAAACATTTCCAGCACACCTCCTTCATACTGTAAATTTAAGAAAATCGTTTTTTTTTAGAGAAGTGCTTTTATTAAACACCGAATAAATCAGCCACAATGATAACTACGTCATAAATTGTCACAAATTAGCTGGTCGATAAAGGCAGTATATCGCATAGTGGAGGCGTTGCTTAGGAATAATCAAACTTAAATTTCGCTGTAATTGGATCTATTACTGGCTTTTGGATGGGATGTTTCTAATGCGAAAGTCGTATTATAGCACCTAACCTTCAAGATAGTCGCCACCTGAAAGCTGTCATTTATATTATTCTAAAGTCAGATCAAATTTCCACAAGGTCTGACTTACAACACTTTTTGTGGATCAGAACTATATTCTCGGAGAAAGTCCGGTAGAGAGTGTCTTTTGAAAAAGAAGTTCGGCCAAGCTAATCCGACTTTTTAATACAATTGCAAGACCACTATCGGGACCAGATGAAAAATCGTCGTTCGTACGGATAATCATGTTAGATTACTATATTCCTATTAATAATGATAGGGACAAGACGTGTGTGAGAAAAATTATTTAAAGAACCCACTATCAAAGTTCGGAAGCTCAATCGAAAAAACCAGGATTGAAAAAATCTGCCATCAGGCTGGTGATAGTTTTACTAAACATTGCTTGCGAACGGCGTAAAATATATTATCATCCAATTGCTTCCAAATCAAATCAGAGGCAGTTAAATTCGCTAAGGATCAAGATATCGTAATGAATTTGCAGCTTAAAGAAATTGCTGATAACCCTCAATTGGGCTGTTAGGACGCGCATGACAAACAAGTTTTTCAATATGCCTGCTTTTTGATACAGATTTTAATACACAATAAACCAATATTATCGATATTTGAAATTAGGAATATCGAACTGTCAAGATCCATATGGATTGCTGCAAAACTCCCCTACCATAGATAAATTCGATTCGGTATAAGCAAACCCGTCTTTGCGAGAAACATTAAAATTCAAGGTGAAATAATACTCGTTGTCGTTAAGACTACCCCAGTCACGACTACAATGTACATCTGACTTAACCTCTTTCGATTTGTGACGAACACCTGTTCCCGATATTTTGTACAAGCTGTTTTCGCACTATAGAGCCCCTAACGAGACTGGTAATTGCTTTGCAGTGACGATTGTGAAACATCCAGTGGTGTAAAGTTTGATATTTTATTGTAGACTGTAAGTTTTTCTCCACCAATACGGTTCATTTTCTAATAAATACTCTTTCATACAGCATCTGGTGAACTTCAACTTGTCGCGAGATAAAATTTGCCAAAGCAAAACTTTTCCTAACTACCTATACGATGGTGAAATCGTAGGTCAGCTAACTGAGTGCGTGCCGCTCTAAATACCTAAGTATATATGATGTAATGTATTCCTTTTGAAAGCGCATTTTTGGAAAACAACAAGTACCAGGCAATTTGCTTGCAATGTGGAATTTATTCAAAGCCTTTATTACTTTACTAACACTACTTTGAAAAAAGTACCCACACTTAAGCGAATATCTGATTTTATAATAAGAGTAATAAATTGAGTTGTAGCTTTCATTGTGATAATCAGATTTTTCCGGTGTATTTTGAACATTGTTTAGTAATTTAGACTTACCCGTTTCTTGAGCATATTGAAATTATCGATAATTACTCCTATAAATAGATTAAGGGTAAAGAATGACCCACACACGATGAATATTACAAAATATATATAAGCGTATAGATTTGCTTCTCGCTGCGGTTGCAAATCGACACCGCGTGCGTCAACTGCATCCGCCATAACTTCCATCCAACCTTCAAATGTTGCCACTTGCAATAGTGCTAAATACCCCATCCCAACATGATCAAATGTAATTTTAGAATTGATCCAGGAATAGTTTAGTTGGACACATTGCCATCGATCGTTGACAATCTGAAATGATATAGACGGTTCGGCTATAAGAAATTACTACACTAATGATTTTAGCGGTACTTACAGTGATTGGTAATAATTCGCCGTCCTCATCGACGCATTTAAAAAATTTTCCACCAAAAAATTGTACTCCCATAATTGAAAAAATCAACCAGAATACCAAACACACCAATAACACATTGAAGATAGATGGTATGGCATACATTAAAGCGTTCACTACAATTCGCATGCCTTGCCACCGAGATATCGCGCGCAATGGTCGTAAAGCCCGCAGCGTTCTCAGCGATCGTAATACTCGTAAATTCTCGTTTTCTTCGATTAGTAAAGAAAATACCGAGACAAAAACTATTATAAAATCGAGTATAGTCCAGAAGCTTGAGAAATATTTTAGAAATCCCTGTGCCAGCCATTTTAAAAACATTTCGATTAGAAATATTAAGCAAAATCCTAAATTGGTCCAATACAGGACTCGTTTTAATTGTTTATTATTATCTAAGTGGATATCCTCAAAGCATAACGTTATGCTAGATGCGAATATTAATACTAAAACGAACCATTCGAATGCCGGTGTATCGACAACGCTCAAAATTGCTGTTCGTATTTTAGTCCATTTTTGGCCACAATCGGTTTCCATGCACGCTAAAATGCACGGTAATCTGTTAGAGATAAAAACGGTTAGTATATAGGATGAAGTTTATCTAAACCTGAATATATACTTACTCATCATAACATCTTTGAGGGAAACAATCCTGCGGAACTTTTGGTGGTTTATGTTGGCCAAAACTTGGAAAAGCCATTGGATCTTCAAAAACGCCTTTAGAGTTCCGCCTCCCACCAACAGTTAAATCATCGACATACGAAACTAAACAGTGCAATGGTTTTTGTGTAAACGAATTTTCATTATTCTGATTCTTTTTTGCATTTGGCTTCGGTGACCCCTTAACATTTAGTGTGGAGGCTTTCTTCTTACTTTTCTCGTCCTCCTCCACTAAATTAGGCTGTTCCTTTAGAGTTACCGATTTTTTTAAATTTGGCTGAGACGTTTTATTATCGATGGTGCTCGATAATAATCGCGTTCGTTCGGTTGGAGTATACGTCCTAATTAAATTAATTGTTTGTGGCTTCTGTGGTAATTGAATCTGTAGCTTACTTAACGGTTGCGGTTTATCATTAATTTTTTCCATACTATCATTACTTTTTAGTGAATAGGTTTCGGTACCATCTAATTGAAAACTTTTACGAGGTAATTTCTCACTTTCAACTTTTAGTGGTTCCATTTCATTTAGCTCATCGACCCGGTCAATTAAACTAATGCGCTTAATACGATCCAGACTATTGTGGAAATCAGTCTTTTTACGCATCACCGGCGACACAATCGTTGTATCGTTAAACGGTGCTTGTAGTTGTTCACAGATTTTACGAATTTCTGCCGTCATGTTAAATCCATCGTCATCATCATCAATATTATTGTTGACGGAATGACTATCGTGTACAATTTTTTTCTGTTTTTCTAAACTTCGTCGCTTTATTTTGATCGATTCTAGGTCGTCATTGTTGAATACTTTCGACCGTGGCCTTCGTAATATCGTTTCTTTTGATGAGCTATCCTCTAAATTATTGTCGAGCGAGGTCGTTGACGCTTTAATTTCCGACAATTCTTTATCAAAACTTTGTATTATGTCATCGAATTCAGAGTCTTGAACCAGGGGTTCACGATCCGATTCGGACAAATACGAGATTGGATCACTAATTCGTTTCAATTTTTGTTCAATATCACTTTTTACGCTACCGTTACCGTTATTGTTAAATAGGCGGTCAACTGATCCGGCTAAACTTCCGCCACGCCTCGCTTCCAATTTTTGAAATATAGAATTCGAAATGTTGCTAAAATTTGATTTTAGACTCGCGTTCGAAATTTTTCGTGTGGGCGAAAAATTTGTATCGGATTGTGATCGTTCTTCATTGTACAGCAGACTGTCCGTATCATTATCCACAATTGCGTTACTATATCCTACCGTATCACTAAAATAATTATTACTATTTTCATTGAAATCGTCGCTGAGAAATTGAAATAATTCTTTTTGTTCGCAATTCAGAAGCTCGTCCCGTAAATTCGATTGGTTTAACAGTTCGTCCTGATCGATCGATAGTGTATTAATTGATAAATCGCTTGGCAGTCGATTCATAGATTTATGATAGCTAGGTGATCGTTTTACTAGACGTGCGGCTGGCGAAACTTTCAGTATATTTCGTCCATCCTCAAGTGATGTCTGTTTTGTGTGAAATTGTTCGGCCGAATATCGCTTACGAGCTTCTAACGCATCGTTTTGTGGATTATCAGCGGGAAATTTGTCCACCGATTTAATACTGTACGTTCGGCTTGCGGTCGAATAATCTAGAGATTTTTGTCGATTTAGATAATCTTGGCTATCGATCATATTATTACTAGTACTTTCATAAAATTGTACATCGTTATTATTTATTGGCCCTAGTGTGCGTAATTCTAATGATTCGGTGATGGTTGGTTCATCTTTACTATCGTTTTGTTGTGTCCCAAAACCGGAAGACATTTGATACAACAATTTGCGCTCCTCTACATTTTTTATTAATTGTTTATTTGCAATAGTTTGATTGTGATCCGGATCGTCATCGTCCTGGTTGGAATTCGAATTAATTGGATCGTCGGGTAACTGTTTGTCATCTACTTCTTTTACAGTTTCTTGACTTCCTGAAATTGTCTTTAAAGGAAAAGTAGATTTTAATGGGATATGATAATAATCGGGTCCGGACATTGAGCGATTTAGTGATTCCTGTGAACGAGTTGGTTTTCGAAAAAATTCCAATTAGGCAAACATGGCATAACATTCATCACCATAGTATGCACTTAAGTAAAATAATAACGTTGTGATTAACTTACCTGATAAGTATGACGATATATTGTCGTTGTTGGTAACTCTATTGTAGCGTATTGTGGTGCATTCAAACCGTAACGTAATTTATCCTTCTTCTGTTTAACCATAACTTCATTAACGATTTTTTCTAATTTTGAATTTTTCTCGTTTTCGTTATTTTCCCGACGCCATTTTTTCTTTCGCACGATTGATCGGATCCGTTCAAAACTCCGCGCCAACTTTGAATCCTCACCAACTTCCTGTTTTACGCATACACGAATAAAACATTTGCGTTAGTTTACATTCAAATAAAATTATTGAAAGTAGAGAAGTTAAAAGCGTCTATAGCCAATATGATAGTTAACGTTATACTGTTTAAATCTAATACTCGCATATGCAATTTAAACAGCAAAACTTTTAATTTAACAAACAACAATTTTTTAAAACATTAAAAGCCAATTTAATTATAGAATGGTATTTACATAAAACATTTAACATTACCTGTTGTAATCTCTATACATTCATTTTATTTTTGGGGTGCAATTTAAACACACATTTTAGGAATGTTTAAAATATATAACACATATTTTATTAAATTGTTGTGCCACACACAAAATATAGAAACAGACATTGAAACAAAAACATAAAAATACAAAAAAAAAATAAAATAAGCATAGATAAGATAAATATTCAAATTTATTTTATTTTATTTAAATCATGCAACCTTTAAATATAAAAAAATCTTTAATTAATTTTTAGTTTAATTAAAATGTAACAGTTTAAAATTCTTTCTTAATATCAACTAGGAATACATTCACTTTTAAATTATGATTGGGGTTTTGAATTAAAATTATGTTGATTGGAAATATTTGTATGAATCTTCTGCGGTCGAACTATATATTCACGAAAAGCAGTTATTCTGAATGAGACTTTTTTCTTATCAGAACTAAGGTTTCTTTCGGGTCTCGAAAAAGCAATTAACTGGAAATGAAAGTTTATCGAACAAGACAATTCACCGAAAGCGATCATTCGCCGAAAACGAAAATTACCCGAAAAGGACTTATTGGCCTATTTGGCAACATAAATAATTTTTGAGAACACATTTATGTTATTAAGTTTGTTTCGTAGAGTAAAATTGATTGTATTGAATCTTATTGTTGTAGTAGTTTTTCTTGATCATGAATATCCCGCGAAATGTTTTAATTTTCATTCTCAACAATTTTTTAAAACACGAAGTTGTTTTGTTATTAATGTTCAAAAAAAAATTTTCAATGTCATCAAAAGAGAGAAAAAGAATAATGAAAATTGGATGGCGAATTAGAAAGGAGCTAAAGAATAGGAAATATGACGGTTAATTAAAACACAAGTTTTGTACTAATAATGACAACTGCTGTACCGCTAGCTGAGGTGAGAACCAAATATTCCAGCACAAACATTTGCACTCCAGCGATTTGCTGAAATCCGTTGCCTGACACAAGGGCAAAAATTAATTTTTTTCATAAAATCATTTAGTAGAAAATCCTGTAGTAATAATATGTGGTATGTATGGAACTAATTGTTTTCTGTCAAAACGAGAGAGACAGTTGTTTGAGAAATTTCTCTATCTCAATCCTCAACATTTCGAATTGATGTGTATGAGCCCTGTGATTTATCCCGAAGAGCTACTATTAATTTATTATCAGTGCCAAAGCGGTGAATTTGTGAACTGCAATGCGACATTTAAAACGATATTTCACATTATTATATTCTAAAGAGCATATAATGTAACTGATTCAAGCACCCAACACCTTTAAAACGACCTGCCACATGGTGTTTGAACCATGAGGTTCTTCAGCTAAATTTTTGACCGTCTTCAAGGCCTTTTTAATGATATGACACACATTGTTGTTCTTTAATAAAACAATAACTAGCTTTTAACGGCCATGCGGTGGATTTCTCAACTAAAGCGCTGATAAGAAAATTATTATTTTTTCCCCAACAAAACCTTTCACACGACATGATTACATATGGGATTGAGAAAAAGCAACAGCTCCCAGCGCCACAATCGTAGTTTTTAGAACTATGTTGCATCACCTAAATAAATGTCATTATGAACACCTTTTCAATGATATGCAACACGTATATATTCTATGGTAATTGAATAATTAACTACCAGCGCCGAAACGGTGGTTCTGTGAACTAATGGCTGGTTACAAAACTGTTGCTTTTTCCAAGACCATCTAAATTATTTGTCACATGATTATATGAATATTATTTAAATTGTAACTGCTTTCAGAGTCATAACGGTAATTTGGAATACTATAAGGTGCTTCATATACGGCATTCTACGAGACCTTTTCAACGATACAATATAATAAACGAAAAATTAGCTACCAGGACCAAACCATCAGATTTATGAATTAATGTGGAGTCGTCGAAATTGTTGCCTGATCCAAGAACTTTCAAACGATATACCAAACGAGTGGTACAATGTCAAGTAATATCGTGGTGTTGGGTGGCTTCCTGGTGATTGTCTATGGCAGGTACCCGGCCCTTTTGAGGTAGAGTTTGGTATCCATCCCACTTTTCAATTCTCCAAATTATAAATAAAAGAAGATTGACGGAAAAAAATTAAATACGCAATACTCGTCCTTGAGATATCAACGATACAGGCATCCAGACGGAAGAACAACTTTTTTAGTTTACTCGTATTAATATTTTAGGCTCATATATATTTTATATGTTTGGTGGACTAAAAATCGGCCCCATTATTTAATTTATGTTACAACCAGGGTTAAATTTACCTCTAGCGTTTCATAGCAAAGGGTTTTCTTATTGGGTATACAAACAAATTTCCATCGTTTTTATCAAAAATTGGGCATTTATTGTTAAAGAACGGTAGGTTATGTTTTATTCAAAATATTGTCCATGGATAGTCACTACTTCTTCCCATATTTCGTTTTTCCTAGAGTGCTCAGCTCAATATCATCGTGTTCGGTAGAGAGTTCCAGCAACTCATAATACACGACACCAGCTGATCCCCCCAAATACACATTTTTTCCATGAATAAGATCGTAGTGGATCCATTTTTCATCGCCTGTGAGTGTGCGATACAAAAAACCCATTCGTTTATGCCTAATCGGCATTTCACATGAACAAAATCAGCGTTCAACATCTCTCGGATTCAGTTCATATGGAACCTAATGTCCTTGCTTTTGAAATATTCTCAATGATTTTACAAGATGTGAAATTGCTTATAGGATCACTCCTAATGCAAATGCAAGTTTCTCTTGCATTTGGCGCGAACCTTTATCCAATAATGCTTCCAATTCCATGTTTTTGTACACTTTTCGATTTCCATTACGTTCTTTGTCTTCGACATCAAATTCGCCGTTTTTAAACTTTTGAAACCACTCTCAAGAACATCTCTCATTCAAGGCAAAAAAAAAATATGATGTCGATACAAAATCGCTAATATTTGAAGGTTATGTTTTTGACAGACGTTCAACCTTAGGATATAACGTTTTACTTCGGGGATTTTTAATCGTAACTTACTGGTGACACCATCTTTTGTCGAACGACGGCGACTTATTTGTACACCCAATAGTTTTTATCGAAAGGAAATGATTAAAAACATGATGTCTAGAAATATTTAGTTGGATGGCCAAAATATGTATCAACGAAATTTTATGATGGCACCAAAAATGACATTTAGCTTATCAGTGTTTTGTGATGTAGCGAAAGTATTTAGAACCCAACAAGTTGAATTTACGCAACATGTTGCCAACCGTTGTCGGATTTGAAAGAGCCAATTTTTTTCTGTAAATCATAAACAAACTCACTGCTTCGATATTTAATCTCATAATCAACATTCAGGGGTATTCAATAAATGCAAAGATTTTAAATGAACAACAGAAATTTCGAAAAACTCAAACGGCACTAACTTGAACCTTTGTTGACGTAAAGGTATTGGTAATAGCCTAATAATATTATCATGTTAATACACAACTTTGAGTCAACGAGTTTGGCTCTGTAAAGTTATAGAACAAAATTTACGTTTATAGAGCCGGTATGAACACCATTTTAGTACTTATGGAAAATTTTATGGTCACAGGGTTTATGCTATAGACAAAGCATTGGTTTCATAACTATAGTTTCGGGTGTACTATTTCGTTGTTATGTGTCCTGGCTAACCATGATTTACTCTGTTTAAACTTAGTTTATATCATAAACGGAATGTGATATTTTTCGGTTCGATAAGCATCTGTGGAAACATTTTCTTCTAGAGTTTTTATGTTTGGTAAAACATTTAGGGGACTAGTTTTGGGTTCATGTTACACGCTGCGTTAAATACTATGTTATGTTAAATGTTGCTTTAAATTGTTGCATTGATTACGTGACATTTTAACGTAACATGTTATACAGAAAAACCTCGATTTAACGGACTAATTGTTCGTTAAATCCGATTTTTTTTTAATTTAATCTATTCGGTCGAATTTAATCTGGGACGGATCTCAGGCATTTCTTAGCCGATTATGTTGGGACCGGGTATGTTGGATGGAAATAGGATTTTTAAATGATTTTTGGAAGAAGTTCCTCAATATGGCCACGTGGGACGGAACTTGAGCAATTCTTAACCGATTGTGATGGGATTGGGTATATTGGATGGAAATGAGATTCTTAAATGGTTTTGGGAAGAAGTTCTGAAATATGGCCACGTAGGAATTCTTTACTGATTCTAATGCGATTACGTATGCTGGATGGAAAAGGTAATTCTTAAACGATTTTGGGAAGAAATTTTGGAATATGGCCACCTGGGACAGAACTCGATCAATTCTTAACCTATTATGATGGGATTGGATATGTTGGATGGCAGTGGGATTCTTAACTGATTTTTGGAAGTTGTCCTGGAATATGGCCACCTGGGACGGAACTCGATCAATTCTTAACCAATTATGATGGGATTGGGTATGCTGGATGGAAATGGAATTCTTATAAATGATTTTGGAAAGGGATTCTGGAATATGGCCACCTGAGACGGAACTCGATCAATTTTTACCGATTATGATGGGATTTGGTATGTTGGATGGAAATGGGATAATTTATAGTTATTATGGAAAACTTGTGCTAAGTTTCTTCCTTTTTTCGAAATTTTCTTATTAGCTCTCAAACTTGGAAAAGTTCTGCTCGATCGGAATATACAACAACAATTGACTCTTTCGCAATAATAAAGGTTAATCTATAATCTCGTGTCTAGTTTTGTTTGTTTGTAAATATTTAATTACAGAAAAATTTAAATAAAAATAGATTACCTATAATTCAAAACAATTTATGCAAATTAACTTAGAAAATTTCCGATATAGAGTCAGGAATTGTTGGGTATGAAAAAACGGAGTTTTGCTCTTAGATAGGTTCAAATGGTAAAGAAAAAACGTATAAATAGGCACATTGAGATTTAATTTTTAGGTTAGGTTCAGCAACAAATTTAGTTTAGTAAAGAACATCGCCACTTATAGTTAGTTTCGAAGATTTCATACAAATATCTCCTTGGCGGACCTGTACATGTAATGAAATTAAGGAGCAAGGAGTTTATGATATAGCAAAATTTTAAAAGAAACTTCTTGCACTAATAATTTGTTGGTCGATAAATGGTTTTTAATTGTGTATAATGTATAATTGTTTTAAGTTTATTAAGTTCTTATCCATGCTTTCGTTTCACGGTTCACAAAAGCTCACACAGAAACTTTATATGAAATTAAGGTGTTATATATAATGTTGTGTAGGTATATAAACTGATTGTTAATTTTTTGTGTAGGTCTCACTTTGTGGGAGCGTACCAATAAAGTACAAAGCTTTTTGATCCGACCATTACGGATTAAATTAATGGTTTTGCATAATAGAAATTTGACTTTTTATTTACAACAGATTTTTTTATTACAATAATTGCCAATTAGTGTAATGTGTGTGTATACAATCAGTGAAGAAATGTTGTAATTTACAATATTTTTTCGCTTTGATAGTCTTTTGTGTGTGTTCAACATTATGCGCTCACTATATGTGTAAAAAAGTGTTTGGTGGTGTTTTGTATGTGTTTGGTTATGTACATGAGTGAAATTGTTTACAGTTTTATGATTTAAATTTTTTTCAATTTCCACATTTTCTTTGAGATGTAAATTTGTTTGATGCATAAGGAAAGACTATGATGTGAACAGATTTTAATTTATATTTCGACACAACACTCTTTCAAACAATCATTGTATATATATGTACATATAATATATGTATAATAATCAGCCATTATTTTGTTTGTTTGATTACATTCAACATTTAAATATCGCACCACATTTTCAAGCATCAAATTCAGTACAATGTGTACAAAAAGCCACATCACTCTAACACGTACAAATATTTAGTGTAAATATGACAAAAAAAAAAATTCAATTTGCTTAAAATCTAATTTTTGTTACCTCTTTTTTCGATTTAAGCTCCTCGGAATTAAAACTATTGAGCAACAACGCCAAGAACAAATTTAACACCATAAAATTACCCATTACCAATGTTGGTAAAAATATTGCAAAACATGAGGATGCTCCTTCCTGCTCAAAGAAAAAAAAAATTATTAACTTTTTAGATGATTGATTGATCTTGTCGTAATGCCATTAAAATATTATACTTCTTCTTCAGCTCGCATACAATCCCATAGTGGTTCGATCCATTCACCGCATAATATTCGAAATATCATCATGAATGAATGAAAAAAATCGTTAAAGTTCCATCTGTGTAAAAATAAAATGAAAATAATTAATATAATTAATTAAGGATAGGAATACTTCTTATAAGCATAGTTCTATGTAAATCTGTTGTGTTTGTGCATCGCATCGGACCATATTCAGCCCTTATTCAGCCATTATTCATAAATTAAAATAACATTTAGGCGATGAGGTTAAAAAGAAAAAGTTGAAGATTATGCTGGAAACACATGTGCAGAATTCTGCGTGCATCAAAATTAGAATACACTAGTGTATATGGGTTAAAATACATGTACGACGCATGCCATGCAGAATTCTGCACGTCGTCTCTATTTCTAATTTGACTGCGCATCTGTCGGTGTTGACAACATGAAAAAAAATAAAACTAAAAATCGTCGGCAACTTCATGCGACATTGTTTGATATTTTCCCCTTTTCAAACAATATATTTTGTCAAGGTGGAGGAGAAAATTACAGAATTTATGAAAAAAAAAACAATTTTTATACGATACAAGACATTTCAATTGCAAAAACATTTATCTGTGTGACAAAAAGTTGATAGCTTGCTTTAACTCTAAATAAAAAATGCCGCACACAAGTGTCAAATAATTATGCCCATGTGTTTTACGTGCAGATCTGCATGCGGTGCTGCATGCAGAAAATCTGCACATCTGTTTTCAGCATTAGTGTCATGTGAAAAAATTCGTTTTCGTTTTTAGTCACACTAACTGGGTGAGGATACGAAAGAGTTGGACACACAGATGGTTGCCAGTCAAGCATGTTTGATGGACCAGATAACAAATTAGCACCAGTTAAAACATTATTTTAACATGAATAACATCGTATGAAAAGAAAATACCGTGTTTTTAACCTGGGTATATCCCGCTATATAAATTCGAGAAAAGATTATTGCACTATTACGTGCAATTATGAACAGGGATCTTACAAAAAGGTAACCCCAGCTTGGATGACATAATTTCAATTGCCCAAACTCATGAAAAAGAGTAGAAAAAACGTGCTCTCGTTCCACCGCAATCGAAATGTGTCGAGCAAACGTAATCGGAGTGTATCAAATTAAATGCTTTCAAGTTGCTTTTAGTGGCTGTAGATAGCATGTCCTCAACAAATGTCGGATTTTGATTGCCGAATATTAGAAATTTTTTAAAGTTGGTCATATTGCATTCCGATGCATAATTATTGGATTGACTTCGATCACCACCCTTTTGAGATTGACTGTTTTGACCACTATTTCTCGATGCACATACCATTTAATGTCATAAATGCACTCTTGTTATGTCAACTGACTTGACATATATATGTATATCAGTGTAAACAACATTACTTTGTGATTAACTTGGACTTTTAGATTTGTGATTTGAGGTTTTAGTGTTGAATTAAATATTTTTAGGTTATTTTTAATATTTATTCAATGTATCACTTTTCCATTGATTCATTTTTGGCACCTGAATATGATGAAATCAATGTTAAATTAGGAATCGAACGGCGGATTATAAAGAATTGTCAATCGAAAAAATATCCGCCACCTTTTTGAGGGTGAAACTTTTTTCGCTTTCGGATAGATGGCGAAAAGGTATCGTGTTTGGTGGGTTATACCAAATCACGATATCGTATGAAAATTGTTTCGCGACATGATAGGATCCCTGTCGTTTTGAAAATTCTCGTGCCGAATTGTTTAAAACTTCGAAAACTTAACCAAATCCGTTCGAGTGACTATGCGGTCGAGTCTGAACAGGAACCACTGTTATTGTATGAAATTACAAGTTTGAAATCCAAACCAAAACAAGAATGTGTTCAGCAGTCAAACTGGATGGAGCGTTGTGATAAGAAATTTTTCGTGACAATAGAAATTAACTGAAAACTTGTAGTTGACACTGGATAAACAATTACCATGATTAGTAATGATGGTTATCGTGATTTAAATCAACCGAAAGCCACGATCGTGGGTACAAGCTTGAGCGTGGTCTTCAAATTCAACATATTGAAGCGGAGAGAGAGTATTTGTTTTCTATTTCATGCGATTGGGGGAAACCCTTTGGTTTCGATGATTTGTGTAAAAAATACTCAAGCATCAGTTGGAACACAACCATAGCATGCGAGATGTGACGGGACATATGATTACGACTATTCCCTTCCAAAGTAATACTTAATGGCGGCTCCAGGGGGATATAATTTAGAAGGTGGTTTTAGTGAGTCTCACACCGTTTATAGTGTGGTAAATTCACAATATATCTTATCCGTTGATATCCAGACAGCATTGGTGACACTTCGTAGCAATGGCACATAGTAAAGTTTCAAAATTACGAAAGCTATCATGTTCATTCGTATTCTATCCGTTTAATTTTAGAAACCAGTTAAATCTACTGAAACCAATATAACCACATATAACCAAAATAGGCCAAATATCAAAAACTTTTAAACAGCCTGGCCTTACAAGAAGTATTCCATTACACAATATATTTACTACTTACCGTGGAACTGGATCGGGATAAAATTTATCTGGTGTATAATCTTTTGAAAACAATTGCATGCCGATAACTGCAAAAATATAAATAACAATAACGAGTACAAGTGTCAAATTACCGAGTGCACCGATTGTCGAAATAATAATACTCAATAGAACTTTCATAGTCGTCCAGGATTGAGCTAATTTTAAAACGCGCAACTGAAATTATTTAAAACATTTAATGTATTGCGATATATTGCGAGTTGTGACCATTAAATCCGGCTTACCAATCTCAATCCTCTTAATACGCTTAAACCATCAACCAGCTCAAATATAATATCAATTAAACTGGCCGATACAATAATTAAATCGAATATATTCCATCCGCATAAAAAAAAGTCTTTTGATAGTGCCATCAATTTTAAAATACATTCGAATGTAAAAATTGATGTGAATACTTTATTGCCAATGTCAAGTGCTTGCCGTACACTTTCGCTCATGCCATGATGTTCTAATGCCAGAAACATTGTATTTAATACTATACATAGTGTTATTGCTAATTCAAATAATGGATCCCTAACAATTTTATATAAACAATTTTGGAATTGTAGCCAACCTTCATAGTCGACACAACATTGAACACATCGATCACAATTACGATCTGGAAGATCATCTAAAGTACAAAAATTAAAATATTATATGAATTGAATAATTTTAAAATTGCTTATTTTGCATACCGAGAACAACAATTTGTGATAAATATTCTGGGTGTAATGCATAAACATTATGCTTTTTTATACGTGCAATATTACCATTACACTTAATTATTCTAACTTCACGCGGCGATAATGCCAACGTCACCGGGGTTAATTCTTTTTGTATTACACCCGCGGGCACAAGTTCAATATTCGTTAATTCTTGGTCATCGTGATCGTCTACCACGCCCGAGTCATCCAGCGACGATTCACGATTAACACCCCCTTCACTGGCATTTGAACTAGCTTGGCGACTCGTTGGTAATAATTGGCCACGACAACACGGCCCTGGATGTAATGTATTTGGATTTTGGTGAGCACCTTGATATAAATTTATATTTGTATTAATACCACGCGTTCGTTGTAATTGTAATACTTGCGGTCTTATATTACTAGTAGTTGTATGCCTCGGACTAGGACTGGGGCTTGGTGTAACACTTTTATTTTGATTATTATCACTATTATCATTATTATTATTATTATTATTACTATTATTAATATTATTAACATTATTATTGTTTGTAGGACTAGTAACACTATTACTAGGACTATTATTACTATTACCACCGTTACCATTGCATTCGTCTTTCCCCTTTTTTCTTCTGCGCGTTTTCTTCCTTGAATACGACGCTAATAGGACACCTTTGCGCGAATCAATTTTTTTCCGTTGATGTTTATTTAACTTTTTAACATTTAAATTGGACGGATCAAAACTAAATGTAGAATCATCCCTGTGATCTAGCAAGTCTTTTTTTCTTTCCTCCTGAGTTATTTCAGCTTCTTCCTCGTAGCTTAACGCTACTACGGCTAACATTAGATTAATCAAATAAAATGAACCAAAGAACACGACTACTGTAAAAAACGATACACTCATTGGGCCAGATGTTGCCAGCAACTGGAAAATAAATACAAACAACAGTATTAGCAGTGTTACAATTATTTACAGTGTAATTATATTACCATATTATAGACATTTTCCCAATAATCTAATGTAATTAGCTGAAAAGTTGTTAACATTGACCACATAAAATTATCAAAATTTGTGTATCCATGATTTGGATTTTCACCAACACACAAACATGTATGATCTGGTGGACAATGTCTAGCACCCGTCAAATTGCCACACAATATTGGCAGTCCCTCCACATTGTACAGCCAATTTTCCGTATTATTTATCCAGCCACGCCAATCCTCTTCGGTTAGATTCCATCCCTCCGGTAAATTTTTAACACATTTATGCCTCAGCTCGCCCATATACACTTGCAGTGCAAATAGTGCGAATACCATGAGGCAAAATATGGTTAGTGTCATTACCTCAGCGAGTTGTTTAAACGAATGAAGTAACGCATTGATGATGGTTTTCAGGCCGGGCATTATTGAAATCGTTTTTAAAGCTCGCAGCACGCGGAATGTACGTAAACCGGCTAAATTTCCTACTTCCATGCCAATTGTAGCATATCCGCTGGTTATAACCACGAAATCTAACCAATTCCATGGATTTCTTAAATAACTATACTTGTTTAATGCAAATCCTTTGGCTATAATTTTAATAACCATTTCACAGGTGTATATCACTAAAAATATGTATCTGCAATTAAAAGAAAATGAATTGACATTAGTATTATGCAAATTTGTAATTTAAAGGAATTTAATAAAATTTTGGTTGTGATACGTCAGAAAAAGATCATAAAATCTCCGCAGATGTGCAATGTGCTGCTACGGGTTCTAAGCCCAACATTCTGGAACAAGGACGTAAATCACCAATCCACATAATTATTAGCGGAAATATAAAATTAACAATTACAATTACGAAGATATTCGTTTGCCGAGATATCAAAACATTAATAAAATAGCGAGAATTGAAGTCTTGTAATCTGGGTTATGCTGAACGAAGCTTGATCATTTCTAAACCAATTCTGAACAAATCTCGTTTGTAAAATTAAATTTTAACATGCATTTTTGACAAATTTCTGGATATTAAAATTCATGGCCGCGACCACGTGGCATGTAATTCTACCGTTTCTCATAAGATTAAATCAAATTCAGTTTGTATAGGGGATATTGTGGCCATATTCGATTGAATTTGGTACGAGGTCCTAGAGTTGGACTATGTGAAATTTAATAATTTCTTATAGGATTAAAATACTCTTCGTAACTGTGATTGGAATTCCATCATAAATTGTTAACGAAATGCCAGAATTACACCATACCGCCATCTGGTTGTTTCGCAACCGATTTCTCAAATTCGATTTATGATGAAGAAATTGAAATAATTTTTTGGTTTATATCAGAATACGATTAATTGGGTTTCAAGAATGATATACTGTTATGTGGAATCTGTCCACACTAAATACACCTCGGTTATTTGTTAAGGCTCGGCAAGGCACAAGAGATCAGAAAAGATAACACAGCCTCCAATGTGCACAAACCAATTTGCTTAATATTTTTTCTCTACACTGCAAAAAATTCTTGCATCGGGGTATTAACGCATATAACAGATTGGCCTTCAAATGACGTAGAAAAATGTGTTTTAGTTAAAAATAATAAATACATCGATTCTGATCAATAAGTTATTTGTTGTACGCCGCAATGACGATTACACTTCAAATTTAACGAAGTTTATTTAACGAAAACGAACATATTGACATTTTGAATCACACTCCAAACTTTTATTTTCTCAAATAAATGTAAATTTTAGAAAAATCCTCTATATATTAAATGCAGTAAGGCACATAATTTCAATATACATAATTCAAAACATTTATTTTATACGTTTCGTAGTGCATATGATTTGATTTTTATTTAATAACAAAAACTTTGTCGTTTTCAGATTCGAACAATATGATAAGAGTTAGTACACCTTATCAGACATATGCATCATATGGAAAACTTTATTAAATTGTAAAAATTATAAAAAATTTATTTTATAAGTTTTACGAAACTTTCGTTCATGTCGTTGTGTACTCTCTATTAAAAGCTTTTTGAAACTAAAAATATTCTGTTTAAAGTTTTACTTAACTCATGTACTATATACAAATTTGTGTGGATGTTGTACTCGTATATTCAATTTTCACATTTTCAATTTTACTGGAAGAAAAATAATAAAATTAATTGTCTGTGAAAATTAGAGTATTTTTTGTAGGGTGACTAGAAAGCCCGATATTTCTGGTATATGGCTTAGCCTAAAAAATAAACTTGGTTTTCAGAATTTGCTTTACAAATCACAACAGCTATCTAATAATATTGTGATATTCAAGATTATTGAACCAAAGCACCTCATATAATACTACATATAACTAGACCTGAACATTTCCATGAGAGTTGAGTTGATTGTCATAAAAGCTAACCTAGAACAAAATTATATTGCTAAATTCTAGGCCAACCGAAGTCACCCTACGATGTGGATAGACCTTTTAGAATCAAGTGTTATAAATTTATTTTCTAATGGATTATTTTACCCCTGTTACTTTAATTCGTAACGCGTATATTACAAGAAAATGGTCCAATTATCTTTAATATAGCACAAAACTTATAAGGTGGAAATTTTAATTGCCATTAGCTTACATATTCGTTGAATGCAGGATACACGGACACACAAAAAATGCAATATAAATTTATAAACTGGAGATTTTTTCTAAAGCGATCCTTTGATGTACTTTGTGCTCTATATACATTGTATACGTATGTTCCATTGATAGAGAACAAAAGAAGATAATTCCTCTTTTTTATTTTTTATTTAAATCCTTTCGTTTCCGGATGGATGATAATACATATAGCTGGTACGAACGTACGAGGACGTATAATTCTCCTAAATGAAGATTTTAATATCCAAATGCAAATATTTAAAGTAGTATATTATTCTAAAATCGCTTTTTTGCAAAGCAGTTAAAAGTAAAAATGATGAGTTGAGAATAATTAAAATGTTTACTAGATATGGCTTCAGGATATAAATTACTAACACCGTACAATTGTGAATAAAGATAATATAATACATAAATTACATAGTAGATATACTTACTCAGCTTCCTCGAATGTTTCGGTCCTTGCCAAAAATATACAATTAAATAATATTGTGGCCATAACAAAATAATCAAAAAATTGATTTGTCGATATGCAAACGCATGCCCGCCGAGTCGGACTCCATGGCGTAAACCAAAATAAACTTTTTGTACCGCTAAAACGATGAATGTAATTTTTTCGGAAACGCTTCGATACAACACAAAATGTCTGAAACGAGATAAAAAAAATGTTATTTGTAATTGGAAAAATAGTATACAATTTTTTTTAAGTAGTTTAAATTACATCGAGATTACAATATCTTGTTCTGATTTCAGTGGTATAGTTTCAGGCGAATGTAACTGAAATCTTATTTCTGTAAAGTTAATTAAAAAAAGACAACGTTATTTGTCATATCTGGGAGCTTATCATGTCCATTATCATGTTAATGTCTTTATTCACCTTTAAGTCTGAGTAACAACCAGCAAAACTGATTTCGCATTGGCAAGATGAGACAACGTGAAGAGTTCCAATCTCTCAACCAATTAGTTCGTGTTCATCGTTCATCAGGTGGTGTCAAGTTTGTGAAGTTAATTTTAGACTGTTTGGTACTCAGAAAACAAATTTCTGTTGGTATGGATACAACATTTTGTATAATTTATCCGTATGTATAAAGTTAATTAATTAATTTCTTTATTTTCAATATTACTTCTAAATATTGCAAATTATAATAAGTTTTGATTGCCACACATTGATTTGCCAACTAGGAACAGAAAAAAAAATCAAATAAAATCGTCATTGCGGCGTAAAAACAAAAAACCCATCGTTGACGAGATTTCCATGTTCTTCGTGATTGCTGAAGACTAACTAAACAAACTAAACATTTTAATAATACGATTTAACTTTTTTATTAACTCGATTAGCATTGGGTCAATTGGTTGACAAAAATTGAGTTTTAGTACACATCGTTTTTGATTATTTGAGTACCTACCATATTACAGGCACATTAAGATAAGATAATAATTCACAACTACGAATGTGATCGAATACTGTTATCAACATTTTTATTTAAGCCAAATATTTTCTAAAATTGATTTAGCGATAGTAAATGATTTATTCCACTATCATACGTGCCCTATCTTTAGTACAACAAATATGTATTTAAAATTTGTCCAAAGTGAATATCGTAATTTTGTATGTTAATCCAATAACATCTATAAGACCCGTTGCACACTGTGAGCTATGTTTAGAGATAACAGCTTCTTTTTTTATGTTGCAAACCCAAAATAAATGAAACCGATCAGATGAGGCTAATATTACTCGCTCGAATGCACAGATTTATTTATATGCTTTATTTATGCCAGTGGGATAGAAACATATCTTAGCATTTATTGATCTCCCAAATAAAAACATTTAATTATATTACTGCACGGATTGGGTTGATCCTGAGTTTTGCCAACAAAGTTAAGCTTATTTATATTTTTTAAATCAAAACGCGAAACTGTGAGATGAAAACATAGCTCCTCGCATAAGCCGAAAAACATAGCTCAAGTGTGCAACGGGTCTAATAGCTAATACTCTGAGAAAAGCTTAAAAAATCATAATGTTTTGAAATTATTTTCCGTTAAAACCCGATATGAGATTAGAGTGGGTTCTTCAGAATTTCTGCTGAAATTATTTTACAAAGGAAACACCACAAGTTGAGAGTTGCGTATTACACAATTTTACTATGGAATGAAGTATCACCAATTTACCTTACAGTATTTATAGTTATACTTTCTGTACACTAAACCACTAAAGTATATACCACGAAAAAGCAATTTAAATGATTTTCCTTTAAAACCGGGTCCGTGCATCTGTTTCATAAAACCGGTTTTATAGATAAAGGGGAAAGAAACGAAGATTGAAACCGGATTCATGACATCTCGTGAGAAGGCAGGGGATAAACTTTTCGAATGGCTTCTTTACATTTTTCATTGCAATTATTTTTCAAAGGGCATGTTTATTACAATCTCGTTGAATTAGAAAATTTGTTGAAAGCGGAATATCGATATCATGTTATTTATGACCCACTTGGAAAGCAACTATCATCGATCAATTTTAACTATACTATCATGATTCGTTGTACTATATACTATAATTGGAAATATGTATGTATATATTTATGTACTAACAAAATTTTTCAGCAAAGAGAACTGCAGGCTGATCAAATGTAATATACAAAATAATTATATACGTATGTATATGTATAGGTTAGGTACATATGTAAATGTAATTCATATTTAAATCAAAACATTGCAAAAGTAAAATTTCTGATTTCCATACAAAAATCGATTTCCTTCCCTCTCAATTACCTATAACGGCCCAAGTGGGAATATTATCTTGCATATTATAATTTTATTCCAGAATAAACTAAATCTTTTGTAAATTTTGTTGCAGTCCCATGTGTATAATTTAATTACAACAAAAAAATCTAATTAAATTCTAATCAAATTATATACGATAAAATAGTAAATCTACTAAAAAATCAATAATTTAAAGTACTTTATAATAATTTACTATCACGAATTATGTGCCATCTATTATCGAACATAACGAAATGAAAACCACCATTTTCGCGCAGTTCGTCATGCGTACTGTTGGCAACACTAAACGGAATTGAATTTTTTTTCATTTTTTTTTTGGTGATGTAGCTTCCATATTTTTATATTTTCGTTCTATTCGTGTTGTGAATTCATATAATACAGACGCAGTCTGAAAGAAAAAATTTAATTTAAATTTTTTCTTTTTCACAATGAGAGCAAAGGTAATTTAAATATTATTAAAATTGTTTTTAAAGTTGTACAAATTAAATAAACAGTGAAAACGAAACTAATTTGTGATAAAATTTGATACTTTTGTGAAAAGCACATGTTTTGTTTCTAGAAGTTTGATGGACATTTTGTTTTTTTTGTGCGAAGTTAAATTAAAATTGATCAATTTTTATTAAAAATGATCAATTTTTATTAAAAATGTTTATTCCAGTGATTTAATACTTGTTTTTCTATTATTTTATAGTGGAGGAAGAAGCGTATGCGGAGGCTAAAGCGTAAGCGCAGGAAGATGCGTGCAAGGTCTAAATAAACCGTACAAGTAAGTTTCCCTATAAAACCCGGTTTTTTTTTGTTACATTTTCTTATACAAATTTGATTTCGTTTTTAGAATTCCGTGTTTTTAATACAACACAAAATAATGGGAGTTTGCACCATGGAAAATGTATAAATCTGAGTAAATTGTAAAACATGTAACTAATTGAAAAAAAGTAAAATAAAACTATGGGCGGATTCTCACAAAAAAATTTAATTCAACATTTTTTATTTACAAATCGATATTGGGCAGAACCACGTTTCTAAAAGTTGGCGGCATTAAATCGGCATATATATATATATTTTGGTGTGTTTACCTTGTTTGAATTTGACCACGTGGCAATTTTTCTATTTTTAAATTTATTTGCGAAGTGCAAGAAGGAAAATAAATTTTTATAAGAAACTGCGGAGAATATTTGTCATATTGCTAAATTATTGCTGGAACATGTAATTTTGTAGAGGGAAATCACATCGAATATTTTGGAACTACAATTGTAATGGTAAGACCCATCTGAAGGAGTGCTGTAGAGTGTAGATAACAATAATTACGTCCTACCAGAAACAAAATTACTGAAAAGATAGCAGATACGTACCGTTTAAGTATGGACTGAATGTCTGGTCCAATTGCCGGGACATATTTCCAACAATCAAGAAACCGGATTGACCAAGCCACAACAGTATAGTTATTGAATGAAGGGTGAACATATTGCTTTGTTTATTTTGGTGTTAATTTGCTATTTAGTGGAAGCAAGCAATTTGACAATTGCAAATCTGATGATTCGATGATTTTTAGAGCGAAAATAGAGTATGGTCGATGAAAAGATTTAATTATTGCGATTCATCAATCATGGAGTAGTGATTGGCTCTTGGATTTCCATATGCAGGCCTTCAGCAATCCAACGCAAAGTTCTTGGAATCAGTGCAGTCTTGATGTTGGCGAAGTGCTTGGTATCACTATGTTTATTGATGGAAGGAAAGTATCGTGTGGAATTGGGGTGCAGCAGTGTAATCACAGTTTGTGGGCTCCAGCATTTTTCCAAAGGACCTCTTAAAAAGGTGTTCGGTATCTTCGAATATGTTCTAATTAATGTAAAAACAATTTGGCCGATTTATCACGATATAATTGCCGTGCTTCATCGCCCGTTGATCCGGGGTTCAAATTTTATATGGAAAACGATTCAATTCTTTTAGATCACAAATTGTGATTTGAAATCTAGAAAGCGGCTTTGTGTAGTTTCCTGGAACATAACTGAACCGGATCAGATCAAGCATCAACAAACACCGCTAATATAATATACATACCTACCTATTGTTGCAATCCATCGATAGGATTAGGACTAGCCATTTCATTACTATCTGAAATATTTGTATTTCATGATCTTCGAAATATCTGATTATCTACATTTTGACCAAGAATTTTAAATTTGTTTATAGGAATATAGTAGGTACATAATCTGAACCGTTAGGAATTAATATCGTATGGAATTTCAATTTCTGAGGCTCTGATTTGTTGGGGCATTGTGCGTCTGGACTCTGGCACTATGTCCCTTTTCCTGCCCGGTAACACAATTGTGTGGGTACGGCAAAGTACCTTGTCAAAAATTTATTTTTGTATGTGTTTCGAACCAACTTACACATTTGTGTATTCTTTTCAAACTTGTTTCGTTCGAAAAAAACAACTATACACACAATTGTGTTGGTTGTACTTTATTTCTAGTGAAATTTTGGAATGGGTACAAAGGGCCGAATGTCGAAGGGCCGATTTTTTTTTTTTGCTTTTGGAAATAAATTTTTTAAATTTGTTGTTTTATTGAATATTTTGTAAATTTTTTTTATTAAACATAAATGAATTTTTTATGAATTTATGTATTTTACTATTTTTCATCACGTATCCAGTCAGCGGTACATTTTGGCGAAGGAAAATTTTGTCTTGCGCCACCAACAGGTATATCCCTTTTCCTGCCCGTTAACACAATTGTGTGGGTACTCTAAAAGTACCATGACAAAAATTTATTTTTGTATGTGTTTTAACCCAACTTACGCATTTGTGTATTCCTTTTAAAATTATCTTAGTCCGAAAAAAACAATATACAGTAGAACTTGCTTAAAGTGACCACCGGCCGGACCGACTGAAATCGGTCACTTTAAGCAATTGATCACTATAAACAAAAGAAATACGTTAAAGATCTATGTTTGGGACTTTTAAAATAGGTCATATTAGGCAAGTTGTCACTTTTGTAATTTTCTAAAAAAATTCCCAAATTTTTTATCAAAAACGCCATTACATACTATTATTTTTTACCCACACATTTGTGTGGTTTGGACTTATATATTGCAATTTTTTTTTGTTTGAAAAAGGGATATGTAAAAAAATATAAATAAATTAAATAAAAAAATATATTTCTAAAAATAAAAATTCGGCCCTTCGACCCATTCGGCCCTTCGACATTCGGCCCTTCGACATTCGGCCCTTCGACACAGTCGGCCCTTTGTCACATTCGGCCCTTCGACATTCGGCCCTTTAATATCATACCGAAATTTTTTATCAAAAACGCCAGTGAGTACATACTACATATTACCGTTTTACAGATTAACTTTTATAACCCTCAGTTTATGTTTAGCAGGGTTAGGTTATATTTGATATTAGCTCTTCCCGAGGGGGATTAGTGGAACAACCAACATTAGAAAAGAACTTGTTTTTGTTTGGTCTCGTTGTCTCGTTACATAACATATAACAAATACCTAACTTACAACTATAACGATGATCACCGATGGGTCCCAAAACATCAGTGGGTCTATTTTTTAATTAAACCCGAGCAAGCAGGCTTGCCCTGGGTATTGTACACCGAGCACAGGTTGTGCAGTACCAAATGAACCAGTGTGCATAGAGTAATAACTTGTTTTTTACTTTGCATGCTCTTCGTACACTGGCATTCATTTCAGAGTAAAATTTGAAGAACCGAGTATGCCCGGTGTAAGCACAGTTCACAAATAAAAACACAGTGTGCAGGGTAAAACTACTCAGGTTGAATAAAAAAACACAGAGTATTTTTTGACAGCGCATTGCTTGCTCGGGTTTAATTAAAAAATAGGCCCAGTGTATTTGATTTAAGTAGGTGGGCGCCAGAGATAGCACCAATACGAGTTGAGTCATCATGATCATTTCATATACAACTCGTGTGAGTCGCTAAGAATAAGCATATGGCCGTTATTAATTTGTGATAAAATACTATCCCTGTATGCTGGTTGAACTGTTTATCACAAAGTTATCCGAATGAACGGTTATGGTTTAGAAGCTGGATAAGATGTTGACGGTGAAACGCAGCGTTTTTCAAAATTAGACGGGATGGATAGAATTAGAACGTAGTATAAAATAAATCGGTAACGTTGTTGCTAACTAATCCAGGTAATTCGATATTGATATGCGGTCAAAAGGAAATCTAACAATAACTGTACCTCTTCGACACACAAGCCTTTATGTGACTCGGCTTTTAGTAATGTTAATCGAATTTTATGATTTTTTTTATCTTTAGGTGGATGTATAATAAATTAATTTTATGGCGATAGTTTTGGTTTTTTTTAATCATTCTCTTTTGTATTTTCCTTTTTCATACCTACAGAGTTCTGACTTTGATTTACATATTCAAAATTCTCTTTTTGGGTTTTAAATCAGAATTTTTCTTATTTCCTCTTCCTTTCGACGGATCCATCCGTGTCCGAGTAGGCATACTTATTGTTTGGAAATGCCACGCCTACGTCCTTGAGCGTTAGTCGGCTATCTCCTCTGCCATAGGTCAATCGTTATTTCCTCTAATTCTCCTTTATTATTAATTTGATCGTTAAATTGATCATGCCTACTATCTGCAGCATGTACTTGCAGATAGTAGGCATGATCAATTTAACGATAAAATTAATAATAAAGGAGAATTAGAGGAAATGACGATTGACCTATGGCAAAGAAGCCGGCTATTGATAACCGCGTAGACCTTTGATGCCGTATCTGTTGATGGACTCTTCGGGGGTTCCGTTAAGAGCAAGTGGTAAAACATGGTTGCAGCCACCGCTAAGACTATAAATAAAATAGTAGATATCAAACCAAAAAAAATCATCTACCACAATTATATCGAATCTGGAATACACCACACTTTTTTTCTAAAGTTTAAGTTCGAAACTTATTTTCCAATAATTAAAACAATAGACCTTCTTTTCTGTTAGAACTCTTTATTAATTCTAAAAACATAATTCAATCCTGGTTGGTATATTTATGAGTTTATATGTGCCTACTTGTATACATAACTTAATATAAATATATAACCTTACAAAAGCAAAAAATTAAACTTAGCAAAATTTTAGAAAACTAACAATCATTACAAAAATTACATAAATTCGTACAGAAGCTACCACGAGTTCCGGTTTACCAAGTTCCGCACAAAATTTCACTAGGATTTCTCAGTTTATGGAAAAAAACTTATGTGTGAATTATCTTCTCGACCTAAATCAGTCTGGGCTATACAGACGCCGAATTTTTATGGGAAATCAGGTTTTCTAAAAAAAAGTGATTTCAGCTTAAATTTTAGCTCAATTTGAGCTGCCACTTCAGGTTTCCTGATTTCAACCGAAATTTGAAATTTCCCAAGGCCTGCTAAATTACGAAAAACGTTTAAGTTTCACACCGATTAGTCAAACCGTCTGGGCTGTGTACTTGTCGTATGTTACTCGACCTGTGTAAGAGTTAGTGTTATGTTAGTGTATTATAAGTATTCATTGATTGACTTGATTTCGTGCTGCCTTATATTGTGTGACGTATACCATAGCACCACATTTAAGAAACACCGATATTCTTTGCTAGTCTTTGCTTCGATAAGAAAACCTTGCTGAGATAGCTTTGGAGGAGTGATGGGAGGGTAATTTGAATTATTCGAGGTATCTTGTAGCAGTTGTCCGCCAACAATCGCGCAGTACCCGCTATAGCAGACTAATATAAGTCCGTTTCTAAAGAACTCCACTAATCGCGTGTTTCGCTCCTTGCCTTTATACAGGTTCCTTCATATAAATCTGACAATTTCGTTTGACCGATTATTTTCATTAAATCCACCTCCAATGGTTCGAGTATAGGTTTCCCTAATAGAAAATTTAAATACGTCGTAGTCCAAAATCACACTCAAATCTCATATTACAATCTAGCATTCTCATCATACAAACTAATGGATTATAAATGTCGTAGCTTTACTAAAATAGACCATTTTTTGAACCACATAATGAACTATGAATTAAAACTGAACTTCCATTTTCGAAATATAAACCTATTTTTTTCCAATCAGTTGAGAAATGGCTTAAGCCGAATTCAGTGTTGCGTTCGTTCGTTCTTTCCTTCCGATTTTTTTAAATCAATCAAAGTTGGTGAAAAAAATTCACAAGAAAAAAAAACGGCATTTTTAACCAATGAAATTGGTTTAAAAAAATTTCAGAACGGAGGACGGAACAAAAGAACGCAGCACTGAATCCGCCTTTACTTTCGTTCAAACGTAATTTCGACAACATCATTCGGAATTCATTTTTCATTATAACACACTATGCCCCTATTATGGTTCTCGCCTCACCATCACCTCACCTCTCTTTCGCCGTGACAGTATGATTCGTAGTAGTATTTTGCTATTATGGTTCTCACCTTTATTTTGGCGAAAGAGAGTATGCGGTGATTTGCGTTGTTTATAAATTTATTACTTTTTTGTAGCTGGCTTACTGGCTACAGTGTGTTTGTTAGCAGTTTTGACATATGTATGTGTTTGTTTATGAATTTTTGTTAGTTAAAATAATTAAAATATTCTAAAACGAATAATTAAAAATATTAATACGATCAACGATTATTAATAATGATCAGTAGTATCGATTTATTTTTTCGTAATAAAATTGCCTGAAATAATAATACAATATTTTGAAATAAAATAATAATAATTATTATAAAATACACAAACAATTTATTTTTAGTATAATAATAATTTAAAAATAAAACCTACATTATCACTGCCAGATATTTTTATTTGTACTATTGAATTTAAAAAAAAATCGCACTACATCACCTAAAAATTTTAGGTGATCATTTTTGACATCACTCTCACTCACTTCGTTTTCACGGCGAGAATCATAATACGAAAATGTGAATGCGGCGACTAGACGTCGCCAAGTGATGCGTAGGTGATAACCATAATAGGGGCATAAGTCCCCTCTAATTTCCATCAGAACAGAATACATAGTAGGGGTAAATGGCCGGGATATCATGGAGGGAAGGTAATGGCCGGGAGTAACGGATCAGTGGAATATCGCAATATGCCTCGTTTATTGGACCTATTTCCACAAGTTCACACTGCAGCAATTGTTATTGTCAAAATGGACGAATAGTGGCACGAGCTTCTCGACCATTCATCCGATTCGATTCCTTGCGACTTCTTTCTATATCTATCCAAATATAAAGAAATGTCTCGGTCGAAAAAAGAACATACCATACTAACCGTAATTTTGCTCAATTTCAGAAATTATATTTTTTGCAAGAATTGAATGGTCCACTGCACATACATTTCTGGTTTCTTAACAATTTCGTGCGATTGTTAAACAAATACACAGCAAATACTTAGTGTGGCACATAAGGTCTCTAAAACATTGAACACTATATTTGTCAAACTGTTTAGATAGTGTTTCTCGAGCAGTACAACCCCTCTCACATAAATTAAAATAGGATACCAGTTAAAATCTCATCTAGTAATATTATTGCCAGCAAAGTTCTTTCAAACTTAGCTCAATAATTGTAAAACCACAGTAAAAATAACGTTTTTTTTGTCATTACAACTTTTACTACTGATAATCGAAAAAAGTGTTGGTTGGAAAACTTCGGAAAAACAAAAAAAAAACCAAAACAAGAAAAATAATTTTCCGGCCGGAAATAAAACGATAACATTTTTGTCATGAGTTTTTTTTTTGTCATACTTGTTGTTGGCTGTTGTATATGTAATGACAGTTAGTTTATATAATTTTAAAAGTAATGGAATGGGAAAACTATTTTCCTGTGGTTTTCTATTAGCAATTTTTTTATATGGAAGGCGTTTACCTGTTGTACGATGCCACATGCCACAAACTATTTATTTAAAAATTAAATACAATTTAATGTGTGATGATAACCAAATATATAACAAACATAGTTCTGTCTATATACTTCCGGAATACGCATTCTATGCAACAGTCTTTATGTGTTATAAATATTCGGCAAATTTAACATTATCAAGAAGGCGTGTGGCCTTGTACGTACCAAAGTCCAAAATCAATCAAATTTAAAATTTAAATTTCACAGCAAATTGAAATCATAATCAGATATAATCATCGCACGTGATCAATTAATCAAAACAGAAAATTGATTGGTGCGGTAATGATTTAATATACGCGAGATCAAAGTACGAGACAACAACAAATCGTGTATGATTTCATGATACATTTTTTTTTTAAAAATCGTTAAACATCCGGTAAATGTCCGGAGCAAGATAAATTATATTTTTCCGTTTTATTGAAAATAGACCAACAACAAAACCAAAAACAATAATAAACAACACGACTGGTGGAAAACACGCGTTTTCATTTCTAATTAGAGTACTACAAAGTTTTTCAAAGTCTGACTATGTTGTACGAGTATAGAGGGTAGTATTGATTTTGCAGGAAATTTAATTAATAAAACGTCTACGTCTAGATTATTTATAACCAATGCCGATAGCTAGGGTTAGGGTGCAGAGCTGTATACTACATAGAGGTTAATACATATTATTACCGAAGTAGATAATGTAGTTTTTCCTGTTCACAACTTCTTATGTAGTATATTACACGTCCTTATCGTTCGAAATCTTATATACAATATAAGAATGAAAAAGGTAGCCAATTTAATTACTTCTTAGCGTTTTATGAGTATACGTATTCCTGTTTGTGTGATATGTCAACCATAATGTGTCGAAAGTGTTGAAATCATCTAATACCACATAACTGCGACAAAGATTAATTGAAGAAAATATGAACTCTGGAAGCTGCGAAGAGTAACTAAGTAGTAATGGACCTTGAAGGGCGTCATGTTTTTGGTATTGACTGCTAGTTACGCCTTGATAGCCTTATTATTAGAGTATCATATATTCGTAGTCTCTATTGAAATTTTGTAGTACATTCCAAGTAACTGGATAATTTAAATTTCGCTTTAGCACAATATCGTCAATTTAGTGTCGCAAAGTCTCCTGAGTGGTATATATGTTTAATTCCTGAAGCTCCGACCTATAGTGTTTATTCAAATATATCACCCGCAATTTTGCCGTTTTTCCAGAGGTTAAGTTAAATATAAATGTAGATCTCTCATAAAAAAGCTCTGTGTTCTGTTTTAGCGTTTTAATTAGGTAATGGTAAAAGTATGCTGCGACCCTGATAATATACACGACGATACATTTCGTGGCCACTTTCCATTAAACAGGGATAACTTTGTTTCGAGACACTAATCGAATAAGGTCAGAATCAGGGTTCAATAAAGCCTTGCTCTCAAATAGCAAGGCTTCGAAATAAAAAAATAAACCTTCTGAGAGTGGCTTCTCAAAGTACTGTTCGCCGTTCTCTGTCAGAGTTGCATGCCGGGACTCCTGACTCCCGTTTAAAAAATAATCGCGTTACTTAGCTTTTAAATAATTCAGCGTGCCCAAGATCTACAAGCTAAAGAGAAGGAATAAAGTCTCTAGAGACGAAAGTCGACGGCCAGCAGGGGCAAATCAAGCAGGAACTTGAAAATAAAATATGGAGAGACCCGCCTCGAAACACATACTAGCTAAATAAAACGTTTTCGGCCGAACCGGTTGCTGGAATCTCACGCGGAATTTTAAAGCCTCCGACATTCGAAGGCGAAATCCCAATCGACAATTTTAAAGTGCAGCTTCAAGTGGCGGCGTAGTACAATTGCGTGAATCTTCATGGTTAAGGAGCAGATGTCTTGCAAACTGTCTCCGCAACAGGATAGAGCTATGACCGGGTCATGACTGAGTTAGAACTAAGATACGGCCAGTCACGAAAATATGCACACCATAAATATGCGAGTCCTCGATTAATGATCGAGAATGCAATATAAATACGGCATTGAATCCTGATAGTTACCACTCTCATACAAATATTTGATCAGTTTGTAAACGCTATCGCTATCGATCATTTAAATTTTGAAATCGAATTCCTGATATTAAATGTTTTAATGTTTTTGGATCTTTCACACTAACCGTATTCTTCAAGAGTTCCACAGCTTTTATTAATGGGGGTACTTCAGTTTGTATTTCTATCAATGTAGCTAATACAACCGATTTTTGATTTGAAAGCTCTTCCGGCATAGCTTCACTCATATTTAAGATTTGCGAATATCCACCGTATATAGTCCACCATACCAGTTTTATTCACGGTTTCCAAAATTTTCTCATGTAATTCTTGTTTGACATAATACCTAAAAAAAAGTAATTCAATGCATAATTTGTAGGTTATGTTCTCACTATACATCTATTATTGTAGCACAAAAAACTCCAACATCGGAAAAGTTAAATGTCGATCCAGATAATAGGAACTTTTTGGAGTTAAATCGAATTTTGCCATTTTAACGCGTCTTTATTGTTGCGTTCGTTCATTCATTCAAACAATTTTTTTTGACCAATCATATTGCACTAAAATGACGATTATTTTCCTTCTGGTTTTTTTCACAAGAGATGATTGGTCGAAAAAATTGTTTGAATTAACGGACGCAACCATAAAGGCGCCTTTAGTTTAATTCTTTATACACTTAATAGTTTAGATCTTTAGTTAGTTTATATTTTACCAATAACAGCAATACTGTTGATGTTGATGCAGATAAAGGCAACCGGACATTTGAAATTGAGAGACCCATTGAGAGGAAATTTTAGTTGCACACTGCGAAGATTTTATAAGCGATGTAAATTTTTTGAAAAGCGCTGTCTATTATCTATACTCTTTTATATCTAAACTCTTTTTACCACTCCTATTTTTATGTAGAAAGACAAATATTCGAGTCTCCAACTCAAAATTCATTTTAATCGTGTAGAATCTACAGATACCATATTTTCACCTAAAATTTATATTCCAATCAAAGATCAATCTAGAAACCAAATTTCATAAAGATTGGTTATGAAATGGCCAAGTTTAGTCCAGCATGAACAGATCCTAGAATTTTGTTCAAAACTCACTGTAAAGTCCAATACTAGTATAAACAATACTACTATCCAAATTTCATCGTAATTCGTTAAAAAATGACCGGGATGTTTTATTTTGTGAAAAAAGAGAAACAAAATGAATAAAAAAATTTCCGCTGGTAATTATGTAACACAAAAATTCTCTTTTGTGATAGTGTTGTGGCGAGCTGCGAAATTTTGATTTGGCACATAGATACCAATCTGACTATGCCGATTTGATATCCCATGACCATAGGTAGGTTTTAATTATAAGTTAGGGGTGAATCTGATGGGGTTATAGGGATGAAATGGCATATCTGCTTCATACAGCCGAAAGCAGTCGATAAAGAAGATTGAAAATTATCAAGCATCGTCAAGAATCGTTCGTCATTCCAGATTTTGGCATATAGACACCAATCTGACTATGCCAATTCAATAGCCCGTAACCATAGGTAGATTTTGATTATAGGCTAGGGGTGATTCTGATGGGGTTATAGGGGTGAAATTTTTATTTTCCCCATTTTTCATCGATAAAATCGTTCGTCATTCGTGATTTTGACATATAGACCACCAAATCTGACTATGCCAATTAAATAATACTGTTAAAGTTAGCCGAAAGTTTCCAACCGAAAGATAATGCAGATAGCATCTCTGTTATCCTAGCCGAAACACTAACTATACAAATGCAATAATTGTAGAGGCTAACGGCTTCGACAACTCTCACGGGCACGCGGGAGGTCGCTGCGCTTCCCCCGCTTAGCTTTAGATTTGAACTTTGGGGGACGTAGGAGCCGGGATTATATAGAGCCGGGATTATATAGACCGCTTTATCGAAAAATGATATCGTATATTTTTTCGGCTGGGATAGCAAAGACACTATCTGCACTATCTTTCGGCTGGAAACTTTCGGCTAACTTTAACAAGGTAATTAAATAGCCCATTACCATAGGTATACTCTTAGTAAAGGTTAGGGGTGGGTCTGATGGGGTTATACGGGTAATCTGTTAAAATCTAGAAAATCAAATGTTTTTATCGATAAAACATAAGAAAAATCAAAATTTCATCCCTAAAACCTCATTAGACTCACCACACACCTATAATGAAAATCTATCTATGGTCATGGGCTATCGAATCGACATAGTCAGATTGGTGTCTATCTGGCAAAATGTCGAATGATTGGTGTCTTTATGCCAAAATCATGAATGACTAAATAATGATGGAGAATTTATACTGTTAAAGTTAGCCGAAAGTTTCCAGCCAAAAGATAATGCAGATCGTGTCTTGAATACAGCAAAAATCAGTCATGAACTCGAATTTAGGAGAATTTAGGATCGAATTACATCATTCGGGTGAAGGAGAAATTATTTCAGTTTATAGAAATTTAAAAATCAATAGGGGCGAGAGTATAAAGAGAGTTTAAAAATAGTGAAGACACTATCTGCATTATCTTTCGGCTGTATTCTTTCGGCTAACTTTAACAAGGCGGAGAATTTTACCGTCAGAACATCGAAAGATGGAACATTTCACAAATATAACTGAATAAAACCTACTCAAAACTCATAATTAAATTTTACTTAGGATCATGGTTCATCCAATTGGTACAGTCAAATAGAAGTTCATCTGTCAAAATCTTGATATACAAACCATTCATCAGCTAAACGTGACTGCATCTCATGGCTATTGTATGATGCCTGTTATTGACATTTTCTTTTAGAAACGGATGACTCATTTGTAATTTTTAAATCTGTATTGCTGCCATTTTTCGGTTTGATTATTGAAATCAATCTTCTTTATCGACGTACTCTAAAATATCGACATTTTAAAATACAGTGTATTTTCTTGAGACAATTACAACAACACCACCATGGCTAAAGCAAAAACTAAAGCATTTTAGAAATATGCTTTGGCTGAATGATAATGCAGATTTGCATTAGTTGAAATAGCTGAATAGCGCTGATTCAGCTAAAGCAAAAAAGTTTTATTTCTCAAGAAAATACGGCTATATTTTCGACCGAGATAACAAAATTATTATATACATTACCATCTTTCGGCTGGGATAGCAAAGACACTACCTGCATTACCATCTTTCGGCTGGAAACTTTCGGCTAACTTTAACAGTATTTATTATCCGCTGGCAAATTTCTGCTATCCTATACAACAATTTGCGACCAGATCGTTTTTTTCGACTAAATTATGAACTAAACTAAATTTCTCAATAATTGAGTAATTCACAATAGACATTCATAGGTGGCATGAACATCAACAGAACAAGCTGTGTCTGACTATTCGAAATACTAAATTATCGAATTTTCGTTCGACTTACAACCCACAGTATATATTGTTTTTGCCATTTCAGTAAATTGTTTATATTTTTCAATAAATAAAAATAAAATTGAAAATATTGTGCACACTAACACATTTGCATTAATACCATAATGACATTTGACAACTAAATTGAAAAGATACCTCAAGAGGAGACTTTTCGTTTGTAACCTGGCGGCAAATAGCGTAAGGTCACCTGAAAAATGTTTAGTTCATAAATTAGCCGAAAATCGACCTGAGGCATTACAGCACTCTTTCCTATATATCAAGTTTGTTATAAATACGGATATATACAAAGTTTAGTTTAGTAATATTTGTTAACCTATATAGAATGTTTTAAAATACGTATGTTATATACTCGTAAGTACTTTATGTAAATAGATTATGAAAATATATTATGGTAATTAAATTTAGCAAGAAGTAACGAATGATTATTAAAACCGTGCACGGACTTAAAATTATTATAGCTGCAGGGGTCGATCTATATATATATATATATATATATATATATATTCCAGTTGTGTATATAAGAAATAGTTTACGCTCAAGTTTTGTTGGCTGTATACAGAAAATAAGGTTATACATCCGACACGCACTATACTAAAATTATTTATTGTTTTGGGTTAAACTTGAAAAAATATGTTCATGATTATTAATTTGCTTTTCAAATGCTGCAGATACTACACAATATGAATGTATAATACGATATAATGTATGAAGAAGGACAACAGTGCCTATACAAAAGCATATTGTAGATGGAAAAAACATGTTCATAGTGAAAATTGAAAACAACTTTAACTCAACTTTATTCCCATTTCGATTATAGTTCCTCGTTTTTTATAATATGGGCCAGTTAACAACGACGACGCAACTAATGTTTACGTTGACAGTGTTGTGTGGCACCATATCCAGTGATAAAAATGTTAAGAAAATCACTTTCCTTCTAAATGTATATCGAATAGACAAAATTGTAAACCTCTCTTGGAAACATAACGAACAGATAAAAAGGAAAAGCACACACACACAAAAAAAAATTCTCTTGACATTTAAAAATCAAATAACATTAAACTTAACCCACAAAAACCAAAAGTTTTTTTTTCCATCCAATACACTCGTACACATAATCCTCTGGAAAAGTTTGAACCGGAGAAAAAAAAGTTCGTTATATTAAAAGTTGTTTAACGCAGGTACTAAACATTATCTTCCCGTATGGTATTTAAACAGAAATAAGTTTTGTATTATGCAGTAAAGACTTATTGGTGCTTTTTAAAGCAGTAATCGGCAACAAATAGCTATTTAGAGGTATATAGTTTGAAATACTTAACGGATACCAAAACCGAGGGATAGGATAGGATTGTTAGTTATGATAGACTCGACCCGGTTATAGAGACATAAGTAGTAGATAGTTAGGAACACAAGGACAACACAATTTTAAATTACATAATTCTGATTTCTCTATTCTGCGACTGCCTTACATAGAATTCCTAAAATAATTCGTAATTTGTAAAATTTAATTTGCTAGTAATTGTAGGGACGTTATTAAAAAGAAAATCAGAAAATTTGTAAAAATTTAAAATTAGTTCAAAGTCCCAATATAGAGTGGCATCATCATACGACAAAAATCTTTAGACAATGAAATTCCCGATAGCACGTTATTTGCAACTAAGTTATGGACTCGACGATCATAATCCAAGCCCAGCTACAGATAATAAACACATTTAACCGAAAATGTAAAATACATGCTTATTATCTTGGAGAACTGTACTCACGCGATTCTCACTACTTATCTTTCTAAAATTCGAATACAAGAGCTTTTTTATGTAAAGAAAACACACTTGATCCTCCAAATAATGTAAGCTTTTATAGCAATTACAGCTGGACCCGCATGCCAGTAGCTAGGCAGTTTATTCACCATGGTTTCAACCACAAACTGATATTTCCGCAAACACAAATATAGAAATTCTCAATTTTTTTAATAAATCAAGCTAGTAAAACGCCTAATGTAGATAATTTTAGGTTATAAATTTCGAAATTCTAAACCAATATTTCAAAATTACTGATTCAAACGACCTTAGTTTACGAACCCGGACATATTCATTCTAACGTTATTACGTTGAGTTCTTTATTCCACTTAAATCACTGCTCAAATTTTACGTTCCCAAGCTGAATAGGTTCAATGCTTATTATTTTCCCACCAAGCTTCACATGGTACATAGTTTTACAATATTTGATTTCCTTGTTGCAACATCTTTATGAAGCATTCTGCTATTTATGTGTGGACCTTTATTAGTCCTATAGTCTTTTGATGATAACGATTATTTTCACGATAGTTTATAGGATCTAGGATCGTGCTCAACATAAGATTCGATAATTATAGATATTTCAGCATAATGTGTGTGATAACGATGTGTTAAGTTAAATCTATTTGGTCAAGCAGGACGTTCCCGATCACCATTATTTTAAAGTGAAGTAATTTATTTCTAAGTTCAATAATATATAAGGCTGCTACCACCACCAACGGATCGGGAAGTTATATTAAAAGAGAAATAGAGAAACTCAATGATCTGGATTACGCAAATGGCATGCCTGCTAATACATAAACATGCCGACATGCGGCAGAGAGTACAGAAGCTATCAGTAAAACGATTCTGTGTATATTTAGTATGAAAAATTTCTGACAAAATTAAATCTATAAAGTAGGCATATAAAGCTCAAGTGTAGATGGACAGCCATACGCTGACGAAATAACCAAATGATGTAACAAAAAAATGGTGCTGGAGTGGAACCCACAAGAGAAAAGAAAATTCGGACGACCAGCTGTAACGTGGAAACGAATGATTGCAACAACTCGACAAGTTATGGGTAGAAATTAAAGCAAATCACTCAACAGAGTTAGATGGTCCAGCCTATAGTAGAAGCCCGATGCACGGAGAATTTTTTTGAATAAAATTAAAACAGAGTTTGGGCAAATAAAATTAAAAAAAGTTTCATGAAGGGAAAAATTCTTCTGCACAATCCAGACACAATATTGGAGGGCGAAATATGCAGCCAATACCCGACTTTCTTTTACCAAGAATGGATACATTTCGAATACACCACTCTTGATTTCCAAAGCGAAAAATTAAACTTACCGGACTTTTGGTAACCCTGTCTTGTATAATCAAAAAATCATTATGCCGGCTTAAATTTCAGAAAAGGAACAAGGTCAACCCTGCTTGTTGGTTGAAATTCAAGCTTTAAATTTATTAAATTTTTTTAATTGTTTGTCGTTTTTTGTAAATGCTTAATTTTTCAAATGGAGGCTGCCACTTGCGGTGGGCCGATTTCGGTCAAAAACCGATGAGATCTCCAATTTTATCCCGATCGGGATGAAGCAAGAACTGTTTCTACCTCCGGGATCCCGTTTTAGGAGCCCTAATGGGTACTCTTGACTTTATTACAACACCCCACAACCCAGAAAATCCATCATAATGCATCGAATTAACTTCCTGTATGAGAAATGAGAACCTCTAAATTTATTACAAAAGCCCACTCAACAAAAATCAATAAAAATCATGAAAAGCTAAAAGCAAGTTTATTACCTGTACCGAAAAATATGGGTTTTAAAGAGTTTCACTCCTAATAAGGGTCGTTTTTTGGAGTTTGAACTATTCCAATATCTTGTAATTATTTTAAAAAAGCTTCTAGTTTCGCCGCCAGTACGATACGGGGAAAAACGTGGTCTAACGAAAAATGCCAAATTATAAAATTAATTGGTAAAAAATTCCAGTACCGCCACCACTATGATGGAAAAATATTGACCGAAATACGATAATTTTTCGGCAGCTTTGACCAATGCAAGCCTAGACACGAATTGTAGCTTAACGGAACTAAACGACATTTTCTAGAAGTGTAACAAATTTGTAATTAATTTAAAAAAAAATCTAGTACCATTTTCATAGGAATGGGTGGGTTACAAGTGCTGGTGCAGCATTAGAGCCATTTCATTGTTTTAGCAATTTGATAGAGTTGGACTACTAACAATTTACTATACGCACATAATGGATTATATTCTGTTTGAACCACTAAAATATAGTACCGCTTCCAACTTCTTGGGATAAATGGAGACGATGGGAGCCTCTTTTGACTGCACTAAGTTTACGATTTGAATCGTAAACAATTTGTAATTCAAGATGAATCAACGGATATACTAAAGATATTCGAAATAACTCGAGTTTAGTCACACCATTTTAAAGGTGACGTGGAAGAAAAAATTCGGGTCAAGCTAAATAGTTTCATCATTCGGTATTCAAACACTCTACACTCCGCACTCATTTGTGTGGTTCCATAAGATAAATGCTTCAAACACACAGAAAGTTAGAGTCATCGATTAAAGTAAATTGAACGAAAAAAACGCGATCATTGACAAATTCACAATGCCATAGAAGAAATTTTAAATAATTTGGGGAAATCAACATATTTTACAACATTGAACCGTAAATCTGGTTTCCATTAGATATCGAAGGATGAGATGTTACAAGCAAAAAAAAGCCTTTACAATAGATAAAAGACATTTCGAGTTCTATAGAATGCCCTTTGGCCTGAAAAATGGCTCAGCCACATTCCACCGGGCCGAGAACTACGTGTTGGTACGTGAAGGAGACAGAATTTTTGAGACACATAATTACACAAGACCGGTTGAAACACAATAAACACAAAGTACAGAAAATATTAGATTGGCCGTTACCCAAGAACCAGAGAGAAATTAAACTGTTACCAGAGCTTTCCGGTTATTATCGAGCGTTTATTAAAGATTACTGAAAAATCACTAAGAGCATGATCAAATATACCTGAAAAAGGTACATACCATTAGATCTAGAATATATACTGACGACAGACAGTTTGGACTACTCTCTGGGTGCAATTTTTTCTCAAATCCAGAACAAAATCGAAAAATCCATCACTTTCCTCTCCAGAAGGAGGCATTAGTTATGGGCTGTAAGAAAATACCAGCCGTACCTACACGGTAGCAAATTTACATTAATAACGGATCATAAGCCTATAATCTTCGGGGAAAAACCAAAAGTCTGCGATCGAAACTCAAACTGGAGAACTATGACTACGAGATAATATACTCGGGCCCACAGATAAGAACACTTTACGTGAATCCAATGAAGCTCCAACAAACATTCTACATTATTCGGATGAAATAGAGATAATTCACTCTGCAAACATACCAAATCAAGATTTCAAATAGAATGTTCGATTCAGAAAATATCACAAATTTTAAAAGAACAATCATCTCGAAGAAAACAGTCGAGGAGGATGATGATATAACACAATTCGTAAAAGATCATCACATCGGTAAACACTCAGCAAAAACGGCTCCCGAAGGTTTATATGGAAAAATTCAAACATCCCATAGTGAATATTACTAGTGAAGACAGATAACCAACCAACGAGGTTGAAACGAGAGTCAGTTAGATGGTCATATTCCTTCCCGAAAGTGGGGAACAAAATCAAAATTTATTTAAATGCAACTAACGCTTGTAACATGCACAAATATGACCGCAAGCCTTTCAACATAAAAATATTCTCATGGCCGATCACCAAGAAGCCGCTAGAAAGGTTTTACACATCGGACATTTTTAACATAAATAAAAATAGTTTCATATCCATAATCGATTCATTCTCGAAGCATCTGCAGATTGTCATTTCCACTTAAATTTTGGAAAACTGATCTGGACCAATAAACATTTTTCTCGTAAATGATGTACTTTTCAAAAATGCATGCAAAAAACATTGAAGTTGTCACTTCTGGTGGGAAAACGGAAAAGCTTCCATGGAAACTGTCACTTCCGATGAACCGATTTCCGATAAAGTTGACTCGGATCTCCCAATTTGCGAAAAAAACTTAACTATGAAGTTCCATCCCGATCGATCAGTCCATCTGGGTTGTTCATAGATATAATTTTTATTGAAAAACGGTTTTTGTCAGAAACCCTCATTTCCTTAGGAAAACTGATCTGGGCCGGTATTATTGTATATTTTATTTAGAAATTTTTAGTTCATAGTTATTTTTATCGTAAATCATGTCACTTCCGGTTGACTTTTTTCTGTCAAACATCATAAGGATCTCTAAATAAGTATGAAGCTTCATCCCGAAATTTTTCTTTTTCGCATTATCAGCACTATACAAAATATTTGCAAAAAACGAAAAATCTCCTACAGAAGCTGTTACTTCCGGTGGACCGATTTCGGCCAAAAACCACTAGTACCTCCCAATTTATGAAAAAAGCTTAAAAAAGAAGTTTCATCCTGATCAGTCAATCCATCTGGGCTGTAGAGCACCAAAAGATATTTAGTCTGACCCTAAAAACCTTAATTCCTTAAACAGACTGGTAATATGATAACTATTTTATATGTGCCATTTGCCCTGTAAAATAACTGAAAGTTAGCCCAGCATGCTGCAATCTAAATACTCAAGTATATTTAAAATAAAAGAAGTATGTCACTCTCATAAAACAGAATTTTCCACTTGTTCTCTCCTAAAATAAAATTTTATTAATTCATAAAAAAACAAAAAAAAAAAACCCACACCACGTTTATGTCGCTGTGTGGACTTCATATTAAGGCCACTGTTTAAATCTAACAATTTTCAGTAATTTAAAATATTTGTAAAACTTTTGTTGTTAGAACACTACGCTTATATTCATTGGGGATTGGGCCACCCTAGTGCTGCCATCTGGTAACTGACATTCCTGACCTGAACATTTTTATAGCGCCGTTTTATTAAGGCAAGTGCAACTTGGAGTTTTATTGTAAAACGTAGTGTGTGAAAAGGCTAAATATGTTGGTGATCTTGTTACGACTACGTGTTCGTCACTACCTCTTTTTATATTTTATTCCCCTCGATTTGTGTGTTTGCTTATCGGTTGGGTGGTTTGTATCTTCCCTTCCGGTATTGATTGGGTCCGGTTGAGGTCACTCCGCTACATACGGATCCGGCGGTCAGGTGAGGCCAGCCGTGATTATTTTGGTATCGGGGAAAGGCCCCTCAACGATACGGGTGGCCAACCGATAACCCATTTTTGGTATCGGGGAAAGGCCCCGCAACGATACGGGTGGCCAACCAGCAACCCATTTTTGGTATCGGGGAAAGGGCCCGCAACGGACGACCGTCCCAGGTTGCACCAGCACATGGTTTTTTTTGTAATTAAGGTACAATTTTTTTTTTATTTTTACTTTTTATTTTCTTTTTTTATATATTTTAATTTTTATTAAATTTTGAAAATTTCGGATTGTAATCGAGCGCTGAATAACGGTCGCAAGTCGCGCGCTCGGTGTACATTGATCTCGCTCCCTCATTTTTCGTGTGGGAAGTTGCTTTTCTTTGTTTTTTTTAATTAATAAAAGGAATAAAATGAATTCTTAATTTTTCTCGGTTTGGTATGGTGAGGGGGACGGATGCGCGCACCAAGGCACCTCTCTTCCGTTATAATGGTTTTTTATTTTTTTTTGCTGTTCCTCAGGGCCCGGCCGACAAATTTCGGCGGAACTCGAGTTTATTATTATTATTATTTGCGTTTTTTATTTTTATTTTTAAATCTCTGTAATCACGGTGTAAGCAAGGAGCCACGCAAGCCTCAAACCCCACGACCCATAGCACTTCTCTCTGAGTTGTAGCCGGCATACACGCATCTGGCCCCTCTTTGACATTTTTTGCACTGTAATATTGGTACGTATTGCTTTGAAATTATACACATCTTCCACTTTTGTTTGTTATAAAAAGTGAGCACAAATAGTTGAAGCCCTCTTTTGTTGTTTTGAACTCCGTGTTCAGTTTCAATTTTATCTTCCCGTTTTAATGATGTTTAAAGCATTTTCTATTTGATTTGATTTTCTTCAGATCTTCAATAACGTACATTTTTGTGCAGATTGGGTGAAGACTTGTAGCCATAATTTAGATGAGACGATCATTCTTATCCTCGTAGGTAAACCATTGATGCCCCTCAGAATTAAGTTTTGTAGTCAAAGCTCTATATAGGTTTCAGAGTCTGCAATATTAATCTTCCACACTCAGCTACCTATTTTGACCTTGATGTTTAAGGTTCTGCCATTCCTGGTGAGTCTTCAGTTTTCCTTTTCTTACTTGAACTTTTACTCCGGTTCAATACCCAATTTGTTTCTCATTCTAATTCTTTTTCATCCGTATGGAATGGATTAGTGTCATTATCAATTGCAGGCTTAGGTGTTTCAACTGCTTTTCTGAGATCTTCATTCTTTCTTTAATATTGTGACTTCATCTTTCAATTTAGTTGTAAATTCCTTTATTTCTCTTAATTGTTCACGGAGTTCGGCGTTTTCCTTATCGTACTGAAAAATATTTGCAGTTGAAGATCTTAGTGATTTTGATAATTTGGAGCTGCGTTCAAATGTGTTAAACAATGATAGGCCCATTCCAGGATCCATTGGGCCTGCCTTTCAAAGAAGTACCCGCCCTCTGCGACGTGGACGTGGCTACCTAGGTACCCTATGCTGAGGGTCCAATTTCAATTTGAGGAATAAAAAATTATAAAACCTAAAGGCGATAATGAAAAATTACGTACGTACTTAAAATTTGGTACATTGTATAATAAATATATTTGTAGCAGCCCTACTTCTGAACCAAGCACAGCATTTACTAGTGTGCTGATATTATCTACCGACTTGTTTCTAAAACATTTTTGACGACCATTACATTTCAAAATAAAAAGGTTTTACAAATATACGCGATTGGAAAAAAATTTGACAAGTGGCAAATTCGCCAAGTTTTAAATGTGTCGTATACCTAAACTATAAATAAGAAGAAGAACGGTTGGGCCGAATATTTTTGAGGCTGATATCAACAAACATGCCGATAATTATTGTTGCTGGAATGTCATCGTAACGAACTATAACTGAAATTTTACATCGAAAAAAGTTGATTGGTTTACATATGTTGCTCGCGGCCGCCTGGTTACCAATTACTGAGATTCGTTCGTATTATTAACTTAATACTTATTTGTTTTAATAATAATGACATCATTACTGCTGTATTATTAGTTGACGTCATATATATTACTATTTTTATTTTTCCTTTTGTGTGTCGAGCGAGCGCAAAGAAAATGGAAAAATGGGGACCGAAAAAACAAAAAAAAATCTAAATATTTATGCTTATGCTAAACACGTTAGCATGATTTGTCGTATTATGATTATTATTTTGGTTATAGTTGATGTTGTTGTTATTGTAGTTCCGAGAAAAAAGCACAAAGAAAAGCTTAAAAGTTACACAGTATATAGTATATGTTTCAGTATACATCATGTATATGTGTGTATATGTATTTGCGTGTATATTGATTTTTATGTTGTTGCTCGCTTGTTTTAAAAATTTTCCAATGCTTTTAAATTTAGAAAATACAAAGTTTATTTTTAGGATAAACAAATTTTTTTATATTTTTGAATACTCTTGCTATTGTTGTTGTGCTTTATGGATTGTTTGCTGTATATACAATTTATGTGTTATGTTGGCGATCTGAATAATTAATTATAGTGTTTTTGTAGTTTATCATATTCCCATAAATCAAAAGCTCATAAGATAAGCGATACATATGGCGTTAGGCTATTATTAAAATACGAATTTTTGAAAATAGGGAGGGAATCCCAACGTAGATGCGGTGACTAAACTTAACATAACTGCTAAGTAGGTGCTTCGGACCCAACCCTTGTGGCTGATTTCCAGCCACAATTAATATTGAAAAATTAAATTTTTAAAAGGTGTTTTCTGATTTCTTCATTTCCATTTTCTTAGGATTAACGGAACGAAGTCGCTAATTATTAATCCACTTTAATCCACATCCGCAAGTAACTTCTCAACACTTGGAAACATTTCTGAGTTTTTGGGAAATTATCATCTTGTATATAGCAAGTTGTGTGCTAACGTCAAAAGCAACTGCATCAAGTATAAGTTCAGTACTCGATACGATAGATGAAGTACTCCGAGGCTTAAATGCATTGGGAGCCAACGCGGATGCTCGGGACTGATGAAACTGGCAATTTTTTGAAGGATGTACGAGTGGAAGCCCTTGAAACAGTTCAAATCTTCCACGAAGAGGGCAGCATCTTCAACAGCAAACAACATTCATATCTCACATCACATCTATCAATCCAGTTGATTTAAAATACAAGTCCAGCACACTGTGTATGAAATAGCTCACCGTTTGCTCGATTATTCAAGATAGAATGCCGTGGAAGTTAAAGAACGTCAAGAACTCATTCAAGCTTTGCAACTCTAAGTCAAGATGCGCCATTTGTCACCGAAAACATCACTAGATATGGATGAAACCAACACCTCGTCTTAGTAGTCCATCTTAGTGATGAACCGGGATATATTGGGACATTGCCATCCACTATGCAACCCGTTGATTTGAAGTGTTATCAATCCAGGAGCCTCGATTGTCCAAAACATGGTATTTGGATGGATAGTTGAGAGTAGTGCTGACACCGAAGTCCAAGAAATTAAAACACACTGCACCCTCCGTAGTATATAGATAACACGTTGTGGCGATTCTGGGAAATGGAAGAGCTTGTCGAGCAAATACGTTGAATGAGTTAGCCTGCTATTTTTCGCAAGTTGATCGACATGCCGCTAAACCCATACGTGAAGATGTTTATGTCGAATAGAAGGATATTTATGGCAACCTGCAAAATGGGAAATTAAGAAAATTTGTAAGTAATCACTCGGAACAGTATGATTATGATAAAGGTACGGTCAAAGTACTTGGAATCCGGTGGTATCGAAATCAAGATGATTTTCAATTCGTTCACACACAAAATGATCGATCCTTTCCGAAGCTAGTGTTCGATCCGGTGACATTCTCCACTTCTAATCAAAGCAATAAGGGTAAGGCAAACGAAAGGATCAATTTGCGGCAAGAAATCGAGAACGGTAAATCCATTCAGTTGAACAGTACATTTAATGGAGACGGAGTACTGAAACTACACGGATTAGTGATGTCAGTGAGATCCAACAGTAGTTGTTAAGTGTTATTAAACCTAAAAAAATTATATGTCGCATAATCAGTTCCAAAACAAAAGATTGCATCACTAGAGTTCGTCATTTTGTCAAGGCTAGAACTTCTCAGTCATATTGTCGCCAAAATGAGCAGAAAAATATTCGATCGCCGTTTAAAATTTAAAAATGTGTAAATTGTGATAAGAACAATTTAAATAATCTAGATAAATTTTTTGTCTGTCCACGTTATAAATGGTAAGAGTACACCACTTCAAAATTTATGTTTAAATCTAGTGGAATAAGAGACCGAGTTCAATCAGAATGGCCAATTCAAACAGCACACGATTTTTTTTTAATAGAATACTAATCCCCTCCTACAGATCACAATTTGTTATGTATTTTAACTAAATGCAAGATTTTGATAATTTAGGATTTACAGAAAACTCACATTCCAGTTTTATTTAACTTTAAAAATTTCAAAATCTCAGAATTCTTTTTTTTTAAATTGAATTAAATTCGGGAATTTGTAAACATCCGGGATAAGACTCGAGATATGCAATTTTACTTTCAGGGATTTCCAGGATAACCCTGGATTCTCACGATCAAATAAAATTAATTATTTATCCCGCTCTATTAACCCTTATTTAGAGGATGTACGATAAAAGGTAAGGTTGGTCGACCAGCCAACAATTTGAGTTTTGAATTGTAGTTCGATTATATGCAATCATAAGATGTGGCTCTAACACTGATTTTATCGGCTGAATTTCTAACTAAATAAATTCATAGTTAGTTCATACCAGTTATTGATAGATGGCTCTAATCTTCATACGCCGAAATACAGTCCTTAACAAAAATATTTGTGCATCGCAAAAATTTAACAAATCACTCGAGTGAATAAAAAAAAAATTAATTTATTATTCGAAATGATATTTATTCTTTATTTTATTAAAAAAATTAAAATTAATAAATTATTTTGTATTCACGAGATTTTCTAGCATTTGTGTTGGAATTTGATCTACAACAAATAATTTTGTTAAGGACTGTATGCCTAATATTTAACTCTTAACTGCAAACTTAGTTTAAATTTATCAATTTCCATATACATTAAAATAAAACAAAAAATAAGCGATTACGTAAATCAAATTGCTACGAAACCTGAGAGCTTTTATGAGTAGTCATTTGTGTCGCCAACCGTTAGATAAAAAATTTGCCCTAAAATTTGGGATCTATCGGCTGGTGATACAAATGACTATGACTGTAACGTCTATTGTGGTTAATAACATTCTAACCTCTATTGTATTTATTTTAACATAAAAAAACCCATCACCACACCGTAACAGAAAATTACACGAATATTATTCTCTCTAGAGGACTTATTCTATAGATTTACTAGAAATGCAGGGCGGGCCATCTGTTAACCATTTTTTCATTTGTAAATAAAACATACATTTTGGAATGAAAAGTCAATTTTTTTTTGATAAGCAAAGGTGGTTCTATGCCATTGACGAATGAAAAACAATATCGTTCATATGCCCACCACGGCTTCGTCTACAGGCCTGAAGCCGAAGATCCAAATTTTTTTGTAACTTTTTCCAATAAAACCGAATCAACCTCAATTTCAGCTCGAATATTTTTTTAAGTTCTTGAATTGTTTGTGGATGATTAGCATACACCTCACGATCAGCAAATTTTGTTCACAATAAATGGATTGTTGCACGACTTGCGTGGCATGTCGCTCCGTCTTGTTGGAACCAAAGGTGGTTGACATGCAACTCATTCAATTTGGGTCACAACAAACCAGTGATACCATCAGCTCATAAACCACACCAAACAGTGGCTCTTGGATGATGAACTTCTGATTCGTGATTAACATGTGGATTCTCCGCTCCCCAAATTCAACAATTTTGCTTATTGACGTACGAAAATGAGTACAAGATGAAAATGAACTCCATCGCTAAAGATGTTTTTTTGATGCGCAACCGTCATTTCGTTCAAGCATCCAATTAACAAAACAAGATCAACATGCAAAATGCGTCGTAATGTGTTTCGTGAAATGTTTAGTTTTTATGAACGATTCTTGTTTGATGTGTTTCACTACATCAGGACTCAGGAGTACGAACTAGGTGAACATGCTGATGCGGACTGCGACCAAGACTCGGCTGAACAATTTTTCATAATAAAGTTGGACAATCAAAATGCGTTGTTGTGTTGTTAGCGAATCCATGATGATAAATGGAATATTTTTGACTTTTCATATATCAAGAAATTTTTTAGAACAGATAACATTAAGTACTAAAACTCATCGATTCAAAAAAGGACCAACAGATGGCCCACCCTGTGCGTTGTTTATTTGTCTTTACGTGCAAAGATATTTCCGTTATATTTGATGACAGCCACTACGAGATTATCTCACGGAGAGATTTAACCGCAAGGTTGGTATAAAGCTTCTAGCTTCCAGGATCGATGTGCACAATTCTTGTGTTCTCACGTGGTGACCGCAATTTTTGACTATTAACTCAAGCAATGCAAGGCTTTGGTGATGAATTTGTCGTCGAATATTCTCATTTTGCCATTCGTCGCCCCTTCTATTATCAAACTAAAATCAAGGAAAGAGCTTATTCGTTTTCTCGCATATTCAAAAAATAGCGCGCCAGCTCAAAAAACGACTAAAGCATCTGGTTAATTTTCGGACAACATAAAAACATTATGGATTAGTTTCTTTTAGAAAAGCTAGACTAAATTGAGCACTGGTGAAATTATTGTCATGCCGACTTGATCCGCAACGACAAGCAGGCGTTCTTTACGGTATTTGGGCGAAGATACTTCCGTTATACTTTCCCGACTGCAATACTATAATGCTGGCGCTGCATCCGATTAAGGGATAGGCCGCCTTATTATTGAGGTGCTAAATAAGTTTTAATTTCGGATTAATGTGTGATGCTTATGCTGTCGACCTTTTGTCCATTTTGGCGGTCTACCTTTGTAGCTTAAAATAATAGTTTAAGTGCAACATTTCGAAAGAAATTTTAAATTGTGTGTAGCGAATCCGTTGAAAGTTATACGTTTATTGTCTATAACGCAACAAATAAATTTTCCAGAATTTCATCGAATAGTCAAAGGTTAAAAAACGTCTCTCATTTGCATATTCACATCTATAATTATAGGAGTAATTGGTGTAGGTTCCATTATAAGTCGTTAAAATTGGTAGTTATAAAGTATTCAGCCAAAAACTGCTTAATTTATTTCATTATTTGTGTTGCTTGTATAAATTTGAATTCTTGTACACAATTTCATGTTTGCAAGGCATAAAACTACATTGTACATAGTTCTAAGGAAAATAAAATAACCGTTGAGCTTAAAGCATAAATATAATAATAATATACAAGGTGGTTAGAAAGCTTTGTTTGCAAACCGTGTTAATTCCGATTGCTAAATACATTATACAATTTTGATAATGCCACACCAGTTCCTGTTTTCGGTATTCGTGTATGTGAACCTTCACACACTCGTATATACATTGATTTCCTGAACTGTGCTTTTTACGTTTGCTACTTACATATTAATGTAGTCTATAGCTTTACGGTTTAACTTTCGTATATAGCGCTTAACATTCAAATATGAAAATGACTGAAAAATAAGCATAATTATGTACAAATGTATTATACCATTAAATGTATTGTTGCCTAATGCGAAAAATACTAAAAATCGATTTTCCATGAAAATAATTATACGAGTACGTACCTAGCTATAAAAGTTATAATTTAGATTGAAATAGTAGTGAGTGCATGATCATACGTTGCAGGTGTAAATTGCACACGTTGAGTTGTGTATTCGCAAAAATCGTAGGCTAAAAATGTGATGGCTGCTTTAGGCGCAAAGCCAATGACTCTTTTCACTCAATTTTTCCCCCTCAATATTACTAGTAAAGGCATCCGTGAATTGAAATTTTCACTGGTCTCCACAATTAAGGCCTAGTACTTAGTTCGACTTCACGTGAAATTTCCATACGATTTTACCAAAGTGAAATAAGAAATGAAAAAATCCACTTCTGTTTTCATTTTGTAGTACTCAGTTCACCAGCGAAAAATCCAAGTGTGTTCAATACATCAAAGATGGTGCGCATAAACTCTCCTAATTATTTTCATGTGAAAATAAAGTCTCGGCACATTATTTTCACGCGAAATTTTGACATTTGTTTGGGTTTGGCAATAAACAAATTTTTTTAATACCACAAATTCATAAATTTTAATTTAACTCAATTGAATTTAATTTATTTACGTAAAATAAACAAATTCATTTATGTATGTCTACAAATTTATACGTTAAAATTAAAAATTCTCCAAAAAAAATTTCATTTCTATTTCACGCGAAAATAAATAGATTTTTGGAGACCGCGGTAAAATTTCATTGCATTTTGAACTGAGTATACTAACTTAAATATTTCATGAAAAATTATTTTGTGAAATTTCGTAAAATTATAACGCACATTCTACATATTCGAGATTAACAAAATTTTCATTCGCTAGATTTAAAAACTCTTGATACGCGCAACAACAAATACAAATAATTATAAAACGTCAAAATTTAGCTTACTTTAATCGTACCTGCACATAAAAACGCAGTGAAACATGTGTAGAGTTAATCAGAGACATCTATGTTTCGTATTACGAAACATAGCAATTTCAGTAGCTAAACTGTGTGCCGCAAAATAAAATTTAGCAGCGGAATTTTCGTTTTCGTTTTCGCTTGTGTCATGTTTGTTTGAAAAATTTCTCGAACCCCGAACCTGAGACCCCTGCTACCGAGGGCGACATAAGGAGGGTCGTCCGGTGGGTTCCGGGTTATTTTGTTTAATTTTTTTTGGCTTGCCCGATCTAGATAGAAAATGGTGAAGGGGGGTTTTAGTGGCTAGGGATCGATTGTGATAGGGTCAGATTTCGGGAAAATTCATTTATTGGGTCATCCAGTGGACTTAGAGCCTTCTTTTAACAGTTTTTTAGCTTTAACGGTAAATTTTGATGAAACAATTTAACGGTACAGGGTTTTCGAATGCAAGATAACGATTACTAAGATTTCTGGATAATTCATTTATGTTTCCCCGAATAGGCCGTCATGTTGCACCGCACCGTGTTACGTAATTTTGAACCATGTTGCGGTCATGTTGAACCATCTTGCAACATGTTGTGGGATGTTGCAATATGTTGTTTGATCTTGCATCATGTTTAGTCAAATTGCACCATGTTGCGTGAAGTTGCACTGTGTTGCTTGATGTTGCATCTTGTAGCGTGATGTTCCGTCATGCTATTAGCTTGGGACCTTCTTTTATTATTTTATTTTTCTTGGACGATTTTGATAAAATTTTGAGGTCAGACAACACAAATTCAGTTTTCTGGATAATTCATTGGGTATGGGCCGTCTTGTTGTGTAATATTTCACCATGTGAAAAAATCTGTTGCACCATGTTTAGCGGTTTTGTACTATGTTGCGTCAGGTTGCTTCATGTTGTATCTTCTCTTTTTCGTTAATTAATTATCTAGCGTTATGTTCCATGATATGGTGGAATGTTGCACCATGTTATGTTGGTTGCATTTCGCTGATATTAAAAGATTGCACTAATCGCGTCCTTTTGAAAATGTTGTTTATTATGAGTATAACTATACTGATTTGTAGCATTCGCTAACTAGTTAATATTTTGGTTTTGGTCCCTTTTTCACAATTTGTTCCGCCTCAAATGATTTTAATCTTGTTTGGTGTATCAGCGGGGTCTCTTTATTTAACCCTAATGTGAGTGATGTGGGTACCCGGGCACCTTTTGTTTTTAGACGTCTATTTTTGTATGTTTTACTTCCAATAAAACTTTAAATTTTATGAAAACTTCTAGTTCAATTGGTAGATTACGATCATATTTAAAATTGAGGAATGTTACAACTTGGACAAAAATAGAAAAAAAGTTTCCATACAAAATGCATGTAGGTACTAATCTCTCAAATTAAGATATTTTTTTTTCACTCACTTGAATGTTAATTTTATTTCGGCTAACACGATTTTAATAAAAATTAGTGAAAGGAATGCCGAGGAATCAATTCCACGAATATATTGCGTTATGTGCTAGTTTCGGGATAATTCGTTTACGAGGCCCTTCGATAGGGCCCTGGACTCGTTTTTAAATGTTTATCGATTCGAACGATAAAACTGTGGAATTAGTTTGGTGTAAATATCTTCGAAACAACGGCGATTGGGAAACTATGTTCGACAAAACTTTTATAGGGAAAAATAATTCCCATTATTTCTTTGTGACGAAAATGAACCGGAAATTAATTTAAATGAGGATCAAAAACTAAAAGCAATTTTTCAGCAAACATGAATTCAAACCTGCTGTTAAAATCACTCCCCGCTGAGAGAAGTCTTATTCCTTATTGAGTACCTTCATATAACATAGAGATAGTAGGTAGGTATAAAATTAAATATAACGGCGGAACTAGTTAGTCTATAAGAGCTAAAATTGTTCTCTTTTTAGTTTTCGATGGGGTTGCTAACATTAAATTTTTTTGTAACAGATTATTGGTCTATGACTTCGTGACGTTTGCATATCGACATTTTATATCACACATACAATTAGCCGTCAAACACTAATTCAGTTAATCAGTTCTTTTTGAAGAGAGAGATAAATCGGTTGGGTTTTATATGTGACTTGACATCGACCCATGTACCCTTAAACCGTTCTTTATTCGCAACTTTATCGCATTTATTATCATAAGATATATACCGATTATTCCATATAGTCTTCACACTACACCATTAGTAATACCTGCTGTTAATTTTGTTGTTATATAATTTACAACACTTTAGCATTATATTTTTAATTCTTTAAAGATTAAAAAAGCAAGAAAAAAATTTATAATCTCTTTGCATTGAGCTTATCGCTTCTTTTAAATCTTCATTTTGCCATTATCAGCGCGCTATACGTTTTTAATTATCTGATTACATTAAACAACAACAAAAACAACCTGCTAATTAAGATGAAATGTTTTTTTTTATGTAATATGATTTTTCCAAAGAGTTCCGTTGGCTTAACAATTATTTTCTGTACAGTAGATTCTTATCGTTTTATACGAATTTCGTAGACGTGCGTATTCGTGGAATCCCGGACTAGAATACTATATGTAGAATTCTATGCTTGGTCTCAATCGATATGTTACATATAAGAATAATATAGCGGTAGTTTTGAGTACTAAGTTGTAGCAGAGATTTTTGCAGCTTTATTATTCGCTATTTCGCCGAAGTCATAAAAGTAGTTTTTAAAAAATCTCTGTGTGTATGTGAAGTGCCGTGCATACTTAATGTCTGTTGAATCTCTACAGGCCATACGGATTGACTGATCGGAGTAAAATTTCATACATAAGCCTTTTCCACAAATTGGGAGATACCAGTGATTTTTGGCCAAAGTGGCAGCCTCCATAGAAGCCTTTACGTTTTTTGCAAATATTTTTTTTTCAAAACTCGGCATCTCTATACTGTCTAGGCGGATTGGAAGATTCTTGTAGGTTTCTGTGTAGGTTTCTATTAATTTTTTATTGAGACTTGTTAAGACCTTGGGTGTCACTGTATGTTTCTGTCGTTGTGATGCTCGATTTCTCTGTTTTAACAAATTGTTAATGATTGTGGTTGATGATGATTTCGTTTTGGTCAGTATTATCCTGCGCATGGTAAATTTTCCTTGTAAAAGCATGGACTCTAGAATATAATTCCTTGATGCACGTTGACAACCATATTTTCTGACATTTACGTTTTACTTTTTGCGCTGCGGAAAACATGTTTCTCATAAATATTCAGCGAACTGGGACCAATCGGAAATGCAGTTTTCATTTCAATTTGACTCGAGATGGTAAACACTGGCCAAGAAAGAATAACATCAGCGTCTTCTTTGTAACAAACATATTTTATTGTACTTTATGGTATAGAGCGACATTATGAATGAGCCGTCCCCCTCTCGTTTAATTTATATATAATCATACAGGCTACTAAAGATAGTATCACAGGTGTTTCACCTTACTTTCAAAATAATTTTAATTCATTTAATTTCCTACATTTATAACGTAAAGCTTTTAAAAACACTATTGAATAACATTTTCACGCATAAATATAATTTTGTTGGATTTAATAGGCCGAATTAATTATTTTGTACAGCGTTCACGTTTATTTATGCGATTCCGTCCCTATAAAATTACGCCCAAAATTCATGAAAAACTTTTCCCGTAAATTTACTCACGATAATCTTAATTTCAATTTATTTTATGTTATCATTCGAAATCGGATTTCTGTTATTGTTATTGCGTTTAAATGATTCCAAAAAAAAAAAAAAAATATTAAGAGAGGATGAGGACTAGCCGCTTTATATACCAAGAGCCCTTCGTATTTATATATGTGTGTCGAACGGAAATTATACAAAACGAGTACATCTCGACAAATGCTTAACAAAACTACACATAAAAATTGTATGCTCATTATTACAAACATATTCTGAACGAATATATGCATAATGCGATTATCATCCTGATCGTTATCGGTTATTGTTCAACCATGTATAATCTAAATTGTCGTTATATACCATCTAAGATGAAGATGTTTGGTATACTTGTGAAATGTGAAAATTGATTTTCTTTTTTCTCACAGCCATTTTGCAGGTAGCGTGTATAGTCAACACAATATTTTACATAATACCCTCTTAGATAATTTTAGTATGATTACACATAATATTTTAGCACCTTTTTGCGCCTCTTTGTGTACACGACGACGCCTACGAATGTATAAAACGTACGGATTTACAAAAATGATAAAATCGATAAGGTATTTTTTGGTATCGAGTTAATTAAAATTTAATTAAAATTTATTAAACAAAACGAAAATTTTTCAATTAAGTTTGTTATTGTTATGCGATTTAATTAGGTTTTTACGATTATTTAATTACTAAAAATTATTTTTCACGTGATGATAGAGGGTGCCTAATTAGTAAAAAGTGATTTTAACATTCAAATAATTGGCCACTTACAGGTGCTTGTGTTTATTATTTCAACAACAAATTAAACTGACAAATGTTTCGGGTGACAGAGTGAACATTTAGAAGAGAAGAAGAAAAATAGAGTAATTTAGGGTTAATTTAATTTCAAACAGGTAAGAGAAATTTTGCTGGTCTAATTAGCGTACGACCAGAGCTCTTAAGACCTACATGACGAAAATAACTCAACTCCGATGATAACTCTCTCGGTCTCTCTCTCTCTGGCACTATATCCCATCAAGGGATTTGGCCGCCTCAGATGAGGTTTCATAATCATATTTTCATTTTGGATAATGAGTGATTAATTCATTGTTCCTAAACCAGCCGTGACATTTTTTCCTTGTCACCACCGGGAATCGAACCAGGGACCTCCGGTCGCTGGAGCAAGCATGCTGACCACTTTGCCACCGGGGCGGACGATGATAACACGTATCGAAAATAAAAATATCTTAAAACAACAATTGTAACCAAACAATTTATTATGGTTCGAATTATGGCGACTAAGTAGTGAGGGGTTGGAGAAATTCAATTTTAAAATATAATGTAACGTTATTTTTTTTCTTGGTGAATAAAACGATTTTTTAGTTAGTCAAGTCTTAACTTGGATGGCGACAAGGAATAAAAAATGGAAGGGGGGAAAAATTAAACTTACCAGACTTTTGGTAAAACTATCTTGTTGGTTGAAAAATTAACTGTTAAATTTATTTGAATCTTTTAATTTTTTATCAAAAATTGATATCAAAAATCTCCCATCAAAATTGCCACTTCCGGTACAAAGATTTCCACTAAATTTCGTAAGGATCTCCCTCATAACGGTAAAAAGTTCAAGTATGAAGTTTTATTTCGAATAGTCAATTCACCTGGGCTGTAGATATGCCGAGCGTTGGTGAAATATTCTTTTTTTATCAAAACTCGTCATTTCCGGTAAAATTTAAAAAATGATCTGAAATTTAATTTACAATCTTCCGTTTTAAATTTTTTCTCGTAAATTCTAATCTTTTCAAAATATGTGAAAAACGGAAGAAGCTCCCGTTCAATCAATCCGTATGGGTGGGAAAAAACATAATAGCTGCATCAAGTTCCTGCCATGGGTCATCACCGATTATGCCGTTTCGGCACAACATAAAATTCCATGGCTGGTTTAATTCCGATGCTTTTCAAAAATTGCCCACAAATGTTCCTGCAGTGATCGATCTCTCCTCCGGATGATCCAATTTTGATTATCCTTCAAATGTGTTTAACAAGATAACTGATAAAGGTAACAGTTTGGTAAAAGTTCAACAGTTTGGTAAAAGTTCCTTCATCAATAAAGACTTGTTGATGAAGGTGCCTAAATTGCTTTGAATAGGAACCTTATTACAAAATGATCCATAGGGTATCAATGATGTACTTAAAATGGTAACGAGATACCGTAAAATCTAAATTAATAGAATTGAATCCGAGTGTCAAAAATTTATTTTCCACCAAAAATACATAACCTGGAAATAATGTACGTCATCGATTGCCATATTGCCATCCCCCACCTCTCCTTTACAGTTCCTGGAACTGCGTGCTATACGTGCAGAAAATATTGGCCTGATGATTTTCCAAAATTATCTTATCGGATCGAAACTGTTAAAAGCGTTAAAAATCCAACTGTTGAAATGGCAACGTGCTATTTATTGCTCGTAAACTCGTTTTAATATGATGACTGTCACGTTTAATCAAACGGAAAAAATATTTGAAAGATTTTTTTAAAAATCATTAAATGTTTCTTCTTCCATAAAAGTGTTTCATTTTCTACGGAAGTTTTATTATTTGGCCTTGTAGGTCATTTGTAAATTTATCTACATAATATGTAACAAATTAATTAATAAACACATTCGTCATATAACAATAACACTTGTACAATGTTAACAATGTAAATTTTATGAACGAACATCTGTGATGGAATTTTATTACATCAGTTTTTTCGATGCTATCGAAATTTACGTCTCTGTCATCACGAATAAATTAGAGCATTTTCTTATTTCTCCACATTCTTTGGTGATCTCAGCAATAAAACATTGTGTCTTTCGCTCATCAGTTCTGTACTAATTTTCTGGGCCCCACTTTGGCAATTAAGAACTTTTAATAACCAGAAATAGACATAAACTGTGCCGTGTTAAAATTTCATATAAAAAATAATCAGTAAACTAATAATTTTTGTTAATGTGCTAGGTTCCGAGAACACTTATATTAGGTGGCTAAATTGATCATCCAGCCAGCCTGATTGCCATTTCCTAACCGTATCATCAAATATGCAAATAATTTTTGTATTTTTAATTTTAATTTGGACAAAAATGGTAAAGGACCATTAACACCCCTTCCCAGAGATTTGGGCTCAGCCTGATGTATGTAAAATAATTGTTATACTTTATTAATACAAGTTATATTAATTTATATCTCTTATTTAAATATTTAGTTCGTTAAAATTAAATGAAAATAATGAAATGGTTTGATTTTGTACTCTCTAATTTGTAAATTCATAACAATGTACACCATTCACTAACACAAGCAAATTCAATCAGAATCTCATAGGAAAATAAATATTCCAATAGGATTTAAATACGTACACGTGTGGAAAAAAATACAAAATCGGCATACGCATAAGTTGTGTGGGTAACTGCAGCAAGAAAAATTTTCGAATTTCAAAATGAAACTTTGCATACCGGTTAAGCCCAATTTGTGCTAATTAGTGCTCATGGGAAAAATTAGTACTAGTCCCAGCAGCCGAGTAAATGAAAAAAGAAAATTTCAAATTTTGCCTGAAAGACGAAACAACTGAAACGTGATTTCTAGAAAACACCAGAAATAATTTAAGATTAGTTTTAACACTTTCCAAAGGCGGCTAATCTGACAAAATTTGTGCTTATCATAGGTGTGAATAACTACAGCAGGGAAACTGATTAAGCCCAATTTGTGCTAATTAGTGCTCACGGGGAAAAATAGTGCTAGGCCAGGAGCCGGGAAACCCGGAAAAGAAAATTTCAAATTTCGCCTGAAAGACGAAAAAAATAAAACCCAATTTTTAGTAAATACCAGAAATAATTTAAGCCAAATTTTAAAACTTCACAAAAGCGAAAATTGTGCTTATCATAAAAATTTGATTTTCATAAATTTTCTTTCATAAATACAGGTAAAACAAGCTAGCCCCTAAAAGATACTATATTGAACATACAAAATACAGAGGTATACCGTTCAATAATATTTTTGTTGAACAACAAATTAAAAAATTGAAATAACTTATTGTTAAACCAAAGGCAGAGCAATTCAGATAGCATATTCTTGTCGCGCATGTTCATTGCCATCCGAAAAATATAGTGGCTGAATTTGTGCTAATCCAGAATTGGCCCAATTCCGTTGAACAACAACGACCGTTGAATGAACAATTTTCTGACAAAAAGTCTCGATCTCTCATCCGGAGAGCCACTATATTTTTCGGATGGCAATAAACATGCGTGACAAGGATATGCAATTTGAATTGCTCAATGTTTGGTTTTACAATAAGTTATTTCTATTTTTTAATTTGTTGTTCAACAAAAATATTATTGAACGGTATACCTCTGTATTTTCTATGTTCAATATAGTATCTTTTAGGGGCTAGTTTATTTTTCCTCTATTTATGAATGAAAATGTATGAAAATCACATTTCTATGATAAGCACAAATTTTGTCGGTGTAGCCGCTTTTGTGAAGTTTTAAAATTTGGCTTAAATTATTTTTGGTTTTTACTAGAAATTGGGTTTTATTTTTTCGTCTTTCAGGCGAAATTTGATATTTTCTTTTCCGGTTTTCCCGGCTCCTGGACTAGCAATAATTTTCCCCGTGAGCACTAATTTACACAAATTGGGCTTAATCGGTATGCAAGGTTTCATTTTGAAATTCGAAAGTTTCCCTGGCACAATTACCCACACGCATAAGTTCTAAATCTTGTTTGCAAAAGACAAAACCAATTGTTGATTACATTTTTGCATTTTATAGTGGCGAAAGAAGAATCGAGGTGGCGTACATTGAGCGGTAAATTCCAAGAAGAGTTGGAAAAATCCAAATCAGTCGCTTCACATTTATCTACTCCATGCAGAAAATGGAAGTGGGTGGATAGCATGATGTTCCTGATAGATGTCGTAACATCAAATGGCAAGTAATAATTTTAAATTATTTTCCATTTAACACGATGTCCTTTTCTTTAATTTTACCAACAATTTAGAAACCAATCCGTGCATTTCATGCTCGGGTTCGGTAAATATTGCGCCAGTCCACATACGCCGAGTTAAGTGGCATAAATAAACTAAAATTAATTTCTTGAAATGGTCATATTTCATAATTTTCATGTTTGTTTTAATAAAGACAGATTTGTTAACACACAAAATACACAGAAAAAATCACAACACTACAATTCATAGCCTGGTCTAACTTTAAATAAAAAATGCCTGACACAAGTGTCAAAAAATTATGTTCATGGGTTTTACGTGCAGATCTGTATGTGCACAGACTTATCCGCTACAAGATTTTTTTCCGCTACGAAATCCAGTTTCTACAGGTAGTTCTTTTCCGTTCAAAATCGGTAGGTCTTTTCCGTTCAAAATCACTCGATAATGAAATAGTGTCGAATATAATTTTTCCTTTAAACTTTCTTTTATTTGTGTTTTCTTAAAAAAATATCAAAGCCAACTTTGATCATTTTTCTAACTCTTTTCTCATTGCTTATAGAAATATTTTGGAACAAATGATTTTTTCGGTAGGATTTCGTGATCTCGCCGCTAGTCTTCAGTTCAAAAAAAAAAATACCAATTAATATCGGTTTTCGGTTCAGTTGGGGTGACATGTTATAACATCGCATTTTCGATACTTTATCGAAGATTATGTCTCGCCTCGATAATCTTCGATAAAATATCGAAAATGTGATGCTATACTATAATGGTGACACTGGAGTAACTCTCTGAATAGAAGTGGGGTGAGTAATCCATTTTAACGCTATTTTTAACTTCGCATCGAGCAAGCCAAAAGATGATCTAAGTTACTGAGGCCAGATAAACGGGATCGAATCTAAAACCATAAATTATTAAAAATAAATATTAAATAAATTACTTTTTTCATTATTATGAAGCATAATATTTTCAGCACCCTGTTGATGTATGTGTGTTAAATTCACAATATACACTAAACGTGAAAAAGCACACATACACTAGCCGTAAATAATACACCAACGTGAAAGTCAACTGAAATCGGCAAATAAATGAAAATATTTTTTTTAGATAAATAAATAAAACAATTTCCCTTGTGAATTTTTTAAAATGTGTTCGTCATTTTCCTATAATTTTCTGTATTATTTAGCTCGCTATGTACTCAGACGGGAAACTCTTATTGCTATAAGCTCGGAGTGGTTGCCTATACACATATGTGTACGAATGTACAAGGAATAAGTATGCAGAACTAAAAATAACAACAACAACAAAATTCAAGTATGTTTTCCAACCAGTCAAATGAAAATGTTTTTCACATTTTCTATCGTTACATTTTAGGAGTAATATTTCTTTATACGAATAAACGACAATGATATTTTCATAACTGTGAGTGTTTATGTTAAATATAAGAAAAGCACGTAGACATAACAAAAAGTTTGGGTAGTGTTGTTGTTGTTGTTGTTTCTTTTCTAAAAAATTAACCATAATATTTTTGTAATATAAAACTCTGTCGTTACACACCACCAAAAATGTGCACGAACCTAACGCGGTGGTACGGTGGTACGGTGGTACGGTGGTGTAATTACAGAGAAATGGGAGCAAATTAGGTTGATTTGTGTATAAAGGTTTATCTAGAAAGCTTTTAAAGCATTTTTTAAAGCATTTTTGTGTGCTATTTTAGAAGTCATAATATTTTAACCGTTCTGCGTCTTGTGTAATTTGAGTTGAAATTGAAGGAAAAATAAATTAAAGAAATGGGTTGGTAAAATTTATTGCGCAAAGTTTAGCCTAAATAAATAAATCTAGAAAATTCTTCAGTACAAATTTATTTGATATCTTATGCCAATTAAATATTTTCCTTTATATTTTTAAAAGTTTTAATACAGTAAGGGATTACGGATATATATTATTTTACGTTTTCAATGACTGGCCATTGACTGTAGTAAATTGAGTAAATAACTTTTAAAAGCATTTTAAATCCAGTTCAAAACGAACGCCTACAAACATTAATTACAGCTTTTTTTGGTTTCTTGAACTACAATATCGTTTCATTCAAATCGTAAAAGGCGATTGTAAAATATGTGTATCATTTTTTCACAAGTATCAGTCTCCGTTTCTTGCCGAAATTACAACCTGAATTACTTATTTTGGATACCAACGGACATTTGTCCGTTGTATTTTAGAATTGGCATGAGAACTAATGTACTGGGTTTTTAAAAAACAGAGTACTGAATTTTAGAATCGATTGGGGAGTATCATTGGATAAACTCAAAGTTGTTAAGGGGACCGAGTATCAACACTAAGCACAATTTATTAGCACAATTTATTGAGGATTAAATACCTGCCATTGCAAGGATACGAGAAGATGAATCATTTCATCAATCCCAAGATACTTGACTTAGCGGTCGCGAAAATTTCTTCGTCCGAAATAGATTCCAAACTAAATTTAGTCGACATCCTAGTCAGTGAAGAATGGAAATGCGCCTTCTATGTAGTGAATGTGGGTATCTCACGATAATGGAATACACGATAAGAATAAAAATAAAATTTCGAAAGTAATTTTTACGAAAGTAAAATTTTAAAATCCCTTTAGTTATTTTCTTTATTCTATTTACTATAAGTCATCTATTTTTTCATATCTTCCACGGTTATTTTACTTATAGATGGATCGGTGTCACCGAATCTTGTAGTCGTTGCTTGAACATTACAAGTCAAAAATGCCACTCTGTAGTTTAATTCACGCAAAGCGATTTTAGTACACGAACACACTTCTTCGGTCACTACAATTATGGTCCCGGAAAAATTATATCGATAAACAGCTTGAACAGTTTCGACGATTTCAGCATGCAAAATTATTTATACCGAACGTGGTATACAGCCACAAACTAAACTGTTGCTGCACATCACTAATTTATATTTAACAATCAAGACACCTAAATATACCGTAAAGTTCTGAATGTATAGATTGAGTGCGAACCACTTGCCCCGAAATACGACTCAGAATATGAATTTTGGAGGTTTTTAGTATTTCCATTTAGTTTTGAACAGAACACATTGTTGATAACTTGGAATCTGCAGGAATGCAGTCCTAACGATATATTATGTAGTATATACTGGAGCACTGCTTCCACGGGGAAGCCGCACAAGCTTATTTTGTGCCGATGAGTAAAATCACTGAGTTTCTCAAAGCAAGATTTGAGGTTAAATAGATAAGACAACGAACGATTGCCCCTCGAGGAGTGAGGGATTATAGGTGACCCGAAAAGAGGAGTTCGGCGCCAATGTTATTTATCTTAAATACAAAGATTTAGAATGAGCTTTCGCCAAAGAGGAACTACACTAACAAAGACTTAAAATTAAATGACCAAAGGAATTTACAAAATTTTTTTTATTATTTAATTTTGCTAACCTTGGTATAATTTCGTGACAATATCTTCTAGTACTTTCTTTTGTTTTTAAATTCTTCCGAATAAGGAATATCTCCACGATAACCCGGCAATAACGACATATTTGTCCCAAAATCAGCGTAAAACCTCCATACGATCCCCCATTCAAATTGTTACGACAATTACGGAGACACTTTGTTACATCGATCAACAGCAATTAGTGTCTATCGATCGGTTAAAAACAGCGTTCAGAATTCTTTATTCCGCTGAGCGGAATCCAGCGTCTCGAAAACGAACATGCGTTCAAACTAATGACTCGGACCACTTTTTCGCATGGCCCTTCTACTGCGTGGGGTCAATTTAACCGCAATTGTCATAAAAAAAAATTTACAGTATTAATGAATGTTTCAAATAATTTGCGATGACCGTGCATGTATGTGCCTTTTTATGAATATCGAGCCGTACCCAAAATTGACTCATAGCGCTCGATGTGCCGAGTATACGCACCACGAAATGACGAATATAAAACGAAAATAAAAATTTAGTTAGGTATATGCAATACACCTAGAGTAGCAGGCAGTACTGCTTGATATGGCTTCAAATTTATGTCTACAGTTTCTTTCCTGAACTGTAGATGTCAGTAATGTTCGTTAAAATTAATTGACATTTTGTAGTTTAGCGAAATATTTAATGAATATTTTTTTTTCCAATATTATTCCAGTATTATCATAGAAAAATAAGTTTACCATAGATTTCTCATTTTTACAAAAATGAGTTGAGTAAAAAACTTCTGATAACTCCAATGTCATGATTGTACAGGGTTTTTCAATAGGAATGATACAATTAAAAAATTAAAAAAAGAAAATAAATTATTTAGTGAAACCAAATTTTTTTTAATTTGAAAGGTTACATTATGCCATTTATGGAAAATAACATCATTTAAATGACCACCACGACTTCTCCGTACGTACTGCTTTCTGTCAGCTCAATTTATCATCACTTTTTCACATAAATTTGGCTTATTTCATAAATAGCACATTCGATGTTAAAAATCAACATTGCTCAGTTGTTGTCGGATTAAACACTTGTGACTTAACATATCTCCAAAGAAAGAAATCACAAGGTGTTAAATCACACGACCTGGGAGGAAATCTTTAGATAATTTAACTATTCTGTATCGTTCTCCATTACATGTTACTTTTCACCATTTTCTTCAAAGAAATGTGAACCAATTACTCCACCAGCATGAATTGTACACCACACAGTGACTTTATCTGGATGTATAGGTGTCTGAATAGTTTCGTGTGGATTTTTATCTTTCCAAATTCTGTTTGTTTACATAACCATTTAACCAAAACTGAGCGTCATCACTGAATACAATTTTTTGATAAAAATGTTCATCATTTTCAATTTGTTCAAGAGCAAAACCAGAAAATAAACGACGTTGTGGTTTAATGGCTTCAGTTCTTGAACCAGTTGAATTTTGTAAGGCTGTAAACCAAATCTTTTCTTAATATTCTCCATGTTGTTGTTTGAGAAAGATTTAATTATTGAGAACGACGTGGTACGACGAATAGTGAGTCAATTAACTGAATAATGTCATCCATGAATTCTTCTTAAACTTCTCTCAGTGTTTACAAATGAGCACTGATTTTGATAAAACAATTTAACAATTTTTAAACGTTGTAGAAGCGTGTATCTTACCACGAAATGGCATAACCTACTGAACACAAATGACATAGGAAATGTCAAAAAATAATACACAGTGTTGCCATTATAACCATTTTAAATTGTATCATTCCTATTCTTTATTTGTGACTTTACACTGCGCGCAATGTAAAGTCACAAATACAATCATGACATTGGAATTATCAGAAATTTTTTACACAACTCGTTTTTATCTCTCGATTTATCCCAATCCCATCGATTGGAATGAAAAATCTATGGTAAACCTATTTTTCTATGATATTATTTTAAAATTTAATGCTATTTCCACGTTTTACGAGAAATAGATTATACAAAAAAATCGAATCATTTATTTGACTATTCTGCCATCTATGTCCAAAGATTGGAATCGTTGACATAAAATGACGCCAAATGGCACCATTTTTAAATAACTAGATGCGTATACATAAAAGAGAAAAGAAAATATTTTTTTGTGTGCGTTTTTTTGTTGCGTTGAAATGCGTGATGGTAAATCTCCCATTCCACATGAGGGTTTTTTGTATTTTGGCATTTTTTTCAAACCAAACTAGTTTTATTATGTTTTGTTCTGCTCTCTCTTAAATAAAATTTTAACTAAAATGAGTCAAAAATGTCCTTGAAATATTTTTTTATGTTTGAGTTGTGTGGTTGAACAGAAAATTTGTTTAGTCGCAATTAAAACTTGTATTAAAAAGTAAGTAAGGAACGAGGAAAAATCTGGTATTTTTTTTCTCGTGTGCCATCGCTCAATATTATACACTGGATTGTAGGGTATACCAAAAAAATCGACGTGTGTTTTTATTTTATGAACACGCACTGAACAATATTTACAATCCCGATCTAAATAAAATCAGATTGACGTTTATTGAACTGTTCCTAAATTACTAAAAATTACTCGGAAGTATCGGTGTTTTTAATACAACCAAAGTATCCAAAACGTACTATAGTATCGACAAAATCATCCCTGTGACAAGGGCTTTAATACACTAATATGTACTTGGAGTAATACAAACACAGTTGTAGTTTAACAGTGAACAGTGCAAGTTATAATGCTGAGTGTTTTATTTGCAATACTCAGTACGAATCCGTATCGAACGCCCGAAATTCAACAATAAATTGAACTATTAGATGTTTTAAAAATTCACAAAGATTTCAGACTTTTAGGTCTCCTCTTTCTAGATGTACTAGCGTCTATCTATGTGTAGACAATTTTGAAATCTTTGAGGGGAAATAAATTCAATCTTTTAAAATCAAATGTAAAGGGTTTTCCAATAGGAATGATATGATTTGTAAGTCACGTTTCGGCCATTTGTAATATGCTATGATCTGTCATTTATTGTTTCATTGTATTCAGTAATGTTTACAATCATCATGGTGAGATATACGCAAGAACAAAGTTTACAAATTATTCAGTTTTCTTATCAAAACAATCGTTCTCCAATTGCAACTTTTCGTGCGCCTTTGCCATTTTATAGTCGTAATAATCGTCCAAGTGTGCTCGCTATTCGTCGAATTGTTGAAAATTTTGAGCGTGCATTTTCTTTACATAATGTTCAAGTGCCAATAAGACAAAGAAACGTTCGAAGTAATGCAAATATTGCTGCCGTTCAGGCAAGTGTTGCTGAAGACCGCAATTTGTCGATTCCAAGACGTTCTCAAGAATGGGGACTGTCTCAAACCACAACCTGAAGGATTTTGAGAAAGGATTTGGGTTTGCATCCGTATAAGATTGTTCTCACTCAAGAACTGAAGCCATTGGACCAACGTAAACGTCGTGAATTTGCTGATTTTGCCTTGGAACAACTTGAAAACCATAACGATTTTTTTAAGAAAATCACCTTCTCCGATGAGGCTCACTTTCATCTGAGTGGTGCGGTAAATAAACAAAACTGCTGAATTTGGTGCGAAGAAAATCCACAAATTATTCATGAAACCCATTACATTCACCTAAATTGAGAGTTTGGTGTGGTTTTAGGTCTGGTGGAATCACCGGTCCGTTTTTTTTTCGAAATGAAGCTAGTAACACCGTTACTGTCAATGGAGATCGGTATGGATCGATGATAACCAACTTTTTATGGCCAAAATTGGATGAAATTGATCTTGACAACATTCGGTTCCAACAAGACGGGGCTACGTGCCACACAGCAGTTGGAGATTCGATTATTTCAAGAAATTTTGATATTGAATGGCCTCCAAGAAGTTGTGATTTAACACCATTAGACTATTTCTTGTGGGGTTATTTGAAGTCATTGGTCTTTATCAATAAACCAAACTCTCTTCAAGCTTTACAAGTCAATATTGAACGTGCTATTCATGACAAACGACTTGATTTAGTGGAAAAAGTGCTCGAAAATTGGGTTCATCGAATTCGTTCTGCAAAAGAAGTCGTGGAGGCCATTTGAATGATGTTTTATTCAGAACTTAATTGTATCGATTGTACTTCTCATTAAATAGAAAACATTTCAATTTCCTTAACAATTAGTGTGTTTTTTTAAAGATATCATATCACTCTTATTGGAAAACCCTATACATTACACTTTTTTGTCAATTAGAGAGGTTAGAGTCGGTAACAAGTACGGATTTTTAAAATTCCACTGTTGCAATATTAAATATTGATGGCTCAAAGCACTAAATATTTTATATTGTTGTAGATAAAATAATTGCTTCAACCACCAATTTTTTTTCCCTTGTTTTATATGAAATGAACGCTTCCCGAATAAAAGAATTACGAAAGAAATGCTCAAGTTTTTTCTTTAAATTGGCTTATTTTTATAAAATCGAGTAAACGTACAAGTTAACTCCAAACTAGACCGATTGAATATTAAGAACTTTTAAATATTTAATTTGTTGGTCTCAAAATTTTCTTAGACTTGAATTAAAGTTGCTCTATTTAAATTACCATTACTGAAATCAACAGTTTTGGCAACATACTAAACCACAATTATCCCATGACACACTTAACCCAGTTTTATTACCCCAGACCAATTAATATACTCTGTGACAATCAAATAACCAGAAATTTATTGCTACATTTATAACATCTTTCATATCGTTACATCAATGTCCAATTTTTTATTTCCCACGAATACAAAAAATTTTATTGTAATCAATAATAATTCCGTATCATGCTATGATAACATATCACCATCATCATCGTCATCGTCATCTTAGAAAAGATGACATCGAGAATAAGAAACATATTCTTGAGATACATAATAAATTAATACTCGGATCCATCTGCCAGTCAATGCAACTGAAATGTTTATTTTTCCGAAAGGCAGAAATATAAAACCGCAGAACGTAATAATTGGTACACATCTTATTCGAATTAATCAGGGTTTTTTTTTGTAATAACGGAAGACGATACAGTTTTGATAGATAAATAATAAATTCAATCCTTATGTTATCTTATAACAATGAGCAATACTGATTACAGTAAAATATGGTAGGAAACTTTAGAGGTTTCGTATACTCCAGGGTGGGTAACGCTGACTTCTACCGAGTACATATTTTTTGTTGTTATTGAGAGAGATGAAAAAATGCGATGAAAATAGAATGTAAATTTTCCCCAACCATGCAACGCGGATTTAATGGATGTGGTGGGATGACGGAATGAGATGGTGGTTACGGCAATATAATAAATGGAAGTAAACAAATTTGATTGATGATTATAGATAACATATATTTTTGACCTTTTCAATTTTGTTTACCTCTAGTATATGCAAAAATTCTAACACTTTGAAACATCCAATTTTAATATTTTAATTTCAATTTATACCATAAAGTAGCAGCACACGTTTAATTATTGGTATGATAGTAGTGACTTGCAGGATACTACCAAAACCCACTCGGGGAGCCTCGTCAAAACGCCTTCATATACTTTGCACAAGTCGATGTGTTAACAGGTCCTTCAGATTACCCAACCTTTTGTACATCGTAGTGGTCGCTCTCTTTAACCCGTACGTTTTGATGGGTACTCAAGAATTTCCTCAAAAAATTTAATGTACCACCAAATTGCGTCCTTTTAACTAGTACCAAATTATCTATCCAACTATCATGCTACTTTCCTTCTTTTATTGAATTGTTTCTTATTTTCCTCCAGGATTTCTAATATTTTGCTTCTTACTTGTTCTCTTAAGATCTACTTCTATCAAGATCTGCATCATATAATAAACCCATCTCCTGCTCAATACTTCTTTCAGTCTATAATGTCTGAGCGTGGGCAACGCATTTAATTACTCATTAAAACACAAATGGTGCCAGCGGGATGCTACGTTGATAGGTGTTGTGGAAACCACTGTAGCTTATCTGTAAATTTATACTAGTCGTCTGTTTTCTCAATTGCCATCTTAGCTAAAGGAGGTATAATGATTCAGTTTAACCGTTCAACTTAACCATACCCTGTTGGTATTCCCGTTGTAATAGTAAAATGTTCTATATACCGTCGCATGCACAATATTCTAGGAATTTAGAAGAAGAGAACGCAGTTCCCTTGTCACTTGTTATATGGATCGGGTTTCCAAATACGGCCTTTTGAAAATTCAGTTTCCTTAGTACCCCTTTTGATGTTGTAGTCTTACAAGAACTCTAGCCACACGAATTTCAAAAATCCGCCAATAACACATAATATTAATTTATACTGCTTTCTTGGTGCCGTCAATTGGCCTAGCCATCTTTACTTTGTCTGCCAACTTTGAAATATAATATTGTCTTCCTACCAACACTTGAGTTTTCCTAACAGCGGGTTGGGCTCGTTTTTCCGAATTTTAAAATCCCGAATTTAAAATCTCGAGTTTCAAAATCCTGACTTTCAAAATGACCACTTTCAAAATCCCGACTTTCAAAATCCAGATTTTCAAAATCCCGATTTCCAAAAGCCCGTTTTTAAAAGCCCGATTTAAATTTTTAAATTTAAATTTAAATTGTTTAAATTTTACATTTTTTTTTGAATTCGGACGCCCGCGTGCCGGCATTTTTAAATGCAATAATTGTAGAGGCTAACGGTTTTGATAACTCTCGGGGCCAAACATGTCGCACTGCGTGCCGCACGTAGGAGCGGATTATATAGAATCTATTAATGACACCTGCTCTAGTAGGTAGTTATAAAAAATATTAATTTTTAACTTTTAGCTATAAACAACAAAATTTAATATTTAATATTTTTAAAAAAATCCCGTATTTTGTCGCGATTTTTAAGGTTTCAGCAAAGTCGGAATTTTGAAAATCGGGATGTTGAAAATCGGGATTTTGAGAGTCGGGATTTTGAGAGTCGGAATTTTAAAATTCGAGATTTTGAAAGTGGGGTTTTTTTGTCGGGATTTTGATAATACGGGATTTTGTGATTCGGGATTTTGAGCCGATCCCCCTAAGAGCAAAGTGATTCTGCTCATGATATGTACGTATCACCTTTGATTGCATTGCTTCAGGTATAAGTGATTTAAAAAGAACACCATTATTAGAAACGTATTTTTTTTAAAAAGTTGTAAAAATCTGTACTGCGATTCCCATCGGCATTCGGATTTATTTATTTTCTTTTCTTTTCCTTCTTTTCGTTATAATTTTTATATTAAATTTTTTAAATTAAAATGAATTACGAAAGTTTGTGTCGGATTGGTATGGTATTCTCCATTCTGTGTCGTTTTCATATGTGCAGGCTGGGCTTGCCACTCTTCTTCATCCTTTTGGCAGGACATCCGTCTTCTCGTGCCACTTCAAGGGTTTCAAGCTCTCTCTCTGGATGAGAGAGATAGAGCTTGAAATCTGCGGGCCAGTCCGTAACATAGTTAATACAACTGGGGTGCGACGTGGCGCATGCGATGTGAAGGAAGTTGTTCAAGTTTATATTTGAATTCTTGAAGTAACATTGCACATCTTGCAATTTTTTTCTCATTGCTGCCTTAATGGCTTTGTGATTAGTTACAATTTTAAAGTGTGCCCTAGCAAATATACCCTGTATTTTTTTAACGCTGCCACGATCGCTACCTTTTCCAATTTATAGCAATTTAATTTTCCTCAGTGGGTGAAGTTTTTTTTTGCTATAGTAGAAAACTGGATTAACATTTTCACATTCATCGTCTTTTTGTAATAAGATTCCCCCAAAACCAATCTTACAGGAATCGGTATGGAGTTCCGTCTTGGCCACGGGGAAGTAAATTCTGAGAACTGTTTCACTACTTCTCCCTGCGCAACTCCACATGCAAATTTAAAATCATTTCGAAGTAGATCTGATAAAGCTTTTGCGATTATTGCAAAATTTTCTACGAATTTTTGGAAATACCCCGATAGTCCTAAGAAACTCTGAATTTGACTGCATTCTTGGATTCTTGAATTTAGTGGCTGCTATTTTCCATCATAAATTTCATATCCCATTTCGTTTCATATGTTGGAGTGTCTTGGATTAAAACTTAAACGCGTTCCACTTTATTTGCAGACCATTCTCTTAAGCTTCGTTCAATAGCTTTACCAAACCTCCCATATACACACAAGTTTCTTCTTAAAAATAAAATCTTTAAAAATATTGTTTAAAACGTGGCGAATTCATTTAGACGTACTTTTTTCGTGTCAAACAGTTATGATATTTTTGTTCAGTATTGTTTGACATTTCATCATGGAAAGACTTAGCACGGCACAGCGTCTTCAAATTATTCAGCTGAAGATCCACTGTTTTCGACCAAAGTTTTGTTCATCGATGAGATCCATTTCTGGTTTAATGGCTGCGTTAGTAAGCAAAATTGACGCGTATTTGGGCTGAAGAGCAAGCCGAAGAGGTTCAAGAGCTATCATTATATCCAGACAAAACAATGGTTTGGTGTGGTTTATGGGCTGGTGGCATCATTGGTTCATATTTTTTCAAAATTGAGGTCGGCCGGAACGTAACTGTGAATGTCGCCTATTATCGCGCCATGATAACGGACTATTTGCTACCTGAAATTGAAGCCTGTGATCTCGACGACATTTGGTGCCAATAAAACTTGCCATACCTGCCATATAACTTGTCTGTGAAACCATGGCTTTATTTATTTTTTTTTTTTAACAATTTTTTTTTTAACAATTTTCATGACTTTATTGCGAGAACAATTCGGTGAACAGTTAATTTCACGCTTCGGATCAGTTAATTGGCTATCTAGATCATGTGATATCACACCTTTAAACTTTTTCCTTTGGGGCTACGTAAAGTCCATAGTCTACATGAATAAGCCGGTTACGATTGAGGAATTAGAAGCGTTACTCGCGTCATTGGCTAAATGCCACTCGAAATGTTCGAACGCGTCATCGAAAAATGGAACTTCAGAATGGACCATGTTAGCCGTAGTTACGGGCGACATTTGAATGAAATAATCTTAATATTGGTTGGTCTAAAGTAGGCTTCTTGATTTCTCTTCGTAAAAATTTCGTTAATTTATCTCAAAACCATTAAACGATTTTAGTATGCTCTTCTCGTCATATACTTTTTTTGTGTAAATGTATTAAAATGTTGCTATAAAAATACTGTGGTTAGGATTTTTTTTCATATTATTATGGCAAAAGACCACTAATAAAACGGGTTTACCAGTAAAATGTTACTGAAGTTTTTATTGTTTCATTTTGGTATGTGGCGACATTGTATTTTTATATCTCGCTCTTTTTTTACTGAAAAAATATGTTTCATTGCGGATTAAAGGCTTTAAACAGAGACATTTATATTCTAATACTAAAAATACTAATTCTCATTTTGGTTTCCGCTTGTGTCATCTTTATAGTTAGAATTTGATTTCTCTTCAGCTGTGCACTAGACATAATATTAAAAATAAAAAGTCCTGTAACTTAATAAATGGCAATGGGATGAATGGCTCATGTAATAGTTGAAAAAAATTTGAATGAATTGAGGTTTGCAGAAAGTCGAAAAATTTCGTTCTGGCCGAAATATATATTTTTTTGGTTAGTTTTGCTAGAATTTAAATGAATGGTTTGTCCTCGGTCATAACAATTTGGAACATCTCCATATTAGTATTTTATATAAATTTTATATTCATAACATATTAAATTATAAATGCCCAATGAAATTTGTAATTACATATTGTTAAAGTATAGTATTCCGAATTTATTTCAAAATCCCCACAAAATCACATTTGTATCACATTTTATAACTGTGCAGTGCACTTTTAATCGGATTATAAGATTTGGACTTTTTATATTCTCTGTTTATAGGTAGGATTTAAAGTCCTGTATATGCATAAAACGCTTTGTATTGTAAAGCGAAAAAATGGCTTGTCACCCAAAAAATGACAAATAAAATAGAATTTTTTTTAAAACCATTACAAAAAAATAAATTAAAAATTCATCACACTCACCATCCATAAAAAAAATCGATTGCACATAAGCCAATTTGAAAAGAAGTACCGAATACAAACATTTAAAATTATGAACAGAATATAACAAATTTCTCTAGATTTTTTTTAACTTCAATGTCATTTTAATTTTTTTTCGGTAAAACCGTTTGAAATTCTTAAAAAGGAGTGAGAAGCAATCAGAAACGCAAATCTGGGCTGACATGTTCTAACTATCACTTTTTTCGCTTCGATGCATTTTCGATGGAATAACGGTATTTTAGAAGTAAAAATATTTTTTTGTAAAAATATTACTTCTAAAATACCGTTATTCCATCGAAAATGCATCGAAGCGAAAAAAGTGATAGTTAGAAGATGTCGGCACTGATTTTTCTAACGTCTAATTCTTTTAATTTCAACCTAATGCCAATATCGACTATAAATCGAATCCAATATTGTTGTTGAATGCAGTACCATCAGCGATTATGGAATGGGGTCTCTCAACATGCAAACAGAACTGACCATGTAACTATTCCTGATCGTTGTATCGAAAGCTGTTTTTTCATAAGCCGTTGTTCTGTTGCGCCCTGGCACGTAACTTTTATAACACAGACTATATAATCTTTCCCAAAAAGTGTGTTAATGATCCGCCCCAGGTTTTATCTAGTTGATGGTTGTCGCTCATCCCTGACAATTACTAGATCATTTACCATTAGATTTGGCTGGATGTTTTTCCATTTGTTTCTCTGCTGCAGTTGAAGTTAAACATAGCCAGAATTTAGATAGGTTTGAATCTAAGTTACCAAGTTCTACGGATCCTCGAATATAGCAGTAGTTTCTTCTATAACCCTCTTTAAGACGGGTTTCACAGAATACATTTTTAAATTAAGTTTAATTTTAAAGTTTTTAATTTCCAGCTTTCCCTAAGTTTAGCCAAACGCCGTTATATTTACCATTTCGACTGTCGAAGGTGCTACCATACAAATAAATAATGCTATAAATCATTTGTTGCCGTTTTCGGGAAAGCTTGTCCCGATATGATACTCTGGACTCTGGTTGTTTTTTTTCAATTTTTACGGATTTTACTCGTCGTTAGAACGTTTGAATTCCTCACGCTAAAATAGTTTCTTTTACTTGTTCAGACTTGACTTGCTGACTTGTTGGAAGGTTTCTTGAGGCATTATTTCAGAATCTCGAACAACTCGTTAGTAGTAAGTTAGTAAGCAACATTACATGATACCATGTTGTTTTGAGACCATTAGTCTTATGGCTGAGTTATGTTGTAAAGGTGTTTGGAGGAGAACTTTCAGCCAAACTATCGTGATTGTTGAATCCGTCAGTGCTAGTAAGATTTATTCCTAAGCCGTCAGCTCCCCAAACGGTCATCCACATAAAAAGCGATTAACATTATTTTAGCAGCTCTTGGACGTTGAAGTTCCTTCTCGACAATAGTAACAGCGCTTTATCAGCTAGAGTTGTTGTGCTGTATGGTACGGTATTCAACCTGTTTAACAGGTACATTACTCCAGATTTGTCGGTACCTTTATGCGCCATCGGAAAATGATATCAGCTAAATCTTCTTTCAATTTTGGCCCAGACCTTATTTTGTCGATTAGCACTCAATTTTGACACTCCAACTGTTACCTTCGATGAGGCATCAAACACAGCCAGAGTTTGGTTATCGTTGTGTCTTGCTTAGTTATACCGTGATTTGGTATGTAAAAATTGCCCTCGGCCAGGATGTGATCGTCTTTTTCTTCAACTAGCTCGATGTAATTTCGACCCAATTATTCTGATATGAATTCATTATCGTGTTATTTGAGTATGGGACGTCCTTCTAAAACTTTCCTTCCGGCTGCAGGATCTGAGCGGTTGTTTTTCTTCTGGTTTCCTTTAGTATGATAATTTTTAAACGGAATGCTCACCTTATATCTACTACTTTCTATCTGGCATTCTTTTTGCTGTCGCTTCGACACGTAATCTAAGTTGATTTTCAAATGTTTTATGTAATTCAGTCTCTTGTTGGTGACTACTTGTATATGGATGCTGTGCCTGCAAATACTGGCTTTCGTTCTACCAATCTCATCATTCTTGATGCAGATCTTTTATTTCTTAGCGATATTTGCCGAACTTAATGTTCCAAGTTGAATTGTGCTAGTTGCTATATTGACCATTGTAGTTTGTGGGTCGCTTATTTGTATTTGCTGCTCTGTCACCATACAAAAGGATCGTTAATATCATAGTAAATTTTTTTTTTTTAAATTTAAAAAAAAAAATCCATTAAATCTGTTCTGGGGCCGAAGCACTCCCAACTCTTTCGTGGTTTGTTTGGATTGATTGTGGTTTGTTTGAGCACGGATTGAGACCATGACTGCAATGCAGAGAAGATGAAGTGACTCGAGCAAGCGAGCGATGAAATTATCGTCTGATCTTAGGTATAGAGGCGTTAAATAGACAACTTGGAGAGGTGGATTACAATCTAACGTAGCTTTTTGCCGTTCACGAAGACCAGTTACTGCTCGCCTGACACCTCTGTTCTTTATAATAAGAGCAATCATCCTTTATTTTTTTACTCGCTCTCCACATTTTCTATGATATAAGCTCAGTCGATTATTACACCGCTTGCATGCAAGCCGTCAAAAACCGAAAGTGTATCTAGAACTTCTACTGTTAGTCTCAGTACGTCTCTGTACGCTTGTGCGTGTGATTTCTGCATTGCTGATCAGGTTCATGGTTAATATGACACTTTCGAAGCAACACAAAAAATTATAATTTAATTGCAACAATTTCTCTTATACTGTCAAGCAGACAACCTTCAGATGGTTCTAAGAATACTTCTGATATTTATAAGCGGCAAACCAAGCAGATAAAAATTGAACGTTACATAAAGATACGAAAGTATAAATGAAGTGTCACCATTCCAATTCAATCAACGTTCATGCGTACATTATATTTAACTATGCGCTTCCGTAATAAATTTGTTATTTTATTGGCCATTTTTTTGTGGCAGCTAACTCTATACCGCAATCATTATAAGTGAAAAATGAAAAGTAAAATTATTGCCCAATGATGTGAAAAAATATAAAAAGATTATTGAAATATTAAAAGGGTTGCGCATTTTGCGCGTTAGTATATAGAGGCTCGATTTTGGAAGGGTGGTTAGGATGGCGTTACATCAACAAGCAAATTCAACCCCAAAATTTTTATATTTTTAGAACCGCACATCAAATTAAATTAAATTATATGCGCGATATACACATGTAAAACTGTTGATGTTATCACGTTTATTATGATAAGGATTTTTTTTTTATAGATTTGGTTTTTTTTATTGTTGTACCTACACCAATTATTTTAGTGTTTCACTGTGTACGTTGATAACATTTACTTTGAAAAAAAAACTTCACACAAAACACGAAGCTTAATGAACAGATTCGATGTAAAAAATATTTAGTAATTGTTAGCATGTGAGATTTCAAAGCTAACTAATTTTTTGGTGTAAATCTAATCCTCCGTGCAATGAAGGTAATACTCATAACATATCAGACGCTAAGTTAAACTCGCACGTTACTGTTCAATAATATTTAGGTTGAAAACAAATTAAAGAAATAATTTCTGACTTAGGCTGCGGGCCAATTGTCGGGTAAAAGTCAATTTTAAGTAAATTTTTCGGTAAATTCATTAATTTTTTAAAAACGCTATGGCAAACTGATCTAAAAACTGTTCTAAATCCGATTTTTACCACAGTAAACGATTTACCCAACTATTCGCCCGCAGCCTTAGGCTGCGTACCAATAGTCGTGTAAATCAATTACTACGGTAAAAATCGATTTTAGTACAGATTTTTCTATCAGTTTGCCATAGAGTTTTTGAAAAATTGTAATTGAATTTACCGAAAAATTTACATAAAATTGACTTTTACCCGACAATTGGTCCGCAGCCTTAGAGTTGGTTTGGCCTAAATATTATTGAACGAAATCGAAGTGAAGTTTATTGCTCCCTGAATTAAAAAAGGCTGACTAAAAAATGGTGTTTTTCGGACTTAAAATCAGCGTTTTTATTTCATTTTAAAATTGACTTAAAATCTGTAATGAAAATGAAATAAAATAAGCTGACTTTATTAATGCATATCATAAGTCACTTTGAAAATGATTTAAGAAGTGTGTTTATAAATGACATAAAATGTGTATTTTTAAGTCATTTTGAAAATGAAATAAAATGTGCAAAGTCGAAATAAAACGTAAAAATGTATAAAAGTAAAAGCCCGATTATCTGCCATCCAATTAACCGGAGCATTCAGTTAACCGGAATTTTAATTTTTAGGGATATTTTTGCGTTTTGAAATTTTGCGATTGTTTTTTGCACAATTTCATTAATTGAGGTTGAAAACTTTTAATTTTCAGTTTACAGTAAAAGCCCGATTATCCGGCATCAAATTAACCGGAATTTTAATGTTTAGGATTTTTTTTGCTTTTTGCTCTTTTCTCTTTCAAGTGCATTTTTTAATTCATTTTGAAATTTGCAATTTTTATCCGGCATCCAATTAACCGGAACACTCAGTTAACCGGAATTTTAATTTTTACGATTTTTTTTTGCTTTTTCTCTTTTATATACAATTTTTAATTCATTTTGAAATTTGCAATTGTGCCTTGCACATTTTCACTCCTGAAAGCATTAATTGAAAATTTTGAATGGCTTTAATTTTCATAATACAGTAAAAGCCCAATTATCCTGCATCCAATTAACGGAACACTCAGTTAACCGGAATTTTAACTTTTAGGATTTTTTTTTTTACTTTTTCTTTTTCACAAGGGATATTATTTTTTTTATTATTCCGGGATTCATAGAAAATATACTTTCCACAATATTTTTATACATCAGTTAATTGAATTTATTACAAATAATAATACATACATACATATTATGCATACGAGTACCCAATATTTAATAATACACATATTCAATATTTCTCTAACCCTAGTTTGCGTACGACCTTACACATTCAATTCAAATAGAATAATGCATAAAACTGAAAAAAAGTAAAGGAAAGTATATTTTCTATGAATCCCCGAATAATAAGAAAAATAAATTCCCTTCTGAAAGACAAAAAAGCAAAAAAAAATTCAAAAAGTTTAAATTCCGGTTAATTGTGTGTTCCAGTTAATTGAATGCCGGATAATCGGGCTTTTACTGTAAAATGAAAATTAAAAATTTTCAACTAATGCATTCGTTAATGAAAATGTGCAAAAAACAATTGCAAATTTCAAAATGAATTAAAAAATGCATATTTAAAAATATACATATTTGTAAAATGACATAAAAAATGCCTTTCTTGTGTCATTTTGAAATTAAATTTGTTTTTTGTAAAACACCTTTGTTAAGTCAGAAAATTTGTTAAAAGTATGACTTAAAAATGGTGCCATTTTTTCATATAAAAATCCCATTCTTAAGTTCACCTTTTTAATTTTAGGTTTTTTTAATTCAGCGAGCCGAAGTTTATATCGACATAACAAAATATACACTGTGTACTTAGAATTTGAAAAAAACACTCAAAAATTTAATTTTTGGGAGTAGTTTTGAGTGAATTTATAAAATGAAATGTTTCGAAACAAAACACAGTATACGAATCGCACAGAGGTGATCCAAGTGGTTCTGAATTAGCATTGTATGGAAGAAACCAATCCTTTTTATCCACATGCCCGGAAATTTCTGAGGGTTTTTTTATCGAGAGAGAATATTACTGAGTGTAATACATTAATTTTTAAACATTTGATTTTATTTAACTGAGCTACTACGGACCACAAATAAGTGATCGACGTGGTTTTCAATTAGTACTAGATGTAAGAAAAAAATCTTACCAATCTTAAATAAATTCAAATGTTAAAGAATTACACTCAATCTAATTCTCTCTCGTTCTTACATCAACTACTAGTTCAGAATCACATCGATCACCTCCGTGCAATTTGTACCGTGTTTTGTTTTGAAAAATTTCATTTTCTAAAATTCACTCAAAACTACTCCCAAAAATTAAATTTTTGAGCGTTTTTTTCAACTCTAAGTACTTATGGGACACAGTGTATATTTTATTATTTAAATAATTTTAAATTTACGTAAAAATTTAAGACATTGTAACAGCAACTATGTAGGTATTGTCCACCTCAACATGCAGGGCACCAAAATATTTGGAAGACTGCCATGGTATGGGCATGGTGAGGCTTAAGTCAGTTTTGTGATAGCCACTGCACTGTGTTGAAATTCAATATTTTAAATATATGCCCAATACAGTGAAAAAATCGAATACCATCTGTGCAAAGTCGAAACGACCCTAGGCTCTTTATCGGATCAACACCAAAAGGTAATGATCATTGGATATTTCAATGCTATAAATGTAAAATGACCATTTAACGGATGGAAACAGAAGAAAATTAAAGGACCTCGTGTACTAAATGACCTCTCATAACAAACTTGCCGGGAAACCCAACGACATTTTCATCTAATGGGAACCCCAATACTGACCTAACAATGGTCAGTTGATCCTTGTTGGGCCCGATAATTGGGTGGTGCGTAATATAATGTAATAGAGTGATCACGTTGTAGTATCAAACTTCGCCACAGAATAGTCCGCTTGCAAGTAGCAAATTTTCAAGATTTGCCGTTAAGATAATTGACTGGGATAAATTTGCTAAACACTTGGTTTGCTCCTGAGACAGAGTAGAAACACAACCAAGGAGCAAAATAATTAAAACCGTCACTCTTTAGAGGGGCAAGAAATAAGTACTTCCATAAAGTATTTTAAGCGAAGCAGAGTCGTTTCCAAAACCTCTTCAAGTTTTACATACTATTAGGAAAGCCAAATGAACTCGTCATCTACAGTTGCCGAAGACCTTTCATTTATGTGGGAAGAAGTCATTAGTGCTCTCAATTGCTGCAAACGTAACAAGGCCCAAGGATCTCAACGTTGAAATAATTCAGCTTGCCATGGCCTATCATAGGGCTCAGCGTAGTAAAATTTTTAAACAGCTGATTAAAATTTGGTTACTTCCCATGGTGTAGAAATCGGACGAAATGATTGTACAGGCAGAGATCGGCACTCGAAGTGTTACCAATTAAAAATGCTGTAAATTTGGCAATTTTATTATTTTAATTTAAACTTCAGTATATCGTAAAAACATTTCAAATTTAACAAAAATGTTATTGTTCTATTTAGCCACCTTTAGGGCAGATAATAGCATCGAGAATGTGGCCTAATGGTATTTTGTTGCATTCTCGGTGAAGAGCTATTTTTAAGCCGTCAACCGTCTCATATATTTTACGTTTAAGTCCGGGGAATACAGTGGCCATTGTTGTGAAGAAATGAACCTGGGAACTTTTTGTGTAAAAAACGTGGGTTTCACGTGCTTTATATGGGGTGTTGAAATGTCCAATAGTTTACACCGAATGGTTTACGGCAGATTTGTTGATTTACTTTTACGTTCAACGAAAATGAGGGGTGACCGCCCTGTGGCAGTTACCGAGGCCTAAAAATCACTGAAGTTGGCACTTGCCTCCGCGGAGCAATTCACTGGTCTAAGTTGTCTTTTGATTTGCCCTCTAACCAAACACGATTGTTTCTCTGTCTCTCTTTCCGACACTATATCCCATCTAGTGATTTGGCCGCCTCAAATGAGGTTTCATAATAATATTTTCATTTCGGACAATGAGTGACTAAATCATTGATCCTAAACCAGCCGTGAAATTTTTTCCGTGTCAACACCGGGAATCGAACCCGGGACCTCCGGTCGCTGGAGCAAGCATGCTGACAACTTTGCCACCGGGGCGACAACACGATCGTTTGCTTAACCGAAAACATATTTTCATCAGAAAAGACAAAATTCTCAAGCTCGCTCAGAGCGGACTGTTCTCGGACAAACAATTCGGGTTTCGACCGACACAGCAGGTCTACTGAAGGAGTGATAGTCCGCCTAATTATCATTGTCAAAACCCAAAGTTCTAAATATGTGGTGGGTATAATCATGGATATCGCCAAAGTATTTGATAACCTTACGTGGCCTAGATTCATCGCAAGTTTATCGGTCTATAACTCTCTAAAAATATTATGAAATTTTTCAAAAGAAACATCCGCTCGTCTGGTCTGTAATATCATATTTAACACAAGCTTGATTAATGACATTCATGAAATTGTATTCTCGGATGACAAAGTCATTCTGGTGCATTGCAACTCAAGAATCGAACTTCGGTGTCAGAGTCAAACTGTGACTATCTGCAGAAAAACAAAGGTGCTGTAGCTAAAAGGCAAATGTAACTCTTGTCGACCCGACCTCTAACAATATCTTTAAGCGGTGGAAACATAAAAATGGTCAAAACCGTGAGATATTTCGGAGTTGACATTGATGATTGTATGGTAGTAACTTCTGACATTCAAAGAGTCTGTGAAAACGCTAAGAACTTATTTCCCTCCTGAATCACAAAATACTTGTTGTAATTTACAAAGGTGTGTCGGTGGCGCTATTCACGTATAGCGTGGTTGGATGTTATGATAAACTAAACTGTCACCACATAAGATGATTAGGAAGTGCTCTTATCAGTGATTTTGTTTTGATCATAATTTTTTTTCCTCTAAAATAAATTTTGGAATTTTTAGAGGTTACAGAAAATTATTTATGTATTCAGTTGTTTTTGTTGGTTTTTGTTTGGACCAACTGTGTTTTACAAGAATGTTGTTGTACATTATTTTGAAATAATTTTTTATACGAATTGTCCGTTTAGAATTTGTACTTGCATTGTGTCAATTCTTTGAAACTTTTAAATTTAGTTTGCATTGAACCCTTAATTCGGGTCGGTATATTGATTATGTAAAAAATCACAATAAAATGTACTACTTAAGCTACAAGTACAGACTGCCATAAAATTTAACAACCTACACTCTTTATGATTGAGCGGTGTGTTTAAGAAGCAGATTAGCCAATTTTATGATCATATATTCTTTCCAATTACCGTATAAAAACGTTAACGATAAGCCCGAGCCAATTAGTCACATTTTGCCAGCTCGGCATAGTAGCTTCACAATATACAAAATATACAAAATCATGCACGGGCGTTTTGTATTTGCGTTACTTATCCTAGTCGGAGCAACTCAAGCGCTAGAAAGTGTTGTATTCTTTAGCCGGGAAGAGGGAGATGCAATAATTTACACCAACTACTATGTCAGTAACAAAACCGAAGATGTTGAGAACCATGTTGCTTCATTCGATTGGGTTGGAAATGATCAAAGATTTACTCAAATAATTCTTGATGTGAACGGGGTAAGAATATCTAGTGATACGAGTAAACTGCGTATAAGAATAATCTGAACAATATTTTTTTTATAGTGGGCATGGGCACAAATTGATGAACCTGGTATTGGCACAGAAGAGCACAGACGTCAATTTACTGCGAGCGTTTACTACGACACAACCCAGATAATTACCTTTATGACTGTATATGGTTTTAATGAAGGTCCAGAAGCAGTACCCCAAGTTGAACCTTAAACCAATTGTTTGTGTATTATTTTTCAATTTTCATATAATTCAACGTTTTAACCACAATTTTAAATAATAAAAAAATTCATTTCTAATTATGTGTGATAATCAATTTTTTATTACGGATTTTATAAAAATTTATCAGTAATTACCAAAATTATGTCTAATTTCCGACAACCTGGGTTGCACACCGATAAGATGCACTCTAAATTGGCGTTCCTATAATTCTTTGTGCGCGATAACGATAATTGCTTTTATGACTTTATGCAAGTGATAGCACTAACGCCAAACTAAATTTTGTACGTTTCTATCACGGTTAAGCTACAGTAAGTGACCACTCAAAGTGTTTTGCATACGATTTAAAAGTATTAAATTTTACAACTCGTTATGGTGAACGTGACCGCGCTTAGCGAAGAATAATCCGACCAAATCATATTTTTTATATTGTATTGGGCCTTCGTTGATCGTTACATTTGAATCGATTATAGAATAAAACGTAAAGCAGAACAATTTTCGCAAAATTTTTACAACAAACAGTTTCAAATTGGAGTTAATTAAGTTTTAAGTTAGGTGTACTCAATCTGAGAAAATTTTATAAGGACAAGAGGGGTTAAGTATTTTTATCCGCCCGGATATAAAACTTGAGGATACAGTCAAAGCTAGGTATTCATGAGACTTTGTAATTTGAGTTCAAAAAATCTTTTTTTTCTCGTTCTCTCTAGCTTTCCCATCCCATAAAGAGGGGTTCGGAAGGGTTCATCTCGGTCTTCGAAAAATCTTGATTTCAAACATTCGACCATTTCATCCCATGTTCTGAACGTGCCCTAACCTCAAACCATTCTAAAGCTACACCTTCCAGCAGTTTGAATATTCCTCGACTGACTTCGGTCATGGAGACTTGATCAGCACGGGCATACACCTTGACCTTGCATAAAAAATCCATTAGATTCATCTTTACGTCCCCACTAAACTATATAGGCCACTTGTCGATATGGAACCTCCATCATTCGATAATGTATGGGGGCCTCGCCGATACCGGCTCTGCTATTCAGCCGAAATCCTTCTCGGTTTCTCGATATATTCTGTTCCGTCTGAGCTCATGATCAACTTCGTTTTCCTCAGCGAAAAATGTCACTAACCGAGACTCAAGTAATTGATTTTGTTGGTGCGCCGTACGCTCGAATTTCAACCTTCCCTCTTCAAATTTCGGTCCTTTTATCCAGGTGCCTGTGTCTACTTTACGGTTCACTACCTCCATCTTAGTTATGGCCACACGACCTCTGCCTCAACCCATGCCAGACAATCGGGTTGTTTCGTCTTGCTTTCTCTGGTGGTGTCTCTAGTGATTGCCGTGACATTGGGGTGTTTACCCCAGAAGACCGAACCACACGTTTAATTTGTTTTGAAATGCCATTTTCAAATTCACCAATAGTGTACCAAATATTTTTATGGCACTGTTGAAATCGTCATCATCAATAATCGATTGCCTATAGGTACTACTCTCTCGTTTTCTAACAACCTCCAATACAACTCGTGCTTCTGCTGTTTAATTCATAATTTAGTTCCCGTACACTCAATGTCTCCGGGTTCAAGCCTTTGGTAAGAACGACCACCAACCAGCACGAACGGACCCTACTTGAACGGTTTTTTTTTACTATTTTTAAGGACGATACGTTGCCAGATTCAACTGTATTCGTCCAATCCAGTTGCTATACGCTACAAAGTTTAACCGTCGCAACCGCAATTTACATAAAAATGATATACCAATGTCACAAGTGGACTACTATACACTATTTCTTCACGACCCGGATCAATTGGGTCAGGAGGCCACAATACCTTTTTATTTTTTTATTTTTCGCCGACTTGCGATTCTTTTATTTTTCTCTTCACATCCCCCCATGATACTTTGCCTTCTGTTTCTTCGATTTTTTATCTATGTTTTTCCAACAACGTAAGCGCGCTTTTTTCAGTTTTCCTACTTTTTGCAATTTGGTCGTTGCAACCTGATGAATAGACCAACCTTTTATCAGTACGAAACCAAGCTACCAAGAAGAGACCTACGGAAGTTCTCATTTTTGTAAGGGTCTGGGTGTTTTTACACAAGCACCCTAGGGTTAAAAATGAGGCGCAGTGAATTTTTCTATTTTTTGTGGTATATAAGATGGCCTCATTATTTTCTATGACTAGAAAAGTCGTAAACATTGAATAAATGCATAATATTTTGTTCGAAAAGCCGAAACAAATCTTTAATATATCCCTTAGTAATCTTCCCGCTTTTTCCAATTTTTCAGATTCCCGCTACGATTCATCGAATAACAACTGATCCTCGTTTCTTTGTTTCTTCTCACGTCGGGTCCTTTCAACCTCTAAAATTAACTACCCCACTAACCTCATACTAATTTTTTTGTTTTTTCCAATTTTTTTTTCAAAACGAAAAGGCTTAGTCCAAAGCCATCTATACTCGAGCTTTTCATTTAGCTGTCATTTGCTGTAATACTCTGTACGATTTTTAGTACTGGGAAGGAAAAGCAAGGAGGAAATGGAAAAGCAAACAAGAAAACACGTGCAGCGTTTATTTCGGCATGTAAATGCAAACATACGTTGTGTGTTGGACACCACCAATGAAGTGAAAATACTTCAAAGGTAGAAACCGCTGGAGCTGAGCATTTCTACTTAGAATAAAAAATTAATGTAAAATGAATAAACAATAGTTTAGTCTCTCGAATTTCATTCAACTTATCAATAATAAAACTTTGTACATTCAGGTTTGCAGATACATAAAATCGTATACACTCACAAGTGTTTGCGTTTATCGGTAACACTCATTCCGCCCGCTCTTCACAAATCCAAAACAGATACATTTTTATCTTCTTTCCAACAAGTGTTAATAATTTTCTAGTTTTGGGTTTCCATTTTCACAATTATCTATATACGTTTTATCTCTTTATACAAGTATGATGTACTTAAAAAACTGAATCTAGAAAAACTAGAAAATTTACTCTTGAAAAGTTCTTTAAAAATACATTTTCTTATTTGAGTGCGGCATTTGTGTGTATTTTCTACAGCTTTTGCTGCAACTTGAAAAATGTGGAATTTAGTTTTTATTTCTAATTTATCATCACCATTTGTGACTTTAATACGATGTTCAAATAAGAGCAAATTGCAGTGCATTGCCCTTTTGTCTTTTCCAAATCAGCCCAAAGCAATTTTAAAGCGATACCGCGTCGTTAGATAGAAAAAAAATTAAATGTCAACGGTTTAGTTATGATAATTTTCTTTTTATTGATACATCAAAATATGTATCGACACAATAAAAATTTGTTTACGACTTACGACATTACGACAAGAAAAGAAAATTATCGCTGAAAAATTCGTTTTTTGCCATTTAGATAACAATATGTAATGTAATTCAATGTTCAATTGATTTTGCGAATATAAATTTTGTGCCTGAAATGTCGTAATCAAAATACAATCAAAATCGTTTTCGATAAATTTAACATCAAATAAATAATAATTGGTTTATCCCACTATACCATCCACCCAACCAATGCTCATAGGATACCCATTCGAGTTATCCATCAAACCGATTTTAATTTTCAATTTGCATTATAAATTATTATTACCGATAAAAGCTTTTAATGAAGCTTTCAAAAATACAAAAACATATAAAATGATTTTACGAATGTTCGGCCAAAACCAAATAATACACAGAAAAACAGCATGGGTTCCGGAAAATATTTTTCGTGCTATAGTGGTTTCGTGCGTTACTGGTTACGTAACGAAAATATAAAACTAAAATTAATCATAATTAAATTAATCATAATTAAAATTAAATTTTTCATTTCTAACCAAACGTCGTCCTACTTTGTTGATTTTTCTTTTATTTTTGCCAATGAAGATAAAGAGCTTTTTAACTTAACTTTTATGTATACCCAAATTGTTGTGAAAACCGTTTTGATTAATTATTATTATTATATATCTTAACCGATATTATTTATCTAAAAATGAATAAATATTTTCGCAATATCAAGCCACTCTTGTTTCAAGATTATTACTAAATTAAATTTGTTGTTGAACCTAACCTAAAAAAGATAGTTATATGCAAAATGCAACTCATTTAGTAGTAACTGTGAAAAATATGAGAAATCTTTTGTTTATCTTTCGTTTTTAATACGACCTTGAAAAATGTCTCTCTGTAATAAAATGAGCCTCGCCACACTTTAATTCTTTCGTCGTGATTCAATGATTTCAATAAATCAATCGCCGTCCACATTTGATTTCTTTGCGCGTTTCTTTTTTATTCGTATTGTAAAAAATGTTTATAATTTGCTGCGAAAACAGCTTCCTTGGTTGAAAAAATATATTTTTTGCACTCGAAGTGCAAATTAAACTAAAATTAACCGGAAAACGACAAATAAACAAGGTGTCCTTGAAAAATTTATTTTTGTTGTTGTGCGAGAATCAGTTGAATCAAAAAAAATTTTTGCTGAAAAAAGAATCAAGAATTTCCCCGCCAAAAAATTAGTTTGTAGGTGAAGGGGAAGGGAACGAGGAGAGAATCACGACCAAAGAATTAAAGTGTGGAACCTCGGAATGGAACTATGTACATATTTGCTATGGTCATAGTACCAGCCAGTTTTTTTGGTATGATATCAAAGGGCCGAATGTCAAAGGGCCGAATTTCAAAGGACCGGATGTATCGAAGTGCCGAATGTCGAAAGACCGAATGTGTCGAAAGGCCGAGTGTATCGAATGGCCGAATGTTGAAGGGCCAAGAGCCGAATGTGTCGTAGGGCCAAATGGGTCAAATTGTAGGGCCAAATTTTTTTTTAATTTTTTTTTTGTTTTTAGAAATATTTTTTTTTATTTAATTTAATTATTTTTTGTACATATCCCTTTTACAAGCAAAAAAAAAAGTTGGCACTATTTAAGTGCAAATCACACAAATGTGTGGGTTAAAAATCCTTGTTTGTAAAAATTTGGCTAAAGTGTTTAGATGAAAAAAAAAAATTTATTTTATTATATTATATATTTTTTTAAAAAATTTTCATCTTACCCGATTTCAGCGATGTATACGTCATCTACACTTACGCCAAAAATTTCGCTTGATTTCAAGTACAACCAACACAATTGTGTATATAGTTATAGTGTTTTTTCGAGCGAAAATAGTTTTGAAAGGAATGCACAAATGCATAAGTTGGGTCAAAACACATACAAAAATAAATTTTTGGACATGGTACTTTACAGTACCCACACAATTGTGTTAACGGGCCCAAAAAGCAATATACCTATTGGTGGTGCATGACAAAATTTTCCTTCACCAAAATGTATCGCTGACTGGATACGTGATGAAAATAGTAAAATACATAAATTCATAAGAAATTCATTTATGTTTAATAAAAAAAAATTACAAAATATTCAATAAAACAACAAATTTAAAAAATTATACTTCTAAAAACAAAAAAAAAAATCGGCCCTTCGACACATTCGGCCCTTCGACATTCGGCCCTTCGGCATTCGGCCCTTTGTACCCATTCCGGTTTTTTGCGATGGAACGACATAATTTTGCATCGCTTGCTTCTTTTACCGTAGTTCGTAGTGCGTGGTGCTCGGCGCTGCGTGTATCATATAGGTGTGTTTCGAAGTATATAAGTCAAAACCACTATACTTTCGGCTATCGATTTTATATAACGCACGATCGATTATTGAATTAATATTTTTTACGCACTTCACATCCGATTCCGAATTCGTTTCGATTTAACAAAAACACATTCATTTTAAAAATCTTTAGTTTTCACCAAAAGAAAAAAACAGATAAAACTAATAATACGATATTTCTATACGTAGAAATAATTTGCGATTATGAATGTCAAAGATCTCAAAGAGAAGAAAAAAAAAATTCTTGTAGAATTACATATTTAAATAATAATGTCGAATTCGGATAAAAATATAATTAATAAAAAAAAATTTAATTGTTGATGAGAATTGTGTGTACGACTACGATATTGTGTATTGAATGATAATTGAATGAGTAACACATAACGCAGATTTCAATTGATCTTAAATTGAATTGAACGAAAGAAAAAAACGATAATAGTAATAATAAAGCTCGATATTGTGACTTTTCATTCACCATTTTTTTTTTCATAATAATTTTACGTACAAAAAAAACTCTTTCGTCTTCACATTCCGAAATTCAAACTAAGAACTTTTTTTTAATCATTTTTCTTCAACTTTTATAGTGCACCGAATGATCGTCAAAACTTAACTGAACTCCCAATTTTTTTTATTTTTTTTCATCATCATGCACGATTTATATGTTCCAATTTTATTTTCCAGTAAAAAATGAAGGGTTAAGTATATTACGATTTTCGTTTGCGAGAGGAGCACGAAACAAATTCCAGTAAAATAAAATTGTTTTTTTTCTTTTTAATTTGGGGAAATGTTGTTTACATATGGCTGTCTCTTTTTAACTAGTAATTTTTTGTTATTTGATTTCAGCTCTATTTTTCTGTAAAAAATTTGTTGGGAAAAAAAATTGGAACATGTAAATCGTGCATCATCCTCGCAAAAAAAAATTGCGAAAAAAAAACAAAAATCAAGTCATTTTTTCCCTGCTGTATACTCGATATTTTTTCCAACTTAATCGAACTTCCTTATGGATCAATCGATATTATTACTTTTCACGATCAGTTTAATTATTTTCGGCTTTACAATATCGTAATCAACATTTAGGAGTTACATTAAATAAATAAATTGCATAAATTCAAAAAAACTTGGAACCGAGGCCTTTTGGAATCGTTACACTTGTCGAATTTTACTTTTGTAGGATTAAAATTATTTTCGTTAATTTTAACCACTACAATACCCCCACGCAGTTAAAGGGCCGTGCGAAAAAGTGATCAAGGTCTTAATTCGAACTGATTTTTGTGTTCTAGATGCTGGATTGGAGCTCAGTGAAACAAAGAATTCCAAACGCTGTTTTAACCGACCGATAGATCATGATTGTTGTTTCTTGTTGTAAGCCGGTTCGAACTTTGTCTACTTCAACGGAATCGGAATTATCGAGCGATTACGGTACAAATATATCATTTTGTCGTTGTTGTTGAGTGATCGTTGGGATAAGATTTTGCATCGTGGCTCGTAGATGATCGATGACTGTGCCGATTGAAGTAGGCAGATTTCTGGTAAAGTACTCCTTACCGGTTAGCTTGAGTATTTGGTCGTAGCTCGAATTTCAAATAATACAAACGATGGCTATTTCGGAGCTCCAATGAATCGGGAAACACACCGTACCTTGAGAACAGCTTTCAGCTGTCGATGAAATCGTTCGACTATGCCATTCGCTTGTGATATTTACCGGAACGCCGAATAGAGAAATGTAATCGTTTACGAATGTTTTATGCAAACATATCGGTCAAGCAATAAGCTACGGGCTTAAAAAAATGGATATGTTCGAATCGACCGGGTAGAAAAAATTTCGAATCGACCAATCTGCGCCTTTATAATATGCCGTTGGACTTTCGAATACTGACAAGAGAAATAAGATTGTTCCCAATTTCTTATGTCTTTGCTTATACTTGACGAGTAGTAATCAACCTATGAGTAGTTTTGTATCATAACGGCTCTGTGATGTATGGGCGATAGATGCCTGTCGATATTTCGCGTTAGATTTCGATGCTAGGCATGTTAAAAAGCTCTAGTTTATAATTGGAACAACAGCGAGTCCACGATAACGTTGTCTTTACCGTTCATCCGTTCACCCTGTTTAAGTTTTGAAAATACTTCTTGGCATTCGTCCGGCCAAGAGAAGCTTTGTGGCCAAGAAAGTCATAGTGGATTGGGGTGAACGTTTCAACGAGTTTCAGTAAAAAAGTGATGGTTCTACTTTACCATGCAAATAATCTGCTGAATACGTTTGATTCTGGTTGCGGGGCTGGTAATTTTGTAATGGCATTAATTCGTTCAGATAAAGGCAGAATAGTATTAAGCGTGAAAACGCATTTTGAACTATTTATATTTAGACTAAATTCATCGAGTGGTTGGAATAGCTGTTCCAGATGCGAAGTTTGTATTGTCCTTCATTTTTCGTCGATGTAGTGAATACGAAGTCTAGATCACAAGTGATTTCGTTCATAAAACGTTGAAACGTTTGTGCGGCATTCCGAAGTAAACTCGAAAAGACTAAATGGGGTTGTGATTGGCCGACCCAACCATGCAATTTAGTCGTTTTCTGATCTATCATGATATCAGCACTTTTCTGGTATCTCCACGCCGGTCGGGTTAAGCAGATAAGCCCTGTATTGTTATTTTGTAAGGTATCGTGCCGCGAGAGAGAGACAGAGAAAGAGAGAGAGAAATAGAGAGAAAAAGAGAGAGAGAGAGAAATAGATAAAAATTGTGTGATAAAAATTTTAGTGTAGGCTTACATTTACGATTTTGAAGGTTTATCGAAAATGGAGTTTTTCATGTTTTATTGAAAACAGGCACATCGTTTGAATGACATCAAGTATGATTTAAAATTTGACAGCATTTTCATTTACAATAATTTTGAGGACCAGTGTATTTTGTCTTTGTTTTGATCTTTTCGGCATACAGGAGGTGGTGTTAAACAAAATATTCAAAGATTTGTGGTTGTTGTTGTGCATTAGACCAAAATTTGGACTGAGAATTTCCGGACTGAAATTGTTCTCACTAGTTACGTACATTCCACTATACTATACACCGATATTACACTTGGTGCTGGAGTAATTGAAGTTGTACGTCAACGAGTGTAATTATCAAAATAAGTACCCGGATTAAATCTTTAATTCTATAGGTTGTAATTTTATTTGACAATTATCAGTTTGAGTGTACAGTGATATTACCGAATCAAGTATTGCTCCTACACTGATTCCACGGTTCCATGGTATTCCACGTAGAATTCCATCTGAATGAATGTAAGTAATTGTTAAAGGTGGCATCATCAAGTGTAATGGTGAAAATCTGCACACTGGAGTTATGACTTGAAGTAATCGCGAATACTACTCAACAAACTTGAACAATAATCCTTAAGACTACAAGCGCGGGCAAATTGTAATGCAGAGCCATTTTAAGCCAAATAACCTAAAGGCAAACAATTAACGATCAGCAGTGTTATATTATGTGAAAAGTGATACTCTGAAGTGGATTAGTGCAATTGAATTCATTTTCGAACAAAGAGCCAGTAAATTTATCAAATTTGTCGAAAGAATCAAAATTTTCAGTAAAATTTGTTTAATATCTGATTTTAGTTTCTTTAATTTATGTATACCTCTAAACAATGTGCGCTTGATTATCCTGAATATGATGACTTACCTGAAAGTAAAGAAAATAAATAAATTATTAGAAAAATTATCCTTCCTAAAACCATTTGCATAAAAAATTACATAATCCAAAATTGAAAAAACAATCCGATCGCGCAAATTACATAAGAAAATAATCTGTGATAAATTTTAAAACCAATAAATAAATCCCACCATAACTCGGCAAAATAAGGAAACAAATATAAAAATCCAACAATAAAAAAATAACAGTTGTGTGGAATGGAGAACCAAATCCCGTTATGCATGAACCTTCTTACAAATAGTTGAATCTTGTTCACATATCTACATGATTTATCCTAACTGTTGAATGTTCAGTTATTACACTCAATGTTTTACCAACTCGGGAACCAACCCCATAAAGCATAAACAATCATTCGCCTTTTTTGTGTGCGTATACGACTGTGCCTATACATATACAAGGAGCTTTGGAATATGATTAACGTGCTTTTTTGATTTATACACGCAACAAAACACACAAAATAAAAAATAAAATAAAATCCTTGAGAAAATTATTCGTGTTGTAAGAAAGCAGAACAAAAATGTACATTAATGGATTTTTCTTTTATTACGTAATACTTGGAAAATAAAAGTTTCAGCTTTCAATAAAAAACAACAAACAAAATACGTACAGGAAGAGGAGGCTGTCATATGAACATACTTTTATTTTGTTTTATGACCGAATACAAAGAAACAAAAAATTAAGATTTAGGAAAGCTTTTGACTTCAGATGTTCTAGATTATCAGATTTTTGTTTGTACATAATATACAAAAACTTTGCACACAAACAGAATATTATAGGTATATCCTGTTTAGAAGCTTCCCGATACCTTGAACATTTCTAAATTATAGTTAGTTGAGCAAGAGAACTTACTGAGAATTTCGAGAATGCTCCAACCATCTAAACAAACTTAAAAAATGCATTTAGTCTATTGGAAATTTGTATTCCGTTTTCTTGCCACAAAGTTACCAACAGAATAAATTATGTTTTCCGATAAATGTCAGATTACTCGTTTTAGGTATAATAGTACTAAATATTGACGCTAGATATCATTAATGTCAACATTCTAATGCATTTTTCAAAAGATGGAAGCATCTTTCATCAAAAGTGTTTTAGACTTATAATTCTGTTGTTATTGCCAATTCTGATTTTTTGTATTTAAAATCCAGTTCACATTGAATTACATTAATAAATCGGGTAAAATGTTGATTTGAAGTCAAGAACCGTTAGATCATGGTTTTGTTTTTTCACAAAAAAACATATTTTTGCTAGTTCATGAGCTTAAAGCCAGTTAAAGAAAGAGACAAAGACAGAAATGGCCAAAGAAAAACAGTTAACGCCAGAAAAACGTAACAAAATTGCAGCATTTAAAGAAATGAGCCTTACCGCCCAAAACTTCGGCATAGCGAAACCGCAATAAACTACTGCCTCTCTGATCCTGCTGGCTACTCTTGCAAAATGCACTTTTGTTTGAAACGAAATTTTTTTTTGTTTCAAATCATGGAATATTGTACAAATTATGAAAGGTTATTTAATTTTGAATAATAATCCGTTTAAATTGGGCCGAAACAACGACCAGTTTTCGTGAAATCGTCGATTGGAATCGGCTATTTTTTTACCCGGACAAATGCACTTTTGTTTGAAACGTAAAATTTTTTTGTTTCAAATCATGGAATATTGTACAAATTATGAAAGGTTATTTAATTTTGAATAATAATCCGTTTAAATTGGGCCGAAACAACAACCCTATTTGAATAGACCAGTGTCAGTCACAGGTGACTTCCGATCCAATTAATTGCTTTTCTGATTCTTGGTTTTTGACCTTTGAGTTTTGAGGTTCATTGCGTCATTTGTTTTTTTTGGTGAATCAATGAAGCTCGGATTTTGGCTTTTTGATAGAAGTTGTTGATCGTTGTAGTTAGTCGATCAATTAGTTTGTCGTAGTTGTTGAGTTATTGTACTGAGGTAGTGTTCCAGAGAGTATTGAATACTTGTAGCTCATTTCTTAGTGTCACTAGTGTTATTACTGTTATTTGGACCAACGGGTTTTCGTGTTTTTTGTTAAATAAGTAAGCTAACTAGTGACGTGTCAAACAGTTAGGTTGTGTAACCTGAAAAATGAGGGGCCAAATCTCTAGATGCCATATCTGTTGCGCCAGCAAAAAATTCAAATTTGCCCACAACAGGTTCAGAAAATCCAAAATTTTAGTTTTCTATGGCAAAGTTTAATCCACAAAATCCATGTTGTTTTTTCCAATTGGTGCACTACACTAACGAATTCAGCCATAGTTGGATGATTTGGTCAACATTTCAAGCATTGTTAAATTGAAAAAATCATCCAAAGTTAATTTTGTTAAAATGACGAGCAGTTATGAGATATACTCAAATTCCATAAACTAAGTTATATATAGTTGGTTCATAAATTTCATTGGGAATGGCCAAATTTGACAACAATGTCTAAAAATTAATCACAAATCTACAATTAAAATTTGATAGAAATCGGTTAGATTTTAGAATTTAGATTTTACCTGGTCATATTTTAGAGCTTCATTTTCAGTTTCACTCAACAAAATTCATGTTCGAATCCTTCATTGAATTTGACCTCATAGTCAGTTAAGAAATAATGGAGTATAATCAGCCTAGCCAAATTCCAAAAAGAACTTCCAAAATTCAGGGGTTTTCACAAATCTAAAGACTAACCAAAAATTTCAAAATCAGAATTAGTTCTCTTTTAAAACCAATGCAGTTCTTAAAACTCAGGATTTTGAGAGTAACTCTCAGCAGAGATTGAGCAACTCTGGCAGTAAAAAGATGTTGTTGTTTCAGTATCACTCTGAAAAATGGTGGGAAAGTGTCTGGTTAGAGTTCAATTGTGCCTTTAAGAAGTACTGGTTGAATGCATAACCCATTTGGCTTATACTTTTTAGTGATATGGTGCTTCAGTCAATCAAACAGTGTCTTTTGTTTCATCAAGCACCACACTAGCAACATAGTAAAATACAATGAAAGTTTTTTTGATTCAATCATAGGAAAGCACTAAAATACATTTTAAATTTTATTACAAAACCGATTTATCGAGCTTTTATGTGCTTTTCATGTTATATTGTATTCGGTTTTGGTTTGGTTCACAGCTGATGTAGATTTTTCCTTTGCAATGTAACAATCGATTTCGCCGATAATAAAATTTGTGACAAAGTTGAGTTGTGGGACAACGAATTTAATTGAATTTTGGTGTACAGATATATAGTTGTGATGAGGACCGTATTGAAGATGTTGTTGTGGTTTAATCACCATCGGCTACATTATGTAAAAAAAAAAAAAATAGGATAATATTCAAAGCTTATGGAGTTACCATCATCACCCACTTTTTTGTGCCTGGTGTTGATTTTTTTTTTATATTTTTGATGAATTTCCAATGTGCTTGAAGTCTTACAATTTATTGTATACGCGAAGGATTTCATTTTTGATATTGTGTGCTACAAACTGTACACAATGATAATATAAAAACGTGATGATGGGTAAAAGAATATATAAGCAGACCCAACAAAAAAACCATTTATTGTTTGGAGGCTCATCTCATAAGATTTAATTATTTTTTCTTGTAATCCGCCCTGAAACAGTTTTGTGCACACAAAAAAAATGTTCAATTTTCGAATATTTTTCGTGTGGGAATTTTCCTATTTTTCCTGGCTTCAAATGAAAATTCTTTATATACGTTCCATGAATACAATGCAGTTATTGTTTTTGCTGTGCTCAGTTGCAAGTTGTATCCGTTTCCATATTATAACAGTCTTATTGTTATGTGAATCCGTGTGTATGTTCGAGTAGAAGAAAATGATGATGAAAAGCGATTCGTGTTTATTTCCGCTATGTTGAAAGAACATAAATTACTTTGGAAAATTAAAACGATTAAAAGTTGTTTTCCCATAGTTGTTCCTACCCTAAGTAATCTGTGTGCAATAACAATTTTGTGGAATAAAAACCAATCTGGAGCACTATGCATAATAGATACAGCGAAAAATTATATGTGTGTGTACCCTAGCTGGGCTCTGGAAAGATTTTAATTTTGATTTGTTTCCGGCATTTTAGTTTAATGTCGTCCATATTTGTAGCTATGGATTTGGTAAGTTTCGTTGTGTTGCTCCTCGATATATATATGAACTTGACTTCAACGATTTTTATCTTTATAATTTATGAACCGAATCTTCGGAAATTTTAGGTGATCGCATTTTACTAAAATTCACGAGCCTGAATACTAAGCTTTCGGAAACTTTTAATTGTAGAAAAAAGAGGAAAACATAGAAAGCCCGGTCCTTAAAAATTCTGGATTTTATATCGGATTTTAAAAGGGAATCCCAACAAATTCCTGGTTTCTGATAATATAGATATTCCAAAATCCTAAGTAGGACTGTGATATCGTATGGAGATTTTATATGAGCGTATTTAGTGGACTGTTGTGGATATGTAGTCAAATGTTCTGCAGCTATTTGCTGGATAACTCTCGTCGATATATTTTATCTGCATCTACTCTGAACATAGTTTTATGAATTCGGAGACATATTAGAGATTCTGTGATTTCGGTCCTATTTCAAGATTGTCATTCCAGTCGCCTTATTTGCCTTATTCCCTGGGAATAGGGAATTACGAAAAAAAATTTCATAGCATTTTTGTTTGAATTACATTTTTCTGGCATAGTTAAATTGTTAGTTAGTTAGTTATTCCACCTTGTTTTCTAAAATATTTACACCAAACTGATTCCATTTGTATATGCAATTGGTTACGCAAATATTTTTCCCAATTCCCTATTCCAAGGGAAAGTCAGAATACGGCCGCAGCAGTAATTGGAGCTTGTTTTAGTGGATGTCTTGAACACGGTAAGCAGTTTTGTTGTTGTGGCAGCTAGAAATATTAACCGGAATCGGCTGGTGGATAAAATTCTACCATATGGTTGAGTTTTCTATAGCAAATTTGGTAGAGGTCTGGTTACCGGAAGTGGTGGAATTTTTTCAATGATGTTTAAAAGTTTAGCATTTACATAAAACGATACAGAATTCAAAGATTCAACAAAGGGTTGACCTTGTTGGTTTTCTCAAATTTAAACTTAATTTTGATTATTTTTGAATTTTAGACATACTAATTTTTGATTATAGGAGACAATTTTACCAAAAGTCCGGTAACTCTATATTTTGTTAGTAGTGTTCTAATATTAAAGCTGATGGTTGGTGCGGCGTGAAAGTTAGACATATATGTATATTATTACCCTATGACAGCAGCTCAAGTTCGATTGTTGTTCAATTTCTGTAGTACAGAACTCAGGTATATCAGAAGTGTTAATATTATTAATAGCAACTAGTTCGGGTTCTCCGAAATTAAAAAGCCATGCCAACATTGCCAACGGCTTGTGATCTGTAACAATATTAAATTTTTAACCGAATAAGTATGGTTTGAAATATTTTATGCACCAGCCGCTGGCCAACATATCTTTTCCTATTGTGAATTAATTTTCAAGCAAATAGGTTTATCCCGTCCTGTGCGACCTTGCAAGAGGATTGCTCCAATACTACTCGCGTCAGTAGCAACGAAGAATTCTTTAAAGACGTCAGGATATTGCAAAATTGGTGTGTTAATTGTTACACAAGAACTCCTAGCGAGAATTATTTCCTTGTATTTCCTCAAGCATTTTGTTACGGGATGGTGACGTCGGAAACATGTACATATTATAAACTTTCAATATTATCCCAGAAGACCCAACAAACTTTTAAATCGTTTCTCCGTTTTAAGAACTGGGAATGCTTTAACAGCTTTGATTTTTTACGATTTTTAAGGATTGGGCTTTACTCCGATGTAAAAATTCCGATTTGACTATTTGAACTTTTAGATTGGCCTCTCTTAATTTATTGAAAATGTACTTCAGGCTTTCGATGTGCTTTTGGAGGTTTTAATATTCTATTAATCGCCACTTGACGTTCCCATTGACCGTTTTGGACACGATCCAAATAGTGGACGACCAAGGAGAGAAACTTGGACGAATGATTCTATCTTACAATACTCCGTGAAGGGCAAAAGATTCATTTGATCCCATGGTTCCAAGGCTATCATTTTTCTATAGCAGACAAAAGAAGAAAAAAGAAAATGTATGAAATTTTTACTATTCTTTTCTCTTTTGTTTCTACGCTTACTATAGGAAAACTATAGCCGTCGAAAATTAACATCGAATTCAATAGCAAGGCCCCTGATTTGTGTTTAACGTAGTGTCTATTGGCTCCTCTCTTCTCAATAGGACCTGGGTTTGGCTATTACCGTTCGTATTTGAATTTGTGAACGGCATCAATTCTTCGTTGGAGTACCGGTGGACCGCTAAGTTAATTATTTCTTGAATGATTTACTAATTTTGGTGGAACTACTCATTGTGGAACATTAGACCTGGTCCCCTTGTTCATGTATACGACCAATTTTGCTCTTCCAGGAAGTTTGTGAATGCCTCTGTGAGACTGTGAGGGTGCATAACCCAAATCATAGAACCCATGATGCCCTGCCAAAAATATGTTAAGGCACATTTCTTGGAATACATCACACTTACCTCTCTTATTACGATATAGTCAGTTTCATCGAGCGTAATTATGTTTACTATGGCGCTCCGAATATCAATATCACGAGCAAAATATTTATCTATGGTATGGTTTCCTTGGGAAGTATTGTATACATCTTTAACCAAGTTAGTACGATTGAGAGTCACGAGTGATTCGAACTTCCAATGCTGATGATGCGTAACATAAATCTTTCATTTCGAAGTGATTGCACAACTCGTTCCAAAATAATTGTTCGCGTGTTTTATCGCTAGAATCCAATAAGTCACCATGCAAATAGCAAGAAATAATATTCTGTTAGAATTCGTCATAAATGTAGATGCATTGATCTTCATTCGAATGCTTCAGACCAGCACCATTTACCAGCACGGCATTCTGTTTCTCATTGCATACATTGCGTGATTGCTGATTGGTAGATTTACTTTCCAACATTTAAATGCTTTAGTTCGGTTTTGTTGACATACTCAATTACTGTGGCTTCGCAAGGCGTTTCAATTTGGCCATCGGACGTCTTAAAGAATCTTATTTTAGCACCAATGGAAGATTCAGCCCCACGCACGTCCCCTAAATTGATATTGACGTCCACTTCACATTCATCACTGGTTCAAATTAATGGCGAAAAAGAGGAATTGGTGCTTACATCTATGTGCTCAATTATCTTCAGATCTGGCTTCACAGAAAAACTTGACTCTAAGACATCTCTGCTTATCACGACTTTCTTAGTTGTTATGTTATACTACCGATATGCATGTAATTCTTTGCTATACCCAAGCATAATACATTCAGTTTACTTCGTACCGACCTTCTGCCATCGAAGCTGGGGTCCGGTTTTCACCAAAATTCCAGTGGAGTAGTCGATCTCATATTTCTGTAAGGTATTCAGTCAGTCAAACAAGCTGTCGTGATAAATCTTCCACGTGAAAGCTCCTACGCTCTGCAGCACTTTTTGACTATTATAATACTCCGTTCCATTATCAGTATGCAGGACTTTGATTGTTTACAGCACTGATTTTTGACGAGCACCATGAACTACAGAAAAGTGTTGAAAACTTGGTTTCAACGGAAAAACAAACTTCCTGCTGTAATCATCGAATTCTTGATCAATTTTGTTGTTGCATTTTTTACTGCCATTACTAGTGATTTGTAATCGTCAGGCATCCTAGTCAACATTATCGATGCGACTATTTCACCTCCTATTCCCAAACTAGCGTCACCCATATGTGGTTCCATCGAATTGCAATCAGACAGCTTCAATTGGACTAATATTTTATATTTTTTGTTTGTATTACTTTCAGTTGTATTACTCTACGCGAAATTGACAAGTAGATCCCGAATAACGATGTTGTTGTGTAGTCTGTAGAGGATCGTAACTCGCCTAGATGGTGGAATGGAAACTCTTAAGGGTAGCATCAAAAAATGATTTAAAAACAATTGGAAAATTAAAAGCTTAACAGGACAAATAAATTAATTAGTCTATTAAATTTTTTTTGGTCCACTCGATCTAGAAAAAGAATAAGGCTTTTCCACTTCAAAGAAAAAGGAACCCAAATCGAAAATTAAACCAAAACCGAAATTTGAACAAGATTAATCGACATCCAAATAATTTTAGGCCTACATGATGGCCCAGCCAAATGTTCCATTAAATTTTTTTAGGCTCCACTCGTTATTGACCAAACTTTAGGGCATTTAATTTAAAACTAGGAGACCCCAAATTGGATCAAACTTAAGGCTTAATCAAATGCCTCATTTAAATGTTTTGTGCTCCTTTCGTTCTCCCCCAGCTCAAGATTATTTAATTTAAAGCCAGCAAAACCGAAACCGAAATTCGGACCTAAATCGGACATACAAATAATTTAAAGCTCATTATTGCATAGTCTCATTAAACAATTTTGGGCTCTACTCATTCTTGACCCAGCCTAAGAGCTAGCGGAACCCAAATCGAAAGTTGGACTAAAACCGAAATTAGAACGCAAAACAATATCGTCAAGAACGAGTGAAGCCTAAAATGTGTGAGTGCCCCGTTTGATTAAGTTTTTTAAAGCTTGGCCGAGAACGAATTCAGCCTTAAATTGTTTAGTATTACATTTGCTTTGGCCACAATGAGCCCAACATTATTTGTACGTCAACAGATCCTGGTTCGCAATCTAATTTCGGTTTAGGCCCGATTTTCGATTTTAGTTGTGCTGGCTTTAAATTAATTGATTCAAAGCTGGGTGAAGCGCAAGTGTAGCCTAAACAATTTCAAACGGGACATTTGCGTAGGCCTTAATGAGCCTTAAATAATTTGTATGTCAATAAATTTTGTTTTGCGTTCTTTTTTCGGGTTTGGTTCTGGGTGAAGGACGAGTGTAGCCTAAAAATTTTTAATGAGCCATTTGATTGGGCCTTAATGAGCCTAAAGTTATTTGTTTATCGATTGATCTTGTTTTGCGTTCTAATTTCGGTTTTGGACCGATTTTTCATTTGGGGTCTGCTAGATTTAAATTAAATGCCCTAAAGCTTGTTCAAGAACGAGTAGAGCCTAAAATTTTTTAATGGAAAATTTGGATAGGCCATCATGGTGTGGGTAACTGCAGTAAGGAAACTTTCGAATTTCCGAATGAAACTTTGCATACCGATTAAGCCTAATTTGTGCTAATTAGTGCTAACGGGGAAAAATTAGTGCTGGCTAGAAACCCGATTTCTAGAAAAAACCAGAAATAATCTAAGCCTCCAGAAATAATCTAATTCAGCCACTATGTTTTTCGGATGGCAATGAACATGCGTGACAAGAATATGCTGTCTGAATTGCTCAGTTTTTGGTTTTACAATAAGGTATTTCTATTTTTTAATTTGTTGTTCAACAAAAATATTATTGAACGGTATACCTCTGTTTTTTCTATGTTCAATATAGTATCTTTTAGGGGCTAGTTTGTTTTCCCTGTATTTATGAATGAAAATTTATGAAAATCACATTTCTTTGATAAGCACAACTTTCGACGGTGTAGCCGCTTTTGTGAAGTTTTAAAATTTGGCTTAGATTATTTCTGGTTTTTTCTAGAAATTGGGTTTTATTTTTTTCGTCTTTCGTCTTTCTCGGCGACATCTGAATTTTCTTTTCCAGTTTTCCCGACTTCTGGACTAGCACTAATTTTTTCCCGTGAGCACTTATTAGCACAAATTAGGCTTAATCGGTATGCAAAGTTTCATTTGGAAATTCCAAAGTTTCCCTGCTGCAGTTACCCACACGCCATCATGTACCTAAAATTGTTTATATGCCCATTAATCTTGTTTTGAGTTCAAATTTCGGGTTTGTTCCGATTTTCGATTTGGGTTCTGCTAGCTTTAAATTAAATAACCTTAGGCTGGGTCAAGAACGAGTGGAGCCTAACATTTTTTAATGAGACATTTGCGTAGGCCTTAATGAGCCTAAAATTATTTGTATATCAGTAGATTTTGTTTTGTGTTATAATTTCGGTTTTGGTCCGATTTTTGATTTGGGTTCTGCTAGCTTTGAAGAGGAAAAGCTTAATGCTTTTAAAAGTAGCTTTTAGTTGTTTTTTAATATGAGTTCTGCCTACTTTTTCTTAACCTAGCAGAACCCAACCGTTTTAGTTGATAGTGATGGAGCCCAATATTTTTTAATTGAGAATTAAATTAGCCTATAATTATCCATATTATCTTGTAATATTCTCCTGGAGGGGTTCTGCTAGCTTTACGAACGTCAAAAATATAAAATTACAATTTTTTTTACGTATTATCATCAAGATAATTACGCCACCTTGCGAATGAATTCGATCCGAAATGTTATACACAAAAAATTAGTCTCTCCCGAGGTTTGTGGTTATACCTGTATTGTGAAACAATATAAAATAAAAACTGGCACCGTACCTCACACTGTACATCTTACATCCATTCGGGCGAAGATTTTATTTACATAATTTCGCGCAAATCGATGTAAAATTTGGTATATGATGAGTACGTAATACATCCGCCATGAAATAAAAAAACGTATGATAATTTTATGTAGATGCCAGAACTTAAATATAGAAAAAAGGATTAATGATGGTTAGAATCAGAATCAGAAGTAGAAAAACAAAAATAAAATGTTGAAGAGATCCTTTTCTAGCCTCATGATATCTCTATACACATATATGCGATGTTATGATGTATATGTAGATGAGTTGAGTGGTTCATTCGTTTTTATGGAATTTTAATTCAAAAAGGAACAAAAAGCTCTTACCAACACCCTTCTCTGTATAACTTTGTGCCATTGTAATATGCTGGTGCTGTTGATAAATATTTCGCTTTTTTGTGGAATGTAAATATTTTTGTTGGTAAAGACATTTTAAGTAGCGACATTGATATTCACTTGTATATATATGTATGATTAGCCTTCTCATGTGAATGTGTGTGAATATACAAGTTGCTGATGTGGAATTAAATTTGTGGTTAAGGATTATGCAAATTCGTAAATGCGAATGATTTTGTTTCAATTTGCCGTATAGATATCTTCATATCATCATTTTGCAAAACTAAGTAATAAAATCAATTAATTAATTTTGGGCAATCATTCGTAAGTTATGTTGGGATATTTTAGCGAAATTGCATAAATTTATCGCCAATGAAGTTTTTTTATAATTATTCACATATAAAAATCACACTAAAATAAATAAATTATATTATTTTTTCGAGTAATTAATTAATCGTTAAACTGCCATAAAAAATTATTTTGCATTTATGATATTTTATGCAAATTGCAAATAAAATAAATGTTGGAAATAAATGTTATATTGCGCGCCCCAAATGAAATTATTTTCCCATTGAATGCACATTTTGGTTTTTAATTTTATTCCGATTAAATATTCATTTAGCGGCGATAGCATGGTGAAGTCATTCTCACACTAAATGATGCGAAACCTTTTAATGATGTGTGAATAAGGATATCCGAAAAATGTACGGCTTAGGTAGGTTTAATAAATTCGATATAACCCACCCCCGTTTCTAAATGGCTATTCAGCAGCTAAAATCTCTCACCAATAAAATTCAAGTGCGTTAACCGAGTAGAAATTATCACGAGATCATCACTCCAAGATATTCGTCTCTGTAACCCAAGTAAAGAGACAATTAGAAGAGAACTAACTTAGACACTCCGAAATGTAAAATGAAAGAGTCTAATAGAAACAAGGAAGAGAGGGAAGAGCGGGCTAAAGGAAATGTACCTCGCCTAGGTTTGTAAAAAGTCGATTCTGAATTAAAGAATAAGGCAAACGTGGCCAGAATCTTCAGAGGAAAATTCACCCGTGGCGAGATTCATTAAAAAAATAATGGAAAATGAAGGAAATAGATGGGTTCCAGCAGTCCACATATGAGGTGGTCGTCACATTTGAAGTATTTCAGGACATCCATTGATCCGGCTCAGTTAAAATTTTACATGGATAGCTTTTTAATCACAAATTTTGATTTAAACCCTAGTAATCGCCTTCGTGTGGTTTCACGAAGCACGAACTTAATCCATCCTCCTTTTTACAATGACATGTGTATATACAGTAGGTAAAAAAATAATAGGTGTGGGTTATTTTAAACAAGATAATTCGTTATATCCATCATTATCCTACTTTGACATATTATATTTTCTAAATTGGTAAAATATTTATTGTTATGGGTATTTTTATCAACTATATTTTGCATGTAGATGTTTCATTTATTTTTGGGGAAATTCCACGAAACGCAATATCCAATAAAACAAAAGAGTAAAAATATAATAGGTGTGTCTTAAAACATTAGTGAAATCTAGTGTAAATTATTACTTCCTCATACAGTAACGTAAGTAGGCTTTGTAAATATAAAAAATGTTATTTTTAAATAAATAAAATTTTTTTTCAAAATTATTAGGAAAATCTTGTTATAGCTGTAAAATCGGACGTGGCAAACACTGCACACCAGAAAAAAGAAGAATCATCATCAAGTTTCGGAAGGAGAGCAAAACATACAAAAAATAAATAAAAATTGCTGCAACTGCCAAAATATGATCACACATGCCTTAAAGCCTCAAAAATCTATTGAAACCAGAGAGAAAAAAAGGAAAACTACTCTGAATGACGACAGAATGACACGTTATCGCGACTGGAGTGGGAAATAAAACCTAAAAAATTTTCGCAGTCTACTTTGGAGCGACGCATCAAAAATATATTTTTTTGGGTCCGACTCCAAACATTACGTGAATCGACCAAAAAATCAGGAATTCAACCCAAAGCATACCAAAAAGCTATTAAGCTTACGGTACGGTGTTTTTTCAATTTATTGGATACTCGTAAAAACGGTTATGACACAACATATCCACATTGATATATTGAATAATATTATGCTCCCCTAAGCAAGTGCCAATATGCCGTCTTCTTGGAGTTTCCAACAAGAAAATGATCATAAACACGCCTCGAAGAGAGCAAAACAATGGTTTATTCAAAATAAGGTCAACCTAATGGAGCGGAGGGCAGAATCGCCGAACGCAAGCCCCATTCAAACCCTTTTCGCATGAAGTTAAATGACAATCGCGAATAACAATCGCGAATGTTCTATAAAAGAGGCGTGGTTCGATGCCTAAAAGATGCGAAGCAGTTTTGAGAAACAAGGGGTGTACAACGAATTATTAAATATTCGTATCATTCTGTGATTTTATTAATTTTTAATTAATTAATTTTAATTGAATTTGTGATTTACAGCTATTATTTTTTTTACTCTGAATTAAATATAGATTCTTGAACATTCAATTAATAATTTTTGGATTAGAAATGTTAACTGGTGAGTAAACTATAAAATACAACCAAACAAAATTTCGCTTGGAACAAAACCTTTCAATGATTATATGAGAACAAGAAAAAATGTAACTGGCTTTAGTGCCGTAACAGTAGTTATGAGTACTAAGATGTTCCAGTTAAATGTATGCCATACGATGCGTTGCTATGCTATTATAAATAAATAATTAGAAAACAGCGCCTGTACGGTGGATTGGTGAACAAAAGTAATATTACTCACAAGGTTGGCTATCCATATCGTGGTGTTGGATTTTTTGCAGGGTCATTTCATATGGTAGGTGGTCATATGGTTGCCGCATACGTTCCAAAAGCTTCTCAATTCTTCAAATTGAAAGTAGCAGAAGAGTGGCGAAAACAAATTTTAGATAGCAAGAGGCATTCTTCAGGTGTCATCGTTACAAACAGCTGGACATTTTTTGGCTTTTTCTGATTCAACTACCCCCAAAATGACCAGAAAAGTGATCTAAACGAAGAGATAAGTGACGACATATTTGTCAGGATTTCAGTAACCTGGACCTACGATGCTTTTTTTTTAATTAGAGTGCGGGCTGCTTGCAAGCAAGTTGAACATAATGAAAACTTGTGGGATAGTTGAAGGTACAACTCCATGCCCAAATAATATTTGAAATACTGCACTAAAGATAGCAGTTCGTGCTAAACCTGGATAATTCTCCAACCTTTTGAATTGCTGTCTAAATAAAGGTATTTCCGCGAACAACGAAAAAGAGGTTGATTTTACTTAGATAGACTCCAAACCGCACATAAAATATTTAGCCGTTATGAAGGCGGGGAGACTTTCATTCAAGAAGCATACGCGAGTGAAAAAGAAGCACAGCTCGGAACCAAATCACACAGATCTAGATGATATTTATTATTTAAAATTTCAGTTGGAACCTGGAACTGTGGCAGCCGAAAAATAAAAATGCAGAAGAGACTTTGCGGCGGTGGTACAATGAGCAGAATGAATATTGCAAAGATTTCAGCCGGAACCATAACAAGTTAGTTGAAACACTATTTCGGCCCTGCTATACAGGGCGAGTTTGTTTTAATAAATGTCAGGCGTTTATCTTAGAAACGGCGCAAGATAAGCGCAAATTGCTTATCATAAAAATTGTTCAGTGTTGAGGTGGACATTTAGTGGTGATCTTGAAAAAGATTGAAATCATTTGGGAGATTTTTCCGTAAGTTAGATTTTTTTTTAATTAGAACCTACACTTTTGGGTGCATTTTATGTTAAACAATACTTTTTATTCGTACAAAATTTTTCGTTTTACTGCTTCATCAAAAAGATGAACGCAAAAGTGTATAAGTGTTCTAATTTAAAAAAATCTAACAATATCTCCATTCATTCAATATCTCCGTTCATTCAAGATCACCATTAAACTCACCCTATATAAAATAATATAAAATAAACTATTATTCAAAACCAGCTCAAACAACCTGCTGAATATAATACATTTACGCTTTTAACCGGAATCATACTAAAGCCAGCCGGAACTGATTGGCGGGATGAAATTTCATACCTAAGCTTTTTCCAAAAATTGGGAGATTCCAGTGGAATTCGGCCGAATTTGATGGACCGTAAATGACACTTCTTTATCAGCTTTTTCATTTTTCCACTGGAAGTGACAGATTTAATAGAGGTTTTCTTGTTTTTATGTATGAAACTTCTAACTTAAGCTTTTCCCACAAAAGGTCTAATTGATATTTTTTGCTTGTGATTTTTTTTAGCAACTTGGATTGATTTAAAAAAAATCCAGAAGGAAGGAAGTAAAAACGAACGTAACACTGAATCCGGCTTTACAAAAAAAACCTTGTGTACATGAAATGGCTGCTTTAATGATAGCTTTTTAAATTTTTGCAATGATGTTTATTTACAAAAACAACAAATAATTAAGAGATTTAAATAATTTAAAGATTAAATTTTAAACCAACACGGATTAACCTTGTTGGTTTCCTGAAATTTTGAACAACGATATTGTTTTTTGATTATACAGGGTGTCCCAGAAGTGGACTATTAAATTAAACAGGGTAATAGGGGAGCTCATTTCAAATAAAAACAGCCAAGTAATTTTTTTTTCAAATTATTGATGGTGCAAAAGTTATTCCACTTTTAGTGGTTTTTAGTAAAATCGCATGCGTACCCACCAAAAAATTAATTTAAAATAAAACAGAGTTTTATTATTTAACTTTCTTTTTAATACGATCTAGAAGAGTGTGCCATTAAAATAAAATCACATTAAGCATTATATTCTGCCAAAGAAAAACAATGTTTGTTGATGATTAAGTGACGCCATCGGGAAAACAATGTACTACAGAAAGTCGAAAAACTATCAGAAAACTATATATGTAACAAAATTTCGAGCTCTAAAATAGATGCTTTGACAGAAATAAAACAAAATAATGAACACAATGGTAAACTAAAGTATAGCAATTTTTTTTAAGCAAATCTAGTAGCCCGAATTAAACAAAATTTGTGATATGAAATGAAAAACATTTTGTAATTCATATTAGTAGTACGATACATTTGAATGTTTATAATTAAAATGTCAATAAACCACGTGGCTTATTCCCAGTCTCACCGAAAATATGCAGAAATGCATTTCATTTATGGTTCATGTAATGGCAACGCCCGAGCTGCAGCAAGAGAATACCACAGACGATATCCAAATCGGGCACGCTTAAAGTGTGAAGGCGAAGTCTATGGTCACCCGAGAAGAGATGGAACAACCGGTCAACTTGATGTATACCAAAGATAGAGTAATTGGAATGGTGACAGACGACCCATCTATAAGTGTTCGTTGTTTATCAAAATGATCGGGAGGGCCACGATCCAAGGTGCATCGTATTTTAAAAAGAAATCAGTTGCACCCTTACCATGTGTAACGTGTACAAGACCTTTAACCTGCTCACCATAGGGATATTCGATATTCATAATTTGGATCAACGGGGAAGTCTATTTAAGTTTTCTACAAAACGATTTGGATGAATAACTTACTACAGTATCATGGAGCTCCCCTCACTATGCACTAGCAGTGACACAACACTTAGACGTAAATTATCCAAGCCACTAGATTGGAAGGGGAGGGTCCATTGCATAACCACCGCGATCTCTTGATCTAAATCTCTTAGACCTTTTGCTGTGAGGTTGTTTTCGAGCAGGAGATGCGGTAACGTATAATCGACGCGTTAAACATTATTAAAAATAAAAAACGTACGTTTCGACGGATTAAGCAAAATTTTATGCGGCTGTGCCGATTATTTATTTTGGCAAATGGTGGCACTTCTAACGCTTTTTATAAGATTTAAAATTAACCAAAAAAAAATTATTTTATTTATTTTGTTTTATTTCTGCCAAACCATCTAAATATTTTAGAACTCGAAACTTTGTTAAGTGCATTTTTTAATAAACAAGACTTACTTCGTGAAAAAATTGATAAAAAATATTATGTTGTGAATCTGCGTTAGTGTCGCATATTTTTCTGATAATGGGTCAACTTTCTGTAGTACATTGTTTGCTCGCCGGCGTCACTACACCAACAAAAAATTTTGGGAAATAGACTATATATAAAAATGATAAACAAAACAAAATAACTCTTAGTTTTTTTTAAATAAATTTTTATGGTGGATGCACATGCGGTTTCACTAAAAACCATTAAGAGTGGAATAACTTTTGCACCATCAACAATTCGAAAAAGCTGTACTTGGCCGTTTTTCTTAGAAATGAGCCCCCTATCACCCTATTTAATTAGGGCGTCCACTTCTGGGACACTCTGTATGAGACAATTACCAAAAATAACAGTAACCTCCAAATTTGCATAAAAAGCTTAAGTCACCCAGATCAGCCGAATTGTTTGGATTTGTAGAGAAGACATGACGACATTCACCAATAATCGTAACTAGTTGTATAATCATGTATGGTGATTAAATGTTTCAAGGTACAGTGGCAACAGTTTCTAAAGACGTTAAATACTTTGTAGAGTATGTCATAAAACCACGGTTAAAATAAAAAAATTTGTCATAAAACCAAATTTCTCGTTTTTCTGTAACCCGATTAAATTATTTCCATATTCAATTAAAAATAATTTTTCTGCAGTGTGCATAACCCATAAAAAATATAAAGGTGGAAACGAATTTTCATACATCAAATATTAAAAGTTTCTTTTGTGCTCGTTAAAAAAACAACAAAATTACATAAAATTTAAAAAGTAAATAAATATTTTTTTATGCTTAAGCTGTGCTTTCATTTTAAATTTTCTTCCATATACTGAATTCAGGTATGAAAATTATATGCATCAAGATAAGAAATTGTTTGTATATGTGAGGTAGGCAAATAAATCTACTTTAAGGAACGCTAATAAATTTTTATTAAATAATTTTACCTTTAACTTACCTTTATATACGAACGAGTAGTGTATGTATTTATTATAGTTGAATGTAATAACCGGATACAAATTAAAGTTAAAATGAAGTAATCAGCATTTTCAACAAAAATATTTGTTTTGGTTATGTGAAAAAGGTGAAAATGCAAGTAGTTTATTTTTCTTCGGCCAACCTGCATACCGGAAATTTTATTTTAGAAAAATGTATTTAATTTTAATTTATGTATTATATAAAAGTTGGTTAAAATTAAAGAGGTATCTTTTTATAGCGACAGTTAGCAATATTTATGTGCCCTAACTTATCCTAACTAAATAATAATAATGTCGCATTAATTTATCATCACAAGAATATAAAGGAAACGATTAAATCTCCTTTTTATATGCGGCATTATTGAAAAAAAAAATCATCATGCTCTCCTAACACGCACACACGCCACAGATAAATCCCAGATCACGTGCCACTAATAAAAAACCATAAAACTTAATAGAATGTGAAATTATGCAGAATCATAAAAAAATTTGACGAGAAAAAGGCACACGAGAGAATGAGGAAGAAAATCGAGGGCGAGACTAATTCTGTTCAAGCTTCGTAAAGTTTCATATTAATGGTTGAATAACAAGAATGTTAGATTTTGTTATTAGAATAATTTTACATAAACTATATCCGTAATGTCATTTTTTTTTTTTTTTTTTTTTTTTTTTACAATTTTCTTTATTTATTGAATCTTTCAAACATGAAAATAACAATAAGTTTTCAAATCTTAATAACTAAGGTAATTATGTAAACCTGCTGGAGCAGAATTTACTTCTTATCAATAAGTAAATTAATAATTTTATAATTTATGTTATTACAACAGCCATCGTTCTCTTCTTTAATCGCGAAGACGTAGGTATATCTTTTAGGTTTCGCGCCAGCAAATTCGGATGAGATACCAGTTTCCCTGCATAGCTGATCCGCATCTTTTGTAATTCGTCTTTGACAGTTAGGATGCTAAGGTCCTTATGTATATTTTTGTTTTTTACGAACCAGGGTGCTCCTGTAATCATCCTGAGAATTTTTGACTGTGTTCGTTGGACAATATCGATATTCGAATTTGAGGTTGATTGCCATAATTGACACCCATACGACCAAATAGGTTTAATCATTGTGTTATACAGGAGAAGTTTGTATTCCAGGTCAATAGTTGAATATTTCCCCATCAACCAGTGCATCTTATCAATTTTTAATTTGATATGGTCTCGTTTCATTTCAATATGTTTTCGCCAAGTTAACCGTCGATCTAGATGGACGCCTAAATATTTTGCTCCATTTGATTGAGGGATTTGTATTCCGTTCATTGTGACAGGCGGACAAGTAAGCTTATTTAAAGTGAATGTTACGTGGGTCGATTTCTCTTCATTGACTTTTATCTTCCATTTCTTTAGCCATATTTCGATGTTATAAATATGTTGTTGCAGAATTTCGGACGCCGTTTGTGGATTTTTATGGCTACATACGATTGCCGTATCATCTGCGAACGTAGACGTCAGAATTTGCGAAGACGTTGGTAGATCTGAGGTGAAAATTAAATATAACGTTGGGCCAAGCACACTACCTTGTGGTACTCCAGCCAGAATGTTTTTCTCGTTCGATTTAGAGGTGTTGTATTTGACATAATATCTGCGATTTGACAAATACGACTGCATGAGTTGGTAAATTTCTGGCAATTTAAGATTAATTTTATGAAGCAGACCCTCGTGCCAAACTTTATCGAATGCTTGGGCAACATCCAAGAATACGGCGGAGCAGTATTTTTTCTCTTCGTATGCTGACCTTATTTCTGTAGCTACTCGGTGCACTTGCTCAATGGTTCCGTGCTCGGCTCTGAAACCAAACTGATGACTAGGGATGATATTTCGTAGTTCCGGTTTAATATTTACGATAATAGTTTTTTCGAATACCTTCGAGACGATTGGTAGCAGGCTAATTGGTCTATATGACGAGACTTTGGTAGGATCCTTGCCAGGCTTTGGGATCATTTTTATAGTTGATAATTTCCAGCATTCAGGGATACATCCTGATTCGTAAATTGAATTAAATATTTGTGCCAGTCGACCAAAGGCACACTCAGGCAGTTGTTTAAGCATTTCACCTGTAATTCGATCATACCCAGGGGCTTTCTTTAATTGAATTTGATGTGCGATAATAAACTTTACCAGTGGTTTCTTTATCTTAAATTTCCTCACAGGCCTGATTGCTATATTTTCTGTTTCAACCACCGATAATCCAAGGTTTGGAGTGAAAACACTTTCTAGGTGATCAGCAAAGGCTTTAGCTTTTTCCTCGTCACTTCTAGCCCATTCACCGTTAGAAAGACGAATTGGCGGATTTGGTTGCTGAGGCCGTTTAAGGTATTTAGTGGCCTTCCATAATGAATAGTTTGTGTCCGAATGGGGAGATAATTCTTTAAGATAATTTTGCATATAATCCATCTTATTTTTTTGTAGTAGGCTTTGTAGTTTTCTTTTTGCCTGATTAAAGTTATGTTTAGCATCTGGCGATCGATTAATTTGCCAGATGCGTCTTAAGCGACGTTTCTCTGTTAACATTTTTTCAATTTCAGCGGATGTTATGGTGTGTCTTGTATGTTTGCTCTTTGGTTTAGGCGAGGCCGCAATAGCTGCGTTGACTAGCACATCATTAAAGTTTTCCATGGCATTATTTATATCGTTAGCCGTCTGCAGTGTAGACGTTAGGTCGATATGTGAACTGATGTACATCTTGAATTTCAACCAGTTAGTAAAGGTGTTCGTTATCGAGTTATTCGTGGAACATGGCTTTTGGTCGGCCCAGTAATGTAGTAAGACCGGAGAGTGGTCAGAAGATAATTCTAAAAGTGGTTTAGCTTGGATTATTTCTCGGTTTATTTTACTCGTGACTGCAAAATCAAGGACGTCAGGGATTTTTCGTCGATCAGTAGGCCAATAGGTTGGATGGCCACACGACGCAACATCGTAGTGGTTTTCTTGAATAACATTCATTAATTGACGTCCCCTCGGAGTAGTCAATCTTGAACCCCAGTAGGTATGTTTGGCATTAAAATCGCCGGCGACCATAAAACGTTGACCCAGGGTTGCAAAAAATCTTTTGTAGATATCTGCCGAAACGTTATTATTTGGAGGGCAATATATTGAAGTGATGACTAAGCTTTCTTTATCGAGGTCCACACATACAGAGGTTGCTTGAATTTCCTCAGTGCTATATTCATTTAGAACATAATGGCAAATCCGCTTTTTTATAATAATAGCAGTTCCTCCTCGACTTCTGCCCAAGGGATGTTTTGTATCATAAACTTCGTAACCATTAATTCTGAAATTGTGTTTATCCGTTAAATGGGTCTCAGAAACTAACATAAGATCAATTTCGTGTTTAGCTAAGAAATGTTCTAATTCGAGTTTGTGTTGGCTTATACCGTTTGCGTTCCAGTGACATATTTTCAGATAATTTATCGGAGACATTCTAGTTTCTGGATCATAGTAGTTTGATTTTGCAGCATTGCTTGTAGCATATTTTGCATTGTTGTCATTAACTGCATCATCAATTGCATGCAGTTATTCAGGGTAGGTTCAACATTTGAGGTTTCGCCTTGAAGAACGCTTGCGTATGTTGGTTTGCTGGTTGGTGTTCTGGGCGAACGAGAGTCGTTTGGCGTATGCGGAGGTATATTATTCTGCGCATCTGCTGTAGTTTTATAAGGCCTCCTGGGACGTGACAATTGACTAATATTTATGTATACTGGGCATCCTCGGTAATTTGCGGTGTGGTTTCCACCGCAATTGCTGCATTTCCTTTCAGTTGATGAGTTCTTTGGTTTTGGGCAACTTTTGGTTTGGTGTAACTCCCCACATACGACGCACACTGATATCAGCTTGCAATATGTCCTTGAGTGACCATATTCTTGACAGTTTAGACACTGTATTGGTCCGGACGTTTTCTTTGGTTCTTCAACAGTTATGCGTCTGTGTAAGAGGTACTTTAGTTTATATATTGGATGAACTCCTCCCTTTTTCAAAATGCTTTCGGATGGGTCCAGTTCAACTTTGACCATTGGTTGTGGTTGCTTCAAGCGGTTCATGATCCTATATACATTCTGGATCTTAAATCCATCTTCAACAAGCGCAGCCTCGATTTCGGTTGTCTCAACATGGACATCGATGCCTTTAATAACGACAGAAAGACCCTTTGAAGACTTCAATCGGTATGTATAATAGTTTCTTTTGTGAGCATCGTAATAGTTAATGACCTCTCTATAGTCGTTGACCTCATGCGTTTGAATTTTTACTTCGTGTATTTTGCCTCGAAGTAAATTTGTTACATGAAATGTTTTTCCATTTGTTAGCACGCTTGATTTGAGTTCTTGTACCACCTTGTGCGTATCGATTTCGCGTAAGTAAATTGGAGGTGGCTTGTAATTTCGAACAGTCTGTTCTTGCGTATTTGCATTTTCAGTTTGGCTCTCTTCCGCATCATTTTCGATGAACTTTTCAAATCGGTTTTTTAGCGGTAGTTTGAAATTTACGACGTTTGATTTTTTAGTTATCAGTGGGTTTTCTGTTTTTGGACTATCCCTTTTCCGTTTAACTGTAATATAGCGATCGATGCCAGTTTGTGTCAATTGAACATTGCGTTTAGTGCTCTCATTAATGCTTGTATCGCTACTGTGCTTTTCTGAAAGTTTATTTATCGGGTCGTTTACCACTTCTGGCTCCATATTCAACATTGGGGTTGAAAATGATAGTTTAACAGAACTTGCGGTAGACGGTTTTATAGGTGATCTTGTCACCATCCCTCTTTTTAAGAAAGGATTGTCCCATTCCGTAAAGGTGTTTTTACTTCCGTGAGCCGTACTGGATGAACCACCCACCAGGCTGACGACTTCAGTGATATTGATATTGATTAATGTCATTTTTGATTCAAATTTCGTATCAAGGATGCACACCGGGTTCAGAATACGTAGCAGCATTTTATAGAAAAACAAAAAGTCGATTATCAGGAATATTTTAACTTTTAATGTTAAATAAAGCTTAATGTTATGAACATCGTTATAGCATCTATATTAAATCAATGTTCTTTCAGGTTCACCTGACAAAATTTCTTCAAACAAAAAAAAAATCAGATTTCCACAGTTCTTCTGTGGTAAACCAAGAAACATTTTTTTTCCAATATCTAATTTTAGTAGTTTCCGGGCGAAGTTGTTGACTACCAGCGGTGGATTTTACATACCAAAAACGTCCTGGAATCTGAAATGTATTTGAAAACGAAATATTTACTATTTAATGGGACTTCCGAATAGTTAATCCGACTTCCGAATAGAAATGCCGAATATAGGTGGAACAAGGTTGTTTTTACTGACCAAACAGCACAGTGGTTAAAGCTTTGGGGTTTGATCGATGGTTGTACGACAATCAGACCTATAGCCGTACGAGTGCTTTGGCCCCAGAAGAGATTGCATAGATTAAACGATAAAAAAGTTGTTTCTAATCAAAACTCGTCATTTTCGGTAAAATTTAAACAATGATCTAAAATAATTTAGTTAGAATTTTAAAATATAATCTTCGTTTCTAATCTTTTTTTCATAAATATTTTATACTTTTCAAAATATTTTCAAAAATTGAAAAAGTTTTGTGTTAATCGAAATTAATGGCACGCAAAAATGAAAACCGTTGAACCACCTACCACGAATACGCAACCGACCCCTCAACCTGGAAATACGAATGGTGTTTCGAAAAGTAAATTGGTACAGGGTGAACTATACGAGCACGGAATTTCAACGGTGGCCGGCATAAAAAAATGTAACACGGTTATAACATCTCTCGACCCGTCAATGCTAACACAATTGCGGGGAATTATCAACGCCATGACAGATTTACAAAAATACGAATATATCAAGGAGAAATTAATTGAAGTTTTGCTGAAAGCCAGCAGCGACAACCAGATTCAACCGGATTATCCGAAATGCGACGAAATCTAGTTAACTTTTTTCATGAAATGTGCCGAGTAGCCAGAAATTCCGTAAGTGACCCAGCCCTTAAGATATTGTGGGCTCAACGTTTACTCGATCGGATGCACGAGTGGTTTTAGCTGCCTCGTCCAGATCAGTAGATGAATTTACTAAGATAGCCGATGCGAGGTTATGCAAATGCGTTTGACAGTACGCAATCGAGCCCGATAACGAAACGAACCAAGAATCGTTAGAACCGACAAGTCTTCAAGAATTACGACTCGAAGTAGCTCAATTATCGAGGAAATTATGGCTAAGAACGGAACAACCTCGCAGCCGAGGTGTATCTCGCTCTCCATCACGTACCGTCCACATTTAAATGCCGAGTCGGATCGAGTTGGAACGAGTTTAGCCGAAATTTGAAATTCTCGTGTCAACTTATACCGTCTGTCTATAGTGGAGCAAAAATCGGTTACTATTGTCCTAGTGAAACGCAAAGAGAAAAAAAAGAATCCAATCGAGTATAAACTCTTTGCAGCAAATGGCACGATGATAAACGTTTATGTCAAAAAACGAATTAAACTAAATCTAAGTTTACGGCGACTTTTCTAATGGGACATTTTATAAGCAATTCCAACTGGAGCAGTTTTTATACGCAATTTAAACCTGCTGATTAAATTAAAATAGGGTTGTTTTGTAGATAATAACTAGATTATTGATACATGTAACTCCCGCTGCATTATAGAACGATTTCGCTGACATCACAAAAATATCTTATCTGAGCTCAAATATTTAATGAGAATGGTTATTTGCCGTCTGGTGGAACATGGCTGATAGGTACCAAATATTTTTAAGAGACCTTAAATTTGTTTTTCTGGCTATGAATGTGGATCTTCTTAGCAAGGTAGAGGCCATTAAACATTTTTTTGAAACCCGTTTTAGGAACTAACAATCCTTCTTAGCGATGATAAATTGTTATCGGAAATTTATATCGAATATTAGATGCCCAAATCACACTTTACTCGATGATAAAAGGGAATGTTAAAAATAACAAAACAATATTGAGCTGGACTGATGAAGCAAACGAAGCCTTCAAAAAATGCAAAAATAAACTTGCATCAGCCACATTTCTTGTCTTTCCCAGAAAAAACGCAGATATATCGAACTTTGCAGGAGCAGCATTGCATCAAAACGCCAATGGTAATTTCAGACCGTTAGATTATTTTTCAAAGAAGCTGACCGATACCCAGCAAAAATGCAGTGTCAAACATTGTCGATACATGTTGGAAGAAAGAGTAAGCCAAATTTATACGGATCATCAGCAGGACAGTGGACCTTCTATCAAGGATACAACAAATCGAGGCATTTGATTACGATAAATTATGTATGGAACAAAAAACGGACGATAAATTCACCGAAATCCGTCAAGGTACTTCAACTTCTCTAATTTCAAAAGAAAAATCTATCCCAGCTTCTAACGAGATGATCTGGTGCGATACTTCGACTCCGAAAACTTCTCCGTATATACCACGGAAATACCGCCAATAAGTAATTAGACTCGTAACCGAACGGTATGTTTGACCAAACACACGAAAATATGTTACAAATTTCGTGCGAAGTTTGGTACAATGCCAATACTCCAAGATGCCTCGAACAAATAAAAACCGCCAGATCGATGATTTACCCACATCTTAATCGACCATTTTACCAGAAGCACATCTATTAAGTGATATGTTAGCGGAATCAGTCGCACGTTTTGGGTGTCCAGGATATATCACAACCGACCAGGGTAGGCATTTTGAATCCTTCCTGATGCGAGAACTTTATAACATCATTTGAGATGATTGGATCCGAAGAACGCCTTATCATCCGCAATCAAACGGGCTAATTAAAGGATGGCCTAGAACGCTCAAAACATAAATCTTACCATTGGGACATGATGCATGGTTTTAAAACTTGCCAACCATAATGTTGGGTTAACACGTATCGTTTATGGAAGACCTGTTTACAATGCCAGCTGAATTAATTTATTGAACGACATTACGTATTCCAGGTGAATTTTTCACAAACAAATACAAAAATCAAGCGAGAATGAAGTATTAGTTAACTTATGCAACTCAATGGCAAATCTAAGTCCGAGCAGTACATCATTTCACATCAAAAAATCCGTAAGGAGCTATACTCGCCACCCAGGCAATCCGTATCCCCACCGTATGAAGGACTCTTCCTGATACTTAAAAGTACGCCAAAAATTTAGTCTATCAACATGAACAACCGCATCGATAATGCGTCTGTTGACCGACTAAAGGTAACAAGCACTATTTGCCAAAACCATCGCCAGGAACGAATCGACTGAGCGGAAAGTTCAACTACCCCAACGCTATCGCTAAAAAGGGCAGTATTAGAAACAGACGGTAGTAAATATTAAGAAAGTACAGGAAACCCTCCAAGAATACTACTAATTCGTTCCGTGCTCTTTCCGTGCTCTTAACTACAAAAAAGAAAATACAAAAAAGGTTACGTTTTATTTTTTATTTTTTGTTATGATATACAAAAAACAATATAAAAGAAAATCGTGTTGTTTGAACCCGTGTAATTTGAGGAAATGGGCACCTGTGTTCTTCGAATACCGTGTTTTTGTAGGGTTACCTGTAAAAGCGTAAACCAAAACCAACTGAAGTACGCTGGTGGAGTCGTGCCTTGAGTAGGCGTAGGAAACAGATGAAAGTGGTTGGAGAACTTTCTCTGAGGGTGTAGAAAGCTTTTCGGCGATTGCTAAACTTAAGACAAACTCAACTTTTACGAGAACTATAATCAGGAAACTCTAAAGCTTTCATTGGATACCCATTTTCCAAAACGTAGAGACCCAAGAACTGTGATTGGCAACTGATGGTAATAACTGCAGAAAAAACTGCAATGGAAGGGCTTTAATTTGTCCAAATACAAAACAACATGTCCAGATCGGATTAAAGTTTATGCCAAAATAACAAAATATACTTGGTTGTCCATAAGTACTTGGAATTTAAAAAACACTCAAAGATGTATCTTTCATAGTACTATTTGAAAAGTTTTAACTAAACACAAATATTTCAACACTATTAAATAGAAAACATTAAATTTTTGAAAATAGTTTTGAGTGAATTTTATCAAATGAAATTTTTTAAAACAAAACACACTACAAATCGAACATGCTCGAATCTTTGAGATTTCTGTTATTCGAAAGAGAATTTTATTGAGTGTAATACAAAAATTTAAATAACATCAATATTTCGCTCATTTGCTGCAACAGTAACACAACTCAAAATTCACTCATTTCTAAGATTCGAATCAAACAATACCCAATAGTTCATATTTTTATTATTCTGTATCAAAACATACAAACACTCAATTCGCGATAAAGATGAACATTTTAAGATATTAGAACCTTTCCTAAGAACATTTGCAAAATATTAAAGTATTATAAAAATTAAGATCCTATTGAAGAAAATTTATTTTACTAATTAATCAAAATGTATTTTGATTAACTTTTGAAAAACACCGGTTTTTACAAACAATTTTGAGTGATATTTTCAAATCGCTCTCCTGAAACATTGAAATTTTTGGATTATGTCACTTTTGCAGCAAATGAGCGATTTATCAATTAGCAAATATCTCAGAGACCTCCGAGCATGTTGGTAGGTAAAATTGTTTTTTACAGCAAATACTATTTTGATCATTTTACTGCGATTCGTTGGGCTGTGATAATTTCAAATGTTTAACCATTTGTTTGACAGTAGGATTTTGTTTTGTTGTGAATTCGTATAATTGTGGGAGCGAGACCAATGTGTACACCTCGCGCGTCTGTGTGTGACCAGCGGGAATGTAGAGGAGTATTTTTTGTTGTGCGTTTCTCGTTTTGGTGTGAGCGATTGATACGTTGTGAAAAGGAGTAGGCGAGTGACGCGCACGAAAAAAACGAAAATATTCTACTAGATTGTTGGGTGCGAGAGTTTTTTTAGTCTAGTTTGGATTACTATAAAATGAGTTAAGTTTCAAATTGAGTATAGCGAGATCGAGTCTCGCTTTGGATTTTTGATTCGTCGGTTGAAGATTTTTAAGTCGAGTTATATATTTTGTAAAAATTAAATTTAAATTGCTAAGTAAGCCATTTCTAAATGGAAAATTAAGTTTAGTGTTATAAATCTTTTTATTTTATACAACATTTTTAGTTAAACAATAAAAAATAGGTACTTTAAATTTTATTTTAGTTATTTTAGTGTTCGCCAAAACATAAATAACAAGTAATTTAGTGATAAAGTGAGGAAAAACTTTCGAAATGTGCTGTTAGAAACATCAACTTTGTGATTTTGAATTCTCCAATATGTTGCTGTGAGTTACGAAATGTTTATTTCTCAAAGAATATATATATTTGTATTTAAATTTTGAGCATAGAACGGTCACCTTTTCAACGGTACGTCGAACTTATCAACGCCGTTATTATTGATTAATACCAAATATTAACGGGAGGCCGACAGACGCTCACTATTTGCCCGTGAGGGTGGTCAGTAGGCCATTCACATTTCGGATAACGGCGGGAAGATGGCCAACGTTATTTTTCCAACGTCGATTTTTGGTTAACGGCGGGATTTATAATATACCGGAATCGAGCGCCCAATTCGCGGTCGATTGGCGCACGCGCGAGGGAGGTGGGGGGGGGGGGGGGGGGGGTGCACATTGGTTTCTCTGCATAATTTAGTCAAAGTCAGCGATCATTTTTTTGTTCGATTTATTTTGTTTTGCTGTACAATTTATTCTCGGCGACCATTTTTGTTCGATCTATTTTTTTTCTCCTTCCTTTCTTCCTCGTTTTAATCTTGGTGATAATTATTTAAATAAAAAAAATTGCACTTCGATTCCTTTCGGCATTCGGTTTTATTTTTTTTTCTCGTCGGCCTCGATTTATGGTTCAGTTATTATTTGTTTGTAAGATGAACTACTAATTTTTCTGATTCGTATGATGGGAGGGTAAATCTTATTTCGTGTCGGTTCCATAAGTTACAAGCTCCACTTGTTACTCCCTGTCATCCCCTTGGCAGAACATCTACAGGGTCGGAGTGGCGAGTCCAACATATTTGTTGTCCATTTGAGGACGACCGTAGATTCTACACGGTCTAACCGTGGCACTCCAGCAGTCTCAAGCTGTGGAAGTGCGAATTGTGGGAGATCCTCTAGAGGTCTCTCCGGGTAAAGAGAGGCTTTGTCTGTTGGAGTAACGTCCCTACCTTCTTACGATGCTTCGTTGTGACTGAACATCGGTCCCTAATGGGTCATTCGGAAAGTTTCTCCAGCAGATATTGTACTTGTCATTCGGGGAGATCCAGTCGTTCCTGGATAAAACCGTGAGATCTAGTCGGCAAATTCACCGTAAGAGAGGCTTCTGCATGCTTGGATGAAATCTGCGGGTTGGCCAACACGTTACACATTTTTGATTGGATTGTCTCTGAGCGAGATCGTTAAAAAAAATCATCACTATTCATAAAAATAAAATGTTTTCTATTTAATAGTGTTGAAATCACCATAAATTTCACTCCGTTCAAAACTAACAATAACAAAAATGAGAAAGCTTCATGAAGTAATATTTAAATACAACTGCAACTGGCATTCTACAGGAAAACGAACTTGTTGGCCCAGCGATCAAAATACAACACCAGACCTAATTAATTTCTTTACAAGTGCAGGAAGAATGTGATTTAACGATTTTTTTTTGGCCCAACCACCACAAACTTTTGTCAAACTTTTACCTTGATCCGTTTGGGAAGAGTGACATTTACCATGTTTCCAAGACAGAGTTAACCTAGCTTAGCTCAGGTTCATGTGCATGGAAACGCAGATTAAGGTTGAGTTTCGTTAAATCTGTTTTAACTCAACGAAACTAGTTCGATTGGGTTAGGTTCTATTTGTCAACATTTCTTGCCGGAATATTACAATTATGCTCACTGCAAACTATTAAAATAAAGATTTTTTTTCTAAAAATTAAAATTAACCTTAAAAATACCTCTCAAACGGCACAGTGGTTAAAGCTGTGGCGTTTCAATCGGGTGGTACCGGGTTTGAATTCCGATAGGGGCAGAATGCAAAAGGGAATTTTCACAATAGATTACGATCTGTGATAAAATAGAACACAACTATGAGAGTGCAAATTTCAAGGGCAAAATAACTTCAAAAATGGATAAACTATCGAAATAAAATATAACATAAATGTGACTCAACGACATGGTAATATGGCAAATGGATAAAGCTGTTTACCATCGGAACAAGCTTCTTAAATTATGTCGTAAGAAACATCAATTTAATTTTTAAATAGTTCTGCCAGTATCAACGAACTTTATTTTGATTGCGATGAGTAAACGACGAAGATTTTTTTTTTTTTGTTTAACACTGAATCCAGAATAAAGTTTTAGTGTTATATCAAAATTCACAACTATAAAAGTTTTATATTTTGTTTTAATTAAAACGTCATACTCGTACATTTTAAACTAAAATTTATTTTAACAGAATGAAAATAAGATGTGTACGTACTTTCGTATATAGAGAAATAAATAAATTTTCCAGAGTTTTTTCCTACAGGAAGAAAATTTATATCAAAAAAAAATTGTGCTTTCAAAAGTTATTATCATCCAAAGTCATGTAAAACATATAATTTAATTTATAAGTTGTGTCTTTGTAATAATTGATTTATACATTCACAGTTATTTTCCATAAACATGAGCGCTTAAATTATATTCATGTCATGGCTGTCAAAACCACGTATGAATGTTCAAAACATAAAATTGAGTACTCCGAAAAGGCGTAGATGAAATAATTTTGGACATAATTTTTACTCGATCGAATCCAAAATGAAAAATTAGTTCACACACACACTTAGGCCAATTAGTTTATCGATCAAAAAAATAGAAACGAAAACTCGACAACAGAAGATAACAACAACATGGAAAATATTTTATCTCATTTCTTGAAACTTTTCTTTTTTTGTTAACATTTTCGGTTCGAAAACTTTTTGCAACAAAAGTAATAAATTAAAGCTCTCACACTGCGTCAACTGAAATAATTGAATTTGGTATTGTACGAGTGGAGCACAAAAGTATATGGAATTTAAATTTTGTCTTACGACTGTATTAAATTTAATGTTTAAACGACAAACTAAAAGCTTTTAAGTAACTGTACGTTATAAGTCTATTTTAAAGAGTGCACCCCAAGATTTATGATTCACAAGGCACAATTTAATCGGTTGTAATAGATTGTAAAAATACTAGGGTGGTAATATGCACCTCACATGAAATTTAAACACTAGATCCTCCAGATTTTTACTATCTGGAATCATCCGGGATTGCACAATCAGTATAATGCATTTTTCCAAAATCAGATATCTACCAGCCAATACATTCAGGCTTACACAATGAACACAGGGCACTTTGAATATTTATGCATCATACAAGCTTTTATCGGAAACCATCTGTAAAGTCATCTGTTAAGCCATCTGTATTCTGGAATATTGACAAAAACAATGATGTCGACCGGGAGCATAACAAAGCCAATATAAACCATTAAAAAACTTTCCGGGTTCATTATTAAATCAGCCGAAACAATTAAAATATAATCTATAGCCATCTGAAAATAGCTGTAATCAGACTTTAATCGCAGTTCTAATCTCAGTGAAGGTTCACAAGTACCGAAAAACACTGCATTGGTTGTCAACGTGTACAAGGCAATCCAAACGCATTTTCTTGATTGAGCTGGCGCGATGGCGAAGGCCAAACGCTTAAGGTTCTAACTGTGCTTAATTTAGGTTCAAAAAATGAAAAAAGCTCCAACGGAAGCTGCCTCTTCTGGTACATAGATTTCTACTGCATTTCGCATGGATCTTAAAATTTATGGAAAAGTTTTAGTATGAAGTTTTATTCTGAATAGTCAATCCGCCTGGTCTGTAGAGATGAAGAATTTTGGTGAAATAAAGTTTTTTTTTTATCGAAAGTTGTTATTTCCGGAAAACTTTAGAATATGATCTGAATTAATTTTGTTTGAAATTTAAATTTTAATTGTAAATGTTATACTCTTTCCAAAATATTTGCAAAAAACAAAAAAAGCTCACATGAAAGCTGCTACTTCCGGTAGACCGATCTCGATCGAAACTCACCAGAATCTCCCAACTTATGGAAAAAGCTTAAGTATGAAGTTTCATACCAATCAATCAATCCGTATGAGCTGTACAGGGACCAAATTTTTACGTAAAAAATAATTTTTTTGCCAATAGTCGTAATTTCCACTTAAACTTTGGAAAATTGATCTGGACCGGTATTGTCCCAAAATTAATTTAGAATCTGTTAGTGCATAACCAATTTTCTCGTAAATGGTGTACTTTCCAAATACATGCAAAACACGAAAAGCTCCTGTTGAATCTGCCACTTACCCACATCTGTGGGAAAACGAAAAAGGTCGAAAGAAAGCTGTTATTTCCGGTACCGAATTCAACAAAAAATCAGAGAGACCTCCCAATTTGTAGGAATTTTCCGGTTCCTACAAATTGAGAAGTCTCTCTGATGTTTATGAAGTTTCATCCCGATTAATCAGTCCACCTGGCCAGTATAAGGGCCGAACTTTTGTTGAAAAAACGGTCAAAAATCGACATTTCCGCTTAAATTATAGAAAATTGATCTGGAACGGAGTGGAGTGGTTGCAAATTTTACTTAGAATCTTTTACATCATAGCATTTTCTCGTAAATAATCAAAAAACGGAAAGGATCCTACTGCTTTTGTCATATCCGGTCGGCCGATTAGGAAATTCACTAGGATCTCTCAATTTGAGAAAAAGCTTAAGTACGCGGTTTCATCCCTATCAACCAATTCGCCTGGGCTGTACAGAGCCGAATTTTCGTTAAAAAAAACTCATTTTTGTCAAAAACATCATTTCCGCTTAAATTGTGATAAAATGATCTGGTCCGGTATTGCAAGTTTAATTTAGAATCTTTTAGCTGATACTCGCTGTTTTCAAATATAATATAATTTACAAAATATTTGCAAGAAAACTGTTAAAGAAAAAAATCAAAAAGTTTACGTATATGAAGTTTCACCCCAATCAGTCAATTTACCTGGGCAGTATAGTGCCAGATATTTAGTCAGCACGCACAAACGCAGCCAAACACAGAGATTTTTTAAAAACTCCTTTTTTGACTTCGATATACCATCTGAAAAAATGTCCAGGTCAAATTTTTTCATACAACAAATTCACTATACAAAAAACGTTCTTTTTTTTATCAAAAAACCGCTTAAATTATGGAAGAAGTCCAAGGCTGGCGAAAAAAGAAAACCTTCTTTAGAGACTGCCACTTCCGGTGGACTGATTCCAACCAAAAATCATTGTGATATCCCAATTTAAGAGAAAAGCTTAGGTATGAAAATTCAATTCGATCAATAAATTGACATTCAGCGTGTGTTGAACCACATACGCACGCACAGATTTTTTAAAAACCATTTTTTACGAATGGCAAATCTGTAAAAATCTCGCTGTCAAATTTTTTTCATCAATATTAGAAAGCACAATTTCTACATCATGGAAGATGAGAGCAGCCTACATCAAAAGAAGTATTGCCGTGCTCGATCGTGATATTTTACACAAAACCCATGTTATACCCAGTGACCGGAGAAAAAACGAAAAACCAATTACCACCACATTTTGCAAGGATCATCCAATTATTGGAAAAAGTTCAAGTATGAAGTTTTATTCCGAATTGCCCAATTTTGGTGAAACAGTTTTTTTTTGAGACAAAACAATCTTTTGTTTTTAATCGTTTATCTATATACTTTTATAAATATCGCAAAAAAACGAAAAACATTTTATAAGAGGTTTTCGCTGGCACTTCCGGTTCATCGATGTTGGCCAAATTTATAGGAAAAATTTAAGTATGAAGTTTTATACCGATCTATGAATCCGTATAGCTGTACAAGGACCGAATTTTTGCTGAAAAACAGGGTTTTTTTGCAAAAATCGTAGTTTCCGCTTGGATGGCCTGGACCGGTTATTGTTGCAAATTAGTACAGGGTTATCCAATTCGAGGTTGATAAAGTAGAAATCTGTATACCGACATCTGTCAAAGATAAACGTCAAGTACGCTGTCATTTATTTAGTTGACATTCTGCCATTTAAGAATATGGAGCATTTAACAATCGCAAATTGGGTGTTGGAAAAACAGGCCGTCGATGCTGATTTTTCGAACAAAATTTTCTTCAGTGATGAAGCTCATTTTTCGCTTGGTGGATACGTTAATAAGCAAAACTGTAGAATTTGGGGCTCAGAAAATCCACAACTGATTGTAGAGAAGCCATTACACCCGGAAAAAGTCACTGTTTGGTGCGCATTGTGGTCTGGTGGTGTGATTGGGCCGTATTTTTTTTGAGAACAACCATGGACGAACCGTTACCGTCAATTCTGAGCGCTATGGCCGCATGTTAACCGATTATTTTTTTACGAAAATCGAAGATTATGATCTTGACGATATGTGGTTCCAGCAGGATGGAGCAACCAGTCACGTAACACGAGCAAATCGAGATCTTTTGCAAGAGAAATTTCCTGGACGTTTGATTTCGCGATTGGCTGATGTCAATTGGCCTCCAAGATCCTGTGATTTAACGCCTTTGGATTTCTTTTTGTGGGGCTACGCGAAAGATCGTGTTTACGCAAACAATCCTCAAACTCTTGACGAATTGAAAACTAATATTCGTAAGGTAAAGGCCGAGATACCGCCCGAAATGTGCCGAAAAGTCATTGAAAATTACCTCAAAAGAATCAAGGCCTGTAAGAAGTCCCGTGGAGGACATTTGAATGATATCTTGTTTAACTAAAAATGGCAAGGATCAATCTGTAAAATGAAATAAAAATTACAATACATTCCGAATATTTTGTGTGTTTTTTTAAGTTTACTTTATCAACCTTGAATTGGATAACCCTTGTACAGGGTTATTTCAATCTTTATTTCAATCTTTTAGTTGATAGTCGCTTTTCTCATAAATGCTGTACTTTTCAAAATATTTGCAATAAACGAAAAATCTCCTATGGAAGCTGTCACTTCCGGTGGACCGATTTCGGCGAAGCATCACTGGTCCCTCCCAATTTATAGTAAAATTATTCTGCTCAATGGTAGAAGCTTACGCATAAAGTTTTATTCCTATCCATCAATTCGATTAGGCTGTACAAATGTAGAATTTTTGGTAAAAACAGTATTTTTTTGCAAAAATCGTCATTTCTGCTTAAATTTTGAAAAACCGGTTTGGGTCGATAATTTTGCAAAATTAATTTAGAACCTTTTAGTTAATATTTTCAAAAAACGACCAAGATCCTATGAAGGCTGTCACTTTCGGAGTTTCGACTTCAGCTAAAAAATTTTAGTATCTACTAATTATGAGAAAAGTTTAAGAGAGATTTTAAAAACTATGGTTTTAATTTCGGTGATACAGCGATTGGAGTCTGCAAATATCTCGAGGTCAGTCTCAAGATTTTTACTCGTAAAAGTAAGTAAAAAATGGATTTTGTTCAACTTCAATGGACAGTTAATGTCGTCGGTTATTTATTTCATAATTAAATAATTTTTTTCTTGATACCAATTAAATATTTTATTTAGTAATTTCTGTTAATTTTATACAACTTTTTTTTAGTTTGAATGCGCTTGCGTAAATTTGAATAGTTTAGTTAGGTATTTCTTACATAGAAGCATATTTTGTGAAATTTTTATTTTTACATGTTTTAATTAGAAATTTTTGTTCTTTAAATTTCTACGTGATCGCGTAAACAAATCGTCGATAACGTCGACAACGACGGCAATACGGCGATTTCTCGTAGATAACGTTGACTACTCGTAGATAGCGTCGACGACCACTTATAAATCCAGCTACTAGTAATCGAATGATTTTCATATTTTAAACGTTTTCCTGATATTTTAGTTAATAAAAATTATTATTAATTTAAAATATATTTCCAACTAACTAAAATTGTATGCCGCAACCATAAATAATATTTAAATTATAATTTTTAAATTGTTAATTATCCACCATTTCAATGAAATTTTAGTTTACTGTGTTTTACGCCACCTTTTAACAACTGTTACGAACTAACGTTTTAGTCAGTATTTTAGTCGTGAAAATTGGTATCAGGCACCAATTCAAAGCAAATTATGAGTGATACCTCCATAAAAATGTTAACAAAATTTGAATAGGAAATTAAATTAAAAACATTAACAAAATATCAAAATTGTACACTGTCACACAAATAAATGATAAGTGATCTATTTGTTAAGAGATGGCGCACAAAGCAAATGATCTATTAAAATATATTTGTTATTGGTAGCCATTCCATATTTTTAGACAGATGTTTTTAGTTAATTAGAGATTTTAAATTAATTTCAAATTTTTAATTTCAAAAATTCTAATAAAAGTTAAAATTAGTTATTAATGTAATTTACACGTATTTCAATAGTACTTTATAATTTTGAATACAATTTAGTGAATAACAATTTATGTGAGTTTGTATCAAAATGTTCATGTGTCATGTCATCGGCACACTTAACATAAATAGAAAATAATAAGAAATTTGAGATTTAATTATATTTTCCTAGGTTATCGACGTTGCATACATTGTCGACGCAGTCGATGTCATTTTATATAATTTAGTTGTGTTTGAAAATTATTCCTAATATTGATAGATTGACCGATTCTGAATGTACCAGGTTTGCAGGATCTCTCGGACGACGCCGGCAGCCGTATAATCTCTTTATACCCATAACAAAACCAAAGTATTGGATAGATTAATTAGGTGGCACAGAATTTTTAAAATTATTCCTAATAATTAAAATAAACGAGTTGGGTTTTCTAATTGTCCTCCTCAGTGGCACTATTCTGGTAATTCCTTGGGAATAGGGAATTGGGGAAAGAATTTATATGTAATTTTTATATAAACATTTTTTTTCTGGCATACTGAGGTAAAAACTTAGTGTTAATTTTTTTTGAAAACAAAATTAAATGAGGAATAATTTTCCCTGGCAATTTAGATGTGTAAAAAATTATTCCCCATTTATAAATATTTACATCAAACTTTTCTTCTCAGTAGGCTGGAAAATAAGTATTTGAACCGAAATTACATATAAATTCTTTCTTCAGTTCCGTATTCCCGGGGATTTACCAGAATAGTGCCACTGTGACACTTTTCTGACTTTCCTTGGGAATATGGAATTGGGAAAAATATTTTCATAGCATTTTTGCCCAAATTGTATTTTTCTGGCCCAAAAATTTTCAAATCAAAGTTTATAGGGAAATTTTTGTTCTAAATATTTTCTCATTTAACTTTGTTTTGAAATTTTTTTATTCCTTCAGTAGGCCAGAATAATACAATTTGGACAAAAATCCCATGAGAAAATTTTTTCAATTCCCTATTCCCACGGAAAGCCAGAATAGTGCCAAATATGATTTTTCCTCCTCAATTATGAGTTTTACTCATTTACGAAATTTTAAAATTTTCACTTAAACTTAATTTTCACTTTAAATAAATGTTACGAATTTTGGCCACTTATAATAATTAGTTGTACCCACCCCCGTAAACCTGTGTACGGAATATTAAATTTCCATTTAAATGCTTGAGTTAAATTAAATTATAAGAATGTTCATTTTCTGTCAATTTAAATAAACAGTTATGTTTTAGCGATGTCTACGTGTTGATGAATCGTATCTACAATTAGGCTTATCAAGGCGAAACTAATCAATGTATGAGTTCCACGGCTGGACAATTGTAACCATTGTAAATATATACTAATTTTTATTATACTAATTTTTTTAGCCCTTTCTGGAGATGGGCAAAAATTTCAAAATTTGGGTAAAACTAACATACTAAGCCTAATTCACTTATTAAATTTTACATTTTAGGGTGCTGCTTCACATATTCCTGAGAAGATTTTTTTTTAATCATGGGGGGGAGTAATGACAAGTTGCTGAAACACATGATTGGGTCTGTATTTCCAATGTAATTTTTCATTTGAATATACTTCGAACTCGAAAAAAATATGTGGTACCGTTATTATAGAGAACTATGCTCTCAGCAAATATTAAAGTAGAGCCCTTTAAGATTGAAGTATGCCTTTTTTTAACTAACACTTCTCACAAAAATAATTGTCTGGCTGGAATTTAGTATTTTTATCCAAACGCTTTTGACTGATATTCTCAGGGGTCATTTAAGATTGCAGAAATTAAAAAAAGTCGTGCCAATCAGTACGACAATCGAATTGAGAAACACAACTTTGTCCACATTTTATAAAATTTAAAAACAGGTAACAAGTATGCACTTATCTTGCAAACATGATTTATCATCGATCCAACATCATATTATGTCCATCTTGTAAACACTTACCTGAAATTAAAAGAAAATGAAAAACAGTTATCCCAAAAATTTGTTAAATACACAGCACCCAAAAAAACATGTCTTATCATCTACACAAATCTTCACGACATCCGTTTAAAAAGGTTATTTATATTTTCTTTTAAACGTCTCCCATTTATGTCGAATAAAACGACTCAGACCCTTCATAATAATTTGATTAAAAGTAGATTTCATCAAATGCAGACCACAAAAAAGTATCAGAATGAAAATTTTTAACGGAAAACCATTTCCTTTAATGTTTCCGGTTTATATTTTCTGTGTGTGTATAACACACACACATTTCTATATACAAAACATAGAACAACGTGTATTCGGTTTTTATATATTTTTCTAAGAAAAATGTTAAAACAATTTTCATTTTTCACTTGAAAGGACATGGGGATAAGACTATACAACTATGTATACATAATACAGACGAAAACCAAAATAAGGTTTGAAAGGTAACTTAATAAAATTGATTGTTTCATCACCTTTAAACATTTCGGTTTCGGTAACCCCCGTCATGAATATTTTGAATAAGAAATTAAGGATTTGTAAGGCTACGACGGTATTAAAATTTGTAAAGGACATCACTGTATTTGTATTTTAGGATGGGTAACAAAATGGTTATTATTAATCTCAAACAAGGAGGGTAATACTTAACAGTTGAGTTGTATAAAAATGTTTGTATGCCAGCCTACTTATAGGAGGCATCATATTCAGGTAAAACAATTCTTTAAATTTACAGTAATCGATTAAGTTTATTCTTCCGTTAATCACACTTATTTCTCTAATATAAACCTCTCCACTATAGTAAAATCACAGTTTCGCTTTTTTTACAGAACCGCTTTCCACTTTTGGGAATACCTCAATATTCCATATACACTTGAGAGCAGGAAATCGTAAAATTGCAGTTTTTTTTCAATTTTCTCACCAATTTAAATGTTTTTTGAATCAAAGAATGTCAGTTAAAGATCATTTCATCACCTATTCCAACACACCAAGAGTTCGCATTGTCTCATAAATTAATGCAACCAATTGACCAAAATGAAGTGACCAGACAACTAAAGTTGAACCGATTTTCCGTCTGAGCTATAGTGTTACAATAAAACGCTCCAAGAAGTTCGTGAAGCTAGGTAATCTGAGCAGCAAACAGGCCGAAATTAAACCCAGCCCACCGACGTGCCTGTGGTCAGCTCGCTCGAGAGTATTTGGATTGGACAGAGTAACAATGGAGAATAGTCCTGTTCTTTGATGTGTGCAGGATGTGTTTGGTAACGATGGATGCGTGCATGGGGGAGGCATGTCACTGGAGACGAAGACTTTTGTTCATCCCATCAAAACTACACATACACACCCAAGGCTTTTTTAATGTAAAAAAAATAGAAATACTCCAATAAACTATTTGAGATTAAGCTAAAAAGGTAGATGCTGGGGAAAACTATATCATATTGTTTCAGCTGTTCTAGCTCCCTAGTACATCTTACAATCTTTGGATGTACAATCTCATCTGTATTATAAGCAGCAACCATTCTCCTGCAAATTGTTGTCTTATGGATCTCATTTGACCTTTACATTTGCTTAGCCTTCTCGAGAATTTCGTTTACACATTAGATTAAGGATTCATTTATAAAAATTCTGGTCTTAGAAAGACAGGGTCAAAATATGATATTAATAGCTGGTTCGTTTTTTTAGATCGATTAAGAAAGCCGACATAGGGTCGTTGCGCTTCAGCTGGTTTGATAAAGTGAACCATTAGTGTCGATTGCGCAATTTTCGTTGTAGTTTACATTGAAACCTATGATATTCCCAATTCATGCGATCCTCTCACAATAAAGTTGTGGTCAAATAAACGGTTGTGGAATTAGTTCGTGGCCTTTTTTGCCATTTTTCTGGTAGAGACATGATCCCATCACTGTAGAACTACTGTGGTTTAGAGGCGAAAATTCGAGATAACTTATTTTCGCAGGCCTATTTTGAATTTAATGTAAAACCATCTTATTCTGCCGAACCATCTTATTCTGCATGGACCGGAACAAATGGTAGGCCGATGGTGCAAGGTCAGGACTATATGGTGGGTGCATCAATGCTTGCCAGCCAAGCTCTCTCAGTTTTTGCCGACTCACCAATGATGTGTGTGGTCTAGCGTTATCATGATGGAACACAACACCCTTTCTGCTGATAAATTCTGGGCGTTTTAATTGAGTTGCTTTAAAGATTAGACCCAATCGTTTGGCCCTATGGCAGCACCTCATAATACACAATTCCTTTCCAATCCCACCAAACACACAGCATTACCTTTCTTGGCGTCAATCCTGCCTTTGATACCGTTTGGGAGGTTTCACTTCGTTTCGTCCATGATCTTTTTCGCACAATGTTGTCGTATCTTAACCACTTTTCATCACCAGTAATCATCCGCAAAATGACTCGATCTCCTTCCGTTTCAGGAGTGTTTCGTAGATACAAATCCGGCCTATTAAATTTTTAACTGTTAATTCATGTGGAACCCAAACGTGAAGCTTTTTTTTTGTATCCAGCCATTTTCAAATGGTTTAAAACTGTTTTGTGATCAATATTTAGTTCATTACCAATTGCATGGCTGCTTATATGCCGGTCTTCTTCAATTTTCTGCATGATTCCATCGACTTTTTCAGTGCTTGGTCGACCAGAGCCAGGAGCATCTTTCACATCCATATTTCCAGAACGAAAGCGCGCGAACAATTTCTTTCCTGCTGATTTTGATAAAGCACCTTCTCCATAAACAGCACACATTAGTTCTGGCGTCTGAGCCGCGTTTTTACCTTTGTCGTAATAAAGTTGTAAAACATATCGAATTTTTTCATTATTTATCTTCATGTTTAAAATGTTGTACCTTTTTATTAACTTCAACGATTTTAATGTTTTGTATGTCAAAGTGCAAATTAAAATGTTAAAATGTCACCTTTCAAACATAAGACAAAACAATTGCCCGATACGATCAATGGTTACTGAGATATATGAAATACTGGAAAAAGGCCACGAATAAAAGCGGCTACCCTTTATTTAACCAGTAAATGGGGCGCCTTGGAACATCAACACACTCTTGTACCGATTCGACAGTTTTTCACCTTTGTAGCTACCTGTGTTTTTAGTTATTCTTTTATCCTGAATCAATAGCTTGTAGCACGTTTCTTACCATTATATTACCATTTTAGTCACCCATTTTCAACATTCCGCTACCATTTGAGTCGGCGCTTTTATCGGCGCCTATAGTCTTGAAACTGCTCCTATATTAATACGCTTAATACAATTAGGAAAAAATCAATCAAAAATCAAAAATGGCCAATGCCATCAGACGTGAAAAAGAAAGAAAGTGTTTGTGTTTTAATTCTGTTTATTGAAGTGGTTTTGAATACTCAGAGATATATTTGTTACAGGCGTCTTCTCTAAACGTTCCATTTAAAATTGCAGCATCGGTGATATTGTTCATAATCTACTTTCCTGCAATCTTTGTACCGATGCAAGGTCGTGGTGGATTGTAGGCACGCCAATTCCCAAAGTTAAACTGCGCAGCGGCATGGCTAGCAAATCTAGTGAATTCAAGAATTCAGTTAGATAATTGACAGCTTCGTCTTAACTCATTACGGTATCGATGGACTTACACATCGTCGTTGTCACTTCGCCTGGTATTTCATTTTGACTGATAAAATTATGGCATCGTTATTTGGCTGGTAATAGAAAATGTGCTGTGAGCATTTCTGATGGCAATGTGATGCATTTTGCGGATTAATCGATTCCCATTTTCCCATTTCCAATACCCAATAATTGTTTTGCGAAACGTTCAGCGGAGGTATCATATCAGCGGGTGTTGAAAGTGCTTTAACTAGTAGAGTTTGTCAAAAAACACCAGTAAATAAAATGAGTGCGCCACCATATGGTTTCTTTAGCCACTCTAGAATTTTTGTTGATATTGAATGTTGGTTTCACCAGTGATTTGCATATTCATCGGTAATGTCAGTGCGAATTCGCTGTTCAGCCACAATCCAAAGGGAGTTACCGCAATTGCATTTCCCTTTGCAAATCAAGATCAAGAAAGTCGTTTACCGATCGATTCAGTGCTTTATTAACGATTGCCAAACATACGTCCTCAATCAAAACCAATGCCTCATTATACAAGGTTTGGTGTTTCGTTGCACACAGACGATGTCGGATGTCTTCATTCATGTGTCTTTGTATTTTTCCCAAAGATCTTTTTGATTGAATGGGAAGCCCGTTGGTGATATGAGCAGTATTCGATACATCAACGAGTGGGTTCCAATGTGTATCGTTATCAAGAAGATTTTATTCATGGCAAGATTCATGATAAATTGTACATACTTGGCCGTTTACTCTCTTCAATTCTTGAACGGATGTCTGTTCATCTACGTTATGCTTTATCAAAATTGTTGCTTGTCCAAGACATTTCAAACGATATGCTACATGATTATATCGGAATAAGAAAAAAAGTATCTCTCCGCAGCTCTATAGCGGTAATTTTGAGTACTAAGCAACTTCAGCTAAAATTTTGACATTCTCAAAGACCTTTTCAATAATATGCGACAAGTATACATTTTATACCAAGGGATTACTTTACCGCCAGCGCCAAAACGGTGGATTTGTGAAATAAATTGCCGATAACAAAATTTTTGTTTCTACCGTAATGAATGATTCTACTGAATTCTTACCGTAATCAGTTCTATGATGGCCAATTCAAAAGATCAGTGCCATTCTTAAATCTCAGGAATTTACATTTGGATTAATCCTAGTAGAACAGGAGAATTGATACCGCCGATTAGTAATTGATAAATGAAAACCACTTCTGCAACAACTCGGCACTTACTAAGTGGTTGTAAATAAATAAGTTTGAAACGATCTTGATATGGAGGCAGGTTGAACATGTCCACCCACGGATTGAATGGTTTCAATCTTGTGACGATCCTCATGTTACGAAAGGTCTTTAATTAACGAATGTTAAATAAAGAGCCTTCGTAACATGAGGATTGCCGAATGGTATTAAGGTGTTTTAACAAAACATAAAACCTTTTCAACAATATACGGCCAGTATGTATTCTATATAAACGAAAAATTAGATACCAGCGCCAAATGATGGATTTATGAACTAAAGTTGTATCATCAAAATTGTTGTCTGATTCTTATGGCAGGTGTTGTTATGTGATTCCTATGGCAGGTACTCTCAACCCCTTGAGCTAGAGATACCAAAAGCTTTTGAATTCTTGAGATATCGTCAGTATACGGCCAGTATTTGATTGTTCTTGAGATATCGTCAGTATATAGACATCCAGATATCTCAACACACAGATATTCGTCTGTCCAGATATATTATTTTACATTTTTATTCAGGATATCAATAACTGGGTCGGTCAATCGAGTTCGTTGAAAACGAAAATCTGGATTATCAAAATTTTGTTTTTTTTTGTTCTGAGGCCCTTTTCCAATTACCGACTTATTTCAGACTTATTGACTTATTTGACGCCATCTTGAATAAGTCAGTCAATTTGTTCCAATTCATTGTACCGACTTATTTGTGACGTAATAACAAAAAAAACAAAACACAATTTCTATTATATGAATATAGCCGACTTATTTGAATAAGTCGGTGTCCACAAATAAGTCGGTAATTGGAAAAGGGCCTGATAACTATATTCAGCTAACTTGCTGCATTTCTTGCTACGTTTGTTCCATAGCCAAATTAAAATTGCTAAACGCAAATTAACAAATGTAGTATCTATTGAAATGTAACGTTCTCAGACCTCGGCCAGGTAAAGTTTCAATTCTATATGAAAATGAGATGAGTTACGCCTTTAATGTTAATTCTTTATTGTTTGTCACTTTTGTTAACCCTTATATCGCTGTGACCAGAACGATGTCGAAAATATATTAATGCTGTGCGCCTGAGCTGATTTATGTAACTAAATATCCGATTAACTAAATTGATGGTTAGTTCTTATCAGTTACTGAAAAATGACATGATTTTTTAGTGCCATCTATGAACGGCTAGCATGAACTAACCATCAATTTAGTCAAGTTCACACGTAATTATTTTAGATAAAAATTTAACAGGAGTTTCCATAGTGCGTCTAGTAGGTAATCCAAACTTGTGGTTCGTACGAAAATAGCTAAGTATTTATATGGTCTAAACCGAGATTGAAAACATTTAATTTTTAGTAAAAAAAGTAAAAACTTCTGTTATGACAAGCCAGATTATCAGTCTAACTTAGTTTAATGCTGTGTATCTCTAACATTTATTTTTCGACTAAACCAAAGTAATTTTTAGTTCATAACAACATACATAGATGGCGCAATGGGTATTGTGCCTAATATTCATTCTAAATTGAAAACCAAATTGCCATTTCATCACTGTTGATTTTAATAAACGGCAACCTCACATTTAATTAGTGAATTTGAATATTGTGTTTTGCGCCATCTATTAATGGCTAGTTAGCGCGAATTAACATCAAAATAAATTAGTCAGTAATTTAGTTTAAATATTTCCGTTCAAACTAATTTGTAATTTTTAAGAACGATGTATTTATGTTACCATTGATAACTCTAATCTATCTTTAGCTCGTGCGGTTTAAAAGCTCAAGTTTCGTAAAAAATCCTTCAATAAAGAGTTATATAAAATTTCCCGCGAAATAATAAATGGAAACTTTTTAGTACTTCTTTCAACAGAAAAAAAAATATTCAAATCATTTCACCTGCGTGCGATAATTCACAACGTAATTGAAAACCATTAATCTCATCCAACCCACCCATAGCCCAATCCTTTAATCTAAAATTTCTAAATCATTGTGTATAAAAAAGCTTTACAGCGCTAAACTCTTTTCCCCAAAACTGCTATCGTCCTACTCCCACTCTGTTTCGTAATAATATGTAGCGAACTTAATACAAACAATCATAAAAAATGTTTACCGTATCATTACCATATAAATACAAGTATCAAGAGAAAGAAAAACATTTTCCCAGCACGAATGAAAATTCCTGGAAAAATCAATCACAATCTTAACCATAACATACAATCAAAATTCGCAAACGCAGACACAAAAAAATATAAATTACGGATAATAGAACGAGATAATCCATCATCAAAGATTTTTCGTGAGATACTCAACGTGGGGGAGGGAGGTGATTTAGCTCAATTCATCTGCTCATTTTATTTGTGGTGCGGATACATACATATTTTCGGGGCTGTCATCATCGTCGTGTAAAGTATAGGAGAATATAAAATAACAAATTTTTGGCATAAGCTGCGGTGTTTTATTTTTAAGTACAGTCATTTGAAGTATTAATAGCAAAAATAATCATTTTCGGTATTATTACAACTGTTGTTACTAACTATAATAAATTGCTGGGGTTTAAAATGTAAAATTTTCATTTTTCTAGGTTATACACAAGCACATTTTTGTGTTTTTTTTTACGTTTTAATCGCTGGCACGGCACGCGTTCGAACGATATTTTCGCGCAAATATCGCGCATTATGGTTGTGTGAAATACGCGAGATAAGAACTGTAGACGACGACATGGTATACAGTCGTATATTGTATGTGTTTAAATATGTATGTAAGTGTGCGTATTTTCAGGAAGTGGAAAATGATACAAAAATTTACATATTTACATTTAAATAATAAATTGTTTTAATTATAAACGTTTATTTTGTGTTAATGTTCTTCAAAACGGAATTAATGTTTTAATTAAGAGATGTAAACGATGAAGTTCTGCGGGTTGTGAATAGAATTTTTTATTTTATTTACGCCCGCCCCAAGCGAATTGATTTTTACGAATTTTTGTGGTGTCTGGAAATAATCTTTTTACTTTTCCAGTTAATTAACAATTATCATTTATGAAATTTATTATGTATGTTACGTAAGTAATCGGGTGCGAACGAAATTGTTTTACCGCCCAAATGGCACAGTGGTTAAAGTTTTGGCGTTTGGATCGGGAGGTACCGGGTTCGAATCCCGATAGGAGCAGGATGCAAAGGGAATTTTCATCAACAGATTACGACCTGTGATAAAATGGAATACATCTATGACCCCTTGACGGAGTGCAAAACTCATGCGCCGATCCATCTTCCATGCCAGTATAGGCTGGCATCGAGCGATGCAATGTGCAGATGGTGATAAAATCGAACCTATAGCCGTACGTCCTCGAATTGACTGGCAACGCCATACAAGTAAGGACGGAATATCCAAACCGCGAAAGAGTTGGGAGTGCCTTGGCCTCAATCTCAATCAAAATGTCTCCCGACATACGCGAATAACACTTTCAAATGGAGTAAAAATATGGGCTGGAATTATACAGGTATTAGAAGCTTTAAACTGCTAAGAGCAAAAACGCTGTCAAATAAAATCACCATGATCGAGGATCTGGGATTAGAAGTTACGGTTCAAATTCTCGGAAAATCAGTGCCGATGAACATATAGTGAGTCAACAAGCAAGACCCCAGTCGTCGAGACCCAATAACCGCAATGACGTAGTAGTGTTGAGGTTGGGTACTGTATCAGATACAGCATCAAACGGAAACAGAATAGCGATGGAGTATTATATTTCTACGATCTGCAGTTGGAAATAGGTCGAGCACAAAAATCGGTTTTATTTGTGTCTCTATCAAGAAAGTTTAGAAACCAGAATCATCGAGAGATTTAAAAGTTGGTTACAATTATTTGGACATTATATGAATTGACCACTGCCTAATAAAAGTATGAGACCCATAATACACCAACCATCTTAAACTCGAACCGTAAAAAGAAGGACTAACTGTGAAAGATTAAACAAAATTCGCCGATTGGGCGCACCAAAGAAGGATAGGAAAATAGAGCACTTTCGAATCCTCACATCTAGGAGCAAAAGTTCAAATAAAAAAAAGTTGAACCTAGCAACCCTGAGATTGACGTGTGCTCCGACTGGCATAAAACACAGCATGCGAGAAACGTATCATTAAGAAGAATGACGGACCTCACTGAAAAGGCGAACTCGATATGTGGAGCAGCAAAATAGCGATCTCCTGCTTGAGTTTGATGAAAGTCAACAACAAAAGGTATTGGGATCCCAAACTGCATTAAAAAACTATCTTCTGAAGAGAGGATTTTAATTAAGTCATTGAGGATTGCTTATTACCCAAATACACTGCGCAAAACAAAAAACGCAACCCCTATTTTCAAACGCTTGTACTTTGGCGAAATGTCGGTTTGAGTTAAACAAAAATGTTTTTAACGAGGAAAAAAACCCAAACTTTAAGACTTCCAACGAACTTTCATTCACGAATTCAAATAAGCATTTTGTAAAGAATTTTTGGATAGATTTGGACTTCGATTCGGCTTGAAATTCGACTTGCTATTCGACGAGGACTTCGCTTGGACTTGGATTTATACTTGGACTTGACCTTGTACTTATAATGGGACTTGAACTTGAAATTGGATTTGGGCGTGGACTTGGACTTTAACTTGGGCTTGGACTTGTACTTGGATTTGGACTTGGATTTGAATTTCGACTAGGATATGGACTTTTACTTGGATTTCAATTTGACTTGGCCTTGAACTTGGACTTGCACGTGAACTTGGACGTGAACTTGGAGTTGTACTTGAAGTTGAACTAGGACTTGAACTTGGACTTTGACTTGCGAGGACTTAGAGTTGGACTTCGACTAGGACTTGGATTTGGTTTTGTACCTGGACTTGAACTTGGACTTAAGATTGGACTTCTTTTCGACTTGAACTTCGACTTGCACGTATACTTGGACGTGGACTGGACTGGACGTTGACTTCAAGTTGGACTTTAGTTGCAATTCGATTTGAACTTTGAATTGGACTTGGACTTAGACGTGGACGTGAACTTGGACTTGGACTTGGACCGGGACTGGGACTTTGACTTGGACTTTGACTTGGATATGGACTTGGACTTGTACTTGACTTGGACGTGGACTTGGTCGTGAACTTGAACTTGGACTTCAATTCGACTTGAACTTCGACTTGGACTTGGACGTGGACTGTACTTGGACGTGGGCTTTGATTTGGACTTGGATTTCAATGCGACTTGAACTTCGACTTGAACTTGGACGTGAACTTGGGCTTGGACTTGGATTTTATGTTGGAGTTGGACTTGGAATTGGATTTCAAATCAACTTGAACTTGGACTTGGGCGTGAACTTGGACGTGGACTTGGAGTTGGCCTTGAACTTGGATTAAGACTTAGAATTAGACTTGGACTTGGAGTTGGACTTGAATTTGGACTAAGACCTGGACTTGGAGTTAGAGTTGGACTTGCACTTGGACTTGTTGGAATAGTTGAGTTTGTTGAACTTGCTGAACTTGTTGGATTTAACTATTAAACTTCTTGGACTTGAACTTGAATTTGTTGGACTTGACCTTTAGGCTTGAAAGCTTTGTGGACAAGGCGTCTTGTAAGGCTATGGTGATCTACTTAGACTAAGTCAAAAAAGTAGAATAAAAATGTATGCTAATTAAGTTAAACATAATAATCGAGTTTAGATTTCACAATGTTACAAACGGGGTGAATGGGGTACGGTTAAACATCCAGCAACATTTCTTTTAGTCCGTCCTGTTTACCCGTATGATAATTTCGAAAATATACTGTTTGCATAATCTCTCAATACGTATACAGTGAAATATTTTAACATAATTTTCTTCTCGCATCACGTTTTTACTGTGCAGTGTGCATATTTCGATATATTTTTTTACAAAAACCCCCCTCATATAAATAATTAGGTTAGGAACAAAACTAAAATAATCTACAGAGTTTTTGTTATCAAAAAAAAAAAATTAACATAATTTTATTATATTGTGTGTGCTTTTGATTGGCTGCTTGCTGGATGGAATATTAACCCACAACATCCACAAAAAAATAATAATAAAAATATTTGGTTTGTTTTGCGGTTGATTATAATTCAATTTCGCGAAAGGTACCATTTGTGTTTTATGTACAAATGCGCGGCGGGTGAAGTTTAATTTTGTTATTTTCGAATTGTTTATAGGCGATTTATTTAATAATGTATGCTTATGATTAGGTTGGATGGTGTACTAAGCACGCCCCGCTCAAACCAAACAAATCAAATTATAATTAATGTTTTATTTTTTTTTCTCCAGATACTAATTATATACGGGTACGTTCAGAAGGTGTATTAAAATAAATATATTGATACTCGTACAGACACAAATTTTCCAAACGAATAAATCAGATTTATGTAATTTTCAGTGCGCGACCTTCAATTAAATCCATAAACCCGACATATAAAACATGATTAATATGTAATCAATCAAAATATGTTATAATACATAACACTAAATCGACATGACACACAACAATTTCGTTCTGAATTTAACAAATTTTTCTCTTTTATGCATATTTGAGCGCTCACATTATACTGAGTTAGAAAGTTATTTATTTGGGATTGAATTAGATTTTCCATACCGAAAAACACAAATATACACACACATACACGTTCAACTACCCCCCAAAAAATAATAGTAACAAATTTATGTTCAAAGTTTAAAAGTTAATCAATCAATCTTTTAATGTTATATGTCCATAAGAAAGCTTTTAATATTTAATAGAGTAGAAAATGAATCTACTCCGTAACAACAACAAAAACAATTTTGAATTAGAATTATCCTAATTAAATTGTGTGTTTGTGTTGTTGTGTGTGTGTGTGTACACAGCATTGTAATAAAAAGTTCAATTTATTTTATATTATAATTCTAAGTGGAGCTTTTCGTATTCAAATGGAAAAATTAATCAAAACATAAGTTTAGTTATAATATTTCCGGTGTATTGAACGGGAAATTTTTTGTTAAAGTATGGGTGGGGAGGGAAATTTTATTACTTGTAATAATCTTATTTTGTATATTGTCTGTCTTGAGTGACTCGCCGTACCGTATCGCAACATTATCAAAAACTCAAGGTTTTTAAAAAAGCTTCCACATTAAGTTTATCACCAAAAGTTTTAATGAAAGCGTTTCTGATTTGGAAAAAGAAACGGAAATTATTTTATAAGGAAACTTGATCACAAACAAGGTGAAATAAATAAAAAATAAATTCAAGCTGGCGATAAGCAGTTGTTTTGGCTATCAACGAAGAGCAACGAAGCAATAAAATGGAAATGCTTGCATGAGCAGCTTGCGGCTCAAATCGCATAAAAAAAATGTACGGGAACTAGAAAAAATTTGGCAGCGAAAGGAAAACGAAAATCTTACTTTAAAAATCCAACAACTAATAGAAGCGTATCGAACTTCCAAGGGACGAGTTAGTAGGTAAGCTCCAAGGGGTAGATAATGGCGACCCTTACTTCAAAATACATAAGTGGCGGAAATATACGTTCCAGAAACCCAAATTCACTTGGGCAACACAAATGTTGGATGGGATCGGATCCAACAAACCTGAAACTACAACAACTAATAAAGCGGCAGACAATTCGGGTGAGAAGCCTCTACAGAAAAATTAACGAGGCCGAAGACCTTACCGAAACTGGGACTCCACCGACAATGAAACTTTCATTAGGAACAATGCAGAAGCTCGTGAATCAAACATCAGAACTTCATGAAGAAATTTGCATGCTCGTTCGTGATGAACAAGCAGAAAACATGAAGTATAGAACAACGGAAATGGGAGAAAAGCAAACCGGAGTCTGCAATCAGAAAAACATGCAGTCACCATATAGAAAATACATGGTACACTTATCTTTAAAGGCAGAACCATCTGTGCTGGAAGAATTTTGAAAAAGGGCACGATTTCCAATTTCTGAAAGATAAACCATTCACCAAACTTTATCACGACTTTATGAAAGATTATCTAAGGCAAGGTCATATGCAGGTAGAGTGAAAGATGAGCCAGATGACAGTCCAACGTACTACGTACCACATCATGGAGTGATTAACAGCGAAAATACTACCACAAACCGGAGGCTAGTTTCGGGACTATCCCTGAACGACATGATGATGAACGGTCCTACATTCAAAGTGATCAATTAGGATATCGTCTTGAGGAGGCGAATACATAGAGTTATGGTAACATCAGATGCGAAAAAAATGTTCAGGCAAATCTGGCTGCATCACAATCACCAGAACATACAACGAATATTGTGGCGAAGAAGAACGCATCAGCAACGTTTCTCACGGTAAGAACATTAATGCAGTTGGTAGCGGATGAAAAGTATAATTATCCAACGACAGCAAAGACCATGGAAAGGGGTTTTTGGGTGGATGATCTACTGACTGAGAGATGACAGCGTTGAAGAGGTTTTAGCTATTAAATAACAAATGGTACAACTGGCACAAATCAGATTATTTCCACTGCACAAATGAGGATCAATTTCAGCCGAAACCTTAATGAATATTTTAACAATCAACCACATAATAAAAACGCTGGGGATTATCTACAATTCTCTACAATGTCCAGGCTGAACCTTTCAAAGGAGGAACCAACGCAACATGTACTATTGTCCGATTCTTCAAAATTGTTTGATCCCGTCGGCTGGCTAGCACTAATAATAATGGCAGTCAAGCTGTTAATGCAGGATACATGGAAGGCTGGAATACAGTGAGATGTTAAGCTGCCACTCTGCCAGAAGCTACAGAACAAAAATAGGAGAAATATACAGACAAATTAGGTGAGTTAACCAGCACAGTGGTACTCAAATTACAACCAGCTTGTTGGTGGCGAAAACCAGAGTTACCCCAACCAAAACAAAGGTGACAGTTCCAAGACTAAAACTAAATGCAGTCCTTCAGTAATCCAGGCTTCAAAAATACCATGCACTACCAAAATGTATATATGCTCGCTTGGACCGTCTCGACCGTGATTTTGGGATGAATAAGAACCGACGTCACAAAGTTAGAAACCTTTGAAGCCAACCGAGTGAGTCAGATTAGAGATAATTTACCACGGCTACAAGGGGATTACGTACCAACAGATAAGAACCCAGCTGATTTAGCAACAAGAGGATCAACAACATCAACCGTCGTGCCACAAAACTCGATTTGGTGGACAGAACCAACCTTAGCTGCAAGTCGGCAACTAACGAATTTTGGTGTCCGTCACGCCAGCCTGAACCATATCAGCCGGAACCAAACAACTATGGCACAAGTAGCACGATGCATTAGTGCATCAATGTGCACTATACGCTGTTTCATCCGGAACCTTATAGTTCCAGCCGGAACCTGATAAAACCAGTGAGAACCATATAATAGCCAAACCAACTAAGGCACTAGTAACACGAAGCATTGTGCACCATTGAACTCTCGTGCATCATTGAATCACTATATAATTGTTCAGTCAGAACCTTATAAATCCAGCAATATGTGATTTTTCAATGGAACCTTATAACTCCAGCTGGAAACGATGGTATGTATGGCTATATACAGGTAAACCAACTAATAAAATTTTTCGGCCGGAACCTTATAAATCCTGCAGTATACGATTTTTTGGTAGAAACCTTATATACATACAGCCAAACTAGCTTTGAAACAAGAAGTACAATGGATTGTGCAGCCAGATCCATACTACCGCGTATATACCGTCAACTCAACGATGGCATAAGAAGCACGATGTATTCATCATTGAGCAGTAATTGTTTTTTTTAGGCGGGACCTGATAAATCCATCCGGAATCTAATAAAGTCAGGCGGAACCATATCCTGTGTAACGTTTTGATCGTTCCGAAAACCTCATATGTTGCCCTATCATCCAAATTGCACTGCGACCATTGTGTAAACGCCAAAATTATTTATGATAACATTTTGTTTCGACTGGATTTTTATGGTTCTAGAAGGCATTATAGATCGGCTGCAAAAACATATAGTGCACAACACAATGTCCTACTTGTGTCACAGTTAGTTAGAGGGTATGGTTCCGGGTGAATTTGTAAGGTTATTTTCCGGAAAATCTTATATTTCTAAATTTATAAGGTTCCGGCCAAAAAATATATAGTGCATAAAATATATAGTGCATCATGTGTCTTGTGCCACAGATGGTTTGGCTGTAATATGGTACTGTCTGGCTCTATCAGGTTCCGGCCGGAATTATAAGGTTCCGGCTGAAAAAGTATATAGTGCACAATGGTGCGCAATACATCGTTCTACTTGTGCCATAGTTAGTTTGGCTGTGGGTTTCGGCTGAAATTGTAAGGTTTTTCTGAATAATCTTATATTTCTGGATTTATAAGATTCCAACTGAAAAAATATATAGTGCTCAATAATGCACAAAGCATCATGCTACTTGTGCGATAGTTAGTTTGGCTGTAATATGATTTTGACTGGATTTGTCAGGCTCTGGCGGAAAAGTTATAAAGTAGTTCACAATGATGCGCAATTCATCGTGCTACTTGTGCAATACTTAGTTAGGCTGTAGAGGATATGGTTTCGGCTGAATTTGTAAGGTTCTCTTCCGAAAAACTGTATATTTCTGGATTTATAAAGTTATGGCTGTAAAATTGTATAGTGCACAATAGTTCGTGCCACAATTGGTTTGGCTGTTGTATGGTTATGGCTGGCTTTATCAGGTTCCGGCTAAATTATAAGGTTCTGGCTGAAAAAGAATATAGTGCACAATGTTGCACAACGGATCGTGCTACTTCTGCCATAATTGTTTGGTTCCGGCTGATATGGTTCCGGATGATATGGTTCCGGCTGGCGTGACGTCTCAAAGCCGTCTTTTCCTATACTACATGTTAAATAACCTGAATTTTGTAATAGACGCTGACTTTTAGGTGCGCCCACGGTCAGGTTTTTCAGCACGTCCACATTTATGAATTTCAATTCCAAAACTCAGCTCTTTTACATAGTTAATCTAAAACGAAAACATCTGGTTGATTTTCACTTACAGCAGTGAATCAATATCACGACGATTAGAGTCGATATAACCATCCCAATACGGTCGACTGATAAAGAAGTTTCCTTCGCCATATTATAACAACAAGTCATTATTCTGTATCTGCGATGAAAGTTAGTCTGATACCGATGAAAGTTAGATCCGTTCCGCCACAAAGCATTATACGTCGAATTTTAGCATATATGGTGGAATTAGGAATTTGCCTCATCACTCTCTCGCGTTTTTGCCTGCTACTTATACTACTCATATCGCCCTCGAGGATGTAACAAATATACCATTCGGTCTCAGAAATGCCCCACTAACGTTTTATTAACGAAGTCACGTGAGAACTAGGCTTCGTATTCACTTGAAAAATGATGAACAACACAAACTACACTTGGAACAACTGTTCCATGACTCTACTCCACTCTCTCTCTAATTCTCAGCCACAAAATCACTCCTAATATAAGTCTGCCGGAATAGTGAATGGTGTCCAAGTTAACGAACATTTGGCCACAATGCTAAAGAAGCCCAAGACATCTAGACGCACTTTTAAAATTTAAACCTGAATTGGATAACTTCGCGTTATAGGCACGCTGAACGACGCTAAGCTCAGTATCACGAGCGACACATTGAATACTGCTGTCCGAGCTGTTTTACAACAATACAATAACCATTGTTAGTATAGCCTTGGTTTATATCAGTCAATTTACAATATATATCTGGTATGTGGACAGTAAAGACAAAGTTGTCGCGAAAACGCTATCGATACAGTGGAAGCGAATTTCGTCCACCATATAATCAAACCGGCATAAAAAGTAGACTCAGAACTTCAGATTTTAGATTCTGTTTCCGAATATGACGCAAGTTCGAATTATAAACTAAAGGTTTTTAAACTGCTCGGCATCGAGGTCTACTGTGAAACATCGACGGACACGAAACGCCTATACATCGGAGAGCCGTTACAATGCAAAATCTGGTTACGACTCCATGGTCCTTTTACTGGTGGCATTGCCATCTGTCGTCTACACGTCGAATAATTATGGAGCAAGACCAATGTGTACACCGTGTGCGGGTGTGCATCAGCGAAGATATAGAAGAATATTTTTGTTGTGTTTTCTTGTTTTGGTACGTGCGATTGATGCGCGGTACGAAAGAGTGGACAAGTGACAAGCACACAAAAAAACTAGAGGCACAGAAAAATATTCTTCTAGACTATTTGATGCGAGATTTTTTTTTTGTTAGTGAGTCGAGTTTTTGAGTTTCGTAAAAAGGCTAGTTCTCGATTTTAAGACAAATAGAAGTGAAGTCAGATGGACTCGATGCCCTAGTTGTAAATATATGTTGATGTGGTTTAATATATTAATATGGTAGTAAGTACCAAGTTGAATTCATAAAAATGTAAATATTTAAAAATAATAAAATTCGTATTACCATTGTCAAATCAAAACCACAAAAATTTCTTTTAATAATAAAAAATCGGTGCTAAATGAAGTTTCTCGCTTAAATTAAATTGTACGCAAGGTGATAGAAGTAGTAAATCGAAAAGTGATAGAAGAATCGAAAAGAGATCAAAGTGGAAAACTCTTTACGATCACCCGGACACTATTTAATAACAGCGGTAAGGCCGTAGCAGTTAACCAAGGGCGGGTTGCAACAATTACGTGCCCTGGTCTTTTACGTCAAAGGCACCGCAACTTACGGCCAGTTAAGGCCATTCATCCTACGGTTTTTGGGCGAGATATCGCTCAACAAACTTTTACGGTTTTGACGACACAACGATATCTACGGTTTACGGGGGCCAGTTGAGGCTATTCCAATTTACGGTCAAAGGCGGGAGGACGCCCAACATTTACAGCGGCCTACCGAGGTCTAATTTATTAACGGAGAGGACACATTTTGGCAATCAAAGACACCGCAACCCTCAAGGCCGATTTTTTTTTTTGTTTTTTTTTTAAATTTAATTTTTATGGCCATTTTATTTTTTCTCTTGAGAAGACGTTGGTACCTTACCTCTGGCTCCAGAATTTTGATGCGCTCATTTTTTTTTTTTTTTTTTGGTTTCTACTTTTATTTGCTTTTAATTTAATTTTCTTATTTAACCATTCCGTTTAATCACTGCTTCTTTGCCCTTCTCCTTTCTTTTTTTATCTTTGGTATAAGTTTAAATACAGCACGCCGACATACACTGGTATTCTGTTTTATTTTTTTAATAAAATGAAGTTCTAAATTTTTCGAATCGGTGTGTGGAGAGAGAATTCTCATTTCGCGTCGGTTCCATAATTACAGGCTGGGTTTGTCTCCCCATGGACGCCAGCAGTCACAAACAGTCGGAGTGTGGGAGATTCGCTGAAGGTCTCTCCGGGTGAAGAGAGGCCTGAGTTTGCTTTTATTTTTATTCTGTTCCACCGTGTAGGCCAGGAAGACGCCAGCCTCAACTTCCCCACGACCGGCAAAATCATCGTGAGAGAGGCCTCTGCGTGTTTAGTTAAATCTGCGGAATAATGTTGAACCATTCCGTAACAATCTTCGACGCTTAACACAACATGTCAAATCCTGATATCCACGCAATTCGCAAGTTGATTGCTGCCCGGCTCGCTACTTCTGGCCTGGTATAAACAAATACGTGAACAATTTGAAACAATCTTAATTATCTTTATCTAATGATTCGAAATTCAACCTGATCGATTCGTGCACATTCATTTGGATATAGTGGGTTCCTTCAACCGTCTAATGGATATACTTACCTCTTAATCTTTGTCGATCGATTCACATGATGGCCCGAAGCATACTGCATGACCGATATGTCAGCACAAATCATTGCCAAAATTTTCATAAGCAATTACGTATTGCTTATCCGACGTTGTTGTACAATGGCTCCTTTTATACTGCAACTGCGACAATTAGTAAACTATAGAAACGCATTCGACCTTAATCGTAGAATCCGGCATCATATATATGGGTTATGTGCTTATATTTAACGGGGAACAGCTTACAGTCAATCTATATAAAATTTTTCGATTGACAGTTATTTTCAGGTACATGGGAGAACAAGAAACGAAGCAGTCACAGACTGCAGTTTAATAAAAAGCATGGAGCAAAACAGATTTCCGATGATCGTTTGGTCCACTTGAGTTATCAATTAGATATGGATTTCAGCAAACAAGAGTGTTACGATTACATGATCGTAACAAGCACTGTTTGTATGGTATTTTCTCGGGTTTGTGCCTCCACTTGCTATGTTTTCTCAGTGTTGGTTGTTGTCCCCACTTTTGTGGATGTTGTGTTGTACGTACCTTTTGTAAGGTGGCGCGAGGGTGAGAAAGATGTTGGAAAAGAGAGCACAATGCGTATCGAGTGTGTGTCAAGCAAAACATTCCATAAGAATGTTTTTCTTATATGCCTCTCGTTTACACCAATGCGAATTGATGTAAACGAGAAACAGAGAAAAAAGGCAATTCTTCTGGAATGTTTTGCGCGTCGTATGTGCGACGCTCGAATTTTTTTTGAGTAAATTCATTCGAGTTGTGAATTTTGATAAGGAGAGTTAGTTTTTTGGAAATTCTTGATAATAAAAGTTTTGTTTTGAACGAAATTAATTTTTTTGGATGTTGTCAAATGACGACGCTAGTGATTAGCGATAAAAACTGTTTAATTAAAACACAATTTGTGATTTTTTTTTTATAAGTAAAAATATAAGTTACCCAAAGGGGAATTAAAAAAAAAATATATTGTTGATAGTTGGTTTGGAAATAAAAATATCCATTTTGTTTTTTTTTCGTTTTGGATTGAGACAAGGGTGTAACATTTTTTTTATGAGCCTCCAGTGCAAGGGAGGATAAGTTGTCGTTCAAACCATTCAAGCACGCGGAATTATATAATACGTGCATTGAAAGGTAGTGGTGGAGTAAGTAATAGCAAAAATTGCGCGGTGCGTGGGAAGCGAGCGGATTATATATATATAGCGGATTATTATATATCGTTATAATCAGAAGGTGAACCCAAAAATATAAAAAGTGCAGTGTGGTCATTTTATCTTTGTGCAACGCCCAAACAAGTATTTAAGAGTGGTTGGTTGGGTCACTCATTTTACAACGGATCCGGCGGCTAGTTGAAGCCAGCCGTATTATTCGAGTAGCACCTGTGTCGGTCGGACACAGCGGCGGCGTTGAATAGCGGCATCGGTGGAGCGGGAAACGGCATAACCAAGCCACAACTAACTAACGGTAGCAAACCGGCTGGTGTTATTTATTTATGTTGGTATCGGTGGTCTGCCGCAACGATAATCGGTGGTCTGCCGCAACGACAAACGGGTAGCCGACCAACCGGTTGCCCAATTTAGTCTTGGTATCGGGGAAGGCCCCGCAACGTAACGGGAGGCCAACCGGCCCCTCGTGTTTATATTTTTTTTTGGTATCGGTGGTCGGCCGCAACGATAATCGGTGGTCTGCCGCAACGACAAACGGGTAGCCGACCAACCGGTTGCCCAATTTTAGTTTTGGTATCGAGGAAGGCCCCGCAACGAAATAGTAACGGCACCAAGGCCGCAACAGTTATAGAATTAATTAAGGTACCATTTTTTTTTATTTTTATTTTTTTATTTTTTTTTGATTTCATTTTTTATATATTTCTTACATTATATTAAATTTCAAATTTTGTAATCGAGCGCCGCACAGCGGATGCACGCGCTCGGTACGCATTGTTTCGTCTCTCTCTCTCGCGCTCTCTCTCGCTCTCCCTCTCTCGTTTCTCGTGGGAAGTTGGGTTTCATTTTTGTGTTGAATTAAATAAAAATTAAAAAGAAATGAATTATTAAATTTTCTCGGTTGGGTGTGATGAGGGGGATTTCCCATCCTCTGTCGGCGTAGGGTAAGCGGTTCCTTGGTGCCCGCATCCGGATTCGGAACCGGTGGTTACCACCGTACGAGTTCGGGCGGATGCGCGCACCGGGGCCCCGCTCTACCATTATGATTATTTTATTTTTTTTTAATTTGATTTTGGCTGTTCGTTCCTCAGGTTCCGGCCGACGAATTTTTATTATTTGCGTTATTTTTATTATTTTAAACTTTCTGTATCATCACGGTGTAGGCCAGGAGCCCTGCATGCCTCAAACCCCACGACCTTCGCACTTCTCCGCTGAGAACGTAGCCGGCAAACATCACCGTGGAGGCCTCTGCTTAGTGAAAGGTGCTTAGTGAAAATCTGCAGGTTGGCAGCAGCCAGCCGGTAACAAGAGGTTGAGTTTCAAGACGAAATTCCGAATTGAGTGGGCGAACTGTCTGAACTAAGGAGTAGCAAAAGGATTTATCTGTACCGAGAATTATAGCCCACCAAAGCAAATTAGCTGCAGCGAAAGAATTTGGCGAAAATATTTATATCTATGATTTGAGAAGAGCAATGTTGCAATTTGCGATTAGGTTTTACGTAATATTTACAAAAAATTAAACCAATTATCTAAACAAAAAGTTCGAAATTAAAAGTTTTAAATGCTTTTTAAAGCTTTAACAAATATTTTAGAAACTTTATTCGTATTTTGTATCGTTTCTATATGATATAATTTTGTTAGGAATTTCACCTACAGCATTTATTTCCGACCTGTTTTGGGCAATCTCAATGATTTTCGATACAATCTTAATCAAAACAAATATGCCACAATATCATCGTCCGCATCAAAGCTCCATTCGAACACGTCTAGCTATAAGCTATAATAAATCTATTATCTGTCAATACCCATATACGGTTATATACTGATACTAATCGATACAATTTACAACAAATCTAAGTCTCGTGACGTTGTTGTTATTATCAATTCGAATCCGAGTTTTCCGTTTATATATTTTCAATTTCCATTGTATGAAAATCACGTCGAAACAAACACAGATGGATAAATATCTACTTTGCAATAGTTTTCGATTTCCAATATTTTGTTGTTTGCTGATATCAGATCAAAACCTAAAATGTATTTAGTTATGTACATATATGGAGAGCGAGATAGACATAATACATTTGTGTTGTTTGTTTAGTATTTATATTGTGTTTTATTTATTATTGTTAGTTTGATTTGTTTACTTTGACATTTCTGATGATTTATATCAAAATTTTATTATTTTAAATCGAAATTCGTATTATTTGTTATTATTTTATTTATTTGCTTTACTGATTTGTGCAATAAATTGCGTCATGATGTATAGAATCAAGATTAGTATGGTTGAGTTTTATGGAGAGGTCAGTCGGCCGGTAATCCTGCGAAACACCTGATGTTGTGCGTTTGACGACTCAATTCTTATAAAAAAATTCATTAAACCTATACACGACTACAATACACAGGTACAAAAATATTATCTAACTACCCATTTGCAGCATTTTGTCATTTATATATACAACACATTTTAGTGAAGTTTTTATGACTGTCAAGTTGAACATAAACCGGTGTATTCGTATATTTTAATGTCACTTACATCTTTCTTCTATTTTATACCTTGCGACGATTTTATTCCCATCTTGTGAATGTATGCGCTGATCAAAAATTATGATAAATTAAGCAAGAATAATTTTCACTATAGAAAGACACTCTAATCCAATGCCCTCTTTACTTTCCCCCAACCAACAAAAAAAAAACTTTTTAATTTATATTTTTAATTAATTTAATTTTGTTTTGTTATTTTTAAGAAGAAATCTTTCGTATAACAATAATGAAAATGATTTTCTTACCTTTTTTTATTTAGAAGTTTCGTTTTATTTTGCTTGGGATATTTCTGATGTGTTTTTGTATGGGAGGGAGGTATAATTTATGGATTTTTTATTTTCGGCTACTTAGTGTGATTAAACAATAATTTTGAAATTAGACGTTAACAATATTTGAAAAGGAAAAAAAAATGAAACAGTTTACATCGGAATCAATTTTGGGTTACTTGCATCTGTTTGCCAGTTGATTGGTGGATAAAGATAAGTAATGAATTCCATATACATATGTATAATGTAAGAGCAAAATGATTCGGTGAGTGTTGAGCTAGCTGTAAGGTAGTTTGGATAAAATATGCGGCCAGTGGTGTTATTTTGGCTTTCATTGATAATGTAACTAAATTTTTCAATTAAATTTGTTTCGAAAATATTTTAAAATATATTACATACTAAAATTAGGTGATTGGTTTTCTAGAAAAAATCAAGATTCCAACCACTAGGACCTATATAGCAGCCTGGACAGACTGCGGATTAGTTAAACTGGTTTAGCAAAATTCAATCAAGCACCCTTTGGAAAAACTTGAATTTGCTAGTAGATTTTTGTATTTTTCGTAGTATGTCGATCTGAATTGAATTTTATTTCGTAGAGTACTTAACCGAATTTTGCTAAACCAGTTTAACTAATCCGCAGTCTGTCTAGGGTTACTAACTAACTTTGTCATTTTATCGGATTTATGTCAACAGATATAACTGAGAACTAAAAATTGGATGATTGTGACTAAACTCAGAAGTCATTTGTTGAGATGCAAGATTTTGCTAACAAAAATAATGTTAAATTGTTTCTATGATTTATAACCAAAGGCTGCAAGTGTAAGCCAGTCAACCATTACCTTAATGTTGAGCTTAATTCGACGTGTCCGATAAACAACTTGGATCTCCAACAAGGATCTTCTTCTACTGAATTTCCATAACAGACCTTCATCAAGATAGCTTCTCACCAACCTATATACATAAAAAACAAAAGTAATTGGTCACTATTTTGATCCCAATTGGTCAGTTATTTCTAGTAATTGATCAGCGAATTTTTTTTTTTTAAATTTGAGCATTTATATAAACGAAAATGCTTATAGTTAATTCTAACATATATGTGGTCACAAAAGTACCTAAACTTATCATGAAATACTCATTTAAAATTCTGTAACATTTGGGCAGTGTGATAATTCCAAATTTTACAGACTTCTAATGAATTTTTAGTGTTGGACACGTTTTCTTAAATTAATTTAAATTCAGTTTTTTTATAATTTGCTTTTATTTTAATTTTATTTCTGTTCCACGGTGTAGGCCAGGAGCACGTAAGTCTCTAATTCCCCCACGACTCATGCAAAACATCACCGTGAAAAAAGCCTCTGCGTGTTTAGTTAAAACTGTGGGTTGGCTTCGACTCGAGCCATCCGTAACAAATTAACTCCGCTTTATGGTTTATTTAAATATCCAAGTTGAACCTCAACAAATTTAAATTAAAGAGAGGATGCTACACAGTATAATTTGAAAAATGATTTTGCTACATCTGCTACTTATCCACATATTTTGTTGCATGATGAATCCTATAACAGAGGTTTTATAACTTTTTAACAAATATGCGCACGTGCAAGTTGCGTTTTATTCATAGTATCGGACTATAATTATCCCCGTATCTATGGCTGGTCACATTTGATTTCAACGTAATCTAACAAACACTTATATTTAGTACAAAAAGTAAAAATAAACTTTAGATTCAGACACAAACTTTATTTGAGTTGCATGTGCATCCCTACATGTAACAGAAACTTTCTGTGTGACATTTTAGCAAATCCATGCATTTTAAGCACGGATTGCTTTTTGAATATTTACTTAAAGGGAGTGTTAAAAATTTTAGATGATCTAGACAATTTTTAAAACGATTTCAAAAATGCCTGTCGCTGACCTGAATTACTGGAAATTACTGACCAATTGTGAAATATTGGGTTCTGTGTTACCACACGTGCTTTCCTACGCGTATTGGATTACTTACGTACAACTCATTTAAAACTTCTATATATTTATTGTTTTTGTTTCAAATATACGTATAACCAATCAGACCACTTTGTGATAATACCAAAAAATGCCACCTATCTATTCACCATGTTTAAAGCATATCGGAAAACCTGGGAGGTCAACCACCAGCCCATTCTGTGGAAGAATAGCGGGACATAGTTACAAATGTTTCAACGGCAGGCGATTCCAAATATTTCAACGATAACTCTAGGTAAAAATACCTCTAAACCTAGAAGTATATTATAAAAAAATCACACATTTTAAAAAATTGCTAAATTTTGAACAAGGATTGTCTAAGATGGATACTTTCGTTAGTTTGATGACCGCCGCACCAACACTTGAAACACAATCCAATGAAAATGATACTAGATTTTTTTAAAAATTTGTTACACAGTTAGAACATTTTTTACAGGTCCCGTTAAGCTGCAATTCGTGTCTAGGCTAACATTGGACAAAACAGCACTGCACTTTTCGTATTTAGGTTAATATTTATTGTATTGTACTGTGGGTGGTACTGGAATAGACCAATCTCCAAAAAAAACCACCCCTAAGGAGTGAAACCATTAATGAAAGATATGACTGAGATGATGTTGGTGGGTACCAAGGCATAGAGATATCCTTAAAAATGAAGAAGCAATTGGCTAAAGAGAGCGCACCAACCACGAGAAGTTTAATGGAGGAGAAAACAATTCCTTTCACTCCTTTCATAGATAATATTGTTTCGGCTGGTATTTTCTGTTCGAGAATCTAGTAGCGATGCTTACAATACCGGAAATTTTGGAATACATCAGAATAATAAACCGCGTTCTGGATAAAAATATTTCATGGGTTTTGCAAGAGAGTGACAGAGAAATTCACTTTCTCCTAAAAAAAACAAGTTTGATTGCATTCAGTATGTTGACTGGGAATGTAAAACAGTTTCGGAATGAAGTTCTAAAATATAACAAACTGCCACAGTGCCCACAGTTCTATTAATTTTTATTGATTTAAATACGATAATAGCCGATCCGGAGGTGACTTGTTAAGGAGGTTGCGAGTTTGCCTCACAACCCCTTTCTAATCTTGTACACCATCAATTTGAGTTTCATCAAAATCGAGTAAGGAATGATACACTCCTGCTCGAATTGCTCATATTTTATAACCGCATCCAAAAACCATTTTATAAATCTTCTTTTCAATATCATCAACAGAGCAAAGCACCAGAATTGAATTGAGATACTCATGGGATCCGGGTTCAATTTTTTTTTTTTTTGTAAAATGATTTTGATAGAAATTAATGAGGGAATACTAGGAATCGATTGCAATGAGTTCTAATTATTCGGACATTTATTTAGGAGGTGCTATAGTGCGGCTATTTTTCGGTAAAGGTTTTGATACAAATTGTGACGGAGATGTTCGAGTGGTATAAATCGTATGTGATGATTCCTGATTTTGTTCGGAAATACTCGTTTAGAAGGTTTCCTAGTGAGTTGAAATTTTATTTTTTTTTAATTTGTTTTAAACGAAATTTTACCTAACTGGCACGGAAATACGCCATTTATTAACCGGGCATGACTAAATTGAGTATAGTGGATGAAGTTGGATTCTAAAATATTGTTTAAAGGAAGTTTTAAATACAACAAACTTGAACAGAACTAGGTCCTTTATAACCTAATAATGAAGAAGTTTTATCTGTATTCGGGCTTTCGAGCATTTTTGTCTAAATTAAATTTTTCTGGCCTTCTGAAGGAATAAGTTTAGCGCAAAAATTTTTAAAACAAAGTTAATTGGGGAACTTTTGTTCCACAAAATTTTTATAGGGAAAAATATTTTCCCATTTAACTTTGTTTCCAAAATATTTACACCAAACTTATTCCCTCAGAAGGCTAGAAAAATTCAATTTAGCCAAAAAAAGCTGTCGAAGGGTCGATTTTTTTTTTGTTTTTAGAAGTATAATTTTTTAAATTTGTTGTTTTATTGAATATTTTGTAAATTTTTTTTTTATTAAACATAACTGAATTTCTTATGAATTTATGTATTGTATTTTACTATTTTTCATCACGTATCCAGTCAGCGATACATTTTGGTGAAGGAAAATTTTGCCATGCGCCACCTATAGGTATATCCCTTTTCCTGCCCGTTAACACAATTGTGTGGGTACACTGTAAAAGTACCATGTAAAAAATTTGTATGTGTTTTGACACAATTTACGCATTTGTGCATTCATTTTAAAATTATTTTCGTCCGAAAAAATACACTATAACTATATACACAATTGTGTTTGTTGTACTTCAAAACAAGCGAAATTTTTGGTGTAAGTGTAGATGACGTATATATCGCCGAAATCGGATAAAACGAAAATGTTTTAAAAAAAATTCTTTATAGGATTGTATACCTATCATTTTTACGAGGTGCAAACCAAAAATTTCGAAAAATCACCACATTTTCCTGGAAAATTTTCAGTTTTTCCAAAAAAATTTCTTTGATTTTTTTCATCCAAAAATTAAAAATCTGCCGTTTTTATTTATCAAATCTTAATTTTAATGATAAAACTTCGAATTTCACTGTCATGAAACGGGTAACAAATTACATTTTTGCGTTATTTTAATAAAACTTTTTGATTTTCCGGAAAATTTTTCCCTTTTCTTATTTTTTAAATATTTTTTTTAGTTTTATTTGTCTTATTAATAAAAATTGCTTCGTCAACCTTGCAGACACAGATCAAAGAGTTTTTATTGCTCTTATCGCTTCTTCTGATAGTGCCACACATGTTAAAAAAATCAACTTTTGTAAATATAAAACTTTCTTTTAATGTAATTTTAATTCGTTGTACACCTTAAAAGATGGGGGCTGCCCCAAATCCCCGCTTTTCCAGAATTTATACAATTCTTCAAGTGGCAAATTTTATTTATAATTTTAAACTAAGTAAAAAAAATAATAAAATTTTCCTAGAAAAATTGCAAAATTTACCCGGAAAAATTACTTGTACTGTCGAAAAACTGTTAACATGTTAACATTTTTTACCCACACATTTGTGTGGTTAGGATTTAAATAGTGCCAATTTTTTTCTTTTTGGTTGAAAAAGCGATATGTACAAAAATTAAAAAAATAATTAAATTAAATAAAAAAATAAAAAAAAATTATTTCTAAAAACAAAAAAAAAATAAAAAAAAATTCGGCTCTTCGACCCATTCGGCCCTTCGACACATTCGGCCCATCGACATTCGGTCCTTAGACATTCGGCCCTTCGACACATTCGGCCCTTTAAAATTCGGCCCTTCGACATTCGGCCCTTTGATATCATACCGATTCTTTATATGAACAGGAAGGAGTAGCACTACAGCCGACTTGATAAGATTTAGCTTTAGTTACAAATAAAATGACCGGACAAGTGGCGCAGTTGTTAAAGCTTCGGCACATGGACCGGGACGTACTGGGTTCGAATCCCATCAGAGGCTAGATGCAAATCGAACTTTCATCATCGATGATGTTAATAAACACAACTAAGACCCTCTGATGGAGTGCAGAATTCAGCGTCGACCCACCGTCTACGTCAATGTACCCGTTGACATGGAGCTTGCAATGTGCAGATGGTATACTGTAGTTATGTCTGTAGGTGAATGGGTTAATGATGTGGCGGCCTAAGTGTCAACCACTGAAACCTAACCTACAAATAAAATCCAAATTTTTAAATTTGCTCAAATCTTGAAACTAGTTTGCAATAATTTTGGTAAACTATAAAAAACAAATGGTGATCAAAGTGATAAAAACTTAATATCAACAGTAAAGCAACAGTTTATAAATATACCAGAATTCTGTACATATTTTGAGTATTCACATACTTAGACGTCCATATGAGTAGATACATTCCTTTATTTTATATGAAATGCTATAAATTTTCATCATTTTCATCTAAAAAAAACTTTACAGTTCCTTCATCTTCACAAACAGGAAATTAAATATTTTTCATTTTACGATTTCTTCTTCGAATTCTTCATACCATATTTTCCAAGCTCAAAACTGTATATTAAATTTCATCTAATATTTTATATAAAAACTAATGAATTATAACTATAAACAGAGAGTAGTAAATTTTAAAAATTACATAAGATTTGCCTTGCTATGTATTCCGAAACTCGAAAACAATTTTAAAGCTCTCTCCTTTTACATTTTTAAATTTATTGACTTATCGTGCATGGGCAGGTTCTGTACTTGTATGAAATGTAAAAAATTCACCGAACTATATAAAATATGTTTATATATTATTTTTTATGTACTTATATGGTACATCGTGTATTTACTTGTTACGTTTTTCATCTTTTCATCCCCATATACAAATACATATACGTTTTCTTCTCTTTTGACTCGTATACGGTACGGGGAGCAACCATTATGTTTCGATTTTGTGTCTCGAGGATAAACAAAAACAAAATAAATTAAACTACAAAAAGGATACAAAGAAATAAAATTATTTATTTTATTTTTTATGAAATTACAATAATAATTGAACAAAATATAGCCATCAGCCGCCCTTAATCATGCCAAACCATGCGCCCCACCCAACAATAAAAAAGGTCGGGTATATAAAGAAAATTGTTTCCTTGTGATCCGTATCGTATGTGTATATCATCTACCTGGCTATATGTACGAAATTTTTTATTGCCGCGTTTTCTCCTTTCAAATTGAAATATTTTTACCTTCATCATGCTCGTATCTACTCAGGTATATAAAACAATAAGCTTAGGTAGGCAAGACTTGTAGATACGAGTTTATTAAAGAATTTAGTTTTTGTTTGTCAGGTGAGTTTCACTTGTACACATATAACAAATGTTTCCACTCCAATTGATTTTGCAATAAAAATGATGTTTATTGTTTAATTTTGTTTTTCGTTAAAAGCTCTATTATAAGCATCCGTTAAAATATAGACGTTTTGTAAAATGTAATTTGTCTGATTTTTATAATAGTCGATAACAAAATTTTGATTTATACCCAACAAAGTAATAAATTTGAGAATTCTATTAAACAAAATGTTTGGAAAAGATGGGGCGAAAATTTTATTGGTCGTTTTTGCAATTTTACAGGGCAAGGAGACGATATTTAACCAGTTGTCCGTTGGAGATTGAACGATTGGCCTTTGGTGAAAAAGATTTTTAAGTGCGACCTATGCAGATATCCTTACCTGGCATCAGGTGATTGTGGATTATGGCGGAATTCATATTTATAATTCAAATTGAACGTTAAAAAAAAATTAAAAAGAGATAAAATAAATTTTTAAAAATTCGTTCATCGTTGGCCTATGTTTTACTTTTTTAATTATATGTGTATTGATTACTATCTCTTCAAACCATATTTATGAGTCTTATAGGAAACAAATTATCTTCTAACCCCAGGATAATAAATTAAAATAATCTGAAAGTTTCTAAATCAATTTACAAAAATTAATGGCATATAAAGGAGGCAACTGTGTCGGAACTAACGAACTCGAAAACCGAAATAATCATGAATATAAATTGAATATGAATTAAATATGAATTGAATACGAATTGAATATGAATTGAATATGAATAGAATATGAATTGAATATGAATTGAATATGAATTGAATATGAATTGAATATGAATTGAATATGAATTGAATATGAATTGAATATGAATTGGATATGAATTGAATATGAATTGAATATGAATTGAATATGAATTGAATATGAATTGAATATGAATTGAATATGAATTGAATATGAATTGAATATGAATTGAATATGAATTGAATATGAATTGAATATGAATTGAATATGAATTGAATATAAATTGAATATGAATTGAATATGAATTGAATATGAATTGAATATGAATTGAATATGAATTGAATATGAATTGAATATGAATTGAATATGAATTGAATATGAATTGAATATGAATTGAATATGAATTGAATATAAATAGAAAAAAAATAATTACATATTCAATTCATATTCAATTCATATTCAATTCATATTCAATTCATATCCAATTCATATTCAATTCATATTCAATTCATATTCAATTCATATTCAATCCATATTCAACTCATATTCAATTCATATTCAATTAATATTCAATTCATATTCAATTCATATTCAATTCGCATTCATTTGATATTCAATTCATATTCAATTCATATTCAATTCATATTCAATTCATATTCAATTCATATTCAATTCATATTCAATTCATATTCAATTCATATTCAATTCATATTCAATTCATATTCAATTCATATTCAATTCATATTCAATCCATATTCAACTCATATTCAATTCATATTCAATTAATATTCAATTCTTATTCAATTCATATTCAATTCATATTCAATCCATATTCAACTCATATTCAATTCATATTCAATTAATATTCAATTCATATTCAATTCATATTCAATTCATATTCAATTCGCATTCATTTGATATTCAATTCATATTCAATTCATATTCAATTCATATTCAATTCATATTCAATTCATATTCAATTCATATTCAATTCATATTCAATTCATATTCAATTCATATTCAATTCATATTCAATTCATATTCAATTCATATTCAATTCATATTCAATTCATATGCAATTCATATTCAATTCATATTCAATTCATATTCAATTCATATTCAATTCATATTCAATTCATATTCAATTCGTATTCAATTCATATTCAATTCATATTCAATTAATATTCAATTCATATTCAATTCATATTCAATTCATATTCAATTCATATTCAATTCATATTCAATTCGCATTCATTTGATATTCAATTCATATTCAATTCATATTCAATTCATATTCAATTCATATTCAATTCATATTCAATTCATATTCAATTCATATTCAATTCATATTCAATTCATATTCAATTCATATTCAATTCATATTCAATTCATATTGAATTCATATTCAATTCATATTCAATTCATGTTCAATTCATATTCAATTCATATTCAATTCATATTCAATTCATATTCAATTCATATTCAATTCATATTCAATTCATATTCAATTCATATTCAATTCATATTCAATTCATATTCAATTATTCAATTCATATTCAATTCATATTCAATTCAGATTCAATTCATATTCAATTCATATTCAATTCATTTGGAAATACACCATTGGTTTATTTCCGCCTGCATTAAAATATTTCCCACCGTACGTTTCCAAAACTATTGTCAGCAGATCAGAGTACGTTACACTATCAATATTATCACACGAGCGGAAGCCATCTTTTGATTGATGAAGCACGATTTACATTTAAAGTTGCTTTTATGTAGTATAGTCCGTTCCGAGCCTTTAAGTATATCGATCCAGTTTCCTGAGCGGCCGACCGCCGCATTTATAAGTATTATTATTCCCTCCTGTGGAATGCGTTTTTTCTTCACTTTTTCGATTGTTGAGTGAATGCCACTCTTTTCAATTGTTTAGTAAATTTAAAATGCCCGTCCCTGCAAGTATTAATATTTTAGAGATTTACGGTTATCATCGAGTAAACGGATTAATATTTTGTAAAGAGTTACGCTCGAGTACATCAGAGCCCCTTCCGCTCTTATACGCACCTCTCCAATTTTTTCGATAACTTTATAAAATATTTGATCCGTGGGTGGGAAATTTATCATGCATTGAGCACCACGGTAAAGTTTGAAGGCAGTTGACAGCAATGAGTTTAAATCCATCTTTTTGAGCAGATGGAGCGCGGGTCCACTATAAATACCTAACCTCACTTTATATTTCACAACTGTTTGAACCATGAAACCAGAGTTGAAATAATATAATCAATTAAATATTTTATATAAAATCCAAAATTCACTTTTTCTCTTCTGAAAATTTATTTGTGACAAGTAAATATTTATGTACTTTTTTATTTTGACAAATAAACTGCTTACAGAGAAAAATATACGGTGTTCTAAAAAATGTATTCACAAACTGTAGACTTTTTGCCGCTGACAGCCAATACGTTAAAAATTCGCCACTGTAAACGAATTGTAATTCACTTTAAAATATTCTATCAAAGTAGATGGCGACACTCGAATATTGACATAAACTCGCGTTATAAATAAAATTTGCTCTATTTGTATATCATAAAAATATTGAATTTTATATAAATTAATTAAGAAATAAATTAAAATAAGGATGTATTGTACAGTTGTCAACAACATATTAGTACAGTTGGCGACATTCGTTTGTATACCTAAGAACAATATTTTTTCTGTGTATACTAGAGAAAAACTATTTGTTTCGACTGTACGTGTATACACACATTATCAACATTTAGGCGTATATAGGAAAAGTAATAAATCTTAAATAAATAAATTTGATGTAAAAGCTCAAAAACTACAATTGGCTTTAGCTTTAACTTTTGTCGATATAAAGATGCTATTGGTTACAACATATATATGCGAAAATTGTTTCAGAAAATGAAAATTTTTTCGAATTACTTTCGTTCATAGAGCCTTGTTACATTTTATGAATACCAAAATAGCTAAATTCATTTTTGTTTTTGGATCCCAAATTCCAATAAGTCCAGATGTAGAATGGTTGGGCGGATGACACATTTTTTTGGAAACTGCCTTAATTTATGGGAAACTGTCTTATTATGTAGAAACAACTACGAAGCGCCTTGTCACATTTAAAATTTATTTTTTCGAGATAAATTACCATTTATTTGAAAATGATAAAGGTATCACAGCTTTTGCGCTAATTATATCTAAAGCTTTTTATAAACTAGGCCAGTTAAACATTTTAAAAATTTAACAAAATAGCACTTAAGTTTTTACAAATTTTTCAACTGAAACTTTTAAACCCGTCGTGATTGCAGATACACTTTTTAAAATAACTTGTTAAATAATTCAAAGTTACACAATTTTATTTTACTGCTGAGTGCTAAGTTACAGTACTAACAAATAAATAGCAAGTATAAGTTTTAAGAACTTTATTAAGCTTTTAATACAATATTATATTTCACTTTATAAAAGTTTATAAAAGCAAATAAAATTGACTTAGAATTTTCTTAATCATACATACTACATACATGCACAGCAAGTACATTGCAACATAAAAAAAAATAATTGGAACATGAATAACTTTTTTATGCAAGATCGATATTTTCCAATACCCGAGCTTTAATAAATCATTAAAATTCAATTCCACAACTAAATACGTCAATCATTGAGGTGGAAAATGAAAACAAATTTTATTCAATCGTTTCCACTCTATAAGTGTTCGATTCAGCGCTTCTCCATTTATATTTTACATTTCCTGTATGATGAGATAGTTAGAGAGTTGACTGAAATTGAAAACTATATAAATACATATATAAAATAGTATATAGAAAATAGATTTGTCTATGTCACATGTATTACGATGGTAGCAACAATAAACCATAAAAAATTCTATATACCAAAATTGATTTTAAATTATTTTACACGAGAGATAAAATTTATTCTAGGTGGTTGATGAGTTGTGGTGGAATATAAAATCATTTTTTTGTTGTTGCAAGCGTATCAATATTCATATATGAATTTCATTATTTTCTAATTAGATTTCAATCATATACTATGTGTTTATATTCGAAAGACCGTTCACCCCGAGCTGGTGGTGCTAGACCGTATACATAAACGTTTATGTACGAAGATTGTCACCTCGAGAAAAGTTTATCCCATTGTGTATGTATATCATATTGAAAATTCATTAGCTATAATACACCTTTAAACCTAATTTTCATAGATAACATCACTATCAATATATGTATGTATCTCTATAGAAAATTCAATTTTATAAGAAACACTATACACTTTGGAACAAAAAGAAGGTAAAATGATGTAAGGAAACCCAAAACTTTTCTTCGTATAAAAAAACTCTTTATTTTATTTTATCTATTGATCTACTTTTTAAATTTATTGAAAAAAAAACTTTTTTTTATAATAATTTGGAAAGTATGGTGCCTGAAAATTACTTAAACCGTAATAAGTTATTTGCATAACATATAAGAAAAGTGATAAGTTCTTTTTTTAGTGTCCCATGTGTACCGAGTACCAACACCACACGTATAACTGTGGGTTTAAATTTATGGCTATATAACTTATCAGGGGTATATCACACCAGTCGTGTGTGCACGTGTGCTAGCATAAAACACTGGATAATTTATAAATGATTTGTAAAAAAAATAAAATCACTTTGAAAAGTTTGGAAAATTCGTCGAATTTAAGCTTTGCGAAGAAACATTACACATATACGTTTTATATACCATGTTGAGATACTGTGAAGAAATCTAAAAGTTTTTCAATAAAAGAAAAATCGTAAAACTTGATTTTGCAAACGAAAGCTTTCAGTAATATTTTGATAAAATCAGAATTCACGCCCATTAATTTAGAATAACCGTTTAGGGCGTTTAGAAAAGTTTTATTTTATACGAGTACTTGAAAAAAGTAAAAGTTATCTGGTTAAGTTTTCACTATTTTATTAACAGTTTTGAACTAATATTCGTAAAAGGCGCATTTTCTTGAATTAAAGTTCTGGTGAACTTTAACAAAAATAAAAATGCTACATTAAGAGCTTTTTGCAAAAATAAAATTCTTAATCTAAATCATTTTTATTATGTTTAATCCAATGGCTTTCAAAATATTTCTTTTAATCCTTCATATTTTTATAGAAAATAATAAGAGATGCCGAAAACATTACTGAAAGCTATAGAATTTGCCTTTCTAAGTAGGTTTGAATCAACGCTTTTTAATAATATATCTAATTTATAAATAATCTATCTAATCTATCTAATCTATCTAATCTATCTAATCTATCTAATCTATCTAATCTATCTAATCTATCTAATCTATCTAATCTATCTAATCTATCTAATCTATCTAATCTATCTAATCTATCTAATCTATCTAATCTATCTAATCTATCTAATCTATCTAATCTATCTAATCTATCTAATCTATCTAATCTATCTAATCTATCTAATCTATCTAATCTATCTAATCTATCTAATCTATCTAATCTATCTAATCTATCTAATCTATCTAATCTATCTAATCTATCTAATCTATCTAATCTATCTAATCTATCTAATCTATCTAATCTATCTAATCTATCTAATCTATCTAATCTATCTAATCTATCTAATCTATCTAATCTATCTAATCTATCTAATCTATCTAATCTATCTAATCTATCTAATCTATCTAATCTATCTAATCTATCTAATCTATCTAATCTATCTAATCTATCTAATCTATCTAATCTATCTAATCTATCTAATCTATCTAATCTATCTAATCTATCTAATCTATCTAATCTATATAATCTATCTATCTAATATAAAGAAACGGAAAATAATTGTATGTACATATAAATAGTTATTCTACCCTTGGTAGGTTTTGGAAACGGCTCGAACGTTTATCATTAAAATTACCAAAAGGAAGTTTTTAAGTAGCTGTCAGTCGCGGCCGTGTTACATTATTTAATTTTTTCGGATCGCACGATTTTGGTAAATGTTGAGGTGAATTCGAATTTTAGAAACACTGTCTACGAGGTCCAAATTCCATTTTTTAAACTTGGTTCGAACAATTTTGGTTAATATTGTTGAAGTTCTAATTTTAGAAAAATTCATTCAGAGTTTATTCTGGTTGAACGATTTTTATAAAAATGGGTGAGGGGTTTCGAGTGCTAAGAATTGGTTGTGACGAGTTCTAAATTTGTTTAGGCTTAGATGGGATACACCTCCCTATTTAAAAAAACATCAGTTCGAACGGTTTGATATAAAACTTTGAAAGAGGTTATTTTAGAATATTAAAAAATAAGTGATTTCGAGAAATTTGAAGAGCATGAAAAAACGAAGAGGGTCGTTTGAATAAAACTCTGTTTGTTAAACATAGGATTCTAAAATAAGCTTCGGATATGAAGCCCGTTCTCAAACGAATAGTTGAAACTCGGTTGGTACTATGAACATATCCGATTTGGCTGAAACAGAGCGACGGGTTCTTTAATTTCGATAAGAATCAGGCTTTACTTAACCCGAAAGGTTTTTTAGATCCGACAAACTACCAGTTAGAAAGGAATGATGATTCCATGGAGTGAAGCATTTAAAACGATGGTCTGAGAAAATAATTGAATTGTGCTTAATTGTTTGACAATATACTTATTTATCATAATATTATCTAATTGTATTGCATCAACAGCTTTCAAGGGAGCTTTCCATTTTTTGAATGATGTATAAAATTTCGGCATTTCCTAAAACGGCATAGCCTTGAATGGTTTAAATAAAGATTATTTTCAGATAATAAAACGAAATATTAAAGCTGTGAAATAAACTTAGAGCTTTGATAAAATAAAAACCTTAATAATTCTACTTTAATTTGTCTTTTTATTTGAAGCTTTTGAATGACACATTCCATTATTATCACGAATTAATATTTAATTTTTTATTTTAGTTACTTAATTTTAAAATTAACAGGCGCAAATCGGGGGTAAAGTGCAAATACCCTGATATTATTATGCCGCAATCTTATGCTAAAAATGGGGCAAGTGTGAGCCTATTATACTGAGAGCTTTCACAAAATTTACGACCATATTTCGAATGTATGATTATATTCGACTTTGTATTTAACTGTGCGAATTTAAAAGGGAAATATGACATCTAGGCCTCTCGTTCTAGAGTGTTACCATATAGGCCTCTCGTTCTAGACTGTTACCAAAAGGCTGGATGTATCGATTTCAAGGGGTTTGAAACACAACATTTCAACAAGGGAGTCAAATATCATTGATAATTATGCTAACATGTGTGAAGACAGAGTGGGAGTTGGGATATATCTGCCTAGAATAATTTGTTTTTAAATAAATGAAAATGAAGTTACCTGTAAAAGGAACGTTTAGTTAATTTATATACTGTAAGGAATTAAGTTAGGTTAGTTCTACTTCGTTAAATACCGAAAAAGTAGAATAGGTTTTAGTATCTTTAGCCGAGCTAACATTTTCACCAAAGGCATGAAAGAAGAAACTGGCAAGGAAATTAATGAATCATTTTCCCGAGTAAGAAAGTGTGTGCCGTTGAACCCCACACACTTTGAAGGTGTTCTTATATGAAACGCGTTCAAGTTTTATATGAATCAAATATAAAGTTTGAAAAAAAAAATTGTAAAACATCAATTAGGTCAAACCTCTTCTAACAAAATGAAGGCGTCCAAATCTATCTTAAAGCAGCAATCAAATACCATCCTCTAGCTCCTCTATAGTGCGAGTTTCTTCTTAAAGCACAAATCGATAAATAATTCAATTTTGATTTACTTTTATTTACAACAAACAGCAAATTTATTCATCCAAATTGGGATTTAAGACAAAACGGAAAAAATAATTATTGCTTTTGGGATACAAGAAGCAACATAAAAAATCGAAAAAAAGCTTATTAATTAGGTATTTTTCGTTCGATTCATCCTCATCGTAGGAAATTTGCTTAATCATAATCACTAGGGCGGTGCAAATTAGGACGAGGAGCAAATGAAGAACATGAAAATATGTTTGTTCGATCTAGTACAAGGAAAAGTCAATTTCGATAATTCTGAATGATTGATCGAACTTTTTTGATTTTTATTATTATTGATGTAATAGGATTAAGTCGATATGGATTTCGATTATACAGAATCATTTTTATTTGATTAGCTTTAACAAAAATACATCGTGAACTAAAAACTAATTTTAAAATCGTTTTAGTGCTTCGAAGGGAAGCGCCTTCTAATGAATGTAATCTACTCCCTATTGTCTCTAACAACTTTTTATATTTTGGGTTCGTGTGTCGATTCAAAAACTTTTTTCACTTCATGATAAGATTGATGATGATACAATTTTTCCTTTTTTCGTATTGTGTATACACAAAAGGATGATTGAGATGAAACTTGATTGTTTTATCACGAAGAAATTTTTTATTTTATTTAAACAAAATAAAAAAAAAAACGGCAAAATGAAAACATAAATATTGAATATTGATCTGTGAAGGCATTCTGATTTTTCTGATTACTTATTGATTTGATGTAACAAGAGCAGCACACAGCCTGGATGTATTAAAAAAAATGTACGAGGCAGACAATGAATATTAAATAAGGATTCGATTTTTTTCCAATGGTTGTTATTTAAATTTTAAAAGTTGGAAATGTCTCCCGTGACCTAAATTGGAATTTAAAGCTTTTATATTTAAATCGAATTTCAAACAATTTTGAATACATATTCTAGAATTCGTTTTTCTTCGTAACATTTTAGCGCGTTGTTAATACGAATTTAATAAGGGCGGTGATAGGAAATGAAAGTGAAAATTAGAATGAGGGTCGGCGAAAGAGAAACGAAAATGTTTATACCGTTGTTAAGTTCTATTAAGTTTTATTGATGTTTTGTTGTTTTCTTATGTACGGTGTTCAAGTTGAGTGTTGTTTTATAAAGCAGTAATTGATGTGTATCGATGATACTTGAGACTCGGAAGTGTTGTGTTCGTTGGCACAGATACAAAAAAAATGTTTAGAGACAAAAAGTTTATATTAACAAATAAAAGTCCATCAATATTCATTTCGAAGCAAAATATATTTGTCTATGATTTCGGTTTCCTCCAGTTAGTTTATCTATCTTGAGGGAGCTACAAATAATTTAATTTATATTATTGTCGTAACCATAATGTATCCCACATTTCTATTAAAATTTATATTCGTCTAGAGTACAAACAATAATTAATTCAAATCATATAGTTTAGTTCGTTTCCAAGCATATAGCGAAAATGTATTAATGAGATTTGGCTGTTTATACATGCGGTACCATTTGTTGATAAATCTTAAAGTTTTGGCATGTATGCGGTTTAATAAATTCAAAAGCTTTTATATTCATAATAGTTATTCATATACACAAAATTATTCTAAATGAAAAAGCATTATGCCAGTCTGTTGTGAAAATTAAAATAAGAAAAAACTAGAGAAAAGTTATTTATTCTACTCTATGTACAGTGTAAGGTACATAAACGGAATTTGTGTATGGGCTTACAAATGTAAAGTATTATTTTAAACAAAAACAAATTAAAATTATAATTTAGAATTTAACATTTTAACAAAAGTAAAGTTTACTATTATGTAGCATAATAATAAACAAAGTAGTAACACTAAAGCACAAAAAAATTGTACAAATAAACCGCTGCATTCAGAAAACCTTTTTACTATGCGGTATTTGCAAAAGATTTCTTCAAGCGGACGAAAAACTATCCTCAACTAAAAGTTGGTTTTTATGATTTTTTTTTATTTCAACACACTGAAAAATAATGGAATAACGATGCAAAGCTTTAAAGCACACAAAAAAAACGGAAAGTTATTTTAGTTTTTGATGAAAAGTTTGTTTCAACGAAATTTTGTAATCTAAATTTATTGGATGGTACTTGAAAAAATTGTGCCTTTGGTATAAAGTTGAATAAAGAAACTAGCTTTTTGTAAACTATTTTGATATGATTACTTCCCAGTATTTCTATACAATTTCAAAAAGTTTGTATTACTATTTTGATCATTCAGTACTATGAGGTATAGCATAACAGTAAACACCTGAACTAGAGTGATCAGTATGAAGTTTTAATAATTTTTCAAAAATGTAAATACACAATGCTGTAAAAGATAGCGGAAATTTGACAGCGGAAAATAAGCGATTACGCTACTAGCTGCAAATGGCAGCACAATCACTAAAGAGAAATTATTTTGTTATGTAATTACAAGCGGAAACTTATTATTCATTTTTTTCACTAACTAAAATATGCGAAAATAATAATATCAGCGGAATAAAATATTAAACGTGATCCTTACGGATGACAAATTGATTGATCCCCGAAGTAAAGGAACTCGGTATACAAAATCTTGAAATTTTACAATAGTCCGTATTTCCGCCATTTCTTAACGAATTACGATGAAATTTGGATAGTAGTATTGATTCAGTGCTTATGAAAAATGGTATCGATACATTTTACACGCTATAAATAAATTTTAAAATAGAGGGCACTCGGCTATTTCTTAATTAAATTTTGTTAAATTTGCATCGCATACAGGGACAATTCGATCATCTGGCTTATCAGCACCATCAGCTGAACATATTTTCTGTACTTGAATTAAAATTGATTAGCATTAATTGGAAAAGTTCGTCGATGATTATTGGTAATAATCCGAATTTGTTCCAAAAGACCAAGTATGCCGGGGTAAATTGTTTGACTTGACCCAAGAGCTTTCCCACCATACGAGGGTATTTGATCACCATATGTGTCCTTCCACCTTCTTGAAATATTGGCCTCCCTCTCCAATAATACACGATACGGGATGCCGTTGAGTAAAATTTTCGCTTACTGCTGGGGATCAGGTTCTGTATGCATAAGGAATAGATTTCCTTGTAACTTTTCCTAGTTGAAAATAATTGTTTTTGTGACTTGGTTTAGCTTTGTTAAGAATCGGAGTACGCATTGCGAAAATAGCTGGTGATGAGTAGGAACGTATCAAAATATTTACATCATTCCACAAACTCAACGCTAACTCATCATAAAATACATCAGCAGATGTAAACGGCTTTTAATAGAGACTCGATTATTTTTAAAATCAGTGCTACGTTCGGGAAACGTCATTACGTAATTTTATCTTCTCCACAACCGTCTTGACGCTTTTGGTGGCCATATTCTAGACAACCGGTCACGGAAGCGCAAGGTCTGCTGAAAACATCGCTGCAGTGTATGAGCGTGTACGGGAAACCCCGATTTAGTTAATTTTTCATCGTTTACAATTTTTCATCGTTTTGCGTCGGAACTTGGGAGCTGCACCCGTATAAAACTGACACAGGAGCTTAAGGAAAACGACCATAGAATTTGCCGTGTTTTCGCTGATTGGCCTCTAGAGCAACTGAAATTTGAACAAAATCTCTATAAAAAAATATCTGTAGCGATGGGGCCTATCTTTGGTTGAACAGATATGAACTAAATTGTTCTATCTTGAGTAAATAAACACTAACTACAGTAAAACCTCGATTTAATGGACTAATTGGGGGAGTCCGTTAAATCCGAATGTCCGCCAAATCCGAATGTTTTTAAATTTAATCGACTATAGATTTTGTATTTGTTCTGGAATATGGCCACCTAGGACAGAACTCGTTTATCTCTTAACCGATTATGAAGGGGTTTTGTTTGTTGGATGAAAATGAGATTCATAAACAATTTTTGGAAGAAGTTCTGGAATATGGCTATCTGGGAAGGAGCTCAGGCATTTCTTAGCTGATTATTGAGTGCTGCGGATTGAGTGTGTTGGATGGAAATGGGATTCTTGAATTGTTATTGAATGAATTTCTGGAATATGGCCACCTGGTACGGGACGCGATCATGTTATTCTTAAATGATTTTTGGAAGAAGTTCTGGAATATGGCCACCTGCGACTGAACTTGACGAATTCTTAACTGATTATGATGAGATTGGGCATGTTGGACAGAAATGGTATCATTAAATGATTTATGGAAGAAATTTTAGAATATGGCCACCTGGGACGGAACTCGTTCAATTCTTAACCGATTATGATGGGATTGGGTATGCTGGATGGAAATTAAATTCTTAAATGATTTTTGGAAGAAATTCTGGAATATGGCCAAAAGTCGTTTAAAAATACCATGTCCATCCAACATACCTAATCCCATCATAATCGTTTAAGAATTGGTCGAGATCCGTCCCAGATGGGCATATTCCAGAATTTCAACCCAAAATCGTTTAAGAATCCCATTTCCATCCAACATACCCAATCCCATCATAATCGATAACTGACAAATGGAAAATGAAACAATTGTCCGTTAAATCGAGCGTCCGTTAAATCGAGGTCCGTTAAATCGAGGGTTTACTGTAATGGATTTACTAGGTGTCTGTAACAGAGCCAAGTATCATATCTAACTAACCTTTCTTATCCTACGATTTTGCGAACTGTAAAAAGAGTGTACGGGGCAGTCCCAATCAATCAGTGGTTAACACTTTTGCGTTTCGATCGGTAGGTACGGGGCTCGAATCCCAATACGACGAGCATGATGCAATAAGGTATTTTGCGCTGTAAGAGTGTATAACTTAGGGACCGACCCGTCTGCCATGTATTTTCTGCACATTGCTTCTGGTTCCGACTGAAGTTGTTGTGGTTCCGGCTGAAAGCTTATATGTTCCACAACCACCAAAATCACATTGTGTTCATTTTGAAAATTTCAAATGGTTCCGGGTAACATAGTTGATTTGATTCCGGCTGGCATGGTTTCGGCTTATATGGTTCTAATGATGCCCAGAGGAAGCAGGGTTACCATCGGTATCCAGGAAAACCCCGGAAATCAAAATTCCGAAAATCAAAGTTTTTAATCTTCAATCAATTTTCTTGATACATTCTGTGATACAAAACTTTGTAGACATCGAAATTATCTCTTTTAATAATTAAAAAATTCTTCAAAATTTTAAGTGATCTTGCATCATCGATTTGGCGTTTCGTGGTATTAATGCATCTGGTGTTTCAGTTTTGTTCGGTTCGGTTATTACCATCACATCTACGTCACAGCTTTTCGGGACTAATTGACTTGAGCTTCTAAACAAAATTTTATGATCTTGTCAGTTCGTGATTATACAACTGAATCGCGAAGAAATGTTCCCACATATTGACGGTTGGCTTACTGGCAAAAACAACCTCAAACTTGCATGTTGTCAGTAGAGTTTTAGGACTCACACCCGCCTCTCAGTTGAAGGTCGAATTTAGCCGAACGTACTCCGATTCATTATCTACGAATGGGAATGGGACCTATTATTTCCTGCTCTGTACCAGAGATTTACCTCAATGAAACGATGTTACCGTTGTAACATTTGCTGGTGATACAGCACTTCACTCAGTAGGAGACACTATCGAGGAATTGGCAACGAAACTTCAATAAACATGTGATCATATCATAAAATGGACAAAAATATGGCATATCGGGGTCAATGAATCGAAACCCATGCAAGCGAATTTCATAAAAAGTTTGGAATTGACAACCGAAAATAAATTGCTATTATATCAGCAGGTGCAAAAGCCTGTATGGGAGTTACGGAATACAGCTTTGGGGCTGTACAAAGAAAACCAACACCAAAATAATACAAAACAAAGTGCTACGTGGTATAGTTAACGCTCCGTGGTACAGTAGGAATTTAAGAATCACGAGCTTTATAAGGACCTAAATATCCAGACAGTACAAGAAGAAATAAAAAAAAAAGGTTGCAGTAATCCATGGACAACGTATATTTATCAACATATAAATGAAGAGCTTCGTGGTATATTGGACACTTCACATGGATTTAATGGATGAAGGACACCACTGCAAAGACATTACTTCAGTGAATAACCTATAAATGGAGCTGGTTAATGGGCCTCTTCTCATACACAAGTGACTAAATCAAGAAAGAAAAATTACTAGATGAATTGTATTCAGTTGTAATAATTTAAATATAAAAAAAATATAGTTTAGATAATTTAATATTGTACGTAAGTACAAGGTAAATCTTTTGCGGAGGCTGAAACAAATATTGATCCTAACAGCGACAATCGTGTTCCTGGATTTTTTTTCATTTTTGCAGATCATTACATTGATTGATTTTTCATCACCGGACGGTTGAAGATTATGTAAGCTATACCGCTTTTTTTTAAATTTTTGAACCATCCACAATAAGCGGAATATTCGGTTGTCGAGGTAATGGGTGTCTTTTCTTTTATTTGGTTGGAAAGTTCAAGCGCTTTGTATTTAATAGAATTAATATCTGCCGGTATTCTAATTTTATCGTTATACTCTAGCCAAATAATTAAAGCATTTTCAACCGATTCCATAATATAATCTCGTTTATAAGTTGACAAATTTTCACTCACTGTTGTTCGGCGAGTGGAACAATGAGTGAAAAATTTTCACTCACTTTTACGAATAGAATCTTCTTCCACCAGCTTTATTGTGCTTACAATCGACTCATTCAATTCATACTCTTTTGGTAAGTATCGCTTTCTTTGCTGTTGTTGACATGGTAGGTCTATAAAAATTGTACGTTAATTAAGTTAAAATGAAATTTACTATTGTAAAATTTACTAATATAAATTACAAAATTTTCCGATATTATGTTTAGGTGGTAGAAGAAATAAAGAAGTTTCGTTTTCAAGCGTTCGGTTCATGTATGAAACACAACTGAAGGGGAATTCTCCGTTCCAACCATTTTCAATTTTGACATTTCCGGAGTGGGTCTTATGGAGTAAAATACAAAAATGAAATGACAGCATTTAAAACACGTTCAGCATCGAAATATTAGTACTTTTTAATATTAGAACTTTTTTTTTAATTTTGTTAAAGCGATATCTCGTAAATTGAGTACCGTGTAAATCGAGGGATCGGTGTTCGTACAAAAATGATTTTTTTAAATTAAATATTAACGCGGCCCTCGGGGAATTAACCACTTCACTTGTGATATTTGCCAGAAAACGTAGGGGTTGTTTGAAGGCCATAATCAAATAATTCTAGGGATGTCGAAGGTTATGCCTATTCAAATCAGTGAATGCTGTCGCATAATCCTAGCTCAATATATATATCGTCAGTTTTTACTCTGTAACTTCTAAGTTTTAGTGCACCTGTGCATTCGACCATTTGATTCTATCAAGACTATCGTGGCCATACATAGGCCAATTATATCTCAATAAATACTCGTGAAAGGTCTCCTCGATTCTGGTAGTTCCCTGGGAATTTGGAATTGGGGAAAGATTTTATATGTAATTTCTGTTCAAATATATTTTTTCCGGCCTACTGACGAAAAAAGTTCCATGTAAATATTTATAAATTGGGAATAATTTTTCCATACCTTAATTGGTAGGGAAAATTATTCCCAAGTTAATTTTGTTTGAAAAAAATTAACACTAGTTTTTTACTTCAGTAAGCCAGAAAAAAAAATATTTGAACTGAAATTACAAATAAAATCTTTCACCAATTCTCTATTCCCGGGGAATTGCAAGAATAGTGCCACTGTATTAGTGGTCTTTAATTTTAATTGAAATTAATTTGGTTTATTATTTAATATTTCGTAACGAATTTTTGGGTTGAGGGTGCCTCGTAAATAACCACATGCTGTCCATGAAATACGAGTATCCACAAAAATTAACAGTTTGGTGTGGTTTATGGTCTGAAAGTGTTGGACCATCTTTTTTTGAAAATGAAATTATCATTGCATACAACGGAGACTGCTAGGGACACGTGATTACTGATTTTTTGTGGCATGAAGCCTTGATATCTAGAAATTAATTTATTTAAAATAGAAATTTTGAGAGACGGTAGCTTTGAAGTTTGATATAAAATACCTGTTTAAATAATTACTGTTAATGGGAACTGCTACAAATTGATTGCTGGGAGATTTTACTTCGATTAAAAAAAAACTAAAAATCAAAAATTTTGTACAGGGCCACGTGCTTTTGCCAATTTTATTTTCTTCATATTAAATAAGGCTGTTTTTCTTTATAAATCCCGGTTTTTAGGAAATCCCGGTTTGAATTTTTAAAATTTAGCATGTGGGAAAATTGGTCTCTTAAATGCTTTTTTGAGAAAATTCAAAACTGAGTTTGCGATAAAGTTCTAGAAAACGGGTAATAGGGATAATAAGATTTTGATATAAGCCGATTTTGTTGAAATTCTACATGTACGATGGAAATGGATTTTTAAAATGATTTTTTGATAAAGTTCTGAAATATGGCCATTGCTATGGAACTAGGCCATTTTTTAACTGATTTAGTTGAAATTCGACATGTGGGTCCTAAATGGGATTCAAAAAATGCGTTTTTGATAAAATTCTGGATTAAGGCGGTAGGGATGAAGCCTGGCCATTTCTTAACCGATTATGTCGAAAAACGACATGTGGGATCTAAAGGGGATTTTAAAATGATGTTTGATAAAGTTCTGGAATATTATCATTAGGGATGGAACAAGGCTATTTCTTAATCGATTTTGTTGAAATTCGTCATGTGCGATGGAATTGGGGTTCTTAAATGATTTTTTGATAAAGCTGTGGAATATGGTCAATAGAGATGGAATTAGGCCATTTATTAGCCGATTATGTTTAAATTTGACACGGTCTAAATGGGATTATTAAATGAAATTTTGATAAAGCTTTGCGTATCTATAAGACAAAAAAGGCGATATATTTTAATACTTAGTCAAAAAATCATGTTATAATTTATTTCCATCACACATGTCGAATTTTTTCATAATTTTTCTAGAAATAGCCAAGTTCTGTCGCTAATGGCCATCTTCTAGAGCTTTAGCAAAAAATCATTTTAGAATCCCATTTAGACCTTACTTGTAGAGTTTTAACATAATCAATAAAGAAATGGTAAAGTTCCATCACTATTTTATTCTGTTTTTTCCGACTCCGATAAAATAGCACCAACTCTACGAAACCGACTCCCGCGTCTGATTTCTCAGCCTTGGTCTTTGGTTCTGCCGGCCAGAATTAATAAAAAATATTTTTTTCAAAATCAAGACTTTAGAACTGGAAGAAAAGAAAACCGGGATTTTGAAAACCGGATTTTTGAAAACCAGGATTTCGTAGTACACCCATTAAATACCCGTGTTGAATTGCGAATATGCGTGCCGAATAAAATTTGACCATTTTGAAAGCCTTCATGTCGAGATATTTCCATTGACACCACCACCGAGTCTCTAAGACACTAGAAGTCAATTTATTTATTGTAAAATAGAAATTTCGAGTGACGTAGCTGAATAAATAATTACCGTCAAATAAAATGACTTTCTTGTCTTGTTTAAAAAAAAACAATTAAAAATAGAACAGGCTATTAAAAATTAAAATAACACTTACTATTTATTACAAAGTCGAATTTAAAACTATTCTGAACCATTAATATTGGTGCTTACCTGAAATGAAAAGTTAAAGATACAAAATTAATATTATTGTTTACTTTTAAAATATTAAAGAATTAAAATACAAACATAATAACCACAGAAGATACAGTACGAGGAAATTAGCTACACAATTCCAAATCTTTCAGTAATGAACAGAATTCTCCGAATTAAAAAAATCAAAAATTCTAGCAAACACTCTGTTTGGTTTAAATCAAAAAATTATTTCTTACAACCAACTTGTTACGATAATCGATTACCTCGGAATTTATTAAAACATTCGTTCTTTCGCATTGCACAGCATCCAAAATTAAAACACACAATACATCTACCGGGTACGTGTATCAACCAATCTAATTTATTTCTATATACGAAACAAACATATCTAATGTTGTGTACCGTAAAATATAAATATTTATGATTGACATCAAAATAATATCCCGATATCAATCATCGAGATATTCTCGCATCCGTCTATTTTTATGTACATACTTATCCATCCTACGGTCGCCCCCCAAAAACAACAAAAATTATGTATTCCATTTTTAATGTACTCGTATATAGAAGCGATTTTGACGAGGCCAAAATCAAAAAGCTCATGAAAAATCATAACAGAGTTACGTAACGAAAAAATATTTTTTTTTGTGCAGACAATACCAACAAACTTAATCAAAATGTCAACAAACATGAAAATAATTTAATTCTTCTCAGAGCTTTCCACTCGCCATCGCCATTCCACCCCCGAACCGTGTATCGTTGCTTTATGTTTTATATTTATTTTTATTGTATATCCGTTTTCTATTTATATTTATTTGCGAATTAGGAAAAGTAAATAAATAATCTGGGAAAATTTTTATTTTATTGTATATTTTTAGAAAATTCTTAAAAGCAAAATTTAATTATTTATACATGAGGATGTAGTAAGCAGTGGAGGGTGAATCGTTTTAATTTTTGAAGTAACAGATTTTAATAGAAAATGAAAAGTGACAGGCGATCGTTGTACTCAAAACATTCTAAAGTTTAGGTAAGATAACTCGTAGACGTGCATTCAAATCAAATTTAATTGAATTCTTTAAAAATATATTTATTTTTAGAAATTTGGACGAATGGTAATAATATAAGTAAAGCACATGACCGAAACTAAATTTTTTATCATGAAAGCAGCGTGAAGGCGTATAACTAATGATCGGATTAGATAGATTAGATAGATTAGATAGATTAGATAGATTAGATAGATTAGATAGATTAGATAGATTAGATAGATTAGATAGATTAGATAGATTAGATAGATTAGATAGATTAGATAGATTAGATAGATTAGATAGATTAGATAGATTAGATAGATTAGATAGATTAGATAGATTAGATAGATTAGATAGATTAGATAGATTAGATAGATTAGATAGATTAGATAGATTAGATAGATTAGATAGATTAGATAGATTAGATAGATTAGATAGATTAGATAGATTAGATAGATTAGATAGATTAGATAGATTAGATAGATTAGACAGATTAGATAGATTAGATAGATTAGATAGATTAGATAGATTAGATAGATTAGATAGATTAGATAGATTAGATAGATTAGATAGATTAGATAGATTAGATAGATTAGATAGATTAGATAGATTAGATAGATTAGATAGATTAGATAGATTAGATAGATTAGATAGATTAGATAGATTAGATAGATTAGATAGATTAGATAGATTAGATAGATTAGATAGATTAGATAGATTAGATAGATTAGATAGATTAGATAGATTAGATAGATTAGATAGATTAGATAGATTAGATAGATTAGATAGATTAGATAGATTAGATAGATTAGATAGATTAGATAGATTAGATAGATTAGATAGATTAGATAGATTAGATAGATTAGATAGATTTTAGATTTATATTATTGCTTGCTTCGTATTTTAGCAATAAATTTGAAGTTTCATGGTGTATATAAAAATTTATCTTTCTTTAATCTTTGATTGAAATCTCACTTAAGACTTGTGATAACAAGACACTTGCTTGTTGTCACAAGTATTAAGTGAGATTTCTGACGTTAGCAAAACAGTATTTCAAATTTCAAAGTTCCGCTTGGAAGCTGATGTTTTCGATATATTTTCGCGCTTCTTGTGCCAGAGATATTTAGCCGTGAGTCTGGAATAAAAGTTTACGATTGATCCAAGGAGCTTGAAACCAAGATTAGGGAAATTGACTCACACGTCCAAGTTCATTCCACACAAACTATTAGAGACGGCTAACTGAATGAAATGTTTTCAACACAACTAGTTGCCAGTCAAGAGGGGTTTTTAAAATTCCGACATTCCACAGCGAAGCGTCATTTGAGAATTTTAAATAATTTCAAGCGGCAGTAAAGCACAATGGTTGGACCGGGTAGGAGCAACTCAATGCGTTTATTTTGGTTCTTCGAGGGAAAACCGCATATGTTTTGAAATGTGTATCCGTAACAAAACCGACTTATGAGCGGACTATGTATTATAAAAGTTAAGGCGGATTCAATGTTCCGTTCGTTCCTTCATAATATTTTTTTTAAATCAATCCCAGTTGCTGAAAAAATTACACAAGAAAAAAAGACGTAATTTTTAACCAACGAAATTGGAGAGAAACAAGGAAGGAACGAAAGAACGCTGCGCTGAATCCGTCTTTATGACTCCAAAGCAAACGACAAATAAGTAGCAGGAGCCTGCAAAACCCAGAATGAGAGGTAACGAAATTAGCGTGTCAAACTTACGTTAATACACAGATCAGTTGAACTGACTAACAGAGGACGCGTTTATGAGTGCCGACGACCAGCTGATACTTCATTTGAGAACCAGCAGTAGAGACAAAACCATGAATGAAGTATTGGCATTGGCTTTAGAATATGACATAGCTAGAGCAGGATATTGCAGAGATAAAATAGACGATAAGAGAGGAGTTGAGGCAACTAAACAAAGCGGTTGGAGTATCAGAAAAGTACAACAGTCAAGTGCAGAGGGAAGCAAGTGGCAGAGGTAGATATGACAACAACAACTTCATCGCCAAAGTCAAGCAACAATTGCTTGGGTTAGTATAAATTTGGGTGACCGTTTGGAAGCATCATAGTAGAAAAAGTGAACAAATGAAATGGAACGAAGCTTCCCCTCCCGGCATGCCAGTATACCTCTTACTCTGCAGCTCTGGGAATTGGCTAGGATATTTATTGGACCGATCATTCATTAATTCAAAGTTACACTGATGATTACAGAAGAAATAACAACACAAACCGGTAAAATTAAATATCGACCCTTCGCTTCGTACGCGGACACGAATCGGGAATTGGTAAATCAAGGGAAGAGATAAAAGCTGTAACCCTCAACAGAATAAGATGAACAAGCCCTGTAAGATGCCCTATGTTAGCTATAAATTGGAGTTATAGGAAAAAACTGAAATGTGCAGAGCCACGTAACATACAAAGTATAAATAAGTAGATGCTTCAGGTGCGGGGAGTTTAGCTCAATATGTCGGTGACTGTTGGCAACGATAAAATGATAGTTGTTCGGCAGTTGGACTCCCAACATATAGACAAAATGAAAACTGGTGAGAGGAACGATGACAGACAGATTACTATCAAAAGTATCGGGAAATATAGATTAACGGCGACAGCAATAAATGGGAAATTGCCATACAGCAGGACACGAAACGTTTGTGGATGTCTCGGAGCAACATTTGGGAATTAATAAAACCTGGGATTAACATAGGATACTGGTTTTATTGGGTCAATTGTGGCAAGGACATTGAAGATTGGTGCGAAAGTGTGTGAATTATGTGCTGCAAGTTTCGTATAAGAAATTCGGGTGCTGGCCATAACCTATTTACCCCTTTGTTTTTTTATTTAAATTGTTGATGTAACATGTACAGTTTTTCATGATCTAAAGGTAGCTTGTCCGTACTTTATACTCCTCATATAATGGTAACAATTGGTTCTACCATTTTCCTATTGGGTGTGGTGCATCCCCATTTCTGCATTGTTAGAATTTCAAAAATTATAGATGCGGTAAATTGCCTTACTACACTTTGCTGCTACACTGCCGATTCTGCAGGTTTGAATTTGAAAGTGACTATGAGCAGCTATACTGATCGCTGTGTCTTCTTTTCCTTTCGTATCTCGGACTAGTTTTTATAAATCATTACTTGTTCGACTTGACTCTATGTTTTCAAATATGAACAATTTAATGCTGACTGAAGTCATGCCGTCATGTGGTATCTAACCAAATATTTGAAACTTCCTTGAACATGTTAGATGTTACTTCGGTTCATGCTAGAACTGTTCATATGATCCAGCTTTTTTGGTGGCGCCTGTTTGCGCTGAATTATCGTTATCTTTTTGATCCTAATGCTAGTTAGAAATTTTGTTACAGGTCCCATCATGCTGGTTTTCGTGTGTGGGCTGGTATTAGACAAAACTACACCACATTTTTCGTGTTTTTGTTAAAATTAACACTGGTAATACTGGCGGTACTGTAATTTTTTACAAATTATTTACAACAAGTATGTGAAGTTAGTCCAGTTTTTTATCTCAGAAAAAAAAATTAAAATTCCTCAAACAATACTATTTCAACTCATCTCAGTTTTTTCAATTTAAACTTGTATAAGACGGAACTTTTGTTTTTAAATTTTGTTCTCAACAATAAAATATCGATCCCAGATTTTTTCATTTAATTGTTGTTTTGTACTCTCCTAGAAATATGATTGGCCGGAAATGATTCTTTATGTTTCGAATAAGCCATGGTACGGACTAACTGTGACTAGTCGGACAGTACCTGTCCATGGCTTACTCGAAACATAAAGAATCATTTCCGGCAAATCATATTTCTAGGCGAGTACAAAACAACAATTAAATGAAAAAATCTGGGATGGATATTTTATTGTTAAGGAAAAAATTTAAAAACAAAATTTCCGTCTTATACAAGTTTAAATTGAAAAAACTAGGATGAGATGAAATAGTATTGCTTGAGGATTTATTTTTTCTGAGATGGAAAACTGGGCTTACTTCACATGCTTACATATTGGCATAGCGCAACCTCTAAAAAATTACCCCTTAGGGGTTAAATTTTTTAAAAACCATATTTTTTGTCACACCACGCTTTTTGTAAATTCTTATTGCATAGTGCTGGGGTTGGCACTGGAATTATTTTACAAACTAATAACATTAAAATGGCATAATTAAACTGGGGGCAACCGTTTAAAATTATTGTATCAAGCTGTAAACTACAATATATTGGTATGAATTGTATTACTGAAATCTGCCCCTAAAAAGTGAAGCTCTTTAAAACAATATTTCCTGTAAAGGCCATGGACTTGCTATAAATGTAATAACCCACCCACAATTAAGATGAAACAGGTCGAACAAAATGGATCGAGCATCCTTCCTGTGCTAGAAATAGATATACCCCTGAATTTATTACTACAGCCCAAACCGATCGATCGAAAAATTGAACCCCATTTTAAGGGGATTGAGCTATGCCAATATGTTGTAATTAATTTGTAGAATATTACAGTACCAACCTCAGTACGATACAACAAATATTAACTGAAATGCCAAAAGCATGGTGTAACGAAAAATATGGTTTTTGAAGAGTTGCACCCCTTAGGGGTAGTTTTTGGAAAAATTCGTACAAAAATACGAAAAGTGTGGTGTAGCTTTCTTTGTCTAATACCAGCCCACATACGAATTGCAGCATAGCGAGACCTGTAAAAAAATTTCTAACTGTGTATCAAATTTGTATTTAATTTGAAAAAAAATCCAGTGGTGCAGCATTAGAGTCATATTATCTTTATTCATTTTCAGTGCAATCGTGCTGCTATTGCTACTTAAATGTAGGACTTCTTGTGTTAATTTGCATATGCGTGTGCCCTTACCAGTCAGGTAGGTGTTGTATTCATTCAGTTTTACAGTTTATTTTATGACACTCGATTCTGGCCATCTAAAGCGTTATTTTAGCCAACCAATAATAATAATTGTTAGACCTCGGTCTAACCGTAAACGCTTAAACCACAAACTTTATGCACAACCTAAACACCCACATTTTCATAATGTTGTTTCATATCGTAAAAGTTTAAGATAAATAGAGATCATTTTCTAGCCTATTATCACAAATTAAAAATTCTAAATGGAGAAAATTAGAAAGAATTAATTCTAAAGGTAATTTACGGCCCATAATATATAATCATTAAGGATAATAAGGGTTTTGTATTCGTAAGGTATACGTGCGCGGTCGGAATGGCATTTAGAATTTTTTTAGGTCACAAATTAATCGAGATGATGATAGATTTGTATCTCTCCAGGAAAACCTATCTATCCCACATTTTATATAGGTATAGATAACAATTTAAATCCCTATAGATAAATTCGAAATACGTGTTCTATCGAAATTTTTTTCATAGTAAAGAGATGATATTAAAGATACATTGCCCTATACGTGAAATGGGGGGGAAATACCTTCTTCAACAATTCCTTCGTCTTTTATAGTATACAATAAAACTTAAGCAACATTTTTTTAAGACGATCATATTGTCTGTCATCATCATCAACAACATCATCATCATCATCATCATCATCATCATTGTGTGTGTATATATAGGTACTGTGTACTACAAAACAATACAAGAATATTTCTTCAGGATAAACAAGTAAATAGATGTTGAATATAGGAAAATATTTCCATCTATTTAGAAAATTGTATGTAAAGCAGATCCCCATAATAATAGGAAAACCACTTATCCATAATTGAAATGAAAAATGAGCAATACAAGGAATGAGATGAAAACTATATTGTGTCTAAAAATAGAACAATGTAGTAAACGATAATTTTAGAAAACTTTTTTTTTTTTTTTTCAAGTGCCGATCTGAGTGTTGGAACAAAAAAATTCTATTTAATTTAAAATTTCTATTTAAATTTAATATGTTTTTGGGGGGGTTAGCATAAAGATTAGTAGGGTGGTGAAGCTTAATTGAGATACGATATGATGTCCTAAATATCAAAATAGTGCGGTTGTATCGCATGAGCATATTCGGAAAAGGAAATGGATAATGTACGGAAGTTTAAGGCGCATTGTTTTACAGTAGAACAGTTTTATGAATTCATTCTAGTATATAGCCCAACGGTAAAAGGATTTGGCATTTCGTTTCTCAGTTTGCTCGAACAAGTATGTACATACAAAATTAATAATTGCATGCAAAAATCATACACAGGACATATTAATATTGCATATGGTTAGCTGTTTTAAAGCGCAGATCAATCTATGCTAAATAAACTTGCTTACTAGTTAATAAAATAATTACGCCACGCTTGTTAAGCCAACGGCCTAGTTTGATTCAATTTAAAGAACCTGCGGTTTTATTTCAATCAAACCGGATAAATTCATAGTACCAAGGCCAACTGAGTTCCATACTATTCGTTTAATTGAGAAAGATCTGCGTTCCATCCAATTCACTCATTTTTCAAAATCACACTCGGAATTAATTTTGAAATCATATGGTTAACATACAGGCGGGGATTTATCTCAATCAATTAAAAAATGTCTTTGGTCCACTTTAACTGACAATTTTCCAAAGGCATGTTTGGCAGTTATATTTAATTCCTATTTTCATTATGAAATTAAAGTTCCCCTTCCATTTAGAAATGATTTAGTTTTATTAGGACAGCTCCCACACGAAACATCCAGAAACAGAGTGCGCCGTGATGGAAGATTACGCAAAATGGTGCAATATCACGCAACATGGTGCAACGTCATGCAACATGGTTATAACATTATCCAGCATGACATATCACGCAACATGACTCAAAAGAAGAGCCTCACAAGACCATCCTTTCACCCTTAACAAATTTTATCAAATCTATTCGAGCCGAAAAAAACTTAAAAAAGGAATCCTGTCTTCGGCCAAAAACCGACCAACCGACCAAATGTCACAGTGGTGAAAGCTTTGGCGTTTGGATCGGGAGGTACTGGGTTCGAAAACCGATAGGGGTTGGATGCAAAAGGAAATTTTCATCAATAGATTACGATCTGTGATTAAAATGAACACAATTTCGACTCCCTATCGGCGTGCAAAATTCATGAGCCGATCCATCTTCCATGTCCAGTATAGGCTGGTATGGAGCTAGGCAATGCCCAGATAGTAACCTAAATCGACCTTATAGCCGTACGAAATACGGACTCACAGGAATCAATTCCACAAAATGGGGAGCCCCACTGGAGAACTCCCTAAACAATTTGTACCACCAGTAAAATCGTATTAGATAAAAAAAAACAAAAAAATACCCATTGCAATCGATTTCTGGTCTCGACTTCTTCAAAGTGGAAAACAAGCTAATTTGTTCATGAACACATAAACGAACAAAAACACCCTATTGAAGTTAGCCAAAACGGTTAGCCGAAAAATGTCGATAATGCAGATTCAAACTTTATGTCAAAAAGTAATTACTGATATCAGAATTTTTTTTTGCTGTTCTTAAAAACAACTAGAAAGATTAAAACTAAAATACCAAACCACATATTTGTAAGTCTTTAATATTTGGGGAGGTAAGATGTGAAATGCATCTATAGTAAAAAGTTTGGAAAATATTTTAAATGGAGTGCATTATTAATGAAAAACGTCAGGTCAACAATATTTATTTGGGGAGTCCCGGGAAAACACGTTTAAATATATCACACACAAAAAATTGTAAAATTCCGGCAAAATTCGTTCCAATATATCGCACACACTAATATTGTAAGTTTCTGAAAAGGCCATTCAAAGTGTCATGGCTGAAAAAACATTCAAAGCAAGGTACTGACGGCCACACACCTAGAAAAAAAAATCAGTTCAATTTTCATGTGGGGAGTCCGGAAAAGTTCGTTTCAAAGTGTCGTGGCCGTAAAAGGGTATAAATGATAGGTTTAAGTTATTGTTACCCTATAAAAAAGTTCTCGTAATTTTTTTAGTGGGGAGTCTGGGAAAACTCATTTAAATATATCGCGCACACAAAATTTGAAAATTTCTAAAAAGTGTTATGGCTGGAAAAGCATTAAAATAAAAAGACTTTGTGATTAAGATCACACATGGATAAAAATTCTGGCCTATCTTAATGTGAGGAGTTTAGAAAATTCGTATGAGCATATCGCACGCTAGAGGAAATATCACTAAAACCACATTCAAATGAATGATTTTACTAATATTTCCCCTAGCAAAAACCTTCAGCTAAATTTTGATGTAGCGAGTCCGGGAAAAGTCGTTTAAGTATATCGCACACACAAAATTTGAAAACTTCTAAAAAATTCGTTTAAAGTGTCATGGCTGGAAAAAGATTGAAATGGAAGGTTTCACTGATGATAAACTCTTGAAGAAATTTCAGGTTAATTTTCCTGTGAAGAGTCCGGGAAATCTCGTTTGAATATATCGCACACACAAAATTTGAAGCTTCTAACAATTGAACGTTTAAATTTTCTTGGTCGGCAAAGAATTTAAATGAAAGCTCTTAGTGATGGTGTTCCTGGTAGAGAAATCCACAGAAAAACCGAACCAAAAATGCTGTTTAAATAAGAAAAAATGGCAGTCGAAGAATATCGACACTGCAGGTAGAAATTCCACGTCGAAAAGTAATATTTTTATATTAGAAATTATGATTTTGTTCTTTATAAACATCATTACCAAGAATTTTCATTTTAATCATTCATCAGTTGGGACTTTAATTAACGTTAATTATTAAGAACTTTTCAAATTTTGTATGTATGATATATTCAAACGAGTTTTCCCGTGCTTTCCACATATAAGAAGTAACTATAACGAAAACCTTTCATTTGAATTATTCGTTAGGCATGACAAATGTTAAATTTTTAGCTATTACCAAATTTCGTTTGTATGATATATTGAAACCAGTTTTCCCAGGTTTTCAACATGAAGAGTGGCCTGCGATTTTTACCAGAAGTCAGTAGGGTTCTAGATACAATGCATGTCCTAAATTCTTTTTGTTTTGTGAATCAAAGTGATCAAAACAATTTATTTTCAAGTAAAACTTTTACAACTTTTTTTATGGGACCATAAGTGTCAAACTTAGACACATTTTACTTACATAAACTTACAATTATTCCCGCATCATTATATTAGATAGATATATTGGACGGTGGCGAGCAACGTGAACTTAACCCGCTCAACTGAAAAATTCAAAACATGAGTTAAACTCGAAATACTATAAAATATTTTGGGCTATTGGAAGTTTTAAGGAATCGTTTACGACTTGTTCCAATGCCATGTTTTAGTGTTATTACCTGTATAAGACGAATAGCAGGCTAAACTCGAAATATTTTAATATATATTGGTAAAAAACTTCCAAGTTTTTGCGAATCGTTTACGACTTTTTTAATTGCATATGGATTATTGTTATTACCTGTATAAGACGAATACTGAGCTACCCTTAAAATATTTTGCCGTATTGGAAGTTTCCACAAATAGTTTACGATTTGTTGCAACTGCATGTGTATTAGTGGTATTACCTGGGTAAGATGAACAACGTGGTAAACTCGGAATATTTTAAAATATTTTGGCTTATTGGAAGTTTTTAATAATAGTGTACGACTTGTTTCAATTGCATATTTATTAGTGTTATAACCTGTATAAGACAAACTCTGTGTTTAACTGGAAATATTTTGGCATATTGGAACTTTTTACGAATCGTTTACGACTTGTTTCAAGTGCATATGTATGTATTAGTGTTATTACCTGTATAAGACGAACCCTTGGTTTAACTGGAACTATGTTTAAATATTTTAGCGTATTGGAAGTTTTTAATAATCGTTTACGATTTGTTTCCGTTGAATATCTATTAGTGTTATATAAGACGAAAACAACACTCGGAAAGTTTTAAAATATTTTGGTGTATTGGAAATTTGTACAAATCGTTGACGACTGATGAGTAAACATTTTAAAATATTTTATCGCATACGACGTGTTTCAATTGCATATGTATTAGTGTTATTACCTGTATAAGGGGAAACATTGGCTAATCTCGGAATTATTTAAAATATTTGGGCGTATTGGAAGTTTGCACGAATCGTTAACGACTTGTTTCAATTTCATATGGACTAGTGTTGTTACCTGTATAAGGCGAACTCCGACCTAAACTCGGCATACCCCATGTAAGTCCGTTAATTTTATAAAAATTAACACGAAAAAGTCCGAAAATGGAAATTCTGTGGAGCGAATCCTGGAGATACAGCACATAGCCACATACATGGGCAATAGATTAAAGGTGTCAAAAAACGTTGCGCCATATATGTAAAAATTTCCAGGATTGGTCTATAAAGCCTAAAACCAGTGGTTACTTAAGAAGATCGATGATCTAATGCAGTGGTAAGGGATTAACTAACTTATTTGAACTTTGAAACGTTGGAGGAATTCTATGTTTAATTTGGCCAAAAAACCGTTTATTTTTGAATAAATAAATGTTTCTAGTCACGCTTCGAGAATCTTTTCAAAATACATTTAATTTTAAGATACCACCATATTCAACCAATGTAGTGAAGACGTATTCGTCAATAATTCTTCATCTCAATTTAAATTTAGCACCCAAAGCAGCAGGTTAGCAAGGATCATTTGGTAAACTGATATTGAACACTCAGCTTTCAATACGATTTTCCAATCCGTAAAAAAGTCTTAAATAAACGACATGTGAGAGGGTTATACCATCTTGTTAGATGTAGGCTGCTAAGGTGTTTCATAATGTGTCTTTAAAGCAAGATATCATGAAACCAAAAGCTGGTCCAATGATGATCCAATGGCCTGCTCTTTTCTATAGCTGTCGCAATAAGCGAGTGTCAAAAACTTTTTACCTCATTTTGTTGAGCAAGCCTGTAGTTTAAGTAGGTAGTTTAAGTGGACCGGTTAAGGCAGTATGATTGTGTGTTGCAATGCTGAATAAACCACCCCTATAGTAGGTTTCAATATCGTAGCTTGCCTAGTCTGAAAGTAGTGTACTTTTCATTAGTATTTCAGCACAGAATCAGGTACGTAATCTAGATCGCCACTCACATCAATCATTGAATATACTCAAGCCACCATCGGAAATGTGCAATGTAGTATCATCTTCCATTAAATGATTTATGGAATTAGTGCCTTCCGGCTATCTGGTCCAAGGGAATGAGGACGAATGAATTTTGCCCCATGAATTGCCGAATGTCTTTAAGCATTTTATGCAAATGTTACTTACTTTCTTTAGTTCTCTTCAACATGCAGAAGAATGGAACTAGAATGATTTAAAACAAAATCCAGAAAAAATTTAGTAGTTCTACATGCTACTGAAGTTAGCAGTGTTGAAATATAATAGAATAGTTTAGACCTTGCTGTGGTTATTAAAGATAACCAAACCAATCCATGGTTTTATATACAAAAGACTGCCCCACATAAAATTATTTTTATTGAAAATACCATAAACGTAATCTAGGTCAGATCAAGCAAAAATAATCATATATTAACACAAAAGAAAATCCTTTTTCAATTTCAGAACTTTATATTCTTTTGTGTGGGTGTGTTGTTGCTGTTGCCTTAAATATGAAACAGGCACATTATATATTCATGAGCAAAACACACACAAACCGTATAAATTCCAGTACAGAACTGAGATGAGGAACAAAACAAAAAAATTAATACACTGATGTATGTACATAAGGATGATCCTGTTTGGTTTTATATACTCCTTTGTATACATATAATTCGGAGCTCTATATACTCGTATGTTATGTACATGCAAGTAGGATTTTCTTTTATTAATTATTCAAAAATAATTTTTTATTTATTTTAAATTTATTTTCAGTTTGATACTAAAACTTTTTTGTATACACTACGTGTGTATGTATGTGTATTGTGTATGTCAAGAAAAGGGTTTATGTTTATTTTGTCTGTGTGAATGCGTGCCCTTAACAAAAAGGTTATTGGGTGAAAAACACACAGCTCTAGCTCGCAAAAACTATAATTGAAAATTTATTTATTTAGGTATGGTGCATTTATATTTTTTTTTGCTGCTTTCTTGTACTCAGTACTGTACATATGTGAGGCGTTCAAATGGAAATAAATTTTCCCCGCAGGGATACACTAATGACACATAATCAAAAAACAACCGAAATAAAAAAAAATATGTTCAAGGTTCCTTTCATATCATTCGCACAGAACCGACAGATCTGGCTGTTTAGAAAACAAATTGATCCCATTAATATCTATCCAAAGCTGTCTTAAAAATGGAACATACGAATTTTTACTTATCTTTCATCTTTGCACATTGCTTTGTACAAGGAGATGAACATATTTACTTTTTTTATGGTGTGGAACAAAAATGGTTTTTTGATTAATATTTTGGAAATGTTGTAGAAACCACGAAGAACAATTTTTAAATCACCGTTTTTAATCATACGGATTCAACAAGTGCTAACAAGAATGGTTTGTTATCTGCTGGGGGCTATTTGGGAATTCGATTCGATAACGAGAGTACTAGATTCATATTTGATTTGAATATGATTCGAACGATTCTTATTTAAAATCAAATATGAATCTAGTGTACTCTCGTTATCGAATCGAATTCCCAAATAGCGCTTCAGGAGGGAGCTTAACAAATAAGCAAGGCACAGAATGCTAAAATTGGCTCACTACAAAACGTATACAATTCACATGATCTTAAATAAGAAATACAGTTGTCGTAAAGGCCGTCTGATGTTTACATAGATCTCGAATACACCACGCTCCATTTCTAAAGCGAAATGTTACCAGATTTTTGGGAAAACTATCTTGTATTAATGTTAAACTTTACAACACCATTGTAAACATTGAAAGAGCTCCCATGGAAGCTGCCACTTCAGCAACACAGATTTCTACCAAATTTCGCAAGGACCTCCCAATTAATGGAAGCAGTTTAAGTAAGGCGCAAAAGTATCAATATAAAGTTTGATTCCAAATAGTTGTTACGACCTTGAGGGGTCACAACACTATTTCTTATTTAATTTTGTTTTTCAATTTTTAATTTCGATGATTCGTGCGTGTATTGATGGCATTACCATCTATTCTATGACATTAATACTAAACTGGTTTGTTTCTAGGAAATTAGATGTGAAATTTTGTTTTGTGTTTTTATTTACATCTACTGTTCATGTAAACGTTGAGTAGTTGGAGCGAGACCAATGTGTGCGGGTGTGCAACAGCAAAGTAGAGAAGAATATTTTTGTTGTGTTTTCTTGTTTTGGTACGTGCGACTGATACGCGGTACGAAATAAAAGCGGAAATATTCTTCTAGTACTTTTTTGAGGTGCGACAATTTTTTTTGTTGTGTGAGTTTTGGAATTTGGAAAAAAGGTCAATTCGAGTCAAAAGTGTTGGGTAGTAATTTGTTTAGCCATTTATTTTGTTGGTTTATTTGTCGAGGAGACGTTCTTTTAATTTTATTATCTTTATACTTCTTGTTTTAAGCTTATATAATATTCGGTAAAGCAAACAAAAAAAAAAACACAATATAGATAATCGTATTTTTTTTAAATTAGTGAAAAATAAAATATTCAATCATAAAAATAAAAAAAAACTTTTTATTTTGTGGTCAATCGAAAGAAATATCTAAGTTTTGGAAACAAATCTGAATAAATTTGAAATAAGTAAGAAAAAATGTTTTATTTACGGGTGGCCAGTTGTGGACACTTAATTTTTTTCTACGGTTTTGGCGAAAACGCCCAAAGTTATATTACGGTTTTTCGGCGAGCCAATGCCCAACAAATTATTTACGGGTGGCCAGTTGAGGCTACTTCATTTTTTCTACGGTTCTGACGAGAAACCCCGAACGTTACAGCTAGCCAACCGGCAATTTGTAAAACTTTTAACCAAAGGCGGAAGACGCCCAACTCCTTTCCGTGGGACCTTGCGGTAGGTCTACTAGGTACAATTTTTGTTTTTTTTATTATTTCCATTTAAAGTTTTTTTTGATTTCCTATCTTTTGTTTTGGTTAAAGTAAATTCAAGTTTATTTCAATTTTTAATCAACAAATTTTTATTCCATTATATTTGTAATCAAGGGCCATATCGGTTGTTGCTCACAAGCCGGGGAAGGCACGTTAGTTTTGCTCTCACGATTATTCATGTTCGGCGGCGATATTTTTGTCATCGTTGTGGGTCTCTTCAGCAGACTAGGTAATTGTCAATCGGGGAGATCTGGTCGTCGCCGGACGGACATACTAGGTTACTGTTTTATTTATCGCGTTCCTCAAGGTTCGGTCGACGAATACTGGTGAGTTCAATTTAATTTCAGTTTTTTTGTTTGCTTTTTATTTTTATTTTATCCTGTGCCACGGTGTAGGCCGGGAACACACAACCCTCTACTTCCCCACGACCCAAAACCCTGAGATCTAGCCGGCAAAACTACCATGAGAAAGGCCTCTGCTTGTTTAGATAAAATCTGCGGAATGGTGGCCAAACATTCCCTAACATAGTCAATCCGCCTGGAGTGTAGAGATGCCGAATTTTGGTGATTTTTTTTTTTGGTGAATCAAAACCTTGCCATTCCCACTAAAATTTAAAAAATGCTGAACATCTTAACCAAGTCACTTTACACTTTTGACGGACTAAAATAATTATCTTAGCACTACGTTGACAAAATGATGTGGGAATCATTCGCCAAACTAGGGCAAAGGGTATCCTGGTGCAGCGAAGATACAAAACAAAGCACTCTGGGCGATAAAGCAGGTAAAGCAATGTTTTCAGCCTGGGGACAAGACTGTGAAGATTCGGGATCTTGACTATCAAAGCTGCAGCGGAAATAGAAGCAGTGCCTGAGTAAGAAATCAGAGAATCACAGTCATAAAATTATCAAATATCATAAAATTACTGTCATGTTGTTAAATAATGGGTCAGTAATGAAACTCCTCGGCCGGGGCAAAACTAAAATAGCACTGTGTGTCTTGCGTACAGAGAGATGTAAGAAAAAATTAGCATACACTCCAGAAGCTGGAAATGGTATGGTGTATCGAAAGGTACTCCATGCGCAATAAAAACGACTATGAGGAAGTTGAATAGAAGTAAAACATCCGAAATCCTCCTGCAGCAAATAGTAATAGAGAGGGTAGTCGGTTGTGATGAGTATCAATAAATACTGGAAACAATACTAGATTTCGGACTCGCTTTTTGGTTCTTAGTGGTAACGAGTGGAGATGCAACAGCGACCAACTGTGTATCATTTTTAGGTGAGCAACCGACGAATGCCAAGCTCCCAAGGAAAACTTGCAAGTTGCCATATAGATCGAATAAACATTAAACGGTTCATGGCCCAAAAATGGGCAATACAGCAAACAGCTTCGACCACGGAGTATATCGCTTCAGTCAGGGAAGGAAAACTTGTAACATGTTTCGATGAAGGGCACAACTATAGCAAAAGTTTGGCGTAGGATATCGATAGAGACGAAATGGTAAAAAATTGTAACAGAAAAGCTCTGGGCACAGAAGCCGAAACATGTAATGAACTCCACCACGAAAGAAAGAATAGTAAGAATTCTCTATTTCTCTCTCGCAGAGAGTACTGAATTGCTTATTTGGACCAGAAAGCTATTTTGTCGATGATGGAATACGAATGGTGTTAAAAGTATATAGTATTCCATCAAGATTGTGGTTTCTCGAACACTTTGTTCTTTTCCTGATAATCGATATAATAAATGCCTTTAACACGGCAAGTTGGAACAACATGCATGATGCACTTAAACACAGGTCCACATACCTACATACCTGTTGTGTATTAAATGATTATCTTAGGGATTGCGCCGACTTGGCGCAAGTTGGTGGTTACAGTCGAACGGCCAAGCTTCATTTAAAAATAAACAAACGGAAGTACATGGTATATCTTATCCCGAAAAAACGGAATCCAATCTGCTCTTCCAATGTGAGTTTGCACAGAGGTGAAACCTGCCGTTAAATTTTTGGCGTAATGATTATCTCCGATTATCTCCGAGAAACAACGAATAAGGCGTCGAACGGAGTTACGGTATTAACCAGGCTTTTGGCAAACATTGATACCCCAAGTCAAGCAAACGACGACTGATGTTTCCAGTACAATTTGTTCTGTGAAAAGGGATTTCCCTACAGAGCTACTGACAAGGAAAACGGCTGTCTGAAGAAAGACTGCAAACCACAATGGAAAGCTGGACACATCCAGGTAGCGTGCAATCACAGGAAGCTGAACGGCGATACTAACTAGCAACGTGAGCCCATGGTTAAGAGCTCAGAGGGGACATGGTGAGATATGTGACAATGAAATTTTTTTGATTATTTTGCGCAGATATTCAATGAAGTAAAAGTTAAAAGTGTAGAAAAATTGAAATACATAAAATTTTACTAATTTTCATTTTATTTAAACTGACTAATGAAAAAAATTACAATTCTTATTAGAAAAAGTAAAAACTCGGCACCACTGGAATACAACTATAAACCATTTAGATTATTGGTTTAACGAAAACCTTCTGCGTTTTATGTACTTTTCTAATTTTATCGATACTGCAGATTGTGTGGTAAAGGTTGTCACAATGTCGAAAAGACAGTTTGAAATTATTACGCTTCACAATAGTTAATAAAAATAGTATTTTGAAGTTTATATGTTTGGATGTCGGTAATGTAGATTTTTATAAGAAATTGCCCAAAAATTTAAATGTCCAGGAACTTCAACATAATATTCGATTTCAATAAAAAAACACATTCTTCTAATAAATCGATCAATTTTCTTCTAAAATTATATTTTTATTTATGATAATTTTTTGGATTTAAGGAATATTTTATCTTGGTTCATTACGCTTGGTTCAATAATGGAATTTAGTCATTCGGATGTGGTGATGATACTTGGTATTATATCTCTATATACTTCTTGGTATATGTAAACTAATGGTATGGAAATGTCAATAATCAAAATTTGATATTTGAGCCTGATACGTGTCTCCACATACGTAAATGGTATTATCCCAAATCAAACATAAAATGTATATACGGATGGGCCGCAAATTGCAAAATTCCTAAATCTATTCCATTTAGGATCTAATCAATTACCGAATACTTAACAAGCATTCGGGGAGCAATCATATACTTATCTTAAAATAAATTTATGTTAAATATCGGAATAAAATCATCTTTCCAATCCATAAAAATAATATAAATTTTGATATTTTTCGAGTTCAGAGATAAAAACCAAATTTTTATCAACTTAAATTTACAATAAAATCTGAGTGAAAAATAACAATAATTCCGAACCAACATTTTGGTATAAGTTTAGGACCGAACATTTTTGTTATTTTTGGGCAGAATCAAATAGCAAAATATGTGTATACAGAAAAGGATCTAGCCCGGAAAGCATAAAAATTTATATTTTTTGTGTAAAGCTTCAGTATAAAGCAGAACTGTAAACGATTTATCTTTATTACAGTCTATCTCTTCATATACGTATAGTTTTTTACTAACTCACAATTTATGCATGGACCCCAATGAACTACCATATTTTATAGAACTGTCCACCACTCCTGATTACATCACTGCGCAAATTTGTTGCAATAATTAAATTCTCTCTAGAATTTAACACCCTAAATTAAATCGAAATGCAGATGCCATTTAAATTAAAGCTTTTACGTACACAAATAACAGTTCAGGCATATTTATATAAAATTTGTTGTTGTCGATGTCGGTTACATTAAAACATATTGTTTAGCATAAATATTATAACATAGACGACGACGACATTTTTGAAATTTCCGAAATTATTTCTTAACAATAGAACTAAATTTTATATGTTTACCTACGATAGTATTTAGGTAACAATAACACCAACACCTACGAAAAGCACAATTATGATAAATATTATATCAGATGTAACAAAAATAAGCTTTTTTCTTCTTAGGGATGGGAAATTTATTACGTTGCACACATATACACGAAAATTATTTGGGTTCAAAACTACTCAGTACGAGTGTGTGCATGACAAAATGTACGTTGTTAACATATGGTTCGATTGGGGTTGTTGGCATGAATAGTATGTTATGTAAGAGTATTTAGAAGAAAAATTTATTTGCAGACTTACAAATTAAAAATGTTAGCTATAGGAAAAATTACCATAATCTATATAAAATAAATTAACTCAAACGGAAAATTAAAGACAAAAATTAAATGCCATATTACAAATCATTTTCATTATCTTTTTTTAAGAATGTTTTGCATTTTAAATCTAGCACAAAGCAAATCAAAAAACGGGTCGAAAAATTAATGATTCAATTTGGTCTAATTAAATGCCTGATTAAAGTTTTTTTTTACCACTCCAACCACACTTGTCTTTAAAAGCGAAAACTAAAACTTAACAGAAGCAAAAATCGTTCTTTCCACTAAATTCTCAAAAATAAACGATGACAAAATAATCCGGACAGTATATTTTTTCAGTTAATTAATATTTGTGTTTACGGTACCTATCCGCATTATTCGAGTTATAGTGGTTTCGAAAAACAAGTTTTTGTTTAAGGCTTTATGGTACTGAGGAAACAAATTGCCCCTAAAATGTATGCAACCGGGTTGTTTCTTTACTAAATTTGAGTGCCAAATTAATTATTTAATTTAATTAGTAATAATGCAAAATAAAAATTAAATTATTAATTTAAATAAAATTAATTATTTAATTTTTATTTTGCATTATTACTAATGTTAACCTTGCATATTATAATAAATTAATAATCACTTATCTTGGACACTTTTTCGCGATTTGACATTTAGGGGAAAAACTTACGTAAGTAAGTTTTCGATGGATAAAAATCTGAATTTTACATTTTCTAAGTCATTTTAAGACTTATCTCGATAATCATTTATTAATCCATCAATAATACATTTACATCTTAAAAAACGAATAAGGTCAATTGGTAATTTTTGTGTTCAAAAATTGGTTTTTTTTTGTACAAATTGTTTTTGACAACATACAGCATTATACAGCTTTAATAAAAGTAACCAGAAGACCAAAACAAATGAAATAACAAAGTCACCGAAAAGCGGATATTGATATATCTTCTTCCTTATTTAAATAAAAATCAACAGTCAATTTTAGCGGACGATAATACTCGATATTAGGAGTATTTCCTCAACGAGCTCTGATCACATCATTCTTTTTAGCACACTATGCACTATGTTTGCAATATACTCCTCAGGTATCATTTCCCAGTCTTCCTGCAGAGCTTAAACAACACTCTAGCATATCCCACACGTATTCAATGGAATTGAGGTCAAGGCTGCGACCAGGCCAAACAATTCGATCGATTCCCACCTCATCGAAATAATTATTGATAACGTTTGCAATGTGGGGTTTGGCGTTGTCGCAAGTTTTTGACGAGCAGTGTAGTTTTAATTTTTTTAATTCTTGGACATTTGTAAATGTAATTCTTTTAAAAATATTTGTAAAAATCGAAAAAGTTTCTTTTGAAGCTATCACTCCCCGGTACTCAAATCTTTGCCAGATTTCAGGAACAGGTTATTCAGATTCATTTCGATCAGTTAATCCCAAATGCTGTTGAGAGACCGAATTTCAATACTTTTTTTTTAAGTCAACATATTCCTTCTCCCGCGGTGAATTGTTCTGTATAGATTTTGTTCAAAATTAACTTTAGAATATTTTTGGCCATTTTTAAATGCTATTATTTTCAAAATATTTACAAACATCGAAAAATGAAAGATATCCCGTGTTGTAGGGCGATTTGCACCAAACTTAACTGAGACCTACCGCACCTCGAATTTACGGAAAAACCTTAAATATGAGGTTTCAACAAAATCAGTAAATTTGTCTGGAAAATAAATAAAGTGCAATGGATGCTGTTTTCGAGAGCTCGAAAGTGGTACAACACATCTATTGTACAGCAAGCAGTACAGCTGTGATGATCTGAAGTGATCTGTTCGCTACACGAAAACGCTGAACAGACTGCTGCTTGTCGAGTAATAGAGAATTGGAACGCTTCTGTGTAGAGTTCAGCAACATAAATAGGCCTAAAATATGCTTTATATGTGAGTGTTTGGGTCATTACATCCGAGATTGTGAAAATGACAAAATTATTGACCAGTTCCAGTTATTAGAGCAGCATACCATTATTTGTATCTAGGTCGAATTCAACATACTTAAGAGAATATAAAATTTTTCCAAGGGGACGTAATTACATACAGTAGCGAGCAAAAATTGATACATAATGAAAATATTTTACGTTTTTAATTTCTATAGTTATTATTTTATTATTTAGACAATAAAATTAACTTGAGGTTATAAGTTTGTAATATTATTCATTAGATTTACTTAAAACAAACAATAATTTGATTAATTAAAAAGATATATTAAAATTCATTGTTTAGGTCATATGTATCCACATATGCACGTTTTTAAATTTAACTTCTTTAATATTTGGTACAAAGTCACTAATTGTCAATAACTGATTTTTTTTAATTCGTCTAAATTTTTAGGTGCCTCACCATATTCGTTTAATCGGTGTGGGTAACTGCAGCAGGGAAACTTTCGACTTTTCAAATAAAACTTTGCATACCGATTAAGCCCAATTTGTGCTAATTAGTGCTCACGGGAAAAAATTAGTGCTAGTCCAGGAGCCGGCAAAACCGGAAAAGAAAATTTCAAATTTCGCCTAAAAGACGAAAAAAATAAAACCCAATTTCTAGAAAAAACCAGAAATAATTTAATCCAAATTTTAAAACTTCACAAAAGCGGCTACACCGACAAAATATGTGCTTATCATAGAAATATGATTTTCATAAATTTTCATTCATAAATAGAGGAAAAACAAACTAGCCCCTAAAAGATACTATATTGAACATAGAAAATACAGAGGTATACCGTTCAATAATATTTTTGTTGAACAACAAATTAAAAAATAGAAATACCTTATTGTAAAACCATAAACTGAGCAATTTAGATAGCATATTCTTGTCACGCATGTTTATTGCAATCCGAAAAATAAAGTGGCTGAATTTGTGCTAATCCAGAATTGGCCCAATTCCATTGAACAACAACGACCTTCGAATGAACGATTTTCTGTCAAAAAGTGTTCTACAAACCAATGAAGTTGGAACTTCTGATTGCATATTCCGATCAGGCAAGTTTATTGCCATCCGACAAATATAGTAGCTGAATTTGTGCTAATCCAGAATTGGCCCAATTCCGTTGAACAACAAAGACCGTTGAATGAATGATTTTTTGACAAAAAGTGTTCCACAAACCAATGAAGTTGGCACTTCTGATTGCATATTCCTATTTTTCGGATGGCAATAAACTTGCCTGATAGGAATATGCAATCAGAAGTGCCAACTTCATTGGTTTATAGAACACTTTTTGACAGAAAATCGTTTATTCAAAGGTCGTTGTTGTTCAACGGAATTGGGCCAATTCTGGATTAGCACAAATTCAGCCACTATATTTTTCGGATGGCAACGAACGTAGCTGATAGGAATATGCAATCAGAAGTAGTAACTTCAATGGTTTGTAGAATACTTTTTGTCAGAAAAATGTTCATTCAACGGTCTTTGTTCTTCAATGGAATTGGGCCAATTCTCTATTAGCACAAATTTAGCCACTATATTTATCGGATGGCAATGAACATGCGTGACAAGAATATGCTATCTGAATTGCTCAGTCTTTGGTTTTACAATAAAGTTATTCTATTTTTTAATTTGTTGTTCAACAAAAATATTAGTGAACGGTATACATCTGTATTTTCTATGTTCAATATAGTATCTTTTAGGGGCTAGTTTGTTTTTCCTCTATCTATGAATGAAAATTTATGAAAATCATAATTCTTTGATAGGCACAAATTTCGTCGGTGTAGCCGCTTTTGTAAAGTTTTAAAATTTGGCTTAAATTATTTCTGTATACGGATTTTGTCTCAAAATGTGTGAACGAAATGAGTGTAACCGGAATGATATAGTAGTAGCATTTATGTTTGTGTTAGTTTCGTGCGTATAATTGTTTTACTGCAGATGCTAGCCACGTGTCATTCTTTTTTTGTTTATTTATATTAACCCTTTGAGTGTCGACATGATTTCGGCTAATGTATTGAGGAGCACGATCGCGCTTTTTGCCACTTAAAGAGTTAACCATTGTAAACGCCATATTTTTGTGTCGTTTATGTATTTTCAATTTTTTTTATATTTAACATTTTATTTTTAAAATTTATGGAATTTAAAATAAATTTACTTATAAAATTTTATTAAAACATATAAAATTAATTTATGATTACAAAAATGTTAAATATAAAATATATTAGCATGTTAAATAATGACACTCCACAGTTCGAGAGCAGACGTTATGTGCTGAGAAAAGGAAATAAGCACCATAAAATTTAAACCGATTCGCCCGGATCGCGTTATTTCGATACTGTTCATACAAATAACACAAATACGAACAAAAGAAAAATACAAATACAAAGACATAATTGTGTATTATACACAGTGTACGTATTCGATTTTTTTTGCTTCACTCATTTTAATTGAGTAACTCACGAGACAAAATCGATATACTGGTTTTTTCTAGAAATTGGATTTTATTTTTTGCGTCTTTCAGGCGAAATATGAAATTTTCTTTTCCGGTTTTTCCGGCTCCTGGACTAGCACTAATTTTTTCTCGTGAGCACTAATTAGCACAAACTGGGTTTAATCGGTATGCAAAGTTTTATTTGGAAATTCGAAAGTTTCTCTGCTGCAGTTACCCATACGTTTAATCGACACTTGATGAAGGACCATTAATGCTGTATGGGGTATATCCTCTATCCGGTCGCAAATTAATTATTTGCGATCAGAAATATGGTTACTAGATTTATTTTGCCATGCTAATTCTCACGTATTTTTTAAATTTAAATTTGTTTTGCGATTATTAAGTAGAAATACATAAAAAGACTGCGACGTCGGAAAATGCGTAGCAGTCTTTGTGTTTCTATTTAACCATCGCAAAACAAATTTAAACTTAAAAAAGACGCGACCGGATAGAGGATATACCCCTATGAGATTCATATCCGGACTTTAAGCAGACCATTTCATAGTTTGGAATTTCTGTTCTTTTAACCATTTTTGCACTGTTTTAGCTGCGTGTTTAGGGTCTCTAATTTGCTGGGAAATGATTTCTTCCTCCGAATAAACACATTCATCTATAAACTCCACTAGATTTTCTTTAAGAATATTTAAATATTCTTCCTTTCGCATAATGACCTTGATCCTCATTAATGGGCCAATGTTCCACCAGGTGAAGCATCCCCAGGCCATTATCGATCCGCCTCCCTGCTTCTTCGTTTCCATAACATGATGTTTCTTTATTTTTTCATGTGGCCGTTTCCAGTAGTAGCACTTTCCATCTGACTGAAATCGATTTATTTTCGTTTCGTCGGACCAAATCACTCGTTTCCAATCGTCAATAGATCAATTTTTATGAAATTTAGCGAACTCGAGGCGCGTTTATAATAATACATAGAATATGATTGCACAAGACGAGAAAAGAACGGATTTTAATTAAATATAAGCTTGTGGAGAGCGTGTGTGAAATAAATTAATTAAATACAAGCTTGTTAATAATATTTGATATTTTTGCTGGATAGGCTGTTTTCTTCTTCTTTGTTTTTTGCAACGCCCACCTAGCTGCCGACTCACTAACATTCTTACCCAACTCCTTAGCGGCTTTTGGGGTGTAACCAACTTATAAGGTAGTTGAAGTTTCTCCGTTTTTTCCTTTTAAAAGTTGCTCAATTGCACGAGAATCGCTATTAATTAAAAGTTGTGAACGTCCGTTACAACCATTTGATTTGCCCAAATTGTTCCTGTTACTTACATTGCGTACTGATCTATGACACAAATGTAATTGCGTTACAATTTTCATCAGAGAATATCCGCAAAGAGAAATGATATTTTCATCCAACTCAGCTGATATTTTTCTCATTTTTAAATTTTATTAATTAAAATACAACAACAATTCAAATTTTGTATAAAACTTGAAAAAAGAACAAGTTCTAGGATTACATAAGATCAAATAAATGTATACTTAATTCAAAATGGCTTCAAAATGTCATTATTTGATGACACTGACAAGTTCCGTAATATGCTATAAAATACTTGTGAAATTTGTCCTAACTTTGCCCTAATGTTACAGATACAAAATTTAGGAGAAACTCCATGCTGGTGTCTACGAACCACGAAGTTTGTCCTAAAACTGTTCTGACTATTTTATCATGAGTTACGCTCTCGATATAATGAACTGTCAAATTTATAATATTTGATACGCATGAACTATTTTCTAACTTTATCCTAATTTAAAAATAAATAGGAAAGGTTTAGGGAAAATTTCATATCCCTATAAACCGGAATGAAATAACTCCTAGACAAATTCTAAGCAACACACTAGGGCAACTTGAATCCGGTGTAACTTCTTCGTTTTTTCTCACTTTATCTACAAAACCAGTTTTTAACATTCACAGACTCACATTCAAAAATTATATAGATAAAACCAATTCTCAAGGATACTTTTTTTGTATTTTTTTAGTTTGAATGTTTTTTTGAGCCGTGCGCATTACAATTTTACGATTTTTTTTTTGTTAGCATTTTACACAAACACATAGAAAATTATAAAAGGTCCAGAATTCAAATAAAATGTGTGTGGACATAAAGGGTTCAAGTTACCCTGGTGTAAATATACACATTTAGACGAAACTATATTATAACAAGAGTTACAAAAAATTCCACCCGCATTAAAATATGAAATAGCTGTTAAGTTAAACGTGCACTTTTAAATAATGTAGAGTAGTAGTAGATTCAAAATATCAAAAACTATTTGAATTATAATTAACCTCTTACTCTATTTTAACGTGAAATGTACGTCATTGGTAATTTTTCTTTATACTGAAAGCGTGTGCCTACCAGCGAATTTGACTTTGTTATTTTTAAATTTCCAAAAGAGAGAATTTATATTTTAACTTTTTTTTATACTCTCTCACTGAATGGCTGTTGCCACACTAGGGTAACTGGTATCCGGTAACTTATTCGTTTGTTTCCCCTTTACCAATAAAATTAAAAAATTGCAGCGCAGACAAACCCGATTTTATTGGTAAAGGGAAAAGAAACGAAAAAGTTACCAGATAAAAGTTACCTTAGTGTGGATATGCACAATAGAAATAAAAAAAAATAACGTGGATTAGAGGAGGAAAATAGTAGACGATTTTTTTTTTCAAAAAGAAAGGAAAATAAAATCCATATAAAATATAAACAACTTTGGAACAGAGTCGAAAAAATATAAATAAACTAAACAATAAATATTAAATTTGAATACACGTACAGAAGAATTATATATAAAGATTGGGGGTGGTGAAATTTTAGGGTTATATGTTCGGATATGCGAAACATGTAAAATTTAAAAAAATTTCGTCAAAAAACAAAAAAAAAAAATCCTAGAACCCACTTACAGTGCCCCCTACTGGGTCTAATTGTAAATTTAAACCATCCAGGAACCCACTCAGACCCACACACAAAATTTCATTAAAATCGGTCCAGCCATTTAGGAGGAGTTCATTTGGAATATGTTTGGGTGGATGGGCACACATTTCCTCTAACTATCTGATAGCGCAAGAGGTTAAAAACCAAATATAAAATGACTATATTCACAAGCGATTAAAAATAACCTTGAAATTCACATATTGCCTAATGAAGTGTCTTGGATTTAAAAAAAAATACATGTCGAGATTTTGCAAAGCGATCATCGATTGGTAACGAAATGCGTCACGGTAACAACATAAATCGCTTTAACATTAATATCTAGCACCAACTGAGTCATTCAATCTATACTCCTAAATCGCACAGAAATGAGATAGTTCCGTAAAAGATCATAGAATTGTTCTGTATGTTTGACGGATTATAGTAGACACTCCAACGAATTTAACGGAATACACTGCGGTTCACTTGATTAGACGCACTTGCAATTTTAATTTTAAGTGTAAATTTTACTGTAATTTCTCGTAGAACCAAGATTATATATATTTTTATAGAAACAGTGACGAATCATCACACCGGGGTCTTTATTCTTGAAATCGGTGGAAATTTCCGCATTCGAATATAATTTGATTTAAAAATTCTTTATATTTTTCGAATTTTTCACCGGCTGTTTTAATCATTTTTTCAAATTTCTTTGTAAGTTTTCTATTATTATTATTTATTTCTCTACTAAGGAAAAAAACCGACTGAGTAAATCGATGCATTCCCTCTAGTAGGGAAATGCATAATAGAAAACTTGCAAACAATTTGAAAACTTGATTAAAGTAGCCGGTCAAAAATTCGAAAAATATAAGGAATTTTAAAGCAAATTATATTCGAATGCGAAAATTTCCACCGATTTCAAGAATAGGGGTCCAGGCAGCTTCAATTCCTGCAATCAGCTCTTCGTTGGATTCATAGTGCTTGCGCCCTTCATAATCGAGTGAAGCGAGTGAGCCAGCCCCAAACGTTTTCGATGATATTTAAATCAGCGGAATAAGGAGGGCATCATAATATTACAGCACGGGCATTATTTATGGGCGCATTATGCTGTTGGAAAATTTACTGAACATCTTCTGAATTTCTGAGAAAAACGATTGCAGCATATCTCCAGTCATTTTATGGGAATAAAATTCAAATGAATAGCGCCCCAATATGAAATTCCACCCCCATAACTGTGAAAATTTAGGGGCGACCTGAAAGTACGGAAAATTCACAAAGCGAAAAATTAAATAGCCGGTTGCATCGGCTAGGAAAACTGTTTAATGCAGCTTTTAGTTTTGTTAATGTTCTTGGAATGATATAGATAAAAAAATGGCCGGACAAACAACATAAGAGTTCAATGTTGATTGAAATCTGTTGGATTTTTATTGTTAATTGAGTCTAGTAAATAAACTAGTAAATAAATTTATGTTTAACAGTAGCAGTAAAACTAGAAAATATTATATTTTGCCATACAAATGTTGAGGAATTAAACTAATGCGTTTGATAATCTTAGCAACTCCCTACATATTTACAATATCGGCCGAAACCCTCATCCACCTTCCATTATTTATAACCTTCCATTTTTATGCGATGTTGAGTTATTCGAATTCACAGAAAACATCATATATCTTATTCTCGGCACTTTTCATATATCCTTAAATACACAAATAAACGGATAAATATCTCCTTTTATCAGGTTCTTATTGTTGTATACGATACGATATATTCTTTAAGCTGATTTATAATAAAATTTTCTTGTTCTTACGTACAGATAATCTTAATACATTATATCATTTACGGTGGAAGCATAAGACAGGAAGAAGCGCACCATGTACCCAAGCGAACAATTAAATTACTACGCAACGACGTAAATGGAAAATGTTTCGAACACAAACGTGTAGACAAAATAACGGAAAATGTAATAAATTAATCTGGGGCCCCGGATGTTCATTACATAAGGACGAGTGACAAAATCTATAACCCAGTGTTATATTACACATTAATAAAAGATATACGGAGGAAGATTAAGAGTAATGAACACCCGGTAGACGTAAAAAATAATAATAAATAAATTAAATTGTTGGGAACTTGTCGTGCACTTTCTTTGGTATTGACATAATTTGGCAGAGTTATGTGTTTATGTTTCACCAAGGTCGGTTTTGTTTAGTTAATAGAGTTGAAATAGTCATGACCTATTTACTTTCACTGTCACTGTAACATACACCAAGTATAGTGAACACTTTATAATTACTACTTTATAATTAACGATTTATTATTTATTTCAAATTCTGTTTCAATCGATCAAAAATATTTAACGAAATGATTCTCACACAAATCGTATTAGGAGGTAATGATCCTTGACTCTTGAGAGTCGTTATGACGACTATTGGTTGCAAATGTGTGCTATGGTTTCTATTATGAAATGGTAAGCTTATTGCATGGCTGCGCGTATCGCATATTGCAATTTCCATAGGGACGTTATTTATTGGAGCCTGCTTCTGAGTACTGGCACATTATCCGGAAAAATCAAAATGTTTGCATTTTTGCAAAATAAGATCTTAATGATAATAACAAAATATGTTTATCATCCATCCAGCCTTATTGGAACTTCGAAACCAGCACAAGAAGTTTGGTACGAATTTTTTAATTTCAGTTTTATGAGCAAAAATTGTAAAAGGCCATTAACACGCCTCCACAGAAATTTGAAATCGGGTTCCATTTGATCCCCTTAGCACCTGAAATAGGTTGTTAAATTATTCATTTAGGAAGCCGTATTATAACTTCCTAACCATTAAAGTAAGTTTGTTACGAATTTTTGTATTTCCCAGAGTTTTGGCTTATAGGTTCCATATTATTTTTCTCGGCTAATCGCGTTCCTTAAGCATTGTGGCCTTTATAAAGAATCTGCCATAAAGACGATAAACAAATCGATTGATTGTTTTTAATTTTTTTTGCTGATAAAATTTCTTTCGTTAGTTTACTCGATATTTTCGATCCGGTGTTCTCGCAACCGGTTAACTACCCCAAAAAAATCAAAACAATATAAACCACAGGTAAACAATTATTTAGTTTGATTTCTCAAGAGTATTTTTTTTTCGATTCATTCCTCGATATTTCTGAGTTCGAGATTTTTTTCGAGAAAATTCTTTTCGACCATCTATACTCAAACCCGTTTCAGCTCAAGGTGGGGCGGAAATCATAAGATTGTGTTTCCTTTGATTTCCTATACTTAAAATGGGAACTATGTACCGACAGCCGCTTTCAACTGACGCTAGGAAAAAAATATTAATGTATTTTTAATTGGAAGCCGTATGTGTGTTCAGTGTACTGACTGACATCTATTGACATCTATATGTATGTTTTATACATGGGTATCCTTCTGGTCACAATAAGGCATTATTACACTAAGTAACTCGAAAAGAGTTTCACTCACACAAATGCTATACTTTTCAAAATATATACAAAAAAACTTCAAAGCTCATATGATAACACTGCAACTTCCGGTGAACTGGTCAAAAATCACTGGGATCTCCGGATTAATGAAAAAAATTTCTGCAATTCGTTGCCCATTCCAATGACAATTTTGTTCATAAAATATTTTCACTTCACCTGATTTTCCTCAAAACTTAATGAAACAGTTGTTTGAGATATTCCTCTGTCTTGTGCAATATTTCGAATGCGTCTGCGTGGGTCCTGCGATACTGTAATCAGCATCTACCACAAATTCATTTTCAAGATGAATACACCTTCACCCGGGTTGGAAATCTGTGGATCAATTTTGTACACAAAACGACAGCGGGAGTTGACGAGGTGAGCAAAAACTTTGTGTACATATACAGTGTATAATACACAATTTTATATTTGTATTGTGTTTTCTCCTCTCTTGTATATGTGCATTCTATTTGTAATTTTTGCGATGGTAGGTACCAAAATAAATGGATCCGGTTGAATCGGTTTAAGTTTTTTGATACTAACGTTTGCTCATCTCTTCTATTCGCTTGCTTTTGAGCAGTGGAATGAAGTCATATTTTATGTTTAAGGATTTTAACATTTAAATGTGTGAATTATTTTCAATTTAATTCACAAATATGAGAAAAATTCAGATTTGTGCTAAAATGGTGAAATGTTTACTCATAGAAACGTCAATCCAAAAAAAATAAAAACAAGATCACGCGCATGCGTCTCACCTACTAATACAAACAAGATGCAAAATGCTATATTTTTCCGGTTTGCTCACGGTGGTTGGAATAGACGGTAAACAAAGCAAAACAGAAAAAATCACAGCAACGCGTTCAAGAAGCAAATTTATTTTTGTAAATATTTGTATTTTTTCCGTTTTCTTTGTGCATAAATGTTTATTGTAGTAAAGAAATTGATGAAAATATATTTCTTTATATTTTATATTTTTATGTTCGCTTTCGCGTATAAAATTGCCACACTGGATACTATTTACCACTCGCCATATACTTACCATCATCATATTGGGCGCTTCATTAGTGTACAACATTTTCTTTAAAAAAATTGTTTATTGATTGATAATTTGCAATTTCATGTAATATGTATAATCTAGACAAGTCAAACATACTTTTAATAATAAACCTCTGAAATTACCAGCACACATTATTAAAATATTTTTAACCGTAAAAAACCGCTCGACATATTTGAACGTTTCGATCTCTAATGTATCGATCTCGAATGTATGCAAAGAAAGCATATAGAAGCATGTTTTATTTGTCGCTACAGCGAAACCACGTTAGAAGTTAGAGAAAACTTTACATCAAGGTAAGGTTACCAAGACGATGGAAGTTTGGTTTCGAACTAATGAAAACATTGAATTTTTTTGTATTAAAAAAAAATAAATTTATTTATTTCTAATTGATGCAGCTATCACAAAGATTATTTTTACATGGTCCATTTTTTGGGATGAAAGGAACTTAACAAATAAAAATGTAATAGATTAACCCCAGATTCTGACGATAAGACTTTCTTCAGAAGAATTTTTTTTAAGAAAAGTTTTTTATTTTTAACGTGTTTTATTGTTGTTTTTACGTCCTTATTTTACGCCTCCCGGGCAACTCGACTATCTGCACATTGCAAGCACATGGCTCGGCCCATGGGTTTTGCACACCGACGGGAGGTCATAGATGTCTTACATTTCGCCACAGATCGTAATCTGTTGATGAAATTTCACTTTGCCTCCTGCCCCTAGCGGGATTCGAACTGACTGACAGATAAGACTAAGTGCAGAATAATAATTTAAAGTTTACAGTCTTCGTTAAGACAAAAATTTTCGCTAAGACAGAAAATACGTCTGTGACTGCAAGTGAGAAACGGGGGGTAATTGTGATATAATGATTTCAAATCGTACTACATTTTCTACAATAAAATGCTTATAATTTGAACTGAGTGTTCGAATACTGCGTAAATTTACGTAATTAATATTAATTCTTAAAAAATTATTCATAATTATTAATATTCTTTATGAATTTCAAGTGATAAACTAATTTTATATGAGTTAATCATCAGTATTCATGTCAATTTCCTTTTTGTTATTTATGTGATATAATAAAATCACCGAGATCGAATATTTATGATCCATTTGTATTTGTTAATTTGTACTGCGAATTTTAAATTGTAGTTAAAAAATGGAATTCAGTTAATCAATGTGGTTTTTTGCGCGCAATACTTGATTGTGACTTAACACATTCTTTGAGATTTATAACGGTATCTCATAAATTATATAATAACCTTATTAAAATAATACAAGATGAGTTTTTAATAAATACCAGGTTTTTATCTCAGAAACGGTGCTCATTGTCAATGTCGAGGGGAGGACGTTTAGTGGTGATCTTCAATGAAATTGAAACTCATTAGTTTTGGAAATATTGACGAAACTTAGTTTTATTTAATAAGAGTACATTTTTTAATTAAACTGCTAAAAAAATAAAAATAAATACTTTTTGTTCATACAAAATTTTTCGTAAAGTGTATTGTTTCACAGATATACCATTAGTAAAAATTGATATGCATTCTACAGCAAAACAGTTTTCTCTAAAAAAATTTTGGGTTATTCTGGATTGATAGCCAGATAGTATTTTTTACATCAAGGTGAGGTTATCAAGACGATGGAATAAATTGTTATTTAATTAAAAGTAAATTCAAATTATGTTTTTGTAAAACCAACAAATCTTGGTGTGTGCTGAACAGACTAAATTTGCCGTTTCGCTTTTGGCCTATTCTCTTCTACTCTGTTCTTTCTATTTCGATATACATATTATACAGTTCTTTGGGCATGGTATAGCCTATTCATTTTGAGTTTATATGTAACTGATAACATTATAGTCTCGGAGGAGTTGTTGTTAAGCACAAATCTACGAGCAAATATGGATGACATAATTTTAATACACATATAATGAGCCCAACCATATAATCTAACCGTCAATCAATCACTAAGCTTTTAATATCAGCGCATAATATATGATGCTGCTATAAAAACATTTTTTACATCCTCATAAATCTATCTTCGCATTTTCTAGTCCCTGTACGTATATCAATAAAGAACCGCCACATCCACCACATCAAATATGGTTTATTTTATAATCAGTTAAAATCGAAACATAAAATTTAAAATAAAAATCGAGAATATCATTACGCTTAAATTAATAATTTCGCATAATTGTAATTCAAAATTGTAGAATGGAATTTATAAAATTTGCGCGTTTTATAGGTGTACCAAAAACCAGGCATCAGATTAATTACATTTTCGTTATTGTACTCTTGGTATAGCAGGAATCTGAAAATCTCTGAACTATATAATAAAACGTAAAATTTTAAAGAATATTATAATATTTTCATCCATCGTTATTGTCCGTAAACCAAACTAAACCACACCACAAACCCAATCTACTCGTATATGTCTAAATAAATACGTATATCGTCTATCTAGAAAATTCCGACCCAAATTTAATTTTATTGCAGAATAAAAAATAACAGAACGACCAAAAATTATCTATTCAGCACAAAATTTTGTTAGATAGTACATCGAGACAGAATACGGCAGTAGCAACAGCAGCCGTACAGGAAACAGATCAACAATGGTATCTATATAGAATAGTATTAGTTATGAATATACAGTCAGGCACAAAAGTCTACATAAATATTTTAATATTGCTTCAAAAATAGCGGTTGAGATTTGTAATAGCACTGGCAAGGATGCTCATCTCGAAACCATCCCTCGAATATTACGAAACGAAAAGTTTGTGCTAAGGAAGAAACCATTTACAAGTCTAGTAAATAAGCAGAAAAGACTTGAGTCTGCAAAAAAAGTTAATGAAGGCACTGCAGCTTGGTGCAAAGTGCTTTTCACTGACGAAAGTAAATTCAATATATTCGAATACGATGGAGGGGGAAAAATTTGGCGAAAGATTAACCAAGATATGGCTCCAAAAATTTGCTTCCCACCGTTAAACACGGCTGTGTCAATGTAATAGTTTCGTGATCTATGGCTGCAGCTGGTGTCCGAATAGAAGGTAGGATTTATAGAAGGTAATATGGGCCACCAACTAATGGTGGCTCAACTAAATATTAATTTTAATTCTTAAGTGTGTCTAAACCAGTATTGTGCGTTTACGCGTATTCCGCAATTGTCGGCATAGCGGTGTCGAAAATAGTTTGGACAATAGAAGTATACGTAGATAATGTCGATAATTGGTAGAGTATGTAGACAATTTGTAGGCAATGTAGAATATTCTTTTTTTTTGTTTTTTCTCATTGCGTCCTTTCAGTACGTTGGTGTTTTCCAAATTTTAAATTCATTTTAACAAAAGAAATGATTGAGCTTAGTACGTTTACGTTTAAAATGGTTCAAGATATTACAAATAGTGTATTAGCCATGTAATCTGTTTTAGTCATTACCAAATCATCAATATTTTTCTCAAACCAGAGAAATTACAATTTTTCGGTTTAAATAGTGTGGCGCATCATATGGCAAACATTTACTTTCAATGCCAGCACCTGCACGCGGTACCACCCGAAATGTCTTACACTAATGTTTATTGGTTTTGATTAAAACCGCCATTGACGTGATTAAAGCTATCGGGCGATATACGTTTGTGACCATCGCGATAATTTTTTCAAAACATTTGTACATTTCACTGTTCAGGTTCAATGATGATGTTAAAATGAGTACATCGTCTAAGGGTTGAAATTTTGGAATTGATTTATCATCAAAATTAATGCTTCAGAAGCTTGTAGCTGTCATTTTTATGCTCCTAGGGAATTTGGGGAAATTTAAATTATTTTTTTTTTATCTGGAGAAATTAAATATCCTAATAGATGTCATTGCAATACGCAAGATGCTTCTGTTTTTTTTTAAATCAAGTTTTTTCCCAAAGAATGAAAGCTGACAAGCTCCTGAGCTTAAGCCACAGCACAAGACCACGCCGGAATCCCTGAGTAGATATTTTCTGCTAACGCAAGCCGAGGGTTTACTGTTTCAGTTATATGTTAGTATGCACGAAACAGATAGCCTTCGGTAAGCGTTACAAGCCCATGCAAAAGTATTCAACTTAAAATGCCGAAGTGCAGTCTACCGGTTAAACTAGCTTTTTGGCTACTCGATATAGCTCCCGTAACTTTGATCCCAAAGATTTAACACGATCCCGCAACATTTCCTGAAACATTATTTGTGTAGATATTATACAGCCATCGTTCTGGTCAGAATCAAGTAACTTTCTTAACGAAACTAAATAAAATGTTGGTTATGTCCTTTCATGGGTTTCATCAATAATCATAATGACATTATACGAGACTAAAATTCTCCGCTCAATACGCCATTTGCCATATACATCTTCGAAACAAATACTGTATCCATCCAGCACGGGCGGACAGATATAGCGGAAACACATGAAAGTTGTCTAGAACTGATTTAGTTTTGCCTAATGTAAATCGAACACTTGATACGTCATCAAATATATTATGCCTACAGTTTATTTTTCTGAACTGTAGATGGCAGTAATGTTAGCTCGTGATATAATTTTCAGTTGATATTATTGTAGAATACAATGCCTTTTTCACCGCGATTAACATTTAAAAAAAAGATTATACAAAAAAAATTAATCATTATTTTCGTCATATTGCCATCTACAGCCAATGTTTGGAACCGTTGACATACATTGACGTCATACATAAATTGTCGCCATTTACGCGATATTAATTTTGCTCTGGTCAACTAAAATTTACATTTAACTGAAAGATTCACCATTTCCATTTTTCACTTACGTTATATTGCCTGAAACGTCTTGCAACCCTTTAGTCAAACTTTCGCGTTTATTAGAAATAGATTATTTTACGTTTTATTATGTAGTTTTACAACAAGTATCTATCGTTTTAATATTTTTTGAAATTGTACTTTACTATTTTTTCCGTTTATTCTGATTTCCGAGCATAATTAACATTTTCATACAAAAACTTGGATTACAATTTTTCAAATTTGGTGTAATAATGAAGCTCTCTATCTTGAAATAGTTCAATTAACAAAGAAATCGTACAATTTGATGATTCCTAAGTTAAACAATAATTTTCTACATTGTCGACGCCATTTTTTTAAATTTTCTACATATACTATATACCCATGTAGAATATTAAAGAATTACGAGATGTAGAAAATACGGCACAACTACTGTAAGTAGACTTTTGTGATATAAATTTTATGAACTTTTTGAAAATTATTTTTCTTTTTTTTTTTTAACTATTTTTTGCCCAATAATAATTTTCTTTGTTTAAATATATTATTTAATTAATATTACAATATTTAGTTCGTTTCATTTATATCGATTTTGCAAATTTTAGTGGTGCATGTAGACTTTTGTGCCTGACTGTATAACGATTTCCTTATTTTCCTTACACATAGATAAACTTACACACTCTTAAAATACGAGGATTGAAAATCTATAATTTTATTAGAAAAAATTTATTATTAAATTATTGGCTTCTGGATATTTTACTGCTTTTCGATGATTCTGAAAATTTAAGATATTGGTTTTCGAATAATATTTTTTTATTTTTGGTATAGTGTCGCATGCTACACATTCAATAACCAAAGTATTTACAGATGGACGAAACCTTCACCTTAAACCAGTGGATTAAAAAAAAACTGAGTACCCTTTTACATTTATTATGGTTGATAGCCCTGCCAATAGACAGACATAAGGTGACAAATCGCATTGCACGTGGAAATGTGATCCAATTACAATTTAAAATCATTCAATTCCTCCTCACAAGCCGTTCCAAATATATCTCCTAGTAATATTCGCGTCCTCTGTCATATTTTGAGGATTGTGAAATACATACCAAAAATAATATCAAAAATTTACACTGTCAAATTTAAAAATATTCCAATTGGATTTGTCTTGTAATGAAATTGAAATGTTTTTAGATAATCTTTACCATTTATATTAAAAAAATCCTTCACCGAGGATTTTCGCAATGCTTTCCAAAATAAAAATTCCAATTGGCGAAAATAGCAAAATTTCCAATTGAGAATAAAATTGAAAACGATAAAGTTTTTAGTTTTAGAAACCATTGTGAAAATCATCATTCGTGTCCCGTTTTCAAATATTGATAGAAAATTTTCTGACCTATTCAAATATATGACAGAGATCTAGTGAAAATTTTATCGGATATGCGATATAACCGTAAGCGAAAAAATATCTCTAGACAAGATAAAAATCATCATAATTAGATCCCATTCATCATACTTTTAGAGTTTTGACTGATCTATCTCACCAAAGGTGAGACCCCGTGAATATAGCTAGGATCTATTTAAGATTTTTTCGGCTTTTCAGACAAAATATCATTTTTAATTAAAAATTATATATTGAGCCAATAATAACTATTTTAATGATTTAGGGCTCGTTTTTTATTTTAAATAAAATAAAACAATTTAATAACTGAGCTTTCGATATCTTATCGAACTCATTTTCAAAGCTCAAAAAATGAGAGCTCAGAGCTTTGAAAATGATGTCTATGAGACGTCGAAAGCTCAGTTATTAAATTGTTTTATTTTATTTAAAATAAAAAACGAGCACTAAATAATTAAAACTTTTTTAAAATTATTATTTTTAATGGCCACTATACAATGTTTATGACTTTTCCAGTCATAGAAAATAAAGAGGCCATTTACTCACAATATGTTCTTTCTTGGCAGTCTGGTTTCGTGCTGATAAAATGGTTGGTCTACTCATCAGGCTGCAACGACCAAACTGCACAAAATTTCAACTTGTTCTCTTTGCCTATAGTACAAAACAAGAACTCATCGATTTGGCGAATTATATCACCAAATCAGAAACTTCTGGAAATTCTCATTCTGTATGTGTACTAAGCCAACACACATAATTAAGAAGTTTTTAACATCGTCCGTGATATTAATTTATTTAAGATTTCTAGATGCCATTAAAAATAATTTTTAAAAAACTTCTTAATTCCTAGGATCGTGGAAATAAAATTTGAAAATTTATTTAAATTCATGAAACTTCTAAGTAGCATGAATGACACAGTAAATAACGTCTTAAATTAACCATGTTCATTTCAGTCTTACAACTTGGTATACGCTTCATTTTTCGACAATTTATTATCACCTAGTTCGCAATGCACCTTTTTTGATTATTAATGCTTAATCTACTCATTTATGCTTATTAATTTCTGAGTTAAATGCCAAAGCTCAAGTGAAAAAAAATTAGTGTATTTTTTCATGTTACGGATTCAGACACCAACAACAGAAAACAAAAATAAAAAATATGCAATAAAATGACCAAATTAATATTTCTCTCGGACACCGGCATATCATATTTTATGATTTTGTGCCATCATTATGCAATCATTGCCAATATTGATAAGATTTTCAATTATAATTCATTTAAAATAGCTCTGAGTAGCCTTAAGAACTAAAAAGAACTTAGAATAATAAATTTATATATTTATCTCGTAAATGGAGCGGCAGGTGGGCTGATCGCACAAAGCCATGAACAATCAACTATGCTTCGTCTTTTGCACTGTCATTACAGACCTTACAACGCTATCGAATAATCCTTCATAGAATTCCTCTGCACAACAGTATATGGCCATATGAAATCTCATAACGTTTCAATTTCACCTAGAAAGCTGTTCGATGTCGATCAAACTCTGGGACATCATTATTATTCGTAAAAGCACGATGATTTTAATATGAAACAACACGTATTAATATTTACATTGAACTTTAGGATTTATTCGTACAAAAAAGCCGGTGACTGGAGGTTTAAATTACCAAAACTTATATAAAATAAGATTTAGTTCAAATAAAATTTGAACAGCTGAGATGTTGTGTGAAAAGTCAACCAAATTTTTTCGCAAACAACTTACTTGCATATCTTCGAACGAATCATTAAAATCATGCCACCGATCGTCGTAAAGTGATGTCCGTGATGATATATCACTAATCGCCGGCGACGAAGGTGACGACGATGAAGGCGACACCATTCCAAATATATTCGAACTAACCAAAAACATCAAATTAATTTGATAATCTCCATAACACTATATATTATTATTGTCGCGGTTCACTAAACATTTGAATAAACAAAACTAACACAAAAGAACAACATCTAGATCTTATATTTTTATCACGATCACACTAAGTATGTATAATAAAATCATTTCACCTCTCTCTAGAGTCGATCACACTAATTATTTACAATCATACGATAAATAAAATTTGATGAAAACACTTTACGATTAAACAACAACAAAAATACCGCGAACACTGTGTTTAGAAGCGCGCTTACGATCAATTGACATTCGAAATATGCACATATAACATACATCTCCCTGAAAGCGATCTCTCTCTCCTCCCTCATATATACGGTACGTGATGGTGATCGTATTCATAAGTCATGCATGCGCGCTCTCATATTCTTTTTATATTTTGTATGGATAGTTTTTTGGGGTATTGTTTTGTTTGTAAGATCATAATAGATTTAAGAACATAAATGAGCATAAGATAATATATGTGAGATGAAATCAATTTTTATTTTTATTCACAAACCAGTTTAAAAGAATTCAAAACAATCTATTTAAACTCTGCATTTAGCTATAAATTATAGGAATCGTAAACTTTTTTATATAATTCGGAACTAATAAATCAAACGCAAAAATTTATTGGCGCATTAATTCCGCACACTCGTTTAAAAAGTAGTATTTTTCATGTTAATTTGGGAATGGGGTTATTTTACGTACTAAACATTTAAGACTTATTAATGGATTTAATCATCGATGGATCGGGGAACTCTTGTTTCTTATAAAATGAAGATCGAGTATTTCAGTTTCTGTTTTTTACTGGCTGGATGATTTTTGCGCAATTACATTGCATTTTTTTGGATATACACTTTTTATAGGTAAACATCTCTTAGAATCAAGAACTATAGATGTTTAGGAATGAAATTAAAGCAAAACAGAATTTCAAATAGCATTAAGATTCAGTTCCTAGATGAAATATCTTGTAATGATCTCACAGTATGCGGATTTTTTCCAACTATGTAATTATACGCCTTCGGATTTGATGCATATTTCCTTAGTAAACTGGTCATATTATCTTATATTCTTTAGATGTCTAGCAATAGAAGCATCAAATGTCGTGAGGCTCCACAGGTCTGTAAACGGTTCCTATACTAGCTAGCTATACATTTCCACGGAAAGAATACTGTGATTTTTGTGTCAGTACACGCCAACCGGAACCATATCAGGTGGAACCAAACCAACTGTGGGACAAGTAGCACAATACATTGTACATCATTGAGCACTATCAGAGTTGGGTATTTACGCGTTATCTACTTGATTGTATGATTCGCGTATTTTGGACTTCTGTTTCCGGAGCTTTTAATTAATAGAACTTATTATTACTATAAAATATATTACCAAGTAACTTACTCTGTGTGTCTCATACCAATTTTTTCGGCTAACTAAACTGCCGTTGGTTTGTACTAGTGATTTAATAGTTTTCATTTTATCCATAAAACACCCATGTGAAATATGTCCCACAAAAAAAATCCAAGTTTGTTGCATGCAATAAACCTTTCAAAATCAATAGGTTTTTGCAACAAATTTCAAAAGATTGACATGTGGGTAGGTTTTTTAGAACGCTTGTGATACGTTCTCTTAACGGGACATGCGAATCGAACGATTCCTGGGGTTGGCGATATAAATAACGGGCCTTTTATAAATGGGTTGTTGCAAAAATTAGTCATTCCTGCTTCTGAAATTCAATCAAATTTGGAAGTATCACATATGCTGAAAGTTTATAAATAAAGAAGGTTTCGATCTCGCCGAAAAAAGCATATTACCACAATGGTTACCAAAATAAACAGTACCCATTAAAACTAATTTTAAAGATATTTCTACGTCAGAATCAGTAAGACGTTATATTGAAAGTGAAATGACCGCCCTTAAACACACGTGTGGCATGTCTTTTAGAATCATTCATCCCAAGGGCAAATTTAGAAATATGTAGTTTTTTTGCGTATGCCATTTGCAAATACGAATCGCATAATCAAAAATTTAAGTTTATTTTTAATGAACCGAATATGATAGTATTGGTAAAAGGAGACAATCTGGAGTATCACGATATGGAAAAAGCAGTTTTAAACACGCTAGGCGCCACGTCAGTCATATGTGTCTGACACTAAGAAGATCCACATGAGCCATGTCAGACATATATGTCTGACATACTTGATAAGGCCACGTCACTCAATGATATCCGACGCAAACGATAAATTTGCTGTGTCTTTTAAAAGCTTAGCCTACCAGTGGCACTATTCTGGTAACTCCCCGGGAAGGGGGAACTGGGGAAAGAATTTATATATAATTTCTGTTCAAAATTTTTTTCCCGGCGAGTCACTCATATATGACTGACACGGCTTGTAGAGAAAAGAAGTTTTATGCATGGCCGTGTCAGTCATTTACGTATGACATAAAAAATAGTGTTTTCCGGAAAATTTAAAAAAAAAAAATTTTACAGCACGGCATTAAATTTTTTAGAGATGGTATCTAAATTATGTAATAAAATTACTATGGCCCAGTTGGAAATTTTATTGTATTATGTTTTTCATTGATCCGTGATGTAATTTAAGTTATTATATTTTTATAAGTTGTGATCGGATCCATTTAAATGGATCCGATCATAACTTATAAAAATATGAAAATTTTATTGAAATTTTCGTGGCGATTAACGTGTTACGAATGAGTAATGAAAGGGAGTACGCAAAATCTAGCCAGCAATACCGTGCTTTTCGATTGTGTTACCGACTGGGATTTGGTTGATTTAAATTAAAAAAAATTGCAACAACCAATTGAAAATAAATATATTTATATGGTATCGGATTTGTTTTTATGGTACGTAAATCTCAAATTGCACTACTCTTGGATTTTAACGTTAGTACCGTGTACTTCGATGCCACAGGGAGTGTTTTTCGAAAACCAACTTGTCACAATCACAACTACTCGCGCTTGTCATATTATGCTTGCGTAATACGAATTAACAACATGATGTCGTAACCATTTCGATGTTTTATTTTGCTTCAAAAAAGAGCTTGCCATTATTCCATTATGGCTTGTCTGTTCACAAATATGTCAGTTAAATTTATGATGTCCTTGAAAAGAGAGCGTAAATATAACGAAACTTTAACAAAAATTGACAATCAATATAAATCTGGTAAAGCCAATCCATACTTTCAAAGTAACTTAGTTTTATTTTGCATGAAAAAATATTTTTCTTATTTTCCATTGTGGGCTAATTTCGAAATGACTGATACACGGCATCAGGGCCGAATATCTAACGCAGTAGCCGAAAATTGGTTTAAATTTTGAAAGAAGGCCGATTTATTAGTGTCCTAGAGGAAAAAACGTCTCAAATTCTAAAATATCCGTTTTAGAATTTGAGAAGTTTTTTCAATATAATATTGTCTAAAAGAAAAAGAAAAAGAGAAATGTTTAAAATATTTGGAGTTGACGGAAACGAACCCGGAAGATATAGCAAATGAGGAAGGTCGGAGAGAAAAATTCAAAATTTCAAGAACTCCAAAATATATGGGGGGAAAGAGTTCTTGACAGATATGGAGCAAAAAAAATGCTAATTGAAAAGCCCCAAAAATCAACGAAACAGATATAAAGCGAACGTTTGCAGAAATTAAAACAAAATCACTGTTTACGAGTTTACTGCAAAATAAATATTCATTTAAAAGGGATAAACATGTTATATCCATTTATTTTGCATGTGCGTTCGATTCATTTGCCCAAATTGTGTATGTCATGGGACAGGATTCTGTATACGTATGTATAATGAACTAAACTCGTTCTCGGAAAATGGATTTGTAATTTTTATATTAAATACATCAAGGAAGGCTTAACTGGTGATTTATATGAAAACCGTACAAATGTTTTATTAAAATATTTTAAAGGACCCCGCACAAATCTCATGGAAATTGGGTCCCGGTCAAATTCGCTTAATTTTTGATATGTGATAAAGTTCATCATACTGGTCAATTGTCTCAATGGCCACAAAACTCAAAAATGGATAGTTTGGCCGGTACAGAGCTTTAAAGCTCCGAGTATCCTCCACGGATTTATGTATATGCGCAGTGTGTATAGACTTTTGAAATAGCCTATTTCATTTTTTTTATTATCTAGGTTTATATTTTTGAGGTTGCTGAATTCAGATCTGTTGTTAGATTTTCAAAATTGACAGTTGGCAGCTGCCAAATAGCTGTCAATGTACTATAATAAAGCCAAAAACTTGTTTTTTTATGTTTTATCTTTCTTTTTTTTTACTTCGATAAGTTCAAAGATGATATCAAATTAATAACAATGACTATCGGCAGCTGTCATTTAGTTGTCAACAATTCTTTAAAGTCCGGTAATAAAGTCAAAAAATTATTTTTTGTGTATAACTTCAAGTTTTTTAGATAAGTGAATATAAATATGATATAAAATTATTAGTCATCAGCTTACAGCTGTCAACAAGCTGTCAATTAACTGTCAAAATGCAATAATAGAGCAAGTAACTTATTTTTTGTGCTTAACTTTGTGGATAAGAAATCAAACATGATATAAGTTTATGACATCACTTTTGAACTCAGTGATCTAAGCAACTTAAAGTTTTTTTAAAAAGTAACTTTTAACATGGAACATGTTCATAAAGAGGGGGTACTTCGCGAAGGCCTCCACTTAGGAGGGGGTGAAAATGGTCACTTTTAGGATCGGGGGGGGGGGGGTGAAACGGGACTTAGAAGAATTTCGATTTAGGGACTTAAAATAATTTCGTTAAAGGGAGTTAGGATAATTCGGCTTTAGGGACTTAATACTTTTTATTAAACTTGATTATTGGTTATCCGTAAACATGTGCTATGCCCGTCAATTGTGTTTACACAACTCGGTTTTGACAGTTAGTTGATTGACGACTTTCGCGTCAGCCAGTCGTCTGTTTTTTTGTTTTTTTCCTCATATATTTTTTTATAGTTTTTAGTTTTTTAATTTTTTATTTCAATATCCAAAATGGAAAAAACTAACAAACAAATAATTTGTACAAGCCTTTTAGCAGCTCTATCCGAAATCATTCCGAAAAATCGGAAATTGTATTTTGGTTACTGGAGTGAAGCAGTGCCTCCCAGTACAATGTTGAAGTAGCCCAACCGGTGCGGATTATAGGATATATTTAGAAGCAGCTTCACTACACTACACGAATATTTATCTAAAGGCACATTTACAAGTAGCGCGTCATATGTAAAATGTCGTTTTAATGTAGATATCTCTGTATAATTGAAAATGTTGTAGCTGCGTGAAATTGAAGGAAGGTGATATTGCGCTTGGCCTCTGCTATTGGCACAAGTTCGATATAATTGCTGCTTGACTGGTTATCACATAATGGCTATATGCATGCATAATGGACCTTGTAATTGCAAATACAATTTTTAGAGAAAACTATGAACTGCATCCTCGTTATGAATGAGCTTTAATGCTCAAAATGGGGTGTGTGGTTTTGCGAAATTATTAATTGTATATAAATAAATAAATAAATAAATAAATAAGAAATAAGATAGGTGACAGCTGTAAGCCGAGAATATCCTCGAATGTTGCCACATGCAAATAATAATATATAGGTAAAGGTCGGTTTATTATGTTATTAACTTGTTCGTATTGAAAAATAGATTTACACTTTTTTTTTCATTAACCCTTCCCGGGGCACCGGTACATATTTGTACCGGCTAGATTTTTTGCTTGTTACCCCCGTATCCGCTACAATTTGGACTTTGGATGGTTGACTATGGGTGTTTCATGTCGCTAAGAGGTTTCTGAAATTAGTCCTAGTGTTTTTTTCACGTAATTGTTTATTGTTATTTAATTATAAACAATTCAAAGTGGAGAAACTGCGTTTTTTCGGAAAAAATCGTCCATTCGAAATCTGATACATTAGTATATGATTTTAGTGCGTGTACCGATGTTTTGAAGATTGCTGATCACGATGCTGTTGGCCAAAAGTGCATTTTGACAGCTGTCAGGTGTCAAATCGGGTGCCAAACGACTCAATATAATCCGAATGATCGAAAAAAACACATTTATTACACAATTTGGCACGTCTGACGACAAATTCCATATCGGAAGTCTATTTCGGAAATTTTTCAGAAAGGATTGTTGACAGCTAAATGACAGCTGCCGATAGTCATTGTTATTAATTTGATATCATCTTTGAACTTATCGAAGTAAAAAAAAAGAAAGATAAAACATAAAAAAACAAGTTTTTGGCTTTATTATAGTACATTGACAGCTATTTGACAGCTGCCAACTCTCAATTTTGAAAATCTAACAACAGATCTGAATTCAGCAACCTCAAAAATATAAATCTAGGTAATAAAAAAAATGAAATAGGCTATTTCAAAAGTCTATACACACTGCGCATATACACAAATCCGTGGAGGATACTCGGAGCTTTAGAGCTCTGTACCGGCCAAACTATCCATTTTTGAGCTTTGTGGCCATTGAAGCAATTGACCAGTATGATGAACTCTATCACATATCAAAAATTCAGCGAATTTGACCGGGACCCAATTTCCATAAGATTTGTGCGGGGTCCTTTAGTGCACAAAACATCAGTGATACTAACCTTGACGTTTCTACAATCGTGGGGCCACTAATTGGGGTTGGGGTAGTGCTTGCAATGCTACACTACGTCCTATCTACGTGCGACAAAAGCAGTTAATCAGAATAATGTGCTTTAAACCATCTTTTTCGCCTTCGTGGCCATTATTTGAAAATCTCAGCATACTTCCTCTACGTCACATATTCGTCTTCAAGGTACTTAGAATATTCTATGTTACAAGTGGGAATAATTTTGTGACTCATGCAGGGTATAATCTCAGATCAAATCATACTTTCTTGAAACATATTCCTAAGTTTAGATTAGATCTACGGAGAAACTTTATTAATATCGTTGCACCAATCATTTTTAACAATTTACCGTTGGATATTCGTAAGTGCGGCAACTTCTCTAGTTTTTCAATATACCTTAAAGAATGGCTTCATCAAACTAAAAATATTGACCATCTTTTTCAACTATTGGTTTAAAATATTATTGTTTTTGTTTTTATTGGTTTTAAAATTATATATGTTAAAATTAAATGGTGTAGTTTAAGAGGTTTTAATATATTCATGTGTAGTAATTAAGATGTAGTTATAATTTTATTATACAATATTTGTTTCTCTCAATTTTAACTGTAAAATAATTTGATTTTAAATTGGTTTTAATTTTGTAAATAGAATTCAAATATTTTTTTGTGGCTTAGAATCAGGGGACCAGTCACGTGATCTATTTGATCCAATGGTTCTCTTATCTTACCTTCTTAATCTTGTTAGTTTTAATAATGTTTTACACACAATGTATTTTATTTATAATGATTAAGCTGGTAATGAAATAAAATAAAAAAAAAAAAATTGAATATTTATTTCCAAAGAGCGTCATAGTAAAATTTTCTTACACTGATTCATATACAGATTTATATTTACTGCTCTTGCAATTCCAATATTTAAGTGACATTACATTGGAAGATTTTATAAAATAAATTTATATTCTTAATTTATCGTGTCCTTGTAAAACGAAAACTTGTGAAAAAACACTTGGTTCAAAATTTGGAATTGTAACGGTAGATGTTCAACCGCTTGATATATCAACAATTTATAGAGTTCAATTAAAGCGAATTCAGAATAAGCAAATTTTGGGTGGAGATGAGCTCAAAATTAAAGTTGTAATCCATTTTGATGTATCAATGAAACACAACAGAAGCTACGTATTGATGCCGAATGGATATTGGGAGATCCATGATGATCTCCAAAAATGGATTACTAATACTCCAGAACCAACGATCGTAAATCCCTATTAAGAAATTCTTTGCAATAAAATCTTTGGAAATAACGCGCTGAAAATCTATCATTTATTTTTATTCCAAATCAATCGTTATATTTCTTGAGATTTCTGTGCAACAAATTTGGGATTTGCATGCAACAAATTTGGGACTTGGGGTGTATTTCAGTATGCAACATTTGTTGCATGCATCAAATTTGGGATTTTTTTTGACGTATTTCACACGCATCATAAAACTATAAATCCTAAATTTAGTACTAAATTGATAATTCACCACTATCGTTAATTACATTTTGACTATTGATAAACGTCAAATTAAATTTGTCAACTAGAATAAAACTAAGTTTAAATTAGTTAAAAAAATTATTATCTATCACACAGTGTTAGAGTTTTTATACCGTGTGCCTGATGTTGATTTTTTTGTCTAAATTGATGAATAGTTCATACTAGTTGTGCATAGATGGAACAAAACACACCGTATGTGGTGTTTAATTAATAATTTTCTAACTAAATTAATTAAATTTAACTGATAATATCAGGTTAATCTATTAATAACCGGTATAAAGTAACCATCAATTAACTTTTGTATTTTGCCGACTAACTAAATTGATGAATAGTTCATACCAGTTATTGGGAGATGTCGCTAATGTCACTATAACAAATGTGCATGACATTTAGTTATAAACTGAAAAATTATTTCAAATTTATCAATCGCTGATTAGAAATACTGTAAAGATTGAAAATTTTTAACTTATTTAATTTTTTTTTTAAATATATTGTACATCAGACAAAATTTACAATATGCCATTTATGAACGGCTGGCAATTTAGACAAGGAAATGTGTGTCAGGCATAAACAGTATATGTAAATACAAATTTTTTCTATACAAGTCGCGTACCAAAAAAAAGGTTTGTTTGAAAACCATAACTAAGAATTCACAGTGCTCTATAAAAAATAGCAAAAATTCGAACCATATATATTTTGCTGACATCTTTTGAAATTTGGTCAAAAAAATTGAATTGGACTAAAATATTTTGTTCACTGAACTGGCAGCTGGAAAGTATACGTGATTGTGAATTCATATTCATCTTCATAGCAGCTTAAAATTGTGATTGGTTTTTAATTGTGGTGGAATTTACTAACCGTGTACCATGAGGATATTGTCCAGGTAGAGAGTTCACTCACTACAATGACAAGTTTAAAAGCGATTGAGCATACTCACTATAATGACACGTTTTACGGGATTTTTTAAAAATTGGGTTTCTTTATGCCAGATGCCAGAGTTCGGGACCAAACCGGATAATAGTTCCAACTTAAAGCAGTGACCCAATTAACGGTAATATTTAATTGTCATTCCGTTATATTACATGTCTATCTTACAAATGAACTTTGAAGTCCGCTAGTTATCCCGTTTACCACCCCGTTTGGGTCATGTATACTCGTTTCCGCAAAAGGATGTGCGTAAGATGATTAAGTACAAATTACGTCACATGCTGTCCGCTAGTTACACAATTTACTGTGTATTTTTGCTTTCGACCCCATAGCTTATAATCTTACTTATAGGAATGAGAAGGAACAAAATACTTCACATCACAGAGCGTGATGAACTTTTAATATATGAATATGTTTCATGATACTCACACACTTCGTATTTTAATTTTAGTTCGTACATTTTTATCAAACGATATTTAAAATTCTATTGGCAAGATTTCGTATAAAATGTAATTGGAAATTGTATGTGACAGTTGATAGATGTATGAAAATAAAAACAAAGTATCAAAATTGTACACTGTCATGGTCGACAAAAATTCTTTCATAGCGATAAATTAGGTTATTTGATAAGAGATGGCGTTAAAAGCAAATAATTTTTAAATTATATTGATTCCACAGTTTAGGGCAGCGTAGGTCAAGATATATGCTCCAACTTATGAATAATTAATGTGATTTAATATTTAACTATAAAAATATTTGACTCTCAGGATAATTAAACAATTATCTTAATGCTAAACCGCACCATCTGCATGTTGCAATTAAGAAGTAAGCAACTATTGCTATAAAGTCAGTACAGTTTTGCTTAATTCTGTTAATAGACTGCGAAGAAAAGGAATGTAAAATCGTATACTTCTGCCTCCCACCTCTTCCCCACTCCGGCATGCCAGAATGTCTCGTCCAACAGATCTGGGTTCAGCTAGCTCACTTATCCAATGCAATTTAGCGTCAGTGATTGAAAAGAAGGAAATTCGGGAAAACTACATCCACATGTAGGTCACTTCCGCTAACCACAACATGCAAGTGGCATTTGGCGGTCTAATCTCGGGTTCTAGGACCCATTAATTAAATTCAAAATTCAACTTGATTTTGAAACACCAATATTACAAAATATGTTTAAATCTTCTTGTTTATGTAATCGTATAAATTAAGTTGCTACCAAGCAAAAATATTCATTAGTAATAGATTCGCACAAGATAATTGTAGAAAATAATCAAAAATTTTAACGGATGGTCTACGATCAGAGAGCTATGATTGCAAATTAGTTGATAAGAAGTAACTGGGATTGTTTGTTGTTGTTTTTCTTATATAGTAAAGATTTTACTATCAGATATTATGTAGGAGAGCCTTAAATAAATCTAAACTTGACTAAAGCTAAACAAGACTGGAACTCTTGCCGCGAAAAACCTAAAATTTTTCGAAAGAGAAAAACTAAAAGCACACAAGATCGTCCTGCATTCTCTTCGGTGATAAATTGAAGTAGTCTCCGAGACTTGCTCACTTAATAAATTCAACCACTTCAACTTACTTATAAAAATTGGATTGTAAGAAGGAGATGCTATAAGATTCCGTCAATTTTTTCGGGCATTGTATCAACGCCACATCCACCATCTTGCTGATTTAATTTTGACGAAGTTAGCATCACACTAACTCATCACTCACGTAATGACATTCGAAGCTTCGTGCAAGATCACGTAACGTTGAACTGTACTCTGCAGGTAGTATTACCAACAGCATTAATAAACGTATTTGAGGATTTGGGGGTACCGAAACCGTGCCGTACATATTATTAAACACCGCTTCAGAAGCCTCTTTTATAACAGAATCGATGGTTCAAAGATTAGGCTTATCACGAAAAAAGTGTAGAACGCTAATATCAGGAATTGGAGAAGCAATGGGCAGACATTCGCTGGGAATTACAACTGTGCGATTTTCGTAAAGATTCGATGCCAGTCAGCCAAAATCACTAAATGCGCTTATCATTCAAAAAATCACATGACCATTGCCAGCTGTCGAGCTTGACCTCAACAACCTATGCGATTTAACCAGTATTGATTTAGCGGATCCAAATTTGTATAAACCCTGCACCACCGATATATTGCTTGGCGCAGAAATCGTATTTAAATTGTTTAAGTATGGCAATACAAAATTACGATACAATACTGCAACGATTTTGGATAATTGAAGAACTTAAAGAAACCAGCAAATTAACAAAAGAAGAAGATTGCGAAAAATGGTTCAGTAGGACCACTCGACGTACAGAAGACGGGAGTTTTATAACAAAACTCCCATCTCGAAATCTCTATAGGGTCTACATACCAGCAAGCTTTGTCAAGGCTATTAGCCATGGAAAGACGATTCAAATCAGACCAACAGTTTCGACAACTATACGACGATTTTTTAATGGAATAAAAAATCGGCAGAAAGTCCATAATATCCAAGAGCTCCAACAAGCCTATATCCTGGAGTATTCAAAGGTAGCATTACCACAACGAAATTGCGCGTCGTATATGATGCGTCGGCGAAATCAACCACTGGTGTTCAATGACACACCAGAATCTCATGATGGGGCCAAACATCCAATCCAGCCTGTTTCAAATACTTACCCGGTTTCGTCAGCATCCACATGTACTAGTAGGTGATATTGAAAAAAATGTACCGCCAAGTTTGGGTAGATACTGAAAACAGAAAACATCAGCTAATTCTATGGTGAGACGAGGAACAAAAAATTCATCCGTACATGTTAAATATCGTAACATATGGCACAGCGGCTGCCTTCTTTATGGCCGCTAGGTGCTTAAAGGATTGGCAGATATACAAAACGAGAAATTCCCAAACGCAGGTGGTTTCAATTTGAAGAAAATATGATCGAATAATCAACAAATGCAAGGTCTGTTAAATAATGTAGAGTCAAACAATTCAAAAACATTTTCGGATCAGCCACAACCCGTAAAAATATTGGGAATAGCATGGAATTCCAACACCGGCAATTTTGTCTATCAAGTAAATTTATAGACAACGAGCTGAAAATTTTCGATCCACTTGGACTCCAATTACTTAAAAATCAAAATATTATTTCAAAACATGTTGTTGCAGATGATGAGCTGTCCAAAGAAACACAGTCGTCATGGATCGAAATTAGAAACGCGCTAACCCAAACACCTGAAATATAAATTCTCAAGCAAAGCGGTGCTTTTAACTAGTTTAGTAATTGAAGTAATGGAAATCTTGTCGATCAACATAACGAAAGTTACGTTGTGGAGCGACTCATAGATCGTCCTAGATTGGCTGTCCAGCCAACCAAGATGATGGATAATTTTTGATCATAGGCGTATACAATCGAGGTTACTGGCGTCTCGTACTATCCGGAGGTAAGCCAAACGGAGAAATTGCTAACAATAATCTGTGGTGAAAAGGCCCAGCATGACTTTCACGGAATGAACAATGTTGCCCCGATCAGCAACAAATACCAGAAACTCACGATGATCTCCTAATTGATGTTTACAATGCGACAACTATTAGTCCAAAGATTATCAGTCAAAACGAAGTTATACCTTATCTGAGCCAATAATGCTCTAGCTATTTCAAGCTCAAGAAAATATTATCGTACGTGGTCGGATATATCAACAATTTGAAGACCAGACGATATTGGCATTTTGACATTGGACAAACTGGAAAGGGCGAACTGAAAATTTGCAGTCGGGGTTGATTTTTGTGGCCCTTTCAAAGGCCATGTAATCCGAGGAAGGGGATCAATACGTGTCGTTTCTTGTACTCACGCCATACATGTTGAGATATGTATGAATCTCAACATAGACTCTTTCCTAGGAGCATTAAAATGGTTCAAAAACAAAAGGGGACTGTGCCATACCTACATACTGCAACAGCGCAACAAATTTCGTTGGCACTAAACATTATCTCGAAGTAGTATGTATATACATTTTTAAAAAACAATAATAACCAAAGATTTTCTAATCTATTGAAGGACAGAGTAAACTGGCGATTTATACCACCAGCAGCACCCAATCAAGGCGGTCTGTGGGAAAGTGCGTACAAATCCGTAAAAACACAAATCACGTGAACCGTCGGGGACGTCATACTTACTCTGGAAGAATTTTCAACGCTAGTGATGCAAATCGAAGGCATTCTCAATTCAAGGCCAATCTGTTGCAGTAACTACAACGAAGTAGAGTGTCTTACACCCGCTCATTTTTAATCGGGCGCTCAATTTATCAATTGCCAGAACCAGCATCCGAGATGGGACATAGTTAAACACCTTTATCAACAATTTTGGAGACGCGGGCAAATACAGCATTTGACCACGCTTCAGCAAATAGCCAAATGGAAATCAAACCAAGGGAATCTGCAGTTAGATGACATTGTTTTATTACAAGACAATAATTTATCACCCACTCATTGGCTAATGGAATGAATTGCAAAATTGTTTCCCGGTGAGGACGACTGTGTTAGAGAGCACATGACCATGGTTAACCCACAAAACATAGTTAACTATGGTGAAAGTGAATTAAGATTTGTGATAGTTATGGAGGTTTAATTTCCATTTTTTAATTCTCTGACTATAGTAGGTAAATGATTTCTTGGGATGATTTAAATGTTTCAGATGAAATCAGTTCAATGTGGAAAACAGAAACCTATTTACTATTCAAAAATTATTATAATATTTTGCTAGATCTATCGATCGTAATTGTTAGTGATCTTTACCGCTTTCTATATACATACACGTAAACAACCACTTTCCTCATACAAAATTTAGATTAAGAATTTTTAAATTTTTATAAATTCGTAATCTAACATCCGGGATTGTCGGAATAATAGAATTCGCCTCTCTGTATTAAATTGGGTGTATACTTTGTGATGGTGTGAGCTCGTAATGCTACTTTAATCAAAAACAATTAACAATTTAACTGAAATTGCCTTACTATGTAGATCAACAAGTAAAAGTATGTAGGTTTACATTGAACCTATTAATGTTCACAATTTGATCGTTTTGATTATATTTAGAATATGTGGGGTGACGCAACTAAATAAATTTATCAAGATAGTAAGAGATTTTGTCGTACATCGTTGTCAATGAAAATTCCTAGAAATTTAAAAATAATTAACAATCATCGTAGATTAGATAGTTTATTGCAATTTATTTTATACTAATTGACCATTGATTTGTGTGTAAAACAAGTATAAGCGCTTCTTGAACTTTAACCAAAATTTATAAAATTTGTATTTATTTGGTTTATAAAAAAAATGCTTAATCTGCATCCGCATCATGTAAACAAATCACTTAAGTAATTTTATTGATCTTATAACCTCTGAAATTTTAATAGGTATTTCGTGGTGTGATGATGATAATAAAAACATGAAGGGTCACAACAACATCAAAATACTTAGTTTGAAGATTATAATCAACGTCTAATTTAAAGTGATTTGTTTACTATTGCAAAAAAGAAAATAGATTGATATTTGTAATTAGAACGCTTGGGAAGCTGCAAGAGGCGCTGAACTACTAATATTAAACCACAACAACAATAACTTCCACAATTATTTTATTATTATTTATCACACAACTAATTTCTTTTTAAAAACACTAATAGTTTTGCCGCTATTCATGTTGGCTTTTATATAACCCTGTAGTGCGTCTTAGCTAAGGCTCTTTCGTTGCCTTCGACACACTCGTACATAAATACCGTGCTGAATATTCCACATGCCACACGAACATTCGCAACGGTTCTGTCCTGTACTAATTTGCTATAAAACTACTTCTAATACTTAAATCTAGATGTCACTATTTCAGAAATGCCATTAACTTATCACCTCCTGATTACTGAGAAATTTAGAAAATTTTACCCATCCACTAAGCCATGCCTAATTTTCTATCCATATCTAAGTATAGAAGATTCAAAAAGTTAAACATTCCAATTCCACGACGATCGAGAATTACACCTCATCGCCAGTGAGGAACTTGAGATTTCCGGGAACCATAAAGTAAAACAGTTCGTGTATTAGGCCAAACACATGTAAGCCTGTAGCGCCTATCAGAACAGTATGATTAACTTGAAACGTCTGCGATGTGGAGGGGGTCAGAACATTATTAAATTTGTAATTTTGTTCTTTTTTTTGAATTTTTAATTTCTAAAAATTTCGTTGGAATCGAATGATTAGTGCATTTTACTAATGGCATTGCCATCTAGGGGTTTTGTTTTTATGGAAAACAGCCTTCGTATCCGCACTCATTGTAAACGTCGAAAAATTTTGAGAGTGATACCAATGTGTACACCTTGTGCGTGTGTGCGACCGGTGAAGATATAGAGGAATATTTTTGTTGTGCGTTTCTTGTTTTGTTGTGTGCGATTGATGCATGGTAAAAATGAGAAGGAGAGTGGCGCGCACGAAAAACAAAACCAATAATGCTAACGGAAAAATATTCTTCTAGATTTTGTTGGTGAGAGAATTTTTTTTTTGAGGGCGTCGAGTGGATATTTTGTGAACAGATAGTCGTGTGGAAAATTAAGTTTGGTAAAATAGTCTGTTGAAAAAAATTTCAAAATTTTATTCTGAAAACGTTGACTAAAATAAATCAAAAAAAACTAGAAGCTTGTGTGAGTTTCCATTTAAATTTCTTTGTTTTGTTAAATACGGAATAGATATCCGTCTAAAGTGTAAACATAAGAATCAACATTATCGACGGTGGGTGTAAGTATTTACGGGTGTTGCCATTTATATTGCATGGATAATTTGTTCTACGGGGCCGCAAATTTAATTCAGTGTCGCGAGTCATATTACGTGTGCAGTGCTAGTTTTGAGTACGCGTACCAAATTTTTCTATACGGGTGCTGGCAGTCACATTCCGTGTGTAGTGCAGAATTTTATTACGAATACCAAATTTGATTGACGGTGAAGAGTCCGCAACGGGTGGCCGATAACATGGTCAGTCGTAGTTTATTGGTATCGGCAAAAGGCACCGCAAGGAACAGGTGGCCAACCGGACATTTATAAATTTTGATTAACGGTGAGAAGACACCGCAACGCCAGGCGGGCAAGCACGCCGCGACCCTCCAGGGTGGCCTTTTCTAGGTCAAAAAGATATCGTTTTTTTATTAATTGATATTTTACGATTTCCAATTTACATTTTTCCAGCCTTAATTTTCAATTTTTCACATTTCAAAGTTCAATTTTACATTTTACATATTACACTTTATTTTGTGATTAAGCGTCAATTGCGGTTGTGGTTTGCGAGACCGGGATACACTTTGGATTCGCCTCAGAACTTTGGGCGTTCACTATCTTATTTTCTTTTTTTCTTTTATTTACTTTTATTTTTTTTTAAAACACTTCAGCCTGTAATTTCTTCTTTTCCCTCCTTTCTTTTAGGGTTTCGTGTAAAATATTAAAATAAAAGGACGATACAACCCTCCTCCCTCATCAGTTTTCCCTCCCAAATAATAAGATGGATTACTACATTTTTCGGATCGGTATGTTGGTAGGAGGGAGGGGGTGGTACTTATCTCGTGTCGGTTCCGCGTAGGGCATCCACAGGGTCGGAGTGGTGAATCCAGTATATGTGTTGTACATTTAGGCACGACCGTAAAATCTACACGGTCTTCCCGTGGCATTCCGGCAGTATGAAGCTGTCGGAGTGTGAATTGTGGGAGATGCGATCGTTGCTAGGTGGTCACACCCGGTTATTATTGTCCTTATTTCATTGTTCCTTTTTTTGGCCTACGTAATTTTGGAATAATTTACTTCCTACGTAATTTTTGAATATAAGTAGTTACCACCAGGTTTGGTTTCAGGAAGTTGCGGTTTTCTAGGAACCATGAAATATATCTTTTTTTGTATTGGGCCAAACAAATGTGAGCCCTTAGCCACAATCACAACAAGTGCTTAAGGTTTGGTCTCCGGAGTTTGCGGTTTTCGAGAACCAGGATCTACAGCAGCAGTTTATGTATTAGGCTAAACACGTGTAAGCTTATAGCGCTAGTTAGAATGATACAATTGACTTGAAATTTTTCTCTTTGTTTCCAGGAGTTACTAAAGCAATCCCTCTCAAATGTATTGGCTCATTAAAATATGAGCCGGTAGTTTGATTTCCGGAACCTGCGGCTTCTGGGAACCGAGAATTAAAACAGTTCAGATATTGGGCAAAACACTTGTGAGTCTGTAACGCCAATCAGAACGGTACAATTACATTACAGTTGCTAGTATTAGGATTGGTTTCCGAAACTTGTAACGGTTGCCTGGAATGGGTTTATGGGTAACGTTGATAGCAAATGGCACCGCGGGTTGATCAGGCACTCGCCAGTCAGATTCGTGGAATCGCATGAAACAGCGTCGGATTTGCCATTTAATTCTCCCTTCCTTGTTCTTCTATCCGGCCACCAGAAAGACTCGTCCATTTAAAAATAAAATAATATCGCTATCATACCAATTAGTTTTTGTTGCATGAATGGATGCAATTTTTACTTATTGCCCAACAAGGAAAAGATCATAAAGCAATAAAATTGTTAATTTTTGTCTTTTCTCTTTTTTTATGATCAATAAAATGAGACGTTGTGTTCGAATAGCATTCATCCAGGCGAGACAAAATTAAAACCGCTAAAACATTGTATGATCATCATGAGGGGAGATGAGTTATCATTAAGAAAGAATTTTTTGGAAATTAAAATTGCGTTTCGGGATATGAGTAGGCAGCAGTACGAAAACATTGAGACCTAAAATTTTCATGGGTGGAAGGTGAAAACGATGAAGAAGAGGTGGAATGATGACAGTCAAAATTTGATCGCCAAGTCGAGCGATCACTGTACGGTAAATTTACAAGGCATATCATTACGTACCACCCTTTGTAAGGCGGATCCAAGGCGGCGATTACTAACGATTTTTTGCGAATTACGCAAAAGTAGAAAATTAAATTTATTGATCGGAACAATTCAGAAGGGGACGTTAGATTTGTTTTTCTTGCTTGTTGTGTATAAATAATAAATTGATTTAGCTCGGTCGTAGTGGGTTTAATTTTTCCGGAACGTTTTCAAGTGAAATCGTCGTAATTAGTGGTTAAAAACAAAACTGACTGAATTACTAGATTTTCCGTTAACTACGGGCGCATTTTTCAGAGTTGGACTATGAGTTAAGAATACGCAACACAATTCCGAGTGGCACTCACAAGTTGAAAATAGTCTAATTGAACAAGCGTCGCCTATCAGAAAAATGGCCACCAATGGACGAAAAAGACGACTAAAAAGACTTTTCCGATTCGATTGAGACTTCACGGAACTTTAAGGAGAGCTAAAGATAGCTGTGATGACACAAGACCAGAACGTAGAACGCAACATTCGCAGATTAGTCCAGCTATATCTCAGAAGGAAATATAATCGCTCCACAGTAATAGTCCTCTACCCACCGCCTCTCACCAAAGTGATAGCCTGGTAGTACGAGACGCTGGAAAAGGAAGAGGCCGAAGGACCATGATGCAAACGGAAAACTTGGAAATCCCCAATAAAAGTGAAGTTCCACCAGATAATCGAGCTTAACAAGGGTTCTTCTCTCAGAAACCGATAACATCAAGAGAGACGTCTTATACCGATGCAGATTTGCGACAAAGAATGAAGGATTATGCGAAACTAAATGATGTAGAGCGAACACCAACAATCCGGCAAACCAACAAATACACGAGAAGGCGAGAACTATCGCCGATACAGAGAAGACGAGTAGTGTTAGAGAAATGAACAATACGATTTAACGGTGACAATAAGTCAAGTGTATCTGGGGCGGTATGTTGTACCATCACTTCGAATCGAAAAACTCCACGATTCCAATCACGGAGACATTGGAAGATATCAGCGCCCTAATCCCAATATAGCGAGATATTTGTTGAATATGTCGAAACTATTTACTGAGATGTATCCTCCTGTAAAATAACAGGGGGGTTATTTGGGACTTCGATTCGATAACGAGAGTACAAGATTCATATTTGATTTTAAATAAGAATCGTTCGAATCACATTCAAATCAAATATGAATCTTGTACTCTCGTTATCGAATCGAATTCCCAAATAGCCCCCTAGTGTAAGGTATATGTGTTACAGCGCAATATGATGAGCTGTCAACATTGATTCGGTATGATGAGCTGTCAACATTGATTCGGATGCTCAGCTGGAGGAGTTGTGCAGAAACATAGATGAGGCGAAAATGGAGCGAAACAACAAAAATCCTTCCAGTGAGGCGGCGATGCCCACAAAAGCGTCGATGGTATACCAGGAAGTTCCATTCAAAGATGCAACCAGCTAGAAGAAAAGGTTGCGGAAATGCACATCAGACAGCAGGCGCCGATTCCCAGATTCCGACCTAATGATCGTCGAGGTTAAACAAGGAGGCAGAATATTTTGAATTCTTGCTTGAATTTTTTGACGAAAGGTCATCAGAACTTCGATTGTCCGAAGCCTCGAGTAAGAATTTATTGCTGGTGTTGTGGTATGGACGGCATCACGGCTGACCGATGTCCCAAAGATCATTCTGGAGGAAGGCTGTTGATGTGTTCGAACGCAATGACGAACGAAGGGGATAGGACTACGGGAAAAGGTGATGCGAGTGATTAGGTGACCTGCCTCGTCTGCGTAACACAATCGAGGTCTCAAAATTCGTTACATGCGGAATGCGGGGGCAGTGGAAAAACACAATAACACAAATAGTTCGGACGTGAGAGGCCTCAAGGTTATTAGTGTAGACCGAGAGGGGCGTTAAACAATTGAGCAAGTCAACAGAAGGGAAGGAAATCGTGGGAGAAAGTCTAATATACCTGCGTCAATCAAAAGAAACTGCCGTGGGAGTCTAAAAGAGATTTTATGAAATTTTTGGCCACGTTTTTTTCGACCGAATTTTTGTACCATGAAAAACTCGACGCGTTTTTTTTTTTTAGATAACGTCGAATATTTTACGACAGCTCTTGAGGTGTCGAGTACATAAAAGAAAAGTCTTAAGTGTTGAGAAATAAAAAAAGTTTGTTAGTAAAAATAAATTAATAATTTAAACTAATAAAATTTTAATTAATAAAAATTAATTAATTTAAGTTTAATAAAAAATAATTAATTTAAATTTAATATTTTAGATAATTTCCAACAATAAATATTAAATTTAATAATAATTATATTTTTTTTTAACTTTTTTTTGCACTGTCGAAAAAAAAAATTTCATAATAGCGATTTTTGACGTTGTCGACTGTCGACGTTGGCAAAAAATACGCGCGTCGAAAACTTCATAATAGACCCCTGTTTGAAGAAGCTTGGGTTGGAATTGGTTTCTACCTACGTAAAGACAGCGAAAGGTACCGGAATACACGGGTGAGATATGCGGTTGGCAAATCCCGTTCGTAGCCGGCACAACTTGCAGAGTGATCAGGTCTCTTGGAATTCCATCAATTGATAGGAATCTGATCTGTGGGGTAGATTTCTGGGAAACGTTCAGGATCTGGCCCGCTTGATCAAAATGAGCGAGCACTGCGTAGTGGAGTGTTTTTAGGCTTTACGAAAACATGAGCATAAAATACAACACGCACGGAAAAAAATAAGCTTACTATATTAAAGAAAACTTTTTTTATATTACATAAAAAATATTTTTGCTTATTTTAATACCCAAATTTCTATGAATATACCAGTTTTTCTAGTTATAAAAAAAGTTTTCTAACGAAGAGAATTATTTCTTGACAGACAATTTAACATTCAATTCCATCTTGAGAATTGTTTTTCTTGTATTTATCCTTGTTATAAATTCTCTATAATAAGAGAAAAAAGTTAGTTTGAAGAGAAATACTTTTAATTTAATCTTACATTTTCTTAAATCAAGAAATTTTAAATTTTCTTAAAACAAACCCATAAATTTTATTAAAATACAACATTTTAAAATTGAAAACGTTTCTTGATAGTAGAAAAGAAAATTCTCTTTCTGATAAACTAATGAATTCTAGAATTTCAAAAAAGTTATCTTGATTGACGAAATAATTAATCTTTAGTCATTCTAAGTTTTCTTTAATCAAGATTTTTAGAAATTTCAAATACTTTATATATTTTTAAATTTAAATATTTCACAGTCATAATGGAAAATACCTTTCTATTTTACATAATTTATATATATAAATCAAAAATGCATAATTATGTAGTCGCAAGTCAAAAGTGCTAAAGTCGACTTAAGTACAAACTCATATTTTACATTTTCCTAAACTTATCACAAAAAATTCATTTAATTCTGTAAAATTTGGAATTATAACTCAGAACACCAGAATTTACTATGTTACTTCGAGAAAAGTTTTTCTTATCACAAAAAGGTAATTTTTTAAACTTCATCATAATATTTCTTGGTTCAATATGTATATCTCAATCTGAGAGAATACTTTTAATTATAGAAAAGGAGTTTTAAATTTATACTCTATAGTTTTTAAAACAAGAAAACGAGTCAATCATTTGAGAAATATAGTTATAGAGCACACCGTTAGATCAACTTTTACCTAAAATAAGTAATACCCATTATCTCGTGAATGTTGTATAGAAATAACGTGCGTTTTGTGATTTTCAAATAAAATATTTTAAAGTGGTTTTGAAAAATAATTAAAGTGAAGCTGAGTGATTAAATGTAAGTTATATATTTTTAATTTAAATTAACAAGTGATCGCTCTATTTTGTGAGAGTTATTTGTGCATATGGTTTTATAATTTTATTTTAATTTTCATAAATAGAGAAATGGCTGACGAACATGCTACTCTTGTTTTACATAGCTCATCATTTTTAATTAATGAAGATGGTATTTATAATTAAATTAATTTTACACATTTTTTATTGTGCATGTAGCTTTATTACTAGTTTTTGTTTTAAATAATAACCCACTTTTAATAAAATATTCAAAAAACTGAAACCTTTAATTGTGTGATTATAGAATATTAACTATTTTATTTACAAGTAGTTTTATAGTATAATTACTACCTAATTAATTGTAATTAATTAATTATTAAATTAACAATTCTGTCGATCTGTCTTGTCTTATTTTCAGGAATTATCTTATAGAGGGTTATTTTCAGGAATTATCTTATCAACAAACATCAAATGGAAATATGGTACACAGTTTTACTAAACAAAGGGTTTGATGAAAACACCCAAATAATCAAATCAGAAAATTGCAACATTAAAAATAGAGGATATAATGAACATCCATGGGTCCATTTCATTTGCCAGAGATTTTCAAGTTTTCTTGGTAATTCATTGCGTAAAAATTATAACTAACGATGCTGATCTTCGCATTTATTATGTTTGTGTCGAAAAAAACTTATATGAATCATCCCGTGTAGAGAATTCCAAATGGAACAAAAATATCTAAACAAATTATGTCTTCTATTTAATTATATTTGTATTTTATTATTATAATTTGTGTGACATAGCTTATTAATATTAAAATGTATTTTTATATATCGTATATTAAAATAAAATAAAAACTATATAATAAATTCGTATTGTTATTATTTTGGAAATTATATTTAATGTTGCTCCAATAAACAGGAAAAATAACTGGAAACAAGAAATACTACTAAAGCTTTCAAGAAGTAACTTTCTACAATCTAGAAATTTAAAATATTTTTCAAGAAAGACGTATGAAGTATTTAAGCAATTCTTTCTCTACAACTTATAAATGGGTTCTTCTATCAAGAAAAAAAAAACATTTCTGCCAGAAAATGCATTTTAATTATTAGAAAATTTCTCTTAACTAAAGAAATGTAGATCATACAATTATGTGTAATATTTCTTAATACAAGACTCAATTTATTGCATTTTGAGATACGGTTACCTTAAAACAAGAATTTGTTATCTTTAATGAAGAAATAGATATTAAAAATTGAGAAAAACGATTGACTCTACAAAACAATATTTTCTTGCTTTCAGAAATTGAATTTCTTTCAACGATAAAAAAAATATTATTTCAATATTTAAATAAAAACATCAAATGAAGAAATTGGAAGTTTGCATTATGAAAAAGTTATCTTAGCTGAAAATCAAGTGCTCATTTTTCTTGAATCATTCACTTTTTTCTGCGTTGTAGCCAGTTTTTTTTTCCGTGCGAGTATTGCCAACCGGGAGGTGATTTAATAATACGATTATAATATTTGGTTGCAATATTCTAAACGCTACATCACCGCATCCCAGATGAGTAATAGAGTTAGGCAGTATTTGCATTCAACATGAATTTAAGAGCAGTGCTCCAGATTCGGAACCAGGTAATCCTGAAGTCCTGAGTACTGCTTTTAATATGGAGTTTGGGGTTACTGTAGAGAGTGGGTGTGGGTGTGGGTGGGTTTTTGTAACTAAAAGATTATAACAGAACATCAAGATACACGAGAAAAGTGACATTGCCGCGCGCCACTGCATAACAGGACATGAAAGTTGCCTGTTTCAATCGGATAAAACAACTGAAAAAATTTAATTTATTTATAACAAAAAAAAATATAATAATTAAAAAAATCAAAATGCCTGCAGCCTTCTTTTGTTTTAGCTGCTTTTTTTTGTTGTTATATAATTTTTTTATTAATACCCATGTTGGTGCGGCGATTTTATATTTGCTCGTACCGAAAAAATTTCACCACTCTGAACTTAAAATTTTTTTTTTCACTATAATTTTAAATTGGCATCGGGGTCACCAATATATCGTTTTATTTTATTTTATATTATTATTCCGGCATGTATAATGGCAGAGCGGTGCGCTGCATCGTGTTGGAGGCGAGCGCAAGTGAATGTAAAATTTCTTTTTGTTAAAATAAATTTGTTCGTTTTGATTTGCGAATGGCGAAAACAAGTTGTTTCGTCTTTTGTTTAGAAAAACATGTTGATAATCATGAATTGTGGTAAACAATATGAGTGGCGGTTTCAAAACGAGTCATGTTTTATGTTGTTTGACAGTTACGCGCGACAAAACAACCGGTTGGCGATTTAGAGTTGTGCCACTAATTGCGATGAGATTCCGTGATGTTACTTTTGCGATATGCACGATTAGAACATTTGGTCGCAATACTCTAATCACTACACGGTCAAAATAATTTTCTTGCCCTTAGTGTTAAATATGTTATTTGTATTTATTTGTGTGAAATATTGTTTGACGTCAAAATGAACGAAATGATGTTATATCAAATCCCAATTCAATATTCCCTGTCTATGTTGCAACACATTACCAATTTATTTTTTCTTTGTAGAATGGTAAATCAAATTTAAAATTCGTCATCTTGCTTTTTATAGATTAACATACCTAACACATAAGGTAACAGCATTGCCAAATGGACAAAAACAGTTTTGTGATATTTTATCTACGTAGAACAGCATGTTCACTATATGAAAACTGAAATTAAATTAAAAATTTAATGGAGTGGAATACTGTACGGTTTTAAAAAATTGTTTGTTACTTCCGTTCGTAAATATAATTAAAATGTCGACATTTTTTCTAATTTTCAAACAACGACCACGAATCGTCTGCTAGATCCTAGGTGCAAGCAGTAATGAATTACCAAATTAAGTGAAAAATTATTGCGAAAATTAATCCAATTTTGATTCAAACCACATCGGTTATTTTTTGTATCCCTGGGAGAGGGATATAGTCTTTAGCTAGTGTAAATTTAGAAAAGTTGTTTATGATTTAAATTATAAATAAGACATAAAAATCTATTTATGCTTTTATCATGTGCTGTTTCCAAATTTTATATATTTACTATAAACACTGTCGGTCGTACATGAGAATTTTATAAAGTTTTTTATATAGATTTTTGAAAAATTAATTTTTATTCTGCTGTATATTGAAACCATTAATTATTTATTAGCTCATGATGGTTTTGTTATATCCCATCGCCAGTTTATATTTTTAATGAATTCCAATTTTATATACCAAGCACACATAAAGCGAATATTTTCCAATGTTTTGTGGAATTTTTATATCCGTTTTTATAAACAATTAATTTATATTGTTGAAACTTACATGGTGCTTTGTTTGGCTTCTAGTTGAATTGTTATTATTATTATTGTTCGACTTGGTGGTGGTTAATGAAAAATCTTTGGTTTAAAATCGTGCTTTGTATACATTGTGTTTAAAATCGATATTTGGATTTGTTGCACATTTTTTCCGTCAAGCCATCGAAGTAAAAATGATAGAAAATCTGGTAACTGCTACCAATTACGCACGAGCTAGATTATGTCGATGTTAATTTTTCAGAAAAAAAAATCGTTTTATATCACTAAACATTAAAATCTTATTGGAATAGTTTGAGTGTATTTCAGTACAATGCTGATTACCTACTACATTTACCAAGTTGAGTGAGTAACTTTTAATTTAGTTACACACCACAAAATGCTGTTAATTTATATCTATATATTTAAAAAAAAAATCTAAAAAACAACATAAATTTTTAAATTACAGAATTGTTCTCAATGATCACTTAATAACAAGCCACTTTCAGAAATTGAAGCACGACACCGGATTTGTGATAAAAATTGGTTTGTATAATCAAAACTCATTATTCCCATGCTTAAATTTCAAAAAACCAACAATGCTTAAATTTCAAAAAATTGAAAATGCCAAGCTACCACTTTAAAAAAAGCTTTAGTTTTATTCCGGATACTCAATTAAATGGAAGCTGTCACTTCCGGTGGATCGATTTCGGCCTAATTCACTGAGATCTCGCAATTTGCGGAAAAAGCTTAGGTGGAAAGTTTCATCCCGAACAATCAGTCCATCTAGGCTGTGCGGGGCGGTTTTATCATAAACAGTCATTTCCGCTTAAATTTTGGAAAACTGATCTGAAAAGATATCGTTGCAAATTTTATTTAGAATCTTTTAGATGCAAGGACAAGGTCCAAATTGTTCATGTTTACTACGTAAAAGAAATTAAAAATGCTTCTAAATTTTGATATAAACAAAAACAAATTTATTACTTTCAATGCAAAAATTTTTTTATTCAATTTTCAAAATATTTTCGAATAAAAGTTCTGTTTGGAATTATCTGGATAAGGTCGTTTGAATGTCACCCTACAAGCAATTCATGAGTACTTCACATATATTATCGGATTCATTGAAATATTGACTACAAAGACACAGATTTTCCGAAAAATTATATTTCGAGTTATTTTGACATATTCGCTGGAATCTCGCCTCCACCACCAGATTCGTGTAGCCCGTTCGTGTTTTATTATTCTCGAAATGACCTCGACTCAGTCGAAAAAATTCGTTTAATTAAAATTATGCAAAAGTGATTATTTCACAATTGTTGAAAAATATCACACAATAACCGTAGTTTTGCTTGAGAGGCACAGCAGAATTATGCTGTAAAAGACAGCGGAAAATAATGGGTTAAACAAAGATAGACCTAATTAATTCAAAGCTGCTAGAAAGGAGTAAAACATAATTTTTAGTTTATTATTTACACACACCTCTAGCAATTTTAACCAAAAAAAACAAAAAATAGAATGAAATGTGTTTTCCTCCCTCTCAACTGAATATATGCAATATATATGTCAAAAATAAATTGGCAATAATCACCGTGTTTTTTTTATTGGAGCACTATCCGGCGCCGAAGGGAAATTTTCTACTGAAACTGCAGACATTATTCACTGGTGTCGCTACTAATCAAATAAATTAAATTGTACTTAACTTCATGCAGTCGAATGACAGTTCTACTTTTGTGTTTATGTTTGAAAAAAAAATTCTCAAACATTTTAAAACTCAAACAAATTGCGAAATAAATAATAAATTTAACAAAAATATATGTCATGACATTGTAGCATGATACTGTTTACTGTCGCGATAGTGACAATTTTTGGGCTGGGATAGTAAACTCTCACGATAGTAATACTTTAGTGTTGCCATCGCAAAAAATGTGTTAAAATTTAATCGCATGCTGCGACGTTTTACAAAATAAAGGCGTAATTACCATAATTGTTCATAATTGCACACAACAAGACAAGATTTTCCCAAACACCAATGTAGACTCATGGCTGTTCTCCACTTGCATATTTTTCTCTTGACAAAAAATAAATAGCTTCGGCTCATGACATTATTAGTATAGTATACTTACTACTACACTCTTCAAAACTAGACATATTTTCTCTGTTTTGATTACGTAGAAAAAATTATTTGCTTTGTCATTTTAGTATAGTGTGCTGTGCTGTGATTCTAACAAACAAAACATCCACGATTTTTTAATTTTAAATGTCAAAATAATATAATGTGCGCTCAAAATTGAGCATAAAAACACAAATTATGATCAATTGGTCAACATCATGACAAAAATATTGAATATTTTGATCTTTTCCTCTCTTGACAAAATTTCAATGCGCATGCTCAAAACCACTTTTGCGTATGTATTTTCGAAAATGTAATAAAAAATGTCACAAGAAAAAAAATAGACTAGATTTTTTTTCCGTCACGAGAAAAATATGCAAGTGGAGACCGGCCATCAGTATGATCTTAGCTATTAGAAAAATAACCTCATTTATTGGTTACCTGTGTTACCTGAGTTATTGAGATATTGACCGGAAAGATAGAGAAACTTATATGGCCACAGAAACTCAAAAAATTATTGTGAAAATTTTAAACTATAAATTTCCCCAAACTTCATGTAAACTCAGTATGACCCTACCTTTTATATAATAGTGCGGTTTCATAGAGTGAGCTGGTATTTTTTACCATTTCAATAGAAGTTGAAGCAATTCTGTAAATTCAACCATTTAAAATTAAAATTGACCAAGATAGGTGGCCCAGAGAAAAGCCTTGATTCTAAATTCGGATTAATCAATGATCGTCTGAATGAAACATATTGGCTTTCTGTGCTAGTGGTTTATGTTTTTAGAAAAAAAACCATTATTTCTTGATTGATAATTCCTTGTCTGGAGTAAACCCCTTAGATGTTTTATCGAGACGATTCCAAATATCGGTTGATAATAAATTTTTACGGATTTACAAAATTCAACATAATAGGAGAATGCACAAAGTTACTACTCATTTCTATGAGATACGATTTAATACAGACAGACGAACTTTTGACTTCGAATACAAATATTTGTACTTATCTAATTTAAAAGTTCTAGGTATAATAAATAAACAAGAAAACAAAATATTTATTTCATTAAATATTTGCATAAAAATATAAAAATAAATTTTAATCACATTACACAAATAATTCATGTATATTTTAATATTCTTCGTCAACATTATTATTGTGTGTATAATGTATGTCTGAATATATGGGTTACACATAAATTTAAACCCAAAAAAAGTTTAAAGGAAAACAGCAGAATTTTCACATTTTTCCCATATTTCGGTTGATTTTTCCGTTTTTCTTGTGCGCTATAAATAAATGTTTATTTTTATTTTATTTTATTTTTTTGTATAAAACATAAATTTTTATTATTTTTGCTGGTTGTTAATATAAAATTGATTATAAATAATTTATTTAATTTTTTATGAGAATTTTTATTATGTATTACAAAATGATAAGAAGTAATAAATGTGAAACATAAGCAAAAATACAACACCAAGCGGTTCTTGGTGCGCTCTTCTCTCACCACAGAGAAAATTTGGGTCTCGCTTAATTTTTTTTTTTAAAGTACACCGTTAATTTTAACGGTAAACCGTGAAAGATCACTTATTGTACTGCAAGAAGTATTTATGATAGAAGTACCATAAAATCCATTATCATAATCTGAATACCAAAAACAAAAACGTGGCATCCCAAGGTGTAATAAAATACGTAAAATCGACGGCGCGATATCATAAATTATAAATGCTTCTTGCTGAAACACACGCGTGTCACCTACACCCAATATACTATGACAAATCGCACAAAGTTATATACACAATTTACCTAATACATTTTACAAAAATCTAGATAGACTTACCTCTTCATAAATAAAATTATCAATTTCCTCCAGCGGTTTGCCGTACATATTCTGAGGAAATGGTTCAAATTTTTTCGGTAGCATACCACCATCCTCAACTGATACTTTGGAACGTGGATGAAATCCATATTCACGTACCAATTGTATGTGTCGCGATTCATGCTTATCCTGTGATTTTTGTGTGTAGGCAACAACTTGCTGTTTTGCTGTAAATGAAAAATAAAAAAAAATTTTGTAAATATGAAACATTTGTAGATTAAATTTTTAAATATATTTAGAACGTGCGTCATATATGATTTACAAGAAAACGTAAAACCGTTTCTCTGCCCAAACACTCCTTTTTAATAATTTTGATTGTAAATGTTTTCATACGGAACTATTCAATTACAGACATATACGGTAGCGTACAGGGTGCTTTATATGTTGCAGGCCGATTTATTTTGGTCGCCATTTTGTTTTGAACGACATTTGTCAGTATGCATTTGACAATCGTAGAAAGTGGTCGGAAACAATTTGTTATAGCGCCGCAACAACGTGTTAAAATTTAAAAAAAAAACATTTATTTTAAATAAAAGTACATCAGAAAAGATTGACTCAATGAGGCAGAGTGTTGCTGAATGTCCAGGTATCCCTTATCGATGCCATGCACAAGAATTTGGGAATGTCTCCAAGTTTATTAAAAATTCTCAAAGAAGATTTGTATTTCTACCCGTATAAAATTCAGTTGACATACAGGAGCGACACGAAAATGACCATGAATGGCGGCGAGATTAGAATGCACAAGTTTTACAATTCACTATAGACGATCACCAATTGTTCCCGGTTGAATAATGTCAAAAAGTGGAAATATCGACTGGCCTCCACGTTCTCCTGAATAAACCAACCACAACCTTGATAGTTAAGGGCAACATTAGAAATGAAATTGCTTAAATAACACCAGAACCAGAAGTCTCCGAAAATGTTATGAAAAGCGTGCTTAAAAGAGCTCGCCCTGCACCACGGCCAGAGGCGATCACTTGACCGACATTATATTCCATAGATAATGTTAAAGACAAAATTATATTTCATTTAAAATTAATTCAAAAAAATATCGACCTGACTCATATAAAGCATCCTGTACCATTGCCTCACTAAAAAAATATTACAAAACGTACACAAAACACTATTATTTTAATTACATTTACAATGAATATTTCAAAGAGCCTCCAAAGAAAGGTTACAAAAAGGAAAAGCCTGTTGTATGACGTCCTTGGAACCACATTTTTTTCGTGAAACACAAGATAACCATTCCTTTTCCTCTAACAGAAGGAGAAGATGGATCATGACCCGCGAGAGACCAACGAAAAAAAGGTCGTGAAGCTGGGCAAATCAAAACCAAAAATGCATTTCAAATTTTTCAGGAAAAAAGCGGCCGAATAAAGTATTTACACGTAACGTCTGTTATCCCTCAAGAGATGCAGACACAATAGCTTCGGAGCTCCTTACAAACATACCCGACAAAAACCAATACACCTTTATCGAATATATGTTAATAGAACGAGTAGCACAATCAGTTCCGACTGAAACTAACCGAATGAGAGAGCCCTAGCCACCGCACCAAGCCGCCCATTGAATTGAATACATTAGCAATGGAAGAACATGTGCTGACACCACGCAAACATTCACATCCCTCGTCGCTGTAGTTCGCCCTGGTAATATGGAAAATGGTGTGTAGATTATCGACGACTTAATTCAGTGACAGTGTTGGATAGTTATCCGACCCCACACATACAAAACTGTTCCATGCACTTACATGGATGTTCTATCTTCTCAAAAATCGATTTAGCCTCAAAAATACCGGGGAAAATCAAATGGGTTTTCGGTTCGAACTCTCTTGCATTTCTCAGCCAAAAAAACACTCCCAATGGGATTCTACCTTTTACAGAATGAATTCCTGCAGTTGATCGGCATGATAAATTATTACAACTGTCGCTTTATATCAAACCTCGCTGAGATGCTCGCCCCCAATTCAGGTACACTTGGCCGCTCTGCTAAAGAAGCTCAAGACTTAAAATCGATCATCAACAATTATATATCACAATTTGGCCTCCCACTCAATATCCCAACTGATCAAGAAACGCAATTCGAGTTCAAACTTCTCGCAAAATTATCGAGACTCTTGGGCTTGCATCGTATACGTAAGACATCTTATCATCCGCAAGCGAACGGTATGGTGGAATGATTCCATTGACAGCCTAAAGCGACTTCCATCGTTTTACTTGGTATTCGAGCAACAATTATAGGAGATCTTAAGTATTCACAAGCCGAATTGGTTTATGTGCAAACCACCAAGCTACCCCTGCATCGGGGGAGCACTGTCTTGCAACATCCATACGAGGGCCCCAATAAAATCAGTCGCCGGCTTCGTAGATACTTATAGTCATCTTAGTCACAGGAATAGGTGTAATCCTCTATTAGGAATGGGTGTAATGTAGCAGCGCAATGATTTAAATCGAAATATTTTACTGCACAATTCAAAATTCAGACTCAACGAATGTGCGATATAACGCGACATCTAACGTAGAATACATACACATAAACACAGCTAAGACACATTTTAGCACAGTTTATGCTGAAAACAAATGTGCAGATTTTCTACATGCAGCACCGCATGCAGATTTGCACGTAACACACATGAGCATAATTTTTTGACACTTGTGTGCGACATTTTTTTTATTTAGAGTTAAAGCAAGCTATCAACTTTTTGTCACATAGATAAATATTTTTGCAATTGAAATGTCTCGTATCGTATAAAAATTGGTTTTCTTTTATAAATTCTGTAATTTTCTCCTCCATCTTGAAAAAAATTAGCGTCAAAAGTGGAAAATATCAAACAATGTCGCATGAAGTTGCCGAAGATTTGTATAGGTTTATTTTTTTCATGTTGTCAACACCAACGGATGCACAGTCAAATTAGAAATAGAGACGACGTGCGGAATTCTGCTTGTCAAGCGTCGTACATGAATTTTAACACATATACACTAGTGTATTCTAATTTTGATACATGCAAAATTCTGCAGATGTGCTTCCAGCATTAATATGCCTTCTGCAGGTGGATTATGGCTTTCATATAAGATAAAGACGAATGTGAATATTTTAACAAAATAGAAAAATTAACAAAACATGTACATATGTACACAAAATTTGTTAATTAACAAAAAGTATATATAAATGTATTTGTAAAACAGTAGCTAAAATAAATTTCTAAATTCCATAAAACAGAAAATACATTTAGCTTACAAAATAAAATAGAAGTTTGTCCCTCGATAGGTACAATATAAAATAATAAAATATTTTGTTGCAAAACAAAACTATCGGAATTGGCATTGATTGCACTGCGGAGATTGGCCAAATTACAGAGATATCCTGGGGCTCTCACCTACACGATTAGTTAGCTAATGACATGAAGGGTTTCGAACATGGGTCGAAATATTTTCGTGAAAATTGTTTAAAACGAGTTTTCGAATAACAGAAGTCGAATGCGGTGGGTCTTGATATCGGCAAGAAGGTGGGTATTGATATCCGCTGAGGCCCGGGTCCCTTTTAATTTAATTTTTCATCTCAAGCTTTATAGATTAAAATAGCTGAAAGGGGGTTTTGAATTAACTGAAATCGATTGCGATTGGTCCGGACTTCGGGAAAAATTCCTTGGTGATTAGTTCGTACAGGTCCGGGGCTCATTTTAAATTTTTTCACCTCAAACTAGTTAGATGAAACTTCTTGAAAGAAGGTTTTAAAATAACGTGATAGATCCTGATACCCGGAAAATTGTTTAAGGAATTTCTTCAGTGAGGCCTGGATCTTTTTCCAAATACGTTTCATTTCAAATTACTTATATGGAAAAAGCTGGTGTTGATTTAGGGAAAATTCGGGTAAGAAGTCCCCAAGGGTCACTTATTTTTTTTTTTCATCCTAAATTAATGGAAGAAAATGACTGAAATATCGTTTTTGGATAACAGGCGTGGTTTCGACTTGCAAGAAATAATAATCGAGTGTTATACTGCTTAATTATCTGACTAATTCCGAGTTTCGTATTTTCATATTTAGTAGGAAAATAACAAATGACATCCTTTACACAGCCTACAGGGGTAGTACCCATCGAGTTGGGGTCGTTTGCCTCCTTTTCAAAATCCCGGAATCAAAATCTCGAAATTAAAATTCCGCTTTTCAAAATACCGATTTTACAAATTAAAAATTGGCCGGCCGCCTCACGGCATCTGAATTCATAAAAAAGGACTTTTGCTAATCTTGGTTAAGAAATTTCGCAGTTCCATTCAATAAGAAGAAGAAATAGCCTTGTTTAATTAAGCAATGCCAAATTTCTTAAATGCGCTCAAAATTCATGTTAGAATCCCAATCTAGACCGATATATCAAATATGACCATTATGAGCTAAAATGGCCAAATTTACATTCTACATAGCCAAAATTCAAAACTTCAGCCAAAATTGATATAAGAATCTCAATCAAGCTCTGCAATATAATTTCACCATGGCTGGTTAAGAAATGGCCATGTTCCATTTAGAATTGTCTAATTCCGGAACTTCACATTAAATCCACGTTAAAATCCCAATTCAGTTGTACATACCATATTTAACCATTTTTTTGTTAGAAGTGGCCTAGTTACACTCAGCATGATTGAGTTCCAGAACTTGTGTTAAAATGCAAATCACATCCCATAATTTTATCAAGATCAATCAGAAAATGAACGAGTTCTTAATAAAAATGTATTGTAAAATAAAATTTAAAATGACTGCGAAATTTTAAAAAGTAGCATTTTGTAAAGCGGGCTTTTTACAAGGTCGGGGTTTTGATAATTCGGGATTTTTTACCGACCCCACTTTGAACGTAAACCTAAAAAGTTCATACGCTGGACTCTGTTTGCTTTTGTGATTCTAAGCATGTAAGGAAAACTACTAGTAGGCTTAAGATCTAACATTCAGGTCGGTTGGGTTTTATTTGTAGCAGTTTAGAAACAAAATTAAAAATGTTTTAGTTCGGTTCGTAGGAGTTCTTAGATAAACTTTCGTGAAAAAATTATAGACCTAAATGGTCCCTAGTTAAATATTATTTTAGGAGACTTAATGTATTGTAACGGCCTGACGCCGATACTTCATCCTTTAATTGAGAAATTGCGGTTAATTCATTCCGTTCTCTTTCCGGTTTGAAACATTGTTAATTCTGATGTTATTGCTTCTGAGTAACCTGAAACTACTGTTAACTGTCCTTATGGGGGTTTTCTTGCTAAATTACAGCAAAGGCTTCTTCTTTGAGTGCTTTGGCGTTCATTTGGGTGCCTTTGATAACCTCGATTCTGGTGGGTGGGAGCCTATAGCTCAAATTACCGAGTCCGATGTAATTTCCTAAACTCCGATTCTGAAAAAATGTTGTTCCCTCCGGTGAAGGTTTTCATGTTGGGAATAGTTTATTCCGCGGCTGTTAAGTTTAGTCTCGTTAGTGCGTGGAACAACCTCGTTTTGATTGCAGGCTTACAATAATTTTCAATCTCTCTCGCTGTTTCATATGAAAATGTTATTCTGTATACAGATATAGTAAAGCTGTGTTCAACGCATCGATGATCTTGTAACCTTAGAACTGGTTAACAACTGATTTTATTAGGGTTTTATGTTCTACTAACCACGAAATCAAATGAGTAGAGGAAAATTGTGGTTTTGAAGGAAACGAGGCAACTGATATTTTAGTCAAACTGGAATATAATCAGAGCCGTTATTACAATTAAAAATGTAAATCAGAGCAGATCATCTCTAATGTACCACTTTTCAAACACACATTTGCTTACATATTTTATTTAAACGCTACCGGCACCTATTTTGATATTGGCTATTAATAAACCCTAACATTTAATATAAACAACTGACGGTTAATATATGGCTGTAATTATTACAAAAAATACACCACATCGGGGAATGGTATAGCATATTTCTATGCAAACACAACGATATTTAATGAAAAAAATACAGGACGTTATGATATCGTAATATTCCATCTGTGTATTGTACTCGTTATTGATTTTTCATTCATTACAAATGTTTCCTAGGCTCATGTTCACAAAAAAGCTCTGAGACACGATTTGAGGAGTACAATGAATGAGGAATATATGACGAAAATGTTTACGGTTAAAACACGATTTGCCATTCATTTGGTTAATTCTTTTTACCCTAAATACGTTTCTTTATAGTAGTTGATATGAAATCAGCATACACAACATTCGCACGTATCGTATTAATAGAAATCGAAATAGCTTTACCTTTAATCGGATAGCGTTTAGTGAGCGCGTATTAAATTAAAATATTTTCATTGTAGTAGTACTGCCATATGTATATCCCACAGAATGATTATGTATTGTGTGATGATATCACATACACACTCGGAAAAGGATATGTTACGTAAAATATCAAATCACTTTCTTTGAAACATCATCATGTAAAGAAATTCTATTTATATATCGATATGAGCTTTTTCTTTATCGATAATGAAAGTTGGGTGTTTTTTATGCTTATGTATGTTGTTGGGTAACAAGAAAGAACTGGTAAATTACATATGTAATAAACAAAACTTAATAAAATGTGACTATTATATTGGATACTTAAATATGACGACATAATCATTTTGTAATAACTATAAATTTTGACTTTTTATGGACGTACGCCATACAATTTCATATATTTGGTATATCGAAATTTTATATGCGGTTATTTTATACGAGTATCGATAAAAATGTCCCAAATTTTATTGTTACCATTATTTTACGGAAGACTGCCCTTCATTCTAAATCGTTTGAATCGTTTCGCGCGTGTGAATTTCACGGAATGACATACTCGTACCTGAAAACAATTAATTTGATACAAATATTGCATAAATAAAAGCAAATAACCTTTCTCAGATCCAAAACAGTAATATAACAAGCTAAAGTTGTCCAGAATTAACCAAAGCTTTACATTAGACACCGTTATTAATAAATCAATTCATCTTTTCTATAGTCCTTCTATAGTTTCTATAGTTCTATATTGATTACTACTTATATATCAGTAAAACGAGCGAAATTATGTCAAAAATCTCGAAATTTTTGTAAATGTAAATGTAAATGTAAATGTAAATGTAAATGTAAATGTAAATGTAAATGTAAATGTAAATGTAAATGTAAATGTAAATGTAAATGTAAATGTAAATGTAAATGTAAATGTAAATGTAAATGTAAATGTAAATGTAAATGTAAATGTAAATGTAAATGTAAATGTAAATGTAAATGTAAATGTAAATGTAAATGTAAATGTAAATGTAAATGTAAATGTAAATGTAAATGTAAATGTAAATGTAAATGTAAATGTAAATGTAAATGTAAATGTAAATGTAAATGTAAATGTAAATGTAAATGTAAATGTAAATGTAAATGTAAATGTAAATGTAAATGTAAATGTAAATGTAAATGTAAATGTAAATGTAAATGTAAATGTAAATGTAAATGTAAATGTAAATGTAAATGTAAATGTAAATGTAAATGTAAATGTAAATGTAAATGTAAATGTAAATGTAAATGTAAATGTAAATGTAAATGTAAATGTAAATGTAAATGTAAATGTAAATGTAAATGTAAATGTAAATGTAAATGTAAATGTAAATGTAAATGTAAATGTAAATGTAAATGTAAATGTAAATGTAAATGTAAATGTAAATGTAAATGTAAATGTAAATGTAAATGTAAATGTAAATGTAAATGTAAATGTAAATGTAAATGTAAATGTAAATGTAAATGTAAATGTAAATGTAAATGTAAATGTAAATGTAAATGTAAATGTAAATGTAAATGTAAATGTAAATGTAAATGTAAATGTAAATGTAAATGTAAATGTAAATGTAAATGTAAATGTAAATGTAAATGTAAATGTAAATGTAAATGTAAATGTAAATGTAAATGTAAATGTAAATGTAAATGTAAATGTAAATGTAAATGTAAATGTAAATGTAAATGTAAATGTAAATGTAAATGTAAATGTAAATGTAAATGTAAATGTAAATGTAAATGTAAATGTAAATGTAAATGTAAATGTAAATGTAAATGTAAATGTAAATGTAAATGTAAATGTAAATGTAAATGTAAATGTAAATGTAAATGTAAATGTAAATGTAAATGTAAATGTAAATGTAAATGTAAATGTAAATGTAAATGTAAATGTAAATGTAAATGTAAATGTAAATGTAAATGTAAATGTAAATGTAAATGTAAATGTAAATGTAAATGTAAATGTAAATGTAAATGTAAATGTAAATGTAAATGTAAATGTAAATGTAAATGTAAATGTAAATGTAAATGTAAATGTAAATGTAAATGTAAATGTAAATGTAAATGTAAATGTAAATGTAAATGTAAATGTAAATGTAAATGTAAAAGTAAATGTAAATGTAAATGTAAATGTAAATGTAGGTAATGACTAAAGGAGCATTCCACGATTGCGTTATATATATAGAAATTCCTAGCCCCTCTGACAAATATCAGGTGAGTTATTAGCTTCGTTATCGAGTCATTAAGTGGTCAAGTATATTGGAACAACAAAGCCACACAAGAATAAAGGAAGCCGAACCAAATGGAAAAGCTATCCACAGGAGAAGTGGGAAACCTACCCGATTCAGTGGAGGTAGTACCTGCAGTGGATATGGATAACGATAATCGGTCCAATGATGATATACCGTCAGAAATAATATAGACGATTAAAGTCTCACGGATTCCGTCTAGTGGATTTTTTTTTAAACCAAATGAGCATACTTTTGACATTTGTTTGTTCATACCCTCTAAACATTGCGAATCGAAAACAATGTTTTGTATGAAGAAGTTTCATAGTTTACGTTTCGTTTTCGAATCGTAATATTTAAAGTAAATAAACGTCAAGGCATAGCTCATTTAGTTACATTTTTTTCCGTTAGATCCACGCTTTTGTTACTTTTACAATCTTTAATAGGCGATGGACAGCCTCCTTTCCTAGGTTTCTGACGATAAAATATTTCGCAGGGGAGGAACCTTGTTAATTCGTCTGCAATAGCGGATAGCCTACAGTTTACACACGATGTTCCGAATAATTAGGATCGAACTGCATTTCACCAGAGCTGCTTTAGCAGCTTTCCTTTGAGGACTGGAAAGTAGACTTACAAAATTAGGGAATTCAGGTAACCCGGGAAATATTATATCTTGCATTCTTGGAAAAGTAATATAAATATATTCCCACCGTAAAACGACGATCACGTAATCGCGAAGGCCTATTAGTAGGTGACTACAAGATATAACTGGTATGAGTCTGTATAATGGCAGGAGGAAAATTGATACTCTAATAGGATGTAATACGAATACACATAACAGAATCTAGGAGAGCACGGAGATCAATGATCGATACCTACCCTGTATTATAAATAATCGCAGGGCTACCCGGAAGGCCTTTAGGGACCATAGGAGGACAAAGTGAAGCATATAAAGGGAAGCTCTAGGAAGAATCTTGCCTTTTGTGGTTCCTAAATAATCGAAGATAGTGAAGAGACTACAACCATTCTCTAGATGCTACTTGTTTTGAAAGTTCAGGTGCAAACCAAAACCAATATGGTGGTTGGTAGATCTAGGGCCTACCAGAAAGTATGTAAAAGACTCTTTATTAGAGCTAAAAGTAGTAGTAAGGGTCAGGATTAAATACAACACAGACAACTGTAACATTTATGTAGAAAACTGAGGAAATCACAAAGAAAGTTCGGGAGCGACATCTGTGACAAAATAGTGGGGATCACTGAAATCTCTCGCCTTAGGAAGAGTTTCTCTCTTAAACCAACCACTCTAGACCGAATGGCTCATGAATATTGTTTGAAGCTGCTTATCTATACCTACTTGCCATAAACTGGGACTCAGCACGTATCGGAAGCCCCATAGTGGACAAGAAATATGCGGGACGTATCTTCCTGTAACACACAGGAAGTATTTTTTTTTTATTATATTTTGAATCTGTTGTGGGGCCGAGGCTCTCCCAAGTCTTTCACGGTTTGCGTTTCCCGTCTTTATCTTTACTCCGTTGCTAACCAATTCGAGGACGTACGGCTAGGTCCGATTTTCTAGTTTCTAGAACCATTTACACATTTCATAACTCCATGCAAGTGTCGGCACATGAGTTCTGCACTGAGAGAAGTTGCAAACAGATATTTTACATAGTCTGCATACTAATCCCAAAACCGTGTCATATAAACAACAACAACAACAACATCTAAACAAGTGTCATCTAATAATTCCTACAACCCATATTGCGAAAACTATAAAAATGCCTAAACATATTTTCTAAATCCCGTACATAAAAGATTTTTGTCAAGATGACCAAAACATCACGTTAAGCTAATTTAAATGAAATTTCATCACATATACAGACATACTTAAACAGTTATATACTATAGGCCATAAAAACCTATGGGTAAATAAGAAAATGAGAAAATTTTATGGTGGATTAGGGTGTGGGCAAAATGAACAAATCTATAGAAAATCAAAATTATTAAGTGATTTTGGATTCTTTGGCGCGAGCGGTAGGAGGCCAACATGAATTTTGTGAAGTGTGAGTTTAAATTATTGACAAAAAATCCCCTAAAATTTATTAGGGTGCGTATATGTTAAATTTTATTGCTATCACAAATATGTCCCTATAATTTTATTGTCTTTGTTTGTACAGGACACTATTATGTTGTAAAAGTATTATATCTTAATTAAAGATAATCTAATTAGCCATAAATAACGATTATTCTATGTAGTTATAAAACAGAAATGTATTTTAAAGCTACTCGTATTCGAGCTTTTATCGATATTATTTGGCTTTTGGTTGTGATTAAGAAGCTTGCAAGAATGCAGACACTTTATGCACAATCGCATATACACACTTTATATTGATAGCTCAAAATGGAAGAATCTGGCTTTTAGTAGAATCTCGTTCAAATTTTGCTCTCGGACATATACCTTCCCATTTTAGTCAGCTGATCCTTTATCGAGTATGAAAACCTAAGGATATTTCCATTATAGATGCAAATAGCCAACCCCTGTATTACAAAATGCTTTGACAAAAAAAAGTTGCGGTATTTGTAATATTTCATTGCTTCAAAGTATCAACGATTGAAAGTTTCAATGTTTTACAAAGTTTTTTAAGTATCAACGATTGAAAGTTTCAATGTTTTGCAAAGTTTGAAAGCCATAAGATTCCGCCATTTTTTATCACTAGCTTTAAATAGATGAGAAGCTTTCGTTATTTCTCAAAAGAATCAGTTTAATTTTATATTTTGTTGTTGTAAATGAGAACTGGAATGATCAGTTCTGATCATTTAGATAAGAGTTGAGATGCTAATCCAAGCGCACTTAGTTTAAACAAAATACTCTTATGGAAAACCCTGCCAAATGCTTTGTTGATGCCTGTAGTAATAACGTAAATTTAGTTTCCAGCCTCCATATCATTCAAAGTAGCAGATGAGAGAGAACGCAACTCACAGTTGTATACCACGAAGAGCTGCCAATTTATTTCGTCTTATAGCATAAGAAACTAACTGTTGGAAACATTTAAATTACGAGGAATCACAATTGAGTGTTTGGGTTTAAAAATTGCTATTATTGTTCAGAAACGTTGTAATATCAGCGTTAGCTAATAACTCATTAAGCTTCTCAAAATCGGCCTAGAAAATTAAAATTAGAGGTTTCACAGTCGACGTTAACTCTAGATGTGATCAATATAGGTAGATAATTGAAGACAACAACACTGAGAAGCAAATTTATTTCCGAATTCTGCAATCATTGACATCAGAAGAGAACATTAAATCAAGTGGCTTGTTTAAATTATTTTTGATGTGGCTGCAGATCAGTCAGAAACTAGAATTTTAAACTTTATGGAAAATTAAAGTTTTTGTTTTGCAGATCGTGTATTTGCAGCTGTATAATGCGTATAATCCTCAAATATAAGATCCCGGAGGTTTGGATCGCCAAAGAAAAAGAAGTCATCTAACATATCCGGACACATGTATTCAAATTTAAGCAATCACAATGATAAATTACTGGTATTTACAATACCATCTCATTACTAAGCTAAAATGTTGATAAGCCAACAAATATGAAAAAATTAAATAAAATGGCCATGCAAGTTAACGTCAAATGATCGGCGTCTATCCGATTATTAAAATATTAGGATTAAAAAAAACTATTCACGAATAGCTATAGTTGAATTATAAAATTAAGAAATTGTAGAATTGTCAAATTGAAGATTTGCAGACTTGAAGAATTCCAGCATTACGGAAATGCAAAAATACAGAATTGCAAAAATGCAAAATTGCGAAACTCTAAAATTCCTAAATTGCAAACTTATAAAACTGCAAAACGCAGAATAGCAAAATTTTAAAACTACAAAATTGCAAATCTGCAAAATTGCAAAACTGCGAAATTGCAAATTGCGAAATTGCAAAATTCCTATAATTGTAATAAATAAATTGTAATAAATTTAAAATAGTAATAATTTGTAAAATTGTAATAAATTGTAAAATTGCAATAGATCTAAAAATATAACTGAAATAAAATAGCCAATGCAAATTAGTGTCAAATGATCGGTATCTGGCCGATTATTCAAATTTTGACAATTACAATTTAAAAAAATTAATTGAATAGCAGGATTATAGAATAAAGGAACTGTAAAATTAAGAAGTTGCAGATTTGCAGACTTGAAGAATTGTAGGAATGCAGAAATGCAAATTTGTAAAAATGTAAAATTATAAACTTGAAAAATTGTAAAATTTTAGAACTTAGTTTTAGAAATTTAGCTCGTATATTTTAAAACTTCTAAATTTTTAATGCTTCTTTGTATTTTCGAAATGGTTTGGAATTAAACGAATTATATGGTTGTGAAATAAAATATTGGTATTCGGCCCAACTTTGACAAAATAGGACAACATCATCAACATTAAAGTAACTTAAATAGAAAGTAAATAAAATCGTCCGAAAGGGAGAGGTGTTAAGCTGCCAGACAAAACTGTTGTTGAGTTTTTTGATATTCAATAGCTATTATGAACAACTCTTGTTTATTTTTTCCCTTTTATCGAAATGTTATTTTAATATTTTGTTATTAGCTCTCAAACTTGGAGAAGTTGTGCAGCTCGATCGGAATATACAACAACAATAGACCTAAATTTTACTCTCCATATTAAAGTTAAATCAATAATCTCGTGCCTGAAATATGCCGAAAGAGAGAGGACCATTGATTGTTTGTTATGCAAATACGGAATTTTCCTTTTAAGTAGGTTCGAATGATAAAGAAAAACTGTATTAAACTGTAAAACACATTGAAATTTAATTTTTAGGTTAGGTTCAATAACAATTTTAATTTGGTAAGAATGCGCTTAAGCCGATCTGATAAAAATTCAGTTATATTTGAAACGTCAAGTTCCAGTACAAATTTATGTTGTTGAATAATATTTATTCTCAAACTGTGAATTTCAATATTTTTCACTTTTTGAATTACATTTTTTTAATAAATTTAAAAAATTTAAATTTCGGAATTATCGGTCAGAGATTAAATTTTAAAGTTTTACAACAACAATTAATATTTTAATGTCACCTCGAAGTAAAAACAATATCTGGCTATTACCCAGAATAACCCCAAAATTTCACATAGCAATCGAAACTTAAGCGAAACTTAATAATTCGCTAAGGCATTGTGATTATACTTTGTATGTAAGTTAAAAATATTTTCAATATTTTTGTAGTTTGGTCACTGTTTCATGAATTCAGTGTTTCATTAGTTCAAAACCAAACTTCCAACGGCTTGATAACCTCACCTGGAAGTAATTAATATTTTGATAATTTTATAAAATAATGTATGCATTTAGATTTTTTTTAGTTTTAGTTTTGAACAATATAATTTAAAATTTAGGATATTATTTGATTCGATGAATTGATTTTATTTAAATTTTAATCCTAGATTTTAGAAGTTTTGAAAAATTCCTAAAGAAACGGCAATATTGAAAATTTTATTTACATACAACATATTCAGGTAACGAATTAAAATTAAAATTAAAAATGCAAAAAAATGATTCAGTCACGCATGTTGCTTCATCAAATTATAAACAATAGCAAATAAAGCAACTGGTCTAGAAGCTGTAAATGTAGACCAGAAGAAATTAAAAATCATTAATATTTCCCATGAGCAAGACATTTAAAGAAAATTGTTGAGAATGTTTTATCCCAGGCCATCAACGTTCCCTTCAAATCAACTATTGTGATGATTTCAATGCATCTTTTCCTGTCGACTAATCTGAATAAGAAACTATAGAAGTAGAACCTCTTTAGTAATACAGCATAAAAAAATAAGCAGCAAACGTTAGTTTCTCTCGTAGAACAAATTTGATATTTTGGTAGGTTGGAGAACTATCGAATTTGTTTGAAGAAATCTGTAAAATGAAGAACTGTCGTAAATAAATAAAAGGAAATGTTATTATTTTATTTCATTGGTTTCATACTCAGGGCCATTTAAAAAAAACCGGCACTCTAATGCCGCAAAAATGAACACTCGTGTTCTTTTTACTATTAAATTACTTTTACAAAAATTATTAATACAGAAGAACTCACCAGGGGCCGTATTCTTGAAATCGGTGGAAATTTCCAGAATCAGAATACAATTTGCTTTGAAATTCTCTATGCTATTCGAATTTTTCGTCGGCTACTTTAATCATTTTTTCAAATTTGTTTTCAAGTTTATTAATATTTGTCTCGCTACTAAGGGAATAATTTCGACCCAGCCGGAATTTTTTGCGTAGTAGGGGAAAAATTACGTTTCGACTAAAAAAAAAATTGAAAAATTATGTTTTATTGAATTTTTTTATCGATAAAATTTTCGCTTGGTTGCTGCCCTGTTCTCATGTTTTAAAACTGAGTTTTTAGAACCAAAATTTCTAAATTTGTCAAATTATTTTCTAAAGTTTAGTTTGCGATATTTCTTAATTTCAAACATTGTTTACCAATACTCAAAGATATTTTCTATAACTTTAGAATGCTATTATTAATAAAAGAAGGAAACCAATTTTTAAGAAATGAGTGAAATGTCAAATGCACAATTGGGATTTAAATAAAACAAAAGCCTTGCTACGTAATAATTTAATTTTATTTAACTTTAATACAAATACTAAGTACAGTATTTGGTATGCCAATGGGAAATTACGTTTTATATTACAAAAATCTGTAAAGTCAAATTTGCAAGTTTACTGTTTTTGGTTGTGTTACGTATACATACATATACACATTACCACACCCATAAAACAACATTTTGATTTATGAAATTGCTTACATTTTGTATATGGGAGTTTGACATTGGGTATCACATAATAATAACCTGAGAGAGTACATAAGTATGATTTGTACGAAACATGTTTACAAACATATACGAGTCAGTTTGCATTAAATTTTCCAAGAATTTTTTTTGGTAGGGAAAATGAATAAGAAAAATATAAAAAGAATTTCTATTGTTTAAAATTAGTGACATCTTTTGCCAATTCTTTGTTTATTAATAAGGTAGTTCTTTTATACAAGCAAATTGAAATTAGAATTTTTTGCCTTGACACGTATATCCCAAAATAATCTTAGGTCATTTTATTTCTATTGTAGTTTATCATTCAACTTTCTTTTACGCTTAGAGTCGGCATTCAAGTTGGTGGATCTTTGTAGGACGAATGGCATAGCGAGTAAGTGTTCTCCAGTTGGCAGCCTCCATTTGAAAATTCATTCTAAAAGGCGTAACTTCTATTTCATTCACATACATATTTCGATGTAGCAAAATAAAACAAATATCAAAAAATATTGCAAATAGATCTCAACGTTAAGAGAAAATATGGACTGGATTTGAGGAAAGATAACGAATTTTTATGATTATTTGGAGCAACGCATATTCCAATAATAGTTAACTAGAACTACAATTTAACAATAAAATAGGTGATTATCGATAGTTGGTAGTAGTAATCCATAAAACAAGTAAAAGCTAACAAAATCCACCCAGCAAAACATTATAAGATATAATAGAAAATTATAGGCTAATTAAATGCCCATCACAAAAATTTAGGCACCATCCATTCCAAATAAAACAAAGGATTTTGGTAGTTTTGGAAAAATTTGGCAGAACCTGAATCAAAAAAATATTTTTGGGGCGCGTGGCCTAGAAAAATAATGCAAAAAAAACTACTCCATCAACGTCAAACAACGTTGCTTTGTATAATAAAAACTAGGTTGAAACGGGACCAAAACCAGGTCATTTGACCTGAGTTTGAGTGAATCCTAAGTTTGCCTCATCCAGCAAAATGAAATTTGGCATCTCTACTTCCGCACGGAACGACTATTTGGTATGAAACTTCATATTTAAACTTTTCCATTAATTGGGAGATCCTTGCGAAATGTGGTGTAAATCTGTACTCCGGAAGTGGCGCAGTTTGACTGAGAGCTTTTTCAATATTTGCAATGATGTTGAAAAGTTTAGCAATTTCAAAAAACGACAAAGAATTAAAAGATTTAAGTTAATTTAGCACAACCCTTGCTGTAAGTTTAATTTTTTGCTTTAGAAATTAATTGTGGTGTATGAGGGTCGACCAATAAGTACCCGTGTTTGGAATGAAGACGCAAGTTTTTTAATTTTTATATTGTTTTTATTTTTCAACGTAATCTCCTTTTAGCTCGATACACTTTTCCCAACATTGCTCCCATTTCTTTAACCCCTCCAAAAAATACGATTTCTCAAACTCTTCAAAATACGCTTCTACCTCCACGTTTGAGCTGAATTTTTTTCCTCCAAGTCATGTTTTCATGTTGGGTAACAGAAAAAAATCGCCAGGGCGTGCGAGTATGGTGGCGGCAGTAGTTCGTAGCACAGTTGATGCAATTTGGCCATGACAATTCTCGATGAATGACGGGGTGGAATGGGCAATCGCGGCTCCCATCTGGCCAGTTTCATAGGAACTCTTCTGTTTTTTGCCAATATTTTAAAAAGTATAGCATTTTTGAAAAACCTCAGGTTCAGTGTGTTTCAACAAAATTTCATGACCGTGTTTAAATTTAAATTCAGTTCGAATTCATTTCATTTACATTTTTAATTGACACTAACTGAAAAATGGTCTTAGAAAGGACTTTTTGTGTTTAGTTTGAGTTTAGTCTTAAATATGACATTTTTCGTAATCTGCGTGTAGTCTTAGTTGACATACGTTTTAAAAAAAATAATGATTTTTTAATTATAATTTAAGCGGAATGACGTTTTTTTTTATAAAAACAACTGTTTTTTCCATTCTTTTACGTAGAAAATAAAGTATCGTAATGATGAAAGATTTCGAGATTTTTGCAGATTAACATTCGCTTTTATGTCACCTGTTAGAGTAAAGGGTCGTTGACGAAATCTCATTATAATGTGCGCCAGTATATAACTACTAAATCTGACTCAGTAAAGCGGAATTTAACGATTTTCAATTTAATTTTGCAGCTGCATCCCACACTAATCGAATTGTCCCTGGCTTGTTCGGATTGGTAACTGTGAAAATAGGTAGGTACCATGCTCGCTTGTAGATCATCATCGTTTCATTCTTGCTAAATTTCCGAACAAACCTTTTTCCTCATCGCTGTTTAATTGTCTCATTCAATGCTAGCTCTCTTAAGTTTCCTTTCCAAAGAGGCTAGTCGCCGCACGGCCATAGGGTAGCTGTTTGGGAAAGAACATTATTGGTCCACCATAAAAATCCGGTTTCGTAATGATTACCAACTGTGTAGTTCTTTCCATAGTTTCCCGGCTCCGTTCGTTTTCCTTTCATTCAATCAATTTCTCTGGGATTTTAACGCCGAAATTTTCTAATGAGAAAAACTCCTTCACTTTGCCATGTAGGTCATCATCTGTGTTTTGTAAATGAATTTCCACAACTGAATGCTGGATGCATTTCTCATCGAATTGGCTTGAGATGAGTACATAAGACGAAATGATCATTGATACACTGAAAAAAATTATTTTGAACTTAAGCTAGTTCAACTTGTTTTAGTTATTATAACCCAGACTTTGCTTACTTTAGGTAAAAATGACCATGGTTTATTTTACTTATGCTTGTTTCATAATACAAAAATGGCTATTATGTTAATTTCAATTTTTCAATTTATATCAATAATGCTTTATTTTCTTTCACATTGAACTTGTTTGTATGTCAATTCAAACTAAGCATTTATTTGATAACTTCGGAATAGTTAAACTAAACCATGTAAAAGTAAAATCAACTGAGCTTGGTAGTCAATTCAACGTATATGCTTGGTTTAATCTGAACATAGGTAAATTCAACTCATAACAGTTGATCTTACAAATATGTCATATAACCTAAGCATTTGTTTAAAAACTAATAATTTAACAATGTAGTAGTTAAATTAAACCATATTTTATATGTTACATATGTTTCATATGAAATAACATAGCAATAGTTTAATTAAACTACGGACATTTAAACGGTGATACTGGATAAAATTCGCTAAAAAGATATGTTCTTGTGTTATACTAAAGGTATAAAGCAGATTTGAATTTTTGAAAATTGGTCTTTGTAACCTGATGAGTTAATGAGTAGACCAACTTTTTATCAGTATGCAACCAAACTGCCAAGAAAGAGCTTGAGGATGTCCTCATTATTTCTTAAGGGTTCTAAATAACCGAAGGTTAATTAAACTAAGTAACTAAATTATAATAATTAATCTGTTCAAAATATGTTCATATACGCTGAAAGTTAATATAACCTAGTGAAAGTTTAAAGCTTCGGTTTAAATTAACCTACGTGCTTAGTTATATTAATCGCATTTTTGTTGTTTAAACTAAACTGTGTGTTGGCTCAAAATTTCGTTAAAATTAACCTACTTGGTTGGTTATACGTATAATTATTGGTCAAACTAAACTCTAATAATTGTTGTGTCAACATATGCTGTAGGTCAACATAAACTAGCGGATGGTTTAAATTGTTGTTTAAATTAACCGACGTGTTAAGTTGTAATAACGTTTTGCTTAGTTATATTGACTAAAGCAAATAGGTATAATTGACATTGGTTATTATTTGAAAATGAACTATTCATTTTAGTAAAAACGAACTATTCATTTTAGTATTATGAAACAAGCGCTTAGTTGGCTGAAAAACAATCCATATGTTCGCTTAAAATAACCAATGTTTTTGTTTATATTTACCTAGAAATTTTTTTCAGTGTATATTTAGTTTTGATATGGTTTAATTTACCGAAAATTGTCCACCCCAAAGGTTTTTTGGCAGCGATTGGTTCCCCCCATATGGCCTTCTCGAATCTGAAGTGGTACTACTAAATGCTAGTGTTGTGACCCAATTAAAATTCTAGGCCCAGCATATAGCAGACAAACGGTATACTTCGTATGTGACTGAACTTGGTAGTGGTACTATCAATTTTCATTGTTTGCGCTGGAAGATCAAGGCGTGCAACCTTGTAGACGTTCGATATCTTGTACACATCGTTATTAGAAGTCCCCGAAATATCCAGATTGACTAGACGACTGCTTTTTTCTGTCCGTGTTGTACTACCGGTCCATTTTAATTGTAGGCTCTTTTGTGGACCATCGAGTTTTAACTTATTTGCCACCTCCTCGTCTAGCAGAGTTACACTGGAACCCTCATCCAAGAAGGCATATGTTTTGACGCTACTTTCTCGACCATGTAGTACAACTGGTACTAATCAAAACAAAAGTGTTTTTTTGTGGTTTTTGATGAATCTCGACCACGCGTATCGACGGATATTGCTGCTGTTGTTCGAAAATGTGTTGATTATCAAGCTTTGAAAAGTAAGCCAATTTCTGTTGATTCATCCCAAAGTGATCTAGATCATCGCTGGTTATTTGATTATTCAATGAAATTGATTTAAAATAAGTTCTTCCTGTTATCTGGCCTCGAAACACCATTTGTTTATTGTCAGTAAATTCTCGATTTAATTTCTTGCGTTACGCAATTGATCTGTTTCACCGGTGCACTTGTCAGCAGAATAGTTTGATTCTACTTCCTTGAATAGTTCTATCTGAACATTCCTTTGTCGGATATGTTGCAACTTAGTTGAGTTTGACTGTGTCTCTCGAAGAGAGAATGAGAATGATCTACCGAATTGACCCATTGTTGCACTTGATGTTTTAAACTATCTTTGCCAGAAATGCTACTAGACCGTCTGATAATTCTACATGCTTCTCCTCCAGATATTGTTTGTCACGTGCCCGTTGCTCATTCAATCGGCGCATTTTTAATTGTAGGTTAAGTTTCAAACAAAATGTGTTCAGATTATTTTTTAAATTTTCCCGAAAATGTCGATTTTTTATCAAAAAACTTAGTTCACCAAAATACGACATCTCAACAGTCCAGGCAGATAGACAATTCGAAAACAAACTTCATACTAAAGCTTTTTCCATAAATTAAGAGATCTAAGCGAAATGTGATGGACATCGGTGTACCGAAAGGCAGCTTTCGTAGGAGCTTTATCATTTTATGCATTTTATCATAAAAATTATTGCGATTTGTCTTGAAATTTTCGATATTTACAAATTGAATGAGTTTGTTACGACTCAGTCATAACATTAATTTCTTTACTGTTTTATTTTCAAATTTTTGATTTCTCATTGAATGTTTGAAAATGCATTTTACTGGTGGCATTGCCATCTATGTCTTATGTCATTGGGATTCTTGTGTGAATTGGGCATTAATGCTTTGTTTGGGTATTAATATTTTGTATTATGTAAACGTCGAATGATTTTGAGAGCGGGACCAATGGGTCTCTTTATGCGTGTGTGCGAGGGGCTGAGATATAGAAAAGTATTTTTGTTGTGTTTTCTTGTTTTGGTGCATACAGCTGATGCGGGTGAGAAAGAGTGTTCAAGTGTGTGAGAGAGAGAGAGTGTGTGCAAGTGACGCACGCAAACACAACAAAAGTACTGTTCTGTATTTTTGTGATGTGAGAATTTTTTTTGTTTTAAGTTAGTTCAGTTTTGGATTAAAAAAAATCGAGTGGTTTTTTTTTAATGTGGAGAAGTCGGGTTATATATTAAAAATTAAATTTCCTGGGCTGACATGTTGTAACTATCACAATTTTGGAAGTAAACATTTTTTTCTTGCATGTAAATTTTTAAATTTTCATCAAAGTAGCACGGTTTTTTCGTCGAAGCGAAAATAGTGATAGTTACAACATGTCGGCCCTGTTCCTCTACCATTTTGTTTTTTTTTTGGAACAATACAATATTTTTTTTTGTGAATCAACCCGAATATATATTGTACACCAAATTATAATTATTATTATTATAATAATCATTGTAAAAATAATAAAGTTAAGAGAAACTCAAGTTTATGTTGTTCATGATTGTTTGTATTAATAAATTAAAAGGAAAAAAATATTATTACGATATTCTGTTTCTTAGTCGAATTTTGTCGGATGTATCCCATCAACAAATTCATGTACGGTGAAATGTGCTATTTGTAATTATTTGTCGAGAATAAAATCCAAATAAAAACAGTAAATATAAACATAAAGTGATTGTGATTTGGGAAAATATCGACATCAAAGACGACATTTTCAATTGTTCTGCCGATTTATCGACGGGTACCAAACTTCAACGGGTGCTGTATAAATAAACGGGAGGTCAGTTGAGGCCACTTAAATTTTTATATATGGTTGTGGCGAGCCAACACCCATCCTCATTTTTCATCAAAGGCACAATCAGAACGCCCAACGAGTTGTGTTTACGGATAGCCAGTTGAGGCCACTTCATGTGTTTACGGTGCTGAGCGATACAACGCCCAAAAATTAATGGCCAGTTGAGGCCATTTGTTTTCTACGGCTTTTGCGAAGGACGCCCAAGGGGATTTAATTTTTATTACACAAGGCGAGACAACACACAACTTATTTTGGCGGCCAGTCGTGGCCAGATATAATTACCGGCGGTAGGGCCGCAACATTGGTTCATATACGGGTAGCCAGTTGAGGCCACTTCAAATTTGCGGTTTAGGTCAAAACAATGCCCAACTTTAGTGATAGCCTATCGAGGCGATTACAGTTTTCGGCGAGCCAACGCCCAACCCAGCGACTAGTGGTATAGGAGGGAGAGCGGGCCCAACCGACGGGTCTAAGGTACCATTTTTTTTTCATTCTTACGTTTCAATTTATTTCAATTTTATTTTCGATTTTTCAATTACATAACGAGGGTCGTGCACGCATGTAATCCCGTACGACGTAACGAGGGTCGGTCGCATATTGGACTCGATCTTCTTTGTAAAATAATTGTCACCCCCCCCCCTCCAGAAACATCCCTACCCTCTTATGCTGTTTCGTTGTGGCTGGGCATCGGCCTTCCGGGTTCGATGGGTAATTCGGGGGGGGGGGGGGGGATTGTTCTTCAGCAGACCGGGCACTTGTCACTCGGAGAGATCCGGGCGCTATCGGATGGACACACCTGGTTACTATATGGGGATTATCATGAATAAGACATTGGCCACGCACAATGCAATCGCCTGTTTGGCTGAAATCTATTCAAATAAATATCGATAAGTTTTTTTACGCAAACCGTACAAATGTTTGATAATACAGTTGTATGATGGTAGTCAAAGGTAAACAAGAGAAGAAAGAGGAAAACAAGAGAATTAAGAGAACTAGTGAAAAGGTTTGATGTAATGAACTCATCAGTTTCAATGAATGGTGTGCTCACAATTAAGGCGGAACCAAGTAATCGATTGTTTTTTATCAAACCGGACCCGCACGTCATTCAATGAAATCAAATCAAAGTATTGATTTATTAAAAAATTTATAATTAAAAGTCTTTTCCCCCATTTAAAGTTTATTTTATTTTATTTAAATTTTTTGTGAACATATATTGAGTTTGATTAAAATGGAACATGTTCGGTTTTGTATGGGATTTTTTTTTTGTTTTTTCATGAAGAATTCTAGCTTTCTTGGGCATATCTATTCTCGACGACAAAACATCATTATATTATCGTTACATTATTTCATTAGGACTGACACATTGATCGTTTAGATGAGACACGCTTCCATTCAACCAAGCATGGTCCGATAAGATCTGTATTTGCGACAGCTTAATCCGACCGATCTCACACCATTGAATGATTTTTCAAGATTTTTTTTTCAAATGGTAATGTAGCGCAGCGCCCATTCAGCTTCGAGTAAATCAAATGTAAATCAAATGAAACTAACCTAAGTGACGGTAGTGTTTATTTTTTACTCAAGCGACTTCTAAGTATGTATATCATTCAATCCTTTGAGCAAATAAACTGCCGTGTCAAATTTCATTTTGTAATCCAGATGTGATAAGTTCACAGCCGCAACTGTTTTCTTTGATACTGAAATCGCCTTGCAACTGGCTGAGTCAGACGCCGACCAATCCTTAATAATCACACCGTTTTGTTAATTTTACTTCCTTTTTTTTGGACGCAATTGTTATTTTGATTTTTTTTTGTATTTACACAACAATTAAATTCATTAAAATTAAAGTAAAGTTCAAAATTACAAATTATATTGCGATTCTCCACGACTCGCTTCCTTTTTTTTATAGAAGCAAAATAAATCTAAAGCAGTGTGATAAATGAATAATAGATTTCTTCATCAACTCAGTTTCGAAATAAAACTTTTAGTTCCGATTCTCAACACGCAACTGTTAAGAAGCGAATAATTTATTCCACACATTCGTACAAGCTGGAAATATTTATAATTTTGAAATTTTTCAGTTTAGAATTTAAATTAAATTAAATGTAATAATATTATTTTTTGGTTAAATAATTGTTTTGCTTCGGTTCATAATTATCTTTGCCAGATAACGACAACGCCAAATTGTAATTAGTTTAAAAAAATTCCCCTACAGTAGGCATTTGTTTCGTCATATTTTGGAGCTGCATCAAGACGAAAACAGATGGCATTGTAAAATGATAGATGATTATTGTTTTCTAAATGTGAGAGAGTTGTGAGAGTTTTCAACGAATACATGATTTTTTTTATAATTAATGTTTAAAAACAAATTTCTACATGTAAAATTCCCAGTTGTAATTTTCAACCAGAGTTGACCTTGGTGGTTTTCTGAAATTTAAGCAGGAATAATATTTTTTTATTATACAGGCAGTATTTATCAAAAATCGGGTAGGTTCAGTTTTTCAATTTAAAAATTAAGTATGGTGTATTCGAGAAGTCAGAAGTCGCGTGTTGGCCAAACATATTTTTCACTCCTCCATTTTTTTTGTCGGCAGACTAAATATAGGAATTAAAAAAATTCTTATTAAACACCCCTCGGAACTGATCAAATTAAATCAGAAATATCGAATTAAAAATGTAATATTTACTAATTAAATATCAGTTTTAACGTCTGGCAAATAATTTTTAAGTCGCGGTTAAGGGTAATCGCGGGAATTTTGTGTTGATTCACGTTATTGCAATTATTGTTGAGTTACTGTTCTATTAAATATTTTTAATAGCTCATGCATCGGATCATATACTTGTACATATATGTCGAACGGATTAACCTCTAACCTAGACATTGAACTTTTATTTCTTCCAAACCAAAACTTGATGTATGTACTATGTACGTACATGTAACGCGATTAAAGGCGTACATCAATCAATCTCGCTGGCAACTCAAGCCAGCCCAATCCAAACCAAACCAAACCAAACCAAAAAACAAAAATATAATAAAAATTTGTTGAAATATGATTAATGTATTATGGATTTGAACGCAAATTATAATAATTTTTTTTTCCATCATGCTGTACTCTGTGAAGCGCTCGCAACTCTATCAAAACCACATATTCGTTTTTGTGTACATATCGGATCACAAAAACAGACGAACTTACATAAATTTGTGTACATATACAATATAATCACTAGAGCAAATCTAATTGAATTTTTTGTTGTGCTGTTTGTACATCGATGAAAAACGATTTTCCTAACAAGTTGATAATTTTTCATTAAAATATACAAAATGTTTAACAGAAAATCGTTTAATAAATGAGCTAACTGACAGTGAAAACTCTCGCTCTATTTATAAAAATAATAAAATTAATGATTTTTAGTCGGTTTGTTCGCTTTTCAATATAAATCGTGATACATAAAGCACATCTAATAATTTATAATGAGCTATTACGGTACAAGACTTTTAACAAGAGTACTGAGTACGATTCAAGAAAAATTTAATTGATCGGTTTTAAACTAATTTAAGGCTTTAAAAAACAATCGAAAATAATAATTTATTTCCACGAGCTTTTTTATGCTTTTTACGTACAGTATTTTTTTTGTGTACAGGAAAGAAACACAATTAAAACTTTTCATTTTCTTGTATAACTTTTGTTGTTATGTAGTTTCATTGGTATATGGAATGGAACTCGTCTACATAATTATATAGTCGAGCTGTATATAAGATTAGCATGATTTGCTGGCAACGTACAAATATTACAAAAGTTTCGAATTTTTGTTAAAATAAAAATAATTATATTGTGCTTAAAGTTTCATTTCATTTTTTTTTTTTAATATTTTGGAATTTGGAAATTATGCGTATAAACGAATACAGACAGAGTTAAGTATAGCGCTTGGATAATTTATCATGTAGTTGTTAATTAAGCTATTCAAGATGTATAATTTATTTTGATTGGCTCAAATTATTTTGGAGGTATAAGTAGCAGCAAAAAATGTTGGAAATTACTTAGCAATCTACTCTAAAATTAGAATTATTTATCGTGAATATCTATTGAATTAAAAGTTTCATGAAAGCATAACAATGTCTATCGGGGTTCAATAAAAATGTTACAAAATTACAGCAACACTGAAATAGCAACGGCTAGAATTAATGGACAGACGAACCTTCTAGCTTATGAATTATGTGACGTTATACAAATATTGAGATGTCCAAACATATTCCTCCACATTAAGGAAATAATGACTTAATTATTTGAAAACTGGACCGAGCTTTGCAATAAGTTTTTTGTAAACCCACGTTGGTCTTCACCGGGTGGTTAAATAATAGGATTTCCAAACTATTCAAAACCCATTTAACATATTCTGTTGAAGCTGCAAGCGGTTAGTGTACGATTTTTCTTCATCAGAAGAAACATCATAATTGACAGGTCCCACGAAGTTGACAGATATACTGTAGAAAATGCTCTTGAAGGTGTTATCCAAAATAAAGGTAGAAACCCCAACTGTTGTTTGGTTGTAGACGATGTCGTGCAGGTGATACAGGATCGAGCAACATGTTCAACCAGATTTTGGCGCAGATGCTTAGCGTCATATGAACAGCAAGTATAATCAAACCGACTCGTCCTCCAACTTTTGTATTGGGTGTATAACTTAGTTTTTTGGATTTTCTAAGAGATGGCGTAACTTTAGTACTAAAAATTCTTTTACAATGACACCTACGGTGTTTTAAGTGTTGATATTCCACATTAAAATTTAGTATGTTCTGGTTCGTGAAAGCGTAAATAAAATATTTTTAATCCCGTTTAAACATGTCGAATTTCGTATCCACAAAACAACATATGCGGGAAGAATTACTTTTTTGCTTCAATCAAAAGAAAAAAACTGCTGAAAGTTTTCGTTTGCTTCAAGAAACTTATGGTGAACATGCACCAACTTAATATACTTAAACTGGTTTAAACGATTTAAAAGTGGTGATTTTGATGTCATTGACAAAGAACGTTCTGGTTACCCAAAAAAATTCAAAAAGATGAAGAATTGGAAGCATTATTGAAGGAAAACTCAGCTCAAACCAGGACGACACGATTTATTTTGCGCCATCCTTTTAGGATCTTAATATGAACTACCAATTGACTTAGTAAACTAAAAAACCGTTACTAGTTACTTCTAGTTGTTATTGTATCTATAAAGCGTACTGATGCTGTGTGCCTGACGCCAATATTTTGTATACATTTTCGACTAACTGAATTGATCGTTAGTTCACCTAGGTATTGTTAGATGTCTCTAATATTTATAAACCAAAATCTACCATATATTTAGTTCTAAACTGCAAACTTAGTTCCGATTTATCAATTACCGATTAGAAATGTGTCGTAGAATGTTAAATTTAAGTTTATATGGCGAATTTTAATTAAACATCAGATGCGGTTTGTTTTGTGCCATCTTTGAACGATTGGTATGAACTAACCGTTAATTTAGTTAGTTACAAATTTAGACAAAAAACTCGACGTGAGGGCCACATAGCATTAATCCTAAATTGAGTACTAAATTGTTAATTGTCTACTATCGATCGTAAATACTTCCACAATTGATAAAACTCAATCAAATTAGCAAATTAGAATAAAATTTCGGTGCTTTATGTTTTACGCCATCTATTGATAACTGGTATGAACTAACATGAAGTTAGTTGTTGATACATCTGAATTAGGTTCAAATATCAGGCCTAGGATTTTGTACGATATTCGCATGAAAATACTCATGAGAATTTGTATTCGTTTATATACAAATTCTGATGAGAATAGCGTACAAAATCCCGCCTCAGGTATCTTAGAGACACGTGTCAATAATTTGTAAAAGCTGACCATCAATTTAGTTAGTCGGAAATTTAGAAAAAAAATCAAGTACAAAATATTAGAGGTTTTAATAATGTGTTGATTTTTTGTCATACGCCGCAGTTTTTAATTCAAATTTTAAGTTCGCGAACAGGTAGGTAACACTTTTTAATGATTAAGGTAGATAACACAGTCCTCTATGTATCACAAAAAATATTCATCATAAAAGTTAGATGGTTTTCTCGTAATATCCTTGTTCTATACAGTTCTGTTATTATTCAGAACTATTCAGAACTGTTGAAACAATGATATTACAAGAAAACTATCGAGCTTTTTAATAAAATATTTAATTTAAAAAAAAATCTATCGTTTTATTTTTAATTTGACAAAATTCGACTTAATCTATTGCGATCTCGAACAACTGTTTTTCAATAAAACGCGGCTAAAATGTCTAACAAACTAAATTAATGATTAGTTCACACTAATCATTGATAGATGTCTCTAATATTCATAAGTCGACATAATTTGTTCATGCTAATCATTGATAGATGTCTCTAATATTCATAATTCAACATGCATATTACCAGCGGTATGTTGTACCATCACTTCGAATCGAAATTCGAAAAAAGTCGAATGGCGGTATGTTGTATCATTTTCGAAAAGCAAAAATGATACAATTTTCACTTTTTCGATTCGACTTTTTTCGAATTCGACTTTTTTCGGTTCGAAGTGATGGTACAACATACCGCCCTTGATTTCAGAATATTAGAGCCATCGACCAACCACTAGCATGAACTAACCACTAATTTAGTTCGTCAGAAATTAGGCGGCGTTTTTTCAGATCCATAGATATAGTAAGCCAATTAAATACGAACCAAGTACATTAGGGGTGAAAAAAATTGGATGATGGAAATGGATGTTAAATTAAAATTTGTTTTTGTGGTGGAATTTTAAGTGTGTTCATCATACTGATGTTTGTCATGAGGATGTTGTCCAGAGTGCGTATGAGTCGACACTAACGAATTATTCTACTGTCCCGTCGCCACTAACGTATTATTTTATTATACTAACTAATAATTTACGTTTTTCAATATCAAAATCAAATGTCACTCAAGCAGCCATAAGCAAACGCTTACATGCCATGAAAATGATTTAAAAACAAAGGGGAAATGGGTGCCATATGAACTGAGTGAAGCCAACAATGAAAATCGTTTAATGGTTTGCAATTCTTTGCTTACAAGGCACCGAATATGGCATTTTTTGTCTCAAATTGTGACTGGCGATCAGAAATAGATTTACTACAATAGCTCTAAACGCAAAAATCATGGGTACATCCAGGCGAACCATCCACATCATCAGCAAAACGAAACATTCATGGAAGTAAGGTTATGTTTTGCATTTGGTGCGATCATAAAGGAGTGGTGTACTATGAGCGAAACTATTACTGGTGAATGTTACCAACAACAACAGATAGATTTGAACCATGCATTGAACGATAACCGTCCGACTCCAGCCAATAAACAGCGTAAAGTGATTTTGCTGCACGACCACAAGCTGCAAAACAAGTAAAAAATACGCTGGAAGTACTTTAATGGGAAATTCTACCACATACTCCTATATATTCAAAAGATTGTGCCCCATCAGACTACTATTTGTTCCGATCAAAGCAAAATTATTTTCAAGACCAGCATTTCAGAAACCACGAAGAAAAATGACTCGACGAATGGATCGCATCAAAAGACAAATTTTTTTTTTCGATGGAATCCATAAATTGCCAGAAAGATGGTCGAAAGTTATAGATAACGATGGAAAATATTTTGATTAAAATAAAATTTACCATTTCTTCAGAAAATAACGTATTTTTTCTGCAAAAAATACACAAAAGTAAGATATACTCCCAATACCTTACTTCCACGTTAAAAATCGCACCCGGTGGTGATTCGTTTAATTTCTTCTGGAAAACCGTGTATCCTTGGAAGCCAATCCAAAAAAAATGAAGTGCGATTTGCGATGAACGTTTTCCCGATCGCCTAGGAACATCGGAACACCAAGCAAGAACAATTGTAGGATCCGCCAACCCAAATGCTTCTAAATTAGGAATACCTAAGGAACAAACTACTATTGTCATTAAGATTAGCAACAAAACTGCCGCTCATAATTCTAAGCGCGCCAGCTCCATTAATTTTTGCTACTATTAATCGCACCGAAACAACTCCATATAAATCAGCTGCTCTTATAGATAGGCCACGGCTGCATAAGCCTTTTCAGAAGCGTCAGAGAGCCTATGTAGTTCTACCTTGGCTTCACTTGTCAATGTAATGTTCAGGAACCGTGGAATTTGAATTTTTTCGAACAATATGAAATTTGGATGTACCTTTTCCCATCCCGATTTAATTTTTACGGGAAGAGGATCCCACTCAATTTTATGATTCTGGCTTCAGGAAGACCTTGAAAAAGGATTTTCTTGAGGACCGCACATGGAGAGAGAAATCATCCAAACAAAGAATAATGTTTATACGAAAGCCCCATAACTGGAAATTTCAATAACCCATTTTTTTAGTTTAAATCCACTTAGTCGCAATCCTTCCACTATTTTTGCTTGAAGATATTTGGCATTCATAACTTTCGCGCCACCTGAAAGCAAATCATCGACATAGAACTCAGATTTGAAAATGTCCGAGATATGTGGAGGTGAATCGTCTGCAATTTCATGGAGAGTTCACGAAGTTAAAAATATTGCGCAGGCTGTGTCACATGTAACGGTATTTAAGCGATTATGTAATATCGGCGGATTTGCGCCCTCATGCCAGGCAGTCAGTTGGTATTTATGATATTCCTTGTGCACCGTCCTCTGCCGGAACATTTTTTAACGTCAGCGGCGAACGTAATTTTGTTTCCGGAAACGAACTAGAATAGAAAATAATTCTTGTAGAAGTAGCGGTTCGGCATCCAATTTATCATTAAGTTGTTGAACTCGAATCTTTAGGCACCGCGTGGTGTGGGAAATAATATATGGAATAAGAGACATATAACCCGTTGCTAAATATTCTCCCATAAATTTTGTGTAGTCTGATTGGGCTCCGCAGACTTGATAAATCGGCGCCCAAGAGCAAAAAGTCTCTGGATTGCCATGGGTAGCGAGTCTCCGAGATCATGCAAATTTGGTTTAAGCGGTAGCCACACTACGTATTTACTTGATTGGTTATCTTATATGTATTTTCCTTAAACTGAAACTCACACCAATGTTCAATCTCAGTCCTTATGGTCCCGATCTCCTGTACTTCCCAGAACCTTTGGATTGTGCCATGAAGGTCGACGTGTCATGTACTAACAGCGCCATACGTTGACATGGAGTTTTGATCAATTTCAAGAGTTACTTTACCAGCAGTTAAAGTTGTCGATGGTTGTGTCTAAATTTCTTTTGTCTAGGAATTTTAAAAATTCCAAATTTTTGCAATAAATCATAATTCAGTGATGACGTTATACAAATATTGAGATGTTTGAACATTAATTTGATAATGGGCTATATACGGAATTGGAAGGTTTCCGAAATCATTCCTTTTAAGATAAATGTTATCTATAACATAGAAGTCGATACAAAACCTACCAATCAATCTATTTTAAATGGACAGAGGAAGGCGGAGTGCGATACCTTTAGAACTGTTCTAGGGAATTTATTACCGGCAACAGTTCCAAACCCTTCTGAACCAATAATGAAGATTGATGTGCCACACCTGTAATTTCTCTATCCTAAAAACAGGTGCTAGTTCTGAGTATTGAATTGATAATATTCTTTAAACAAGAGTTCTTAACAAGAACCATGCCATATTCTTATTTGTAGTGGAATCGTACCATCTTCGAAAAAAGAAAATGTTACGTTAGAAAAGGAATATTTTGAGAAAGCAGCAAATCAAATGGTAAGTGATTTAACGATTTTGATTGATTGATTGATTGATTCTGAATGCACGACCAAGTTCTTACACAGGAGCTCCCGGGTGACGCCGGGCCCACCGTACACTCTTTTTTACATATAACAAAACCGAAGGATTGGATAGGTTAGTTAAATGGGACAGAATCGGCCCGGTTACAGACACCTAGGTATAGCCGATAGTTAGTAACACAAAGACAGCACAAAACTAATCTACTTGGGGAAGGATAAAGGTTTAATAGGTTAAATGGATAATGATGGTATTGGTCATCAACAATTGCTTCTTTAAATCAGCAACCTAAGAAAAAATGTTATTATTTCACATGTATCTTTAAACCAGCTGAAAATGAATATTATATTAATACTTTTCGACTTCCTAAACAAAACTGATTGTTGAATTGGCCCGATTTCATACACCTAGGTAGAGACGATATAGTTAGTAACACAAAGACAATACAACTCTAAACTACACAGTCAGCAATTAATTTTATAAAGAAAAATTATTTCACAAGCAATATGTATAATTCCTGAAAATAATACTAAATTAATATGTTGCTGCTTACCTAAATAACATGAACATTTATAATTTAATAAAAACCAAAAAAAATATAATAATAATAATTAAGGGAAACGATGCGTTTATTACTTTTACGGAAAATCTCGAAAATGCACACTCGATATTGCTCACAAGCAAATCATAAGAAAATTCTGAAACTTTTTGAATAATTTCGTAAATGGGTTTTCTTTATTATAAAATTAATTTCATGTCCGACAAAGTTTTAGAACAGCCCAGCACGAATCGATTTTACTCAACTAAATTCATGTGCCGGTTTATAAATTTTGAAAAGGTGGAATCCTTAATTAGGATGAATTATTGAAATCAAATGAGATAACCGCAGTGGTCAAAATTCAACTATGAGAAAAATGGGCGGTTTAAAAAAAATTTTGGTGTATTTGTTGAGGACCATGTCAGTTAGAAAAACTAATCAGGGCTTCCCATCGAGGGGTGGGGACAATTTATAGAATTTTGTATTCAGACCAAATATATTAATAGAATTCTTCTTGGCCAATTAAGATATCCCTAGAAATCCAAATACAACCTCAGGTATATGGAGTGTTAGTTAGAGACCATGTGTTAGAGGATTGATTAATTTATTGGAATGTGCAACCAAACCTAAGTAAGATTCCTGGTTGACACCGGGCCCATCCACACGCTCTTTTACATATAACAAGATGGAGGGACCGGAAAGGTGAATTAACTATTATGGAAATTGACATGGTTTCAGACACCTTAGTAAAGTCAATAGTTAGTAAATTGTTAGTTGAAATGTAATGTAAAACGGTTAGTACAAGACAACATAATTATTTAATATATTATGGTATAATACCCAGCAATCAGAATCCTAAAATTTTATTAAATTATCTGCAATATAACTTGTACTATTTCCAGTGGTCGTTTTTACTATTAGGAATACCAATAAAAAATGGTAAATTTTGAAGTATTAAATAATATAATTAAAGCAGTTACATGTAATGATTAGTATTAATTAATCCAACTCAATTCTCCTGACAAATATTAAATAAATTTAATTGAATTCAAACCACCAATTAGTAAATATAACAGTACTCGTCACTGCCGTCATCTGAAAATCCAGCTCAAATCTAAATATAAAGACTAAATAGAATCAAAATTATAATTGCAGGAACTTCAACTCTTCTAAATACTAAACAAAGTAAAATATTAAAGCATATGTATATTTAGAATTATTAATAAGTTTAATAAGTAGCAAATAAATTTCCATTTTACCGAATAAAACCTGTTACAAAATTCAGTAATAATTAGTACAACTTTTAAATAAATTGTGATAAATATAAATAAACTTAGATCTCGGCATAATTAAGACTTAAACAAGAATTAACTTCCCCAGCAAAACAAATTTTTGATTCAAACCATAATCAAAACCACTTGCAAAATACTATGAAGGCCTCCAGCCAAAATTTTGATTAGTTAATTTAACCTTTTCGCGGACACACAATTATTTAAAATGTTTGTTACAGGGTACAATGAAACCGGTAACGCTTCCTCTGGGACACGGAAAACCACATTCAATATTAATCATATGCGAAAACAACGTCTGTTATTACCGCCGCGTTTTATTTTGTTTGTATCGGCATATACTGACGTGTCCCACAGTAGGTCAATTGAAACGTAGGTATATGCCGACGCGTCCGCAAATTAACCCTTTTGCGGGTTAACCCTTTTGCATAATTAATGTAGAGTTAGTAAACAAACTTATAAATACAATACTAAAGTTATGTCCTAGTGTCCTTTCTAAACACCGACCCATCCGCTCATACTGACTTATTCAAATAAGTCTGCTATCGAAGTGACTTATTTTCTATCTCGTTCTTCCAGGCAGACAACTTATTTGGTCGTATAAATATTTTAAAATGAGATCCGTCACACAAAAATAATACAGAAACGACCATTTTATTTAAATTTATTTCACTTTAAAATAAAAAACTTTTAAATTTGTTTCATTTTGTGGTTTTCAAAACAAGTCGGTAAAAGCAATCGGAACAGCTTGACCGACTTATACAAGAAGGAGTCAAACAGGTCAATAAGTCTGCAATAAGTTAGTGTTTAGAAAACACCCTTTATGCTTAATCAATTACCCAAAGCCGTGACAATTCGTTCTTAAATCTCAAGTTCTTTTTTTTTTGAGTAAAACCGAAAAATATTATCAATTATTATTTCGCTGTATTCGTCAAAAAATATAAATATAATATAAAAATAATAACAATAATAATCAACAAGAAACAATAAACATTAGCTGTACTTTGCTGAGAAAGCATCTTTGATCCAGCCGTTTCAGCGTAATTAAGCTTTTTCAACTAATGCAAATCTACATTAAGCAAAATTGTAAAATGCTTTTGTATCTGCTTTAGCCATGGTGTTGTTGTTGTAATTGTCTCAACAAAATACAGCCAACATTCCTCCTCCTGCCCGCGATCAAATTCGTGTGGGCCACGAAAAAGAATAATGATAAAAATCCATCTCTACACGCACCCTGAACCAACACACACTTGTGTACTCCACCCAAATCGCCCTCGTCCGAAAAAGAACAGTACAACTACAACAACAGCAAAACAATCAATATGCTATCAAAAACAAACAATTGACATGCTACACAACTTATATATCATCAAATTACAATGTTTTAAAATAATTAATAATAGTTTGTAGACAACAAACATATGATTTCGGTTTTCTATCGTTTTCTTAAACAAATGGACAATAAAGAAACGCACTTCTATTTTAAATAAAAATCTTATTTGAGTTTGATAAGTATAATTGAAGAATTTTTAATTATTTTCTGATTTTCAGTTAAAATCAAACATTGTTTACCTAAATAAATCATTTAACAATCTCAAAACGAACATCAACTTTGTAATTGGGGCCTTCTTTAATTTGTAGCCAAACCCATCACCTACATAAACCTGATAAGATTAGAGATATTAACACTTCGTTGTTTAACAAGCGGCAATCATAAAATAACAATGAAATAAAATCTAGATTTAATTTTAATTTATAATTTAAAACTTTTTACGCTATTTGCCGTAGGCACTTGGCGAAACACCAAATGGTAAGTGATTTAACGATGCTGTAAAATTGGTTGCCGCATGAAGTGATGTGAAAATTGTTCTTAGAGCAGGAATAAATTCCTTTTCCAATTCTTGTCGAAATTTTAAAATATCGCAGTTGCCAGAATCAATGCAAGGAGGTGGTAGGCTTCGGAAATCTAGGCTACGTAAAGTTTAAGCAACTGTAACCGGACATTTCGGAGAGGCTTTTACTTAGTTAGTTGTAATCCGTAACAGGTGAGTCGCGGCAAATTTTAACGATGGATTGAGGTGACGGTATTTAATAAGGGATCCGTCCAGTAACCAAATCCACCTAAATTCCATTACCAAAGGTTCCCATCTTCTTGCTTTCCGGCTATTGTAATTGTTTTCAGAAATCTGCGTAATATTTGGTTAAATGCAAAATAATAAAAACAAACCAATATGGCACGGCCCTCCCCCGTAGATGTCGTTACTAGTACTGCTTACGTGTACTATAAATGGGCAAACCTTTCTATAGTATACTTGATGGCAGCTGTCATACGCAGTATGCGACATTTGGTTGAAGTGTAAACAACTAGTATTTTTTTATCTCCTTGAAAATGTCGAATTTTATTCTAACTAAACATCATTTACGAGTAAAACTTCCCGCATCATTTGCAATTCTGCAACGTGCAAATAATGGTTTTGCCCACGACAACTAATACGTTTGAAGCGAGCTATATTGGAAAAACGACCAGAATAGGTGAATAGACACAAAAAATTAATTTTTCAACACGAACAATTATTTAAAAGGACAATACTGGAAGTTTTATCTCCCCGCCCGTATACATATAGCCTCTTCCCGTTCTTTGATGGAGGGCATCCCGTTGTTTTATGGAAGGTTTGAGGAGTATGGGCCGATGGCACTGCGATGAATACTGTCTACATTGTCGATTTGCGCGTTGAAGGCATCCAAAACAGATTTTACATCTTGTTAATGTTAGGGATGTCTTTTCCGTGCTTTCGACCATAGGACTATAGAAAAATTTATTTAAATTAAAATCTTTATCGAAGATTCGTTAAATATCCATTGTCATTTAACAAAAATTTTTGGAGTGAGATTTTGTTTCTAAACTTAAAATAAATTAAAAATCTGATATCTAAAAATATGCAGTAAGAATAACGAAAATTGTTTGATTTGATTCTGACAATCAAGACAAATTTTACGGCGAGTATGGCTGGAACGTCAAAGAAAATTAGTTTCGTAAAAATTCAATTTTTTTTTATTTTTATAATTTTTATCTGAATAGAGGAAACTTGGGTTAGTCTAAATTAGTACGTTATGTTGATACCACCAGTTTGGTGCAACAGTGACACAACTCAAAAACTTTAATTTTTCAGTAGAGCGATTTGAAAATAACACTCAAAATTGAGTGTAAAAACGGAGTTTTTCAAAAGTAAATAAAAATACATTCTGATCAGTAAAATAATTTTTTTTTCTGTCCCTACATCTTCAATCGGATCTTAATTTTTATAATCCTTTAATTTTGCAAATTTTCTTCGGATAGTTTCCAATATCTTAGAATATTAATTTCTTTGCGAATTGAGTGATTTTTTAAAGGGAATTTTTCACATTACTTGCTAGAAATAACTACATAAGAGAGTAGTTTTGCTACATAATAATAAAAATATTGGGTATCGTTTGATTCGAATATTTTAGAAATTAGTGAAATAGTTGTGTCACTATTGCACCAAACCGACGATATAAAAAAACTCGGCCGCTACTCATAGAATACTCGAAATTTAACGCGACAAGTGAATGAAATTGTTAATTTTTTACATCGATTTCCTGATGCCACAGACCTTTCGACATATAGGCAGTAGGATATCTTAATAATGGATCTTGGGCCTATTCGAATTAGTACGTCACGTGGATATAAATGTAACAGACCAGTTGGCTCAATGATACTCGAAATTTAACTTAAGGTTTCAGTAAATCGATTTTAGTAAACCAATGTAGGATTCCACTCGTCTTTCTCCATATATTTCGACTATTTCAGGATAGATGTCCAGTTCGTTGTATTGTACTACGTAAGCGCGTGATGTACTGATCTTGGTAGGCCGAAGTATCAGATACGAATAATAATTTAAGGATATCGCTCATATTTTTCTCAAGTATGCTAGTGGTAACTGCCCAGTTCTTTTATAAGGAAACGACTTACTAATTTGGATCGGCCCAATTATCCACTATTCAAATATACTGTCGCATTTCTTTTAAAATCTCTGAGATTTATGTAATTTCAATCATATAGATAAATTTCAAATTTCACTCTTATTTTTTTGTTATTTCACTCAACATTTTTAACAACAACTTGGTAATTATGTGAGAATCCAGAGTATATTTTGGTATTTTTGCAGTAGCTTTCACCGACCCGTCAAAGCGATTTCAGAGCAATTTGTCTGGAAAGACGTAAAAGGCATATTAAACGAATAAGTCGATTCTACAGTACCTAGCTTGCCAGAGAACTAACTAACACTAAATCTTTAGAAACTTATCTACTGGTTAATCCCTGTTTTTCGGTAATTTATCTAGATATAACGGACCATATCCGGTTTCTGAGAGTCAATGATACTGTGTGATTCTTAACATTGTTTGTGGCGCCCTAGTGGATTTGTGTATTTTCTTGTAATGTCTTGCCATAGAAATGGCATTTTATTGAATGACAACATTTCTAAACGTTTTGATCCTATACTTGTTATTAGTTATCCGTAAGTCGATACGTTTCGTGATTAGGGCAATAACTTTTACAAAATTGGACTTCCATTAGCGAATTTGCATGTAGCATGAAAATTGACGTAAACAATGTATTGTTTCTTTAGACAAATTTGACTAAATATGTTGATTGTTTTTTTTCGTGAAATCATACTACCATTATTCTGATGGCGGTTGGAACCGAAAGCTAACCGAGCTAACATAGCCGATTGCAGAAGTTTTTTTGGAAACAATATTATCTTCTGAGCAATTTAGGCTTCTAGAAAAGTTCAAGAAAATTGACATCAGAATCGAATGTAGCAGCTCTTCAGAAACATTGCGTAATCGAATTTGTCACTTCCAATAACCTATGATCCTACTCTAATTTTTTCTAGTGTAACAGAGAGGATTGTGAAATGTCCACCCATTCTGTCGGGGTCATTATGTAACGTCAAGATGTTGCGTTGGTCAAGATAATCGTTGGTAATTGCAGTGTTATATACATACTCTTACATTTACCTGCAAGCCCGACGACACATATTATTTTCATACATTCACTGTTACCTTTATTTTGTAGAGAATTTAGTTCCATAATAAATTTTTAATTTTTTAGTTTTCGACATTTCCTGGTCTTTGTTATACGTTTAATATTGTATCGATTATAGCAAACAACACAAAACATGTTTTCCCAATCAACGGTATTACCAATATCACAATGTCACCATCGACATTCAACAAACTGAATTTCCCATTTGCAAAAATTTTTTACAACACACAGTGGAGAGGAGACAAAACTATTTTTACACTACATAGCGAACGTATAAACGTAAAAAAAAAAATCCCAGAAACGCGCGACATGCAAATTAAACTTTTTCTCCCCGAACACGTTTGTGGTGCGCCCCACATACAGACATGAAGCCATATCGAGTCGTTTTTATCAATTCAACAACTGCGAGTTGAATTTCAAGTAAGCATAGAGCTTTTTTGTGTTGTATTTGATTTTGTTTGTTGAACTTATGATAAAAATTTTACCAACGAGAAATGTAGAGTACAAACTATACAAAACTGTAGCTGCTACTTCGGTAATTGAATTGAAAATGAAATGAAAATTCAGCGCACAACTCTCTATGTTGGTTTGTGGAATGATGTGTTTCGAATAAAAAAAAAAATATTCAGTACGTCTTTGTTGTCTCCCACACACATACCTCCCTCTCGCGCACACAGTGGTGATGATATGAAATGAAAAGCTATTTACATTTTTCCTACTTTGTACAATAATAAAGCAAATAAAATTATTAAATTAATTTTTTATATTTTGGTGTGTAGTGTAAAAAGTTTATTTTTAGAACTTTAATAGATTTTTTTTCCTCCGTGTTGTATTTGTGTGCTTTTGTTGTGCTTTTACTGGATTTTTTCATAGTTTTATGTTGATCCACATATACATGTGGTGGTGTGGCAATATTATTGTCAATTTTCATGCAGAGATTTTTCAGGTGTATATTTTTCGGTATTTCTTTTTTTTTTTTGCGAGACATGTGTTTGCGGGAAAACCTGGTATTATGTATGTATTGTAATAAAACGAAAATCTTATTTTATGACTCTACGTACCTCTGCTTCGTCTACAGGTATTATATGGAGCATAGAAGATTTTATTTTATTAGACGCTTTCTGGTTTTGTTGAATTTGGATGAAAAATTCTTGGTTGTTTCTATATTTAAGACAGAATATATATCTGTTTTAACGACGCTATACTTTGGTGTAAAGATAAATTCGGTTTGAAGCAATAAGCTGAACTATTCACAACAGCGATTATGTTTCAGTTCAATGATTCATGTTGTAATAAAGTTTCTGATTGTATTTCACTTATATATGTTTAAAGCTCGCACAGAGTGTACCTAGATTGGTGTCAGTTTCGGTTAATAATCTCTCTAGTAATCGAGTAATTTCTAGGTTTTTAAAATCGATCAAAATCATATTGTATTCACAATATTTTTAAAATAATTCGGATTTGCTTAAAATATATTATCAGGACGAAATAAACTTGACAGAGACACATTAATCCGTGGGTACGTGAAAATAAAAACGCGAAATTACATTGACATCATGTCTTAAAGACTTCTGGCATTTTGTGAATACACGCTCTCAATTGGCACTAGACAAAAACCAATTTGTGCCTGTGAACTCTTTCCGGGGTTTATCAAAATCTGGGCAATAAGCAATGCCGTGTAGTTTGAACAATCTATGTGCCTTGTTCCGACGTTTCTCCAGATTCAACTCCTCATTATACCAAATCCGAAACCAAAACCCGAAAACCAGGTTTCTTTCTAATCAACGGAACTTATCTTTCGAAACTAATTCTGAGTATGTCGTTAAATATTAAAACTATTTCGTTAAATTCCGGCCGCGTCGAATAATCCAATTGGTAATTCTGAGAAAGCCGTTCAAACATGCATTGTTAGCGTTTCTAAAATTAAAATAAAAATTAAATACAAATATTCATCGCGATTAGTGTATGATGAATGCCGGAGCCGCCGGCGAAATCCACACGTGGAGAAACCTCAGAATACAAAACATCATTAGCAAAAATCAGATCCTGGAATTTACCTCGGTTGCTGATAGTACGATTAAGTTAGCCTGTCGGCATGGTAGCAAAGTAGTCTATAATTGATAATGATCTTACGTCCGTAGAAGATGGTGTGGTTCAGTTAACACAGCGGAATCGATGTCGCTATTTCCGGTAAGATTTAAAGGAGGCGTCTGAAAAAGTTTTTTTTGAAATTTGCAAAATTTTTATTTTTAATCGTTTTTTTCTTGAATTACAGGCTCCTATTGGGTCTCCCACTTCCGGTGTACTGATTTCAGCCAAACATCGCTGGGACCTCCAAATTTTTTCCATGAACTTGTGTGAAGTTGCACCCCGCGAGAAAAGCCATTTTTTGTTAGGGATCTATGCTTCCATTTAAATGATGGAAAACTGATCTGGATCGGTAAATGAAGGGAGTCTAAATATGGAGTATCATCTCGGTCAATCAATTCGTCTGGGCTGTGTGGAGGCCGAATTTGTTTGAAAACCAGTTTTTGGTCAAGAATCGAATCTTTATCAAGAAATTGATTTAGAATAGTCGTTTTCATCGAAAATGATATTCCCGCCAAGGTATTTGCAAAGAGCAATGGAACAGCTTTACTTCAAATTTTAATTTCATTGTAATCATTTGTATCATTTTACGGATGGCAGTGCTATCTGTATTATGACATGAAACTAAATATTTTTGTGCAGTGTGAGATTGGCTTTATACGTTAGTTCACGTTTTTCTGATTCCTACTGTGTCGCGTAAATGTCTAATGGATTTGTGAGAGCGAGACCAATGTGTGCCCTTGGGCGACTAGATTAATATTTTTTTGTGTTTTGGCGCGTCGATTGCGCTCTCTTTTTGCACCGCGCATCAACTGCTTGTGCGCGACCAAGCAAGAGATATAAAAAGAAATATTTTTATGCATTTCTGTTTGTTGTTGCGAGAATTGTTTTTTCGTAAAATGAGGCTAGCGTTGGTTTATATATAGATAAGGAGAGTCCCGTTTTGATTGGAAAAGAGTTAGGTTAAGTTTCTTTTTTTTTAGTATTATATAATAGAATTTGTTAGATTGTGAAAATGTAATTGTGAATTTGTGTTGGCGTGTCGATACCGATGTTACCGGCCATTTGTTCATAATTATAATGAAATATAAAATAATAATATGATAAAACTGTAAAAATTGGTATTATCATTTTTCAGGAAAAAATTTAATAATTTTTGTGAAATATATCATATAATACAAAAAACACAGATAGTTATGTGCAACAAATAAGAAATTGTGAAAATTTAAATCCAAAAAAAAGTTTAAAGTGCAGTCTGACTAAATCACGGCTCATATTTTGGAATTTTTGCGAGACAACGCCCAATATACCAGTGATCAGTTGAGGCCACGTCAACTTATTTATTACCGGTCCAGCGAGTTTTTTTTACGGATGGTCGGGTAAGGCCACCTAAGTTGTTTTACGGTTTCGCGAACACACACCTAATAATTTTTGTACGAACAGGCGAGACAACGACCATCAACTTATTTGTGGGTGGCCAGGTGAGGCCACTTCATTTGTTTTATTCGCGAGCTGCGGCGAGACAACGCCCAATAACAATTATTTACGGGTGGCCAACAACGTGGCCATTCCCAACGGAATTCTATGGTTAAAGGCGAAAACGACGCCCAACGTTTTCGGCGGTGTATCAAAGTCGAAAAATAATTGTTTATACAACGCCCAACGAGTTTTGCAGGTTGCCAATTGAGGCTCTTCAACGGAGGAGTGAGACTACGCCCTTATTAACGGTTCACGGCGGGAAGATGGCAAACGGTCCGGGCGTGGCTCCTATGTGACGCCTATGTCGGCTCGAAGACCACAACATTCAGGAACAATTTTCTTTTACTTTTAAGTTAAATTTTTTTATTTTTATCTTCAATCTTTTTAGAATATTTAAATTTATTTTTTTCAAAATTTTCAAAATTTGTTGTTGTTTCAAAAAAAATTACTAAACTGTAATCAAGCACCATCGAACGGAGGTTCTGCACGCGACATTGGTCTCCCTCCAATTTTTTTTTTTTGTTATTTTTAGTCTTTTTGAATTTTTTTTGCACGCGACATTGGTCTCCCTCCAATTTTTTTTTTTGTTATTTTTAGTCTTTTTGAATTTTTTTTACGGGCTTTTGATTTGCGCTTCCTCGGCGGTGAGTTAATCAAAAAAGTTAATTACTAAAGTTTGTGTCGGAACAGTATTGTGTGAGGGGAGACTCCATTCTGTGCCGGTTCCATAAGTCCAGTGAATTTGAGGCGCCCGTTAGATCTAGCGGTCCTTCGTTTCGGCGGAACATCCGGGTTTTTTTAATTGATTTTAGGTTTGCGTTTTTTTTTAAATTTCTGTACACACGGTGTAGACTAGAATCATACAAGCCGCAAAATCCCCACGACCCAATACCCTGAGTATTAGCCGGCAAAATAATCGTGCGCGAGGCCGCTGCATGACTAGTTGAAATCTGCCGGTCAGCTGAGGCCGTCCGTAACAAGCTGTTGCTTCCGGTTGATCGATTTCGGAAATAAATAATTCTTCACCGTATGTTATACCGGCTAAAACTTTTAATATAAGCGTTTGAAATATTATTTGTTTTCTGGTCAAGGATCTGAACTAGCCTTGCTGGTAACGGCACAATTATTTCACCTTCCGATATTTATCGGAGTTGTTGCAGTCACTATAGACCCAACTTTCTCGTGCACGTGTTTGTCCCAATCGATATATGTTTGCCTTAATATTCAGACGTATAGCAACCAACACTGGTCAGTTAACTCTTTCTGGCAAGTTTGATTGCGATGAGCAGATCGCAGTTTTGCAATCAATCACATGATGTTCTTCAAAAAGCTGCTTGTAACCGATACTCTTTAACACTTTACCATTATAAGAGTGAATGGCTTCTGGAGAACCAAACTCGCAGACAATTTCGTTTTTAAGGATATTCGCGATCTGTTTGGATGTACAATTCGCCAAGAGTTTAAGATTCAGGTGAAGTGGTGCAGAATGATTAGAATCACAGTACATATTTTCTTGGAATGCCGAAACATTTTTCCTAGTGAGAGTCACAGTGTGCGGTTGGGAGCTTTCGTCGTTTCGTTTTACATATTACACACAACTTCTCAAATTCTGCACAAATAATGGTAATCGGTATCGACAGTTTTGCAGTTTAAATTGGATATAAATTCCACCATTATCTACCCAAAATACAGGACAACTGTGGCTCGGCTTGAATCTTTGAGCGTAGTACCAGGTAGTCTGTGTCATCGAATACCTCAAATGCTAGATTAAGTAGTGCGAATAATTTCAAAATACTGTAGGCATACGCAAGACAACAGGTCCGGAACTACATAATTTTTGATAATTTTCTGATATTTGAGCTACAAAATTAAATTACTTCCTAGTTCCTTCCTATTCCAATTACTAGTAATAAAAATTTAAATCGAAATTATATATTTTTTATATTATGTTGTATTGCTGTGCATGTGAATAGTTCAATTCACAACCACACGAATCTATTTATTAAAGTTCTTCTCTAAAATCACGGCATCGTAAAAATTGAAGTTCTACAGTCACGTCGTCGTATGTCTGTACACCATAAGAATTTACAAAAAAAAAAATTATAAAGAGAGTGGGGCTTTTTATTTTTGATTTTTATATTTGCTGTCATAAAAAATACTCAGCTTGATATTTTGCAAGTTATTACTCAACAAAAACAAAAAAAATCGAAAATTCCATTCTCACATATAAATGGTTTATTTCCGTCTCTTTTTAATCTTGTACAAAATCTTGTAATTTTGAATGGCATAGGCCTATTATTTCGCAATTAACAGTACACAACCACTTTTTACCGAATTAATTCCCATTGCAAGATAAAACTCACTCTGAATTTAAATTTAACACGTGATCCTCAAGGTGATCAAGCAAGCATATTTTGTTACCGCACTATTCCGCATTTATGAAACACCGATACACAGCCACTTTTTGCCGAATTAATTCCACGTACAATATGATCCCTTACTAATTTTAAATTTACAATGTATAAAAAAACAAGAAATATTATCATCTGTCAAAAAACTGACAGATAGATGTGCGGAATTGTTATATGTATGTACTCGTTTATGGAACAAATCGTATATACCGTAATTTATTCACTGTACATGTGTACACGATTTCAATTATGCTTACGAATATTTGTGCATGGTGAAAATCAAAAAAGAAAATGTGGAAAATTGAAACAAAATTAAAGAACAACGAAAGCGAAAATTCCGATATAAGCTTTTTTGTGTTATGGTATGTTCGTTCGTTTGTTTGGTTAAAAAAGAAAATAATTTCCATATTCGGAAGAAATTTTTTTATTTTCGTTCATTGATTTACAGTCAAAAAGCTTTCTTTATGTACCACTGAGCTTTAGATATTGCTCGATATGTATATGGGTATGCTGCACATTATATCATCACCAGGGTATACGAGCTTTTCTTGTTGGATACATTTCGTGTTGTTGTTGCTGTTATTTTTACACATGAATTACTTTATATGAGCTTTATTGTATATACCGCAAATTGTTTATATTGGCCTTTGATGATGGAAATACTTTTATATATGTAGTTTACATATGGAAATTCGATACACGGTTTTTTTTGTCGATTAGATAAAACATCCATGTTGTGTATATGTATTTTTATGTTGGTTACGCTATTTTTGATATACATAAATCCACATTTCGGATTATCTGTACTTTCTCAGTTGGTGTTTTCACATCATTATCCGATAAAAAAGAAATTCTATTGAAAATATACTCCACGTATGTAATATCAGGATCAAATACATACACGAACATATAAACGAGTGAAACGTGTAAAATTGTTTGGCTGCGGATAAAATTGATTTAACTTAAAAGGTCGGAAATTATATCTAAAATGTGTGTCGCATAAAATAAATTTGATATACAAACCGAACCGTATATGCCACCACCACCAAAAACAAAAAAAACAAAAAAAAAGCTCACCTGACAGAAAAGACAATTTAGGAGATTATATTTTTGTGCAAATATCCGTTAGTTTATATATCATTGACATTTTTTTTTTAAATAAATATTTATATATTGTAGATTGGGGCGTTATGTAAAGATGAACCCGCTGTGTACTACCTAGATACCCATAAATCATTTGTTGCTTCCAAATAAAAAACTAAAAATCAAGATTTACTCGCATGCGATATGGCAACCTGTACACCATTAAAGAAATTAATTGACTGGAACCTATAAATAACAGTCGATGTATGTGGCATGATATGGTAATTCGGCAGGATGTTAGATATTTTCACGTTCACAAAAAAAAAGTATGCAGCCGTAACACTTACACTAATTATAAATATACGAGACAGTATCGCTAAAATATAATGTTTCAGTTGCTAAATTAAATTACTAGAACAAAAAAAAAATGTTGCCAGATATTTTTTTTTTCGGTTGGTTGTATAAAGAGCAAAAAATTTTCAATTCCATGTTAACCGTTTTTTTTCTGTCTATGATGTGCTGTGTATGGTAGCTTGCGTTGTTATCTTTGGCAACGTTCCAAAAATGTTCTTGTTACCTGTTGTATATATTTGTGTATATGCTTTACATAATAAATATCATGGATGTACAGTAGACAAATAAATATTGTGTGTTGATGCGATGACAACGTTTGGCTTCAAAATTACAGTTTTGCGGCGAAGGCCATATGGCGTTCACTTAAAGTTTATTCGAAACTAGAAATCGTAAATTCACAATTTGTTTAATTTATTATTTCTCCATGTGTTCATCGTAGCTATATTATTATATAGAAATTCGAATGCCCAGAATTATGCTTTGAATGAAAAATGTAGTTTAAATATTTGTTTTTGATTTGCGGAAAGACTAAGCGAAATATTTATGATTACGCTGGTTCCACATCCGTATACTATTTTTACATTCTGTTGCACAAGTACCACGGAAGATTGTGCATTGTTTTGGAATTGAGTCGGACGTAACGATATGAAGTCAGAGAGCAATTTGAACCATTGCTTCGTATTGAGCGCGATCCGTTCTAAGTCATTATGCAGTATGCAAAATTTCAGCCGGAACCATAAAAGGACCATCCGAAACCACTAAAACGCCTGCCTAAAACCAACGAAAACCAGCCTGAACCGTATGAAGTTGGTGGGGACGATCCAGACAATTGCGCAGTGAGCATGATATTTCCTTTGACATTGTACAACTAAAAGCCAGCTGGAACCAAAGTTTTACAGGCCGGAACCAATTTTACCTAGATCTAAATTACGGCCAGAAGCAGAGTGTGGCCGGCTAGAACCCTTTGGCACCAATATAATGTATTTTGGTTGGTTGGGCACATACAGAGACCAGCCAATACTATAAAGTGCCAGACGATTCCGGGTGCGGTTCCGTTTCCGGATGGCGTTGTTGTGGTTCTTGTTTTAATATTGTTTGCATAAAAATTCAAATTAAGCAATTTATGGGTTTGGTTGGCATTATGTGAGTACCGGCTGATATGTTAGATTATGCCTAACGACATAGAGACACATAGAACAAATCCAGTCTATGGTAGTAATTCTATTGATATTAAGAATGTGCAGCAACTTCTATAGCTTTTCAAGGCTTACAAATTATTCATAACTCAAACGGAAAACAATGAGACATTAACACTTACCGACAAACGTTTTCCTGTCCTAACGTTGGCTTGCCTGATATGGCGGGATCAGCAAACGTTTTCTCGACATTCCAATTTTCGACATTTGTCATTGGGTTTGACACTTTAATGTTTGATACTTTGTGATTTGTTGTTGCCCAAAATAAAACCAAAACATAAGTTAGGTTAGGCAATGACGTACCGAAATGAATGAGTGGCATATTCGAAATGAGAATGCAAATATCCTCAATTTTTATAAATGCTTCGTTGTATATTTCCGACGAAAAATCGATATTGGGATCTTGATCAGTGGTCCGAATGCGATGCGGAGTGTCGTCGCTCATTGAATCTGAATATTTGTTGAGAACGCCGTCCATCAGTACTGCAGTACAGTACTGCAGCTGAAAGTGTGCGATCCCAAAGGTTGTCATCTTCCAGAAAATGCAATTCGCGACACTCATCGTGGTACGTGTAGTATACAAAATACCATTAACTGTTCGCAAGTATTGAAAGGAAATCGGTCAAGGAACGTTAATCAACAACAAACGCTACAAGAAGCATTCTCGTTTTTTCGGATGGGCGGTATATAATCGGCCTAATGTATTTCCCATTATTATGCCGTCGTATCCTTGGACTGGGAGTTTATATGTAAATTTTGCGGTTTATATGTTCTGATATACGAAAAAATAAAAAAGAAAATTCGTCAAAAACGAAAAAAACTTTTACAACCCGACCGGGTCTAATTGTGAATCTAAACCATCCAAGAATCAACATCAAACACACACACGAAATTTCATTAAAATCGGTTCAGCCGTTTAGGAGGAGTTCAATTACATACACACTGCAGAAAAATATAAAGATTGAAGGTGGTAAGGGTGGTGGGGAGGGGGTAATTCAATTGTTGGGTTATATGTGAAAAATCTGATATGCGAATAATCTCAAAAAAATAAAAATAAAATTTTTGTCAAAAAACAAAAAAAAATTTTAGAACTCAATCGCAGTGCCATCTACCGGGTCCAATTGTGAATCTAAACCATCCAGGAACCCACTCAAACACAAAATTTCATTAAAAACGGTAAAGTGGTTTAGGAGCAGTTCAGTGACTTACACACGTACAGAAGAATTATATATATAAAGATAAAGTTGGTAACAGAAAACAAATTCTGTCTGGCGTTCCGGCTGAAAGCTTATATTTTGCTCAAACATCCAAAATACATGCTCATGGTGCGAGAATCAAACGGTTCAGGCTGTTAAAATCTTGATTTCGCTTGGGTTTTTATGGTTCTGGCTAAAACTTTAGATAATTTTCAATACCCTTGAACGGATCGTGCTCATGGTACTGGGGCTCAATACAGGTTCGCTCTCGGCTCCGATAGTTACACCTGAAAATCAGAAAAATACTTTGTACTCAATTTGCAAGCGCCAAAAGGGTCCCACCAACTGATAAAAAATGGTTTCTTCTGGCTTAGTTCCAGATGGAATTTTAGATAGCGCACAACGGCCTAGAACGAATCATGCTCATTTTGCAAAAGACTGGACTATTCCTCCACCTTTTATTTGGTTCCGGCTGGTGTTTAGTTGTCCCTGCTGACATTATAGTGGTTCTATCAGACGTTTTTATGGTTGGGGCTGAAAGTTTAGTAATGCACTACGGTCAAAAATTTTGACTCGCGATAGTTCTGGATGAAATTTAAGACAGTGCATAGTAACGTAGGGCAGATTAGTCATGGTCCGAACGGTTTGGTACCGGTTGGCATGGTTCCGTCTGAAGATTTCCGCTATTTAGTCTATCTAATCTATCTAATCTATCTAATCTATCTAATCTATCTAATCTATCTAATCTATCTAATCTATCTAATCTATCTAATCTATCTAATCTATCTAATCTATCTAATCTATCTAATCTATCTAATCTATCTAATCTATCTAATCTATCTAATCTATCTAATCTATCTAATCTATCTAATCTATCTAATCTATCTAATCTATCTAATCTATCTAATCTATCTAATCTATCTAATCTATCTAATCTATCTAATCTATCTAATCTATCTAATCTATCTAATCTATCTAATCTATCTAATCTATCTAATCTATCTAATCTATCTAATCTATCTAATCTATCTAATCTATCTAATCTATCTAATCTATCTAATCTATCTAATCTATCTAATCTATCTAATCTATCTAATCTATCTAATCTATCTAATCTATCTAATCTATCTAATCTATCTAATCTATCTAATCTATCTAATCTATCTAATCTATCTAATCTATCTAATCTATCTAATCTATCTAATCTATCTAATCTATCTAATCTATCTAATCTATCTAATCTATCTAATCTATCTAATCTATCTAATCTATCTAATCTATCTAATCTATCTAATCTATCTAATCTATCTATTATATCATAATGATTTAGGAAATACTGTTTTAGGGGTTCCGCCAATGGGGCAAACGTTCCGTTGTGTTATATATTCGGTATTTGTTCAATGGATATGCTTATTTTGTATTTATCTAAATCTGGTTTTGTTTTTTGTTGGTTTCGTTAATGTTGCCAAATGTTTCGTGACGTTTCACCGTGTACCACTGGAAAGTTAGCCCGAAAAAATATCCCGAAAAACCATTATAGTTATATATGGTAATACTATATTATATATTTACAGTACTATATTATATATTTATAACGTATAGTAAATTATTATATAGTTTTGTAATATTAAATTGGTGTCACGGAATTTTCATGATACTTGCTTGGTACATGTCGTGATAATTGTTTATATCCCCTCGAAAAAAATTTCACTATTTCTAATCGATATAATAAAATTTAATAAAATATATAAAAAAAATTAATTCAAATATTTAGTATTAGAAAAACATCAATTCACTAAATGAAAATAAAACAATTTTAAATAATAATTAGTGGTTTTAAGAGAAACTAAACCTATTTTACTGTTGTAAAATAGCAAAAAGGCATAACAAGTTGAACTTCATATATAGCTGTGTGAAGTCGTAGTAGATATTAAATTAACAGAGCAAGGTTGGTATGGAATTTGTAGAGGAAGAATCCACCTTTCAAACGCCAAAATTGTAATTCGATTTGGACTCTACAAATTCTATACCAACGTTGCTCTGTTAATTAATATCTACTACGACTTCAAACGGCTATATCTAAAATTTGGCTCATAGAATAGAGTCATAAATTTACAAAAATTGTTTTACTCTAATAACAAGAATGCTTGGTTTTGCATTTTTGGATTACCTTGCCAGTTGTTATTAGATTAATTTTTCGTGATATGCGCTTCATTATTTTTTTTTGGTTTCGGTATGGTACGAACATCTGTCGCGACTTTTGTTTACTGAAATTTGCTGTTTTGGAATTTTTTTCGGAATAACTAAAAAAAAATGTCATGATAGTAAAAATGTCATGATAGTAAAAAAAAATTCGGGATGGCATTAAAAACTAGCGTAATATAGTAAATTTTTCGGGATGATACTGAAAAATTTCGCGATATTCATTTTATAGTGCTGCCATCGCATTTCTTCGGGATATTTTTATTTCGACCTAACTACAAAGATATTCAACGTGTCGCGTTGTAGAACTTGATGTTAGATTATGTTGCGGAATACAATGTTATATGGAAGGTTGTATCAAATGGCGTCATATTGCGTAATGCTATCAATCGAAATGAGCTATGATTACGAAGAAAAAATCGTTTGGTATGTCCACCAGTAGGGTTGTGTATAAACGAGCTTACTCTGCCATCCTTTAACGGTTCAAACTATTAAAATTATTAAAAAGATTTTTTTTTTACTATAGAAAATTTTCATTAAGTTTCAAAAATTTTCAAATTCCGAGTGTATAAATCTACAAAAATATGAAACCAAAAATACATTAAACCATTAAATAAACAATTTCGAAAAACATCTCCCTTCGAGAGCTTTATTTCTTTACCGATGAAAATAGATACTGAAAAAGTATAATGTTACAATTCTATTAATGAGCTTTATGGGTTTAGGGTAACCGCAAAAATTAAATTCGATCGCTATAATAAAAACCAATAGTTCTCGAATTCTATTAAAACCTTCTATAAAAGCCACACACTCACACACAGTCTAATCTAATTAATTAGTATAATATGTATATTAAGTTTTAATTTTATTGTAACATTAAACTTTAAAGAGCTTTTATTCTTGTATACATTTTCATATTAATATCTATACACGGAATGAAACTGAGAAGACAGTTTTCTTTTCATTAAAATCTAAATTGTCGTTTTCATTATCATTTTAATTTTGGAAAAAATTTAATTTTCCATTTTCAATATATACACACACACACATACACATTAAGCAAATTCGGTACAGATAAAAATACGGAAAATACTAATAATAAAATACAAAGTAAATTAAAAAGCTTTTAAAGTTTTATTTTTGGTATTCCAAATTAAATAGTGTACGATAATTTTATTAACTCATTTTTCATTAATTAATTATATTGTTGGTTAAGTATCTGTAGTTGTAAGTGTCATGTTATTTATAAAGTTGTTGTTGTACAGTGTACGGAAATTCTATTTACGTCGCAATGTTTTACGACATGTCCTAGTTTTGTTGGAAAACTATATATTTCTATATTATGTATATAAAATGCACCTTGTTTTTCTTATGACGTCATACAGATTTTTTTTTTTACCGAGCTATTTTATTATTGTTGTAATTTGACGCATGACTGTAAATTACTTTTCCGTTTTTAGATTTCTATAACTGTAAGACATTTTATATTTTTTTATGCTTATGTACTAAATAGTTATTATATATTGCAAATGCAAGTTTTAATTGTAGCTTTTTTTTAGTTTCTACTTGAGTGATTTTTTTTTTCAGTTTTGTCATGTGTATTATAGTTTATGTATGTCGGATGTATATTCGATATATATGAGCGAGAATGTCACATCAAAAATTTAATCATTGTGGGAATTACATGCATTAGCTTCAGGTTGTAAAAAACTCATTTAAAATGGTGTATGATTAAGTTGGTCGGTTATTATGCTAGGTGAGAACTAGAAATAGTATTAAAATTACGGTTTATTGCTTTTAAATGTATATGCACTACGTAGAACGAGATATTCAAATATATTAATTTTGTCCTTGTACGCACGAACATACAGTTATGTTACCCTAATATGTAATGTTCAAGATGCACAATTCCCACGAAACAACATAATGCGCAACCTGATCCCATACGGCAAAATCCTTATTGGAATGCGCAATTTATAAGATAAGAAACAGTTGATAGAAATATTGAATCAGTAAATTTGAGTTAGAGCAGTTAGGTGTACATAATTTTGTCCTAGGACGTATCAAACTCATGTAATTGGATGGTAAATAAAATTATTTTTTTTATCTTTTATTAAACATCCATTACAAAACCGGCGCAGCCGTGCGGAAAATGTAGTGTGTTGTGTTGTGAACAATAGTGCCTAAATCAGCAAATAAAAACTGGTTTATTAGTGAATCCGTTACGGAGTAAATTAATTAAATAAAAAATCTGTGACTTTTTTTCAAACTGTTTTTGTGTAACATCTCGGGAAGAAGGTTAATATGTCGCCTAGAAAATAAGTGATTTCGCAAATGTATGAGTTAAACAAATAACTTACCACTATTATGCAACAGTTAACAGTACCAAAAAATGGTTTTCCTCAATAACCAAGTTGAAAAAAGTTCCTATGAGAACGAAATCAAAAGAGCTGAGATAACAAGTCAATTCCGAACCCCAGACACAATGAAATTGATCCCGGTGTTTGAAATCGAAAACAACTGAATGATTGGTTGGAAATGGTTGAAGACACATGGAAGGTCTTCATACCGATATAGTAACAGGGCAGCAGTATATACCTTGTGTCTGCAAGCTGTAACCAACAAAATCGAGAATAAGGCGAAAAACGTTCTTCATCTGGCCGGCAACCCACAATCGGTTGATGAAATCAACCACCAATCGTGATCATTATTTCAACAAAATACTTAAAAGAAATATCGCAAGACATAAAAGCGTTATCCAAACAAAATCAAATATTTAACGCATCCCGCATTTCTGTCCGGGCTCCGAAACCCGTATTTAGGTTATGCTCAAGCAGCTGAAAAGCAACTGAGCAACTGAAAAGCATATAGGCGAAGCGTATGCTTTCCTGCGCAAATTAAATTACAAAGAAATAATTTCTGGTAATTCCAGAAAATTATAAAATACCCTAGACTTACGGTGGAAAATTTCTATTAACAGGGCTAATTTTCTCCGCTCGGAAATACCTTATATCGGAAAATTTTCTCTATATATAGGCCAATTCAACCTATATAGGGTGTATCTTGCCCCAATCTCTGGAAGTGGCTTGTTATTGGCCCAGATTGATAAAATATTTAAGATTTACGGTGGAAAATTATTCTCCACTTGGAAAAACCATGTACTGGAAAATGTTCTCTATATATTCGTCAATTCAATTTATATAAAGTGTATCCTGACCCAATTTCTGGAAGTTGCTTATTATTGGACGAGATTGATAAAATACTCAAGATTTAAGGTGAAAAATTGCTACTAACAGGGTTAATTTTCTCCGCTCGGAAAAACCTTATTACAATTCAATATAGCGGCTATCGAAATCTATTTGAATTCAATAAGAATTCTGTTTCCGCAATGTTTTTCAATTGAAACCGCGTATGTATACGTGTTATTTTTTGTCAGAAACTTCGGGGGCTTGATTATGAATATTATGAATATTTATTGTCTAATAGACAAACCTTCGGGCCCTAGAGGCATCGAATAACATTTCTCTAGACATTGTCTCCAACAAGGTGAAATTTTTGCAAATGATTTAAATAATCAGCATCAATGGGCGATGTCGGTGTTTTACTACTACACCAACAGTCTTTGTTATTCAACACCATTTTAAGCAGTGCAGTCGAACATTCAAAATTAACTTGTTAGCCGTTAACTTGTTATTGTTCAGCAATTTGAAAACAGCAATAAATTTCTAAGAGTATCATATTCGTACTATAGAATTTTTGTGTGAAGGAGAGTGGCACCTCTACAATTATTATACCACCTTTAGAGACTTTAAAAACTTTTGAAATTATTTGAGCCTTTTTCGAAATTTATTGAATGCTAAATTTATCAAAAACAAAAAAAAATATTAATTTTTAAATAAAAAAAAAAGAAATTCTAATTCTAAATAATATTATCTGAATAATTAATGAACCAACATTTTTCGCCGAAATTTAAACACAAAAACCATAAAGCATAAAGTTCACAAAGTTTTTTTTTATATTTTTAAGTTTTTAATTTGAATACGAATAAAATAATAAACCAAATATTTAAATGAACAAAATACCAACAACAACAACAACGAAAAATTCAATAAAATTACGAGAACGAAGAAAAGCTCCTTTTATATTTTAATACCAATTAAAATAAATTAAAGCTCATTTAAAGACCTATATTTAATAATGATTTGAAAATATGGTCAGGAGTTCTTTACCTTGTGTATAGTTCATTTTCAATAAACGTCTTATTATCTCCGGTTCAAGTTTCAGCTTACCTGAAATGATAAAAATATTTTACAGTTAGAAAATTATTAAATTATTGTAATTAAAATTAGAAAATTTTTATAGCATCGAAGTCAAAATTAAACATTTATTTACCCATGATATTCTTGCGTTAGCTATATTTGTGAACATAAATGTCAATATTTGCAGTTAAACGAGAAACGACCAATACTTTTATGCCAGCCGCTTGGGATTTATTTATGTTATCAAAAACTTTGCACCATAAAAAAAATAAACAAAAATAGAAAATGGGAATCTGATGCTTCTTTTTCAGTTTTCTGTACATAAAATTCTGCATCCAAATATTCACCAGACCTGATTTTTCATTGATATCGGAAAAATAGTTCAAGGCAATAAAAGCGACAGCAACAGCTGTCCTCCTCTCAATACGCTATAGTCCTATATACAACTACCATCCCAATGTAGATTGACAGGCATATAAATAAAATTTTCTGTCGCATTTCTCGACACATTCTGTGCCTGTTCTACGTATACCATGGGGGCATGATATGAAAATTAGTATGAAATCCATCGCTTCTAATAAAAATCGAAACAGAAATTACAGCAGACTTTACCAATTCCCTAAATTTTATATGTAGAACAAATTCGAATTAGATAATTCGTATCACACATTGATTCTGTTTTGTGCGAATTTATAGAAGATAGTGGAAGCGATAGCATGAGTGTCTCACGCTATCGCAAATATCAATATTCATTACATGGTTTCGGGGAGGGATGTCGTGTTACACATCTACTATACACGTACTACGTTTCTTACGTAATTAAATCAAATCAAAAATTTTGATCTTGGATGCTGATAAAAATACGAGAGGACATGATGGAATATTATTTTTGGAGACACCAAAGGCCACAAACGATTTTAATATGTATAGTGGACGAATGAAAACGAGGAGGTAGGTAAGTGAAAATATATAGTTGTATTTGGATAGTCTCTGCTCTGCTGCTATGTACATGAGCATAATGGTCGAAACTATTGTGGTCGTTTTATTTTTATAGATATACGATGTGTTATATTTTATGTAAGTTCATGACCAAAATTCATAAATATTTATGCTGCTATCAAGGTAAATTTATGTATAGAAAATCGTGTAAGTTTGTTAGTAATGCGGACGATGCAAGCAAAAATATTTCATAGCATATTGAATTAAATTAATGGTGCTGATTGAAATATTGTTTGGGACTACTCTTGGCCTCACAGGAATATAAACTGTTCAAATATACTGTTAACGTTAAAATAAAGTCAAGTCATTGAAAAGATTTGCTTGTAAAACGTTTAAAAAAATGTCGAATAGTTTTAATTAAGAAACTCCAGATTACAAATCATGTGGCACTTCTTTTCCAAGCTTATATGGCATTTTTTCTTTATTTTAAACTCGTATTAACTTTTACACCTAAAGCAGTCAAGTCGAGTTATATTGATCCTAAAACTTCTCACCCCATACGTCTGTCATCGGTCTTATTCAAATCACTTCTTATCTATTTCATCCTTTAGTAACATTAGTAACATGCAGCATGATTTTAGAGCAGCCAGGATCTTACGAGAGGCCGCCACATGAATCTTTAATTGATCCGAATGTCCAATCTAATTTCAAGCATCGCAAATTTTTGCAAACCTAGAAGCATCAAAAGCAGTATTTACGGAAATGTTTTTAAAACTGATTTTGTGTTATTCAGTCACCTCCTTGCAGTGACCACTGGGCAACTATGACACTATAGGCTTTGTGGTGTATTAAGATAAAACATGGATGAAACAAATAGTACAAAAAAAAGAAGATTCTGGCACTATTAAAACCCAGAAAAATAATGCTAATGGAATTTTGACCTTAAGCCTTGGTCTCCAAAGCATAGGCGTTTATTATTGTTGCTACCTAAACGTAGGAATTTGATCATAGGCCAGGCCAGCAAGACGTAGTTTTACCAGCAAAATAGGACACAAGCACGAACAAGACTGGTTCCTCGAATACCATCTCTAAGGACATGAGCAAAAGCAGAGATAGTCCCCTCGTATCAACTTACAAAACTATGAAAAGAACCTGTAAAGTTCTAGCAAAGTTCAATAAGATTTGGCAGGGATAACGGACAGGAATATGGAAATGCTCTCATGGACTGAAAAAAGTATTGAAATGAAACAGGAGGGTTCATCTGAAGGCTCTTTACTCAAAAGCCAGAGACCGGAAGAGGAATAACAGAAGAATGCAAAGAGGGCTAGAATGCGCAAAATTAAAACTATGCCTTTCAAAAAAATAATCTTATATCTTCCACCAATTGGAGAAAGGGACGAAGACCCTTGGAGAAGACCTTAGCCGCCACTTTCCTTAAACTTATGGTTAAAACTCTGGACCCGCTCCGGCACTGGAATCATGTCAAGTTGGCATCTTGGTTTTCAGCGACGTCACACTCAAGATTTATAAGAAAGATTAGAGTGACATTTTGAGGGCGCCGATATCGATTGTCAGGCCCAGGCTGACAAACTGAAAAACATGGAAATGGTTAAGGAGGAACCACTCTCTACAGAGATGATTACTTCAATGGGATTACTTTGTGGATCCTTGGAGGAATCATACGAGGAGGACTCTTATGCAGCTGTGGTGGAGGTTGAAGTAAAAAGACAAACCAAATGTTGTTGGGGTTCCTGCAGATTAACTTCCATCACTCCAAGGCAGCTTCGATTGCGCGTATGCTCAAACTAAGAACAAAGATATACATTGTTCTAATCCAAGAACTTAGGACTCCTTTATATAAACTGCTACAAGCAAAGATAGTAAGTAAAATTCGTTCCTGCATCCTTGCTAAACATAATCTGAAGATTTTGAGGGGTGGTATAAATCTCTGGTTAATTTCAGCTTACCTTCCACATATAACCGAATTTATCCCACATGTTGATTTAGGAAGCTCTTTAAAGGAGACTTAAAACAAAACATTGGAGTCATCCTGGTAAGTGATTCAAATTCATGTCACACAATTTAGGAAAGCACTGATTCGTATATCGGCAGAATGAGTTACTCTATAACTAGAAATAGGTAAGAAGTACTTGACATTGTGTCTCATATACTATTGTAGATAGTTTAGTAAATTGGAAAGTGTCGGAGGACCATTTCTTTTCTGATCATTGTTATCTCCAATTTGGATTGGAGACACCACTTATAAAAAACCTAGCTATAGAAACAATAGGAAAACCGACGGGATATTTTCAATACTATTAATTCACTACAAGTACCGGTTCCAAACCACCTTTATCCAACACAAGAGCTCGATGTCCTAGTGGACCAGCTATCCGACGCCTTTAATAAGAACAAGTCACGTGTATGTCCTCCTAGTATTACAGGTTATCGGAAGTACTTCAACATAACCGTAAATGCAAGTGGCTATTTAGAACCAGCCAAGGAACCTAAATCTACTAAGGACTGAGACTGCTACAAGAAAGTCCTCATAACATACAAATACGCATTATGATCAAACAAATGCCTGGACGATATACTGTAGTAAAATTCAGGAGTCCTTGGAGACATCTAGGCTGCGTTAAGTTATAGTATTTTTAAGTTTTACCACTCCAAGTTTTTTTCAACGACCGAATGGTTTTTGGAGCGTAACTAGTGCAGAATCCTTGAAGCTAGTACTTAAAATTCTTTTCCAACGGACAACAGACCCGAAGGCATTGTAAGCCAGGTTATAAGCAGAAGAAAAATTCTATGAACACCTTTAAGACTTATAGTCGACAGGACCCGATGGTATATTATACTGAACGATGCCCAACAAATGGCTGACCTAAGCTTTCTCTTGCTGGAAGGTGTCTTCAAGAGCAGCCTAGAACTCTCTCAGATTCCTAGTGAATGGATTAAAATGAATATAATATTAATACCCAAGGCGGTCGGTCACACACGGTATCACTCAGGGGCTGAGAAGATCGGCCTGTGTGGATTTTGTAATAGTAGATTTGTGAGTAGAGGCACATCACAAGGTGGGGTATTATTCCCTCTTCTTGTAAACTTAGTCAAAAATGACATATTAAACCAGGAATGATGCGGCTTTAAGGTGGTTGCTTATGTGGTTGATGATGCGATTGGTGTATTTGAAAAATGTCCGTACATCTTAAGAGAAAGCCTTTACAGTGCACTTGGCATTATCTTCAATAGGATTGACAGTCGCCGTTTGAATGCGAATCCACACAAGAGGACTGATATTCCCACCAAAGAAGACTTGTTGGTTGAGAGAAACATTTCTGAACACTGAATGTGGCAATTTCTTCACTGATAGTTCAGAAGAATTAAATGTAAACCTCTTTTGTCGTCTTATGAGGTACTAGAGCGTTTTTTTAGCTGAATTAATTTAAGCTAGAAGAACAGCGTTCTACAGGTGGTTCAATAGTACCTCAACCTTGATAACCTGACAGATCTGACTAAAACTAGGCCTATCAAGATCCAGACAGCTTGTATAAGCTGCGGCGGTGGAATGTTAGTATAGTTGTGGGTGCTATTTAAAAAACACTGTCTCATAGGTAAGCGAGCAAAATGGGGGTTTCCTCAAATGATTACTGCCATAGTTGCGAAGATGAAGCGGTGGAAGAAACTGTTCTCCACTTCCTTTGCACCTGTGTCCGTTTAGTGCTAATCAACCTGAAATTCCTGGGACCGCCACTCTCAAGGATATCCCTTGGTTCGTTGAGAACTCAAGATGGTCAATGAACAGGTGATGAGGTAAAACAATATGCCATGGCTACGGACTTGATTGTGTCTATATGCCAGTCCCGTATAGGACAAAAATCCTAAATTAACCTTGCCTTACCCACTGGACTGAAACTAGGCTCCCTAACTTGATGTTTAACGGGTTAAAATGAAATTTGGTTAATGTATCGGGTCAAATAACGATCAATTTACTTAGTCAGAAATTTAGACAAAAAAATCGGCGTCAGGCACACAGCATTAATCCTACTTTGAGAATGTGGTCAATTAGGGCATAAAAGTGAAGCAGTTTTGGGAAAATGTATAGAAGCTTACATATGATGGCCACCGGGTATCATAGACTGAGACCTAAACTAGTCTTTGGGTAGGGGCGACGTAACATCTAGGTTACCCGATTTATGAAGTATTTATTAAGAAATAAAAATGAAAAGCAGTATTTTTACACAAATTGTCAAAATATGCACTGTAAATTGCATCGTCACTATTCAGATTAAAAGTCACGGTTAAAGTATTCCTATGAAGACGGGACTAATTTCACAACAAATAATAAAACTAGCAAACAACGCGTGTATTGATCGCAAGAGTTTTGTAAATGGATCGTAAACAGTAGTCTTTTTTCGGAAAATATTAAGAAGGCGAGGGTATATTAACAACGAGGCTAAAGCAAATAAGGCAAAATAATTGTGGCAAGATTTCATTCAAAACTACGAAACAAAAAAAATTCAGGGCTACGCCCCGACAAAAGTCGCAGATGAAACAACCAAGGATGAGTTCTATGAACAACTACAGTCTACAATAGCAAAAACACACAGAAATGATGTCAAGATAATACAAGGAGATTTCAACGCAAAAATTGAAATTGATAACACCAATCTGACAACCATGATGGGTAAACAAGCATTAGACTCCATGTGTAATAATAATGCAGGACGACTCATCAACTGCTGTGTATCAAACCAGCTATTCATAGGAGAAGGCAGGAGATTTCTACAAACACACTCGGGTAATAAGAATAAAAACGCAAGCCCTAGATCAGTGATCAATGATCATATTTGGAAGAGAATTGGGGAATGGCGCCAACTCAAGTTTCAAATGTGCCATCAAATTCGACGGAACTGAAATGCCAATACGAACATACAAAGCCAGAGAAATCAAGAAAATTGAAAAAAGTGATCGTAGGGAATATACTGAAAATATTATCAAGGCAGCAAAAGAAGCTGTACGACGCCCAAGTTGAGAATTTGCCAAAATACCAACAGTAGAGAATGCATCTGGTCAAATATTAACAACAGATGAAGCACGATTGAAGTGATGGAAGGAATATTTCGGAGAAAACATTACCAAGAATACATAAATCTGAAAATTAAGAACTGGCACCAATAACGAAACTATTTACACCCATCCACTAACAGAGCGGGAAGTTATCAGTGTCATTGGAAAAATGAAGAATACAAGGCATCTGGAACGGACAATATACCACCTGAAATATTGATAGGAGATCTATCGACAACTGCTAGAACTCCAATGCTTGACTGTAACGATTTTCCAGAGAGGTGACTTGAGGAAATACAAGAATTGGCTGGGTATTTCCCTGCTCAACATGGGCATAAAGATATTAGCAATGAGCATCCTGGATATAATTTCACCGACAATCAATTCGAAATTAAGAACGGTGCAACCTGGCTGGCTTTAGACCGGAACCTAGATTCTGATCGAGTGACAAATGGCAAATAACATTTTTTGTGGCTTTGATGATAATTAAAATATCATCAATATCTAAATTTTTTACTCATCGCGATGCGATTTTGCGAAGAAAATTTAAAGTCACCGAAAAGTGAAAAAAAAGGGGGGCGAAGTCCGAGATTCATACCTCCTCGCGGTGCTCTCTGGGTAACGCTAAATGAATCAGGCGGTGTAGTGGAGACGAGCAGCTAAATCCTGTTTATAGTCATGGACACTACATGTCAGGGCGAGCCATTGGCGCCTCAAAACCAATGCCAAACCAGCGTCTGTTTTCCAGGTTAGGAGCGGCTGAAGCGGGCGTCTGTCTTGTATCAAGCGGCTCGCTATATAAATGTGTTCAAGGTAGGACTGGATGCCTCAAGATTCTCACCAGTACGTGACCCACACACGTAACAAGCGGGTTGAGCGGAAGGCCAACAACCTCCCCTCATAAAAACTCACCAAGTTATGAACCCTAAACAAAGGCCTCGGATAACCATATCGGATTCATTACAAACTCGACCTCGGATATTGTACACGGACAACGCTTTAAAAATGGGAACATGGAACGTGCTTAGCCTCTTAAGACCTGGAGATCTCCAGAACCTATCGAACCAAGCAAAGAGTTACACATTAGACGTACTTGCACTACAAGAGCTTAGATGGTCTGGGAGTGGGATCCATGACACCACCAATGGTTACACTCTTCATTACAGCGGCCATCAGAACGGAGGAGAATTTGGAGTTGGCTTCCTCATCCATCGGCGCGTGAAGCATCATATCATCGATTTCCGCCCTATCAACATGCGGATATGCACGGTCAGACTTCGCACTAAGAAATTTAACATCACGATCGTTAATGTGCATGCACCCACCGAAGATAAATCAGATGACATCAAAGATCTTTTCTTTGTCGAACTGGAGGAAGTTATCAATAACATACCGCACCACGACATCAAAATCATCGTGGGCGACTTTAATGCAAAAATCGGTAGGAGTGCAGAAAATACATCGCACATCGGTCCTAACAGCCTGCACCTAACTAGTAATAACAACGGCCAACGAGTCACCGACCTGGCAATAACGTACAACTTAGTTGTATCAAGTACGTTTTTCCCACATAAGAGAATCCACAAAGTAACGTGGAGATCGAATGATGGGAGAACGGAAAATCAAATCGATCACGTCATGGTGTCTAAAAGACACTCCACCAGCATATCTGACGTTAGATCTTACAGGGGGGCAGACATGGACAGCGATCATATGCTTGTCATATTTAAATATAAGTGCAAACTGTCATCTACGTTTAACAGACAAGCACAAAAGACCGTTCGATGGAATATCAATGCTCTAAAAGACCAAGCGTCATTGCAGAGTTACCAATCAGCTGTCACTAACTATTTAGAGCGGCCCAGCAACAACGAAGAAACTCCCTCTAACATCGAGGAGCAGTGGCACGCTATACAGTCAGCCATAACCACCGCGGCGCAAAATACCATCGGAAGAAGACCTCCGAGAGCCCGCAATGATTGGTTCGATGACCAATGCCGTAGGGTCGTCGAAAATAAATGAACGCTTCGTGAAAAATGGTTGGCTCGCAACACTAGAAGCACTCTAGCAGAATATCTCCGCGCTAGGAAAGCCACGACTAAATACCTTCGACAAAAAAAGCGCGAACATATGAGATTATGCATCGAAAACATCAGCTTCCAAGCGGAACTAGGAAACTCAAGGGACTGTTTTGCCAACGCCAGGAATCTCACTAAAGACTTCCACCCAAGAAGTACAGCCATCAAAGACGGGAATGGAGAGTTGAGAACAAACGTGGCTGATGTTCTCTCAGTATGGCAAACCTACTTTCAAAATCTGCTAAATCGGAATGACGACGTGACCCCCATTAGAGCAATAGCTCCTCCAGGTGACGAGGTCTTTGTCGAATATCCCACAGTGGAGGAAGTAGACGCAGCTATTAGTCGATTGAAAAACGGAAAGGCACCCGGTCTCGATGGAATCCCCGCAGAATTGATTAAACTCGGAGGCGCTACTCTTGCAACAAGTCTATACGACCTCGTCGTCTGTATTTGGGACCAAGAAGAGCTGCCTGAGAATTGGAAGACCGCACTCATATGTCCGCTGCATAAAAAAGGCGACCGTCTCAAATGTGAAAACTATCGTGGCATAGCTTTATTGAACGCTGCTTACAAAGTGTTGGCTAATGTTGTACTTGCCAGACTCATCCCTTTCGCCGAAAACATCATTGGCGACTATCAATGTGGTTTTCGACCCAACCGATCAACCACGGACCAGTGTTTTACCATGAGGATGATCTTGGAAAAATGTTGGGAGTACAACATAACCATACATAAACTATATATAGACTTCCGGCAGGCATATGACAGTATAAACCGCGACAACCTATGGGCCGCGCTCATATGCCTAGGAATCCCAGAGAAACTCGTTTCGCTGTGTAAATTAACAACGTCTGGGTCTGTATGTAGAATCGTAATTGAAGGAACTGTGTCAGACTCCTTTGAAATAACATCTGGCGTTCGACAAGGTGATGCACTCGCGCCTTTGCTGTTCAATTTGGCGCTTGAGTACGTAGTGAGAAAAAGCAACATCGAAACTCCGCGCTGTATATTTAATAAATCCGGCCAAATTCTTGGATATGCAGATGATATCGTGCTTCTTGGCCGAAGACCTAGCGATATCAAAGACAGTTTCATACCGCTCGATCGCTGCGCAAGAAGACTTGGTTTGGAGGTGAACAGCAGTAAAACCAAATATCTAACAACACCCAGGAACATCTCTAGTGCAAATATCGGAATTGGCGACCACAATTTTGATGGTGTCGAAAACTTTAAATACCTCGGGTCAGTTATAACATCACTGAATGAAATCCAGGCAGAAATAAAAGCCCGAATCGCTGCCGGACAACGAGTTTTCTACGCCCAATCAAGATTATTGCGTTCGAAACATCTATCGCAGTCGTGCAAGCTCGCACTTTATAAAGCACTAATAAGACCTGTGCTGACTTTCGGAAGCGAGAGCTGGACCATGACCTCTAACGATTGTAGATTGTTATCTACATTCGAAAGGAGGGTCATCCGTTCAATTTTTGGTCCAATTAAAGTTGCGAACAACGAATACCGGATTCGTATGAATCACGAAATAAAGCAACTCCTCGGAGGCAGCGATATCATCGGATTCATTAAATCCAATCGAGTGAGATGGCTCGGCCACGTTACAAGGTCCCCACAACAACGGATGATAAATAAAGTGTTTCACCAACAACCAGCCGGAGTACGTCGTAGAGGAAGACCCCGACTACGCTGGCGTGACGACATTGAACAAGATCTGCTAGCATTAGGATGTCGAAACTGGAGGACGAGAGCAATGGATCGGGATGGATGGAGGGCCATTGTGCGGGCGGCGAAATCCCTTCATGGGATGTGAAAGCCAGAGAGAGAGAGAGAGAGAAAAGTGAAAAAGTGACAATTTTGTACTATTTGTCACAAAATTTTTCTTTGCATTTAGAAAATGCCATCTCCTTTTCCAAATGTCAAGAAAAATTTTGTGACAAATAGTACAAAATTGTCACTTTTTCACTTTTCGGTGACTTTACATTTTCTCGTATAAAATTATTGTGAATTGACAATTTTCGTATTGAATTAAATCGAAATTACGAAATCCAAATCAAAATACTTTATAATAAATTAATAAAACTAAGATCAATACAAATCAGCACAGCAAGTATATATACTGCTGTAGATGACATTTATGTCATTTTATTAGAATCGAAAATTTTATGTAACAAAATTTTGTTCCAATAACAAAAAATTCAAAACTATTTTTTCTCTTTGTGGGTTTCGAGCGTGCATTCGGCACAATACACAGGGACGCAATGAAGACAAGACACTTTATGAAATGGTTATGTATCGTCTGAGTAATATAATCCTATAGGACTATCACAAATCCAACGATCGGATGGTTCCAATGGTTTGGTCAATTGTCGTTGAGGATTGGTCAATAGTTGTTTTCGATTATGGCCATCCCTGCGTAACGAGTTATTGCAAAAATTCGGTAATAACTCATCTTTCTAAGAAAACAGACTCGAAAACTTCAAATTGTGAGGGAAGATGAATTTTTTATTATGTGGGGATGACCAAACGAAAATAAGTAGTGACCTAACATCAATGACGATTTACCATACGATTCCGATCGATGGATTTATAAAATGATTAGTATTGGTCAAGTTCCGCAATAAATCATTATGTGGGGATGACCAACGAAGTCAACTAGTCACCAATGCTCAATGACACTCGACCAAACGATTCCGATCGTTGGATTTACAAATCTATTTAGTATTGGTCTACTTTCCAGAACCGAGCACTTCGAATCGTGCGTAAAAATTTGTTTTAACGACAGTCAGCCAAACGTTGGAATTTATAAAATCATTATCATCAGACATTTTTTCAGAACGTGGGATGACCAATCGAAAACAATCAAAATTAATCTAAATGACGTTTTGCGTTTAATTGTTGCCAAGTTATATGAAGAACCAACATATTTAATTGATTTTATCTTATGTCTGTCACTTTAGATACAATTCTTTAAAAAGATATACATATATTTATCTAACTAGTATATTCCAATTGGATTTGTTATTAATTTTGTAAACTGAAATTCCCAAATAAGCGACGAACCTGATTTTATTGAATAAATTAATAGAATTTTGACAATACGCCGAAATGTGTTGACCAATCCTTACCTAGCGATTATCTAACGAAATTTATGATGTATAAGTTTCTTGCAGTGAGGTTAATAACAAATATTACTGTCTAAGGTAGCGACCCACCAATTCTTAAATAAGAAAGCGCAAGTGGAGATGGATTGGAACAAAAAGATCTCTGGAGCGCAACCCACAAGAGGAACGGAAAGTCAAACGACCAGATGTAACGTGGAAAAGAACGACACTATATCAGATGCGAAATAATGCGCGGTAAGTCATGGGTGCGTACATCAAAGCAATAACACCCAACATATAGTTAGATGATCCAGTCAATATCGTAATTGCTTCACGGTAAACAAAGCAGTAAAATTGACAAGACAAAGAAAATCTAACCGATGTTACATAGAAATTTTTCATTTTTGTTTTTCTAACATTATAACGGTATTCGTGCATACGCGTTTTGGTCGCATTATAAATTTATTTAAATCGACCGCGTACATAAACGAAATGTATATAGCACGTTTACATGTTTTAACCATATACCACCCGCCCCACCCAGCGCATAAATTTATTTTATTTTTATTCTGCTGAGTTTATTTTCTTATACACGATTCTAAATTTTTTTGTGCGGTAGTAATGGTTGGTGGTAGTTTTTCAATTTTTTTTTTTTTTAATTGTTCAGTAGTAAATCAACTTTCATGGCTGTTAATTAGAATCCAGGAAAAAATGCTGTGCTTTCTACACTCATTAATAAATCACAAAATTCATCTTTTAATGTGATGGATGTGTAACACAAGCGGATCCCATACAAAACGTCGTATACAGTTATATGAAAAGTCATTAGACGAGAATCTAAACTGATAAGCTAATAATTTTACGGATCAAAATGACGTATACATATACAATACACACAGATCTACATAATATACGACATACGGATTCAGTTTTACCTTCATCGTCATTATTATTTTGTCGTTTGCGGTAGGGTAAGCATACAAAAAAAACACAAAAAGCAAAGAATTACGAAGCTTTTATATTGTGCTTTCATTATAAATATTTTTGTGAGCGCTTATGTAAAAAAGGGGCGGACCAGGCTGGTGGTTGTGGTATACAGAAACGAGGCATAAAATATGTTGTATATTGTTAATTAAAAATATGCTGTACACATTTTGTTTTTATACCTTTCTGCCGTGTGATGTGTTATATTTGGTCTTATGGTGTTTTCTTAGCTGTATGTACATGGCCCTCGTTTGTAGAGTGAACGTACATAAAATTTATGTTCGTTATCCGCTTGCCTGGCTGATTGTTGTTCTTATTTATGTAAATTATTTGGCTTGGTGTTACTTACATGCTATACCAATGCTAATACTGTAAGTGTGTGCTGTTTAGGTAGTGCTGCTAGAAATTTATTGGTTTTTATGCGCCACCAACTCTTTAAATATATGTTTTGTGATATAATTTGTTGTGACTGTCTGCCTCGTAGAAAATATGACGATAAATACTCAAGTGAAATATGTGCCAACAAAAATCCCAAATTTTTTGCATGCAATAATTGTTGCACAATCAATAGATGTTTGCAACAAGTTTCAATTAAGAAATATGTTCAATAAATTTCAAAATATTGACATGTAGGTAGGTTGTCATACACAAAAACTGCAAGAATTAAAATTTGGGAATCGACATATAATTGAAAAATCCTCGCATTTTAATTATTTGGGAACAGACGACAAAATAAAGGGTTTTCCAATAATAACTTGACTACTTTTTTTTAAATAAAACGCAAAACATTTGAGATATCTCGAAAATTTTATTATTGGCTTGAAATAAAATCAAAACATTTATGTATGGAATTCGACATCAGACATATGTCCACCATGACCATGTTTGCCCAATTCGAAACCCAATTTTAGATAACTCATAGTTGGCATAGACGAATGATTTAGAGAAGCCCCATAAAAAAAGTCTAGAGGTGTTAAATCACACGATCTATATGCTGCAAATCGACCATTTCTGAATATAACACGTTCATCGAATTTAGATTTCAATAAGTCGATTGTTATACCCGCATTAATGTGTAACTCATTCAATTGACCAAAGAAATAACGTTGCAACATGTCTCGATAGCGATGTCCATTGACTGTAACGTGATGACCATTTAATCAACGAAAAAAACGGTTCAATAACACTACCTGCAGAAAAACCACACCACACAGTTATTTTTTGTGTATGAAGTGGTGTTTTTTGAAGCACATGAGGGTTGTCACCTGACCAATAACGCATAATATGTTTGTTGACGAAGCCGTTTAGCCAAAAATGTGCTTCATATGGTCGAGTTGTGTTAATTTGATCTTATAAGAGTGCAAGCCAAGATCCTGTCACAAAATTCGCCAAAGTGTGGTCCGAGCGATGCCCAATTCTTGAGAACGCCATGGAATCGACTGTTTCGGTTCTTCCCGAATCCGTTATCTCACTGGCACGGAAACATCCAGCAGCGAATATTTAAACTCAAATTTTTCACTAGACTATGAATTGGTTGTCTACTAGGGGCGATAATTACGACCAAAAATTGAAATTAATGCTATTGAAGTTGCAGTCACCGATTAGGAATTTTTGTAGTAAATTTTAATTATTTGTAAACGTTGTTCGTTCGTGTACTTCACCATGAAAAAAATGTTGTTTTTACTGAATATTTTGACACTGACAGTGTGGTTATTTTTTTAAGAGTGAGTTCACAGTGAAAGTTCAAAGTTGCCAAGTCCCAAATGGAAAACCCGATATAATAAGTGAAACGGCTATGCAACAAAAGAGGCGACTGTATAAAGGAAAACAGATGGAATTCGATTAGAACTTGAAGGAATTCGAGTAGTTCAATTAACCGATACAGAACCCGCGAGAAGAGATTAACTCAATTGGAAAACGTACGACAGCATATGTCCGAATTAGGAACCTCAGAAACTGCTGAAGAGTTATACTTGATAATGGTGGCTGATCGCTAAAACTCACTTAAAGAAATCGATTGCAATGCTCGATGCGATCAACAAGTACAGTGCTGTTCATACGGTATTGTAACTAACAGTGTCAGAACCACCCCCTTGCCACAAAACAGATGTACTTCCACGTCTTTAGAAACTTGGTACACGCATGGTGCAGCTCAAACGCAACGAAAATGCACACCAAATCTCGTTATTGCCTTCTTTGAAATAAACAAAGAACTCTTTATCACGTTCGACAACAGCCTCAAAACCGAATATGATGAAAAAACCAGCTCTATCTAGAAATCTCAAGAATAGAATAAACAGCAACCAGATAAAATCGACATTTTAAGAAGCTCTTGTTGCGCTATTCACCAATCATACTTGATAATTAATATATGGATCAAAATCGCTTAGAGTTAAGCACTGTGATGGAAAATACTACTTACAGATTCAGACTTATGTGGATACAAAGGAGCATCGGCTGGAAACGGAAGAGCCGGTGTAATTTAATGCTAAAAGCATGCGAAAACTCACAAGAATACGTAGAAGTGAGCTAGTGAACGGAGAGCATTCGAAATTCATACCTCCTCGAGATGATCTCTGAGTAACTGTGATGAATCAGGCGAAATCACTGTCTGTTCTCTGAGCCAAGGGCTACTTAGGTGGAAATGTATTCAAGGTCGCCGATTCCGTGACAGTAGGATTACTTGTTGGACAATGTAACAAGGTGAGTCACATCTCGTGGGACTAGTGCATGGGAAGACAACGCATTGGGAAAGGACGAGAACCCAAGTAATAATAATAAGTCTACTTATGCGGAACTGGACCGAAGGTCTTACTGTAAAGGAGCAGAAAAGTGAAGCACAACGATTACCATGTCCTTTTTCTGCGGTACACCCGAAAATAACGGAAGAACTACTATGGTAAGACACAAAATTGACACTGAATCAGAGACACTGTTCACCAAGTACCTATAAAATCGAAAACTAAAAGATGTGACAAAAAAGAGACGCATTATCGGGCTTCCGATTACGAAAAGGATTACTTACTACTTCAGAAAAGAGATAATGTATTTGGGTCACAAAATAACCGCAAATACAACTCATTAAGATGAAGGAAAACTATCAAAGGCAAAGGAATGGCCAAGAGCCAAAAATGTACATGAACTACAAAGCAATTGCGTCACGCGAGTAAAAATATTCGCTATTGTGGAATACGTGAAACCTTTCGAAATACCTCTATGGTCGAAAATTCCATTTAAGAACAGACCATGAAGCTTTAAGATGGTTACTATAATTCAAGAATTCAGAGGGGTATGTCGGGTTGAATGAAGAGATTGCGGACGAATGAATCAATCTGGATGGACCAGCTTCTAGGCCCGGATTTATTAATAGAGGAGGATATAGTTGGCCAATGTGGAGTGAAATTTCGGATAAAATATCCTTAGTGAAGCAAGCAAGTGAATTTGCTTTTGTATTTAATTTTTTCTCAACAACAAAATATACATCCCAGAATTTTTCATTTAATTGTTGTAAATATATAGTGATATGGTTTTAAGTTGGTAATAGTAAGGGTTTAAATTGGCTAAGAGGGCAGTACCCAAATGGCGAAGTTAGATATGGCAAGATATGGCGAAGTTAGATATGGCGTAAAGCATTTGACAAGTTGTGTTGCAGCCGCACTAGTCAACTAGTCAAATTTCCCGTAACAAAAAACTTTCGTCGTTTTCCGTAAAGGTTTGACAAGTTGTATTACTGATTCGCTGGTTCAGCCATTACTATTACCAACCATTTTTCCATACGTAGAGATGAATGAAAAAGTCTGAGATGTTTATTTTGTTGTTGAGAAAAAATTTAAAAATAAACTTCCGTCTTATACAATTTTAAATAGAAAAAACTGGGATGAGATGAAATAGAATTTTGAAGAGATGAAAAAAGAGTTTGAGTATTTCTTTTCTGGGCTGAAAACTGAGCTAACTACACATGCTTTAGTGAAGCCCTTTGAGCACAGTGGGTAAGCGGGCCATCTCGCGTGGATGTCATCTTGGAATTAACAAAACACTAACAAATATTCGCCAACGATTTTATTGCTGCGGATGACAGTGGAAAATGGACTATTTCATATTACGGAAATCAGTGCGTCTGGGATCGACATATACAATTATTTCTGATGGCTTATGGATCAGCAGTAGCCCCATCAGGGGTACACCAGCCAAAACAATTTTCCGGAGTAATCTGTGATTACCGGCAGATGCTAGATTTGATTTGGTGCTGTTTTATCATCAGCGTTGTATGGTCAAGATTACGTCGATACAATTAAAAAAGAACTTGATGAGATACACAAATCTGTACGGCAAAAAAAAAACGATTAGAAAGCGATCAAATCAATGTTCAGTATGACATACGTGGAGACAATAACAATTTCGAAGAAAAACAACTCCTCCGCAACGAAGAAAATGGTTATCACCAAAGGTTCAACCGGCATGGTAGGGACAATATTTAAACGTAGTTTAAAGAATAAAGAAAGAGCAGTTCAGAGCGAGTTTGGATTCTGTTCGGGACAATCAAGCTTAGGTACTATTGCCTATTGAGGCGTAAATTTTTTAAATAACATTTTTTTTTTTTGTGAAATTAGTGACATCTAGGTTTAAGTAGTACAATTAAAGATAGTTTTGTAACAATTTAGTGATATTGTAGATTATAGCAGAATTACTGTGGAACAATGCAATGAACACGAGTCAGTCGTTTAGGAGATTTGCAAAAGTGGCGTTTCAAGTGAAATAAATTCTGGTATTTATTGTAATTTGTGAAAAGTGAATAATAAATAATAGTGAAAATTATTTTGTGTTGTGTTTTTAAGTAATATTTGGAAAGTCATCCTATGATTATTTTCAGTATGTATTTGCAGGAATATTTTGTAAGCGAGGTAAATTACGAGAATTGCTATTGTAACGTTGTAACAAAAATATTTAAAAAAAAATTAACGATTGCTTGAGAGCTTGCCTACAATTTTCTTACACCGGCGTGAAAGAGGAAAGTGTCGATAAGGTAGTTAACGTTGACGAGCGAATTGGACAATTTTATCATATTAGATCAATTGGAATATAAGAGCATTGCAGTTAGAGTTAGCGCTAAATCGACACATTTAACAGAGACAAAGATTGATGACAACACTAACAGAGCTAGAAATTGTTAAGGAAAATGCAATCAATGCCAAAATGCATTAAACGAATATTAGTTGACTAAATTTGATGGTGAGATAACCATTGAACTAGTTGAGGTTTCGGCATATTTTTATCGAATTGATTCACTCAGATATTAGTTGGACTAGCATTGTGAAATTTCGTTCAGCATTTACAAACGGAATAAATTATAAATTTATACAGAAAATTTCATTATAGTGACGAAATCACAATCCTAAAATTACACATTAGAAAGATAAATTACATTAAAAAGCCTAATGCAAATTTAGCACAGTCACTTCAATACTTCGATGATATTGTTGTTAAGAATTATAATTCGTTAAGGCTCTAACGCTCCAGTGCAGCCTTGGAATGGATTCTTTGTACGCAATTTCTCCGAGCGGCTATATGATAAATCGAATATTATGTCATAAAATCTGTCTTAATCCACAAGGCAAACTTTTAACGTTTGACAAACTCATCGAAATTCTCCATTCATCATATGGAATAAATTAAAGGGTCTTTCAATAGGAACGGTCGAAATTTGTTAGGTTATAGCCACCTTGTTGTTAAAGCAACATCTGTCAAATTTGTTGTAAATTGTAGTGTGTGACAAATCACACTGGAAGCACATCTTGTGTGCAAATCATCAAATTATTGTTTTCAAGCGGCTTCAGCGACTTCAACTTGGCGGTCTGCACCCGTACAAAATTCAGCTGACCCAGGAACTTAAGGTAAAGGACCATATAGGACGTTGTGTGTTCGTGGTTTGGGCTCTGTAGCAATTTTAAGTTGGCCCAAATTTCACCAAAAAGTCATATTTAGTTCCGACGTTTGGTGCTGATTGTGGTGTCAGAATCATCGGTCGGTACTTCTTCCCTGGCATTGTCATAATCGATGACATGTGGTTTCAAAATGCAATACAGAATCGCATTCAATAGCGGAGTCGTATCTGGAGGCAAATTTAATATAATCCAGGATATCGTATAAGTATGATAATGGCGAAATCTGAAGGTGCTCAAATGTTATCAACATACAACAACTGTATCAACTAATCTGCTCGAGCATCTCAATCAACAGGAAGAATTAATGTGTTTCGACGAATTTTAAATTGGTGGAAATTAGACACAAGAAGATCGATGAGAAGTTGATTGTTAATATTAAGGAGTTGACTAACGGTAAGAACATCCAAAAACAAATAGTGCTATTACCAAATCGCATATCGACATTAACAAAATTTTTGGTTTTCTTATATAAGATCGGTTGTCTTGGGGGCACAAAGATATTTGCAGAATGTCTGCTATATGTGATATAACCGGTGGTGAGCGCAATAGTTTATATAGAGGAATACCGCGAGAAGTAGTTATTGTAAAAAAAAGGTTAGAAGGTTGCAACGAATTTCGAACTAAAATATACCATTCAAACTTTGTAGAATCAATATTTTCAAAACCGATATTTTTAATTTGATACAAGATATCCAACCCATTCCAAGATGACAGTCAACAACTTTTAAAATAAATCGAGTGCAACGGGTTAAAGTACAATTTTATATTTTAGGACATCGCCATATGGTTTAAATATTTTATATAAATTTATCCTGCATGTTGTACAATTTAGATGCATTTACCATTGGGCGCATATGGGGACAATTGGCAATTTGTTACAATTCAAAAATATATTTTTTCGTATGAATCTAACAAAATTTAAAAATTAAATTTTTGGTTGTAGGTAGGTAGACAAAAATATAAAAAAGGAATTCAAACATTATGTAATCCAATTTCAATATTGATTTATCAATAAATAAAAATTCCAAAAATATTTTCAAATCAACAAAAATATTACTCTTATTCATCCAATTTCTTACTCTTCTACTGTATACACCCTATATTCGTTCTTATTGAGTTTATTTTTCCTTCTAAATTCATTTTTCCTTGTAAATATTCAAGGAAATTGGTTTTTGGTTGTATGCTCGACGATTGGGAGAAAATACACATTGAGGTTAATTTGGTTCACTGTATATACAGACACAGCTGTAATCAAATTGCTTTAAAATTTAGTCAAACAACAATCGCCCGTACGAATAATTTATGCGACCGAAACCGCAACGAAACCACAAAATGCTAAAAATTCTGAAGCTTTAAAATTTAAAAGGAAAAATGTCATTCATAGGTGGTGAAAAAGCAAAAATTTGTTCTGTGTCTCGTTTAGGAGTTTATAGGAAAGGGTTTAATGTTGTTTGTACAATTTTATATTGTTCTACAGATTTTCGTTCTCGTATGTCGAGTTAATTTATGGAGACGGGGCAAAACACAAAACAAAAATAATTCTCGAAATAAACGTGTAAACTGGTAAGTCAGCAAAAATAGGTTGGCCATTCCGACCGAAACAAAACATATCTTTTTCTGTACAAATGGCATGTGGGTTCGTTTTGATTTAGTTGTTGAAGAATTTGTACTTTTGTTAAAGCTCTAGGCATCATGTTTTGTCGTTTTTGCTATTTGCTTTAAATGTGAAACAATTTGGATGTAATTTTTTTATATATAGGGGATGCGTGGTATTTATGTTTAAAATATCACATTTCTTAAGTAAATCGGTTGCAAATAAACGTTGGTTGAGAATAAATTCATCGTTATACTAAAGTGGTTTTAGTAAGAAATATTTAGCATGTTTGTTCATAATTTGTTTTGTAGAACGACGTGGTTAAACAAGATCGCTATTCTTTAAGTTTGTACCTATCTTTACAGCTCACATAAACTCAAAGATGCACTTTAACATGCTATATAGCGCCTTAACTAGTTTTTCTACTAAGAGCAGTTTCTACTAAGATTTACCGAAAAAAAACATTAAATTTTATTGTATTTATTTATTGGATTAAGCTATAAATTATCAAAAATTTTTTGAAAATAGAATTAATTCGGGAATAATTTTCCCTGTCGATTTAGGCTTGTTGCACACTTGAGCTATGTTTTTTAGCAGATTGAGCTACGATTTGAGATCACAGCTTCTCGATTTACTTTACAAAGCCTAAATAAGTGAAACCGAATTCGCGAAGTTTAGCTCAAACCACTCGTTCGTCCCGATTTATTTAATTTCTTTATTTAAACCTGTGGGAAAGCTCACATCGGTAATTTTCTAGGCGATGTGAGCTAAATAAGTATCCCAAGGCGAAAATAAAACAACTAAATATATTGCTTTACACATTGGGTAGACCCTGAGATATATCTACAATTTTTCTCTTAACTGAGTTTTGGAACCCAAAACGTGAAGCTGTAAAATGAAAACATAGCTCACATCAGTCAAAAACATAGCTCAAGTGTGCAATGGCCTTAGGTATGAAAAAAATTATGTATTCCCAATTTATAAATATTTACACCAAACTTGTATTCTCAATAGGCCGGAAAAAAAATATTTGAACAGAAATTACACATAAATTCTTTCGTCAGTTCTTTATACACGGGGAATTACCAGAATAGTATCACTGGTCTCAAAATGTTTACAAACAATGAAACTTTTTTCACAATAGCCCAAATAATTGCAATATGTTGATCTCTCGAAGAACTGTGGTGTGAGAAGGGGTTTGTACCAGAACTCGGTTTACAAAAACAAACAGTTGGAAGAGATACATAAAAATCTGGGGTACTTAAGATTATACAGACTCATAATACACTAGGATATTACTTTTCAAAATGTCTCCGTGGAATTTTATTACATGAATTTTGCAAAAGGTGTGGATTACCTATTGTAGTGGAGAACCCAAACGAATCCCACCCCCCATCTCCGACCGAAGGGAACGACATAACGCGTAAACGTAGAGCCAGTAACTAGCCTAAACACTGCTCACTAAATTAATAAATTCCTTAATAATTTTCGACTCACTGGATGGTAGACCTCGTGCTGATGTAAACTTTTTGAATCGGAGTGGACCATCCGATTTACATACTGCCAGCGGCCAAAAACAACAACTCTGAATACTACTTTTAAGGGAATCCCGAAAATGATTAATTTCACTTTAGGCCAGAGTTATCATAAAAAATATACTTAGAAATTGATTTCTGGCGAGATTTTCAATATTATTCCAACTGTTATCTCCGAACTAATTTTCCCTTCTTATCCAATCGTGTCTTAATCAGAGTTAGATTCATGTCGTATACTTTTTCTTAGATTTTGGATGACGGAAGCACATTAAAGACATTCCAATACAAAATGTGTTGCCGATTAAATACAGATATTATCATGTCTCTCCTGCAGTAAAATCGAATCTGTACGCGGAGATAGATAAGACGCTGGCGTTTGGCGTAATCAAAAAGTGCTGTGAGAGTGAATGGAACTCCTCGGTCACATTAGTCCGAAAAACCAATGAATAAATTAGATCGTGTTTGGATGCCCGAATGAGGTTTACCCGTTAAGACTTTTATCCCTTACCTAACATCGAGGGTCTGCTAAGCCATCTAGATCAAACGGGCTCTCTGAATTAAAATAGGCTGAAATTAAATAGGTTGACTTAAAAATGGTGTTTTTATATGAAAAAATCGGACCTCTTTTAGGTCACATTTTCTGAATTCACAAAGGTGTTTTACAATAACAAATTTAACTCCAAAATGACACAAGAAAGGCATATTTTATGTCATTTTACAAATATTTTTTAATTCATTTTCAAAATGTCTTAAAAAAGACATATTTTGTTTTTAATACACATAGAAATGCATGCGTAATTTCATGTTTTTAAGAAAATGTTTTCTTGTTTTTTTTATATTGAAGAGAAACAGATAAAAAACTTGCATTTCATGAATTCCATTTGTGAATTATTATTTGTCTATTAATTATGAATTAAAATATGCAAACAAAATCCTAAAAATTAATATTCTGGTTAACTGAGTGTTCCGATTAATTGGATGCCGGATAATCAAACTTTTATTGTAATATAAAAATTAAAGCCATTCCAAATTTTCAACTAATGCTTTCATTAATGAAAATGTGCAAAAAACAATTAAAAATCTCAAAATGAATTAAAAAATGCATATGAAAGAGAAAAGAAAGAGAAAAAAAAGCAAAAAAAATCCTAAAAATTAAAGTTCCGGTTAACTGAGTATTCCTGTTAATTGGATGCCGGATAATCGTGATTTTACCGTATTATGAAAATTAAAACCATTCCAAATTTTCAACTAATGCTTTCATTAATGAAAATGTGTAAAAAAAATTAAAAATTTCAAAATGAATTAAACATGGATATGAAAAAGAAAAGAAAGAGAAAAAAAGCGAAAAATTCCTGTTCACTGAGGGTTCCGGTTAATTGGATGCCGGATAATCGTGCTTTTACTGTAATATTAAAATTAAAGTCATTCAAAATTTTCAATTAATGCTTTCATTAATGAAAATGTCCAGAAACAATTGAAAATTTCAAAATGCATATGAAAGAGAAAAGAAAGAGAAAAAAGAGCAAAAAAAAATCCTAAAAATTAAAGTTCCGGTTAACTGAGTGTTCCGGTTAATTGGATGCCGGATAATCATGCTTTTACTGTAATATGAAAATTAAAGTCATTCAAAATTTTCAACTAATGCTTTCATTAATGAAAATGTACAAAAAACAATTGAAAATTTCAAAATGAATAAAAAATGCATATGAAAGAGAAAACAAAGAGAAAAAAGCAAAAAAAATTCCTAAAAATTAAAATTCCGATTAACCGGAACATAATTGGATGCCGGATAATCGAGCTTTTACTGTAGTACATTTTTACGTTTTATGTCGATTTTAAATACACACTTCACTTCAATTTGCAAAATGTCTTAAAAAGACACATTTTATGTCATTTATAAACACACTTTTTCAATCATTCTCGAAATGACTCATGATATGCATTAATAAAGTCAGCTTTTTTATTTCATTTTATTTCAACACCATTTTTAAGTTAACTTTTTTTTAATTGGGAGGGCCGATGAAACGCGATATATTCGAGTATAGATCTTAAGGCCACATTTTGACAGATGTAGATTTAAGAGATAAGTCTTTACGGTATCAAGTCGTCTACTGAATTAGTTTACGGTAATGCCCTTCGGGTTGTGCAACGAGCTCAACGAATATACCGACTATGGAGTAAGGTGATTACATATCATCTCCTGGCTCAAGCACCTATCTCTTCTCCAGAAAGTCAGCCTCTCTCCAGGAAGTACTAAACATCTTGATTATATTATTGAAGACTCACCTCCCAACACAGCTCGTAAAATCTGTCAGTTTGTTGGAATGACAGATACTATTAATTGCTGCACAACATGCCTCCGAATATCTAAAAGCCGCAATGACAACAGCCCTGGCATAAATGATACAAATACATTTCAAAATATTTACAAAATTTCGGAGAACGAATAACAAATTTACAAAAACGTCGAGTTCCAAAATTTTCATGATTACTATAATTCGGGAAGTGTCCGTTACGATTATCATTTTTATAACCTTCACTGAAAATAATGCCATAAACCCGCCATTTAGTAAGAAAAGGAATACACGATGCTCTTAGCGTGATACACGCCAAAAGACTTATCTTCTTCAGATTGGATTTCATAATTCAAAATTCCTATTTGCCTATTTCCACATGTTTTTTTTTAATTCTGGATAAAAAATTTCACAAAAATATGCCTCAGCCCGATTTTATTTGTGCCCTCTGTATTTGAAAGATCCGGGAGTTTAGAAAATAGCACAGCTGCAAAACTTGTGCTTGGTTAAAATTTGTTCTGGTCTTTGTGAATCTGCACCAGACTTTCATTAAGACATCCTATTTCACGTAATAGTCGTTACTCTCCAGCATGTTTTCTGTTGATAGCCAAAAATGTGTATTCACATATTTGTGCTGCCTATTCGCGGCCGTGAATAAGGGCCGCGTCACATGTTTTTGCTGTCTTACAGGTGCCGCAGGAGGCAATAAAATCTCTAACATGCTCTTAAAGAATAGGGCTTTTCTTAATGTCGTCTAAATCGCTATATGCAATTGATCCACAGGGTTCTTGTTTTATTAAACTATTTTGTAACGCTTTTGGGAAAAAGGTTCAGTCTGAGTAACAAATAAAGCTCTCAAAACGACGACAATAAATGACATCTTCTTATGAAAAATGGTGATATTATACGGTTGCAGGTTTAAACTCCATCTCCCGATAATTTTTTTTCTACAGAACTTCTCGGCCTTGATACACTTTGCACTCCAATCGAAAATCTCCAATGTATTAAAAATCCTTCTAATTGGTGTGGTTATGCCATAGAAGTTAGATATGATCCTTTGACACCATGTGGCCACTACTAATATGTGACGTACCCCTTTCACAATCGTTTAGGGGCCACAAAGGTTTAGGAGCCCGATACGAACTTGTTCTAAAATTTCAATTTCTTTTAAATAGCACAACAACAATAAGTTTAGGAAATGGATTTTATGAAATTAGTGACATGTTCAAAGTGTATAAGTTGCATGTCCAGAATAAACCTTACGATCTGCACTGGTTGGACCGCAGGGGTTAGGGGGCCCGGTATAATATTTTTTCTAAAATTTCAATTTTTTTTAATTTGTTTGCGGAAATGAGTTATATGAAATTAGTGACATTAGAAAAGGGGTTATATGACATTAGTGGCATGCTCTAATACGAGAGGTCTCAAGGAGACCCCACATACAAGTTTTCACACCATTCATTCTATCAGATTCAGCCGCTCAACCAATCGTTATGAAATTTTTACCATCTATAAGTTACATGTCCAGAACCAACCTTACGATATTTTTGAAGGGGTTGAACCCGGGGGTCTAGTAGCAGACCTGGTTCAATTTTTTTCTAAAACTTCAATTTTTATTTGAATTGTTTTTTTCAATTTTTTATTTTTTCCACCATTCATTCAATCAAAATAAACAGGTTTTCGTAATAATATTGAAGGAGTTGGGCCCCTGCGTCTAGGTGCTTCCTTACAACGGTTTCCAAGCTGTCGATTTTCTTTTTAATTTTTTTTTAACTAATCACAGACATTTCTTCACGCTTGTCTCCATTTACACGAGTTTACGACCTACGCAAGAAGATATTTAGTAACCATGCGGATAGAGAAAAATGCAAGAAACAATCTTATCTTGCGATTAGCACAACAGTCAAAATTCACTTTACAATAACAAAAACTGCCAATTTTCGATTTTGTTAACAATTTCCAAATATTGCTAGCAGTGTGATTTTTCAGTAATGTTCAGTGTCTAAATTTTTTTATTAAATAATTCAGAGCTGTAAAAAATAATGTAGGAACAAGTTCCTCGGTCTATGTATTAACGGTTAGTACCCGCCATTGTATTAATCATGTGTTAAATAATTGTCCTTTTGTTTATCACAACATTTAAAAGATGATGAGTATTATTCGCTTGTTACTGATTATACTGGGCGGTGTTTCTTGTAGTTCAAGGAACACACCGCCACAGGTTTGTCCATCAAAAGTTATGGTCAAACAACGAATTTCGAACGAGCTGTTTCAATCACTCTGATTTGAGGTTAACCTTTTTACAGTCTCCGATAATCAGGCAACCTTTACTAGAGTTCGCAAGTCTTAATACTCAATTCGTCTTCGATCAAAGAAAGAAGTAACAAGAATTTTATTTTCAAATTTCGTCGTGCCGGTTTAAACATAAAGAATACATACAGTCAGTCACAAAAGTCTACATACACCACTAAAATTTGCAAAACCGAGATAAATGAAACGAACTAAATATTGTAATATTAATTAAATAATATATTTACACAAAGAAAATTATTATTGGACAAAAAAAAATAATTTTCACAAATTCATAAAATTTATATCACAAAACTGTACTTCTATTTATACCAAATTTTCGACACCATCCACAGCCATAGATTACCAAACCATTTCATTGCCACCCCCGCGTTGCAAATTTTTTGGAGCCATATCTTGGTTAATTTTTCGCCAAATTTTTCCCCCTCCATCGGATCCGAAAGCACTTTGCTCCAAAATTCAAGCTTACTTACTAGGCTTATAACCGGTTTTTTCCCTTGGTAATCTTCCATTAAACCTTTCGTTTCGTAAAATTCGACGAACTGTTTCGGGATGAACATCCTTACCTATTGTATTATTCTGAATCTCAACCGCTATTTTTGGAGCACTAATCCTCGGATAAGATGCAACTTTTTTTAATTTTATGCTTCGAACAACCCGTGTGTTAAGTTTTTTAGACATCCAGATCGTTGTTTATTTTGAATGCTTCCTTTGATATCAAAATTTTGCACTATTGCTTGTATGGTTGGTGGACTTTTACCAATAATTTTATATATGTCATTAGTCTCTTATTCTGTTCCCATATAGCTTTATTATTAAATTTCGTATTTCGATTGACACTTCCCGCCATTTTTTAATGCCAAAGACGAAAAATATTTAGACGTTCTTTGCAATAATTCGAGAATAAATATAAACGTTCACCTGTATGTAAACTTTTGTGATATACATTTTATAAACTTTATGAATTTTTTCAAAATATTTTTTTTTTCTAGCCAATAACAATTTCTTCGTTTCACTTATCTCGATTTGGCAAATTTTAGTGATGTATGTAGACTTTTGTGACTAACTGTATACTTGTAGCATATTTACATCTGATTAAAGTAGAAGTTTATAATCTAGTGAGCTTTGAATCTATTAAGAAGTGAATTAAAACATTATTATGTGCACGGCTAGCAAAGCTATTTCTGAAATGATCAAGACTTATACCTAAGTTTAGCTCAAAAAGTGCAATAAAAAATTATTTTAAAGACGACAATTTTACTCTATTTTGGTTCAAATTTGTGTAGTTTGTTACGGACGCCGCATGCTTGTTTGAAATACGATAGAATCGCTAGTTTTCACCATGTTCACATACATTGAATTCGATAGAAAACGATTGAGGCTCTCCCCAACATTTCGGTGCTATAAATTCATTCACCAATTTGGTTGATGCTCACCTACCCATGTATTGTGATTGGTTTTTGATAAAAGAATATTTTCGTAAATTATTCAAACCATACGTTTAATTTCCTTTCCGTTTTACAATTAAAATTTAATAAAAACAATTCCACTTATATAGCTATAATATATGATGATGATTGAAATCGTAATATTTTTCAACCGTAACGATTAATAAATCCTCCCGTATATATATATTTATTCACAACCATATTTGATTTTGCCATAGATGATAGAAATATTGCTGCTATTGAATCTCGAATAATAAAAAATTCTAAAATTCACAGTGCGGTTTAGTAAATTCACCATACATACATGCATATTTGGATTTATTTATTTAAATATAACTAAAACCTAAATTGCAAAAAATCATAAAAGCTTTACCATTTATAAATATAAATAAATAAAACTCTCTCTGTATACGATAAAAACTAAAAGCTTAATTCAATGTAAAAATAAAATAAAAATATCGATATTTTTGTTTCATTCATTATTGCAGAAAAAAAGTAAAAGCTTAACGAAACTATTGTGGTGTAATCAAAAATCAATTAAAATGAAAAATGAAATGTGCATGCAATTTAAAGTTCGATAAATGAAAAAGTTTTGTATTTGTTTGTTCTGCAGCTATGTGGGTATCTCTTCTGATTATTCACTAAGCTTTTATTTTAATTAATTGATAAGCGATAAATCGATCGGTTTTAGAATAACAACATTATTATAAGCTCACACCTTAATTAAATGCAAACAAAGCTCGCTTAAATTATTATGTTTTTTTTTGTGGTGCAAAACCAGGTTAAGAATTTTTATTTTTAGCATACACTTGAATTAAAACAAAAAAAAATCGCTTATTATGTTTTCCGGTACTTTAAATCTCTAATCCAGAACACGAATAATAAAAACAAAAAAGTTTATGACGTGGAAGAAAGCTTGGTGTGTGGGTGTATGTTATTTAGAAGGAGATATAAAAAATAATTTTAGATTTTAGAATCAAAATTATATTAAGATGCGGTGGTGGCACTCGTATAACAATAAAAAACAATTAAAAATCATAAAATTCATCTTGGATTTAGAATATTAATGAGCTTTTAATGTACATCTCATTAAAATATTATTATACATAATATAAAAGATAAGATATTGGTCTTAATGTTGCTGATGTTGTGTTTTCAATTTCGTATATCGTATCAATTTTTATCTGTAATCAAATTGCTATAAATCGAAATTAATTGTTTCTGCTCTGCTCGATATAGAACGAAATATGTACATACAAATGGGATGATTATTCTTGTCAGAATCTTGTGAACTCAACTACAATCTGGAATTTTGAAAATTGATCTTTGTTGTGTTTAGTGTTTAGAAACCGTACGTCTGTAAATGAGAGCTTTATTTTAGATACAATTTACTAAAGATATATATTTTGACTTAGATATATATTTTGTGTAAAGAGCTAAAAAATTGTCAATATGGATCTATTGAAAATCTGCAATTTCTGTATTTAAATTCGGTTTAAATGTTTATATTGCGGGATTTTAGCTTAATTTTATCTTTTCTTCCAAAAAAATGTTGGCGTCGCCTGACCTCATCTGCACGTGGTGCACACTTCTAATCAACCAATGAGGTTCTGACGGCCGAGAAACAGCGGGATAACCAAACACCGACAACCTAGCAAATGATATTGTCTCCACTGACCCACTACCAATTTCACTGGTTAGATAGGAAGCTGCTTCAATAACCAGTCCTTAATGCAATGAGTTTACAACAAAAAGGAATTGTTACCACAGGTGGTACCCCAACTGCTCAGTCCAAAAACATCAAGTTCACCACCTAAACAAACATAGTACGTGACTCAACAGGAAATCGAAAATGCTGAAGTACGCAGAAGACTGAGTGAACTAGAAAAAGTGGCATAACAGCTTGGCAAAGAAATCGCTAAGGCAAAGAAAGAAAATGAGAAGCTGAAGTAGACCAGATTGATAGAAGATCTGGAAGCTACTCTAATAAGCCATAATGAAATTAGCACACTAGCCTGTACTAACACTGAGTTCCACACAGATGATGAGGAACTTGCAAGAGAAACTGATTGGATGCACAAGGCCAAGGAAAAAACGAAAAGCCGGGTTATCGCCAGCAACAAGAACAATGCAAGGTTGCAATTAAGATTAAGGCCCGCCACCAATTGATGTGAAAAGATCGGGGTTTAGATTTCGAGAAGCTACAGTCAGTAACGAAAATGATCATACACACTGATTTTTGAGAAAAATTTACAAAATATAAGGATTATAGAACTTATTTTGCAGTTTTTTATTAGATTTAATTATTTTACAAATTTTTACACATTTTTCGTGATTTTTTTTTTTTTTTTTTTTTTTTTTTTTATATTATAAACAGTAAATGAATTGTTATTTATGTATTTTTAGATTTGTTAATTTGTAAAATAATTAAATCTAATAAAAAACAGTAAAATAAGTTCTATAATCCTTACATTTTGTAAATTTTTCTCAAAAATCAGTGTGTATGCCATTTTCGTTACTGACTGTATTAGCGGCTGGACGAATGACCTTAGATCAATGCTATACTAATCGAATGAATAGAAGACTTAGAATTGTTATTTGGAACGCGAATATATTACGACAGGTTAGGTTTTCTAAACCTAGAAAGAAAAAATAGATATATGTCTTGTATCGGAAACTCATTGAACAGAAACTTTATTTATTAAAATACGTGACTATGAATGCTACCATGCTATCCATCCAGGGGGAAACGCTAGTGGTGGATCTACCATAATTATTAACAACTAGGTTGCTCTGAGGCACTTCGCAAATTGTAGTTAAATATTTATTAAAAATACGGGTGCTTTGCACCAGCATACTAATTAAACAACCAAATTTTCCGAGATTTTGGCAGCTACGCCATCATCAAGGTTTGTTGTGTTTTTTGAATAGCAGTTCGTCAAATTAATATTTGTTTTGTTTTTCAATTCAATTATCGACGTTTTTCTCACAATCGAATTTTTCAACATTCAATTAATGAATTTTTAAAATAATAAAAAACACAACAATTACCAAAAGCTTGCAAAATTTGTTTTTTTAATTAGAAAAAGTTTGTTTGTCTGTCATATTAATGAAATTTTTCTGCTTGCTTCATTTTTTAGAATTTTAACGATATCAATTTAAAAACACGTCTTGTCAAATTCAGATATTGTATGATATTAATGAGAATTTTCTACTTCGAAAATAACACATACTCTTTCGATTTTACAATTGCATTGTTGTTGCTATTTGTGTTTTTCGTTGACTAAAATTTAAAAAAAAAATCACACGGACGCATTTTTTTTGGTCACCCTCCGTTCTCGAGTGAGTCAGTGAGTGTGTTAGTCGTTATAATATAGGTTTTGCACTTCAAATTCAACCTTTTGCAAATCATGTTCATGAATTTCCAACTAAAATTCACCATTTTCCAAAAGAAATCAAACTTTATCCAAATCAAATTCACATTTATTCAAAACATATTCATCCTTTTCCAAATCAAATTCAACCGGAGACGAAATAAAACCAACAAAACCTTTTTAATGACCGAAGTCAATTTTCTACCAAATAACAAAAACTATACATGTGTGCGAAAATACAAATAGTACACATTTAGGAGGAATACTACATACTTAATTGCTTGTTATTCATATGACCGACCCCAGGGACTGACCATTTGGCATTTTTGTATTAAAGTGCATACTAAGGCCATCATAAAAAACCATGTCTATATATGGGACTTTTGACTTCTGTAGAACAAAATTTTTCATTGAAGTTTCATGCAACAGTTGTTGCAGTTATTGCTTGTTATTCATGTGACCGACCCCAAGGACCGACCATTTAGCATTTTTGTATTAAAGTGCATACTAAGGCCATCATAAAAGACCATGACCATATATGGGATTTTTGACTTCTGTAGAACAAAATTTTTCATTGAGTTTCGTGCAACAACTGTTGCAGTTATTGCTTATTATTCATATGACCGTGCATACTAAGGCCATTATAAAAAACCATGTCTATATATGGAACTTTTGATTTTTGTAGAACAAAATTTTTCATTGAAGTTTCGTGCAACAACTGTTGCAGTTATTGCTTGTTATTCACATGAACCAACCATTTAGCATTTTTGACATTTAGTATATTGGACCGACAATTTAACATTTTTATACTAAAACACTGTGTTTTTAAGTTAAAGCATAACATAGTCTGTTATGCTTTAACTTAAAATCACGGTTTTTGTTACGTTGCGCATATTCAGCATATTAAAGCCTTACTTTCAAATGAATGTTTCTCCAAATTTGCATTGTGCAATAATAATATTAAAAAAAAATTTTTTTTTTAGTTAAATAATTTAGATTTAATAATTCTCTAAGTATAACAGAAAAAATCTATCATAAAAGTTCTATAGTTTTCTTGTAACATCGCTGTTCTGCATAGTTCTGTATAATAACGCAGTAGTTCAGAACTATGCAGAACAGCGATATTACAAGAAAACTATACAACTTTTATGATGGATTTTTTCGGTTATATTTAGAGGATTATTAAATCTAAATTTATTAATTAAAAGAACTAATTTTTTAATTTTAAATTGGGAAAATTTGGAAAAACTATCGCGAATTCAACTCGGTTATTTTCAGAAAAACGCAGCTGTTTGTTACACAATTTTATTTGTATTCGCCTAATTGTTTTCTAATTTTTAAATCAATGTCTCGATTGTATTGCATATTTTTATTTTTATTCGCCTAATTGTATTCTATGTATTTTTTTTAAATAAGAGCAACATTTAGGGAAATAACTAACCAATACATATACTTATATAGCGTATACGTATATAGGCATTTTTAATTTAATAAATTTATTGTATTTAAATTCTAGATTCAAAATATATAACAAGTATTTTATTTTTTAATCTTTACAATCTGTTCTGGGTTCAAAGCACTCCTAATTTCTCGCGAATCATCAAAGGCTTTTTCTATATATTTTTTTATATTTGTGGCAGAGCAAACAAATCACGGCGAACCAATTAGAACGAAGACGCAGCTGGAAGCTGAACTAGATAAATTTAATCATAATAATGAAAGTTCAACCAATTGAAGAATAACGACACGCCCCTTTCACAAATAAATTTCGGATATAAAATAGTACAGAAAGTGTAATTTGCTAACAAGTTACAAAAACAGTTACATACGGTTCCAAATAATCTTAATCGATTTATATAGAAGCAATTAACTTCTCTTATTGTTTAAACGTGTCCTCATTTGAGTACGACCGAACTTCGGAATAATAGAATTAAAAGATGCTGTTTTCTATGAAATTATTTTTTCGATATTTTGCGCGAATCAAAATCCATCATAATCGAGAATGTATTTGAAACATTTAATTTTTCTTTTCTATATCGATCGTCAAATTATAGTTAATATAGCTTGAACACCAGCGTTACACATTTATTGTGGTAATTAATACCGATCGAAATAATGTCAAAATTTATAAATAAATCGTAAATGAACTTCGTTCTAATCTGGTTTACAGAAAATACCGTAGCAGCATAAAAATCGATGATAGATCGAGATCAAAATGATTATTCAATAAACTTGACTTCATGCATTCGAATTAAGTATGTAGGCCTCAGCTTTTTAAACAAAAATATTAAAATCGATCAGAGATAGTCGAGATCAGAGTCGATCAGAGATAGTTTTTCAACAAAAGAGTCAATAAAAACAAAACCGTTACTGCATTTAGTTAAAAGCCAAGTAGATTCCAAATAAATACTTATTCATAATAAAAATCACTTATATAGCTGTAATTCCCAAAGAGCTAAAAAACAGATGCTGTAACAAGTTTGAAACTGTAAAATAATGCAAATGATACAGAGCACATGTCTTGCGTTAATTAAGAAAAAAAACTAAACAACTATATTTGCTTATCAACCAACCTTAGTTTAAAGTGAGAATTTTCATTTGCTAAATGTCATTTGTTTATGAATGATATTACTCAAACCACGTTCTCTTTCAATCTCTGAATTAATTATTATTAAAATAACAACAATTTTAAAACCTAAGATAGAAAATATCGAGCACAAGCGCATCAGTCAGTTAAAATTAATCAATCGAAACAGTAATAAAATAATGAAAAAAAAAAATGTTTCTGAAACGTTCTAACTTAGTAATTATGTTGATATTAATTATTATGATTGTGCCGAATTTATCCAAAAAGTTTGAACGTTTTGATCTCGCAATAGAACTATATCGTGGTGGTTTAACGTCGATTAACGTGTGGATATGCATTTTAAAAAAAGTCAGTAAATTTCAAACGGATTTACTAGGTGGTGGACCAGGTGATCGTGCCTACGGCATGTTTCAATTTTACGAACCATTTTGGTGTGAACACGGACGACCGGGTCGCGGCTGTAACATGGATTGTACTACATTTCTGGATGATGATATTACAAACGACATCGAATGTGCTAAGATTGTGTACGAAAAAGAGGGTATTGCAGCGTGGCAGAAACTTGCAAAAACGTGCTTTCCCAGTATAACGTATAAGTTAAACGATTGTGAATTGGATACTGAAAAATAATAAAGCCAATAAAAAAAAATTTCCTTATGTTTTTGTTAATATAAAAAAATGTTTATTTCAAAGCGTGATGGAGACGATCGTTAACATAATGCGTTGTTCTTTTATTAGAAATGCTAATGGACTTAATATTGAATCAATTATCTTATAAATAAAACATCGAATAAAACTGGTTTACTCATATTTAATATAAACAAAACGACCAGACGTAATCAGTGATGTAGAGGTGAATAATATAGGTTAGCAATATTTAACCAGAGAAAATAAATACATAATATGTATCTACGCCGATGTGCTAACTTGTTTGAGAATTAATCTTTACACATGTAAGAGTAAATTAAACTAACATCACCTGCATAAATAAAATACAAAAAATAAGAAACCAAAAAATTATATTTGGCGGATTTCTACAAACGGGTTTAACTTCATGCACATATTCGAAATTTTATGTTAATTATGAATTCACACTAACCAATTATATATAAAGGAGTTTAAAGCCAAAAACTATGTCTGAGATTTCATGTGCAGATGCAAACAGCATGTGGCGCAGTCAAATTCAATTCATATTCAATTGACATTCACTTCATATTCAATTTATATTCAATTCATATTCAATTAATATTCAATTCATATTCGATTCATATTCAATTCATATTCAATTCATATTCAATTCATATTCAATTCATATTCAATTCATATTCAATTCATATTCAATTCATATTCAATTCATATTCAATTCATATTCAATTCATATTCAATTCATATTCAATTCATATTCAATTCATATTCAATTCATATTCAATTCATATTCAATTCATATTCAATTCATATTCAATTCATATTCAATTCATATTCAATTCATATTCAATTCATATTCAATTCATATTCAATTCATATTCAATTCATATTCAATTCATATTCAATTCATATTCAATTCATATTCAATTCATATTCAATTCATATTTAATTAATATTCAATTCATATTCGATTCATATTCAATTCATATTCAATTCATATTCAATTCATATTCAATTCATATTCAATTCATATTCAATTCATATTCAATTCATATTCAATTCATAGTCATCGTAAACTGGTTCGTGGTCAAACCGTTAAGCTGCACTGTGAGTTGTTTATCGAAAATCCTCTTTCACCTCTGCCTTTAGCCGACCCAGTAATAGACCAACTAGAAACCACCATGCAAAATCACATGTCCACGACAACTTGACAATCAAAATAAAATGATATATATATCCCGAAATCGCTCTGCAATTGCGATTACGAAAACAATTCGGCATCACCATTTCGAAAAACCGACCATACAATAGCTTAGACCTTTCGTTTTCGTAGTTCCATACAGCTCTGCACTCACACAACATTACAACTGGTGGGAGAAACGGTCAATTTGTGTGAAGTTCAAAATTCAAATAAACTTCATCGTACAATTAAACGTTAATTACAAAACCTCCTGCCACTTATTAGCGACATCATGCGGTCGATAGAAAAACCATTAAATTCCAAAATTACTCGTATTCTCGCAGTGCACAGCATTAACGGCCGATTTCTTGTACCTACCTTGTTCGACGTAATATCAAAGTAAATATGTAATGGGTAGAAAATTATTGGTCGTTCTTCGGCCGAGGTGTTTGTTAAAATAAAATAATTAAAATAATACAATTACGGATCCCGCCCTGATCTAATCTCACGTTCGTAATAATATGACTAATACGTCGGGTAATTACATAAATATACTTCAATATACCTTGAATTTTGTTACTCAGCCGATGACTAATGGCTTACATATTATACTCCTTTCCCTTTTTCATTATTAATTTTTTCGTATAAACAACAGGTGGTTGGGACGATCAATAGATTAATTCTTATTGCCTATTTTTTGTCTCTCCTACTTTTATTTCCTTTTCGCCTTTTTTCTACTATATAAAACTAAATTTTTACTTTTACTAATCAATAGATACTTCTGATGATGACCTAACAGCTCGAAATCGATCGAGTGATTTTTTAAACTTTTTAATTAAAATATTCAAAAATCTATTTTTTGCGAAATAGAAAAACGAGTGTTTAATAAAATATGTTTATTAGGTGTAAGTGTATTTCATCAAGTGCCTACGGTAAATAGTGTAATATGTATAAAATAATTCGGTGGTGAAAATTAAAGAAATAAACTTTTTAAACATACATACACAGACTATTTTTCAAATATTACGTATAAGCTACATAATTTTTTTTTTTTATATTTAAAAAGAAATTTTTAATCATCCAATGGATTTAATGTCCTTTTAAGGTCAATTAATACTCCCCTTTTCATTCACGCACACACCCACCCATTCACTCACACAATTACAGTATACCACCTGCACGTTGCAAGCTCCATGTCAACCTTGGTCGGCACTGAATTCTGCACTCCAACAGAGGGTCTAAGTTGTGTTTATTATCATCATCGATCGTAATCGCTTTTACATCCTGCCTCTGGAGGGATTTGAACCCAGTACCTCCCTCGGTCCAAGTGCCGAAGCTTCAACAACACTTGTACGGCAAATAATAATAATTGTGAATTGGTGTTAGAAAATAATAAAAAAAAATTGTTTTGTTTTGTGTTTTAATTAATTAATAAATTTGTGTATTTAAATTGATTTTAGTGACGGGTAGGCGCGCACCGTTTATTTCCCGTAGTTTTCTTTTCCGTAATCCATACCCAATCAGGAACATCGCTCGAATCCAAATTAGAACAACCGTTATAACTGTCACCGAATGCCGCGAGCCCCTGTTGCCTCAGCACGAGTTTTAAACACCGAATATCATCACTTAAATCATTATCGAGAAATTTATTACACATAATGTTACATCCGTTGGCATCTCGATTTTCATCACACCAATACGGATAAAAAAATTGGAATATGCCATAACCTCGTACATCATCGTTCGAATGTTTCACAGAATCCGTTGTATATTCACTTTGCCGCCCTATTATACACATCATTGTAGTGATATTTTGAACACCGCTATTGTACAGCAACTGGGCCAATTCGTAACGATCGTACACTTTACCACAAGCGTATATCACAAAAACCATTGACACAAATAAAATGTACGTGAACTTCATTGTAAACTTTGCCACAAAATAATTTCGTATATTTTTCTTTAATTTTCCAAACAATAAAAAATGATTCAGACTTAAAAATACGAAAATCGATCGTGAACTAAATTTAATTCTCAATGATCTTATTCGCAATGCTATATGTATATGAACTTAAGATTGAATCAACTGTCTTAACACTAAATATTCGAATACAACTGGTTTTCCAGTTTTATTGCAACGATACATGGAACCGATCAGACATGCAGTCAGTGGCGTACATTAATATATTTATCTTGCAAGAAGTCTAGAAAAGACCGCGCGCTTATGAACCGTATGACTTGTTAATTTATAATTCTCAATCGGATTGAGCTTTTAGATAGTCGTCAAATGTGGCGATCATAGATGATAAAAAAAGTATTTTTCTTTATTATGAAATGTCTACGATTTCTTGTTAGGTCACTTAAAGTTGATTTACCACATAGCGCGCGACTTGGTTGTTTTGATAAAAATATGTTTTTACTGGTAACTGTCAGGACACATACTTTTTCAATTGTCTCATGGTTCATGATTATTGATTATGATTGTTAATATTACCGCGATTTAACATGTTTTTTGCATTTGGATCACTTAAAACTAACCAACCAGTTATTGTAATTAAAATTATATGGGAAACGTATAATGAACGAAATAGTTTATGCGATATTTATCGATTGAATTTCAGCTAGAAAACTGGAAATCCAACGTGTATGATTCAAAGACTAAAGAGCGAAGCAGTTTTATTCTAAAAATTGTCCCGTTTGATTGATGGATTAAAAGACAAATGTGATTTAATGTTCGTAAATGTTCGTAAAAAATATTTACATTAGACGAGAGTCACCTACCTAAAACCACTTAGTATACTGATGTTATTATAACTCAAATTAAGGTGGCCATATTATCGGCCATTCCCGGAGATCGTGATTTTTATCTGGCTAGTACATGAAGTTGGTCATCGAGCCATTTAACCAAAACTTCCTAGTGCTAATAATGCACGACTTCGTGTATATTGCTACGAATTTTGATCTTCTTTGTGTACTGAAATCATTTTCACTCAAATTTGGATGGCCATTATCGACCATTCCCGGTGATTGTGATTCAAGCCGGATAGTACGTGAAGTTTGTTATTGAGTCACCTAATTAAAACTACCTAGTGCTAATAATGCACAACTTCAAGTTTATTGAATTTTGTTCTTTAACGTGTACTGATGTCATAATAAATCAAATTTGGATGGCCATTCCCAGAATTTGGCCATTCAGGTCCGGCTGAAGTTGGTTATAGTCACCCAACTTTAATCACTTAGCGCTAATAATCTATGACTTTGGGGTTTCTGCTACGATTTTATAACTCAAATCAAAATTTGAAATTTTGGCTTATTCTGGGTGAGCCATTTCGGAAGATCGCAATTCAGGTCAGAATCACGTAACAGCAGTCAGGGGCTTTTAATAATACACTGCTTCAGGTTTATTGCTATGAATTTGTATCTTCAAGTTTTACTGATATCCTTTCAATTCGTATGTGCATGTAAAAGTAGAAATTTTCTAAGTTGATTCAGTATTATTTTTTAAATTTCTGGAAAATTTTTTAGAATTTTTATTAATTCATATGTAACTCAAATATTATAGTTGACCTATATCAAATTTTTATTAAAAATTAGTTGGAAATTCATAAATGGTTTGAGTTCAGTATATTTGGACTGGTTTAATTTGGACTGGTCCCAGTATACAATTTTTCAAATTTTTATTTTGTATCTCGCATGCAAATTTTTTCATTTTAATTTCTTATTGTTTTTGTCTATAATATTTTTGATTATTAAAAGAATTTTTTGTAAATTATAGTGTTTTATAAGTGATTCATCAACGTTGTACTAAAGGTAATAAAAATCTACTTTAATATTGGGTCGTCATATACTTATAAAATGTAAATATTTTTGAGACGACGTAAATTGCTGATAAATTTTCTTCTTCTTATTTTTTAAGATGTTCAATATGCTGGAGTTGAAGGTATCAAATCGGGTGGCGGATGGCAAAAAAAATTATAACCAAGTATTTAACGTATTGATTTAAATAAAATATATATATTTTTTTTAAATAAATAACAAAAATCTTTATTTTCGAAAAAATAACTATTACTAGTTCCATATGAAAAATACTAAGGAAATCGGCTTAAAAAATTAGTATGGAAAAGTGTATAGAAAAAACGCGAGTTTCCAACGAAATTCCACTTTCTTTCCTATTTGACTTTTTCTCTTTTTAGTTGGGATGAACACCGACACCGGAATTTTTGTGACACTTTTCTTTGGTGAGTAGTACGGATTTCGAGTGTAGTTTTTGAACGCGAATGTAAACGGAATTCCGTCGGCATTGCATATTGGGTTGTACAAATTTTGACGTATTGTCAATTTTTTTTTGTTTTGTAGTTTCGAAAAAATAGTATACGAAATTGTTTAGTTTTTTAGTAAAAAGCGATTTCTGCGTATTTTTGAAGAAAACCAAGAAAAAATAAACAAGTAACAAACAAAAATAGATCATTTTCCTTATCTGTCAAAATCAGTGACGTTTTAAATATCAAACGAGCGTGTATGGCAACGAATATCGAAACAGTATGTGATATTTACTGTTTATTTGATAATAAACGATTGTTTTCTTGTGTATTTTACAAAAAAATGTATGTCAAAGTGAAAAAATTTATTATTTTAAATAATTTATTTAAAACATTCTTTATTGCATTAAAATGTCCGTGACATGTTCTATGTGTCAATGGAGAGCAATTAAGAATTCTAGAATAAAGTATTTAGATTTCCCGCTATTCTAATACGATGTTTGAAGTACAAAGTGCTTGCAGAACAACGGCAACGAGCATGGTTAACTACAATCAATCGCAAAGGTATAAAAATTTCTTCATTAAAATACATATGCGTTTGTTTGTTCTAAGTATTTTTTATCGAGCAAAAGCACTCCCCGTATTAAATCCTGACCCAAAATCCTGAAAGCACTCCCCGTATTAAATCCTTCGGTTGAGTTAGGATATAAGAAAAACACAAAGTGCTCCACGGCAAGATATGACAGAATGAAGAAAATAACCGCATTGATGGTAAAGCAAGATCAGATTATCACAAAACCAGAAAAACGCCATACTTGGAACCAGAAGTTAGGATTAACGAACACTTGGACGATGTACCCGCGATTCCAATGTTTCATGAAAAATCATGTCAAACTGAAGGTAAAATAATCATTTGTTTCATAATTCGTAGAATTCTATTTTGAGTGTGACAAAAATGATGAAAAATGTAAATCGTAACAACAACTGAAGCATACAAATTTAAGAACAACAACCAAATCAGAGATGGATACATAAGAAATAGTACCAAGAAACCCAAATAATTTACTGGCTTCGAAAAGTTTAATACACTCGAAATAATTTATAACGATGTCGAAGGTTTTCTTCATATTAACCTCAATGGCAAAATGGCCAGTTTTGATGTATTTTTAACGGCCTTTATTAAACTAAGACTAGATTTCCCTTTTACCTATCTTGCGCTTCACTGTATTAGGAAAAACTATTTCTGAATTGTTTTTTTAAAGCTATATTATTGCTATTCATGCTCGAAAGTTTTGTATTTTGGCTAAATAATAAACCATCGATAGTAAGTCCGCCGATGTTCAATAAGTTATTCGGGAATAAACCAGTTTTCATAATAGACTGTTATGAGGTATATTCAGAATGGCCAGGTAAATATACTTCGATTGCTTAGGCCTGGTATAAAATATAAATATTTTATTCAATTCATATTCAATTCATATTCAATTCATATTCAATTCATATTCAATTCATATTCAATTCATATTCAATTCATATTCAATTCATATTCAATTCATATTCAATTCATATTCAATTCATATTCAATTCATATTCAATTCATATTCAATTCATATTCAATTCATATTCAATTCATATTCAATTCATATTCAATTCATATTCAATTCATATTCAATTCATATTCAATTCATATTCAATTCATATTCAATTCATATTCAATTCTTATTCAATTCATATTCAATTCATATTCAATTCATATTAAATTCATATTCAATTCATATTCAATTCATATTCAATTCATATTCAATTCATATTCAATTCATATTCAATTCATATTCAATTCATATTCAATTCATATTCAATTCATATTCAATTCATATTCAAATCATATTCAATTGATATTCAATTCATATTCAATTCATATTCAATTCGTATTCAATTCATATTCAATTCATATTCAATTCATATTCAATTCATATTCAATTCATATTCAATTCATATTCAATTCATATTCAAATCATATTCAATTCATATTCAATTCATATTCAATTCATATTCAATTCATATTCAATTCATATTCAATTCATGTTCAATTCATATTCAATTCGTATTCAATTCATATTCAATTCATATTCAATTCATATTCAAATCATATTCAATTCATATTCAATTCATATTCAATTCAGATTCAATTCGTATTCTATTCGTATTCAATTCATATTCAATTCATATTCAATTGATATTCAATTCATATTCAATTCATATTCAATTCATATTCAATTCGTATTCAATTCATATTCAATTCATATCCAATTCATATTCAATTCATATTCAATTCATATTCAAATCATATTCAATTCATATTCAATTCATATTCAATTCATGTTCAATTCATATTCAATTCATATTCAATTCATATTCAATTCATATTCAATTCTTATTCAATTCTTATTCAATTCATATTCAATTCATATTCAATTTATATTCAATTCATATTCAATTCATATTCAAATCATATTCAATTCATATTCAATTCATATTCAATTCATATTCAATTAATATTCAATTCATATTCAATTCATATTCAATTCATATTCAATTCATATTCAATTCATATTCAATTCATATTCAATTCATATTCAATTCATATTCAATTCATATTCAATTCATATTCAATTCTTATTCAATTCATATTCAATTCATATTCAATTCATATTCAATTCATATTCAATTCATATTCAATTCATATTCAATTTATATTCAATTCATATTCAATTCATATTCAATTCATATTCAATTCATATTCAATTCATATACAGTTCATATTCAGTTCAATCTGTTTAATTGGATACATATACCCATCCAACGTCATGTAAATTAAAACTAATAAAAATTAAATATAAATATAATAATAATATGCAAATACTAATTAAGTAGCAAATTGAAACCAATGTTTCAGAAAACCAGAAGTGAGGTTTAATTTAAGACTTTATGTTACTGGTACTTTTGAAACGGTCCCTTACGGTTTTGGACGAGTTTTATGAAACCCTTTTGACACTAGCAAAAGTTTTCAAATGTTTTCCAAATAATCAAAAATTGACTGGTTATATTGAATCCTTACGTAAACGTTCTAATTATTGAACAATTGTAACGTATTTTAAATAGTTTATATAAACCGTTTTGTTACTTTTAAAATTAACTAAAATTACGTTTTTAGTCTTTCTTACTAATTGCTTTTTTTAAGAATTTTTACCACGGGAATTTTAACGGTTTGACAACCAATGAATAATTCGCTAAGTCAATATGAATTTATTTGGTTTATAAACACAAACAATATGGTGGATGACGAATTTTTAATCAGAGCAATCAAGTCACTTGGTAATCTCGCCTCAAGGTAAAAACTCAAATCTTTCTTAAAAGATTTCCCATTATTATTTTTTAAAACTTATAGACTGACTATTCGACTTACGTTTTTAAAAAACAGTAATAACCGATTTCGATTGGATAGTTTGTTACTGAAACTGAAAATAATCTAATGCAGTGTTTTGTAGCCTTTTAAATGCCGTGTTAAAACAGAGTTTTCGGTGTTATTGAATCCAAGAACAAATAGGCTTCCAACCGCTTCAAAATAAAGAAGTTTTAATGTAAATTGTACACCTCTTTCAAATCCGTTTCAAAAATCTGATTTTTTTTTAACTCAAATTAGTTTCTCAATACTAAAAATCAAATGAGATGGTATCAAAAATTTGCAGCCAAAATGGGTATCTTGTAGGGGTGTCAGAAACTTGTCTGAAACCAATTCCAAAACTTTTGAGTTTCAAACCAAGGTCTCGTATCGGTTTTAAAACATATTTGAAACTAAAAATTGTTACTTTGGAAAATGCTGTAGGATAAACTGGTTTCGTTATATTTTAAAAGGTTAAAATATTTAAAATAAATTAAAACCTTTGTTGGTTATAAACCTGGCGTTATAAAATATAAACTTTTAAAATTTTCGAGATTATTCGAAATTAAAACTTAGGCAACCTTAATCGGTAATGTGAAGTGAATGGGCAACGAAACTACCAGCTCGTTAGCTGGCCAGACTAGATTTGTTTCTCTACATAAATGATTACTACCATTTCTATATGGTCAGCCGTTTTCGAGCTATTGCTACATTCGCAACTGCATGTATTAAATAAGCCAAATCATATGCAATGTAGAATGGCGAATTTTCCATCACTCAATAGCATTTACGTAAATGGGGCACTTGAGGAAACTTTACTCACCGAAGATAATTGTCCTTTGTACACTCGTTAGTGTTTTTCGATGGCGGCTACGCTTCCTAACTTAATTTTGTTGCTATTTCACCAATTTATCATCCTGTCTAAGGCATTATGAGGGTTCACCTGAATGTTCAGTCTCGAACTGTCAGCAAAGAGCATAACCTTGTCACCCGTGAATGCCATTTTTTGGTCATTATCCTACCGCATACTACCGTTCAAGACTATATTCCAGAGGTGCGGGCCCAATATTGAACCTTGTGGACAACCTTTGTATACGCTTTATGAAAGCGTACCATGGTTTGGCACAACAATAATGGTCTTCGAGTTCAATGGAATGCTATTTTTGTTAATATGAATGCACAGCATTAACGATTGACTTCTTGTGCCACCTGCCTTGTTCTAAATACTTAATGTCAAAGGAAATATGTAATCGTAGCCTTCTGTGTGGAAAAATTGTTCTAAATCCGCACTGAATTCCGTACAACAAATTATCAAAGACACAAAAACTTTCTATTTAATCCGGGAAAAATTTTAATTCTCTTTCTTTTTTGAGAATTTTTTTTTTTTTGAAAGAAATTGCTATTAACTTTTGTTTTTTTTGGTATGCTCTGAGTTTTTTTTTTTTTTTTTTTGTAACATCATTGATTGTTCCGTTTGCGAAATTTTGTGTTTATTTAAATTGTTTTTAAGTTGTAAAGTGACATTTTAGTAATATTAAATATAAAATAATTGTATTAACTCCGCCAAGGGAGATCCGGCCATCCGAGTTTCATGCGAAAGTTCACCATGTTTCCATATTATTTTTTTCTCTTTTTAGTTGGGATTCACACCCACACTGAAGATTATATGACACTTTTCTTTGGCGAGTAGTAGTACGGATTTCCGTGTACTTTATATTGTTCTTTTCATAGAAAGATTGCGGTTTTTGCACGCGGAATTTCGTTGGCATTGCATATTGGGATGGGTAGATAATTCTTGTTCGTGAGGTGTTCTATAAAGTTAAAAAGAAATAAAGTTTATAAATATTGTGGAAATAAACTTTTTAAGCATACATAGGAGAAGATTGTGTATGCAATTTAAATGTCGCGTTTTTCATAGTGGTAAATGGGACCCACCAACAACGCGATAGACGTATACTGCAGTTGTCACATCGAATCTTGAACACCACAAAAATTTAAATTCTATTTTAAATTATTTTAAATTTCCAGCCAGTGTTGTTGAATCGTTTAGGAGGTCTACAAAATTTTATTTGTTTTGGTGTAATCGTATAATGCAATCGCAATTGGTTAGGTTCTATAAAGATATATTTACCCATTCGAGATTAGTTCTCTCAAAATGACTCTGAGGCTGAAGGAATTCAAATATAACCGACATAAACCATTACAGAAATTACTCTTCATACTTTTTTTCAATATTCAGATGCATAATAACAAATCACATAATCTCCTTAGGTATTCAACAAAAATACAGACACATTTAAATTTATTATTATTCAACTCCACCGAATTCAAATCGCATCCCCGTCATACATATACGGAATATAATATATAAATTCAGGATACGAAGTGGTAGATATTAAATTATTAACAATGTTCTTCTGTTTTAGAATTTAGCTTTCGCTCGCTGCTATACATATACATAAATAGCCTAATACATTTGTATAAATATTTCCTAAGGATTCTAACAACAACTACAAACACCGTTGGAAAATTCACGTTACTAAGTTGTTTTTATCCTCCTTTTTATTTTATTTACAACGAAACAGGAACAACAACCAAAGTAAAAAAAAAATATAATAAATTTTTGAATGATTCCTTTTTTGCTAAACAAATTTATGAGAGAAACGAGTATTCAGGACATTAGTTTAGGTCAGCTCTTTACACGCTAAGGGATAAGTAACTAACATCCGAAAATGTAAATTATACTGTAAATAAAATATTACACTATACAGTATATTCCTTTTTCGGCCTGCCATCACAATTGTGTGGGTTACGAAAGAGAATCATGTTAAAAATTTATTTTTTTATGTATTTTGGATTAACATACACCACACATGGACCAACACAAACTAAGATCCGTTAAAACCCGGAAGACATTACAACCTGTCATTTTTTACATACACATTTATGCCTATATGGGCTATAATGATACAAACTTTGGAAAGCACTGCATAAAGTTCATATTATATCACAACTGGCAGAAGGACAAATAAAGTATTAAAATGCCAAAGTATATACGAAATGGATTCAACTCCTCTAATTTCATTTGCTCTGCTTATGTTGTTATAGAATTCGAGTATAATTTAAGGATTAAATAAAATATTAAAGCAACAACTGACACATAAATGTCCTTTTCATTTCCTTTAAGCATTTTTATACATTAAGGCGGTAGGATGAGTATAGGTTTACATTGTGCTTTGCGTTTTCCGTGATAAAACAGTGATTCAAATTTTGTTTTCTATAGACCGTTATTCGTATTTTGGGTGAACGTTTTGAACTGCGCACACATATCATGCTTTAATATATGCCCTAATTCGTACGCCACTGGTAACAATAAATAATTATTAAACTATTATTGAATCGTATAGTTGTTCTCTTATTCTCTTAACTTTTCTACGAATTGTTACTAATACATCTTACGAAAAAAGAAAACAAATAAAAAAAAAACCTTTAATCAGAGATCATTAAAAATTCAACCAGATCGTGTGCGCAGTCAGTTAAGTACTCGCGTCTGATCAATTGATCAAAACATAGAAAGAAAAATGATTTTTAAGCGTCTCTGCCTTACAATAGTGTTGATATTTAGTTTGATCGCGTCCAATTCATCAAAAATCTATGATCGTTATGAACTCGCGATCGATTTATATCGAGGTGGTTTAACCTCGATCAACGTGTGGATGTGTATTTTGAATAAAATCAGTGGCTATCAAACGGATTTGATGCATGGTGGAGCAGGTGAACGTACCTATGGAATGTTCCAATTTTATGAACCATTTTGGTGTGAACATGGTTATCCCGGACGTGGTTGTAAAATGGATTGTACCTCATTTCTGGATGAGGATATTTCAAATGATATCGAATGTGCTAAAATTGCGTATGACAATGAAGGTATTTCAGCGTGGGAGAAATATGCAAAAGATTGTTTCCCAAATATTACGTATACGCTAAATGATTGTGAATTAGATGCTAGAAAATAATAAAGCAAAAAAAAAATAAAATAATTGTTTGGTTTTGTGTTTTTATTAATTAATAGATTTGTGTCAAATTGATTTTAATGGCGCGTTGGCGGGCACCGTTTATTTCCCGTAGTTTTCTTTTCCGTAATCCATACCCAATCAGGAACATCGCTCGAATCCAACTTTGAACAATCGTTATAACTTCCATCGAATGCCGCGATCCCCTGTTGCCTCAGCAAGATTTTTAAACACTGAATATCATCACTTAAATCATTATCGAGAAATTTATCACAACTAATGTTACATCCTTTGCCATCTCGATTTTCATCACACCAATACGGATAATAAAATTGGAATATGCCGTAACCCCGTTTATTACCTTCCGCATGGTATACATAATCCGTTGTGTAATTACTTTGCCGCCCTATTATACACATCATTGTAGTGATATTTTGAACACCGCTATTGTACAGCAACTGGGCCAATTCGTAACGATCGTACACTTTACCACAGGCGTATATCACAAAACACATTGACACAAATAAAATGTACGTGAACTTCATTGTAAACTTGTACACAAAATAACAATTAAATAATAAAAAATGATTCAGACTCAAAAATACGAAAATCGATCGTGATCTAAATTTAATTCTCCAAGATCTTATTCGCAATTCTATATGTATATGAACGTAAGATTGAATCAACTGTCTTAACACTAAATTTTCGAATACAACTGGTTTTCCCGTTTTATTGCCGCAATACATGGAACCGATCAGACAAGCAGTCAGTGGCGCAGATGAATATATTTATATTGTAAGAAGACTAGAAAAGACCGCACGCTTATGAACGGTATGACTTGTTAATTTATAATTCTCAGTTGGATTGAGCATACACCAAAAAATCAATTAATATCCGCCAATATATTGTACATACATTTACGTTTAATCTTATGAAGCAGATCTACTGAGAATAAAAAATTGACTGTAGATAGTCAAAGGTGGCGATTATATTTTTTTCATAGATAAAGTATTTTTTTTCTTTATTATGAAATGCCTACGATTTCTTGTCATGTCACTTAAAGTTGATGTACCACATAGCGCGACTTATTTGTATTGATAAAAATATGTTTTTACTGGTAATTGTCAGGTCACATTACTTTTTCAATTGTCTCATGGTTCATGATTATTGATTATGCTTGTTAATAATACCCCAAAATATAATATACTTTTATCGCTTTAACATGATTTTTGCATTGGGATCACTTAAAACTAACCAACCAGTTATTGTAATCTAAATTATTAGCTGTTTCGGTAGCGGCTAAGCCGCCCGTCAATATTCATGGAAAAAAATAATAAAGTGAATAGTGGAGGGTAGATAGTTTTAATTTGGTCGTAGGTGTTTGTGGTTAGGTGGATCGGTGCTGGGTGGAAGGTTAGTGATAAGTAAGTGTAAAGTGACTGAGTGATGGGTGGCTAGTTTTAACCCCTTATCATCTTATAACCATCACAACAGCTCCCAAAAAATCCCCTCAATAATCAACAATTGCTCCAAACATTTAATAAAACAAAAAAATTACAACAATTTTAAAACACAGTACTATTCGACTAAATTTAAAATCAATTTTTATTGCTTACATTTATCGCGGAAAACGATCTTACGAATGAAATGACGTTCATCTCGCCACAACTTTTTGAGGATTTCCCATTATACGAACTTTCATTTGTGCAAGATTTCTACAGCGTGACAATGTAACGTACAGCTGTCAATGCGAGAAACCTGCTATCTGTAGATTAATTCCGTCATGATCGAAAGTTTGACCTTGCGATTTCTTGAATGTGAATGCGTATGCAGGAGTGATCGGAAATTGTAGTGTGTGTTGGAGCCAAATCAATTCGCGGAATAAAAACAATATTTCCTCCACGATTGCACTCTGATAAAATTTCAACTGTTATAAAGTGTTGGTGCAGCTCCTTAACCATCATTCGAGTGTCATTGCACATTCGTTTTTATGGGTTTAAATTTCTCAGCAGTATTTATGAGGTGGCATTCCTGAAGGCGAAACTATGCTGAATAATTTTGTACATCATTTGGATCTTCTGAGATCACCGAATCAGCATTGTAATAAATTTCAGCTTGTCCTGGCATCATGTCGATTATCATACGATTCATCTTAAGAGTCTGTTGATTTGTCAGTGCAACAATGACGCGTTTTGCCAACTCCCGCACAGATATTTCAGAAATATTTGTGCCAAAAATAATTTTAACCAGATCTTCAGTTTCAGTCATTGTTGATGCGTTTGATAAGAGGATGATTGCCCATACCAACTTGAAATAACCAGTTGTTGTTCCCTTCTTGACCCGCACTTCGCATATTTATCGTAAGCGACGAAAGCGAATTGAAGAAATTTCTCCACAGATTGCTCGATTTTATATATAGCACTCGATGATGTCAGCGTACATTCCTCTCACAACAACTGGAAGTGTATGTCGAAAGTCTCCACCAACAAAGAAACTCTTTCCGCCGAAAGGCATTTCGCAACCCATTATTTTACGCAATAGCTTGTCAATGCAGCGGAGTCCGTGCTTTGTCAGTATTGAAATCTTATCGACAATAGTAAGTGAAGCTTCTCGCAAAATGTTTACTTCGGGTGATGTCAATCGCATCGCAGAAACAGAAGTGTAAATCAGTGATATTGTCAATTTAAATCCGCTGTGAACTGTTCGAACATCCTTCAGCAAAGTAGCTGCGATTCCCGTTGTTGCAAATGGAAGCACAATGTTTTCTTTTCCCCGGATGAAGGCCATCAGTGTTGCGTATAGTAACGTTTTGCCAGATCCTCCTGGTTCATCGGCTGAAGATATTTTCATTATCCACTGCAGCAGTTATTTTATGAAATGCATCCATCTGCTTTTCGTTTAGCAGTTGAATTCGTAATTCAGCTACTTCGGCTTGTCGAACTGGATCGAAGACTTGCACTTCTACGGGACTTCCCGAAGGAGATGGTAAGCCGATCATAGCGCAAGAAAGTTCGTGCTGTATAAGAATTATGTTGATATCGTGGAGAGCCCAATTTTTTGCTACATTTTCAATATGGTGTCAGCTGTAATCGAGAGTCATGTCACCTGCATACTTCATCCAGAGATCAAGACGTTTTGAAGCTTGACAAAAGCAACAAATATGCTGCTTCTGTTTAACAGTGATCCCATTCATCATCGTTTATCAGAAGGCTCCGTGCAGCTGCAGATTCTTTGAAATTGTTGTAAATAACACCATTGAACGTTCGTACAAATTCAAAGCTGGTGGCACCTCAAATATGTAGCAAAAGCAGCCGCAGGAAGAAACACTCCTCATCTCTCAAACTCACTGTATACATTCGGGCAACAACGTTTTGTCCACCTCTTTGACCAAGTTTCCATTTACCATGTACGTAAACGTAATGGTGGGGAATGTAAGTATATAGGGAATGACGTACGTTTTGATTATTGAAGTTGAGCTGAAACCATAACTCAAGCTTCGTTCGACCAGGTTGTGCTGCAAGCAATGCTTCATCTTCATTACCTGTTGATGAAGTCGCTGATCTCCTGCGGACTTTCAGAAAACTTATATATATATATATATATATATATATATATATATATATATATAAACTATATATATAATATATATATATATATATATAAATATATATAAACTTATATATATATATATATAAATATATATATATATATATATATATATATATATATATATATATATATATATATATATATATATATATATATATATATATATATATATATATAACGGGTGATTTTTTTGTGGTTAGGATTTTCATGCATTAGTATTTGACAGATCACGCGGGATTTCAGACAAGGTGTCAAAGAGAAAGATGCTCAGTATGCTTTGACATTTCATAATGAATAGACTTACTAACGAGCAACGTCGAATTTTCAGTGAATGGGCCCTAGAAAAGTTGGCAGAAAATCCGCTTTTTTATCGACAAATTTTGTTCAGCGATGAGGCTCATTTCTGGTTGAATGGCTACGTAAATAAGCAAAATTGCCGCATTTGGAGTGAAGAGCAACCAGAAGCCGTTCAAGAACTGCCCATGCATCCCGAAAAATGCACTGTTTGGTGTGGTTTGTACGCTGGTGGAATCATTGGACCGTATTTTTTCAAAGATGCTGTTGGACGCAACGTTACGGTGAATGGCGATCGCTATCGTTCGATGCTAACAAACTTTTTGTTGCCAAAAATGGAAGAACTGAACTTAGTTGACATGTGGTTTCAACAAGATGGCGCTACATGCCACACAGCTCGCGATTCTATGGCCATTTTGAGGGAAAACTTCGGAGAACAATTCATCTCAAGAAATGGCCCGGTAAGTTGGCCACCAAGATCATGCGATTTGACGCCTTTAGACTATTTTTTGTGGGGCTACGTCAAGTCTAAAGTCTACAGAAATAAGCCAGCAACTATTCCAGTTTTGGAAGACAACATTTCCGAAGAAATTCGGGCTATTCCGGCCGAAATGCTCGAAAAAGTTGCCCAAAATTGGACTTTCCGAATGGACCACCTAAGACGCAGCCGCGGTCAACATTTAAATGAAATTATCTTCAAAAAGTAAATGTCATGGACCAATCTAACGTTTCAAATAAAGAACCGATGAGATTTTGCAAATTTTATGCGTTTTTTTTAAAAAAAAAGTTCTCAAGCTCTTAAAAAATCACCCGTTATATATATATATATATATATATATATATATATATATATATATATATATATATATATATATATATATATATATATATATATATATATATATATATATATATATATATATATATATATATACAATATATATATATATATATATATATATATATATATATATATATATATATATATATATATATATATATATATATATATATATATATATATATATATATACAATATATATATATACAATATATATATATATATATATATATATATATATATATATATATATATATATATATATATATATATATATATATATATATATATATATATGTAGTATTTCATTTTGGGTCAACATATTCATTGACAATCGATTGAATTTCAGCTAGAAAACTGGAAATCTACCATTCAAAGACTAGAGAACAAATCGGTTTTATTCTAAAAATAGTCCTGTTTGATTGACAAGACATGACATAGATGTAATATTTGTATGAGTATTACACTGTTGCAGAGGAGGTCACCTACCGAAAACCACCTAGTACTAATAATGCACGACTTTGAATTATTTGCTACGAATTTTGATCTTCTAAGTCGAATTTAGATAGCCATTATCAGCTATTCTCAAGGATTGTGATTCATATCTGGCTACCACATGAAGTTGGTCATTGAGTCAAATAACCAAAACAATATAGAGGTAATAATGCACGATTTCGGGTTTATGTCTACGAATTTTGATCCAGGTTATCGTGATATCTCTCTCTCTCTCTCTGGCTTTCACATCCCATGAAGGGATTTCGCCGCCTGCACAATGGCCCTCCATCCATCCCGATCCATTGCTCTCGTCCTCCAGTTTCGACATCCTAATGCTTGCAGATCTTGTTCAATGTCGTCACGCCAGCGTAGTCGGGGTCTTCCTCTACGACGTCCTCCGGCTGGTTGTTGGTGAAACACTTTATATATCATCCGTTGTTGTGGGGACCTTGTAACGTGGCCCAGCCATCTCACTCGATTGGATTTAATGAATCCGATGATATCGCTGCCTCCGAGGAGTTGCTTTATTTCGTGATTCATACGAATCCGATATTCGTTGTTCGCAACTTTAATTGGACCAAAAAATGAACGGATGACCTTCCTTTCGAATGTAGATAACAATCTACAATCATTAGAGGTCATGGTCCAGCTCTCGCTTCCGAAAGTCAGCACAGGTCTTATTAGTGCTTTATAAAGTGCGAGCTTGCACGACTGCGATAGATGTTTCGAACGCAATAATCTTGATTGGGCGTAGAAAACTCGTTGTCCGGCAGCGATTCGGGCTTTTATTTCTGCCTGCATTTCATTCAGTGATGTTATAATTGACCCGAGGTATTTAAAGTTTTCGACACCATCAAAATTGTGGTCGCCAATTCCGAGATTTGCACTAGAGATGTTCCTGGGTGTTGTTAGATATTTGGTTTTACTGCTGTTCACCTCCAAACCAAGTCTTCTTGCGCAGCGATCGAGCGGTATGAAACTGTCTTTGATATCGCTAGGTCTTCGGCCAAGAAGCACGATATCATCTGCATATCCAAGAATTTGGCCGGATTTATTAAATATACAGCGCGAAGTTTCGATGTTGCTTTTTCTCACTACGTACTCAAGCGCCAAATTGAACAGCAAAGGCGCGAGTGCATCACTTGTCGAACGCCAGATGTTATTTCAAAGGAGTCTGACACAGTTCCTTCAATTACGATTCTACATACAGACCCATACGTTGTTAATTTACACAGCGAAACGAGTTTCTCTGGGATACCTAGGCATATGAGCGCGGCCCATAAGTTGTCGCGGTTTATACTGTCATATGCCTGCCGGAAGTCTATATATAGTTGATGTATGGTTATGTTGTACTCCCAACATTTTTCCAAGATCATCCTCATGGTAAAACACTGGTCCGTGGTTGATCGGTTGGGTCGAAAACCACATTGATAGTCGCCAATGATGTTTTCGGCGAAAGGGATGAGTCTGGCAAGTACAACATTAGCCAACACTTTGTAAGCAGCGTTCAATAGGGCTATGCCACGATACTTTTCACATTTAAGACGGTCGCCTTTTTTATGCAGCGGACATATGAGCGCGGTCTTCCAATTCTCAGGCAGCTCTTCTTGGTCCCAAATACAGACGACGAGATCGTATAGACTTGTTGCAAGAGTAGCGCCTCCGAGTTTAATCAATTCTGCGGGGATTCCATCGAGACCGGGTGCCTTTCCGTTTTTCAATCGACTAATAGCTGCGTCTACTTCCTCCACTGTGGGATATTCGACAAAGACCTCGTCACCTGGAGGAGCTATTGCTCTAATGGGGGTCACGTCGTCATTCCGATTTAGCAGATTTTGAAAGTAGGTTTGCCATACTGAGAGAACATCAGCCACGTTTGTTCTCAACTCTCCATTCCCGTCTTTGATGGCTGTACTTCTTGGGTGGAAGTCTTTAGTGAGATTCCTGGCGTTGGCAAAACAGTCCCTTGAGTTTCCCAGTTCCGCTTGGAAGCTGATGTTTTCGATGCATAATCTCATATGTTCGCGCTTTTTTTGTCGAAGGTATTTAGTCGTGGCTTTCCTAGCGCGGAGATATTCTGCTAGAGTGCTTCTAGTGTTGCGAGCCAACCATTTTTCACGAAGCGTTCGTTTATTTTCGACGACCCTACGGCATTGGTCATCGAACCAATCATTGCGGGGCCTCGGAGGTCTTCTTCCGATGGTATTTTGCGCCGCGGTGGTTATGGCTGACTGTATAGCGTGCCACTGCTCCTCGATGTTAGAGGGAGCTTCTTCGTTGTTGCTGGGCCGCTCTAAATAGTTAGTGACAGCTGATTGGTAACTTTGCATTGACGCTTGGTCTTTTAGAGCATTGATATTCCATCGAACGGTCTTTTGTGCTTGTCTGTTAAACGTAGATGACAGTTTGCACTTATATTTAAATATGACAAGCATATGATCGCTGTCCATGTCTGCACCTCTGTAAGATCTAACGTCAGATATGCTGGTGGAGTGCCTCTTAGACACCATGACGTGATCGATTTGATTTTCCGTTCTCCCATCATTCGATCTCCACGTTACTTTGTGGATTCTCTTATGTGGGAAAAACGTACTTGATACAACTAAGTTGTACGTTATTGCCAGGTCGGTGACTCGTTGGCCGTTGTTATTACTAGTTAGGTGCAGGCTGTTAGGACCGATGTGCGATGTATTTTCTGCACTCCTACCGATTTTTGCATTAAAGTCGCCCACGATGATTTTAATGTCGTGGTGCGGTATGTTATTGATGACTTCCTCCAGTTCGACAAAGAAAAGATCTTTGATGTCATCTGATTTATCTTCGGTGGGTGCATGCACATTGACGATCGTGATGTTAAATTTCCTAGTGCGAAGTCTGACCGTGCATATCCGCATGTTGATAGGGCGGAAATCGATGATATGATGCTTCACGCGCCGATGGATGAGGAAGCCAACTCCAAATTCTCCTCCGTTCTGATGGCCGCTGTAATGAAGAGTGTAACCATTGGTGGTGTCATGGATCCCACTCCCAGACCATCTAAGCTCTTGTAGTGCAAGTACGTCGTGATATCAGATAACTCAATATTAGGTTATCAATACTGGCTGTTCCCGAAGAACGTTTCACCGGTCGGGATGTGAGAAGACGATTGCCGATGTCACTCTCGCATCAGTAGCCCTAGTGCCACAAATCCACAACTGGAGGGTCATGGGGGATTACTGTGGCAGTGACCACCATACCATTTAAATAGGAAGAACGACAGAAATTAACGGAACATCGGCGGCTGACGCGCTGATATCTTCCACCATGGGTCGAACCGTTTCGGCCTGTGAGGCATTAATGCCAAGGAAAAATCCCTGACACAACAAGCCGTCTGCGTACTGGTGGACAGCGGAAATAGCGGATGCACGTAGGAAATGCTTCGCACTTCCACGAGAGGTTCAGCGAACTAGAGACCGAGCTCTAGCTAGCCGCGTATCCGAGGAATACAGGCCCGCAAAAAAGCTACTCTAGCGGAAAATCAATGAGAGTAAAGTTCGCTGTTGAAGAAGCTAATTGAGGATATCGATGAAGATCCTTGGGGACTGGGCTACAAAATACTCACAAAGAAGCTAGGATCCCTGGAAGGGATCCTTGAGGCGGAACCGCACCCTCATATACGAAACAGAGGAGGGACAACGAAGCATATCGATTACAGCTGGAGCAGCCCAAGTTTCGATTTTAGGTCCCGATTTATGGAATGTGTTCTATTATGGCCTGTTACAAGTGGAGACACCCGATGAGCACGGACTGGCCCTAGCTCTTAATAAGAATCCAAAAGGAGAATCCAGCCATCTCTCCCGATATGTGTTGGTGGAGTCGTCATCTATGCGAAGCCAGTAGCTAAATATTTAGGAATATATATATATTGACTCCAAAATGAGTTGTTTCAAGCAGATCCGGGGCACAGCCTTAAGCAGGCTCGTGGCAAGCGTGGGCGGCCTCAGCTCAAGCAGGAGGCGACTATTAATGACGGCGGTTCATTCCGCGGTTCATACGGGGCAGAGATTTGGGCTGACTCCCTGGAGAAGGAAGTGTACCGGAAGCGGTTATCCCACTTACAAAGGCGAAGTGCATTGCGCTTGGCCCCGGTATACCGTACGGTTGCAGACGCATCAATCTTCATCATAGCGAGGTGTATTTTCATACACCTCTTGGCTAAAGAGCGAAAGTACATATTCCACCAAAAGAAAGTGGTCAGCCGGAAAGCAGCGACCCAGGAGGGAAGGGCTCATACTTTGGAAACATGGCAGATCACATGGGAGCGAGAAACAAAGTGTAGGTGGATAGCAAAACCGATAGAGCAGGTGAGCCTCTGGTTTGAAAAGACGCACGGAGAGGTCGGATACAACCTGACGCGGTTCTTGAGAGGCCATGAATACTTCCGATCATATCAGTCTAGAATGCGGAATGTGACGTCGGCAGAATGCCTGTACTGCCCAAGTAGCTGCGACGATGCGGAGCATACGTTTTTCTTCTACCAAGCATGGGAGGATCGCAGAGCAGCGCTGGAGAAAGAAGCTGTGGCTATTATGCATTCATGGGAGCTTCTCTCGCAATTTGTCGAGTAGGTTCTTAGGGAGAAAAGAAGAGATTTGGACAGATTCCCGTAAGGCGAAGGTGGCTCGAAGTATGAGCATAAGAAACCTACTAGATCGCGAGCACAATGATTATTCAATAAACTCGACTTCATCAATTAGAATTAAGTAGATATAGGCCCCAGCTTTTATAAACAAATATTAAAATCGATCAGAGGTATTCGAGATCAGAGGCGTTCAGAGTATTCAGTTAAAAGCCAAGTGAATGCCAAAAGCAGATTATAAATAAATACTTATTCATAAAAACATCACTTATCTAGCTGTAACTCGCGGTAAAAAACGGATGCCGTAATAAGTAAATGAAGAAAAAGTTCCACCAATAAATGAAACCAACCAAACGAACATTCGGCGTAAGAAAAATTTTGAAATCGCAAAATAATGCAAATGATACAGAGCACATATCTTGCGTTAATTATAAGAAAAAAACCAAACAACTTTATTTGCTTATCAACCAACCTAAGATTCAAATGAGAATTTTCATTTGCTAAATGTTATTTGTTTATGAATGATATTACTCAAACTACGTTCTCTTTTGATCTCTGAATTAATTATTATTAAAATAACAACAATTTTAAAACCTAAGATTGAAAATATCGAGCACAAGCACATCAGTCGGTGAAAACTAATCAATCGAAACAGTAATAAAATAATGAAAAAAAATGATTCTAAGACGTTCTTATTTAGTAATTGTGTTGATATTTATTATAATCGTGCCGAATTCATCAAAAAAGTTTGAACGTTTTGATCTCGCAATAGAACTATATCGTGGCGGTTTAACGTCGATTAATGTGTGGATATGCATTTTAAAAAAAGTCAGTAAATTTCAAACGGATTTACTAGGTGGTGGACCAGGTGATCGTACCTACGGCATGTTTCAATTTTACGAACCATTTTGGTGTGAACACGGTCGACCGGGTCGCGGCTGTAACATGGATTGTACTACATTTCTGGATGATGATATTACAAACGACATTGAATGTGCTAAGATTGTGTACGAAAAAGAGGGTATTTCAGCGTGGGAGAAATATGCAAACAAGTGTTTTCCCCGTATAACGTATAAGTTAAACGATTGTGAATTGGATACTGAAAAATAATAAAGCCAATAAAAAAAAATTTCCTTATGTTTTTGTTAATTTAAAAAAATGTTTATTTCAATTTGTGATCTCTATTTGGAATACTCTAGTCTAAATATATTGAATAAAAAGATGAGAGTGTTAAAAGTGACGTAGATGATCGTAAACGTAATGGTAATGAACTTAATATTGAATCAATTATCTTATCAATAAAACATCGAATAAAACTGGTTTACTCATGTTTAATAATATAAACAAAACGCCCAGACGTAATCAGTGATGTGTGAATAATATCGGTGAGCAATATTTAACAAAAAAAAAAAAAAATACATAATATGTATCTACGCCGATGTGCTAACTTCTTTGAGAATTAATATTTACACGTGTAAGAGCAAATTAGACTAAAATCACCAGATGAAATAAAATACAAAAAATAAGAAACTTAATACATTTGGCGGATTTCTACAAACGGGTTTAACTACATGCACATATTCGTAATTTAATTATGAATTCACGTTAATCAATAAAATATAAAAGAATTGAAAGCCAAAAGCTATGTCTGACTGACTAATATATTATAAATAAGAAGATTTCATATGCAGTGCAAACCGCATGTGGCGCCGTCAAATTTAATTGATATCCATACTCAATTCATATTCAATTCATATTCAATTCATATTCAATTCATATTCAATTCAAATTCAATTCATATTCAATTCATATTCAATTCATATTCAATTCATATTCAATTCATATTCAATTCATATTCAATTCATATTCAATCAATATTCAATTCATATTCAATTCATATTCAATTCATATTCAATTCATATTCAATTCATATTCAATTCATATTCAATTCATATTCAATTCATATTCAATTCATATTCAATTCATATTCAATTCATATTCAATTCATATTCAATTCATATTCAATTCATATTCAATTCATATTCAATTCATATTCAATTCATATTCAATTCATATTCAATTCATATTCAATTCATATTCAATTCATATTCAATTCATATTCAATTCATATTCAATTCATATTCAA